>OY770262.1:31672571-34172571 GCA_963669355.1 Chorisops tibialis
TAATGCGCAACCCGACTTCTTTTGCGGCGGAGTCAAGATTGACAAATACCTCCTTAGCACTAGGGAAGGATCTTGCTAGAATGTTAATGTCGTCAGCGTATGCTACTAGTTGGGTGGACTTGAACAGTAGTGTCCCGTTGGTGTCGACTGGGATTTTTCGGACGACATACTCTAGTGCCAAGTTGAAAAGCATAGGGGCTAGACCATCTCCCTGCTTTAAACTTCATTCCGTTCGAAAGCTGGTTGTGGAATTGGTTTGTATTCTCACTTGGGATTCAGTGTTCGTCATTGTGAGCCTTGTTAGTCGGACTAGTTTTGGAGGAATTCCAAAGTCAAGCATGATTTGGTACAGTACGCTCCTGTCGATACTGTCGTATGCTTGTTTAAAATCTACGAATACTTGGTGCACGTCTGTGTCATATTCCCAGCACTTCTCAAGCACCTGTTTCACCGAGAATATCAGGTCGGTTGTAGATCGTCCGGTTCTGAACCCGCCTTGGTATTCGCCAATTATTTGATTAGTATAGGGCTTAAGACGACGTTGAATTATTTTTGTCAGTATTTTATAGGACGAACACAACAATAATAATCCTCTGTAATTTTCACAGCAGAGTTTTTCTCCTTTCTTGTAAATTGGACATATAATGGTTCTTAGCCAATCATCGAGTATGATTTCCTCTGTCCAAATTTTGCATATCATGTTGTGCAGTTTTTCAGCAACACAGTTTCCACCGTTTTTCAGAAGTTCAACTGGTATTTGGTCAATTTCCGGCGCTTTGTTTAGTTTTTGGTCACATAGGGCTGTTTTGATTTCAGCAAGCGTGGGTGATGATGGTTAATCTTCGTCAGTTGAGGCTTCAATTGAAATGTTGTCTTTCGTTATCGGTGCTACTGGGATGGGATTCAAAAGATGTTCAAAGTAGGAAGCCGATCTCCTTTTGTGTTCTTGTGCGTCGCTGATGATGTTGCCCTCCACGTCTTTGCAGAGACTGGTTTTTGGCTTATATCCCTTTTTTAGATCTTTTACTATTGCGTATGCGTCCCGCGTTTTATTTTGTCTCATATCGTCGTCCATTTTTTGTATCTTGTCATTATGGTACTTCCTTTGTTTTCGTCTGCAGGTCTTTTTCGCATATCGCCTAAGCTCGCCATATCTTTCTTTTTTGGCTCGTGTTGGTCGTTTAGTAAAAATTTTGTAAGCCGCGTTCTTTCTATCTATTGCATCGCGACATTCTTGGTCGAACCAATCATTATTTTTTCTCCGTGGTTGATATCCTAATACCTCTTCTGTGGAGGATTTGATGCCGTCTCGTATTTTCATCCACGCATTCTCCACTCTCATATTTTGCATATTTTCGTATATTGGTCTCAGGTGTTTATTACATGCTAACATGTAAGCCTGCGCCACCGTTTCGTCGTTAAGCTTGTCGACATTGAATTTGCGAGCTCTACTCGTTTTCGAATATCCACGACAAGCTATTTTGCATCGATACTAAGATCTGACGAGATAGTGATCAGAGTTGCAATTCGCACCGCGGAGAGTTCGTACATCAAGTATGCTGGAAGCAGCCGTTTTCTTAATTAGAACGTGGTCTATTTGGTTGAAGGTGTAACCATCTGGTGATGCCCACGTTCGTTTGTGAATATCGCGATGTGGGAAGCACGTAGAGCTTATTATGATATTTTTGATGCTTGCAAAATCAATAAGACGTAGGACATTGTCGTTGGTTATGTCATGGAGACTGTGCCCTCCTGTTGTTCCTCTATGAGCCTCCTCTTTTCCGACTTTTGCATTAAAATCCCCTAAGACAATGCTTAGGTCATTCGAGGGCAGTGAATCATAGATTGTCTCTAGGGTGGCATAAAATTCGTCTTTAGTTGTATCGTCCTTGTCTTTTGTTGGTGCGTGAACGTTGATCAACCAAGTGTTGAAAAATTTAGTCTGTATTCGGATTGCACACAATCTTTCACTTACTGGTCTAAAACTCGTGACCTGCTGCTTAAATTTTTTGTCAACGACAAAAACGACTCCAAACACTCTGCTTCCCGACAATTTTCCACTTGAATAGATTGTGTGCGATCTCATGTCCATAATTTCGCTTCCGAGCCATTTCGTTTCTTGGATGGTAGTTATGTTGATGTTGTATTTTGCCACTTCTTCGAGAAACTCTTTCAGAGCTCCTGTCCTAAATAAGGATCGAACATTCCAAGATCCAATAGAGGAGTCCATTTTTCGTTTGCGGGGTCGTTGCCGTTGAGTCCATCCTTTCCGAGGCTGTTCTTCAGGTTTTCGGACAGTGTTCTTTTTCCGGTGATGCGTTGTCGGCGCCTCGCCCAGGACTGGTCCTACTTATTTATTACACCCTAGTAGAGAAAGGGTGGGAGTTTTGAGCTAAATATGACATGCTGGAGTTCTCACAGCTATGCTGCAAGTCCAACTATGTCATACTTTTTGCCTACTTCCTGAGACGCACTGGTGTTACTGGCCATTCAGGTTAACTCCATGTTCCCTCCTCCTTTCTCAAATCGGGTTTGGGACCGTCTATGGCGGATATAAAAGTAACATATTTCAAATTTCAGATCAATAGCTTTCATGCTTTTTGAAAAAATCCGTTTAATGTCAAATTGCGAAATTGTGTCATTTTTTATTGGAGGGGTGAAACTAAATGTCTGATTTTTTTGGTCTTACTAATAATTCCAAATAAATGTTTAGCGCGCAATTTCAGCTCGCTCAATTTAATACGCAGTGAGTAAATTCGTTTAGAGAATTTCATAAGAAAGTGCAGTTTGTATGGGAGGTGGTGGGAGGAGGGAAAGAACACGAATAATTTTTATGTGATAAATTGATATCATCAGAAAAGTGATATGTTCAAAATTTGAGACCAATAGCTTTTATACTTTTTGAGCAAATCCGTTTATTGTCAAATTGCGCAATTGTGTCATTTTGTATGGGAGAGGTAGAAGGGGTGGAGCGATTTGGCCCATTCACGAACTTGTCCTTACTTTTTTGCCAAAAACGACGTGTACAAAATTTGAACTTTCTATATCACCGCGTTCTCAAGCTAGAGAGGACACGTACAGACAGACGGACGGACGGACATCCGGTTTTGAGATTTTTGAGTGATTACATGAACTTCTGTATCATTCATTTTTTTCTCCGAGCCTTATTTCTTAGCGTTACAAACTTTGTGGTAAACTTACAATACTTTCAGATTTCATCTAGAGTATAAACAAGAAGAAATTTCATTGTCAAGCTACGGGCATGTAATTATATGCATTCATCTGCCGAGTTGTCATTTGAGTCACACAAAAACAAACGAGGTAAATCCATAAGCTCAATTGTTAACGGCACACAAAAAAAATAAGAAATTTCAATGTCAAGCTACGTGTTTCGCTTTCATGCACTGTACCTCCGAGTGTCATTTGACACCCACAAACAATAACAGGCGATTTAGGTATGTACCCGCATAGTCTCGTAGCTTAGAGTCACGCGAAAAAAGTAGAAGAAACTAAAAGTTGCCATGTGCGTACTACTAGCATGTAGTCAGATGCGATAAAATGCCTCGATTGCACTTTTCGACTTGGGACATGCAATTAGAGGCAATGGTGTTACGACATGGAAGGTGATTTCGTGCCATCAGACTGGGTCGGCATTATGACCATAAAGAAAAAAATCGGATGACGCGTAAATTCAAGACTGAGGGAATAGCGCAAAATGTGAGACCTTGTTTCATTGTTTATCCTAATTCAGCAATTAAAATTTATAAAATAAATGGAAAAGCTGGAATAACGACAGTAATCTTGAATCAACTAAACGAAGAGGTGACAAATATATAAGCGATGGAGGTACCTAATTAATAACACAAAAAAAAGAAGTCAATTCCTTTTTAGATGACGAAGTAGTGACTAGACTGACGGATACACCTTTCGCTCCTTAGAGCTGGTTGAGTATCCGGCACCCTAGGTGGTGGCTTCTCCAAAACCCCTGCCTGACGTCTGACGGGATTAAATTCGGTTCCTTAGAGCTGAGAGTCCGGCTCCATAGATCTGTGATACCCTGCCTCTTTGACGGGATCAACTCCAGCTCCTTAGAGATGAGTATCTGGCTCCACGAAGCTGGGTTCCCCCACTTTTCTGGCTTGGGATCAATTCCAGCTCCTAAGAGCTGAGTATGCGGCTCTATAGAGTTGGGGTCCACTCGCCTCGTTGACCTGTTATCAGCTGCGGCTCCTTAGAGCTGAGAATCTGGCTTCTTGGACCTGAGATCCTGGTCACCGGGTAATACCCTCTATACTCTCTGAAGCCCATTCTGGCATAAGAGCCAAGACTTCGTACCCTCTCAATTTCTTGAAGCCTATTCTGGCATAAGAGTCAGGATAGGTAGCCCGCAAAAGTTCTTGGAAGTTATTTTGGCATAAAAGCCAATTTCTTGGAGTTTATTCTGACATAAGAGCCAGAATAGGTAGCCCCCAACTCCTCTTTCAGCCTATCTTGGTATAAGAGCCAGGATGGCGGAACTCCCCCTTCACCCAAAAACAAGTAAGCCATAAAAAATGGGGTTACATAAAGGTGGCTTAATATGATCAGCAGCATCCAGTGATCGAGCTTGCTTTCCCCATCTCCAATAGCAATGAATGAAGAAAGTTATCCGGCTGAGTAGAAGAAGGATGTCATTGTGAAAGTTTCAAAGAAGTGCAAGGGATTTTGGCAATTTATGCGATATATAAGTGCACATGTACGAGTATCACGCCAATTTCATTCGTTTAAAATTTTATTTCGATTAAAGCTTTCGAAAGCCTCAAAGTCTAAAACATGAGATATCCCATGTCCGCGGACTGCTTCCATATTATCCAATGAGGACTAATTGCCAAGTGCTGTAAAGCTCTACAAGAAATTCATAGGTTTCGGTATCTTGAACGGAAGTTCACCCCCGTGTCGTGTTCTAGTCCAGTTTTGTCAGTGCCAGCCTGGGTGATCAAATCTGCGGACAAGATAATAATGTTACCTCTTGGAACATGCTTCCATAAAATTTCTATTTGTCACCAGGTTTTGCGGTATTGGTGGGTGAGTAGCATTGCAGAATTGTAATATTTTTGACGACGACAGTTCTATCCAAGATTGGTTTCTAGCTAATAAGACTATTTTCCGCTCTCAAACCAACGAACACAATGATGTTTGCTCTAGGTGTTCGTTTTTTTCCTGATCTAATTATGCTAATTAAGCCTAACATTTGGATGCTCTAATGCACGATTGGTATTCAAAAAATTCAAAAAAAAGCAATCAAAAGTCTTTGTAACCACAACATGACAGTGAGAGAGAGAGAACAAAGACAATTAATGAAATACCTCAAATTCTTTTTTTTTTTTTAAAGTACCAAATTGAACTTACGGGCCACCCTTTAATACTGTAGCGTACAGTCCAGTCGGTTTAGGAAGGGATGAACAAGATGAAAATAAACGAAATGAACAATTAATTGAATAAGGATGGACAGGTTAAAAGAAATCGGTTAATGTTGCCTTTAAATTGCGTGACGTTATAATTACTAGTAAAAACGGCCGCGGGAAGTGAATTCCACATTTTGGATGTTCGAGGTATGAACGACTGCCTAAATTTCACCGTACGTGATTTGTGTGGTTCAACCGTATACTCATGAGCGCGCTCAGCAGCACGAGTATTGAGCGCGAACTTATATAAGGGAGGGATAAGACGACTAATCTCAAGGCTACAGAGGCCATGGAAGTATCTGTAGTAGAGGGTGAGTACTACGACATTTCTGCGATGTTCAAGGGAGTCTATAGAAGCCGTTATGGTATCGTCTCCAATAAGTCGAAGCGCAAAACTCTGAATTAGATCCAGCATCTTTAGATGAGTTTTGGGTGCTCCAGCCGAGATATGCGAATTGTACTCGAGTCGGACGCCGAAATTGATAGGAAAGGGAGACGAAGAGACGCCATCTAAAACAACTTGTATGGCGCGCTTCGATAGGAAATTCTCAATCCATAACAAAAAAGAAGCATTAAAGCCAAATGCTTTTAGCTTAGAAAGTAGGGATTTATGCCAAACTCTATCAAACGCTTTCGCACTGTCTAATGCAAGTACTTGGCCTTCGTCAAATTTGTGTATGCAAGTGTTCCAGCGTTCGGTTAGGTAAACCAATAGATCACCTGTGGATCTTCCCGACCGGAAACCATATTGGCGATCATCTATAAGTTGATTGCTCTACAAGTATTGCATGATCTTGAGGTTGACAGCAGTTTCCATAACTTTTGACAGCACAGAAGTGATGGCTATTGGGCGATAATTAGCGGGGTCCGACTTGCTTCCTTTCTTGGGTATAGGCTGCACATTCGCTTGTTTCCAGCTATTTGGGAGTTTTCCTGAAGAGTAGGATAGGTGAAAAAGGTTGCAAAGAGGTTTAACCAAAGATGAGAAACATTTTTTAAGAGTTAAAGGGGAAGTGCCGTCAGGACCAGAGGATTTATTGAGATTGAGATACTGAAGAATTTTAGCTATAACGCGAGTGCGAAACTTTATAGCACGCAATATGGTACCTGTAGGCGATACAGTTGGGGGTGACTGATTACTAGGTGGCAGGGTTGAATTTCTCGCAAAACTTGCTGCTAGTAAGTTTGCTTTTTCAACTGGATCAACGACTGACCGGTTGCCGTCAGAAAGAGGTTCTGTGGATGATGAAATAAAATTATTACTGACGGCCTTAGCAAATGACCAAAATGATTTAGATCCTTTAGCGTATGCAAAGACCTTTCGTCTTAATTTTAAGTCATGCTGTTTTTTTGCGCGGTAAATTATGGCTTTGCAGGATTTCCTTGCTTTGTTATACATACCTCTGTGGCTGAGAGTGGGGTGTGTCCTGAACTTGCTAAATGCAAGTTTCTTTGCGTGGATTGCATCGAGACAATCTTTGGTAAACCAAGAGTCCTTAGATGGTTTAACTCTTTTGAGTTTGAAAGGAATAAAGAGCCGCATACCTTTAAGAATTGTTTCGGTAATATTATTACAGGCTAGATCGCAGTTATTAGATATAAAACACAGTTTCCAATCAAAAGCTTTAAGGAATGCGTTGAGTCCGTCCCAGTTGGCTCTCTTGAAGTGCCAAACGATCCTCTTTGGAACTTTTACTAACGGCGGTTGTAATGCCGTTATCGGGCTTAATCGACTATTTTTTCTTTAGAGAGTGAATCATTTCAACCTAATTCAAAATGAACCAAACAAATAGCAATAACATCCTGAATTACCATAGAGACAAACATGATAACAATACACGAACTACGATCTACATCTATCCTCCTTTAAGGCACACCATGAAACAATGCATCAACTCAATTTTCACAAAATCAATTAATAACTGGAATGAACTCTCAGAAGAAATGGAAATTGGACAACATAAATTTAAATTTAAATTAAAAGAGCATCTCATGGAAAACTAAATTTAGAACAGATTTTTGGTTCACTAGATTTAAATAATTTTGTGTAATATCAAATTTAGATTTTCCTTATTTTCATTTGGTAGTATTTTAAATTTTTTAACTTATGCTTTTATTTTTCGTTAACAATTCATTTCTTCGAGGATATGTAATGTATTTTTTCAATCATTGATTGCATATTTGTTAATACAATCTATCCTTAAGAACTATTTGTAATAATAAATTCTAAATTATCTGCTACATCTGGAGTTCTTTAAGGCTTGAAAATAGCGTTTAGGTTTTTATTTAAATAGAGTTTTTACTGAAATAATACCAGCTGTAAAATCTGTATTATTTAAAATGAAACTAATTGCTCGTTCATTGAGATTATATCCTGAATTGTCGCTTACGACAAATTTTCGTATCGCATAGCACATGTATCATTTTTCCGGAAGCTTTAAAAAATCCCCATTTTCTCTCAGCTTTTCAATATTTCCCATTTCGAAAGGATTCCGGCAAGCGATCTGAGCGCCAAAAAGCCCTAAATCTGTGCATACAAATCTCATTACAGTTATGGAGCATGCGTGACTCTCACTCTCCATTTCTGCTACGCTAATGCTCCATGCCTGGTGGAATCGATTTCGCTGGCTCGATTCCGCTGGGGAAGATGATGAGGACTGCAAACGGGTCGGGTCAGTAATAGCCAGGCAATCTCGAAGGTCGTGTGGAAGACGCCCTTTATTGGACTTATGAATGAAACACTGATGCAAATCTTCCACTCAGCCCAGCAGTAAGTCAAGCCGTTCAGTGTTCTACCCAAGTCCTTGCCAAACAAGGACTTGCTCATCCTTTTTTGAAATTTCAAAAACGTACTTTACTCCTGGCTACATGTCAAAAAGGTATTGAACGAGAAAGCGGCCAAGTATCGTGACGGGAACGGTTCCTTTTGGAGACTCTCAAAAGGGCAACTTTTTTATTGATTCGAAGGCAGAAGGGCAGTCATTAATTTTTTTTTGCGATGTCGATAACTTCGTTTCCGATGGCATCCCCTACGACGATAACCATAAATTGTCTGACTTCTCAGGGGTTATATTCCGCCTTCCCCGAAGCTTCCGAAGGCCTTTTCATCATCAAGCGATTCAGAAATATGTACGTGACGTCATTTCGGGTAATTACGTATTTACGGTTAAAGTGAAGCGTACATTGTGGAAATTAATAGTAAAAGTTGCCCAGCAAAATAATTGCCGGCGAATATTGATGGTGGGGGTACGAGTTCAGAAATGGTTGTGATTGGAAGCTTTTATTGCCAATTACATCTTAATTTATTTATGCGTAAGGACATGTCGACGAGGCTTAATGGATTTCTGTAAAAGGATTTGGCGTATTTATTGGCGAGTTGCTCTTGAGATATTGTCGTTATAGTTTCTGTTTGAAAAATGTAATTAGGTTATTTTATACATATTGGTTTTAGATATTGAGGCTACGGTATAGTATTCTTTATCTTCCTGCACTAAAGTCCTGGCCTATGTCTCCTAATCTTTAGATGACTTAGTATTTATTTGTTTTTGTTGTTTTGGATGGGCTGTTAGCCCTTCGCGTAATCCTTCTATTCACAAATGTTCTTTTTTCGCAGATTGAAAAAGTCTAAAAGTACCCTCGCAGGAGAGTAGTCGAATTATATGTATATTGTTAAGGATTGCATTGCAAACTACTTCCAAGTTAGTAGTATTATCATAATGAAATTAAAATTTAATCCTCAAGGACATTACTTCAAAGGAAGAAGAAACTGGCGGTAATAAATTTTTTTTTTTTGAAATAATGGATACCATATATTTCATATGTATGACAAGCAATTATATTCTACACTCTCCCCTGAAATGAAAATATATTCAGATCTAGATATATGTTAATATATGCATATCATCAGCATGATACAAAATTATTATTTTGTCCCCATGGTCATTTTCAAAGTGACATCACAGTTTTCTCATTAAGAAGAATTAAATTGCTTACAATTCCATGACGAACTTTTCAAGGATAAACTTTGTTTTCTAGATTGCGAAGAAAAAATGTTTTAACATAATGTTGAGGTTTTACTTATTTAGAGCTACATTATTTGGAAGGAAAACCAGCGGGAGGCGAATCCTTTCTGTCATTTATACGGCTCACATCTACATTTATGAATGTTTAGGAAGTTAAATTCTTCCTGGACTTCTTTCTATTATCTTCACACATGTGGATGAAGTCCGTATTGTTTTTGAAGTTTTTCGGAAGTTCGAAGTAATGTTCTCAGCATAAATAAATACAAACGAAATCTATGCATTTATTGATTCCCTGCAAGATACAGCGATGGAATAGGCGTTAAGACTAGCGGTGAATAGAACATCAAAGAAAGTTTAGGGCTAAGCTATTAAACAGATTTCGTGTTACAACAATTGAGTCCTGGAAATAAATACATTCGTCGTGGAGTTCTCCGTTGTTGGAATTGCGGACAAGCAGAACATATGCGTGGTAGATGTTGCAAACCTGGAAGGTGGACTTACTCTTTCCCTAATGTGCAAAATGGCGGAATACAAGAGGCTTAAATTCACTTACAGTACGTTTCATTCATTAACAGCACGGAAAACGAGAACAGGCCAACCTTAAAGGGCACAGATTGACTGGTAGAATCGACGCCTCCTATTATCCCAGTCTCCTTGGTCTTAGTCACCTCAATCTGCAAAAATGAAAAATTTGATCATAGAGGGTTGTACGAAGGGCTATGAAATTGAAATGTCTGTCTGCTATTTGTTTATATGGCTATAATTATTATGTAGAGTATTATGCTTTATTTGGACAATAACTAAGCATAAAACCCCGTTTTTTAAATTATTGTCTGTCTGTCTGGACGGCTTTCACGTACTAACAGCTGAGCCGAATGTCATGAAACTTGCACAGTTTGTTAGATATGGTCAAAGCCCTCTAAAGTACAAAGCCATGTAAGTCAATCCAACTACAACGCGTTGGAGTCATAAGAAAAATGACAGTTCCATGCAAATTCGCTCGCTTTTGTATGGACCAGACACGGCTTCGTAAGAATCGCGTTTATTCTTAAATGCAGTGTTAAAGATAGTCCAGCTTTCTAAACTACTTTAATAATAGTGCTCGGCATGTAATTATTACACGTTGATATCAGTGCAATAAATTTTCAATTGAAAAAATTGCGATCAAAGTTCAATCTCGGTTTCTCACATCGAAGAAAATCTGTCACTCACATTGTGCAGAGTTCTGCAGTTAATTTTCACACAATAAACTGTAGAGTTTTAGTTATTACAAAAAGTATGCACTCGCGTAATATTTCCGTGCTTAATTTGATATAATTATGCTTTTGTGTTGTGTTCGGTAAAACGTGTTTTTACGACAAGTTCGTCAAAAATAATACTGGTGGTCTTTTGAAATGGAAAAATCCATGACGTCACACTCACTGGAGTCATTCAAAATGGCCGCTACGTCAGTTCTGCCGATTTGTAATCTGTTTTTGGTTTTTTTTCACTCCTTCCACGATTTCTACACCCTCCAATACAAAATTACTCATTTTCAAAAATTGGCGTAACAGTCGTAAATGACAATTTACAAATTTGCAGATGAAGACCATTGGTTCACGCGCCAATCAATCCTTGGCCTTTCCCTAAGGCAAACTGCAAAATATCATGAGGAAACCTTGGAGGACATCAGGATAAAACTTTGGTATACATTATTGCAGATTCGGGATTCCACGCGAACTGCACTCAGTTCGAGATAGTAACTTTGAATAGGAAGAATTTCTCTAAGCTTGCAAACAGCTTGGAATAAATATGATCAGGACGACTCATGCATCCACAGTCTGAAGGAATGAAGGAGCGATATAACAAAACTATCAACTCGGATTTATTAAAACTCGTAAGCTATGAGCAGCATGATTGACATCAACATATTACGCTATTCATTATGGTCTGCAGTACGTCAATGCACGTAGCAGTAGGAAAAAGGCCATCTTAAGGCATCCTTGCGAAAAACACTAGGCTTCCTGCAGATCTTATATTCAAAAAAAAAGCATTATGTTGCGGATCTACGACATCGACAACGCACGATCCGGTTAAATATTTCAAGACGGCAACTTAGTACGGCTATATATGTAATCCTCAACGTTAGACGAGATGATTACCAGAGCTCCAACGTATTCGGGAGCGGCTCTATTGAGTCATCACTAGAATAAATGACTTAGTATACAACACCCAAAATCAAGGACAAAGTAAAGTTAATTTTATTTTAATTGGAATCTAGCGTAATGCCCTCATAATAATTTAATCGCGTTTTATCACTAAACTCAAATATACAAAAAAATCAGATTGTCTGTATGCGGTACGAGTACACTCTGTGTAAACAAACAAACAAACAAACAATTGAAGATAGAAGTTCCTTTTTATTGGTTGATAAATGGGATGTAATATCAGCTGGATTCGAATTTTTGTGGATCTGGAGGATGGCCGAATATGGGAGACGGGTTGAACTCAAAACTAATATCTCAACTATTTCTATAAATAAAATACTAAAAATAGGCATATGTGCAGAGCGAAAATCCTTAAAAATAGTTTAATTTTTGTATTCATTCTGTACAAGAAGCGGGGACTAAAAAGGAAGCTTGGGCAAAATACTGTTTTCTGGTGGTGCTTCAGACGAAATTTGACGTTGAAATTCAAATTTGTAATAAAAAATGATGAATTATGTATTCTGCACACAACACAATCCCCATTTCGCAAATGTTTTCATCTTCAGAGGACATTCAAAAATGCTTGTTGTGTATATGGTCAAAATTTTATTTTTTAAATTTTATGTATTTAAACCTTATCAAAGATATTGAAATTAACATCGTTTCTGGTGGCACCGCTGCACTTTTTGAAAAACGAACCAAATACGACCGCTTTTCGTCGTATATGACAATGATTTTACACAGTTCTATCAACTCGACAAAAAATCTTAGATTAGTTTGTTAGATTCAAAACAGATACATGAAAAAAAACATTGTATTTTAAATATTTCGTGGAACTTAATTTTTTAGTATTTTCCTTTTCTTTGATGGAATCCTTTTAGCATTTCAAGTCTATTAAGCTTTTAATTAAAACTTAGATAGCTACTTGAAATTTTTTGTGAAATAGGAGTTTACTAATAATGTTAAAAAGAAAGAATGTCTGGAACATCGTTCTTGATACAATCAACTGCAGAGACATTAAAATGAAACTTTTGAAGTGGGTACCAGTCTGATATATACATATATTTTTTTGTAAAACGAAAAAATAGAAGAAAAAATTTACAAAAAAAAGGCCCTACTCGAGCCATTCTAAACCATTATTCTTGATTTTCAATTAACCATCCCCTTCGGGCCAGGAACAATCCTTTAATTAAGTTCTCCGTTCTTCTACCGACAGAGATAATTTTTTCTTCGCTCTAAAAATTGGCTACTTTCTTTATGTCCTTATCTTATCTACATTGAAATTAGCGTACGTTCCACAGTTACAAAAACAACAGAATAACAAGAACAAGTGGCTTTTAAGAAAACTGGAACTATGGTATGACTTTTCATTTTCTTAATACCGAAAAAGAAATCGCAAATGAAGCTTCTAGCAGGTGGTGTTCGTTCGTAAAAAAAAAAAAAAAAAAACACAACAAAAAAGTCTGAAGAGGGAAAAGAAAAGAAAATATTTAAACTTCGCTATACCAAAGAGTAAACTTTTCCTATTGCAAACATTAATTCTTTTAATCCGAACCCTTATCTCCGAAGGATTTCTCTTGAGCGCTGTATTTCTCGATGTCGCATCAGAATCTTTTTTAAGCGTATAATTGCGTTCAGCAGAAATGTTTCCAGGAAAGATTTCTAAACTTTCACTACGATAATGTTTCAGGATCAAGCATAGAGCTTAAGAAAATGTAAATGATTCGTATTTTGATACCGTTGATGTGAAGTAATTGTAAGCTGTTCGGATTTTTTTAATTTTACATTTTAGAAGATTAGCTGATTGAAAATTTTGTTGTCTATTTGATTTATGTTTTCGTCTTTAACAATTATTTTTCTACTAACATTGAAATGAATACGAACTCGGCAACTTGAATGAGAGGGTGTTAGCGTATTGGTCTACAATGCGAAGTTCGTGAGTTCAAATTGTGATCGACGTATAGTCCTAATACGCACGCTGCTTAGGTAAACCTTGGTCACCTTATTCTCCAAAAAAGATAAATTCGTATGTAGAAGGTTGTGCGAAGGGCTAACAACAGTTTCACAATAAATAATGAAAAATCTTAAGGAATCTAAACGTCAGCAGGCTTAAGAACTAAAATCCGCGATATGCTTCAATTCAATCAAATTAAAACCCCCTGTATGGTCATAGGGCAGAAACAGCTCTCTTCCACAAGACACGATCCTGAGCTCGGCCCTTAGCTGTTGCCAGGACTGATATATGCTTAGTAAACACAATTTGAAATAGTATAGAATCTTCGAGGTACTTTGTATTTTTGTCGGATCCGATTTACCGTGGTGGCCAAACGAGTTAACACCTTTGAATATCACCACATACCGCTTCTACATAATGATCTCCGATTATGTTATATGGTGTTTATTAATTTAACTTTAGTGTTATACTTAAAATGTATAAAACACGTAAACAAAAAATTTATCTATTTTAAAGGTTCAGTAACTTTTATGTTTTATCAGAAAAATGATCAATTTCGCAACAAAAGTTGTTGAATTGAAAATTATCAACCATTTTGGATTCTTAATAGGAAATTTGTATGAGAAGTTACTATTAAGTAGGAACAATATTCTTTAATTAATTAATAAAAAGTATTAACTTCGTGTATCCTCCGCGAGCCTTGATTACAGTTTCAATCGTTCGAGGCATAGATTTTATCAATATCTGACAGTATTCGATGCTTCCAAGCGTTTTTGATGGCGTTTTTGAGCTCCTGAGTGGTCCTTGGTCCCCGACTTGCCACTTTTCGTTTCAGTTCTGCCCAAAAATTCTCAATTGGGCTCAAATCGGGGCTGTTTGCTGGCCACTCAAGTGTAGAGAAGCCCATTTTTGCGACAAATTCTTTAACCTCTTGATAAACAAAACAATTATTTTACGCTCTTATTTTTTTTACTTTTGTATTGAACTGTTGTTTGTAAAAAACCGACAATTTACCTTACGAGCGCGATGACATGGCGCAGAGTCATCTTGAAAAATCGGATCGTAAATGATTGGGAAGAGCCTATCCATCGACGGGATCAAACGGTTGTTAATCACGCTGATGTGGCTGATCGCATTCATTGATCCATCTAAGAACGCCAAATCTCCGGCACCAAAATAGGAAATGCAACCTCAAACCATGGTAACTCGGAGAGAACTTGTTTGGAGTCGCAACTTATGAAGTTCCTGTCCGATTCTTTGACGTACATACTGCAATCTATCCGATTGGTTCAGGTTGCATTTTAATTCGTCGGTAAAGAGTACTCTCTCCCAGTCATTTTCTGACAAATTTGGATGGGATTTGGCGAAATTCAGCCTCGCTGTCCTCATTTTAGCCATTGAAGTTGGTTTTTTTCGGGGTTGCTGAACTGAAAGTCTACATAACTGTAGCCTTCTTCTGACAGTTCTGTCGCTAATCATTTTTTTTTTTCAAAATTTTGGACATAGCTACGTGGCTACAACTAATTCTTCTGGATATAGCCCTAGTGGAAAGCCCTTCCAATAATGAAATCCAAGAAAGTGCACAGGAACAATAAGCTGCGGATATATAAAACTATTGTACGACCTGTGCTCTGTTATGGCAGCGAGACATGGACATTAACACGAACTTGCGAAAAAGTAGTTAACGCATTTGAAAGAAAGGTACTCCGAAGAATTTTGGGACCTGTGAAGGAAGGAACGGAATAGCGAATAAGATACAATCATGAGTTGTATCAATTCTACGACGAGCCAGAAGCCTCAACGTTCATCAAGCTACGTAAACTGCAGTGGGCTGGCCATGTAGAGCGAATGGAAGACAGAAGGATCCCCAAACGTGCTCTGAAAGGCAAAGCGAGTGGTAACCGGCCAGTGGGCAAGCCACGCAAGCGATGGGAAGACTTGGTTGATGAAGATAGTAAAGCCATCTTAAAAATTAGGAGCTGGAGGACGCGGTCTTTGGATCGAGACGATTGGAGGCGACGACTTCAGGAGGCCAAGGCCCGATTTGGGCTGTCGCGCCATTGATGATGATGAAAGCCCTTCGTTGCTTAACGCAACAATAATCACGACTCTATCGCGAAACCTAAACAAACCGACAGATAAATAACCCCGCATGGGATTTCCCAGGTAAATTTTGGTTATAAGACCCATAAAAATAGGATTTAGGAAATTTTGGTTTTTTTCACAGTGCTAACTTAGCCACAGTAGTTGTGCTCCAAATGAAATCTAAGAGTAGATCATGTTTGTTTTACCATCCGCAAAGCTAAGAAATAATGCTACTAGAGAGTCGCCAATCGTACAGAAATTTTTGTTGTCGATCAAAAACCACGACTCCGAGTGACTGTCCGTCTGTGTGTCTGTCCTTCTGTCTGTCTAGCTCTGAAAGCATTAATGCTGCCATTCTGACTAAAACTGAAACTTTAAGTCCGTGAACGGGCCACATACTCTTCTATCCTTCTCCCCCAAAAAAATTTCGCAAAATTTCGAAATATTGAAAAATATTTTTTTTCCCGAAACTATCACAGCTACTGGCTTGAAAAATTGTCAAAATTATAATAATGTAAATCCCATTAACTCCGAAGAATATTTTTTCGAAATAAAGAAACCTAAATTCGACTTGCACTAATAATTGGAATAGAGAAAATTGTAAAGATTTTTTTCATTATAAATTAAAAAATTATTTTCTAAGCAATATTTAGAGCAGTTTTGCATAGAATCTATCGGTTATCCTGCAGAACTAACTATATTCAGTTAATCCATTAAAGAAAATAACACAATGTTACCTCAATCGCCTGCTGTGATTCTTATCCCAACATACTTAAGTATATCCTTCTTTTTCTTCTCTTTTAAAAGCTGCATTGTGATAAATCTTTTCTAGTTTAAGTCCTTCCGATTTGGCTTACACCATTAAAATTCATTTCGAGTATGAGGTGTGACGTTCACATACGTTCACGGAATTCTGTTGGTCCGATACCTCTTAATTTAATTTCCAATCACGGACTAAAACAGAAATGGAAAACTATTCGAATTTGGGCGCTCCGTCGAAAAGAACGTACCTACTCGAAAACGAAAAATGGATAAAGAACCATTCTCGTTGATCAACTCTTTGCTGAGAGTTTCACCGACACTCCTCGTGCGCTATTAGACACCATACTCTCATTTGGTATTCAGATCGGGAATTACATCGCATATATAGCTCAAGATATCGATAGCATTACCAACTCCATTGAAAAGCCAGACACAATCTGGAAAATCCTGATAGAAAAAAAACGACGTCGTTATAGATGAAAATAACGAAGTACAGAAAATCCTGACACGCGAAAAGCATGGAGCTGCAGAAAAAGGTAGATGGAAATGTTCGTTGAGAAAATATTGCAAGAGAGAATGAGAACTTAATGAGCTCCTTCAAGAAACTCTGCATGTGTAGACTTTAGATAAAGATAATAGAAAAGGTTTTCAATTGACTTTAATATGTTCGTTTCAACCTCTAGATTCTTCCAGAACGTAAGTTCAATTAAGATCAATGATAACAACATTGACACTGTTAACCAGCTTTCGTATAAATCACAAGGAAGAGAACTCACAAATTGTGCAGTGATAATTTTGAAATCAAATCAAATCAAATGAAATAATTTTCATACTCAAGAAAACATATTAAATCAATTTATTGCAATAGTGGAAAGAAAAAATTGTGTCAACCGTTGAATGGATAATTTTCTGCAATAACCGACGTCCTGGTTTGAATTCATAATCGTTTTCACATAGTTCGACACGTCTGGAATTACCATTAAGAGGCTTTTCAATTTTACTTTTAAGATTTAACAGATGAGTGAAGGGGTCTTCCTTATTAGAAAAGTGCTGTCTGTCATTTCTCTACTAACGACGAATACGAGCCTAACTAATATTTAGTTAGTTACTAATTAGGGCTTATATGTGTCAATGCTATAAACTGATTCGAGTGTACCGTAATTGTATTAGAGAATGACCACTAATTTTCTTAAACTAAATAAATTTTCTTTATATACCTATATTACATTTCTCAAATCACTTTTAATTGAACTTAATTTCACCTCGAACCAACAGAACTTTGAATTTAAAATGATCTAATAATAATTATCTAATTAACATGCTGGTCTTCTTTAAAACGATCCGATATCCTTTCGTTATACAGTTTTAAAAATTTTCCAATTAGAAAAACGCATTATATAAAGAACAAGCTGAACAAACGCTACAAGTTAAACTTATCTATATTCGAGTATATGTAGGTACCTGGTCATTTTCTTAATTAGTATGCAATTGAGAGACGAAGCTGATCTATACAAAGTATGGCGATAGTTTCGTTGATATTCACTTCCATTTTTTTTTTCATTTCGCAAAGCTAGCAGCACAAGGAATAATATCCTATTCCATTAATGAGAAAAGTGTCTATCTAAAGGAGAATGCTTCAGCTTTTTAACTGCTTTTACTTAAAGAAAAAAAGGGAATTTTATGAACGAGACTCAGATTGTTCGCTTATATGTTGTTCGTATATAAAATATTCGTTTTTTAATTTCATCAGGCTCTTTTATACCTTCCTTGAAGGTTTTTCCTAAATTTTAAAATTTAAATGTGAACATTCAGCTAGATTTAACCGATTTCTCATTGGTTTCCAAAGTTTTATAATTTAATTCTAAAACTCAATTTGTTGCCCCGTAATTTGTAATGTAATGAGCAAATACATTGAATTCCAAATTTTCAAATTAAAGCGTGGATACTTTTTTAGAAAGAAAAACTCCGTATACAGGGTGTTTGGTACTCCGTGCATAACCTTGTAAGGGGTTATTCCTGGATATATTTTAAGCGAAAAATTGTTCTACGGAGATGGTCAATTTTCAATATCCACGGAGATACAGGGTGATCAAGAAAAGTCCTTCGGACCTGTACCCTCACTCGCTCAAAACGATATATCTTGAAAACTAATAATTGCATTTCAAAGTGTTATAGCTTGTTTTTTAGAGAATCAAATTATCTTTCGTTTGGTGTAATAGTCCGTATTGTACCTGTACCCAATCCTGAGGTATTTGCTTCAGACCACAAATTTTTGATATTTTGACCCTCAAAATTCTGCGATCAATGTAGTTTTTCTCAAAAAAACGCAGTATAAAAATATCATTTTAATGTTGGTTTTTTATGTGCCATATTATTGCCTACAAACGATGTATACGCTTGCATTGCATAAATTTCATAGTTTAGAAAAAAATATCATTCCAATAGTATAGCACTTTTATCAAAAAACAAGAATATGTTGATCAACACTCTCCGCTTGAACTAAAAGAACTTAAGAATGGTTTTTATGGTTTATTTCAAATTTCCTTAATTACAATAAATGTTCAAAATGGCCACCTTCATTTTGAATGCACGCTAAAGCTCGTTTTGCCAGTGTTCTCTTTGTGTTCATACTCCTCAACTGCTGCCTTACTTCTGTTGCTGCCGCATCGATTCTGGTGTTTAGATCCTGCAACATTACTACTTCCGTTGCGTAGACAAGGTCCTTCATCCGTCCCCATACAAAGAAATTCATAATAGTTAAATCAGGAGATCTTGCAGGCCAGTGTATCGGTCCATTTCTACCGATCCATCGATTGCAATAATTGGAATTTAACCAATCTCTGATTTGTCGGCCGTAATGAGCTGGAGCACCATCGTGTTGGTAAAACATGGAAGCCAATCGTTGCAGTGGCACATCATCCAATAACTCTTGTAGATCATTTGTCAAAAACTGCAAGTAATTGGAACTATTTAGGGTAGGCGGAAGCATAATAGGACCAATAAAATAGTTGCCAATCACACCTGGCCATAAATTGACACTGAATCTGTGCTGAAATGATGCCTCTCTTGTATGTGGATTGCTCTCAGCCCATGTGTGTAAGTTGTGGAAGTTTGTGATACCGTCCCTGGTGAATTGGGACTCATCAGTCCAAAGAATGTTGTTCATAAAATTCTCGTCACTTAGTTGTCGTTCAAGGAGCCAATTGCAAAACTCCATCCTTTTCGCCAAATCAATGGGTGCCAGCTCCTGCACTGGTGTGTGGTGGTAGGGATGCAACCGCTCTGCTTTTAGGACACTCCAAACTTTCCACGTAGAGACGTTTAACTGCAATGCCAAGCGTCGGACAGCGTCGTCGTGTTGAAACTCATTTTAATTTAATTCATTTCCTCGATAATTTAAATACTACTTAAAGGACATTCATCGATAATTTAAATAGTAATTAAAGGACACAAAGAATATTTCAGTTTAACAACATTTCAGGTAGTTTTTTTAGAACGAGGGTTGGTTTATGGCATATTTTATTTTTTAAGCCATATGTATTTTCGCTTATTACCTGGAAAACGGGAAAACCTAAGTCATAAGTATGTATGCATCTTTTGTAGGCAATAATATGGCACATAAAACAACAACATTAAAAAGACATTTTTATAATGCGTTTTTTTGAGAAAAACTACATTGATCATAGAATTTTGAGGGTCAATGATACAACAATTTTTTGCTCAAAATATATCCAGGAATAACCCCTTACAAGGTTATGCACGGAGTACCAAACACCCTGTATAATGTAAGAGCACGTAAGACAAACCAAAAGCACAAATTCAAACATTCCTCATCTTCTTCAATAGCACTACAGCCCAAATTAGGCTTTGAATAATCTTCGTTTTCCTTAACCTTTTCTTAACATTTTGTTGAAGGATTGTTCGTCGTTGGCACAACCCCCTATCTACGAATTTTCGATTTCCATTGATTGAGGTGACCGATGTATAGGCAAGCAGGCAGCGTGCTGGAAACATGCATCGATCGGGATTTGAACTAACGAACTTTGTATTGCAAGTCAACACACTACCCGCTAGGCTACACTCAAGCTTTAAATATAAGAAGTATACTATTTAGCAAAAATACTAAAAAAGTAGACTGGTCTTAAATTTATTATTAATTTATATTCAAAAGCGAAAAACGTGATTGAATTATAATTATGCGTAAATCCCAATCATACGAAACCTTAGACGAAATTAGATTCAGGTTTAAGTTTAGGTTATATGAGGGTGATTTCATTGAACCACATTGCACTGGGGCCATCTAGTTGGGCACATTGTACTCCCCGTATTGATTATAAGATGAAAGTCGCTCCTCTTGTTCTGCTTGCGAACAGTAGCAGGCTCGAATATTGGACGCCTCTGAGGTCATCTAGCTCTGAGAAAAATCTAGAGCCTAAGCAATCGAGACGACTGTTGGAGGTTTGCGGACAGTGACAAAGATAATGTTCGATAGATCCTTCGTCTTCCTCGCAATATCTATAAAGGCTTTCGCTCGCGATACGCATCCTAAATGCGTGTATCTTTAGAAAGCTTTAGCAATGACCTGTAGTCAGGTCAACAATTGCTCGGACGTTATAGCGACTAAGTTGCAACAGCTGAGCTGTAGTATTTTCATTCGGTTCTTCCCAAAAGGGTTTGGCCATTCTGCAGCTGTCCAGCTACCGCCACCTCGGCAAGAAAGAATCGAAAATAGTTTGTTTGAAGCTAGTCTTCAGCACTGTTGTGTACATCGACTGACTTCCTAGTGGAATTGATGTTTGCAGATCCTTGCCGTAACAATTTCCGAAACTGTTCTGCATATCTAAAATAGTTGAACATATTTAACTTGGTTCGAGAGGACAATAGTGACTCCCCGAATGTTTGGTGGATTGGAAACATATGATCTTCTTTTTCTGGAGAAGAGGACCAGATCTGTTTTTTGAGGGTTAATGGTAAGTCGTTTATCTAGTGCCCAACTGTCAGTTGTAAAGCAGACTGCATAAGGTCTCCTAGAACTTGTTCAAACTTCCCAGTTAGCATGATGACAAGAACATCTACGTATGCTATTGTGGGGTAGCTGCTGCGATTTAAAATTGAAAGTGGTTCATTCACTGTTAGGACCCACAGGAGTGGCGATATTATGCCGACCTGTGGCGTTCCTTTGTGGACAGAGATTTTTCTTGTCTCGTCACCCATCGGAGCTACGTTTTTTTCTGTGCGCAAAGAAGCTTAGCTATCCATGCAGTCAGAAGAGGTTCCACACTCTGGCAACGCAAGGCCTCAATGTTGTCGTGGTTAAAAGCGCCTTCCACGTCTAGAAAGACATGGAAAGCTTTCTCTACGGCGGCTACCGCTCCTGATGTTTAACCAAATCCATTCTTGCTGGATTCCAGTAAAACCAGCTATTTTTTGCTGATCCCACTATTTATCTTACTTACATGTGGTCTGACAAGGATGGTTCTTTCGAAACTCTCCAGCTGCGGACCACTAGTGACTTAGAGTTAGTTGCAAGAGTCAGGTCGATAACCTCGCTTCTTACACTATTTATGAAGGTGAGACTATTACCAACGTTACAAACATTTAGATTGCTCGTGCTAAGAAATTCTAGAATTGACTTACCGCGATCGTTGCAGTGTGTGCTAGACCAGTAGGTATGATGGGCGTTGGCATCACAACCTATTACCAAGTCCCTTGTGTTGGACTGGACAAGTAGCACACCTCTCATAACGTCCCCTCCCCATACAAACCCAAACTTGCATAACTAATCGAATGAAATATTGATATTAGTTACTGGAGCTACTGATCGCAATTGCAGTTAAGTGTTAATTAATTGACAACTGCCCTGCACTAGAACTCCCAATCATTTAGTCCTCCCTATCCACCCTGACCTGCATATTGACTTCCCACGTATCCTCAACTTGTTCCAAGAATAATAAAGTTGCGCCCGATTTGTTGGCAAATTTTTTTTGTTACCAGCCGATATCAAAACATAACAGAACTATGATTGGGCGTAATGACTTTTATAGGGGAGGTGATCGAAGCAGAGCGGAGAGGTGTGAAAGTTTTGTACATTACATCAAAAGTGGGGTGAAAAATGTTTCGTGCTGAATTTAAAGTTTGTTGTTTTCATTATTTGCCTCAAATTGGGGCATTTATGTGGGAGGTCGCAGAGGAAGTGGAAGGTTTTGAATAATTTTCAGACTGCTTATCAACATCCTTATCACCATATTATTTTCCAATTTTAAATTCGATTACTCTCATATGTTCGAAGAGAAATGCTTTTCTTGAATTTACAATACAGATATTTGTATGGGGGAGGGTAGAGGGAGTGACACTTTCTTCAGCATTTATTACCATTATTAAGGCACAAGCTTAGGTAAAATTTTAATTGTCTGCTTTTTCTAGTTTTAATGGAAATCGATATACCGCTAATACAAAATTATGCATTTGTATTAGAGGGGTTAGTAGGAATATACGGATCAAACCGAAGTTTTTCAACGTTAATGATATTTGCATTGTTACACATACTTTGCTCAAAATTTCAAGCAGAAAGCTTCTACAGTTTCGAGGAAAAATAACTCCACTGACAATTTGATATTTCATGAAATTTGTATGGGAGGAGTAGAAGGACTGGAGTAAGGTTAAATAATTCTGGCATAAACTAGTCTTTTTAGCTTTGCTAGTTTCAATGGAAATCGAAGAAATGTATTTTTCCAAATAGCGCATTTATATGAGCGTGAGTAGAAGGAGTGAGGGGATCGGATCAATATTTTTTCGCGTTAATAATATTTTTATCATTATGTTTCGACCTAATTTTCAGGTCGGAAGCTTTAATAACTTCGGAGAAAATTAAATTTCCTTAAGTTTCAAAATTTCATGAAATTTGTATGGGAGGGTGTAGAAGCGGTGGGGGAAGTAGCCTGTTCATAAAATTAAAGTTTCTTTTTTGCTAAAAATGACTTAAAAATTTTTTCAGCACTATAGCTCAAAGCGCTTGAGAGTTATGTTGTAGACAGTCGGACTGACGATCACTCGGAATCGAAGTTTTTGAGCGACAATGAATATTTCTGTACCTTTATCGACTCTGTGCGAGCAATATTTCTTGGCGTTACAAACGGTGAGACAAACACAATGTACTCTCAGATGGAAAAACAAGATTTAAGAACAAGGTCACCAATACAACTATATTCACGATAATATCGGATGCTTTGTACGGCGGGCTCTCGGTCAATCTGATATGTTGAATATCATAGAAGCTGAGTGACTTCAGTAATAGTAATTTGCTATCAAAAATTTAGTTGAGAAAATTTAGTATAGTTTTTTTTCTAATAAACAGTGTTTTGCATTTAGATTAAATACATTTTTCCCTTAGATCTAACTTATACAGATATTATCGTAATTTTATTGCAACCTGAAGTCATTTTGATAAAATTTTCAAATTCTGAATTTTTAAAATTTGTCCACATCCGCTTATCTTCTGTACCTGTCTATTGTAAAAAGAGCATAAAATTCAATCGGCAGAAGAAGTACCTATCTAGCTATTGTAAATTCTGGTAATGTCACTGTCGTCTATGCAAATACGTGACATAAAAATTCACTAGGATGACCCCAAAGAAAATATGAAAAACGAAAAGTATTACTCCATCAGAAGTATTATCCTTGTCGAATCCCACATTCCTTCTTTCTGCTATACAATCGAAAATTACACTATGACATTCTGTGGGTACACAATGATGGTAGGTAGATCTGTCCCAATATACCGACGGCTGATCCTCTCGGGATACGTTTTATTATCTGCATGGGTTCACATTTTCATAATGCTGGTAGCTAACGTGCAATGCATGGATGCACAAATTCACATATACATACTTGTATATGGGGCATGCGAGTGAACAAAATTTTACAGAAATGAGCTCCAAACGAATTAAATTTTATTGATGCAACTCTATTTAAAATTACATGTGACCATGGGACTAATATGGAAATAAAATAAAATGGAGGGTGGAGCACGGAAAAAAAACACTCACATGCTAAATAGTTGAAAATAATAATAAAGCCCGGCCCCGTGTGGAAAATACAATAGTGGTATGTTACTGAATTAGTGTAAGCCACACAGTGAATTGGTCAATTGGTTTTATGGGCATGTTCAACGACTGAGGATATGAAAGAGCTGATATTTGCACGATGACTAAATAATTTAACAATGTATCGCAATTTAAATAGGAAATGGTGATTTTAATTAAATAAACTTAATAATGCACGAAACGCATTCGTTTAGTATATTCGAATGGTAAAAGGAAATGTTCAGAAATGTTTAAATTTTTTTGTTTCTCTCCATATTAATAATTTTTTTATGCGAATACCAGAACTAATCTAGTCTTTTTCGCATAAAGCTACCTCCGTTGCAAGAAAAACGAGAAGACATACATTTTATATCCTATATCCCCAAATACTCGAGCAAAACGTTTAAGGACAATACCAGAAAAACGTATCTGTATAAAGTTAAGTCTTCTATAATTTTAGCTTCCAACTTATTTTTATCTAATTTCTTATTTTTAGAGCACGTCACATTCTGTTCGTGCTGGCGGTTTAGTATTTTATATAAAAAAACATCGACGACATTTTATCCAGGATATGAAAGAGACTCTTTGTCCATTGCTGTTCCAACCGAGAAGTATGATAATCATAGACAGATGCCCCGAAAAAAATTGTTCGTTTCAAAAGAAACGAAATGAGGAAGTTCTTATTTTTGATGATGAAAAATCCTTTTCTATAGAGCTAAATGGGAACATACCAAACAGAATAATCTACGGCTTCCATGAATGCTGAAATTATTATTTTATTTTTATTTTTGCATTTTTTAAAGTATAGTGAAAACAACATTAAATCGCATAGAATTGATTTTTTTACGTCTTGAAAATTGCTGAGAAAATTTAAATTTTTGGTTTTTATTTAAAGACAAATTTTGAGATGAATTAATCTGGTATTTGCAGTATTTCAATTTAAATAACACAACCTGACTGATAGACATGAGCTTATTTTACTAATTCTGAAATTATTTTTCAATTGTATTTTAAAAGATATCAGATATCAGTATTTAGATAATTTATCAGAAAATAATTCATCTGGGACAATTTATTTATAACTAGCGATCGCTCGCAACTTTGTGCGCATAAGAATCGCAATAATCAGGAATTTTTGAGAGTATGGTTAGTAATACATTAAATGGGATATATAATTTGGTTAGTTTAATGGCTTTTTGAACACATTTTGTTGGAATGAGAAACATAAATGATTAAGAATGAAACCATGATACTCGCATTTGTATTGGACAGGCCTCTGATCACGGGATTCATTTGAGACCATATACATATTGAAGAGCTTTAAGGAAATGTAAATAGTTTTAGCTTGAACTGATTATAAAAAAAGTATAAATAAAATAACTTTAAGCTCAAAAACATAACAGAACTATGATTGTGCGAAAAGCCCAATCATACGATATTATAAATGATTAGAAATTCTTGTGATCTTAAGAAATTTTGTATGGGGAGTGGTAGAAGGGGAAGACAGCATTGAACTAATTTGTTTAAGATCATGTTAGAGTAGCTATGAAAATGATTTGTACCAAATTTAAGCTTCGAAAATTGAATTTGTAGTGAGAAACTTGGATTTAGTGAAATTATACAATTTGTATGGTAGGTGGTAAAAGAAGGGGGAGCGGGGTTTTGGTGATTTTTCGAGAAACAACTATAGAAATTGATATGTTTTAAATTTCAGGTCAGTAACATTCATACTTTTCAAGAAAATCGAATCTTTGTAAGGTCGTTGAATTGTGTCATATTAAATGGGAAGAGGTAGAAGGAGTGAAGTTAATCAGTTAATTTTCTCCCGATATTAAAAATAATGCTAATTAAGGATTTAGTACAAAATTTTAACTCGTTGAAAGTTATACGTACTGATAAAATTGATGTTAACTATTTCATGAAAAATGTAGTTTGTATGTGATGTGGTGGAAGGAGTGGGGGTATTTAAATAATATGTATAGCAAAGGATTGAATTTCTAATGGAACTAGTATGTTCTAAACTTCAAATTAATAGCTCTTATAGTTTCCAAGAAAATTTGACTTTTATGTATTTTTGAAAATGAGACACTTTGTATGAGAGGGGATAGAAGGCGTGAGGGCAGCGAATTAAAACCAAAAACAGGCTATATCTCGGAATATGCCTAACAAACTGGGAAAGTTTCATTATAGTCGGTTCAGCCGTTGTTGCGTGAAAGACGGCCGGACAGACAGACAGACAACAATTTCAAAAACATGTTTTATTATTAGTCATTGTTAAAATAAAGCAAAAAACTAACTTATAGTCATTTATAGGCAAAGTACAGACAAACACTACAATTATATTTATATGTATAGATAATTCGTCCATGAGTGAACAGTTGCGTCGATGGAAAGAATACTTCTCTGATCTAATAAATATCATGCGAGATGAAGATATTCCAGAAACTGAACATTTGCCAATTTTAAATCTTCTCTAGTAGCGACGATAGCCTAGAAAAAAAAAGTAATAGTTTACGCCATTAACTCCGCCATAGACGGTCCCAATCCCGGTTGAAAAAGGAGGAGGGAGTATGGAGTTAACCTTAATGGTCAGTACTACCAGTGCGTCTCAGGAAATAGGCAAAAGTATGACATAGTTGGACTCGCAGCATAACTGTGGGAACTCCAGCGTGTCATATTTAGCTCAAAACTCCCACTCTTTTTCTACTAGGGTGTAACAAATAAGTAGGACCCTGGAGGATCGGTCGGGGGTTGGGCAAGGCAGAAAAATATTGTCCAGAAACCTGAAGAACAGCCTCGGAACGGATGAACTCAATGGCAACGACCCCGCAAACGTAAAATGGGCTACTCTATTGGATCTTGGATTGTTCGATCCTTATTTAGGACTGGCGCTTCCTCGAAGAAGTGGCAAAACACAACATCAGCATAACTGCCATCCAAGAAACGAAATGGCTCGGTAACGAAATCATGGACACACTATCTCAGTAAGTAGAAAATCGTCGTGAAGCAGATAGTTTGGACTCGCTTTTGTAGTTGACAAAAAATTTGATCAGCAGGTCACGAGTTTCAAACTAGTAAGTGAAAGATTGTGTCCAATCCGAATAAAAACTAAATTTTTCAACACTTAGTTGATCAAAGTCCACGTACCAACTGAAGACAAGGACGATATAACTAAAGACGAATTTTATGCCATCCAAGAGACAACTTTTGATTCACTGCCCTCGAATGACCTAAAAATTGTTTTATGGGATTTTAATGCAAAAGTCGGAAAGGAGGAGGCTCATAGAGGAACAACAGGAGGGCACAGTCTCCATGACATAACCAACGACAATGGCCAACGTCTTATTGATTTCGCAAGCAGCAAAAATATGATTGTAAGTTTTACGTGCTTCCCACATCGCGATATTCACAAACGAACGTGGGCATCCCCAGATGGTCACACCTTCAACCAAATAGACCACGTTCTAATTGAGAAAAGTGCTGCTTCCAGCATACTTGATGTACGAACCCTCCGTGGTGCGAATTGTGACTCTGATCACTATCTAGTCAGAGTTAAGTATCGATGCGGAATAGCTTGTGTATGAAATGCAATATTACTCCTCTAATAGCTGAAAATATATTCGGCTCAGCCCAAAAGCGCAGTTTACTGTGCGCACAAACACTCGCCATTGGACTAAGCACAAAAAGGAAAGGATCGCCGGAAAATCTTTCTTACGATGAGAATATTGTCTATATTTCAACTAAGAGCTAAAAAAAAAATTCAGTCCTAAGGGCAGACTCAAACTATTAAAAATTATTCTGTTTTGCTATTTCTACCTCTTATATGTATTGATTATTCCACTTTATATTGCATAATTCTCTCTCACTCCGTTCCACGTTTGTATTTTTGTCTCCGACTTCAGTCTTCTCGAAATACTACACTAGAATCGCATATAACGCTCACCTTGGTTCACCATTTTCTTCTGGTATTTACCATTTAACACCACGTTATCTCCTTGTAAGCATTCAATTTCGCTCCGTTCAGCTCGCTACCTTACATCCACTAGAAGGAACAACCGTATTTGATGTTTTTCGCTCAACTCATTTCGCTACTTCCTTCCGCTCCTGCATTTAGTCTCTTTTCAGATTGCTGCTTCGCATCCAGTGATCAAGTTAAAGAGGGACGGGATGATTTCTCTCACTTTAGATAGCTTCTTCTTCCGCTTAACCATCTTCTTCAATATCTAATTTCTCTTCAGATTGCTACTTTGCTGGCGTGCATTTAGATTTTGTCGGTTTGCTACTTTCGTCTCTCAAGAAACTACGTATGACAATTTTTATTCAATGACCCAAACCCAAAACCTGCAGATCTGCCTGCCTCGATTCATAGGTCGATAAGCCTATTATCCCATATTATCCGTCAGGTATCGACTAATATGACATGATTTTTAGTCCTCGACACTGCCCTCGTGGTACTAGATAACCTCCGGAGAGACTTTGAGAGTTTTGGCATACACAGTTGAGATGTGCGGCAACGGAATACAAGCGTTAACATATATGGCGAAGCTTGTTGCTCTTGACATTTCTGATTTGATAGAGTTCCGCCTTCCTTCAAGAAATTGAATCTATTTGATTCAGAAACTTCTTAAGTAATTGAATTAAAAGTTTTTTAGCCGAAAGACTTTTGCAATCCATTGAACTAATGGTGGTCTCCCTCAGGGTACTTTTCTTTCTCCAACTCTTTTTTACATTTTCGTTGATCATCTTTTGTCTTCTTCTTCCATTCCCATCTCATACTTTTAATCATATGCGTCGGCTTTACTGTCAACAGCACTAGTATTATATTCCTGGAGACATATGTTAGTTCACGAATTCGACTTCTCTGACCAGCATAAAATCATGGTTCACTTATTGAATGATCGTATTATTCTCTGAAACGAAACAACCAAAGTCGAATTCAATGCATAGAAAATCCAGAGCTGTCTCGTGTCCCCAAAACGTAAATTTCAATTTGAATATGCTACGGGCTGAAATTAAGAAAAAAATTTCTTGGAACAAAGGTGCCACACAAGGCTGCATATTATTACCAGCCCTGTTTCTGGCTTTCATAAATTTTACCATAAAGTGTATGGAGGAAAGACAAATTTCTTGTACTCCAATTTTTTTTTTATTTTGGTTAAATGAATATTTCTTCTATCGGTTGTTGCTCATTTTGAAAAACAATTGGGACCACTAAGGAGCTAGATTTTTTAAGACTACTCCCGATTTTTTCTGTTCAGCTTTATGCGAGTTATCGTCGTGACACATAGATGGACATCGCAACCAAACCTACTTAATTCGAATCCTAAGTCAGAAATAAAACTGGTATCGAAATTTCGCACGTTTACAATAGTCCGAAAATCATCTCGTACACTAGAGAATCATCGTTAATCGTATTAAGAGTTAACTTAGAATACTGAAATTAAATTATCGGAAAACTGTCAATGGGAATTAATAATGTTTTTATTAAATTATGTGTTATATTTAAATGAGGCGAATATGGTTAAGTGCCAACAAAGATAACAAAGGAAAAAAATTGCCTTTGAAACTATAATAAACGAGAGAACATTGAAATATTTACATTCCATAGATTTTCGATTTCTTATTATTTTCCTAACATTAATTAATTAACTAAATCTACAATAAAGAGAGAAAACTTTTCATGAAAGCTCAATGGACGTAGCAATATTTCTTCTTATGACCTGCGGAACGATTATTCCTTTTCCGACTAAAGTTTAACATTCCTGGAATTTTCTAGTCTTTGGCTGCAAATCATTTTCATCATAGTACCTATTTTCTTCCTTACGATCGCGCTATAGCCCAAATCAAACCTTGGCCTGCTAATACCAGTTTCAAAACAAGTCTTATTTGTTCGAAGATGAGTTGCTAACACTTCGCCCAACCCCCAACCTGAAGGATCGTATTATAGTACTAGAATTTTTCTGTGTAACACTCACAGTTATCAATTTTGCAAGTCAAGTCCGGATGGACAAGATCAGTATCCGGTGGCTAGCATACATCAATTGTGCTCTGTATATGATAGTTACAGCACTGGGCGTCACCTAATGAACCCTATCAGATGTCTACCCTATCTAGACCTGTCCAACCACCCATATACTATCAGTTATTTGATTAGAGATATTGGCTTATAATACAACTCTTCAGTTCTAATATAGACCTAAGTATTAGGAAGAATGTAGTACTATTAATAACCTTTTGCAAATTCTTGGTCACAAGGGATTCTCATTAATTTCAGTAATAATTAATTTGAAAGTTAATCCGAAATTTCGTAGTACAATCTAAGAAGATTGAAACTATTAAATGACAAGTAGTAAGTAGTAGATGAAATCTGAGAGTATTATCAGTTTTCTCTAAAGTAACGCCAAGAAATAATGCTCGTACAGAACCGCCAAAAGTACAGAAATATTTGCTGTCGCTGAAAAATCTCGTCCGTCCGTCCGTATACTCTCTAGCTTGAGAGCGCGTTGGGCTAGAGAGCTCAAATTTTGTACATGCTGTTTTAGGCGAAAAAGTAAGGTCAAGTTTGTGAACGAGCTAAATCACTCCACCCCTTCTAACCCTTCCTATACAAAATGACTCATTTCCAATAATTTACACTAATCAAATTTTCTTGGAAACTATGAAAGCTAGTGATTTGAAATTTGGAATTTATATTTTTATCATAAATGTGATGTATGATATAAAAATTATTTGAATACCAACACTCTTTCCACCACCTACCATACACACTGCACTTTTTAATGAAACACTCTAAGCCAATTTTATCACAACATTTAACATTTATCAAGCTCACATTTTTTACTAAATACTTAATTAACATTATCACTAAGATCAGAAAACATTAAGTAATAACCCTGCTTCTACCACCTCCCACACAATACGAGACAGTATCAGACTTCACAAAAAAACTTTTCTTGAAAAGTACTAATGTTACTAGTCTGAAATTCAAGAGGTGTCAATTTCATAATTTTCGTAGTTATTTCTAAAAAAATCACTAAAATACCCCCCCTCTTCTTCTTCTTCTACCAACTGCACAATTTCACTAAATCTAATGCACTAATTTTCTTAGTTGCCATTCAATTTTTGGAGCTTACATTTTATACAAACATTTTTATAGCTACTTTAGCATGATGGGAAAAAATTAGTTTAACGCTATCAGCTCTTCTACCGCTTCCCATACAAAATTTCTTGGTATCACACAAATTTCTCTTTCATGTAGAATATCGTTAGATTGGGCTTTACGCGCAATCGTAGCACTGTTATGTTTATACTCTAGATGAAATCTGAGAGTATTATAAGTTTGCCACAAAGCTTATAACGCTAAAAAATAAGGCTAGGAGAAAAAAATGAATAATACAGAAGTTCATATAATCACTCAAAAATCTCAAAACCGGATGTCCGTCCGTCCGTCCGTCTGTCCGTCCGTGTCCTCTCTAGCTTGAGAACACATTGATTTAGAAAGTTCAAATTTTTTACACGTCGTTTTTGACAAAACAGTAAGGACGAGTTCGTGGATGAGCAAAATTGCTCCATCCCTTCTAACCCCCTCCCATACAAAATGACACAATTACGAAATTGGACAATAAACGGATTTGCTGGAAAAGTGTAAAAGCTATTAGTCTCAAATTTAGAACATATTACTTTTATGACGATGTCAATCAACCATATAAAAATAATTTGTGTCCTCTCCCTCCTTCCACCACCTCCCATACAAACTGTACTTTTTCATGAAATACTCTAAACCAATTTACTCAGTGCGTATAAAATTTAGTGAGCTGAAATTGAGCACTAAATATTTATTTGGAATTATTAGTAAGACCAAAAAAAAATTAAACATTTAGTTTCACCCGTTCTACCCCCTCCCATACAAAATGGCACAATTTCGCAATTCGACAATAAACGGATTTTTCAAAAAGGATGAAAGCTATTGATCTGAAATTTGTAATATATTACTTTTATAATTATTTCATTCTGCTGTATAAAAGTTAGTTGAGTCCTCCCCTGCCTTCCAACACCTTCCATACAAACAGAACTTTTTTATGAAATACTTTAAATAAATTTACTCACTACATATGAAATTTATCGAGCTGAAATTATGCACTAAATAATTATTTAGAAATATAAGTAAGACCAAAAAAAATTATGAGATTAGCCTCACTCCTCTGCCACCTTCTATACAGTTTGACACAATTCAACAACTTAACAAAAAGTCAATTTTCGTAAAAAGTATGAATGCTATTAATCTGCAATTTAAAATATGTCAATTAAATGATGTTTACAGTTATTTCTATAAACGTTATTAATAAATTCACACTCCTTCTACCACCTCCCATACAAACTGCACAATTTCACTAAATCCAATACACTAATTTTCTCAGTACCTATTAAATTTTTGAATCCTATATTATGTATAAAACATTTTGATAACAACCTTAGCGTGATGTGAAAAAATTACTTCAATGTTGTCACCCCCTCTGCCACTTCCCCTACAAAATTTCTTAAAATAAAAAAAATCTTTCATCTAGAGTATCGCACGATTGGGCTTTACGCCCAGTCGTAGTCCTATTATGTTTTTAATAATAATTGTGTTGCTATTCAAATTGAACCTAAAGAGCAATACTTAAGTTCGTAACCTATAACCAGATCTTAAATAATAAGCTGGAAAACGGTAGAAAATCTCAATTTTATCTGCAAATAATGAACAAATCACTTTAATCAAGTTACGAGAAAAAAAATCCGTCACATTAACTGGAATAGACAGTCGTTTTTCTTTCCAAATCTTGTATTTTCAAATAGATTACGTAAGTTACCTCTAGTTATGAGAGAAATCTACGATTAGATTAGGAAAATTTAAATAATTAATCCAATTGCTTCAAACAACATTTGCAGCCATTTTTTTAATTCAAATCTGATCCTCGGTGCTTAGTTCAACTAAAAGGTCACAGTAATACAACCGTGGTGCGGTTTCCGTACATAAAGTTAAAGATAATCTTGGTGCCAGAGGGAATTAATTAGCTATTTCGTAAGCGAATAAACTAACGGACTTTTTTTTAATTATTATTTACATCTAGGATCCTAGTACATGGTAGAATTCTTCATTGTGTCACTTTAATATTTTTTTTAGAGGTCGGCCGAAACTGTTTTATGCAAAGGTACCCACCAACAGTTTATTTGCAGTTCATTTCGGGCGACATAAGCAGGAGATTTCCTGCCCAGGATTCCAGATAAGGATAAAAGAGTCTAAATTTTAAATGTATTTTCCCAGATAATCTAGATTATGTTGACTTTTTCACAGAAATTAAATATTGAAATCGAGATAGGTTGCGTATCATTGCCGATGGATAGCGTTTACCTAGAAATATATTCTGATTAAGTTGAAGAGTATTGAAAATTAATTTGCCAGAAAAAGTATTTATTATGCCGAAGCTTTTAGATATTGAGCTAAGAAATAGCTTTGCGAAACCAGAGCAATATTTTGTTTACTGTTTGGGAAACGCGCACTCTCACCAAGCTGGATTCCGTAAAGGATCGTTTTGTACTATAACCAATAAATATGTCTATAATATTGGTGCATGTAATTAAAATCTGTTGCGCGAAATGATATTAATTATCACAAATTAGATTTAGTTCAGGTTTGCAGTTTGATTTTCAATTAAAAAAATCGAATTTCTGACGGAAAAGTTTCATAGGGAATCACAAACGAATCTTCCCTTACAACAACATTAGATTTTTTTTTATCCTTATGTAGCACTATTAAAGAATGATTTAAGACCCAATTTAAGTCCAAGTCACGCTTCTTCTACAATAGAACTACAGCCCAATTCGTGTCTTGGTCTCCTGATCTTTAAGTTCCTAAACTTTTTTTTTTATTGAGGGAGTGTTGTTAGTCCTTTGCACGACCCTCTATCTACGAATTTTTCATTTTCGTAGATTGAGGTGATCAAGGCAGTGTGTTTGAACAACACGTCGATTGTGACCTTCGCATTGTAGAACAACACCCTACACACTAGCAAAACCTTAGGCGCAACTCCAAGTCACTCAGTTGATCTAAATCGCGTAATCTATACATGTATAATGTGAAAATACTATTAGACAAGGAGCAAAGATTAATAAACTGTCACCATACAAGTATGTATGTACATCGTCGTTCTAGAACCAGAGAGATGGAAGCGCGATTTCTTATCTTCTTAACTGCCAATTTAAGCGATTTAAATAAAACATCAGGTTGGTTTGCACTAAATCTATAGCAAATTACGGTCTTTTGGTAAAATAATCGTACAAATTGCAATGTTACATGAAGTACTAAGTACATAAAATTTTTTTCTAAAATTATGTACTAAATATTTATATAAAATTATTAGTAAGACCGAAAAACACTAGGCGGTTGGCTCCACTGCTTCTACAACCTTCCATATAATATAACAAATTTTTAGATCTTTACAAAAATCAATTTTCTTGAAAATTATGAAAGTCTCTAGTATGAAATTTTAAGGAACAGTCATTTCGAAGAAAATTACTAAAAATCACCGACTCCTTCTACCACCTCCCAAACAAACTACACAATTTCACTAAATTTACTACACTAATTTTCTATGTACCCACTTAATTTTTGAAGCACACATTTTGTAAAACACATTTTTATATCTACTCTAGTATGATGTGAAAAAATACTAGTTCAATGCAGTCACCTCTTACGCCACTGCCTATACAAAATTTCTTAAAAACACAGAAGTTTTTATATCATCTGGAGTATTGTATGATTGGATTTTACGCACAATCGTAGTCCTAATATATTTTTTAATATTTTGTCCTACTTAACTAAAAAAATTTTAACAACATGAGTCAGTTTAGCAAACTGATCGACAAACTATTTTGAAATTTATTCTTTACTAGCAAACGCCCGCGACTTCGTCCGCATAAAAATCGCATTAATAAGCAATTTTTGAGAATGTAGTTAGTAATACATTATATGTGATATATAATCCGCTTACTTTAATGGCTCTTTGAACACAATGTTTTGTATTTTGTTGGAATCAGAACCATAAATTATTAAGAATGATAGCATGATACTCGCATTTGAATGGGAGAGGCTCGTGATCAAATCAAACCCGTGATTCGAGATCATATGTATACGTGTTAAGGACATGTGAATAGTTGAAGCTTGTGTTAATTGAAAAAAGCCCAAATAAAATGACATTAAGCTTAAAAACATAACAGGACTTCGATTGTGCGTAAAGCCTCATTATATGATACTACCGATGAAATCGAAATTTTTGTAATCTTAAGAATTTTTGTGTGGGGAGTGATAGAAGGGATGACACTACTAAATTAATTTTTTTCACACCATGCTAGAGTAGCTATAAAAATATTTTGCACCAAACTTAAGCTTGAAAAACTGAATAGGTAACTTGAGAAACTTAGTGCATTGGACTTAGTGAAATTGTGCAATTGGTATGGGAGGTGGTAGAAGGAGTGGGGGGTTTTTCGTAATTTTTCTCGATACGACTATCATCACCATGCAATTGATATCTTTTAAATTTCAGATCAGTTAGATTCACACTTTTCAAGAAAATCGAGTTTTTGCAAAGTCGTGAAATTGTGTCATATTGTAAGAGAGGGGGTAGAAGGAGTGGAGCTAATCGGTTAATTTTTTCCCGATAATAATAATATTACTAATTAGGGATTCATCAGAAAATTTTAGCTCGATCAAAGTTATACGTACTGAGAAAATTGGCTTAGAGTATTTCATGAAAAAGTGCAGTTTGTATGGGAGGTGGTAGAAGGAGTGGAGGGTTTTTTGGTAATTTTTTTAGAAACAACTATAATCACCATGCAATTGATGTGTTTTAAATTTTAGATCAGTTAGATTCACACTTTTCAAGAAAATCGAGTTTTTGCAAAGTCGTGGAATTGTTGCACATTGTATGGGAGGGGGTAGAAGGAGTAAAGCTAATCGGTTAATTTTTTTTCGATAGTAATAATTATGCTAATTAAAGATTTAGTACAAAATTTTAGTTTGATCAAAGTTATACGTACTGAGAAAATTTGGTTTAGAATATTTCATGAAAAAGTGCAGTTTGTGGTGCAAGGAGTGGAGGGTTTTTAGTTATTTTTTGAGAAGCAACTACAATTATCATTGAATATATATATTTTATATTTCAGAACAGTAACATTCAGACTTTTCAAGAAAATCGAATTTTTGCAAAGTCGTGGATTTGTGTCAGATTGTATGGGAAGGAGTAAACCTAAGTGGTTAGTTTGTTCTTGACATTAATAACAATGCTAATTAAGCATTTAATACAAAATCTTAGCTCGATCAAAGCTATACGTACTGAGAAAATTGGAGTATAGTATTTCATGAAAAAGTTTAGTTTGTATGGGAGGTGGTGGAAGGAGTTGGGGGATTCAATTTATTTATATACTTGAAGATTGCATTTATAATAGAAATAATATATTTTAAATTTCAAATAAATAGCTTTCATAGTTTCCATGAAAATTTGATTAATATAAGTTTTTGAAAATGAGTCACTTTGTATGGGAGGGGGTAGAAGGCGTGAGGGGAGAAAAATTAAACCTAAAGCAGATTACTTCCCAAAGCAGACCTAGTAATCTGTGAAAGTTTGATTGCAATCGGTGCAGCCGTTTTTGCGTGAAAGCCGGAAAGACAGACAGACAGACAGACAGACAGAGAAATTTTTTAAAAATGTTTGATTCTGCTTAGTTATTGCTAAAATGAAGCAAAAAACTTATTTATACCCATTCATAAACAAATAACAGACAGACACTACAATTATATTTATATAGATTCTAGCTCATTCAATGCACTGCAGCATAAATCGGGCGTTGAAGTTGTAGCCTTGCTTCACTTACATATTTTTGTGAAAAGTTTGTTAGCCCACATTCTATGAATTTTCATTTTGGCAAATTGAGGTGGTCCAGATAATCCCATGTAAGTAGTGTGTCGAAATTAATCGACAAGTATTAGTACAACTGCTTTCCAAATGTTTTCCATCAGGAATTTGAAAGAGGTAGAATTTTAGTTTGTTGTTATGGAAAGCAATTTTGAGCATTTTTCAAATTGTTTATATTTATAAGTCAACTGGAGAACGCTTTTTCCTTCTGTGTTAAAATTTAGACTATTCTACTGTGAAGTTACTCTATTGCACCATGATACGTTATGAAAATATTAGGTTTTCACCATATTACTAACCAGTTTGCTACTTCTAAATTTAGAAGCTTTAGTTTGTAAATATTTTATAATTTTTTTGAACTTTCATAAAAAATACATGTGAATTAAAAGCGCTTGAACCAAGCTCAAAAATCGGGTCCCCAAAGTACAAAATCAACCAACGCATCAACTCAAAACATAACACAGGCTCTTTGGACGCTTATCTGCTTCTAAGTTTCGATACTGCACAGAACGAGTTAATAATGATAAAGCGGGGTTGAATGTATTTCAGTTTCGATCTTTTAAATCTAAAATCCATCCACTTCAGATATAACGCAGATCGTTATTCTATTGTTACTTTGGTTAATAGTTCCCCAGGACCAACTATCTCCAACTAAATACTAAATAGTAAGTCATCATCCATTTCCACACAGCTAGTTAATGGTCATTAAAATTGTCAGCCTGTGCGACAACGACGTTCACATTTCATATTTACCATGGAATAACGAGGCAACAAAACCAGAACACCTTTAAAATTCTGGATGATGTCAACGCCGGTACTTCATCTTCAAACTGCTTCTGGTGCGCCGCAGTCATGCATAAGTGTGTGAGTAACGAGCATGATTTCAGTATGACTTTCCAGGTCGGCTGGTGGTATCGTAATGATTTCAAGAGTAAATTCCCGGCTCCTGGAAACGTTGTATACGCGCCGCACAATGACATCCTATCCTAGCGATGTAATAGCAGCCTTAGAGTATTCTGCAATACTACACAGCTAAGTGGGCCATGATGTGGACCGGTTGGTTCGACATTTTCTCATATGCATTTCAAGTGAACTTGAAGTAACTCTTGATGTGAAGTTGTTTCGTTGATTTACGCTTTTATTCAATTTTCTTCCATAAATAGGCACTGGTGATGTGTGAATTTTCGAGTTTCATCTTGACACAATTTCGCACCGTCTTACATAATAGTACAACTTGTGCTTAAGGTTCTTATTTCATTTCAATTGCTAACCAAGTCCCGAAAAATCTTACAATTCATATTCTTAATATAGCCACAGTTCGATGAATTTCGCATTACTTCCGGTGCAAATATACTGAAAGCAAGATTGATTTTTGTAAGTTAGTATTCCAGGTAGTTAGAAGTAGCTGCCCACACACAAGTCTTGTTGCAAATAGACCATAAGCTGGTCCATTGTGATGCAACGAGATCTTAAAATGAACTCCTACTCGGTGAACTAGCCGGAGCTTTCTATGAAGCGTTGAAGCTCCTGGATTGAAAGATTGCCGAGACTATCGAAGAAGTGCGCTCCTAGGTGGCATCTCATTCTTCTAGATAAAGCAGGGTAAATGCATATTAGAAGGAGATCATTTCCTCTTCCCCGTCTCTGCAGGTTCTGCTAAAATTATTAAACAGAAGGCCAATTCTCTAAGCATATCTCCCCATCAGACAGAGTCCTGAAATGACTCCTACTACATAGCTAATCATCTGACTGCCTAGCGAGATCAATCTACCAGAGCTTCTTAGATCTAGCACAGGCGAGGTCTGTATGGTGGTATTACATGTAACTCCGGTTTCCCATCTTTCGTTGGCTTTGTTAATCGAATCCAACTTAAGTTGCAGCTTATAAGTTGCGAGACGCTTCCTCAGATTCTCTTTCTCAGATTGAATCTGCAATGTGATTCCGTTCTGGGCGAGTTTGTTAGACACTGCAGTTCCCCAGAATGGTATTATGTCCTGGTACCCAGCACAGGCGAATGTTGAATCGTTCAGAGACGTGCAACAATCAAGAACAGTCTTGGATGACATGAATGTTCCCGGGGAGTCAATAGCGGTTTTGTTATCGTGAGGAAGCCAATATTTTTAGAAGTTATTACATTACACTTCAGCCAGGACAAGGCCTATTCTATCGACATCAGTTCCGTTTTTTAGGTAATTTTGCCTTTATTCAAAATGTAGAAACACAGTCATGGAGGGAAGAATTAATCGGAATGGTACGATATGGGAAGGGCAAAGATGGTATATTTATAATTGCTGCTAACACAACTTAGATGTTATGGTAGACTAAACATATTTTGTGGTACAGTGGTATCCTAAGAGTAGCAGCGGTCCCCACGAAATTTTCAGAGCACCCCTCGTAGAGCCATATTTATAGTGGGATAATTTTGTTAACAAATTTATAATGAAAAAATAAAGGTCTGTGAAAAATTTTTAGCAAATGTTCTCGATTTTCCAAGTGTCCACTGGTTTTATAGTGAATAATTTTTTATCAGAAGGCTTAAGAAATTTATCATCTGCAGATTTATTGACATCCACTGTGAAGAGTTTTACTGATTTTCGATTCAGGTGATGTTCCTATGCACAACTTTTACGTGGGTGCACAGCCCGAAGATTTCTACCTCGAAAATTTAACTCCATAGTCACCTTTAACGACACGGTTTTTTTCCGACGACAATCATTAACGCCCTATGCGACACCAGGTACACCTATTGCAGTTCAGTAATTAAACTGTCTGGTAGATGTCAGACTTATGTAACATAATATCCGTGTCAGTTTATGGGTCCTGCATGACGTTCAGTTAATAACGCAACTCCACATCGAGCGGTTGGTTGCGCTAGCCTCGTTCGGTGCAGCAAGCTGAGAAACCGAATGCCTCATGTAGTTTAATGCAGAAAGTCGTATGATGCTCTGTCCGCGATGTGGGTACAAGAAATAAAACACTACGTGAACCCCCAAGGAACCTCAACCATAACAGTGAAGAGTTACCCTTTTTCGTGATGCATAATCCTCTCCTTTTCGCTTTCTTTACGTGCTCTCTCCTTGATATTCTGCTCATATGATTTTTAAGATCTGCTCAGATTTTGCTTCCTTCGGTTTGCTACTATGCCGTCCTGGCCATACCAAACCCCTGCATTTCGCTCACCTCGGTTCAGTACTCTCTTTCGCCAGAATCGTTTAGCACGATTTCGCAATCTGATTTCGCTCACTGTGGTTTGCTAATTAGCCGTCCCGGCTATGCTGGTTTCTTACCGCTGCTCACTACTTTCTTCCCCTTCACGTATATGTACAAGTCAGCTAGTCTTTTCGATTTCGCTCGTCTAGGACCAGGGAGGCAAGGCCTTGTATTTCGCTCCGCCGTTTGCTGCTTTCTCAACTGCGTTGATATTCACATGTTTAAATAATCGTATGTTCTTTCTTCACCCATCTTAAGCTCATTTCTTGCAGTCATATTTGTTCTTCTCATTTACATCTCTTTTATTAATTTATTGCTCATGAGACTTCATATTTTGACACACTTACGTTCGCACCTCTACAGCCCTACCTAAACACATTCCAAAAGATTCCTGAAGCCTACAGAGTGACAAACGTTTCGCACATCCCTTCATACAAACTGTTTCGACACGAATGGGGGTCACAACCTACGATGGTCTAGCGTTCTACATTACCGATCGAGCAGCTTGGGTCGAGTCGTCAAGCTCCAAAAGCAAACTACTGAAATCAATCTTTACGATCTTTCTCGCGTAGTAACTAACAGAAAACGATTCAAATAGTCCAAAATTGTTCTTTCGGAAGAACTAGAAAAAAACATAAAAGGACAACGATTGGGCGCAAAGTACAATCGTGGTCCTCTAGATGGATACTCTAGATGAAAGAAAAATTTTCAGATTTTAAGAAATTTTGTAAAGGAAGTGGTAACCGAATTTTTTCTCATCATAGTTGCTATCTAAATATTTTTAAAAAAATTACGATTCAAAAGGTACTGAGAAAATTGATTTATTTCACTAAAACATAGTGAATTTGTGCAGTTTGTATGGGAGGTGGTAGAAGGAGTGGGTAATTCTTAATGACTTTTTCGGAATAATATAATAATTATTCACATGTGATGTTTTAAATTACAGATCAGCATTCATATTTTCGAAGAAGATCGATTTTTTTTTAAGATTGAGAAATTGTGTCAGATTATATGGGAGGGGATAGAAGGAGTGAAGCTAATCGTCAAATTTTTTCTGGTTGTTACCTTTTTTCCCCGACTGGGAAAAAGAACAACCCCCCTAACACCAAAAGGGGGGCGGAACGGACCTAGCCGGCCAACCCTTGGAGATGGGTCGTGGGCGCCAGGGATTCCTTCTGTAGGTCTCGTTCCTTCGCTCGACCTCCGGACCGAATCACTAGCCAGGAAGGAGATTTGAAAACTAAAAAAAAGAAATAACACGTGACCAGCTGAAAATAACGATCACAAGTATCTTACACAAAAGCCAAAGAAACAAAATGGAAGAAATTCTCCCAGCAATTATATTAAAGATGGGCTCGGTGGCCAGTTTTATTGAACTTAGAAAATCCTAGCTAAGAAAAAAACTACGTTAAAGTACTGACATGAGAAGGTCCCTAGCTACAATTTCTTTTACTTGTTACTTCGAATTCTCGTTGGGGTCCTTGCTGCTGCTTTGGTTCGTTGATGGTGTGATTCGTCCAATCCAATTCCCCATCCTGCGTCTGCGCCTGCTTAATCTATCTCCAGTTTTTGTTGCTCGTCCGTGGAACACTTCTCTCGTCGTTGACCTCTTCACTTAATTCTCGATTTCAAATTCAAACCACCGACTTGTGGTACTTATCTACTCTACACTTGATTCGCCTTTTTTATAATAATACGTCCGCGCACTTTGACTGGTCCTAGTAGAAGAGCCGATTTTTCTCCTGCCCAGCTTTTTTGCGAAGCGCAACGGCATCATTTGGCCTTGAAGCCTTGCCCATTTACGTCCGGGCTTTCACCTTTCTTTATTAGCTTTTTTTTTGCATTGAAATCATTCCCGCTTCGTCTATGTGCATATTTTTTTCATATTTCCCCAATTTCGGCTTAGTTCCACCTTACTTTGCTAGGCTTTCAGTTTACAATACTTCTCGCTTCATCTGTGTGTATTATTTCCCCAGTTTCGGCTTAAGTTTTGCAGAGCCGAAAAGCTCAGTTTCCTCTCTTTCGGTTGTCGGTAAGGTAGTGCGCGGGAATCTGACAGTTCTCGCTTATGTTTACATTTTCGTGCGTCAGTTTTGTCCGTGGCTTGATTGTTTTGTCGTCCTTGTGGTGCTATAGTGGCTCGTCGCGATGTGATGTAGTGCTGAGGCGCATATTGATGTGTCTCTTAGTGACGTTACGTTTTGAAGTAGTGTTTTGTGATTATCCTGTGTTTTTTTCTTTTTGCAGGTTATGTGCCGGTGCTCCGCTGGCGTCGTATGTGTGGTGCCAGGACGGGGAATTGGACGTAATATGTGAGTCCATTCCTTGGCTTGGTGCTAGATGACGGTGCCGAAGTTCATCAGTGATGTTTGTAGTTCCTCTCCGCAAATGACTCGCGATTCGACGTTAAAATATTACAGGTAACTCAATTTACAATTTAAATCTAATTTTCACCCTATGTTTCGTTTCTTTCAGCCGGCTTCATTTATGTTACGGAGTAGATGTTAGGTGCGGTGTTGGCCCAGAAATGCGAAAGGGCTATGTGACCTACTAGTCTGATCGTGATCAGGGTTAGCCATTGGAATTTCGACACTCGCCGGATTCTTTAATTTCTCCTTTTATTTACAGGTAAATTACGTCCTGTTACGGTGGAACCGTAATATGGTCTTACTAGTAATTAAAAATAAGTATTTTGTGCACAATTTCAGCTCGTTAAATTTTATACGTACTGCGTAAATTTGTTTATCCCTAAAGTTTTTAACGTATTTAATGAAAAAGTGCAGTTTATATGGGAGGTGGTGTAAGGAAGGAGAGGACTCGAAATTTTGTACAATAGATTGAAATGATCATAAAAATAATATATTTAAAATATCAGATCAACAGCTTTAATGCTTTTCGAGCAAATCCGTTTGTTCTCAAACTGCGAAACTGTGTTATTTTGTACGGGAGGGGGTAGAAGGGATGAAGCTAATCGTCTGATTCTTCTTAGCCTTATTAATAATTATAAATAAATATTTAGTGCACAATTTCAGCTCGTTAAACTTTATGCGCACTGAGTAAATTAGTTCAGAGCATTTCATGAAAAAGTGCAGTTTGTATGGGAGGTGATGGAAGGAGGGGGAGGACGCGAATAATTTATATACGGTAGATTTAAGTCATTCTAAAAGTAATATATTCTAAATTTTGGATCAATAGATTTTATACTTTTCGAGCAAATGCGTTTATTGTCAAAATGCGAAATTGTGTCATTTTGTCAGGGAGAGGGTAGATGGGGTGAAGTGATTTGGCCGGTTCACAAATTTGTCCTTAATTACTTTATTATTATAATAATAAAGTATTGTGATCGACACAAGAAAAAAAAAAAAGTTGCTACCCTGAAAATTTTTTTTTTCGCGTTTCATGACTAAATTAGCCTAAAAATGCAAAAAAAAAAAATCCGTCTGTCTGTACGCCGTCCGCCGTACGCCGACGTGTACGCTCAACGCACATTAACTCCCAAACCCTTCAAGATAGAAAGTTCAATTTTGGGGGGATTGTAGATAGTTGCGGATCTCAGGCGGATACCCATTTTCGGGGGTATACGGGTTAAGGGAGAGGCGGGGGAGCGCTTAAACCGAAAAATACGAATTCAAATATCTCAACCATGGTAACAGCTAGGAAGCTAAAACTCAACACTAATATAGAAGGGTTTGTGGGACAAGTTTTAAAAATAATTTAATTTTTTTATCCATTGGGGTGCGAAAAGGGGGGGCTTAGAACCAATTGTCGGCCGAATTTTTTTTTCAAATGATTATATCTTCGAAATTACTTATCGTAAAAAATCATATTTAGAGACCGTCAAGGTGGCATATAGTTTCATCGGAAACAGCTTAGAAAGCGGCTAACTATTGTAAGGGGGAGGGTCAGAGGGGGTGCAAAGAAAAACACTTAAAAATTAATATCTCAACTATCTCTTAAGCTATGTAATTGAAACTTAAAACTTATATTAAGCTATACTAGGCAAATACAAAAAAAATATAACGTGTTGAAATAATAGTAGTGGGGGAAATGGCGAGCATTTCAAAAATGGCGCACTTTTCAAAATTACAAATCCTTATATCTCCAAAAATAGTACAGATATCAAATCAAAAATTTGTCAGATTGTAGAACTACATAATAGTTAATTTTGGTAAAAATTTTAAGTTGGGAGTTGTAAGGGGAGGGAGGTTATAAGCAAAAATATCGAAAACTTTGAGTGATTTTTTTAGGGCTCTGGTAAAAGATACAAAGTTAAAATTTTGCATGTCAATACCTATATTTAATCCACATAGAAAAATAATAATAACTTGATCCATATTTGTTATAAACCGACCCCCCGGTCTAACGTGCACAAGGTGTTTCATGTGCATTGAAAAAACACATAAACTGAAAATTTTTGAGTGAAATTTTAAGGTAGAAATTTGAAAATTTGCGAAATGCATTTAAAAAAAATCCCTAAATATACGAAATATTAACTGGTCGAAAACCTTTAACACTTCTACCCCCTCCCATACAAAATTATTTTTTCGACCATTTTCAAGGAATCAATTATCACCTAACTATTAAAAGCTATCAATTTGAAATTTTGCATAACAACTAACAAAAATAATTAAAATGAAATTGCGTTAAAAGTTTTAAAATCGCGCTTGACCTTCTACCCCCTCCCATACAAAAGTATGATTTCGACTAATTTCATTAAATCAACTAATAGCCAACAAATTAAAAGCTACGAACTTGAAATTTCGTACGAGCACCTTACAACAAAAATGAAAGAAAATTGCATCACAAGTTTTATGATTCCCTTACCTTCTCTACCCCCTCCCATTCAAAATTATTTTTTTGAGCATTTTTAAGAAATCAGTTATCAGCTAACTCTTAAAAGCTATCAATTTCAAATTTGGCATAAGAACTTATAAAAATAATTCAAATGAAGTTGCTTTAAAAGTTTTGAAATCGCGTTTGCGGTTCTACCCCCTCCCATACAAAAGTATGATTTCGACCAATTTCATTAAATCAACTAATAACCAACAAACTAAAAGCTACGAACTTGAAATTATATACAAGCACCTTGCAAGAGACGCGAAATAAAACTGCGTATCAAATTTTACGATTCCTCTATATTCTCTACCCCCTCCCATACAAATGTTCGGTTTCGTGAATGTAAAATACACCGAATTTTATGAAAATTCTATGCAACTTCGTCTATGAAACACATTCTATACAGAGATTATTGGACGTGATTCAAGCAATTAATTAAAAAGCTATTAACATCCAGCCACCCTTACTATTACCCCTACTCCTCCCCTCATAAAAACCAAACTTACAGAAACGAATGAAATATTGTTAACAGTCCTGCCCAAGAACTCCCTTTCACTTAGCCTTCCCTAACCACTCTAACCTGCATATTGACTTTCCACTCATCCGCAACTTGTCCCAAGAATAATAAAGTTTCGCCCGACTTGTTGGCAGTTTATTTTTTGTTAAAAACGAGTTAGAGAGCGTATAGTCGGACGGACGGACGGAGATTTGAGATTTTTGAGCGACAACAAGTATTTCTGTACCCTAGGCGCCTCTGTGCGAGCATTATTTCTTGGCGTTATAAACCTTAGGGCAAAGTTATATTGCTCTCAGATTTCATCTAGAGTATAAAAATAAAATTCTTGGGGAAAGATTCTTACGCTTGTTAATTAGAAGCACTGCTCTTAAAGTTCCAGCGCAACTTCCTTTTCACATTACCGGCTATTGGCACCCTTGAACCCTGTTGCAGAGGTGCTATTTACACTTCTGATAATGATAGTATAATTCGTTCAGTGTTTATCAACTAAATTCATTGTTCCTTTCTCAATGCATTAGCTGGCCATAGTTGATCCAGTAAGTCACATGAGTAATTTATTTGGATCATTTTCGCTAAAATTCTCGACTCAATGAACTCACAAACTTGTCTTAATTTACTCCAAGTATTCTCATACAAGTACTTATTCTGATATTCACGTATCTTTTGAGTAGAGCTTCCAACCACCAATGATCTTATATTTTTAGGAAAGACGTATCGAATATAAGTTATGGTATGTAAAATCTGTGGTCATAGACAGTTCCTTATGTCTAAAGATCTTACGTTAAACCTTTTCTTTTTTTCATTTGAAAAGTCTTTTCTACACACAAAGCTTCATGAGTGATTTATGCCTCGAATCGGTAAATTTCAGGAATGCTGAAAATTTCTCGTAAATATGCAATGAAAATTATTATAAAAAGCTGATGGCTTGAAGTTAGTTTTACATCTGCGAGTATCTCTGAAATATTATGTCATAAGGAGATGCTCGCAAACTTAAATCGGACGGGTATGGCCAACTTTAATCTTTAAAATAAAAAATTCCAAAAGTGTAAGAAGTAGAACAGAATTCTTTAGGTACTATCAAAAATCCTACGACTGTAAAATGCTTCACTTTTTGACAGTCTAATAGTTGTCATTTCAAAATTTTAAATGCGACTCAAAAAACAATACCCATCATCTGTCAGCGACATTTAACAATTTTATCAGTCATTTTCAGCCTATAATAAATTCAGCAATTGAACTCTCACGGAAAATAAAAGACCTACAAGATGTCCCATCGGAAATAAAATATTACACGATTCGATGATATACATATTCATTGAACCTGAAGTAAATGCTAAACAAGCTTCCGATTCTTCCCGGAGAAATGAATCAAATAACTCCTGAAATCAAATTTACAATATAATATGAAAAAATTAAATAAAAACAAAACAACGTAGATAAATACATCGAAAAGACATAAGAAGGATGCAAAACGACCTACATATATGATATTTTGTTGAGGACAGAAAAAAACGGAAAAATGTGAGGAAGAAATTTTCTCTGCCAAGGATGTATTATAGGACATCTAGCGATTTCCATCTCGTCCTCCACACGGATATTCGTATAACGCAATATCCCTTTATGGTACATCGGAGGACAAGTCGATCCTTTTGAATAAATGTCACGTGAGAGTTTTATTGATGTCTCCTCTTCACATAAATTTGCCTATTGGAAGGAAGCGAATATGCGCTGCCACCTACTCGAAAGGAGGAAGAACCCATCATCATTCGATGGTGAGGGGCATTCTGAATACTTCGAGCTCCATAAACGGTGATGGCTTCTTTCGTCGTCATCATTCTTTTTGTTTTATTTGGCTTTAGATTGGCTTGACTTGGTTTGTCAATGGTTACGAAATAGTAAATATCGGGAAAGGCGCGCTAAGGTGCTGTCAAGGGATTTCGTTATAGACGCCATGAATTGCTGTAAAATGACTTCCTTCCGTTGTCTGTTCCTTGTCGAAAATTGGATAGAAATGAAGGAATATTATTTCCGCGATGATTTGTCATTTTTTTCGATTTCGCAAGTCTTACATTGAAATTCGATATAAAGTCGAAAAACGTGCATGTAAAAAGGGTAATGGAATACTGATGGTATTATTGGATATGTTTTCAATATCTACGCATATTTTGTTGCATTCAATCGGATTTATTTTTGTAACGCGTTGTTTTTACATATCTTTTTTAAAATTTCGTATTTGATTTTTCAATTATAATATCTTGTTGTATGCATTTAAGAATACGTGTACAATTTCGGTAAGAAATTAATTATATAGAAGGATAAAATTTCAATTTCGCGCTGATTGCCCGTATTATGCGTTCTTATACCTTTACCAAACTGATTTGCATAAGGAATTATGGGGACAGACATACTACACATATACCATAAGTAGATTCCTGAAAATACTTAGAATTTCCCAGTTTTCTTAAATTCTTTTTGTAAAGCCCAAGGAGAATACAATACATCCTCTTTGACAAACCAAGAAGTTTTAACTCTCATAAAATGAGTTGAACGTGAACGTATTAAGGGAAAAAAATGAATTACGGAATAGATCTTCAAAAATTATTTATAAACTGTACACGCAAAACCAATTTTTCTCAAATCGTTTATAAACCAATTGAGAATGCGGTATTACAATGATGAATAAAATACCTTCAAAGTTCACTGGATCCATCAAACTATTTGCAAACTATTAATTTTGAATAAGAGATCCTTGATAAAAGGCACGTGCGGCATGCAAACTCGTAAATTGCATTATTCATGCAAATAAACTAAACCCCGAAAATATCCATTTTAATGTAGTGCTGATTGTGTAGAACGTGACATTTTGTAAATACAGCGAAGTCCTTGTTTACGCATATTTTAGATCATACTTTCTAGCCATAGCGGCACCATTATATCCACTCCTCTCATTCCGTTTTATTATTTATCCATAAATTTATGTCTCATGTTATGCGTTGATTTTAAGGTGAGAATTAAGTTGAAAGCTTGTTACATTGATTTTGTAAAGTATATATTTTTATTTTCAGTAAACTTTAATTTTTCAAATTTATTCGAAAATTTTGATAATAACTTCAGATACATACTTCTCTTATGGAAAATTAATTGAAATAAATACGTTAATATTATGACCTGAAAATGAATTTAATATTTTTTTGTCAAATTAATCGATTCCAAAAAATATTTACAGTACTGAACCCTCAAAGATCTATTGACGTTGTGTCTGAAAATAACACACAAATATTTAAATCATTTTATCGACAACTGTATACTGAAAGACCTCCACAGGGCCAGCGAAGTCGTTCTGAATTAGAAATGAATAAAATGACACAGTTCGAAGATATTAATCTTTCTAGCGAAAATTTGACTACTTGACTACTTGACAGTGACTACAATAGGGCAAGCTGTGATTCTTTCAAATTTGGGAAAAAAAATTACTTGAGAAAATTATTCCCGAAGACTTAGGTGCACTATGTGAGGAAAACAGGATTTTCGCGGATAAGCAATTCAGTTTTAAGAAGCACTATTCAACGGAACACGCATTACTGATGACATAATAGAGCAATAGCCTTAGAAAAAAATAACAACGGAAAGTGACAAGGATACAAAGTAAATATTATGATAGAACGCAGAATAATTAAGACGAGAACGACAAACGAATTTCCAAAACCAGTACCAAACGAGTTCTGCATAGAGGGGCAGTTAAAATTTTGCACGTGCATACATCTATTTGATATACATAAAGAAAAACAAAAAATTTAAAACAGCCAGAAACTTGAAACTTTTTCTAAATTTATTTCAAAAAATATGCTTAAAAGTTTTGGATACTAACGAATACCTTCAAAACGTCTACCCCTTCTCATACAAAAGTATTTGTTTGGTAATTTTGAAACAATCAATTATCACAAAAGCTTTGAAAGATATCAACTTAAAATTTTGCACAAATGCTTTAAAAGGTATTTGAAATAAAGTTACATTAAAATTTTGAAACCCCTCTTGCCTTTCTAGCCCCTCCCATACAAAAGTATGATTTCGGGCATTTCAATATATCAAGTAATAACCAAAAGATACGAAATTGAAATTTTGTTCGACCACCTTTCAAGAGTAAAGAATAATACTGGATCACAAATTTAACGATTCCTTCATCTCCTCTATCTCCTCTCATATATGTAAATGCATGGTTTCAAAAATGTAAAATACATCGAGTTTCATAGAATTTACTTCGTCTATGAAACTATTATAGTATTCTATACAGAAAATTTTCCACTTGAAGCAAAAAATGTATCAACATCCACCAACCCCTTAAGTCGAACTCCCATCTTCCCATACGAACCCGATTAGCATAAATAATCTACGTAATTGAGCTATTGATCGTAATCGCAGTTAAGTGTTAAATAATTGAGAAAAGCCCTGGCGTATAGCCCCCATTCACTTAGTCTTTCCTATACACCCTAACCTGAAAATTGACTTCCCAGGTATCCAAAACTAAAGTTACGCCCGACTTATTGGCAGTTTATTTATAATGAAAGAGAGCTCAACTAGGGGCAAAATTTATTTTTCTTTGTTATTTTAAGTAATTTCTAGTTTGTGTAGTCAGTAAGATTATTGAAATAAGTAAATTTGTTAACCTTATAAATAGTTTAAAATTATTTAACATTATGTTATAGTCTGAACAGCAATTTTAGATGTTCTAACCGAATGATAACGCAAGATGAGGATTGAGTCACGAAATTGCAAGGAATCGTTCGAGGTGATTTTTCGGCATATATCAAATAATCACTTTCATTTGCGCTAGGAATGGTTTGGTTTGGGCTAGGGTTGATTGCCAACGGATAACAATAACCTGAATTTTAATAGAATAAAATAAGAATTAACTATTATCATCTATATATAATAATGAAAAACCATGCGTATAATTGGAGTCACGTAAAGTTGATGACTAAGTTTAGATAATGTCGTCGGTATCGGTAGCTCAGTAGAAAAACTCCCTTGCCACGTCCCAAGTCCATTCCGCATACAGAAATTAGTGAGGTCCCCAGGTCGGGAAAGCACTTCCTACCGGCTGCTCAGGAGCGTGGGTGGGTTGAATTTGACCTGGAAGCCTCTCATCCTAGAGGATGCTGTTGGTACTCCGCACGGAAAGAAATTTGGAGAAAACATTGCTAATTTTCGGAGATTCTTTGTAAATTTTTTGACAGATTTTGGGATAGCTATAGTTTTACGGCAAATACGAGAAAAAAATTAGGCATTTTAGGACATTTCACTTAATACTCGTGACTTTATTTTTTACTTACATATGTTGAAAAAACGGCTCCTCCATAAACTTAGCGCCATATAAAGCAAAATTTTTAGCTTACACAGTGGAAAATTTCTATAAACCAACCAAATTCAGTACAAAATATATCCTAAAAAAGCACACAAAAGATATAAACTGATTGAGGGCAGTTCACTAAAAAGCACAGTCATATGCTTGATTTTTTCAAATAATAATTCCTTTATTTTGTTACATTTGTTCTTAACTGAAGATATCAAAGTCTGTTAAATATTAACGATGTTTGCGAAATCTTATAGGAACAGAGCTGTAAATTTTACAGAAAAGCTATGCATCAGTTGGTAGTATTTACTGATTTTTTAATGAAAGTTTTTTCAACTTTTAGTGGTAATTTATCGATTCGGAAATGGATACTGGACCATTATTAATAACTAGTATAAATGTTTTTAAAAATATTTATTTTAATCTCTATATTATATAAAGAAAAAGCAATTACAGGAACCAAAAATAATTATATTTATAGTATTACGAAAAAAAATAGTATTTAAACAATTACAAAATTCCATTAATGCTTATGAAGCAATGTTTTATATTTTAATTTGCTGTACAGAAAAAAATAAATAACGCAAATTTATTATTTTCGGCGGAGTAATTCAATATTTCTTTACTGTAAATTGTACTTTAAAACATTGCAAATTATTACTAGTTCGGCCCTGTGTAGCCAAAAGCTCACATTTATCTTAAAAAATGGGAAAAGTAGTAGAAAAAAAACAACAAAACAAGAAGAATATCAACTTAATGTACTGTTTATCATGCTCTGTATGAATTAGATGTACGAATTGTTGAATGAATAACCATGTGACATGACAGCGTTTCGGGTATTCAGTTCGTAATGCAAAAAACGTCTTGAAACATACATCAATTGCAGAAAGTGGAGTTTCTAAATTGTAGATTGTATCGTTTACAACTACGTACGAAGATTTAATGGTAGCTGTAAATAAAATAAGTAACATCACATATTTATTTTTTTAAATATGTTCTCTTTAACTCACCATATGAAGGACCCACTAAGATAACAAATGGCTGTAAGATTGGTTTGCATTGCTCTGGTAGCCTCCTTTGCTAATAAATTTTTTCTGTTAGTAATGAATCGTCCAAGAACAAATTACATTAATACACATTTCTGAGCTAAATATCGTAAAATGTATATTTACCCTAATAAGTAAGATGAAAGAATCCAAAATTTTAAGCTCAAGATTTCATTTTGAGGTGATATTTTCTGATGAAAAGAAATGGAACTTAGATGGACACGACGGATTTAATTCTTACTGGCGCGATATGAGGAAGGAACCTCTCTATTTCTCGAAGAGGAATTTTGGTGGCGGTTATGTGATGTTGTGGGGAACATTTTCTGCAGCAAGGCGTTTGGATATACAATTTATTCCATCGCGGATGAACAGTAGAGATTACATCAGAGTACTCGAAAACAGTTTACTGCCATTTCTGTCAGAACATGGCGAGAAAAACTGGATTTTTCAACAAGATAATTCCAAAATTCATACCAGTCATGCAACAATGGGTTGGATGGAGACAAATTCCATTAGGGTGATAAACTGGCCGGCATGTGTTCCTGATCTGAACCCCACTGAAACATTTCTTGTCAGACGGGTATATGTTGAAAAGCGCCAGTATGAATCACTGGCGGCATTGAAAGCTGCAATCCTTGATGAATGGCAGAAATTTGACCCTGACATGTTAAATAAATTAATCCAATCGATGAAAAAAAGGATTTTTGTAGTCATAAAATCCAAAGGAGGCCCTATTAATTATTAAGTTATTGTGTAAAATTTTTATTTAAAATTTATAAATGAAATAAACACTTTATTTTGTTGGAAACTTCAACAATAATTAAAGAAGAATAAAAATAAACTGCCAACTAGTCGGGCGAAACTTTATTATTCTTGGGACAAGTTGCGGATGAGTGGAAAGTCAATATGCAGGTTAGAGTGGTTAGGAAAGGCTAAGTGAAAGGGAGTTCTTGGGCAGGACTGTTAAGAATATTTTATTCGTTTCTGTAAGTTTGGGTTTTTATGAGGGGAGGAGTAGGGGTAATAGTAAGGGTGGGTGGATGTTAATAGCTTTTTAATTAATTGGTTAAATCACGTCCAATATTTTCTGTATAGAATGTGTTTCATAGACAAAGTTGCATAGAATTTTCATAAAATTCGGTGTATTTTACATATTTGTATTTTACATATTAGTATATTTCGGTTTAAGCGCTCCCCCCGCCTCCCCCTGAACCCGTACACCCCCGATAATGGGTATTCGCCTGAGATCTGCAACTATCTACAATCCCCCCAAAAACGAACTTTCTATCTTGAAGGGTTTGGGAGTTAATGTGCGCTGAGCGTACACGTCGGCGTACGGCGTACAGACAGACGGATTTTTTTTTTTGCATTTTTAGGCTAATTTAGTCATGAAATGCGAAAAAAAAAATTTCAGGGTAGCAAATTCTTTTTTTTTCTTGTGTCGATCACAATACTTTATTATTATAATAATAAAGTAAAATAATGTAAAAAGAAACGAAATGTTATTTAAAGAGACTAAAATAAATAAAAAAACATCTATACGCTTATCCTATCAAATGCGGGCGGCCCGAGTTCGATTCCCGATCGATATTCTTTTTTACGAATAATTTTTTTACAATTTGAAGCGAAATATCATAATTTCAAATAACTTTTATTCCATTCATGAGTTCAAAATAAAATAGATTTATTTAGTTCGAATCCAACAACTTGAAGTCTAAAATAAACTGCCAACAAGTCGGGCGAAACTTTGTTGTTCTTGGGGCAAGTTGCGGATGCGTGGAAAGTCAATATGCATGTTAGAGTGGTTAGGGAAGACTAAGTGAAAGGGGGTTCTTGGGCCGGGCAATTGTCAATTTAAAACTTTGCGGAAACGTTCAAAAGCTCCAGTACATATGTATAATCAATATTTCATTCGTTTATTTACGCAAGATTGAGTTTTTATGAGGAGAGGGGTGAGACGTGATAGTAAGAGTGGGTGGATGTTAATAGTTTTTTAATTGATTGCTTGAATCACGTCCAATATTATCTGTATATTGTACAATGTCAGTTTCTTAGACGAAACCGAACATTTATATGGGAGGGGGTAGAAGGACAAGCGTGATTACAAAACTTTTAACTTAATTTCATTTCAATTATTTTTATAAGTTTTTATGAAAAATTTGAAATTGACAGCTTTTAAGAGTAAGCTAATAACTGATTTCTTAAAAATACTCGAAAAAATAATTTTTAATGGGCGGGGTAGAGAAGGAAGGGGAATCGTAAGATTTGGGATGCAATTTTCTCTCTTTTCTCTTGTGAGGTACTCGTACAAAATTTTAAGTTCGTAGATTTTAATTTGTTGGTTATTAGTTGATTTAATTAAATTGGTCGAAATCATACTTTTGTATGGGAGGGGGTACAAGAGCAAGCGCGATTTTAAAAATTTTAATGTAATTTCATGTCAATTATTTTTTAAGTTTTTACGCAGAATTTCAAATTGATAGCTTTTAATAGTTAGAAACACCTGAATATTAAATATGTAGATGTATCGACGTGCAAAAATTTAAACTTTCTATCTTTTACCAAAGTCCTAAAAAAATTACTCAAAATGTTCAACATTTTGCCTTCCAACTCCCTCCCCGTACACCCCCCAACTTAAATTTTTTACCAAAATTAAAAGTTATATTGATCTACAATCTGACAAATTTTTGATTTGATATATGTACTCAATTTTGAGATATAATGATTTGTATTTTTTGGAAAGTGCGCCATTTTTGAAATGCTCCCCGCTTCCCCCACTACTGTTATGTCCACATTTTATATTTTTTTCATATTTCGCTAATAAAGCTTAGTATACGTTTCAAGTTTCAATTACATAGCTTAAGAGACAGTCTAGATATTCATTTTTAAGTGTTTTTCCTTGCACCCCCCTGACCCTCCCCCTTGCAATAACTATCCTCTTTCTAAGCTGATTCTAGTAGGTCTATATGCTACCTTAGTGGTCCCAAAATATGAAATGAAATTTTTTTGATTAGTAATTTCGAAGATATAATCATTTGAAAAATAAATTTGTCCGACAAATTGTTTTTAGCCCCCCCTTTTCGGACGCCATTGAATAAAACAATTAAATTATTTTTGGAGTTTGCCCCACAATCTTCTTCATACCTCTGCTAATTTTCATCTTCCTATCTGCATTCATGGTGGAGATATTAGCAAGTGAAGTTTTTCACTCTTTCCCTCCCCCTTCCACCTGACAATCCTAAAATTTAGATAAAGGAGCTCACTCACCGAATCAACAATCTTAACGGTCTCGGAGATATGAGTCCATATGTATGGCGTGCGGTGGACGGCGTACGGCGGGACGGATGTTTTTTTGCAGTTTTAGGCTAGTTTAGTAATAAAACGCGAAAAAAAAATTTGAGGGTAGCAATTTCTTTTTCATTTGAATTATAATAGATTCAAAAATTGCGGCTAAAATTTTGATAAAATAAGTTCTTCAGCATCGGGGGTGGTGTGGTGAAACGCTCGCCTGCTACGCGGGTTTCATTTCCGGCGGGGAATTTTTTTATTTTTATACTCTAGATGAAATCTGAGAGTATTATAAGTTTGCTCTAAAGTTTGTAACGCCAAGAAATAAGGCTCGGAGAAAAAAATGAATGATACAGAAGTTCATATAATCACTCAAAAATCTCAAAACCGGATGTCCGTCCGTCTGTCCGTCCGTCCGTCCGTCCGTCTGTGCGCGCTCTAGCTTGAGAACGCGTTGAGCTAGATAGTTCAAATTTTGTACACGTCGGTTTTTACAAAAAAGTAAGGTCAAGTTTGTGAACGGGCCAAATCGCTCCACCCCTTCTACCCCCTCCCATACAAAATGACACAATTGCGCAATTTGACAATAAACTGATTTGCACGAAAAGTATAAAAGCTATTGGCCTGAAATTTGGAAAGTGTTACTTTTATGATAATATCAATCTACCGTATAAAAATTATGCGTGTCCTTCCCCTCCTTCTACCACCTCCCACACAAACTGTACTTGTCATGAATTACTCTAAGCCAATTTACTCAGTGCGTATAAAATTTAGCGGGCTCAAATTGTACACCAAATATTTATTAAAAATTGTTAGTAAGCCCAAAAAAATTTGGACGATTAGCTTCACCCCTTCTACCCCCTCCCATACAAAATGACACAATTTCGCAATTTGACAATAAATGGATTTACTCGAATAGTATAAAAGCTATTAGTCTGAATTTTGGGATGTATTACTTTCATAACAAACTTAATCTACAATATGAAAATTATTGGCGTCGTCCTTCTCCTTCCACCCCCTCCCATACAAACTACACTTTTTCATGAAATGCTCTAAGACGATTTTCTCAGAACATATAACATTTATTGAGCTCATATTTTGTAATAAATACTTAATTAGTATTATCACTAAGATCAGAAAAAAATATATGTTTAGCTTCACTGCTTCTCCCATACAATATGACCCAGTTTCACAACTTCACAAAAAATCGATTTTCTCAAAAAGTATGAATGGCACTAGCCTGAAATTTCAGGGATATCAATTTTATAATATTTCTAGTTATTACTGAAAAAATCACTAAAATCCCCCCACTCTTTCTACCACCTCCCATACAAACTGCACATTTTCACTAAATCTAACACACTAATTTTCTCAGCTCATATTCAATTTTTGGAATAAGCATTTTGTATAAAACATTTTTATAGCTACTTTAGCATGATAGGGAAAATAAACTGCCAACAAGTCGGGCGAAACTTTATTATTCTTGGGACAAGTTGCGGATGAGTTAAAGTCAATATGCAGGTTAGAGTGGTTAGGGAAGACTAAGTGAAAGGGAGTTCTTGGGCAGGACTGTTAACAATATTTCATTCGTTTCTGTAAGTTTGGGTTTTTATGAGGGGAGGAGTAGGGGTAATAGTAAGGGTGGGTGGATGTTAATAGCTTTTTAATTAATTACTTCAATCACGTCCAATATTCTCTGTATAGAATGTGTTTCATAGACGAAGTTGCATAGAATTTTCATAAAATTCGGTATATTTTACATTCATGAAACCGAACATTTGTATGGGAGGGGGTAGAGAATATAGGGGAATCGTAAAATTTGATACGCAGTTTTATTTCGCGTCTCTTGCAAGGTGCTTGTATAGAATTTCAAGTTCGTAGCTTTTAGTTTGTTGGTTATTAGTTGATTTAATAAAATTGGTCGAAATCACAGTTTTGTATGGGAGGGGGTAGAAGCGCAAGCGCGATTTCAAAACTTTTAAAGCAACTTAATTTGAATTATTTTTATAAGTTTTTATGCAAAATTTGAAATTGATAGCTTTTAAGAGTTAGCTGATAACTGATTTCTTAAAAATGCTCGAAAAAATAATTTTGTATGGGAGGGGGTAGAGGAGGTACGGTAATCGTCAAACTTGTGATGCAATTTTCTTTCACTTTTGTTGTTAGATGCTCGTACGAAATTTCAAGTTCATAGCTTTTAATTTGTTGGTTATTAGTTTATTTAATGAAATTAGTCCAAATCATACTTTTGTATGGGAGGGGGTAGAAGAGCAAGCGTGATTTTAAAACTTTGAACGCAGTTTCATTTTAATTATTTTTGTAAGTTGTTTTGCAAAATTTGAATTTGATAGCTCTTAATGGTTAGGTGATAATTGATTTCTTGAAAATGGTCGAAAAAATAATTTTGTATGGGAGGGGGTAGAAGTCTTAAAGGTTTTCGACCAGTTAATATTTTGTATATTTAGGGACTTTTTTTAAATGCATTTCGCAAATTTTCAAGTTTCTACCTTAAAATTTCACTCAAAAATTTTCAGTTTTTGTGTTTTTTCAATGCACATGAAACACCTTGAGCACGTAGACCGGGGGAGTCGGTTTATAATAAATATGGATCAAGTTAATATTATTTTTCTATGTACATTAAATATAGGTATTCACATGCAAAATTTTAACTTTTTATCTTTCACTAGAGCCCTAAAAAAATCACTCAAAATTTTCGACATTTTTGCTTATCACCTCCCTCCCCTTACACCTCTCAGCTTAAAATTTTTACCAAAATTAACCAGTATATAGTTCTACAATCTGACAAATTTTTGATATAATATCTGTACTATTTTTTGAGATATAAGGATTTGTAATTTTGAAAAGTGCGCCATTTTTGAAATGTTCCCCATTTCCCCCCACTACTATTATTTCGACATGTTATACTTTTTTTGTATTTGCCTAGTATAGCCTAATATAGGTTTTAAGTTTCAATTACATAGCTTAAAAGATAGTTGAGATATTAATTTTTAAGTGTTTTTCCTTGCACCCCCCCTGACCCTCACCCATACAATAATTAGCCGCTTTCTGAGCTGGTTCCGATGGAACTATATGCCACCTTGACGGTATCTAAATATGATTTTTTTACGATAAGTAATTTCGAAGATATAACCATTTGAAAAAAAAATTCGGCCGCCAATTGGTTCTTAGCCCCCCCTTTTCGCACCCCAATGGATAAAAAAATTAAATTATTTTTAAAAGTTGTCCCACAAACCCCTCTATATGTATGTTGAGTTTTAGCTTCCTAGCTGTTACCATGGTTGAGATATTTGAATTCGTATTTTTCGGTTTAAGCGCTCCCCCCGCCTCCCCCTGAATCCGTACACCCCCCAAAATGGGTATCCGCCTGAGATCCGCAACTATCTACAATCCCTCCAAAAATGAACTTTCTATCTTGAAGGGTTTGGGAGTTAATGTGCGCTGAGCGTACACGTCGGCGTACGGCGGACGGCGGACGGCGGACGGCGGACGGCGTACAGACAGACGGATTTTTTTTTTTGCATTTTTAGGCTAATTTAGTCATGAAACGCGAAAAAAAAAAATTTCAGGGTAGCAAACTTTTTTTTTTTTTGTGTCGATCACAATACTTTACTATTAGAATAATAAAGTAAAATTAGTTCAATGCTATCACCCTTTCTAACACTTCCCATGCAAAATTTCTTGGGATCACGAAAAATTCTATTTCATCTAGAGTATCGTAGCCCTGTTATGTTTTTATTTATTTTTTAGCATACCGCAGATTTGAATTATTCCTAAATAATAAAGTATTTTCAAATGGACAACTCTATATCGCTGTGAGTTGAGTTCAAACACAAGAAGACATAAAGTTATTTATAAGCAAGAAGATCTGAAGCTATTATACAAAAAACATAACAGGACTATGATTGGGCGTAAAACCCAATCGTGCTATACTCTAGATGAAGGAGAAATTTTTTTATCTTCAGAAATTTTGTAGGGGAAGTGCTGGAGGGGGTGACGATATTGAACTAATTTTTTCTCTCGAAAATTTAATAGATACTGAGAAAATAAGTGTATTGGATTTAGTGAAATTGTACAATTTATATGGCAGATAGAGGGTTGTGCGAAGAGCTAACAACCCTTCTACAATAAATAATGAAAAATGTTGAGAAACCTGAAAGTCAGGAGGCCAAGGCCCGATTTGAGCTGTAGCGCCATTGAAGATGAAGAATAATTCGAAATAAATATTTATTGCAAAATTTCAGCTCGATCAATTTTACAAGTACTGACTAAATTTGTTTATAGTATTTCATGAAAAAGTGCAGTTTGTTTGGGAGGTGGTGGAAGGAAGGTGAGGACTCAAAAACCTTTTGTACAGTATATTGAAATCATCATAAAGTAGCATTTATATTTTTCAAGCAAATGCGTTTATTGTCATATTGCGAAATTGTGTCATTTTGTATGGGAGGAGAAAGAAGGGGTAGAGCTAATCGTTTTTTTTTGGATTTATTAATAATTTTCAGTTAATACTTAGTGCACAATTTCAGCTCAATAAATTGTATACGTACTAAACAAATTGGATTAGAGCATTTCATGAAAAAGTGCTGTTTGTATTGGAGGTGGTGGACGAAGGGAGGGAACATAAATAATTTTTATGCAGTAGATTGAAATCGTTATAAAAGTATTATATTCCAAATTTCAAATCAATAGAACTTACATTTTTAGAGGAAATCCGTTTATTTTCAAATTGCGAAATAGTGCATGGGAGGGTATAGAAGCGATTTGGTCCGTTCACGAACTTTACCTTAATTTTTTGTCAAAAATGACATGTACAGAATTTGCGCTCTCTACCTCAACGCGTTCTCAAGACAGACAAATGGACGGACGGAGAGACAGACAAACGAACGGACGGACGGAGAGACGGATGGACGAACCGACGGACATCCGGCTTTGACATTTTTGAGTGATTATATGAACTTCTTTCATTCATTTCACCGAGCCTTATTTCTTATTAAAATTTTTATGGCAAACTTATAGTACTCTCAGATTTCATCTAGAGCATAAAAAAGGCAATGGGAAATTCATCACAAAGAATGTCGTGTACATATAAGGAAGCCCTAACATAAGACATAGACTTTTTTCATTACTTCACACAGATTTTAAGTTCTGGACTGATTTTGCAAAATCAGGAGTGTTGGAAGGGACTGGATATAATTAAAAATTAATTATATATATTTTATTAAATAAATATTTCCAAAAGGATAAATTATTTTTACTTATTTATTATTTGAGTTATTCAGCAATACCAATAAGCTACACCTTAAAAAATATTCTTCCTGTTCGAACAAAATAATGTGCTTGTACTAATATATAAGAAAACTGTGCATAGTAAAATACTTTATATAAAAAAAAAAAATCACCAAAAGGGTACTTTAGTGCCAGCGTAAAACTACTCATAAGTGATTCATATGTACTACATTGCAATAAATAAATGGAATTGAAAATATAAATCCGCTTAGAATAAGTTGAAATTTTGTTTACAACTCCTGCATATTTGATTCCATTCATCTTGTTCACTAGACTTAGGAAGAATTTGTATCAGACTTTCCATCAATTGAATATATTTTGAAAATGGAGGAATGTATGAAAACTTTAAGAATTTGTATGAGCACGAATTACGACCTGACTACAAATATCGAACTTTTGGTAAAGTGCGGTAAAACTTAGCATCACTAAATATCTCAGTAGAAAACTTTCCGGATAATATTTTACTGGTCAGTAAACGAACTGCTGTTTTGCTATATCAAATTTAGTAGGGTTTCGTTGCACTTAGAGAATCGTGCAAGTATATTATGGTGAAGGAGTTATGTGCATCTCCTATTTCATATATTAATAAATCGGATATTTTGTTCTAAATATATGCACATTTACAAAATTTTAATTCCGATTATAATTTAAAATAACAACAAACATTGGCTGAGAAACTAAAGTTTAACTAACATATTTAAGTAATAATAAAAACATATCAGAATTGCAATTGAGGGTAAATTCTAATCATGCGATACTCTAGATAAAATAAGATTTTCAGCTTCTTTAAAAGAGATAATTACCCGGCTATATCAAAAACTTTCTTTTAACCTGACTATCGTATGGGGGGTAGTAGAAAAAGTGAAAGGAATTCAACGAATTTTACAGAAGCAGCTAAAATCAATAAATAAATAATACAATTTATATTTTAGATCATTTACCTATTTACTTTCCAAGAAAACCGAGATGTTATAAAGTTGAGAAATTGAGCCAATTTGTATCGAAGGTGATTGAAGGAGTAGTGGGATTACACATATTTTTTCACATCTTACTATTGTCGGTATGATAAAGAACTGAGCTGGAAACCTAATATTCAGGAACGTGTAAACAAAGGTATTGTTACGTTTTACTCCTGTATGAAGGCAATAGGTGTGAAATGTATTGGCTCTACGTCGCTCATTGGACCATTTGTATATGGTGTGATGGTATGGTGGACTGCCCTATGGATACTGACAAATGGCACTCTCCAAGAGCAGAGAATAGCGTATTCATGCATAAAAATGGCCCAGATGGACGAATGGTATTGGCCTGAATAGGATTTCAAGCGTTCTGGTAGATTGATCTCGCTAAGTACGCAGATGATCACAGGACACTTTCTGATGGGGAGATATGCTCAGAGGTTTGGCCTTGCTTTCGATGAGGCTTCCGTGGTGTAATAGGCAGCGTGCTTGCTTCTCAGTCAATAGGTCGTGGGTTCGATTCCCACTCCAGACGGGATTTTTTTAAGCGCAAATTTTTCAGTTGCTACTGGTGATAAAAAATTATTCGCAATAAAATGGGGAAACGGTGTAAAAAGTGAAACAGTTCCACTTCAAGAAGGCCTAGATACTCAGTAATGGTTTCTGTTCGCTTTCTATCATTCAGTCCCCCATAACCTCTGCAAATATTTGTCAGTAAGCAGCCAGTACAACTGAGCAATATAACAGCTTCTCCACTCGCTACGGTCGTTCTCACTCCCCTTCCCCAAAACCTTCCCAATCCCATTCCTTCCCTCCATGACTGTGTTTGTCCATTGCACATAAAAGGCCGAAATTGCCTATAACACAGGTCATTCTGTAAAAAAAAAAATGATCTCTGCAGGAGCCGCAAAGATAAGAGAACGTTTCTTCATCTGTTATGCACTTGCCCTGCTCTCTAGGATAAGAAGACGCAACCTAGGTGTATACTTCATGGATAGTCTCCATTATCTGGGAAATGTGGAAACCAGGAGCCTTCAATGCTTAATAGAGAGTTCCGGTTACTTCACCGAGCAAGAGGCTATTCTGAAATCCTGTGATACCATTACGGAACAGTTTAGAGTCTATCTGCTCTCAGATTTGTATCTGGGCAGTCACCTCTACCTGTCAACCCACTGCGATCGCTACCAAAATACTTTAGAATATAAGATTTATCAATTTGATATTGGACATACTATGAAATTGGATGAATTGAATTGCGTGAAATGATGCAGTCAGTATGGAGGTAGGAGAATTACGAGGACTTTCTTCTGGAAAAAATAAATAAATTTGTTATTAAATATGCATCAACAAGTCCTGCGCAACTTTATTATTCTTGGGGCAGGTTGCAGATCCGTTGAAATTCAATATGCAGATTATGGTGTAACAGTTGATATGCCTGTGTCCTCAACAATCTAGCGCAGATTAACCAACAGTATCCCGTGGATTTTCTCAATCATTTCTGGAATGGTGACCTCAGTTGGACGTCCAGAACATTTAGAATCGGAATTTAGTAAACGACTTGTTAATCATTCCAATCGAAGGTGCAGAGTCTCCATAGTATGTATTTATCAAGCCTTTACTTGATTTGGGTGATAGTTTTTTTACGCAAAAAACAATTTTTGATTGGCGCAGAACTTCCCTGATTTTATATTTGCCAAAATACGTGTGGTCGTCCACATTCAATGGCTATGAAACTAAACTAAATTACACGGCTGGCTCAAAAGTTGACAGTAGTTTGTTGACAGATGTAGTGCTAAATTTAAGATTTAAGTCCGAGAAGCTCAAAAATTCACGGGATTTTTGAACTACCCTCGTACGTTTCACATTTCAAATATAGGGTGGTCCAACCAAAACGCTCGATGTTAATTTCTCGCGCAAAAGAGCCATTGTTTCGTTGGCTGTGTGGCAAGTGGCACCATCCTGTTGGAACCACATATTGTCCAGGTCCATATCCTCGATTTCTGGCCACAAGAAGTCCGTTATCATCTCGCGATAGCGAACACCATTCACGGTAACTGCTTGGCCGTCCTCATTTTCGAAGAAGTACGGCCCGATGACGCCGCCAGCCCATAAACCGCACCAAACAGTCACTCTTTGTGGATGCATCGGCTTTTCAACAATCACTTGTGAATTCTCATTTGCCCAAATGCGACAATTCTGCTTGTTAATGAATCCACTGAGGTAAAAGTGTGCCTCGTCGCGTGCATGAAATGCATTTTGATTTGAACGCCCATTTTCGTAAAAGGCTTCAACAACTTTAACGCGCTGCTCAATTGTGTACCTTGCCATGGTTGAATTTGTCAAACCATGAAACAAAGAAATGTTAAATTAAGTTGGGCAAAAAACTTGACGTTAAGGTGTGACTCACAATTAACATCGTGCATTATTGTTGGACCACCCTATATATAGTTTCAGATACAATTAAGATATTAATTTTTAAGTGTTTTTCCTTGCAACCCCTAACTCTCTCACAATTCTTGACCTCCCTCTAATTTCATTATGGTGGATCTATGAGGCACCTAATTGGTCCTAGAAAATGAACTTTCTATGTTAAGTACTTCCGAAAATATAATCAGTTGAAAAAAAAAATCGTGCTATAATTGGTATTTACCCCTTTTCGGACCGCTCCTCCCTCTTATCTCCTATAACCCCCAGAATCAGTGTACACGTACGGCGTACGGCGTTCAGACTGACGGTTTTTTCTAATTTAGTCACGATACGCGTAAAATCAATTGATATCAAATGTCTTATTATCAGTATAATAAACTAAAATCACATATTTTGAATTATTATAGTTTCAAAATTGAGGTATTTTGTATGGAAGGTGACAGAAAGGATGGCGAGATTGAAGCGATTTTTTCAGATCTTACTGTAAATGTTATCAAAGTGCTGAGCACAAAATTTAAGCTTGATAGGTACACAGAAAATTAATTCATTAGTTTCGTAAGACTATGCAGTTTGTATGGAAGGGGATGCAAGGAGTGGGGGTTTAATTTTTTTTTAGAAAAGTAATTATATTTATCAACAAGAATTTAAGTTCAAAATTTTAGATCTTCTTCTTTTACAATGACAATCCAGCAAAAATCGAGCTTTGACTTCTTCAACTATAGGTTCTTTCCAGGGTTTGAGCTCCCGACTTTTGCGTTGTAGATCAATACGCAGCTCACTGGGCTACATCCGGAAAATTCGGATTAGTAGGATTTATATTTTCCGTTCAATTCGACTTAATATAACGTTGAGAAATTGTGTCATTTCGTATGGGATGGTATTGAAGGAATCGTTCATGAGCTTGACCTTTTTTTCGCCAAAAATAACATGTACAAAATTTGAAATTCTTAGGTCAACATTGCCTTGAGCTAGACAGCGATCAGACGGACTGACAGGTTGACAGACAGGTGGATGGACAGACGGACGGTCGTCGGACAGATAGATGAGCAGACGAATGGACAGATGGACGAATAAGAGAACGGACAGACGAATGGTCAGTCGAGCGTACAGACGAACGGACAGACCGACGGATGGTCAGATGGAAAAGCAAGCGGATTTTTATACTTAATATGAAATCTGAGAGCATTATAAGTTTGTTCTTAAGTTTGTAACGCCCGGAACGCTCTGAGAAAAAAATTGAACAGAAGCTTGTTTTATCGCTCAAAGGCTTCAAAATCGGATGTCTGTCAATCTGTTCGCTCTCTAGCTTGCGAACGCGTTTAGCTAGAAAGTTGAAATTTGTTCTACGTCGATATTGAGCAAAATTAAGGTGAATTTCGAGAACGGACTATATCGCCCTACCCCTACTACCCCTTCCCGTACAAAATTACTCATTTTCAATAAAAACTGTAGTTTGGTAAAGGTCTCAGCAGAAACCGAAACGTCACGTATAATAAAGCGTAACAGTGTAGAATCCGGAAATCTTTTCTTTCAATCTATTTCTCTTTTAGAAAAAATTAAATTTATTACAAAACATTTTACTTGTAACTTTTGTGCGATTTAAAAAAATTAATGCATGTCGCCTAGAATTTCTATCACCTCTCATATAGGGTAGATCAACAAGAGGTGTAGGTATCAGCAAGAAGTGTACGATTTTTTTTTTTTTTTTTGAATAAAACGAATGACTGCGGCCATTTGACAGATATTCCATACATAATGCTCATGTCAAAAAACAAATCCTCATCTCTTGTTGATACACCCTATACAAATTTCTTAATTTCACGACAAGTCGACAATGTCATCACCACTCATGCAATATATGGTAATTTTTTTAATGAGCAATCGTGGTTAAATTAACTTTGATTTTCTAGTTAAATTGCTGCAAAATTTACTCGATTTCATCATGCTAAATTTGCAAAACTCGCACATTTAATAAATTTTGCTTTTATGTCTATGAAATAGAACAATAAAAAAAGGCATTGGGATAACAGATGTGACAATATTAAATAAAGTGCACTAATTTTGAAAATATAGTGCTTTCACATCGGCTTTCGAAAGTACCTCATTTACCGAATTCCGAAATTTACTTAGCTTAAGCCAAGCTTTTGTGACGAATTTTTGAAATATTGATTGAAAAGCAATAAATGAATTAATCGAGTGCGCTCGATAGTTTGTGCTTTACCCTATGTACGCAAAGTAGTCACTTTTGTCGAAAGTAATGAGTATCAGTGTAAAAAGTGTAGCTTAATTTTTTTGACTTGCCATTATATTTGCATCGAAAAACTTAAAAAAATATGAAATGATCTTAGCGAGCTTTGCAAATAATAAGTTTAAGAGGAAATTAAGAATATGAGATGTTAATTGCAATGTTTGCTCTTATATTTCTTGTTTCAGGAAAAAATTGCTTCGGAACTATTGATTTTTAATAAAACAATTTAAAGAATTTTTTATATCATAACAATCAAATCTGTCAAAAAATTCACACTTAACACCAGCGTTGACAAACTACCACAATCCGAATTGTTTCACTCGAAGCGGCATACCATCAAAACGTGAGCGTATTCAAATGAAGCTATTATAGTGTCATGTTAAAGAAAAGATTTCCGCTAACACTTACTACGATGTTTGTAAGCTCGATTTGTTATACGACAGGTCCCTGTTCTAACTATCCTACAAATTGAAGGACGACTTTTTTCCTTCCTCAGAATTCCGTAAGCGCTACTATGAGAATCCGAAAGAAGCGTTCAGAGTCGAGTGGTATGTGCACGAGTTCCGATAAGGGCTGCAATTTCTCATAAATTCCTGGGTAAAATGTTTAGAGACGGAGCCATTTCTGGGTCATTCCCATTTAGAAAGCATATCCTGACACGGGCGTTACAAATTCCGTGTTTTTCCTCCGTCTATTCGTTGCTTATTTATTGTGCCCGGTAGCCGGCATTGCATGCTGGCATGTGAAGCAACGGAAGTTAAACTATTGGCGCTTGTAACTTTTTGGTTATTTACAAATGGCAGGGCGAAAAGTATGGACAAAAACGAAAATCATAGCTGGGAAAAGTACTAAATTGTGTTTGAGAAATGTTTGTATCTGCTAGGCTTCAATTTATCAATGTGTATATCTATGTAGTTTGTTTTATTATTTAAAATGTCGCTGTAATTTGATGAAGTAGTCTAGTGCCCCAATGTTTGAAATTGACGAAAGTTCTTAATAAATTGTGAACAAATGCCATTCCAGGATCGAATTATTTAAAATGTAACTGAAATTAATATATAAAAGAACCACGATTGTTTAATTACAGCTCTATTGTCGCTATTGCCAAACTGTGGTTTTTGTATGGGAAGTGGTAGAATGGGTGATTTCAACGATTCTTAAAGAGCTCAAGCCAATATAGAAATAAATTTCAGATCAGGAACCTACATAATATATATACTTACTAAGGAAATCGACATACAAGCATGTTGTGAAATTGCCACATGGAAGGTGATTGAAGAAGTAGCGGGATTCTGATTATTTTTTTTCACATCTTACTAAAATCGCTATTAAAATAATTTACATTAAATTTCAGCGTCATCACTGTGTTTACTGTCGAGAAAATTGATAAACTAAACTTGGTAAAACTTAAAGCAAATTGTCAGCCGAATTTTTTTTAACTATGATTATGTCTTCGGAATTACTTAATACTTGTAAGGGATGGTCATAAAAGAGGGAAGACAAAAAGGATGTGCAACGAGAAACACTTAACTCCACTATCTCTCAAGACATGTAGTTAAAAGATTTGTGCATAAAAGTGAGAAATGGAGCCCTTATCAAAATCTTAAACCGTTTTATCGAGATACTTGCTTGAAATTTAGCTAGATCTTAGACCTATAAGGCTTATAATTTTAATAACATTTTTGGTTTGGCGGGTACATGGACAGGGAGTTGGTGAACTGAAATATCAAACTTTTGAGACATTTTTTAGGGCTCTCGCAGAAGATGCAAAATTAAAATTTTTGCAGGTGCACAAATCCATCCTAACCACATAAAAAAAAATAATAATAATAATCTAAATCTTAATTGTTATGCATGAAGTGGGGTCCTCGCAAACGAAAAAAAAACAACAGAGAAACGTTAAATTTTTGATTGAAATATTAGAGCAGAGTGTATATCAAACAGCGATTTAAACAAAAAACTTTGTCGAAGTCATTGGAATTTTTTTCGAGTATCATTCAATCAAAACCTTGTTGAGGTAATAAAAAAATTAAATTTTATAACCAAAAATTTGTACCCCTCGGGATTTACCAGAAAAAACGTCATTCGAGGAGAATTTCAGTGAATCGCTAATTTTCTATTGTATGTGTGTGTGTCCCTACCTTTCAATAAAAAGGTATAAGGACGTTATCTTAATTTAATCTCTACGCCCACGTTGAAAATATCTCGACTGTTACAAAATTTTATTTCTCGAGATTTTTGTCCGGTATTTTATGTTTTCTTCGTTAACATTTTACGTAAATTGAATTGAAAAGGCAGACAAGGACACCGTTGGTGGTTTTCTCAACCCGGAAAGCGCTGGTGAAAGTGACTACTTGAACGTCACCATAACCACACAGAAGGGGCAGGAAAAACGCTCGCTAGATATCCCAATCTTTTCTAGCTTTTCTACAGCATTCCCGAATTCGTGTCAGTGATTACTATGCTATCTAACTACATTGTGTAAAAAACTGACACGGTGACAACAGTTTTTGCAGAGTAGCAAACAAAGTTTGTGATTTAAACTCCAAATATGGTGCACTCGATATCGATTCGAGCTCAGGTTTGGTTAGGTTTGAAGAGCCCATTGTACGCCTTTATGTTTTTCTATGTGTACCTATATATCATTCAGGCAGCCCGCTGTACCGATGAAACTAATGAGCTTCATCGCTTCAAGGGATCTGGGATCATTCAGCTCGGTGAAGAAGTTTACTTCTACTTCTACAATGGCACTACAGCCCAAGCCGGGCCTTGACCTCCTGACCTTAAGGTCCCTTAACATTTTTTTCATTATTTATTGTGGATGGGTTGTTAGCCTTTTGCACAACCCTTAATCTACGAATTTTTCATTTTCGTAGATTAAGGTAACTGAGGTACATCCAACCAGGTAGTGTGCAAGAATTATATTCCGTTGATCGGATTTGAGCTCACGACTTTCGCATTGTAAGACCTATATGTCACCTACTACACCTGGTGAAGAAGTACTCTCAGAGAACTTGTCTTCAAATTGTTCGGTGGCTTGGGCAAAGCCAGAGGAAATTCTTTATGGACTCACATTCGAGCATACAGAGGAACAATGAAGCTCATGGAATCAAAAGTCGATTAGTTTTTGCATTTCGTTTGCTGGTATTTTGCTTTGAAGGAGTTAAAAAATGCTGCGGATTAATGGATATTTGTAGGGGAATGCCACAAAAAGCCCAATACTCGTGTCTCGAAACTATAAATACCGTGGCGTTTCTGTCTACGACTATGTTCTGCCAAAAGTCGAGGACTGAGCAAAAGGGTTATGTGCATCATATAACAATGCCGAAAATTATTTAACGGTTTCGTTTGAAGAATAGGGCGTTTTCATATCTCACCCGTATCGGGTAGTACGGTGAAAAAGTTGCCAATACTATTATACAATCAATCAATCAATTCATTTGTTAAGACCTCCCTTAATGGCATAGGACAGAAACAGTTCTCTTCCACAAGGCGCGATCCTGAGCATCCGCCTTTAGTTGTCGCCAGTGCTTTTTCATTCCTCTGGCCTCGTCCTCAACTGCACGCTTCCACTTGCTACATGATCAAGCAACCCGACAACTTTCTTGCCAATTTCAGTCTGTCCAGTTGTACTACTACGAAGGGCTGACAATCCTTCTACAGTAAGTAATGAAAATGTCAAGGAATCTGAAGGTCAGGAGTCCAATGCCCGATTCGGGCTATAGTACCATTGTAGAAGAAAAAGAAGTTGAACTAAAAAGTTCGTCGTTGTAGATCTGATCTGGCAGAATATCCCTATGATGCGAACGAGTCACTGGTTCACGAAAGCTTGCAGTTTGTTGGTATGCATAACGATCACTTTCCATTTCGTAAAACCATATACCAAAATCCTTTATTTATACAAGCCGCAATATCTTGTCAACATGGACTTTCGCCGTCCATGTTGGCAATGCTTCCGAGGAAGCAAAAATCTTGGACCTCTTCCACATCTTGTTCGTTACATAATCAAGTTGAATTAAGATGTGAAACAGTCTCCATTGAAGTCCTTTATCTTCCCCATCTTCCAATGCAGCTTTCATGATGTCATTACCATCAAAAACAAGAATGGTGATAACATGCATCCATCTCTGACTCCCTTTCGCACGGGAAATCTTTGGGACAGCTTTTCGCAATGTAAAACGTGACATATTATATCTTCGTAGGATTCTTTATAATACCTCTTCTACATAAAGCATTTCATATGTAATTTTGCTTAACGGTGCCGAAAGCCTGTTTCAAGCTGTTGTTTATACATGAGAAGTAGAGAGAAGTTCGGCTGACTGCTGCAATAAAACCGGTAGGGTATTTGTAAGGTCTATACAAGACGACACTCGTCAGAATCCAGCCTGATAAAGGGAATACTCTCTACATAATCACTAATCCTATTGCGAATTATCTTAGCCTCGATTATCAATACTGCAGAAAGTACACATATGCAACGCCAATTGCCAAGAAGGGTGACTTTCGGGATTTTGAAAACGACGCCCAGATATTTTCATTCTACACCTCAGTATAGAGAGGAGGAGTTGTTATTTCCGAGTCTACTTCAAGGAGTTCGGTTGGTAGTCCGTCCATACCTGGGGCTTTCCTTCGCGCCAATGACCGAATAGCGGAAATGGCAATTATTATGTTTCAGAAATATATTCCTCTGTTAAGTTGCTTGAAAATCAGAGAAGTATTCTTCCCGGCCCCGCAGCTGGTATTCACTTATATTAAAAAAAGTTCCGTTGGCACCTCTCACCAGGTGGTTGGCGGTGAAATTTCTGTTCATCAACAGTTCCATAATTTTAAATAGCAGACTCATATTTACAAGCTGCAGATGCTGCCTTTTTGACCAAATCCTCAATGGTCCTTTTCTTGTCGCGTCAAGCAGCCTTCTTAAGCTGAATATCAGCACCTCTGGAGGCATAGAACCACATTTTGTTGCGTTTAACGTGGTCAGCCTGACACTAGGTCTCCATGCCACGGTTAGATTTAGCTCCACAGATTGGAATTGCAGCGACACTCATTAACGCCCCAGGTAATTGTACAGAATTCACTCAATTGGACTTATCTTAGTCTCTTCCTATCTCTAGGTCAAAGAACCTGGTCGACGGAGTCAGCAATCTTAAAAAAATAAATACTGCACACAAAACAAACAGGTAATGCTCTGCCTGTGATGCGGGCGAAAACCAGCAATTACCACCTGTACCCATATGGACTTCAGCATATTGTCCTCATATATTGTAGTGTCCTGAGCACAAACGATAAAACGCAAAAGACGACTGCTGGGCACGAAATCGGCAGAAACAATCCATCCCTGACGTACCAGATAACCTCTGGTGGGGTTTCGCAGTGATTGGATTGTCACATGTGGTGATAATGTTAGTGACCTCTGCTTCGGTCTAGCTCTGAGTGCTTGATACCGATCGAACAGCTCGAGTAATCACCCCTATTAATATGAAATTATCGTTCAAAAAATTTTTGGATCGATGCTTATGAGTACACACTCACTACACTAACGAGTTCTTGAATAATTTCATTATATATAATACATTCTAGAAAAAAAGTGGTTGTTAGTACCGCATATCTATGTGATCTCATTGCACAATGCGCACATGTGGCTATGGTTGCAATTTTTCAAATGGGCGCCATTTGCTGATCATTGTTGTGAACGAAAATATTCAAAATTAAAAAAGTTTTCTCAAAGTTCGATCAAAAGTTTTGAAGTCCCTATGCTCCTTCGACCCTCTCCCATACAAAAGTGTTATTTCGACCAATTTTAATAAACTACCTAGAAACGAACAAATTAAAAGCTACGAACTTGAAATTTTGTAGTATTTACTCAAATTTTCAACAAATTAAATAACTGAAAAAAAAACTGCAACACCTCCTCCCATGTGTATGGTTCCATCAATAAAATATATAAATCGAATTTCTTAGAATTTATTTCATCTATGGAACAAAAAATTTCAAACTTGATTCAAGCAATCAATTTAACAATTATTGGCGTACACCCAAAACTTCTTTTCCTGATTTCAGTTTAAAAGTTTTAATTATAATTTCGAAAAGGAATCTTTTTGATGATCTGAGCCGCGGAAAATGTATATTTAAAATGCTTTGACTATTTGATTTTATACTACCATTTCTCGCAAAAACCACAGAGAAATCTTTTTGACTGAGTTTTGAATATAAAATTTATTTTTCTGGGAATTATTTATGTGTTTTTATGAGCTTGTTGTAATGAATTACTAGATTAATTATAAACTAAAAACATAGCAGAATTATGATTTAGCTTAAAGCCCAATCATATGATACTCTAGATGAGATTGAAATGACTTAAATACACTCGAAAATATGTCATCTCAAATTGTTTCAAATAGTGAATATAAGACTTTTGCATGCGAAGTGGTAGAAGTAGAGGGGGAGGTTTGTTTTTTTCGTATATGACACCGAACATGGCATGCAAAATGGTTTTTGCTGAATTTAAAGTTTTTAGTTTTCATTATTTTTAAAGAAATTGGTCATAGTTTTCCTGAAATTGGGACATTTGTATGGGAAGTGGCAGAGGAAGAAGAGCGTTTTAACTACTTACCACCATGCTTTGATTCAATTTCAAAGTCGATAGCTCTCATATACTTGAAGGAGAAATACTTTTCTTGAATTTATAATACAGATATTTGTATGGGAGGTGTTAGAAGTAGTGAAGCGGAGCTGATAATTTTTTCTTACACTTATTTCAATTTTTAAGAAACAAATTCTGACAAAATTTGAAGTTTTTACTTTTTCTAGTTTGAATGGAAATCGATAAAATGCATTTAACAAAAATTATGCATTTGTATCAGAGGGGGTAGAAGGAGTGTACGGATTAAAATAAATTTTTTTCGCATTATTAATATTTCTATTTGTATACTTTGTACAAAATATCAGGTTGACAGCTTTAATAGTTTCGATGAAAAATAATTTAATTCAAATTTCAAAATTTCGTGAAATTTGTATGGGAAGGAGTGAGGTGAAGTTGATAATTATTTTTAAAATAAATTGCAATTATGGTAGAATTAATCTTGACAAAATTTCGTCTTTTCAGCCTTACTAGTATCAATGAAAATCGAAAATATGTATTTTTCAAAATTGTTCATTTGCATGGGAGGGGGTAGAAGGAGTAAGGGGATCTTGTCAATATTCCGTTATATTGATGACATCCATATCGTAATATTTTGGCCTAAATTTCAAGTCGATAGCTTGAATAGTTTCAAAGAAAAATCAATTTCTTAATATTTCGAAATTTCATGAAATTTGTATGGGAGAGGGTAGAAGGAGTGGGGGATGTAGCCCATTCACGATTTTAAAGTTACTTTTTTTGCTAAAAATGACATACAAAATTTTTTAGCACTATAGCTCAAAGCTTTCGAGAGTTATGATGTAGACAGATGCACAGACGGACAGACAGACAGACGGTCACTCGGAATCGAGGTTTTTGAACGACAACAATTATTTCTGTACGCTTGGCGGCTCTCTGTGAGCGTTATTTCTTAGCGTTACAAACGGTAAGGCAAACACAATATACTCTCAGATTTCATCTAGAGTATTAAAATGTACGAACGAATTTGATAAAAATAAAAATATAAATTACTAAGACGCAGAATGTATCTATAATAAGACACTTCAAATTGTATATTTGCTTCCTTTATATCTTCAATCACAAGCGATTTATTCGCTTCCACTCCATGCATATGCCAACATATTAAATATTGTAATATTGTACCATGCTTATCATTCGAATTTCTTTCCATACCTGAAAGCCACTTGTCGAAAGGAAAATTCTTATTAGTCCGCCTACAAAACCATCCACCCCCGCCTGTAGTCATTTATATCACTCGACAAATCCATATACAAAAGATATAAATCTTAAAACAGGATAATCGTTCTGTATGGGATGGACAGTGGTAAGCAGCAATGTCTGCTGAAAGCTTTTCTGTTGTCTTAATGAGCTATTTTTTTGGGATCCTAAACGAAAAAAAATTTACCCGGATAAGCCCGTTACTATCTGATCACCGCAAATTAGTTTTGGTTTCCATGCTTTCGTCCTTTAATGGATTACACGATTTGCTTTAGTAGGATGAGTCCTTAGTATACAACGCTAATACGAGTACTTTCATACCGATGTGATGTACAAGGCAAAGAATGTCGGTCCAGACTAGATAATGTTCAACACCAGATCTATAAATTATTGATTTGGGACATGTCTTTGATTTCGGTGGTAGTATCATAAATAGGTTCAGTTCCGGATCCATTAAGACTGGATGAAATTTTTTTTTGAAATTATTTAAATTTTTACATGCTTACGAGGTTTGATGCGTTAATCGATATCGTTGGGGTGGTTCGTATGCAGGAAGAAACTTGAAGCAATTAATCTTTAATGGAATAATAATTTATAGTCGAGATTTGCAAATTACTTTGGTATAAGTTATTTCTTATATCAGCAATTGCGCATTGATTAGAGTTGAGATTTGTCTATCAATCAACCTGTCAACAAGGTTACTATAAAAAGAACGATTAAGATAATAAGATCAATGACATGATGACGTTGCATTTTCTTTGTTTTTTTGTTCATTAACGATTCGTTAGGGTTTTTTTTTGAAAACCATTGGATATGAACTCACATCTTCACACTAAATGTTTCCCTAGGGAAAATAATTATTTCTTTTTTCAGTTTAAATCCGTAATCGAAATTCTAGCACAGTTTTATAAGAATACGAATAAAATTTTAAGCATATACAGTTCATACTTATGTCAGGTATGAAAATTTAATTTATTATTTTCCAAATTCAAATTTCATAGGAATAAATTTTTTCCGTAAGCAATTTTAATCTTTTCAATAGCTAGATATATCATGAAAATAAATTTACACCTTTGGCGTGTAGCTATTTAAATCTAACTTTGTTATTTTTTAACCGGAAAGACTTTCCAATTTTATTATACAGAAAATAAAATCCGCATGAAAAACGCATGAGTAATTCTATACGATTCTTTGAATTCGAAACGTTCAAATAAAATTCATCTTTGTCGAGAAAAATTATGTATAGGTATACGAATTTATCCGTTCAGTAGGTAAAAATGAAATCATATTCGCACAATTTTGCCTGTAAATGAGCCAACCCTTCTGTAAAATTAAGTTACAATGCAAAAGATGAAATTTTCTGACAATGAGTGTCGTTCTTTTTTTGTGAAATCTTCCTAAAATTTCAGTTATTTCCCCTTTTTTCAGATTGTAAATTTACCTCAAAAGTCCTACAATGGAGAAAAAAAATCTTACAAAAGAAGAAAATACATTCTTCTTTATTGTAAAAAAAAAACGTAGATCTATTTCGCATATTCTAGCAACCCATTTACAATTATTATGAGAAAAGTAACGATAGGATTTCGAAAAAAGTTTCACTACTGGAGATCTTTTCATAGAAACAACAAAATGTCCTTTGTTTGCGATGCTCAACGATAAGTTTCATTTTCCCAGTCACATAGTTTGCACAATGATTTGGTTGAATTCTGTTCAAACGTTGGACTGAAAATGCACACTTTGTTTAAATACCAGAAAGAATATTAAAAAAAAAAAAAAAAAAAATGGTACATGAGAAATTACTTTTAGAATTTATGGAAATGAGTTTTTTTACGATTTTTTTCGAGCAGTTTTTATTTTCTCCATCTTTTTGAATGGTTCAATCTTAGTTGAGTCACTTGACAACGATTTCAGTTAACCAATCCATCAACTCCGCGTAGCATGAATTTGACATTATTGTAGATTGTTTTACTATACGGATGTTTTCTGTATGAGTAAATTTAGTATAGAATAAAGCTAAGTAGACTGAAACCTTTAATTCAAATCATGCATTTAAATTATTAGTATAAATGCATTTATACAGGGTGTTTGGTACTCCGTGCATAACCTTGTAAGGGGTTATTCCTGGATATATTTTGAGCAAAAAAATGTTCTACGGAGATGGTCCATTTTCAATATCCGCGGAGATACAGGGTGACCAAGAAAAGTGTTTCGGACCTGTACCCTCACTCACTCAAAACGATATATCTTGAAAACTAATAATTGCATTTCAAAGTGTTATAGCTTTTTTTTTAGGGAATCAAATTACCTTTCATTTGGTGTAATAGTCCGTATTGTACCTGTACCCAATCCTGAGGTATTTGCTTCAGACCACAAATTTTTGATACTTTGACCCTCAAAATTCTGTGATCAATGTAGTTTTTCTCAAAAAAACGCATTATAAAAATGTCATTTTATTGTTGTTGTTTTATGTGCCATATTATTGCCTACAAAAGATGCATACATACTTATGACTTAGGTTTTCCCGTTTTCCAGGTAATAAGCGAAAATACATATGGCTTAAAAATAAAATATGCCATAAACCAACCCTCGTTCTAAAAAAACTACCTGAAATGTTGTTAAACTGAAATATTCTTTGTGTCCTTTAATTACTATTTAAATTATCGCTGAATGTCCTTTAAGTAGTATTTAAATTATCGAGGAAATGAATTAAATTAAAATGAGTTTCAACACAACGACGCTGTCCGACGCTTGGCATTGCAGTTAAACGTCTCTACGTGGAAAATTTGGAGTGTCCTCAAAGCAAAGCGGTTGCATTCCTACCACCACATACCAGTGCAGGAGCTGGTACCCATTGATTTGCCCAAAAGCATGGAGTTTTGCAATTGGCTCCTTGAACGACAACTAAGTGGCGAGAATTTTATGAACAACATTCTTTGGACTGATGAGTTCCAATTCACCAGGGACGGTATCACAAACTTCCACAACTTACACACATGGGCTGAGAGCAATCCACATACAAGAAGAGAGGCATCATTTCAGCACAGATTCAGTCAATTTATGGGCAGGGGTGATTGGCAACGATTTTATTGGTCCTATTAGGCTTCCGTCTACCCTAAATAGTTCCAATTACTTGCAGTTTTTGACAAATGATCTACAAGAGTTATTGGATGATGTGCCACTGCAACGATTGGCTTCCATGTTTTACCAACACGATGGTGCTCCAGCTCATTACGGCCGACAAATCAGAGATTGGTTAAATTCCAATTATAGCAATCGCTGTATCGGTAGAAATGGACCGATACACTGGCCTGCAAGATCTCCTGATTTAGCTATTATGGATTTCTTTGTATGGAGACGGATGAAGGATGAAGGACGTTGCAGGATCTAAACACCAGAATCGATGCGGCAGCAACAGAAGTAAGGCAGCAGATGAGGAGTATGAACACAAAGAGAACACTGGCAAAACGAGCTTTAGCGTGCATTCAAAATGAAGGGAGCCATTTTGAACATTTATTGTAATTAAGGAAATTTTAAATAAACCATAAAAACCATTCTTAAGTTCTTTTAGTTCAAGCGGAGAGTGTTGATCAACATATTCTTGCTTTTTTGACAAAAGTGCTACATTATTGGAATAATAATTTCTTCTAAACTATAAAACTTATGCAATGCAAGTGTATGAATCTTTTGTAGGCAATAATATAGCACATAAGAAAACAACATTAAAATGACATTTTTATAATGGATTTTTTAGAGAAAAACTACATTGATCCTAGAATTTTGAGGGTCAAAGTATCAAAAATTTGTGTTCTGAAGCAAATATCTCAGGATTGGATACAGTTACAATGCGGACTATTACAGCAAATGAAAGGTAATTTGATTCCCTAAAAAACAAGCTATAACACTTTGAATAGTGATTATTAGTTTTCAAGATATAGCGTTTTGAGTGAGTGAGGGTACAGGTCCGAAAGACTTTTCTTGATCACCCTGTATCTCCGTGGATATTGAAAATTTACCATCTCCGTAGAACAATTTTTTGCTCAAAATATATCCAGGAATAACCCCTTACAAGGTTATGCACGGAGTACCAAACACCCTGTAGATTAAAAATCATAGCAGAAATGTATGTAAATATACATTTACAAATATATATGTATATTTCTATTTATTGCGTAAGTATTTAACGTGTAGATTAATTATGAACATTTTAAATAAACCCTACTTATTTAGCTAAAATTAAAATTAACTTAAAAACAAAAGACTATTTTAATCGAAGCTTAACTCGATTGTGGTAATGTGTTTAAATTCGAATTCTAAATAGTAAATGCGCGTAAGATTATTAATCTGTTGCGTTTTCGTCAATTCGTGTAAAAGGTGAGTTGAAAAGTACAATAGCTTATTTAGAATAATTATACTCTAGATGAAATCTGAGAGTATATTGTGTTTGCCTTACCGTTTGTAACGCTAAGAAATAATGCTCGCACAGAGCCGGCAAGGGTACAGAAATATTTGTTGTCGCTCAAAAACATCGATTCCGATTGACCGTCTGTCTGTCTGTCTGTCCGTCTGTGCGTCTGTCTACAGCATAACTCTCGAAAGCTTTGACGTATAGTGCTAAAAATTTTTGTGTGTCATTTTTAGCAAAAAAGTAACTTTAAGTTCGTGAATGGGCTACATCACCCCACTCCTTCTACCCCCTCCCAAACAAATTTCATGAAATTTCGAAATATGAAGAAATTGATTTTTCTTTGAAACTATTTAAGCTAATGACTTGAAATTTAGGTCAAATTATTATAATATAGATGTCATTAATATCACGGAATTTTGACCCGATCCCCTCACCCCCTCCCATACAAATGGACAATTTTGAAAAATACATATTTTCGATTTTCATTGAAACTAGTAAAGCTGAAAAGACAAAATTTTGTCAGAATTAATTTTACTATATTTACAATTTATTTTAAAAATAATTATCAACTTCACCTCACTCCTTCTACCCCCTCCCATACAAATTTCACGAAATTTTGAAATTTAAATTAAATTATTTTTCTTCGAAACTGTTAAAGCTATCAACTTGATATTTTGTACAAAGTACAAAAATAAAAATATCAATAATACGAAAAAAATATGTTTTGATCAGTACACTCCTTCTACCCCCTCCCATACAAATGCATAATTTTTGTTAAATGCATTTTATCGATTTCCATTCAAACCAGAAAAAGTACAAACTTCAAATTTTGCCAAAATTTGTTTATTAATAATTGAAATAAGTATTAGAAAAATTATCAGCTCTGCTTTACTCCTTCTACCACCTCCCATACAAATATCTCTATTATAAATTCAAGAAAATTTCTCCTTCAAATATATGAGAGCCATCGACTTTGAAGACTTTGAAATTGAATTAAAGCATGGTGATAAGGATGATGATAAGCAGTTTCAAAATCATCTTAAACGCTCCACTTACTCTGCCACCTCCCATACAAATGCCCCAAATTTCTTTGAAAGCAATGAAAACTAAAAACTTTAAATTCAGCAAAAAACATTTTGCATGCCAAGTTTGGTGTCATATACGAAAAATACAAACCTCCCCCTCTACTTCTACCACCTTCCATGTAAAAGTCTCTATTCACTATTCGAAAGAATTTGAGATGACATATTTTCCGGTATATTAAATTCATTTCCATCTCATCTAGAGTATCATATGGTTGGGCTTTAAGCCCAATCATAATTCTGTTATGTTTTTAAGGATAACTTGCAGTTTCTTGCGATGGGTAGCTGCGCAGATATACCAAATAGGAGGCTGATTGTAGTACGATTTTGTATAGTAGCAACTTATTTTCTTGGAACATTTGAGACTTTCTGTTGATCAATGGATACAAAATTTGAATGTTTTTAGCCTGTTTTGAGATAGTTTGGTCAATATGATTTTGGAAAATTAGTATACGGTAGAAATAAATTCCTACATATTTCACAGATTTAGACCATTTTACGGGCTCGCTAAGTATGTTAATTGTAGGTGAAGAAAAGTGTCGTGAGGCTCTACGTTTTGTGAAGAATATGGCCTCTGACTTTGACTTTGCAGGTTGCTTATTATTATTTTAAAATTTAACGCTGCAATTAAAATAACGGAATCATTTGCAAATAAAGCAGAAATGTGATTCACTATAATGCTATTTTGGATGAAATAGTAAAGAGTTTAATAAACCGAAAAATCTGTCATTGCAATTAGAATAGTGAAAAGAGAATTTTATATTTAGGTGATTCAAGGCGTTTGTTTTTAGAAGCGGAGAGCTTTATATTTAAATCAAATACAGAAAAATGTTCTAAATATCCATAAAATTCAATTTATTTGAAAGATAATTTTTTGGCATCAAAAATTAAATATGATTTTGGGCATGTGGCAGCCGCCGATGGGGCATACAAGGCGTAATCTGAAAGTCAAATTTGTACTCACTCTTTGTAGTAAACCAGGCTGTATTTCGGAAATAACGCGTCGAAGGTTGGCTCCCAAGTGCTCAATAGTTTCTGGTTTATTGGCATAGATATGAGACTTTACATATCCGAAAAGAAAAAAATCTAAAGGCGTCAAATCGCACAAATGAGGTTCATTTCGTGAAATTAATCGATCGCCAAAAGTTTCTTTTTGTAAATTAATTGCATCGCGCGCTGTACGGCGTGTGGCGTCATCTTGTTGAAACCACATGCTGGAGACATTAATATCTTCAAATTGAGGCACAAAAAGTTCGTAATCATGACTCTGTACCGCTCACCGTTGACTATAACGTTCTGACCATCATCATTTTTGAAGACATATGTACCAATGATTTCATCGGCTCATAAAGCGCACCAAACGGTGGCTTTTTCTGGATGTAATGATGTTTCGACAATAGCTTGTTACGATCCATTCGTAACGTGTGTGACGATACCTGAAAGAAGGAAAAGCAATGAGTTAAGACCCCGTAAATAGTTTGAAATTTGAAGGCTTACTTATCTGAAGGCCTTTACGAAAGGCGCGGCCCAATGCCTACCGTAAAGGCCTTCAGACCTCCTACCACCAATTTTTGCACATAAAATAGCACGTAGTAAACCCCAAAAAAAAGCCAAGACTGTAAAGGTAGTCGTAATTAACAACGTAGAGTAGCCTCATGAACATATTGTAAGCCTACCTGAAGAGATCTAAATCCACGAAAGCAGTGAGCCATCGTTGAATTGCGGCATCGTTATCCGGCACCAAGCCAGATACTGGACTTACATATCAGATCCAATCCTCCGCCTTAACACCACACATACGACGCCAGCAGAATCAAAAAAAATAACGCAACCAACAATGTCGACAACAATAAAATACTGAGCAAAACAAATTGCAATTTAATCACCCATTTCTCGCCTGCCACATTAATTACACCCAATAGTAAAACGGCCGCAGCAAGAAAACCTCGTAATACCCACTTATTACCATCCAAGCCAACCATGCCAGCCATCGATTCACTGAAACCTAAAACGTTCAACGCATAGCCGACCGCTTGGCCGAAGTAACACAATAAACCAAGCGAACCGCCAAATCTCGAACCCAACGTATGAGCTATTAGACAGTAGACGTAAACGAAATCGGAAGCTCCAGTACATCAGAAGATGTAAGGATTGCGTGGGACATAGGTAATCGTCAATAGACACAATGACCATATACGGTACCTCACCTCTTGGATGTGGACCTCCTTTACCGATGATTACACCGGCGATCCGACTGGGGATCAATAGACGTATAACATCATCATCAGCTCCAATCTCCTATGCTGCGAATTCACTGAACTACTCACGCACAAAAGAAAATCTAACTACCACCATAAAGAATTACGAATTTGAACAATCAATAAGGATAAAAGAATTCGCGAACCGACGGAGAGGTAAACAAATGAGAACTTTCAGACCATAGCGGCCATGTATCGAGCAATGGGGAAATCTTTAATACCAGAGATCGGGAAATTTTCGAAACCTACGAAGAGAAATTTTACAAAATCCGCCGCGAAAAAGGTAGGAGTCGGAGATATTTGCTAAAAAACAAATACCATCTCAACAACAACTGTTAGTACTCAAGTAAACGAGATAGTCGGGAGAAAGGATATGGATTTGATTGAACGAAGGAAGTTCAGCGGCCCAGAAATTAATTTGAAAAGACTGTCAAGGCCAGAGAAAAACTGTTGAGGATCCCGCCACGAAGATTGGCCGCGTGAAACCAAGCCAGGCTAGAGCTTGAGCTCTCTTCCCAAGTGACGAGCATAGAAGCTAGACGTGCGAGTTCAAGAATATTTTTTAAGTGTCGTGACGAAAGATATTAACGTAGAGACAGTACCACAAGTTGGTGGTTTTTTTTTGTTATTTTGGAGTTGAAAATATAAGTGAAAGAAAAATAAGACGGAGTCACGGCGACGGAACGGACGACGGCGAACATCGACACTAGGAATTAACAAAACAAGGGTACAAGGAGCAGTGACCAACCACCACATGTTGAATCTTGGAAGCACGAAAACCAAATTCTTTTCACAAAATTTTCCATAAAGTGGATGGACACATGTTTAATTTTAGAGCACTATGATGAATTGGATCATCATAAACACTGCGCTGCACAGCATCAATCGCTTGTTATGTGCGCACTGTACGACGTCTTACGGGATGTGTATTATCGTTTAAAAAAAACGTATTGCAGAAAGAACCCATAGCTTCTCGAATTAATCGCTCTGATGGACGATTACGAGTACCCTAAAATGCACGTAATGCTCGATGAGTTTCTCGAACTGAACCATAAGTTTCAAAATAAATTTGAATAATTTTCAAATGTTGCTCCGGCGTAAGTCTATTTATGTTGAATTGCCAAACGAAACTAACCCTAAGACAATTGAAAACTATCAAATCTGCTGTCACAGAAAACAGTTTTGCCAATTTAAAGTTCTCTGCCTTTAAAAAACACCCTTAGTTAGAGGAGGCAAGTGTTGCTCTCTGTTCTAAAAATTATGTCTCATTTTCTTGAGGATCAGCAAAGTCGATGCCAGTGGTTTTAAAGTCACATTCGCGATAGCAGCGCTAATGGCTGGGAGGAAGCTTTTGCATTTCAATAAAAATCGTATTATGAAACCCTACGGGGTTAGTATAGTACAGAAACAGTTCTCTTCCACTTAACGCGATCCGGAGTATTGGTCCTTAGACTTGTTTATTCGACTGGCCTCCTACTCAACTGCTCGGTTCTAGTTTTTGCTGGTTGGTCGACCAACTCGACGTCTTCCTTGAGGCAGAATTCAAAACTTGTCAAGAGATTTTTTGCTCTGGTTTTCTCAAAATGTGATCTACTGCCACTTTCGCCTTTGAATCCCAATGCCTATTTTAGTTTGACCAGATGTACTCCAAAGTTCGTCGTAGGAGCTCACATCTGGCCAGAAAACCCATCAAATGCGTTGGAGACATTGGTTTACAAAATTTTCGCTGGATTTTGGTAAGCCTAGTATTCATCAGTATGTAGTTCAGCTACATAACAACATGGGTTTGAGGGGCCCATTACCGATCCTTGTGGCACACCCCCGGTGACGTAGTAGTTCTTTAACCCTGATGAGTGAGTTTGGTACTTCAACTTCTAATTGGAGAAATAGTTTGTAACTTTTCTCAAGAAGTAGAATGGTGTTGGCTAACGATATCTTTCTGTCAAGTTAAAGAGCATTTTTAATGTCCAGCATCAGTACTGCACAATATTTCTTTGTCCCCCATCGCCAACTTTCTCTTGATATCTCCTCAGCTGCTGTAACGACGTTATGGAATTAACAGTGGAACGCGATTTCCTGAATCCAAGCTGGTGGTTTGACAGGGCCCCTTTCTCCTCTCCTATTGCATGCAGTCTGTTGCAAAATATAATTCGTTCAAGGATAATTTCCAACGTGCCAACTAGACATTTAGGGCGATATGAAGACGATTCGCCAGGTGCCTTGTTTCCATTTGGTAACAGTACCAGATGTTGGAGCTTCCAACGTTCAGAAATGTCTCCTACCTCTAAACACTTTTAAATTTTTGTTATGAAGATATCAGAGCACTTTTGAACAACTACTTTTACTGATATGTATGGGATGCTACCGGGTCCAGGTGCCTTATTGTTGCATATGACGTAAAGTAAAGATGGCATATGTGTGTGTGTGATGCATTTATTTTGCGAGAGAGCCGTTCAAGTTCAGAAACAATTGATAATCGCAAGCAGTTGCCAAATAGTCTTGGGATGTATTGAAAATAAAAGTTTATTTAAGGGTTACATACACCTGTGACGGCTAAGACTATGGTTATGTTTAAGAATTTGTTTCGTGCATACAAAAAAATTTGATTGAACAATCATGACATATTTTTTAAAGTATGACATTTTATCTACATCGAGTGAAAATTTGATTGAAAAATTTCAAACACTAAAAAAATTACAGTCGTTTTCCTGGGACGAATTTTTGTTGACACCGTTTGCGGTACCATCCCTCCACCATTTTTTAACCAAAATCCAAAAAATAAAATTTTTCTTAAAGTAGATAGATAAGACAAGTACTTATCGGGCCGGATCTTAAAAATTAAACTTTTTCGGATCATGCAATCTCTGGAATAAAACTGGCGATATTTCGACTTAAAATTGTTCAGTACTTATTTATGTTAAAATAAAACTATGCCAGTTATCGAAAAAACAGCTCAATAAGTACTAGAGTTTTGTGTGAAACATAATTGTGCAAAACTAGATTCCGATTGGCCCAGAAGTCGCGGACATATTTTTGGTACCGATTTGGAAAACAATGTTTCGAGAAAAACGCGCGTAAAGTTTTGAGTCATCTCATAATCGTTGCTCATTCAGTAAACCCTTAAATAGTTAGAAGTCGAGCAGCAAATAAAGCAGCGGTGCGTAGGGATGGCAAAATCTGCTCTTTTCCAGTCGCAGTGATCCACTGCGATTGCTCTTTTTCAATATCTGTGAAAAAGAGCAGCTCTTCCAATAGCAGTGATTTTTCCACCTCTATTATCCATGCTAGTGCGCAATTAAAAAAAAGAGACAAAATAGTAATTTTCTGCGAAATCCTGCATCTAACAGTCAGGCAGACCCAATCTCTCAGTACCACCAGCTCAGTGCGCATAGTGAACACTTCCCCCATTTCCCCCTGGGAATGAAACGGTTTTCTATTACTATCCAATGTACGAAAAAACGATCGATCGCAATGGGGTCAGGATGGCAAAAATGTCAATCGCATTTCATATACACAAGCCAAATAAAAAAAAATACCCGGTCATGGAAAACCAAACCAAAAGGGTCTACTGTTTACTTTTTTCACACATTACCTCACACAAGCAATTTCATCATGAAGAACGTAAAGCTCTTATCGACATGGTGGACTGCAACGTAAATCGGCGAAACTTGCGATAGCCGCAATATGTCCTACCAACCGACCAGATCGAAACTCAGAACAAAATCCGCCAAAAAAACTCTAGCAAAGCGCATCATTGACCACTTCGGACGTTCCACACCTCACCTATCAGATCAGATCCCACCGATCAAAATATCGCTAAGCAAATCCCTTATCATCGGACGTTCCACACCTCATCTATCAGATCAGATCCCACCGATCAAAATATCGCTAAACAAATCCCTTATCATCGGACGTTCCACACCTCATCTATCAGATCAGATCCCACCGATCAAAATATCGCTAAACAAATCCCTTATCATCGGACGTTCCACACCTCATCTATTAGATCAGATCCCACCGATCAAAATATCGCTAAACTTCATCAAATCGCAATCGTTTCATCTACATAGCTCCAATTCATTCATTCATTAGTCTAAAGCAACATCACTGATCGTGCTCTCAGTGTCAATATCAATCACCAAATATAGGTTTGGGATAGCTTATATGATTGATAGTCTTTAATATCACAGAGCTGATATATCGCTGATCGCAAGCGATATAACAGCAACGAAAGAGCAATCGAGAGCAATCGGAATAAAAACGTTCAAGCGATATAACAGCAACGAAAGAGCAATCGAGAGCAATCGGAATAACAACGTTCATGCGATATAACAGCAACGAAAGCGCAATCGAGAGCAATCGGAATAACAACGTTCAAGCTCTTTCTTCGCGCGATTGATATTTAGCGGTGGGACTTGGGTAAAATTCGACTTCCATGGGTTTCGGGATGTGATAAGAGCTTTACGTTGTTTATGATGAAATGCTTGTGTGGTAAAAAAAGAAAACAAAAGACCCTTTTGGTTTGGTTTTCTATGACCGGTTTTTTTATTTTGCTTGTATATATGCCATGCGACGACCGATGACCGGTTTTTTTGTTTGTTTTTTTTTATTTGGCTTGTATACGATCGATGACCGGGTGTTTTTTTTATTTGGCTTATGTATATGAAATGTGATTGACTTTTTTGCCTGCGCTCGATCGTTTTTTCGTACATTGGATAGTAAAAGAAAACCTTTTTATTCCCATGGAGAAAAGGGGGAAGTGTTCACTATGCTGAGCTGTGAGATTGAGTCTTGCCTGATTGATAGATGTAGGAAAATTACGATTTGCTTAGCGATCGATTAGGTGGAACGTGCGGTGCAAAGTGTTCAATGGGGTACGCTTTCTGGGCAAATAGAATTACTCTATTGAACCAAACGAGTTTGTTTGACGAGATTTATTCTGAGCTACGATCTCGTCGGGGTTACGTGGAATGCGTGAGTTGCGGGATTAATGTGCGAGTGCGAACAAAAACTCTGGGATTTGTAGCGATGAATATTGCGGCAATTTTATTGGTGATAGAACCTAAGCAGTATGCATTTGCTCTGCTCTTCTAATCGCAGCTCTTTTAAATTTTCAATCGCAGTATGCGATTGCTCTTTTCAAATAGCAGTGAAAAAATCGCAGGTATGTGAAATAGCATACCATCTCTAGCGGTGCGCTCATCTAGACACATTATAACTTCTCTATAATAGACACCTTCGGAAAATTCAAAATTGGCCGCAACAGAGGGGTGTTGGGTTTAATTAATTAATTCACCATGGAATAAAGAACTGTCCTTGGTATAGAGGGTTCGGGTTTGAGAGGTAATAGAGATTGCACTTTACCAAATATTTTACATGTTGTTTACATTGCAGATGGAGGCCACTGCTCCAGAAGCATTGGAACTAGCATCTGCACAAATATGAGTCTGTTTATCCGTATATTCTACTTTTGCCAACAAGTATCGAGTCACACAAATCTGATTTAACATCTACCGCACTTAAGTACAAGTTCTTACAAAGGTGCACAGGAATGAACTAATTCCAGTCTAAATGCAGCTTAAAAAGTTGTTGAAATGGGATTTTAAGCTTAAGTTTAAGCTTCTGAAAATGACTCCAAAAGTGTCTGTTCCAGAAACTAAAGGAACCGATGTGCGTCTCGATGTTTCTCCTTTAAGGACTCCTCAAAGAAATCATTCTCAGTATCTGCTACTAATCCAATCTGAATTGAAAGTTTAAAATGTTGGACAAGATATGCGGCGATAAATTAGGCAATGCGACTAAATTATTATTGGAATGAACTGAGGCTTCAAAGCTGATTTTCACCTCGTTTTTGTGCTTTCTGCTGAATATACCGTCCCACGAGTACGAGATACATAAAAACTATCGGTGAGTCCCGAATTGGAGTGGATTTTTTCCTTCCGCTATACCATGCGATATCATCAGTCACCGCTGAATCGGGTGTAACATATTTCTATCGACTAGGCCTTAAATTTTTAATTTAACTATATATTCTGTTTAGGTTAGAATTTCTGGCACTTTTGATGATTTGATTACAGATTCCAAGACTTTCTCGATCTCGAAACTGTTTTAAATCGCTATCATTTAGTGTTGCTATGTAAAGAGTCTTTCCGTTGGCAGTGTGTAACGCATTTGGTTATATTATTCTAATAATTAAGTATTGTGATCGATACCAAAGAAAAAATTTTCTTTCTAGCCTTTAACCCACGGAGCGCCGGCGTTGAGAAGGAGAAAGAAACGAAAAGCAAATCGAGCAGACTAATTTTTCTTTATGTAAAATTTCTTTATTATTGTTATAGATCTGGCAATGATCTTGCCCGAATATGCCAGAATTTAACAGAACAGTCCCGCAATATGTAAAACCCCTTAATCAAAGATCTAGAACCTCCCAGTATAGTTGAGACACACCCAGTATAGTTGATACACACCATAGAAGGTTCGAGAATTGGGAAAATGGTATAAATGTACAAAGCTTTCAGACGACCAGTCAGTCAGTCAGCGACATTTGTGGAAGAACGCGAACCAGTAAAGTGCGCGTCGGTGTTGTCAAAAAAGCGATAGAAAAACACGCAGCAGTGTTGTCATAAAGTGTGAAGTGATCGGAAAATTATATTAGAGTGCTAATAAATAAATTATCACTTATTTTTAAATGAATTGTGTTTTTACTTGAAATCTCGGCGAACTCCTAGCTCGCAACATTATTATTTTCTTGCAATAGCCCATAATATTTAGTGTGAGTTCAAATCCCGGTCGACGCAATATATAGTTCCAGCACATTGCCTGCTTGGATACTCTTTTTTCATTATAGATCATATGAACTTAATTGCTGTTGAATTACGAATGTTCTATCATGCTAGAAGCTTTCGCTTTATATCTCCGCACGTATATTTCCCGTGTGAGTATTTCAAGGTCGCATACAAAAGTCGGTATACTGTTCAGGGCTGCCACGTAATACCAGGTTTATTTGATCAGCCCTCTCCGTGTCACAACCTGCACCAGAACGGGTAAGTTATTCGTCACAATTTATATACTTTCCAAAGCAATGATCAGTTATCATTACCATTCATATTTTGGAAAAGTTTGTCAACGATTAGTCTTTTAAATGAAATGTCACAGTAGCTAATTAACATTTAGTCTGGTAGTAATAATTTAGAATTAAAAATTATCACAACTCTACCCGGTCTCCTCTTGAATGTCAAAAATAATTAAAATACCTTCTCATCCGTCACTTTTCGATAATGTTATTAGGTACTTCAATGAATTTTTAAAATTAAACTATTTCGGTTACGATATATTTGCCAGTGGTAATTGCGATGCGTTCAATGAATTTTCGGTTCTTGTTTTTGGAATTTTAAACGTTTTCAGTGAATTAGTTTGCTCACTGATATTTCACATATAGTCGTCATGAAAATACGAAATATAGGCTATTGTATACTTTTAAATTGAAACGCGCATTTTATTTATTGGCACAGTCAATAAACAAAACTGAAATCGACAAAATCAAATTTATATATTGAATGAAATTGAATTAATTAAAATTCATCAAATCTAATTAGGGCAGTGGTTTGCTTTATTAGAATTTCTACACAGAAATGCTCATAAGCGATAGCTGCTATAAACTAAAATGAAAATTGGATTAGTTAAAATCATCATGGATTTTATTATATTAAAACTTCTCGGAAAGTTAAAACGCTTGATAATTTATTGATAAAACACTTTTTCCTCTCGCCATAATGCATACCGAAATTCTAAATTCGATTATCATTATTTGAATGAACCAATGATTCTCTTAAATTTACTGACTATTATATTCGGATCTATTTGTTCCCCTGTTCGCAATCCCATTTATGTCAAAACTCCCCGACGACAGTAGTACTCCCAATAAACCACATCACACACCCATTTACTTCTAATTGCAAAAATTGCAAATTTAAGAATTATCAAGAAAAAACACACGTGTGAAAAATATAAATGGAAAACAATTTTTTTTTTAAAAGCTCGGCAATTACTGCGATGACCAAAATAATTAAAATTTTATTTTTCCCGACAGTCATGCACCCAATCGAAAAAACCAATCAAGTATAAATTAATCTATTCTGATCTGTTTTGTGAACGGCTAACAGATGATTAGAATTCCGAACTTCGGAAGACCGAAGCCCGATTTGAGCTACAGTGGCACCGAACAAGAAATTTTACCAATACCACAATTATGTCATCTTAGCTACTAACAATTCAGTTGCGTCTCGTCAAGTACGCCTGGGTCGGCAATATCAACGCTTCAAGTGAATTGAAAACATAACACGATTGCACGTAAAGCGCAATCTTACGATACTCTAGATGAAAAAGAAATATTTGTGATCCCAAGAAATTTTGTATGGGGAGTGGTAGAAGAGGTGATGGCATTGAACTAATTTTTTTCCCATCATGCTAAAGTAAAATGTAACCTCCAAAAATTGGGAAGGAATTGAGAAAATTAATGTATTATATTAAGTGAAATTGTGCAGTTTGTATGGGAGGTGGTAGAAGGAGTGAGAAGATTTTAGCGATTTTTTCAGAAATAACTACGGTTTTTTTTTCAAGAATGTCCTGTCTTATAGGCAATATTTGATTAATATATGTATATTTTGAAAATGAGTCACTTTGTATGTGAGGTAGTAGAAGTAGTGGGGGATCTTATTGATTTTTTTCAGAAATTGTTGCGAATATTATAAAATTGATATCTCATAAATTTCAGACTAGTAACATTCATACTTTTCAAGAAAATCGATTTTTTATGAAGTTGAGAAAATGTGTCTTATTGTATGAAAGAGTAGTGAAGACTACCGGGTAATCTTTTCTGATCGTAATAATAATGCTAATTAAGTATTCAGTACAAAATGTGAGCTCGATAAATGTTATATGTTCCGAGAAAATTGGCTTAGTGTTTTTTATGAAAAAGTTCAAATTGTATGTGAGGTGGTGGAAGGAGTAGGGGGACTGAAATAAGTTTTATGCCATTCATAAAATCTACACATATTAATATAATTGTAGTGTCTGTCTTTTATTCGTTTATAAATGGCTATAAGTTAGTTTTTTGAGTTATTTTAGCACCAACTAAGTATAAAAACACATTTTTGAAATTTTTGTCTGTCTGTCTGTCCGACCGCTTTTCACGCACAAATGGCTGAACCGATTGTAATGAAATTTGCACAGTTTATTAGGTGTCCATCGGAATGAAATCTGCTTTTGGTTTCATTTCACTCCTCTCACGCCTTCTACCCCTCCCATACAAAGTGACTCATTTTCAAAATATACATATATTAATCAAATTTTCTTGGAAACGATAAAAGCTATTAAATTCAAATTTGGAATATATTATTTCTATTATAAATGCAGTCTTTTGGTTTACAAATTGTTTGAGTTTCCTCACTCCTTTCACTCCCTCCCTTACAAACTACACTTTTTCATGAATCACTTTACACCAAATTTATCTGTACGTGTAACTTCCGTCGAGCTAAATTGTTGTATTAAATCCTTAATTAACATTATTATTAATATCGGGAAAAAATTAACCGATTAGCTTCACTCTTTCTACCCCCTCCCATACAATGTGACACAGTTCCACGTCTTCACAAGAATTTGATTTTATTGAAAAGTCTGAATGTTGCTGATCTGGAATTTAAAATATATCAATCGCATGATGGTTATAGTTGTTTTTCAAAAATTCACCAAAAACCTCCTTCTCCTTCCACCTCCCATATAAACCGCACTTTTTCATGAAATACTCTAAATGAATTTTTTCAGTACATTTAAATTTCATCTAGGTAAAAATTTGAACTTAATCCTTAATTAAATTAGCCGAGTAGCTTCACTCCTTCGACCCCCTCCCATACAATGAGACACATTCCAAGACTATATAACAATTCGATTTTCTTGAAAAGCGTGAATGATGCAGATCTGAAATTTAAAGTATATCAATTGCATGATAATTATAGTTGTTTCTCGAAAAATCACCAAAAACCCCCCATTCCTTTTATCACCTCCCACACAAATTGCACAATTTTATTAAATTTAATGCACTAAGTTTCTCAGTACCTACCAATTTTTGAAGCTTAAATTTGATACAAAACATTTTTATAGCTGCTGTAGCATGATGTGAAACAAATTAGTTCAGTGCTGTCACCCCTTCTACCACTCTCCATACAAAATTTCTTAGCACCACAAAAATTTCGATTTCATCTATAGCATTGTATGATTGGGCTCTACGCACAATCGTAGTCCTGTTATGTTTTTAAACTTAATGTTATTTTATTTGGGCTTTTTTTTTAATTAACACAAGCTATAATTATTCACATGTCCTTAATGCTCTTCAACACGTATATGATCTCGAATCACGGATTTGATTTGATCACAAGCCTGTCCCATAAAAATGGGAGTATCATGCTTTCATTCTTAATAATTTATGGTTCTGATTCCAACAATAGACAAACCATTTTCTTCAAAGAGCCATTAAAGTAAGCAGATTATATATCCCACATAATGTATTACTAACTATACTCTCAAAAATTGCTTATTATTCCTATTTTTACGCGGACGAATTCGCGGGCGTTTGCTAGTTTATGATAAAAATAATATATTCCAAATTTAAAATCAGTAGCTTTCATAGCTTCCAAGAAAATTTGATTAATATAAATATTTGAAAAAGAGTCATTTTGTATGGGAGGCTGTAGAAGGGGTGGAGTGATTTGGCAGGTTCACGAGCTCAACTTTACTTGTTTGTCAAAAACAACATTTACAGAATTTGAACTTTCGAGCTCAACGTGTTCCGAAGGTAGAGAGCGTACGGAAGGACATCCGGTTTTGAGATTTTTGGGCGACAACAAATATTTCTGTACCCTTGGCGGTTTTGTGCGAGCATTATTTCTTCGCGTTACAAACTTTAGAGCAAACTTATAATACTCTCAGATTCCATCTAGATTATAAAAATCCACAATAAAGTCTCGTCTGACGCATAAATAAAAACAATGTCTGGGTTCGTATCTTTAAATCCCCTCGCGAAAAAAAAAAAATCATAAATAAGACTAAGAAAACTGCCATATTTACAAATAAAAACTGTTAAGGACCTTGAAGAGCTAGAGTGTTGCCTAGTGGGTAGCGTGTCTATTTATTTATCGCCTACTAAGATCAAATTTACAGGCTGCAGGAAACTAATGTTGATCTATGATTCGAAGATTCCGAGCTCAATTCTTGATTTGCGTATAATTTGAGAACATTACTTACGTGGACACACCTTGGCCTCCTCAATCTGCGAAAATGAGAATTCATAGACGGAGGGCTGTGGGAATGGCTAACAATCCTTTCACCAAAAAAATGTTAAGGAGGTCAAGAGGCCAAAGCCCGATTTGGGGTGAAGAGCCATTGAAGAAGAAGACGACACTTGAAGGACAGCAGAGCAAGGTTTGGATTGGGCTTTGATTCCATTAAAGAGGAAAAAGATAAGAGAAGGCTGGTTCAATGCTTCAGTTGAAAATCTTACAAAATTCTGCACCTTGGTAAGTGATTTTTAAACATTTATTTAAATACTAGCGATCGTCCGCGACTGTGTCCGTGTAAGAATCGCAAAATAAGCAATTTTTGAGAATGTAGTTAGTAATACATTATCCGAGGTATATAAACTGATTAGTTTAATGGCCCTTTGAAGACAATGGTTTCTATTTTGTTGCAATGAGAACCATAAATTATTAAGAATGAAATCACAATACTCGCATTTGTATGGGATAGGCTCGTGATCAAATCAGTCCCGTGATCTAAGACCATATTCGTATTGAAGATCACTAAGGACATGTGAATGCCATATGTGAAACCATAGCAGGACCACGACTCTGCGTAAAGGTCAACCATACGATACTACAGATAAAATTTTTGTGATGTTAAGAATTTTGTATGGAGAGTGGTAGAAGGGGTGATAGTACTGAGCTAATTTGTTTCACATCTTGCTAGAGTAGCTATACAAATATTTTGTACCAATTTTAAGTTTCAAAAATTTAATAGGTTCTGAGAAACTTAGTGCATTGGACTTAGTGAAATTGTGCAATTTGTAAGGGTGGTGGTAGAAGGACGGGAGTATTTTTGGGTGATTTTTCGAGAAACAAAACTGATATATTTTAAATTTTAGTTCAGTAACGTTCACACTTTTTAAGAAAATATAATTTTTGAAAAGTTGTGAAATTGTTTCACATTGTATGGGAGGAGGTAGTAGGAGTGAGGCTAATCGGTTAATTTTTTCCCGATATTAATAATAATTCTAATTAAGGATTCTATACAAAATTTTAGTTCGATGAAAGCTATACGTATTGAGAAAATTGGCTTAGAGTATTTCATGAAAAAGTGCACTTTGTATGGGAGGTGGTGGAAGGACTGAGGGGTTTTTAGTGATTTTTCGGAAAACAACTGCAATCATTATGCAATTGATGTATTTTAAATTTTAGATCTGTGACTTTCACACTTTTCAAGAAAATCGAATTTTTATAAAGTCGTGGAATCGTGTCACGTTGTACGGGAGGGGGTAAAAATGGTGAAGATAATCGGTAAGTTTTTTCCGATATTAATAATGACGCTAATTAAGAATTTGGTATAAAATTTTAGCTCGATGGAGTTTATACGTACTGAGAAAATTGGTGTATAGTATTTAACGAAAAACTGTAGTTTGTATGGGAGGTGGGTGAAGTAGTGGCGAGATTTAAATAATTTGTATACTTGAAGATTGCATTATTAATAGAAATAATATATTCTAAATTTCAAATTAATATCTCTTATAGTTTCCAAGAAAATTTGATTATTACATATTATTAAAAATGATTCACTTTGTATGGGAGGGGGTAGAAGGCCTGAGGGGAGGGAAATAAAACCAAAAGCAGATTACATCTCGGAGCATACCTAGTAAACTGTGAAAGTTTCAGTAGAATCGGTTCAGTCGTTTTTGCGTGACAGCCGGACAGACAGACAGACTGACAGACAGACAAACAGATTGACAGACAAACAGACAGACTGACAGACAGACAGACAGACAGACTGACAGACAGACAGACGCACAGATATAGAAGAATTTTAAAAACGTGAGTTTCTGCTTAGTTATTCATCTTTTTTTAAAGAAAAGGCTTAGGTTATGGATACATATATCTACATACATAAATCCAAAACATCACGATTACCAAATTAGAACGGAAATACGAAAATCTTTTCTTTTATTTAAAATGCACTGTGAAAATAATCACCATGCTAATAACTAAACACAATTATTATCATTTAATTTTGCTAATACAATCACTTTAGATTAATCTCACCGCAGTTTTCTTAATACAAATATGCACGTCATCTGGAAAATGCAATTGAGGAAGTTTCCGTAAGATTGGCAAATACACATAGTATGACAATATTTCCCAGGTTAGGCAAACATATTTAAGATTGCATTCATTTTCATGTCTGTCACATCCAATCCAAACAATCTGTTCCTTCCAGTTTGCCATAGAGCTCATATTATATCCTCTACACTTCGTAGTGATTAAAGTGCCAATAGCAGGAAGTTGTCACTATCCTGAGGTGAAGCCTGTTTGCATGCATAATGATGTATTATATAGGATAAACCAGCAGGTGTACATTTCTGTGTACTTGATGGATAGCTAGTTTATGAAATAGGAGACGGGTTGAGGTTCTGAAATTAAACTGCCGGAAATTGTCAGAAATTCAGAAATTCGCATCGGTTTTATCAAAGTGTTTTCATAACTTATAATTTTGTGTAAAATAATTTTAGTAAATAATACAAAATCTTTGCTATACATAATATTTTGGGTTAAATTCAGAGTTAAGGCTCTTCAAAAATAACGAGCAGTCTGACTCTTTGGATCGAAATAATCCTCTTGAAAATTCCAAGCCTCTTACGTGTCACGCTAAAAGTTTTAATTTAATGGACGACTGAACGCTTTCCATTAAGTTGAAAAACATAAGGCCAAAAGAGATGAGCGAGGAGTGCGTTTATACACGACATAAGACACTAACACGCTTACCGGTCGTCCTTCAAACAACACCGAGACCTAGGAAAATGGAAATTCGCACAGAGATGGAAAAACACATTAAACTTAAGAACGGGGGGCGGCAAACTACTTGGACTTTTAATTAGAGAGCTCTAAGATGCTTCATAATGTCTTAATTAGGTTTGCCAGTTAGCAGCAAAAGCACTAGAAAACTCGTCTAGAAAGGCACTTTAGTCGCTCTTTTTCATCGCACATAAACGCTCTTCGGGACACATAAGATCTTAGGCACCGAGTGATTGCGGATAGTGGAAAAAGATTAACTCGTTTTACGAGATTCTCGCAAAATTGCCCATTTCAACGGTTATGTTAAAGATTTTATTAGCAGCCCAGAAACCTCCATTAGTCATGTTTACGAACATGTTGATGGCGACTTTATTGCACTAATCTATGCCATAAATGGAACAAGATTTGCCTTTTACAAAAATGCCCACCGTTTAGAAATTAAAATCAGATTTGCGTAGTTGTCACAATTTGGTTTCAGTTATTTTCATATCGATATCGAACATACTTGAAATTTATATTTACCATTAACATGATTTTCATATTTACGTCATAATAATAATATTAATTCGGGAAACTGTGAAGACAGATTTTATAACAATGAAACAACTCTATGCTATAAATTTCACCTGAAAACAGAAAAGTTAGACGACTTGATAAGTTTTCATAATCGTCGCCCTAACGAATCTTTTCAAATTGATTTTTAACACAATTATAAAATATCATCAAACTTTCTGAACTTTATTTGTATCAAAATGAGAACGAACAATTTTTAAACTTTATTTACAAAATAATTAAGTTGCCGAAAATATCTTATTATGTTCCTCTCTCCATAATTTGCATTATTCGAAATTATATTAGTAATTACAGTGATGAAAATTTACTTTAAAACTTCATTATGTACACGGGGCACATCTTCTTCTCATTCCCAAACGGCGCTACAGCCCTAATAAGGCCTGGATTTCCCAAATTTTCTTCAACAATTATTTGTTATTGTGGAAAGTTTGTTGTCGCCAAACCTTCAATCTACTAATATAAATGGTGGACCATCTAGTGGTTTCTTTTTGAATTATGATTTTTATGTTTATGATTAGGCAGTGTAAAAATAGCCTACGAGTTCTTCCTAACAATATTTCGAGCAGTATAAAGTTCGAAATATTGTTATCAACAAAATTAATCGGTTTATGCTCTATCAATGTTGGAAAATATTGCAAATTTATTTCCAAATTGAGTGGCCAAAAAAACATCTTTTCTGATGCAGCGCACTTCCATCTCGGCGGCTATGTAAACAAGCACAACTGCCACATCTGGGGCTTGGAAAATACGAATGTGATCGTCATCATTTGCCCTTTTTTTCGAAAATGCTGCTGGAAACGCCGTTTTGGGCCCCGAGAAGCACTTAAGAGGGATGTTAACCGACTTTTCATGGCCAGAACTTGAAGAAAAGAAGCCCATCCAACAATCGATCTTTCGCGCATCAAGTTTGGAAAATATGTAGCCACCTGTCTTAACGAAGTCTATTAATCAGCCTAGAGCTGCAGGTTGACGCATTTTAACTTCTTTTTGTAGGGTGTCGTGAAATAGCGATGTTACGTGGACGATTCACTAATTCCACGATTTAGGCCCTTAACTTGAATATTGACCGAGCGATTCATCAAATAGAAACCGAAACCATCAATAATCTCCTTGAAAATTGGGATGACAGGATACTACTGCAAAGCCAGCCGAGGCGGCCACTTGGATGAAGTAGAATTCTATAAATAATGGGAGTGTTTGCTCTCCTTAATAAAAAAAAAGCTTTTTTTTTAATTTTAAGAAAAGGGGTAAATCTTGTTATTGAAAAGACACGTCTTTTCTTAAAGAGATAACTAGACCTCGAATATTTATCGTACAAATCATATCCACTACCGTATCGCCAAGTAGATTGATATTAAAAATAAACAAGTGGTAACTTTATAGGTAGCGGCGACTCGAGTAAATACCGCAAAACCTAATTTTTTTTCAATGAGTAAAACGTATTGACTCAAATGTATTGGATACTATTCGCTTGCTCTGTACCGTGAGAAGCGATAGCAGTGAAGAATTTGGTGTTGAACTTTTGACCCTATTCTCAACCATTATTCCTCAAATATCGCTTCGTGTGGCACGGGTACCTAGCAATGGATAATTCAGTATTGGCTACTCGACTCAGTCGTTTTCATTGGGTATGATTGGATTGTGTAACCATATCCAATGTTCTCTCCTTGCTGTCAGTACTCAACACTCACTGCGATTTGAAGTATTCGGTTCTTTGTATTCAATATTGGATTTTTCCACATAGATACTACAGTGGCGGACATAACTATAATTTCATTCACGAAATTGCACTTAAAATGTGAATGCAAGTTTGAACGCTTTTTTATTTTGTTCGTACTGTGAAATAGAATTCCAAAAAATACTGTTATGTCATAAGCCTGATTTGGTCTGCTTATAATTTACTCAGTCAGTATATTTCATGGATTTCAAGCGGACATATTTATAAGTTCAGTAATTTAGAAAGTTGTGTTTGTGAAATATTTAACTGGAAATTTTAGAAATAAGTGAATTAATTGCACTGTGAGGAATTCATTTTTTTAAATAAATTATATTTTCCGTTCTCTATAGAAAAATGACACGAGGAGTGGTATTATTGATGGAGGAAAGGGCAAAAATTGATACATATAAAGAAAACTGTCTCTCCGGCCGGGAAATTGCAAGAAGGCTTAATGGATCTGTATGTGTAATTAATAATTACATAAAATTAATTACGAACAGGCAGAAAACTTACCATAAATGAACGTTAAAAACGGCTAATCCGGCAGAAAGCTATAAGCAAAAGTATGAATGCGTCTCAAATTCGAGCAGATTTAGACTTGCTTGTAACGGTGCAACACGTAAGAAGAATTCTGAGTAGCAGTATGAACAAAAAGGAAGCCTAAACCACAATCAAAGGAGAGACATAAAAGAGTAAGATTACTGTTTGCGGAAGCCTACATGTCTTACAAAGATGAGTCGAAAAAGATTCTTTTCAGTGATGAAAAGAAGTTTAATTTAGATGGGCCAGATGGATTTCAACACTACTGGCACGATCTAAGAAGAGATGAGGAATTGCGACTCTCCGGCAATTTTGGTGGCGGTTTGGTTATGGTTTGGGGATGCTTCTGTTACCAAGCGAAGCTTCCATTGGCCACAATATCCACAAGAATGAATTCGAAAAAGTATATTGAACTCTTCGAAGACTTGATTACTGATCACGCAGAGTCAATTGTTGGACGAGATTTTGTCTTTTAACAAGATAATGCTGCCATACATGTATCCCGAGAGGAAAAAGCTTGGTTCAACTCAAATTATATACCAGTTTTAAAATGGCCAGCTTGTACTCCTGACTTGAAGCCCATAGAGAATTTATGGGGAATAACATCGAGAAGGATATGAAAACGGAAGGCAATTTTTGAACACAAGAGAGCTAAGGGAGTAAATTATAAGAACGTGGGACGCAATACCAGTTACAATATTACAAACCTTGGTTCATTCAACGCCAAAACGTGTATTTGAGGTAATTAAATGTAAAGTAAGCCACACGAATTATTAACCATTCCTTGTAAACTAATAATAATTTCCCCTAATTTAACAGAAAAAAAAAAGAATTTTAATTTTTTTAATATTGTTTACGGTTGAAATAATTTAATTTAATTTTAATTTTGTTACATATATTATTAAGTTTTCCTTAACATTTATTCGTAATAAATATAATGAATAAGAAGTGAATTTTATTTGAATTTTTTGTGAACTTATAAATATGTCCTCCACTGTAGTGGGTCGCTGGCCTCTTCGTAGATTAGTCGATTAGAATCATGCCAAGGCTTATCCATCTTTAGAAATTTATTCTGAATTATTTGTAGGACATCTTTGCGTGTGTTTGCACAAGTTTTCTTGCTTTACGGATTTGTACACGAGCAGCTTATTATCAATGGAGAGCATTGATTTTCGATTGATGAGAGGGTATAAGAGGGTATAAATATTATATTTAGAAGCAGCCTGCGAAACATTATGATTACATTATAATTTTTTATTTAATTCAATTGCTAAGTACTTAATTTCATTTAACCAGCTAACTATTTATCCTCGAATATTTAGAGATAGATTTGGAAAGCATTTCTTGGCTCGTCTCCTTGTAAAAAAAAAAGTAGTTTTTGTTTGAGTGTCATTTAATTCGATTTTCCAGTCTGTAAAATATTAGTGGAATTTTTAAATGAGCTTAAAAAGAAGGGTCAAGTTGAGCTCTTATAAACAGCACTATCATCAGCAAAAGATGCAACTTTGCATTCCCGTACTTGATGTGACTGTAGCTTGAATAATGCCCATAGCAGTGAGTGTTGATTGGACTTTGAGTTGTAATTATCTGAGAGAAATAATTGGACAAATATATTGGAGTAGGTTCAGTAATTATAATAAATTCTAAGAGTTTGCAACTTAGTTTCTTATGCTATATCGAATCAAATGCCTTTTCAAACTCGAGGACTACCATTCCAGTAGAATTCTCGTTGAGTAAACCCTTTTTGAGTTATTGACCACTTTGACTACATGATTATTTGGAGAGTGTTTTTTCTTCAGGATAAATTGAAAGGCAGGTGAACAGAATTATCGTCTACGAGTCCTGAAAGTAGATGACTAGTTTATCAAATAATTTTACAATACCTTAAAGTAATTTTATTGGTCTGTAGTTGCAAGTGTTAGTAGTTTTTATATGGATTTGCTAAAGCAATAACTGTTGCTTCTTTTCTGTTGTATGGAAAGTAGATTAGAAATAAGCAATTATTAAAAATGTCAATAGAGTAAAAAATTGCATTTTTAGGGAAAACTTTAATTAGAATATTGGAAATATTATTGTAACCTGAGTATTTGCTGTTTCGTGATCTTTTTGAATGCACTCTAGCTTCCAGAGATTCGATTTTCTATTGTTAGAGTAAATTATTTATTAGAACAAATCAAAGAAGAGCTGTACTTGAATTTTTTATTTCAATTTGCATTCACTAGATGTAATCTGAGAGTATTATAAGTTCGTTCAAAAGTTTGTAACGTTTAGAAATAAGGCTCGAAGAAAAAAATGGATTGGACAGAAGTATGTTTCATAGCTCATAAGCTTGAAAAGCGGATATCCGTATTTTCGCTCTCTAGCTTGAGAACGCGTTGAGCTAGAAAAGGTCGAGTTCGTGAATAGACAAAACCCTAACCCTCTTCTTTCTCTCATACAAAATGACTCATTTTCAAAAATTTACATTAATCAAATCTTCTTAGGAACTATAAAAGCTAATAATTTCAAAGAAGAGCTGAACTTGCAGATTTATTTTAAATATAATAATTGGTGTGTAAATTATTCGAATCCACCTATGGCTTCCACCACCAAACAACAAACTGAGCTTTTTCATGAATTACTAAAAACCAATTTTCTCGGTACGTATAAAATTAATCGATATCCAGTTTCGTAATAAATATTTAATTTTAATTATTATTAAAATCGCAAAAAAAAAAAAAAATTAACTGATCAACTTTACTCCTTCTACTCCCTCCCATACAATGTGACAGAGTTTCACAACTTTACAAAAAATCGATTTTCTTGAAAAGTATGAAAGTTACTGGTCTGATATTTCAGATATGTCAATTCCATAATGTTTATAGTTGTTTCTGAAAAAATATTTGGACCCTCCACTCCTTCTACCACATCCCATACAAACTGCACAATTTCACCAAATATAATACTATAATTTTCACAACAAACATTCAATTTTTGAAGCTTAAAATTTGTATGAAACATTTTTAGCTCTAGCTACTCTAGCATGCTGTGGAAAAAGCTAGTTCAATGGTGTCACGCCTTCAACCACTCCGATCATTTCATCGACACCAATCTTAGTGGAACGGAAAATATTAATATTTCGAAATTAAATGCTTCCCTTAGAATTCTTTTGAATTTCAGTCAGTTGGTCTTAGATAAATTAAGAATATTTAATTCTTCGTTGTATCTTGACTACAGGTAGGTGAAGTGAAGAAAGTTTGTAAAGAATAATATGCTGTGATATATGTTATCACCATTACCTATTCCATTACTTGTGAGCAGTTTTAGTGCTGAAACTGGACCATTTGCAGGGCTGTTGGCTCAGAGGGAAAGAGAAGGAAACTACTTTTTAGTAGTGATTCGCCGTAGTGGTCTTAGCCCAGTTACAATGCTTGTACTTTTCGTTAAAGACCCCTTAAACATAGCATACTGTCACTATAGTATTGAATCTCAAAAATTTTAAGGAGATTAATTACCTTGAATTGTATAAATTGTAAGAAAAAATGGTGCAGTTCTTTATTTACACAGAGCATCCTCCCTGTTAATTTTCTCTGTCGTTCCAATAAATTTTATATTTAGTTTCGTATTATCGTTACTTGTTCAGCCAAGTTTCTGTATTATTACTCGATATTACTATTATGCAAGATATATAAAGTACAGGTGAAAAACTGGATAAATCAGTTTAGATACATTTTCAGCGCAGCAATTTTTAAGTCTTCAGACTCTCATTCCAGTAACACGCTTAAAGCATTTTATTTTGAATCGAATATTTTAGTACTCTAAACTGTATTGAACATAAATAATTTTTTTTTTTTTACAGAATGACCTGTGTTATAGGCAATTTCGGCCTTTATGTGCAATGCACAAACACAGTCATGGAGGGAAGGAATGGGATTGGGAGGTTGGGGAAGGGGAGTGAGAACGACCGTAGCTAGTGGAGAAGCTGGTATATTGTTCAGTTTATTTATTAAAAATTATTTCTCTCACATTCTTCCCTTTTAACCACCTTAAAAAAAAAAAGAAAAAATTATTGAGCGCAAGAAAGGGATAAGTTAAAAGTCACTTTTCCTTTTAAAAAAAATAATCGTCAAGTAGACTAAATTTTCCACAAAATTAAATTGTTAGTAAAATAAAAAAATATTCTCTAAGTAAGTACTGGCTTTCTCTCCACAAAACGTAACCAAATCTATTAAATCTGAATACTTTTCAACTGATATTGGCACGGTTTCCTGAATATTTAGCGTAAATTTAGAGAAAGCTATTAAACACTCCTTAAAAATTTACCTATATATATGGTTAGGGCAAGATTACCATTATACTCATGCTTCGGCAGCTGAGATTCTGTGGAACTGACTCATTACTTAAATCTTATAAGTTCCCCATATTATGAAATAATAATGGGTATCTTTGGTAATCGTGAAAATTTTTGACATTCGTTTTTTGACGAATTTACGTGTTTTGAGGTCCCAGTCTAAAAATGAATTTTCTCCCGGCGATAACTCGAGTAAATCTCAACAGAATTGGGTGGCAGTGATCGCAAAAAATCGTTATCCGCTTCGGACAGTATACCATTGACTTTGAACTGGCAAATTGAAAGATCAAGACAGTTTACCATACCGATCGTTAGAGCCACTGAAAGCGATTAAAAGCCTTTTGGTGGAGAATGGACGAAGAAATTTTGCAAATAGGTGCTGCACACATTACGTCCAACAGAAATGTTAATCCTAATTTTACTCAACTCGTTTAAAAGTAGTTGTTTAATATAAAACAGAGTCTGATAATGGTTCATATTTGTTGACTCACATATTTGCTGAAGTAAATTAAGCATAACGGCGCATAGAAAAATTAATTTCAAGTTAAATTTAGAATAACAATATCTAAATGACTCGATGGCTCCGTTGTCTGGCAACCTCCTCCTATAAAATAGTATGATTTCGTCCAATTTTAATAAATCAACTAATAATCAACAAATTGAAATCTACGAATGTGAAATTTTGCACGAACACTTTTAAAAATAACTGAAATAAAACAGCAACAAGTAATTTATTTCTATTCTAAAATAGATTCCAATATTAATTTTGATTGCAAGTTTTCAATTCAACCCCTCTTATACAGTCAAAGCGATAAAACTTTGTATGCAGCAAAAGTCTGAAGCCTTTAGTAAAATTTTCAAGCAATGACATCATAAAAGCATTTAATATGTACCTAAAACAATCGGAGATGAATAAAATAAAGTAGTACACAAAATTAAAATTGAAATATATTACAATTAATCAGCTAGGGTGTAGCCTAGTGGGTAGCGTATTGGTCTACAATGCGACGCATAGTTCCAGCACACTACCTGCTTTGGGTATACCTTGGCCACCTCGATCTACGAAAATGAAAAATTCGAAGATAGAGAGTTGTGCTAAGGTCTAAAAATCCTTCCACAATAAGTAATGAAAAAATGTTAAGAAAACTGAAAGTCTGGAGGCCAAGTAGTAGTAGTAGAATGTTTTAAAGCAGTAATAAATTGATTTGAATCAAAAAAGGACTATGCATGTGGGGAACTGATATATTCGGATTGCCGGACCTCTAGATTTTTTTTTTGTTCGTGAATTGCGTTAATTTCATCCATGAACCGTTGTAGGATGTCCTGTATTTTATGAAGGAGGATGAATTAGAAATCTTCAGTTCCATGATCGGTCTAGTGGCAAAATTATCTTTTTTATGTATCGTTTGTCTAGTATATCGCCCATGCCCTAAAAACTTCTGTTTCGTTTCAACAACCTCAAATAAAAATGGATTGGCCTGAATTTGTTTCAATACATGGACCAAATCACAGTGGGATTTTTAGTTCATTAAACCATAGTTCTGTCACACTCCATATACGAGTGGTCGCCAACAGAAAATATAACAGTGGAGGATTCTAGTCTTTTTCAACGTATACAACATGATAAAAAGCACGTTGACAAACGAACAGAGAAAATAACCTGCCCTAGTGGAGCCTCAGCCTACTTAGAGGTCTCAACTTGTCAGCTGATAGCTGATCTTGACATACGTATTTTTTTCTTACTTAGTTTTGTCTGACTTACCCACTTTTTACCAAGGACAAACTGTTCTTACATCGCGTTTTATGTATTTTACCGACATCTAGCAGAACTTTTGATAACTTCACTGAATTTTGACTCACTTCTTCCATACCAATAGCGCTTTAGTCGAAAATGGAAAAAATGATATAACCCATGTCCATTTTTTACGCCTGTACTTTTCATTTTTATTGGACATGAATGAAGGAGTGGCAAAATTTCTATAAAATTATAGTTATTGTACTTTTTTGTCATGTAAATTTTCATTGAAGAAACCTTCGAAAAATTTACAATTTTTGTAAGGGTGATTTTTTTTTTTTTTTTTTTTATTTAATTTAAATAGGGGATCATGCGAGTGCACTGCGACCTTCTCGGCCTATTGTGCGTTTATTGCCCCTTCACCCTACCATATCTCAGTAGCTTTAGCTAATCTGATGATCTTTAAGGGAGCCATATTGGCTAGTTCTTCGGTAGAAAGGAACCCTTTCCCAGTAAGATTGTGTCTTTTCCTAGCTACTGCTTCACAGTGGCATAGAATGTGTTCTGTCGTTTCCGATTCTTCGAGACAAAGGCGACAGATGTTGGTTTCAGCTAAGCCCATGTTTTTGAGGTGGTGGTTTACTCAACTGTGCCCCGTCACTAGGCCGATTAGAATACTAATATCCTTCTTACTGAATTTTAGGATATCCTCCACTTTGTTCTTTTGTGGTAGGATCAGATTTTTTGAGATTGACAAGCCTGGATGTATATTCCAGTAGATTTTATGTTCTTGTTCTACCCATTGTCTAATTATAGTGTTGAAGTACCCCTTTGGTTTTCCGCAGAAAGGTTCTGGACCAATAAAATTACATTGAGCACCGATTTTTGCTAGGTGATCAGCCTCTTCATTTCCCTCAATTCCCATATGTCCTGGTACCCACATTAAGGTTACATTATTCCTTTTCCCCAGGATTATAAGGTTTTGAAGGCAGTCCCATACTATCTTTGATCCATGTTTATTGGACGCAAGAGCTTTGAGAACCGCCTGACTATCCGATAGGATATAAATAGATTTGTTGCGATGAGCTCTCCTTATATTTTCTTGGATGCATAGCTCCATTGCAATTAGTTCGGCTTGGGAGATTGTGGCTTCTTTACCGAGTGGTTTTGAAACCGCGAAGTTAGGCCCTTTGACTCCGGCTCCTGTCCCCTCAGATGTGCGCGATCCATCTGTATACCAGATGGTTGGCCCTTCTTCTATGTCAGATAGCATGGATTGCCAGTCCTTGCGTTCCCTGATAATAACTTTGAAAGGGGTTTCAAAGTTGAATTTTGTCGGCATGGCGTCCGAAATAGTGGAAGTTAAAATCTCCATTTTTGGGTCCCTTAGGATTTTGAGGTGACCTCTAAAATCCCCTGGTTTGTAATTATTTTTCTCCTGTAAGCGTATCACCCCTTTAATAGCCTCCTTCTTTATTTGGAGATGTATAGGAGGGATGTTTAGCAACATTTCCATTGCCGCTGTAGGACAGGTTTTCATAGCACCTGTGATACCAAGACAAGCTAGCCTTTGGATTTCTTGTAGCGTAAGCTGTGCTTTACGTTGTAAGATCTTAGTCCACCATACCGTTGATCCGTATGTGACTATAGGGAGAATGATTGTTCTGTAGCACCAGTAAATCATTTTGGGCTTTAGTCCCCATTTTCTGCCAAACAAGCTTTTACAGGCCCAAAACGCCTTTAGTGCTTTGGCATGAGTCCTTTCTATATGTTTATTCTAATATAATACCTAGATATTTTACCTCATCTGAAAGGGGTATAGGTGTTCCATTTATTGAGGGAGGTGTAATGTTGACCTCTCTTCTGTTTGTGAATGGTACTATCTCAGTCTTGCTTGGGTTTATGTTTAAGTTCTTAGACCGACACCAGTTCATTATCACCTCTAACGCTGATTGAATTCTTTCCGAAATTATTGAATCGTGTTTGCCTCTAATGATAATGACGATGTCATCAGCATATCCTATTGCCTCGTATCCTTGGCTTTCTAGACGGTCCAGAAGCTCATCTACTACCATTGACCAAAGAAGTGGAGATAGCACCCCACCTTGGGGACAACCCCTATAGGTCTGTGCAGTAAATGTGCTATCACCTAGATCCGTGGTTGTCGTTCGGCTCCTTAGCATGGCATGTATCCAATTTGTTGTTGCCGCTTCCAAACCCTTTTTCCTAGCTGCCGCTATAATTGCTTCATGGGGAGTGTTATCAAACGCTCCTTCTATGTCTAGAAATGCGCAAAGGGCAATTTCTTTGTAGTCTTTAGCCTTTTCGATTTGTTTAACCAATCTATGAAGGGCTGACTCGGTTGATTTACCTTTTTGATAGGCATGTTGGTTCTTATTTAGACAGACCCTCTTAGGCCCCGTTCTTATGTGAATGTCCACTAACTTCTCCATCGTTTTGATAAAGAAAGAGGTTAGACTTATAGGGCGATATGACTTAGGCTGTTCACTGGGACGGTTCCCTGCCTTAGGTATAAATACCACTCTCGCTTTCCTCCAGATTTTAGGGATGTATCCCCATGCAAAACTTGCTTTAAAGATCCTCATCATTGTTGGCATTAGGATCTCTATCCCCTTCTGCAGTAGTGCGGGGAATATTTTCTCTACTCCGGCTGATTTGTAAGGCTTAAAGGTATTGATAGCCCATCTGATCTTTTCCGGAGTGAAGATTTTACCAGCAATACTTTTGCTGGACGGAGTTTGACGATTCATCCTTTCCTCTACCTCTAAATCTTCATTGTTATTGATTATCTTACAGCCTGGGAAATGTGTTGCCAGTAACATTTCAAGAGTTTCCATGCTGCTTTTAGTTAAGGACCCATCCGGTCTCTCTAATAGGCCGATGTCTACCGGGGTGTCTTTTGACAACACTTTTTGTAGTCTTGATGCCATTGGAAGATCATCTATTTCTTCACAGAATTTACTCCAAGACTCTTTTTTTAACTTTTTTAAAAGCTTATTATATTCAGTAAGGGACTTCCTATATTCGTCCCAGTTACCTGAGGTTTTAGCTCTATTAAACAATTTTCTAGTTTGTTTGCGTTTTACCGCTAATTCCTCGTTCCACCAAGGAGTTTGTTTATCCCTTTTTTTGTGTAGAACTGGACAACTCTGTTCGTAAGCACTAATGATATTGTTTACGAGTTGGTGTGCAGTTTCATCAATACAGTCCGGACTGCTTATTATTTTGTGTTCGATACCTATTTCGTACTCTAATATTGACTGGTAAAGATTCCAATTGGTACGTTTAGGGTTTCTGTATTGTTCTATGTAGCAAAATTTCGTCTTGATATCAAAGCAGATATGCCTATGGTCTGATAGCGAAGCATGTTTTGATACGTGCAAATTTTCACACTTGTCAGCCAAGCAGGGGCTAGTGATGGTAAGGTCCAGTACCTCCTGCCTAACTGAATTTATGAAGGGTGTAAGGGTAATGGTAGAAGAAGTGAAGGTGTAGAGTGTATAATTTTTTTACAGTTGATAGCGATTTTCAATATTGAGAGATCAATTGAAAAATTGTGAGAAGAAAGTAGAAAGTTCACACAGTACTAAATATTCTTTACACTAAACTGATGTGTTGCGTAAGATTCACTTACATTATCTATTGTAAAAATTTCAAATCTAAGTCAAACAAAAGGACATTCCATCATTTAAAAAATACAAGTAGCTACTGAGTAATGTCAAAGTATTTACTAGCAATTTGTCTTCAAATTTTACGTTCTTACACTATTACATCACCCGGTAATCACTTACACTTTTGAACATTGTCATTGCTAAAAGAATAATATTCAAATTCGTAGCTTCTAAAATATCCGACTATGGAAGAATGAACGAATTTTAAAATTTTTTGATTGTTTGATGGTATTAAAAGAAAAATGTTTTTGATAGGCTCAAAAAAATCAATAAGTAAAATGAAACCAATGCAAATTTTTCACTTAAGCCAATACAAAATGCTTTAAAATGTTGTTTTGGTTGCTTTCTTAATATGTGTATCTTTAACACTAGATACGGAATTGAAAATGTATTTTCTTTTAGCTTAACAGCTTTCCACTCTCCAATAAAAAGCATTTTGAAAATATAACTTTTTTCGAGAATTTCAAATTTCAAGATAGTTTTCTGTAGAAGTGCATCTATGCATCCAGAAAACTATCTTTATTTTTCACGCATGTTATTTTTATACTCTAGATGAAATCTGAGAGTATTATAAGTTTGCTCTAAGGTTTGTAACGCTAAGAAATAAGGCTTGGAGAAAAAAATGAATGATACAGAAGTTAATGTTATCACTCAAAAATCTCAAAACCGGATGTCCGTCTGTCCGTCTGTCCGTCTGTCCGTCCGTCCGTCTGTCCGTCTGTCCGTCTGTCCGTCTGTCCGTCTGTTCGCTCTCTAGCTTGAGAACGCGTTGAGTTAGATTGTTCAAATTTTTTACACGTCGTTTTTGACAAAAAAGTAAGGTCAAGTTCGTGAACGGGCCAAATCGCTCCACCCCTTCTACCCCCTCCCATACAAAATGACACAATTGCGCAATTTGACAATTAAAGGATTTGCTCAAAAAGTATAAAAGCGATTAGCCTGAAATTTGGAATATATTAATTTCATGATAATATCAATCTACTGTATAAAAATTATGCATGTCCTCCCCCTCCTTCTACCACCTCCCATACAAACTGTGCTTGTCATGAATTACTCTAAGCCAATTTACTCAGTGCGTATAAAATTTAGCAAGCTGAAATTGTGCATCAATTATTTATTTAAAATTGTTAGTAAGGCGAAAAAAAAATAGACAATTAGCTTCACTCCTTCTACCCCCTCCCATACAAAATGACGCAAATTCGCAATTTATCAATAAATTAATTTACTCGAAAAGTATAAAAGCTATTAGTCTGAATTTCGGGATATATTACTTTCATAATGATTTAAATCTACAGTAGAAAAATAATACGCCTCCTCCCTCTCCTTCCACCCCCTCCCATACAAACTACACTTTTTCATGAAATGCTCTAAGACGATTTTCTCAGAACATATAACATTTATAGAGCTCACATTTTGTAATAAATACTTAATTAGTATTATCACTAAGATCAGAAAAAAATATTTGATTAGCTTCACTGCTTCTACCCCCTCCCATACAATATGAAACAGTTTCACAACTTCACAAAAAATCGATTTTCTTGAAAAGTATGAATGGTACTAATCTGAAATTTAAGGGTTGTCAATTTTATAATCTCACTAAAATCCCCACACTCGTTCTACCACCTCCCATACAAAATGCGCATTTTCACTAAATCTACAAGACTAATTTTCTCAGCTTCTATTCAATTTTTGGAGTAAGCATTTTGTATAAAACATTTTTATAGCTACTTTAGCATGATGGGGAGAAAATTATTTCAATGCTATCACCCCTTCTAACACTCCCCATCCAAAATTTCTTGTGATGACATCTAGAGTATCGTAAGATTGCGCTTTATGCGCAATCGTAGCCCTGTTATGTTTTACCTACAAATTGTCGACAAAATAAATATGATATCAACCCGTACATAAAAATTCATAAGACAGTGGTATCTATGTATACCTAGTCGTGCCATAAGTTCTGTCACACGTATATGGGCAATTTTTGTATAAATGAAAAAGAGTTTTTGACAAAGGAAAATATATTTTATTTTGGCATACTAATGGAAGTAAAATAAGCAACAAATTATTCAAAGTGGCCGCCTTTAGCCTTAACACAGCTCTTTAATCTGTTGGGCCAGTCATCGATAGCAGTACGCACTGTTTCTAGCGGAAAATTAGCTACTGCTTCTGTCAAAGATCGCTTAAGGCTCTCGATATTTGGGTGTCGTCTCGTGCACACCATGGACTCTAACTCCGCCCACAGTTTGTAGTCCAGGGGATTCAAATCTGGGCTCCCAGAAGGCCATTCCGTCGCCCTTATAAACTGTGGAATATTGGTTTCCAACCACGCTTGTGTGGTTCGAGCTTTGTGGGCTGGCGCAGAATCTTGCTGGAAAACCCAATGTCGATTGTTGAATAGCGTAGAGTTCAGCGGCTTCACACATCTCTCCAGGATGTCCGTTTGATAATTTTTCGCTGCAGTTTTTACGCCTTTTTCGCAAAAATGATGCTCGGTGACCCCTTCGTAGCTGACACCCCACCATACCATGACTGATGCTGGATGATGTCCTCGCTGTACCCTAGTGGCAACTTCTCGGGCTTCTGCGGAGCTGTGGGCATACACCTTATCATTTTGGCGGTTGAAATGTTCCTCCACCGTAAAAATTTTTTCATCGGTAAATAAAATTTCTCGATGTTTGTTGTTGCCGTACCGCCGAAGGAGCTCTTTCGATCTGGTGCTCCTAATTTGCTTCAACTGCTCAGTCAGCAAATGTCCCGTTGATCGTCGAAAGGCACTCATCCCGAGGTCAGATTTTATGATGCGAGACATACTTCGGGTGGAGATGTTCATCTCTCGAGCCATGATTCGTTGTTTACGAAGCGGATTTCGACGAATTCGACTCTCGACCGCTTTGATGGCACCAGAAGAACGTACATCACGCGGACGTCCAGAACGAGGTCGATCTTCAATAGTCTGGATCGCGTTATATCTCTGGATCGCACGATACACAAATCTTTGCGTTATTTTTAACGGGCACAACAACTTGAAAATTTCACTCGCGGATTTTCCACACTTATGTAGTGCAATCACTGCAGTTCGGTTTTCTATTACACCCCATTCCATCTTCACACGTTAACGAACACACTTTAAATGACCATCAACTGTCAACAACATTATGACGTTTATAAAACTGGCCGATATTGAAATGTCACTCATAAAATAAAGTTGTTGCCAATGTGAGAAATTATGTGACAGAACTTATGGCAGGACTAGGTATATATCGCGATTATCATTGATGTGCAAAAACTTTTGCAGTTGATCGAATATCTTTATTTTTCCTTTCCTTTTTCCGGCCAATTGAATTTCATTCAGTTTCCATGGCAACTGCAGAACTTTGTAAATATAAATTTCCATTTCAAAGTTTCAACCTCTTTCGTAAATTGATTGCAAATGATGCTTAGTTAAGTAAGGACGAGTTTGTTCTTAAAAATAAAGGTTGATAACTTTTATAAAAAATTGGGCACAACTTTATTATTCTTGGGACAAGTTGAGGATGCGTGGGAAGTTAATACTCATATCAGGGGTTAGGGTAGACTGAGTGAATAGAGGGGTTCTAGGGCAGGGCTTCTGTCAATTATTTAACAGTTGACTGCGAGTTCAGAGTTCTCTGCATAGAATGCTAATTTTACAGACGAATGCAACATATTCATGACATCTTACATTCGTATGGTAAAGGTAGAGGGAATCGTAAAATTTGTGATGCAGTATTATTTCGTTTCTCTTGAAACGTGTTCGTACAAAATTTCAATTTCGTAGTTTTAAATTTGTTGCTAATTAGTTGATTCATTTAAATTGGTAAAAATACTACTTTTGCGTTGGAAACTTTTGATGCTACTTAGTTTTAAAGTATTTGTACAAAATTTGAAATTGCCTGATTTTAATGGTTTTATGATAATCGATTACTTAAAAATGGTTCAGATTTTTTTTTAAAATGTACCATTTTTAGATGCTCCCTATTTTTCCCCGCTACTATTTTGGTCAATTGTTATTTTTTCTCTTATTTCGCTGGAATAGCTTAATATATGTCCCAAGTGTTAGTTACTTAGCTTAAGAGATATTCGAGATATTAATTTTTAAGTGTTCTGTTTTGCATCCGCTGACCGGACACTCTAGCAGTATTGCACTCCTTCCTATCTTTAGTAATTCCGAAGATATAAAAAATTCGGTCGAAAATTTGTTTCTAGTACCTCTCTCGATAAAAAAATTATTTTCTTTGTAAAGTTTATCCAATAAACCCCTCTAAATGTTTAGCGATCTTAAGCTTTCTAGCTAGAACCATGCTTGAGATAATCAAATTCAAGGGTTTAGAAATTATTGTGCCCTGAGCGTACATGTACGGCGTACAGACAGACGGATTTGTTCGTACTCTTAGACTAATTTACCAATACGTCTTCCACTACCTCTCATAGTAAATACAATATTCACTATTCTGAAGAATTTGAGATAAAAAATTTTCCGGTACATTACCATTTTCAAGTATCGCATGATTGGCTTTTATGGCCAATTACAATCACTTACTTACGATGGCGCTACAGCCCAAATCGGACTTTGGCCTCCTGAATACTTTGCCTCCATCCATCTCGGTTCAGTGACCGCGTTCTCCAGTTAGAAAATCTTAGCAGTGATTTGCTGTCTGCGTCAATCCAATTATAATGACGTTATGTTTTATATTAAATTAAACAATAATGAGTTTCTCAATTTATTATAAGTTATATAAGTTCTATAAAATCAATCGTTTTATATCAGCGCAATGCAAAATACAAAGCTCTAAGTTCAACCTAAGTTCAATCAAAGAGATCATGAACTTAAAATCATGTCTTGCATTAACCTTTTATGTGCACTTTCCATTATGTAAGCCAAGTACGCTGTCCATTAAGATAACTATGGACGTCGGTGGTTAAATGGCTTTAATGTGCTTTCAAGTAGAGGGTTAAAGCGAATAATTAAAGCCATAAATTGGTTGAAAGCCAGCAACAATAAGAACCCATCGTAAGCATAAACTGCAGGACTACAAGTAACCGAGAGGTTCCATATTGAGGCAAGTCAACGTGGCTAGGTGCAATTCCCCATTGGGATTTAGTGAACGTGTGTTTTTTTTCTGTGTGCTTGTTTGCCAAGAATATGACACTCTTATTAGGGTATCAGCGAAATATTTGCCAGAAAGGGTATAATATGATAAATAATTACGAACCAAACAAATCAATCCAGATGTGCAAAATAAAACCAAATTTCGCAGGTAATTTTATTCTCCATAAAATGATATAATTGAATAAAACATTTTATTATTTTTAGTATGATTTTTTTAAAGTTATTTTAATCACCCAATAGCTGAAATCAGCTTTACACAAACTTCAAATGAATATACAGATGTTTCTATCTCGTTTCAAATTGCTTACTAATTTACGATGGCCCAAATCAAACTAGGATGTAGCCTAGTGGGTAGCGAGTTGGTCTACAATGCGAAGGTCGAGAGTTCAAATCCTGGTCGACGCATAATTCCAGCACACTGCCTGCTTGAGTATATCTTGGTTAACTCAATCTACGAAAATGAAAAATTCGTAGATAGAGGGTTGTGCGAAGTTCTAACAACTCTTTCACAATAAATAATGAATAAATGTTAAGGAACCTGACGGTCAGGAGGCCAATGCCCGATTTGGGCTGCAGCGCCATTGTAGAAGTAGAAATCGAACCTTGGCATCCTGAATGCTTTGCCTCTATCCATCTCGGTTCAGTGACCGCGTCCTCCAATTTAAGAATCTTACAAAACAAAGATATTCCTTGGTAGTTTTCGGAGTAAAGTTTGTCACCTTTTTTATAAATTGGACATATGATGCTCTTGCGTCAATCTCCGGGAAGTATTGCCCGCGTTCATATAGGTATACCCATGACTGATCTGTTTAGGAGATGTGCTATGCAGGGGTCGTCGACTTCGAGAATCTCAGCTGGAATTTGACCAGTGCCCGATGGTTTGTTGTTCGGGTGGTTCGTCAGGGCCGTTTTTAATTATTCACGGACTCAAGTGGATCCTTCATCAGCTGTTGCATTAGTTATACCTGCTTATATGTCTGCTGCTGCTGTTCGTCTGGATGATGGGCTCGGATTGAGGAGTTGGTAAAAAGTATTGCGCTTATCATTGTTGTGTATCTTCCGCATTACTTATAATATTGCTTTCTGCATCCTTGCAGAGGGTCGTTTTCAGTTTTTATCCCTCTTTCAACCTTTTAAATAGGGATTGTGCGGCTTTTGTGCTGTTTAATTGAAAATGGTCTTCCATGTTTTTAATTTCGTCATTATATATATTGTTTGCAAATCGTCTAAGATCATTATATTTGTCCTGTTTGACGCGTGCTAGCTGATCCCTTACTATACTGTAAGCTTGATTTTTTCATTCTACATTTTGGCATTTGTTGTCAAATCAATCACTTCTTTTGCGCCAGATTTGTTGCACTATTACCTCCTCGGCGACAGATGTAATGTCATTGTCTATATTTTGCCACATTCCTTCTATTGGTATGCTGGCGTTGTTGTTCAGTATTGGCGCGAATGCCTCTCTAAAGATCTTACGTACTTTGCAACTACTTTTTCATCCTTGAGTTTTCCTATGTCGAATTTAGGAACCGGTTGTGTTGTTTGGGTGTCCTCGGTTTGCGATTCAACATCAGAACAGTCTTAACCAAATAGCCATCTGTGTCGCAATTAGCCCTTCGAGATGTACGCCCGTCGAGAATGCAGGAGACCGTACTTTTTTCTATTATTGGTTGAATGTTCGTCAGTTGGGTCATGCTCACGTTGTTTTATGCATGTCACGATGCGGGAAGCATGTCGAGGTTACAATAAGGTTTTTGCTGCTGGCGAAATCAGTCAGCCTCTGTCCTTTATCGTTACTAATGTCATGGAAACTGTGCCTTCAAATTGTCCTTATGTAAGTCTCTTCTTTGCCCATTTGCCCACAGGAAAAAAAAATTGCAATACTTTGGATTAAGTTTTTGTCCCTTTGGACGTATGCCATTTCATCGGAATCCCATATGTTGAATTAGTTTCTTATGAAAACTGCACAGTTCTCTATTTTTCTACTATCCAGTGAAGATGAGTGGTGGCAAATTGATCCGAGGTTTTGGATATAAAAGGCTTCTTGGCGGCTCTGTTTGCAAACGATTCGGCCTCTATAGCTTTTCTCCTAATTATTCTAGCACTAATTGGTAAATCCTTCTCTTCAGCTAGTTGTCTGGACGAAGCTCTATGATTTTTGACACCCCCATTTGAGTAAATCACACTCTTCATGATGTTTTTCAGGGTCTTTCTTTAAAATGAAAAGCTTCTGTAGTTCCTGTGTTATAAATTTTTTTTATTAACCGAGAAATTATTAATTTCTTGACGGAATATTTAACACTTAATAATTTCTTAATTGCTTTCTGCTTAAGCCACATTTTCATTCGTCAATAATTCGTAACTTAAATGCGTAATTATACGTGTTTCGCGTCTTGCTTAATTTTACCGCCATCTTTAAAACGAAACGTTGCCTGAAAGACACAATCATTCTTCTTCTTTTACAATGGCGCTACAGCCCAAATCGGACCTTGGCATCCTAACATGCAGGTTCATTAACATTTTCATTACTTATTGTGGAAAGGTTGTTATTCCTTCGCACAACCCTCTTTCTACGAATTTTTCATTTTCGCAGAATGAGGTAACCAAGGTATATCCAAGCTGGCAATGTGTTGGAATTATATATTGCGCTGACCGGGATTTGAACTCACGACCTTCGCAATACAAGACCAACACGCTACCCACTAGGCTACACCCTAACTAAAAACACAATCCTTGACTATCATTAATTCGATAATTCAGTATTAATTCCATTATTCAAGCTAAGAAATCAATTTTTTAGACGTAACCCACAATTTTTGCAAAGGTTGCTTTAGTTTTGACGAAACGATTCTCACTATCTTGCCATTCTTTTATTCTCATATCTTTGTATGCTAGTAAATCTAAACTTATTTTGTTTTGTTCTCGTAAGCAATATATTATTTAATAATACAACAACTAAAAAACTTGCTTTCAACGTAGTATGTTTCAATTCTAGAAAAATAATTTGTTGAAAGATTGCTTTAGTTTTGGCTAACACTGAATAAACCAATGAAATATTGAGTCAATGTACTTTATCTATTGATCGTAATCGCAGTACAGTGTTAAATAATTAATAACAGCATTGCTCTAGAACCCGTTAGTCACTTAGTCTTCCCTATCCATCCTAACCTGCATATTGACTTCACACGCATCCTCAATTTGTCCCAAGAATAATAAAGTTGCGCCCGACTTATTTCCAGATATCTATACTCTAGATGAAATCTGAGAGTATATTGTGCTTGCCTTACAGTTTGTAATGCTAAGAAATAACGCTCGCACAGAGCAGCCAAGGGTACAGAAATATTTGTTGTCGCTCAAAAACCTCGATTCCGAGTGACAGCTCGTCCGTCTGTCTGTCTGTCCGTCTGTGCGTCTCTCTACAGCATAACTCTCGAAAGCTTTGAGCTATACTGCTAAAAAAATTTGTGTGTCATTTTTAGCAAAAAAGTAACTTTAATTTCGTGAATGGGCTACATCCCCCCACTCCTTCTACCCCCTCCCATACAAATTACATGAAATGTCGAAATATTAAGAAATTGATTTTTCTTTGAAACTATTTAAGCTATCGACTTGAAACTTAAATTAAAGTGTTATGATATAGATGTCATTAATATTACGAAATATTGATCTGATCCCCTCACTCCTTCAACCCCCTCCCATACAAATGTATAATTTTGAAAAATACATATTTTCGATTTTCATTGAAACTAGTAAAGCCGAAAAGACGCAATTTTTCCAAAATTGATTCTACTATAATTTCAATTAGTTTTAAGGGAATTATTGACTTCACCTCACTCCTTCTAGCCCCTCCCATACAAATTTCACGAAATTTTGAAATTTAGATTAAATTATTTTCCTTCGAAACTGTTAAAGCTATGAACTTGATATTTTGTATAGGGTATAAAAATAGAAAAATCAATAATGCGAAGAAAATTTTTTTGATCCTTATACTCTTTCTACCCCCTCCGATACAAATTCATAATTTTTGTTAAATGCATTTAATCGATTTCCATTCAAACTAGAAAAAGTACAAACTTAAAATTTTGTCAGAATTTGTTTCTTAATAGTTGAAATAAGTGTTAGAAAAAATTATCAGCTCCGCTTCACTCTTTTTACCACCTCCCATACAAATATCTGTATTATAAATTCAAGAAAAGCATTTCTCCTTCAAGTATATGAGAGCTATCGACTTTGAAATTGAATCAAAGCATGGTGATAAGGGTGAGGATAAGCAGTTTCAAAATCATCTTAAACGCTCCCCTTTCTCTGTCACCTCCCATACAAATGCCCCAATTTCAGGAATACTATGACCAATTTCTTTAAAAATAATGAAAACTAAAAACTTTTAATTCAGCACGAAACATTTTGCATGCCATGTTCGGTGTCATATACAAAAAATCCAAATCTCTCTTCTACTTCTACCACCTCCCATGCAAAAGTCTCTATTCAATTTGAGATGACATATTTTCCGGTATATTAAAGTCATTTCCATCTCATTTAGAGTATCATATGATTGGCCTTTAAGCCCAATCATAATTCTGTTATGTTTTTATATCGAACTCAGGATTAGTTGCATTAAATACTCTTAAGTGTGAACTTGATTTTTTATCCCGGCATCTCAGCTCTGTTGAAAATAACTCATCTAAAAGTTAAATGTATCTCGTAACACAATATAAAATATCCTAAAGGGTAACCTTCCCTGAGCTCTAATCTGCCTTTGAAATATTTCTATTCTTAGAGTTGAGCAGCACTCTTATATTTGTAATCCCGTAACTATTTCCAAGTATAGCTACTTGAATCTTCTTCTTTTCTTGAATAACCCTGTCTTTAAAGTAAATTCTTTCTTTCTGGCACAGTTTTTCGCCATGTTGACATGTGGTATAAGTAGGCTTGTATATCCGCCAAAAGCACTTGTATAGTGTTTGTTATTAAAACCTTAAGACTGTAAACATATGACAAAACAGCAAGGCTCATTATATCCATATAAAATGTTCAAGCATTTCTCATTCAGGCATCGTCGTCTTCAGCCTTGTATAAAGAATAACAGTCGCGTGTTTTGATAACGTATACAATATCCTTAAATGTTAAGTCCTGTTCAGTGAAGAAAATCGTTTTAAGAATTTATATTTTTAATGAGGGATGTAAATTAGGTTAATATTTTGTTTTCAGAATTATATTAACGCAATATCTCGGCTTTTAATTTTATTTATTGAATCCATTGTTTATAAATTGCACTTAATCTAGGAAAATTTAATGCAGTTTTCAGACTCAATGTCTTTTCAACTTTTATTACTAAATATTGACTAATGACTTAAAGAAAATTCTTATGTAGAGGCGGTGCCGATTGAAGTTAATTTGATGCCCGAATCATTTTACAGATATCGCACCCTTCCCAATAACTAATCCTGTATACATTAACTTCATTTTAAATTCGAAATCTTATTTAGTGATATTTGATCTGTATTTTTAAGGTGTAGTATGATCCCTTCACTGCCACTTACGTCTCTAAATATTAACGTTGCATCGTGTGAAACCGGGAAATAGCAAGGATTTGAAGCTTGATTTATACAAGAAGGTTAATTGCTTTTAATATATAGTATGCGAGAAAAGTTAGAAGACCTGGGGCCCTAACTTGTAAGGTGTTTCGACTATTTCGCTTAAATGGTAGCACCTACTCGTAAGTTCGTTTCGACCGATTGGATAGTTGAAACGGCAAAAAATATCGTAGCATGTAACTTTATTTCGATTGTTCTTCTTTGTCTTTCTGTTGAATGCGTCTGCCTACAGCATAACTCTCGAAAGCTTTGAGCTATAGTGCTAGAAATTTTTGTGTGTCATTCTTAGCAAAAAAGTAACTTTAAGTTCGTGAATGGGCTGCATCCCCCCACTCCATCTACCCCCTCCCCATACAAATTTCATGAAATTTCGAAATATAAAGAAATTGATTTGAAACTATTTAAGCTATCGACTTGAAATTTTTTATGATATAGATGTCATTAATATTACGGAATATTGATCCGATCCCCTCACTCTTTCTACCCCCTCCCATCATGGACAATTTTGAAAAATACATATTTTCGATTTTCATTGAAACTAGTAAAGCCGAAAAGACGAAATTTTTCCAAAATTGATTCTACTATAATTTCAATTAGTTTTAAAAGAATTATTGACTTCACCTCATCCTTCTAGCCTCTCCCATACAAATTTCACGAAAGTTTTGAGATTTAGATTAAATTATTTTCCTTCGAAACTGTTGAAGCTATGAACTTGATATTTTGTATAGGGTATAAAAATAGAAATATCAATAATGCGAAGAAAATTTTTTTGATCCTTATACTCCTTCTACCCCCTCCCATACAAGTGCATGATGATTGTTAAATGCGTTATATCGATTTCATTAAAACTAGAAAAATTACAAACTTAAAATTTTGCCAGAATTTGTTTTTTAATAGTCTCATTAAATGTTAGAAAAAATTATCAGCTCCGCTTCACTCCTTCCACCACCTCCCATACAAATATTTGTATTATAAATTCAAGAAAAGCATCTCTACTTCAAGTGTATGAGAGCCATCGACTTTGAAATTGAATCAAAGTATGGTGATAAGGAGGATGACAAGCAGTTTCAAAATCATCTTAAACGCTCCCCTTCCTCTGCCACCTCCCGTACAAATGCCCCAATTTCAGGAAAACTATGACAAATTTCTTTAAAAATAATGAAAACTAAAAACATTAAATTCAGCAAAGCCGTTTTACATGCCATGTTCGGTGTCATATACGAAAAATACAAACCTTCCCCTCTACTTATAACACCTCCCATGCAAAAATATCTATTGACTATTCGAAAGAATTTGAGATGAAATATTTTCCGGTATATTAAAGTCATTCCCATTTCATCTAGAGTATCATATGATTGGGCTTTACGCCCAATCATAATTCTGTTATGTTTTTATACTTTAGATGGAATCTGATAGTATTATAAGTTTGCTCTAAAGTTTGTAACGCCAAGAAATAAGGCTCGGAGAAAAAATAAATGATAGAGAAGTTAATATTATCACACAGAAATCTCAAAACCGGATGTCCGTCTGTCCGTCCGTCCGTCTGTCCGTCCGTCCGTTCGCTCTCTAGTTTGAGAACGCGTTCAGCTAGAAAGCTCAAATTTCGTACACGTCGGTTTTGACAAAAAAGTAAGGTCAAGTTCGTGAACGGGCCAAATCGCTTCACCCCTTCTACCCCCTCCCATACAAAATGACACAAATGCGCAATTTGACAATAAACGGATTTGCTCAAAAAGTATAAAAGGTTTGGCCTGAAATTTGGAATATGTTACTTTTATGATAATAACAATCTACCGTATAAAAATTATGCGTGTCCTCTCCCTCCTTATACCACGTCCCATACAAACTGTACTTGTCATGAATTACTCTAAGCCAGTTTACTCAGTGTGCATCAAATTTAGCGAGCTGAAATTATGCACTAAATATATCGTAGCATGTAACTTTATTTCGATTGTTCTTCTTTGTCTTTCTGTTGAATGCGTCTGCCTACAGCATAACTCTCGAAAGCTTTGAGCTATAGTGCTAGAAATTTTTGTGTGTCATTCTTAGCAAAAAAGTAACTTTAAGTTCGTGAATGGGCTGCATCCCCCCACTCCATCTACCCCCTCCCCATACAAATTTCATGAAATTTCGAAATATAAAGAAATTGATTTGAAACTATTTAAGCTATCGACTTGAAATTTTTTATGATATAGATGTCATTAATATTACGGAATATTGATCCGATCCCCTCACTCTTTCTACCCCCTCCCATCATGGACAATTTTGAAAAATACATATTTTCGATTTTCATTGAAACTAGTAAAGCCGAAAAGACGAAATTTTTCCAAAATTGATTCTACTATAATTTCAATTAGTTTTAAAAGAATTATTGACTTCACCTCATCCTTCTAGCCTCTCCCATACAAATTTCACGAAAGTTTTGAGATTTAGATTAAATTATTTTCCTTCGAAACTGTTGAAGCTATGAACTTGATATTTTGTATAGGGTATAAAAATAGAAATATCAATAATGCGAAGAAAATTTTTTTGATCCTTATACTCCTTCTACCCCCTCCCATACAAGTGCATGATGATTGTTAAATGCGTTATATCGATTTCATTAAAACTAGAAAAATTACAAACTTAAAATTTTGCCAGAATTTGTTTTTTAATAGTCTCATTAAATGTTAGAAAAAATTATCAGCTCCGCTTCACTCCTTCCACCACCTCCCATACAAATATTTGTATTATAAATTCAAGAAAAGCATCTCTACTTCAAGTGTATGAGAGCCATCGACTTTGAAATTGAATCAAAGTATGGTGATAAGGAGGATGACAAGCAGTTTCAAAATCATCTTAAACGCTCCCCTTCCTCTGCCACCTCCCGTACAAATGCCCCAATTTCAGGAAAACTATGACAAATTTCTTTAAAAATAATGAAAACTAAAAACATTAAATTCAGCAAAGCCGTTTTACATGCCATGTTCGGTGTCATATACGAAAAATACAAACCTTCCCCTCTACTTATAACACCTCCCATGCAAAAGTATCTATTGACTATTCGAAAGAATTTGAGATGAAATATTTTCCGGTATATTAAAGTCATTCCCATTTCATCTAGAGTATCATATGATTGGGCTTTACGCCCAATCATAATTCTGTTATGTTTTTATACTTTAGATGGAATCTGATAGTATTATAAGTTTGCTCTAAAGTTTGTAACGCCAAGAAATAAGGCTCGGAGAAAAAATAAATGATAGAGAAGTTAATATTATCACACAGAAATCTCAAAACCGGATGTCCGTCTGTCCGTCCGTCCGTCTGTCCGTCCGTCCGTCTGTCCGTCCGTCCGTTCGCTCTCTAGTTTGAGAACGCGTTCAGCTAGAAAGCTCAAATTTCGTACACGTCGGTTTTGACAAAAAAGTAAGGTCAAGTTCGTGAACGGGCCAAATCGCTTCACCCCTTCTACCCCCTCCCATACAAAATGACACAAATGCGCAATTTGACAATAAACGGATTTGCTCAAAAAGTATAAAAGGTTTGGCCTGAAATTTGGAATATGTTACTTTTATGATAATAACAATCTACCGTATAAAAATTATGCGTGTCCTCTCCCTCCTTATACCACGTCCCATACAAACTGTACTTGTCATGAATTACTCTAAGCCAGTTTACTCAGTGTGCATCAAATTTAGCGAGCTGAAATTATGCACTAAATATTTATTTAAAATTGTTGGTAAGGCCAAAAAAAATTAGACGATTAGCTTCATCCCTTCTACCCCCTTCCATACAAAATGACACAATTTCGCAATTCCACAATAAACAGATTTGCTCGAAAAATATAAAAGCTATTAGTCTGAATTTCGGGATATATTACTTTCATAATGATTTAAATCTACAGTATACAAATTATTTGCATCCTTCTTCTCCTTCCACCCCCTCCCATACAAACTACACTTTTTCATGAAATCCTCAAAGCCGATTTTCTCAGAACATATAACATTTATCGAGCTCACATTTTGTAATAAGTACTTATTTAGCATTTTCACTAAGTTCAGAAAAAATATTTGTTTAGCTTTACTGCTTCTACCCCCTCCCATCCAATATGACACAGTTTCACAACTTCACAAAAAATCTATTTTCTTGAAAATTATGAATGTTACTAGTCTAAAATTTAAGAGATGTCAATTTTATGATAATCTTAGTTATTTCTGAAAAAATCACTAAAATCCCCCTACTCTACTACCACCTCCCATACAAACTGCACATTTTCACTAAGTCTAACACACTAATTTTCTCAGCTCCTATTCAATTATTGGAGTAAGCATTTTGTATAAAACATTTTTATAGCTACTTTAGCATGATGGGGAAAAAATTAGTTCAATGCTATCACCCCTTCTAACACTCCCCATACACAGTTTCTTGGGATCACAAAAAATTCTATTTCATCTAGAGTATCGTAAGATTGCGCTTTACGCGCAATCGTAACCTTGTTATGTTTTATTTTAAGTTTAGCAGAAAAGTAACTTAAAGATTGTGAATGACTCATATAATCGCCACACAAATATCACGTAATTTAAATTTCGAGAAATTTATTTTTCTTCGGAAATATCAAAGCTTGAAACTTTGGCTAGCGTGCTAATCGACAATGCGAAGGTTGTGGGTTCAAACCCCGGTCGACGTATAATTCCAGCATATTACTTACAGGAATATATTTGCGCTACCTCAATATGAGAAAATGATAATTCCTAGTTAGAGGATTTTGCGAAGGGCTAACAACCTTCCACAGCAACAAAAAAAAAAAGTTAAGAAGCCTGACGACCAGGAGGCCAAGGCCCGGTATGGCTATTGTGCCATTGCAGGAAAAGATAACATTACATAACAGATAAAAACTGTTTCGATCCAATCTGCCACACAAATGCACAATTTTGAAAAATACATTACATCGGTTTTAATTAAAACTAGGGAAAGTAGAAACATGTGGTTTTTAGTTGAAGTTGCATGAGCACAAAAAATCCGTTTTCGTTGAAGATGATGGAATTTTGAATCGAACAATTATGCAAATAGGTCTAAATAGTCGTAGAAGTGATAAATTGGCTCGAAAAAAACCCACCAGTCTAGCTGGACGGCCAGGAGCTGATTTGAAAAAAAAATTGAATATACATTGTGACAATAAAGTATCGAGACTTTGGAACTAAAACTACTTTAAGAAACGATATGTAAATTTATTTGTTTTTGTTAAGCAGGTAGGACTGTCCATAATTATTATCTCAAAAATTAGCGCGGTCTGTTAATCAGTTTGCTTACAGCAGCTGGTTGAATCGGTACACCTCAGTAGTCCACGGCGATTTTTATTATGGATAAAAATATGAAACAAAGAATTTGTCTCAAATATTGTGTTTTCAACCAAATTTCGTATTCAGAATCGTTACCAATATTGAAAAAGGCTTACGGTGATTCAGTAATATCAAATCACGAGCCTACGAGTAGTACAATGCCGTGCAAAGGATGGTTGAGAGATCGTTGAAGACATGCCTCGTTCTGGTCGACCTTCGACCTCTGCAACTAACGAAACATTCAAAAAGTAAAGGAAACGGTGCTCGAAAATCGTTATGCCAGTGTTAAGGAGATAGCAGGAGAGCTCGACATCTCTCGTGACTCCGTTTGCTCAGTTTTGGTGGATACTTTGGCCATGAGATGAGTCCTTGTTCGACTAGTTCCAATAAATCTGAATTTTTTTAAAAAAAAAGTACCGTGTTACTTTGTGAATGCTTGATCGTGCGAATTCTGATCCCATATTCATGGAGCGCATCATAACTGGTGATGAGACAAAGGTCTACGAGTTTGATATGCGAACCAGTCAAAAATCATCGGAATTGAGGAAAAACATGAGCCGAAACCAAAAAAAACCACGCCAAAGCCGCTCAAAAATTAAGACGATGTCCATTGTTGTTTTCGTTATTCGAGGTTTGATCCATCATAAATTCGGTGCAGAGGAACAAATGATCAATAAGGAGTAGTATTGAACCATATTGAAGCTTTTGCGTGAGCAAATCCTTAAAAAACGGCCGGAATTGTAGAAAGAGAGCTCATGGATTTTCCACGATGAAAATGCGCCATCGCTTTGAGCCTCAATTGTGAACTAGTTTAAGGCCAAAAAAGCAACGAATTCTATCAATCAACTACCGTATTCACCAGATTCGGCACCGTGAGACTTTTTCCTATCCCCGAAAATGAAATTAACGCTCTGTGAAACCCATTTTCCACAAAAATCGCCGTGTACTACTGAGGTGTACTGATTCAACCAACTGCTACAAATAATCTGATTAACAGACCGCGCTAATTTTTGGAATAATAATTAAGGACAGTCCCACCTGCTTATCAAGAAAAAATTTTTTTTTAAATATCATTTCCCAGAGTAATTTTAATTACAAGGTCTGGATTCTTCTTTGTCACAATGTATATTCGATTTTTTTCCCAAGACTAAAACAACCTCAAACTTTACAATGTCAAAAATAAAAATTATTGTTTTTTAAATATACTTTATTGAAATTACAAAATTACATAAATATAAAAAAAATTATCAAAATAAAATGTCTTTTTCTCTTAAAATATTAATAATAAATTTATAAAAATTGAATATATGTATGTTCAAAGCGTTCTATTGTTATGAGAACAAAAAGTAAGTGGTCATCTTTTGAAGTAAAAATTATAAATTTACTTGAAAATGCGAATTTCTTGAAGTTTTCTAAAGCTATTAGTAAATTTATGGCTATATTTCGTTTTCAAAACAATTTTTTTTTTAATTTCTTCATTAAAGATGAAATTGAAAAACAAAATGTATCATTATCGGGCACTATCAGTCAGAAATATTCATACGAAAATAGGCTAATTTCGAAGAAAATCGCATTTTGCGACAATCAAATCCTTTATACATATAAAATTGAAAGGATGATATTTAATGTGCAAGTCATATCCTTCAAGAAATTCTATTGCATCATCAAATTTTTATATTCAAATCAGAGTTATTCTCAAATTACTCGGTATTATGTTGAACTTAAAACGTGCTCATTATCGATTTTAAATCTTACAATTATTTGAAGTAGTCGTCATTGAGAAGAAATACGAAAATAACTGTTTTGTTGGTCGAAATGAAGAATCACATCAACGTTCTTTTCAAAAAGATTTTTTTTTTCTTTTTTGATGTTATTTCGGAAAGTCGAAGTAGAATTAGGTTTTCGGCAAGTCATCATTTTATTCGTATTTGATAAATCATTTTATTTTATTTTATTCTAGAAAGTACGTTGAAATATCTGTCAATACGATTTTTTTCTCAGTCGATGACAAAATTAAGCTTCGAAAGATTCGATGAAAAACAAATTAACCCTGGCAATTACCTAATAGGAATTTCTACAAAAAACCCTTAAATATTTCAGCAATACAAATAAACTCTTTTTAAAACTCAAAAATATACTGAAACTTTCATAGTATTGCGCCAAATTATCACTTAAGCTTTGGATCTTAAGACCCTTTCTAGACTAAATTAAGACAAATAAGAAAATAGATTTTCGCGCTATCGCGTGTTCTATTATAAATTCATGCGCTTGGAATATTTCTTATACGTACAAGAGTATTTTGCCATTAACGAATTGAGGACAAATTAACTTTCATTGACTGACGCAATAGCCCTAATTAATTACGAATAAGCCGTACGTAGTGAATTAGATTTTCAGTAGAAGGAATTTCGGAATTAAGAAAAGGCTGCTGCTCTGCTCTTTTTTCGGCATCGTTATGTTTAATGGGCGAATTAGAATTAATGGATCGGGTGAATTTCAATCGAATTGTATATATAAGGGTAACAAATAAATTGAGCTACAACGAGGAAATTACAAAGTAACCAGACTAAACGGCAAAAAATTCGAAACCATAAAATAATTCTCGGTTATATTGCTCCCGTGAATTAGGAACAAAACTAAATATTGAATATTAATTCATGCACTTGGAAGATGTGAAGCCATTCGATGAGATGGATTTAGCAACGTTCAAAGCATTAATATAGTTTGAGAACAGGAGTACTTGAATTTAATAGAATGAGGGAAGCGAAACTTTTGTGTTCAAGTAAGCAACTGTGAAATTTGAATAGGCAAATAAGCGATATAAATTCATCAAACATATAACTGAATACCAATAAACAATAAAGTCATTAAGGTTTGGTGGATGTTTTCACGGAGCATTTTGAATTAAAATGAAAGTTCCCGGATTTCACACTGTTCGATTTATTATGTGTAACGTTTCGGTCTCTGCTGAGACCTTTCTCTAACTGGTTTGATAAAGCAGAGACCGAAACGTCACACATAATAAATCAAACAATGAAAAATTTCGGAAATCTTTCATTTTGAAGTCATTATCATCAGTGGCCGAAGTCGATTCTTAGCCTCCTGTAAGCTTCGTCTGTAATTATCTCGGTCCAATAACCGGGAACTTCATGTTGAAAATTTCAAAAGCGATTTGCTGTCCTCGTCGTTTTCTTGGTTTTCCGAATACCACTTCCGCCTTTTGTTTTTGTTCACTACTGTTTTGCCCGACATTCACTGTACGTGAATAGCCCACTGTATCTTTCGAAGTTTGATGAGAGTAGGGACCTCAGGGTCCTCAAAAATGGTAAGCAATTTCTGATTGTATCGAATGCTCCATTCGCCTTGTTCTCTCACCTGTCCGAGGATTCGTCGTAATATTTTCCTTTAGAAGGCATTAACTACTTTCTGATGCCGTATTAACGTCCACTTTCACTGCATAGCAGAGTACAGGTCTGAATTTAGCTTAAAAACATAACAGGACTACGATTGGGCGTAAAGCCGTAGTAGTACGTAGTGAGTAAATTGGTTTTGTATGGGAGATGGTAAAAGGAGTTGGCGAACTCGTTTAATTTTTATACGGTAGATAGAAATCATTGTAAAAGTAATGTATTTCAAATTCCAGACTAAATGCTTTTACACTTTTCGAGCAAATCCCTTTATTGTCAAATTGCGAAAATGTGTTGTTTTATATGGGATGGAGTAGAAGGGGTGTAGTGATTTGACCCGTTCACGAACTTACTCTTACCTTTATTCGAAAACGACGTATACAAAATGTAAATTTTCTTTCCGTCCGTGTCTTCTTTAGCTTGATAGAAATTTAAAATTTTGCACAAATCATTTTTGATAAAAAAGTAAGGTCAAGTACGTGAACGGCCAAATAACTCCACCCGTTCTACACCCTCCCATACAAAGTGACACAATTTCGCGCATTTTGACAATAAACGCATTTCCTCGAAAAGTGTAAAAGCTATTGATTTGAAACATATTACTTTTGCAATAATTTTAATCTACCATATAAAAATTCTTTGATGCCCCCCCCCCTCGTTCCTCCACGTCACATACAAACTACACTTTTCCGTGAATTGCTCTAAGCTAATTTACTCAGTACGTAAAAAATTTATCAATCTGAAATTGGGCACCAAATATTTATTTAGAATTTTTAGTAAGACCAAAAAAATAAGACGATTAGCTTCACTCCTTCTACCCCCTCCCATACAATCAGACACAATTTGACAACTTCACAAAAAGTCGATTTTCCTGAAAAGTATGAATGCTACTGATTCAATTTAAAACATGTCAAAAGGATGGAGCTTATAGCAATTTTTGAAAAAATCAATAAGAACTCGTCCCTCCTTCTACCACCTCCCATACACACTGCTCAATTTAACCAAACCCAATAAAATAATTTTCACAGTACCTATTAAATTTGAATCTTAAATTTTGATAGCAATTCTAGCGTAATGTGAAAAAATTAGTTCAATGTCGTCTCCCACTCTACCACTTCCCATACAAAATTTCTTAAAATCACAAAAATGATCTTTCATCTAGATTATCCTGTTATGTTTAATAATTGTAAGGTTATTCATGATATTCTGCCTTAAAAATATTTGTTTCGTGGCTTAAACTTTACTGTTCATTGGTCTAATTTAAGTTTAGTATGCATCATTGCTAAGAAAAATTGTTTCTTATGCACAAAATGATAAACTTAGCGGCAGTCTACTTTGTATGTTACTTACAAAAGTCATCTGAGAATTTCGTTTGAATTCGTATACAGAAGTTTTTGGATACGATGCTTACTTGTTTTTTGAAATTACATTCAAATTTACTAACGCGAATTGGAAGCCAAAGCTACTGCATTGATTGTAGACCAGCCTCTAATTTATTATTGTAATCGATTACATTTATCTTTATCTGTAGGCTACTGTAAAGCGATCAGTTAAATAAATAACATTTTCTTGTTGCTATCGAGTTCATACCAGATAAGTTCATAAAACAGCTTTTAGTGTAAAAAAAATTAAAAAATTGTCTTCGTAGAAATAAAAATCGCGAAAGGAAGACAAATAAAAGAATATCCCGGAAAAGTTCAATTTGTAAGATAAAAGTTCATTACACTGAAAACAATGTTTATACTCTCGAACACAGTAGTTTATTCCTATTGCTTTGTTGGCTAAACCATTTTCGATGTCATTACCACGATTGGGCCATCGTTGAATATTGCTCAAGTTTTTTTTTTTTTTTTGAAGAAAAAGTTAAAAGCTTTAGTACCATCACCTTCAATGAGATAAAAACTTCACATTTCTCCATTCCACGCCACCTCGCACCACCCAAATAAAATGAGCAGAAAACTTATTAAGCTATATAAGAAAGCAACATACTTTTTTTTTCGAAAGTGGCAACAGCAGTCTACCCTTATATTTTGAGGATGTATTGTACTTTTTCGAACTTCATTACGACTTATTTTGAAAGACCTACGACTTCCTTTTCGTTGTATTTTGCTCTAAAAAAAAATACTGATCCTATACTAAATGTTTTGTAAGGACATTTTATTCTAAGGCAAACTTTGATGCACGGAATGTGTACTTCAATATTGGGAATTGTTAAATAATAGGCAGCTATACTTTTCACTAGAAAAAAAAAAACTACCGTTCATGTCATTACAAATTTTATTATATATTACTTTCGAGCTAGGTACCAATGTAATCAAGTACAAAAGTTTCTAGACAACTTGAAAAGTTTTAAAAAGTATTTCGAAAAGAAACAAGAAAACAAGTTAATTGATAGAATTAAATTTATTTCTTGTGCTTAAGTTACTTCTGCAATGCATGATGGAACCGATAAAACTTTAATATTTGGAAAAACACCTAGCAATATAAATTTAATCAAACATATCTTTTTTTGTGTAGTGCTATGAGATAAAAAAAACTTCAGTCATAAAATTCAATCATAAGATTCAAGTCGTGCGCTTACTCAAGTAATTACCCGCATAGGATCGAACTACAGCTTTGCAGATCAGTCAACTTTGCCAACTTTAAAGTTAACACTGTGCAAAAGTTAATACAAGCATACGTCTAACCCTATAGGTTGAACAAGCCCACAAAATGTACATATGTACCTCCATTTCTTTTCTTCATTGCACAATTCATTCGTCAGCCGATATCTTTCAAGCTTCTTTTGATCGGGTTTTAGTTCTTCGGCAAAATTATTGGTTTCATTTTTCGATTTCTGCATTAGATCCGGATGTAATCTACGAATTAACGGAAATAGCTTTATGTTGTTTTCGAACTATTACTCAGAAAATTTTCACGAATATCTTGAAAACGGCTGTTCCGATTGGGGCGCGTTTTTCAGCAAAGTTGTTTGTTTCAATTTAAATTGACTCTCGTCAATTAGTATCGAATTTGGGTGTAGCCTGGTGGGTAGCGCGTTTGGCTACAATGGACATGAGTTCAAATCCTGATCGACACATAATTCCAGCCCATGCATGATATATATGTGTGGACCACCTCAATCTGCAAAAATGAACTATGCGAAGGGCTAAAAACCCTTTCACAATAACTATTGTAATAAATGTTAAGGAACCTGATGGTCAGGAGCCCAAACATCGATTTGGCTATGGTGCTGTTAAAGAAGAAATTTAGTATCGAAGTAACTTAAATGATGTCATTTATTCTTGTTTCACTATTACATAGAATTTCCTGTGGATATCTCAAGAACAAGTGCTTTGATCGGATTGGATCTTTTTGCAAAGCTTTTTTCCTTAAGATCCTAACAACCAGATGTGCTTCACGGTAAGTCCGGATATGTCGTCATTGCCATGGCATCCCGCTACTTTATTAAATTTTACTTAGATATCTTGAAAGCGGTTACATTAGATTGGGCTAGGCAGCAAAGTTTGTTTGTCTCAATAGCGCGGAGTACTTTATAATTGTTAGAAACAGATGGAATTTACGTTAATACGAGTACATAATTTACACCCTATTCCTCTGAAAAATTAAGTTTTCTTTTTTTTTCGTTATTTTTTTTTTAAAGTACTGCTCCTGTAGAGTACTGCTGAACTAATGCCTTTGACGTATCTATATATATTCTGGAAAGGTGGGATCCTCAACGACTATCGTCAGATTATAACTGGAAAGCAGATATTGTTTTTGCGGACAAGCTCTGTTTTATAACCTTCAAGAAAGACGTTGGATTGGTCCACCATGCTATATAGCACATGAAAAGCTATTGAACAGGCAGAATAAACAAATCCTGGCGACAACGAAGGCCAAAGTTTAAGACCACGCCAAGAGAACTGGTTTCGTCCTAACCCTTCGTTGGGAGTCTGAATAGGAGATTGTTTGATTGATTTATGACTAGTTCACACTTCGCTGTGGCATTTGCAAAGATTTGATTTTCTTGGGAATCGTTAGGATCGAATCAATCGAACTTTGTATAATTTCATAATATAAAGCCAACTCCGTTCAATATAAATCGATTATCGATGCCAAAACTCTTAGACTAATTTCTAGGAGCCAAAACAGTACCTATACTTTAGCTACATAGATCTTGAAATTGCTTATAAAACAAATTGGGTCACGCATATTGTTCTTCAAGACCAAAACATAACAATTTTCCAACTGATTCGAAACCATTGCAGCTGAATAATTCAGAAATTGAATGGAAAAGTTGTGCTCTCCATAACCATCTTGAATTTGTAAGGCTAAAAAGATTCCTTTCGTATTCGAAAGCTCTTAGACGATATCGTTTCTGCATCGTACTCGTATATAAAGCAGAAAAATTGAGGAAATGCGAAATTCACAGATGTATTCAGTTGAAATCCTTGGGTTCTTTAAATAAATGATTTGATTTCATATAAAATACATAGATATCAATTTTAAGGAATCAAACGAAATGACAATAGTTCTCCTGACTAGTGCCACTTGTGTTCGGAGAAACCTAATTCAATTTTCAAGTTTATTGAAGTCGAGTATTTCTTATCAATTGAGTGCACTTTTAATTGAAATACGACTCCGAGTGGCAACAAAACGTTTTTATTAGCAAATATATTTAGGTCCGGTTATTTGGTTTCGAGAGAAATTTATTTAAGGATTATTGGATATTCAGAATGCTGCTATTTTCTGTATAGAATTATTCGATGGCGACGTAAGGGCAATGTAACCCGCTGTGTTATGTGGTACTGGAGTTAATCGCTGCCTTTTTACTTGAGCCCAAATGGCAAATACATAAATGAACATTAGATCTTGACGGAATTAACAGATACTTGAAAAAGAGGTAGAACTGTATTAATTTATAAAAGGGGAACATAGAACAAATCGGTTTAAATACGATAATTTCTTTAACTCAACTTTTAGGTCCTATCTAATATACGATATAGTATTCAATATTCGAGTGAATTTTAATGTTTATATTTTTTCCCTGTGCTTTTATTAAAGACGAATGCATTTAAAGCTTTAAAATTCACATATTACGCTCCTTTATTCAAAATGCTAGCAATATCATAAATAAATAAAATTTTACTATAAAACATTGAGTCGTAAATGACGAAGACATAAAAAGCAAAACATAAAAATTTCATACTTGTACGTGAGAAACGCAGTCAATATTTCTGACGGCATAGCTATCAGTAAATTCAATGGGTGCTCATTTTCATAAGACCAAGTTACATTTTTTCGCATACGAATTTATTGAATAAGTGTCGGGAAGATTTTTTATATCGCTTTTCTAAATGGTTAACAATACAATTTTACGAGTTTCGCTATTTCGAAAAAGTTAATAATCCATAATCATCGATGTTATAAGTGGAATTGGTTATCATGGAATTTATTCAAAATTAAAACATCCAATGCGACCTTATTGAGGCCAAGTAATTTCTGATTTTGAAAATGTTTGTAATAAACTAACTCATTTCCAAAAACAGAAAATTGATCTCAAAATTCACGCTGCTGCATTTTTAGCAGTTCAGCTAAAGAAAGAATGGATATTGCGACTAAGCAAAAACTGTCGACTGACCCATACAAAGTTTAAACGCAAAACGACTATTCAGCAATTTTATGTGGAGTATAATTAACAAATGCAAAATGAAAAGTTGACTGATGATTAATTGGTGTCAATCTAAGAATAAGTCTAGTATTGAGAGCGAGGCCTTCGAATCGTCATCACAAACTTGTTCTAACTGGCTTCCTTGAGTTATCTGAAAGTTAAAATATAATCTACTGGAAATGGCACCCTAGTTGAACTGGAAACAAGAGTAAGCTTTGTCAAGTAGGTTGAAGTGGGATTTGAAAATATTATGTTATATTAACATCGTCAGGAAAAAAGACGTCAATTAGACAAAATATTACAGTAGGAGACTATAACCTAGAAAACGTAGACAACTTTATAGACCTAGGGGCGAACCTATCGAAGAATAAAAGCGAACCCATCAAAATTAAAAGAAGAATAATGATGGCAAACAAGTCGTATTATTCGGTACCTCGAATAATTAAAAACAAGAACGTCTTCTTCTATAATGCCCAAATCGGACCTTGGCCTCTTGACATTCAGGTTCCTTAACATTATCATTACTTATTGTGGAAAGATTGTTAGCCCTTCGCATAACCCTCTTTATACGAATTTTTCCTTTTCGTAGAATGAAGTGACCAAGGTATATCCAAGCAGGCAATGTGTTGGAATTATATATTTCGCCGACCGAGATTTGAACTCACGACCTTCGCATTACATGACCAACACGCTACCCACTAGGCTACACCCTAGCTAAAAAAAAACAAGAACATACACAGGAAAAAAAAATTTAAGCTTAAGACCAGATATTCTCGGTGAAACAGGTCCTTGAGAAATGCTGGGAATATAACACAGACGAGCATCAAATCTTCGTAGATTTTAAACAAGCATACGACAGTATCGACAGGAGCGTACTGTACCAAATCATGCTTGACTTTGGAATTCCCCCAAAACTAGTCTGACTAACAAGACTCACAATGACGAACACTGAGTCCCAAGTGAGAATACAAACCAATTCAAAAGTAATGACGCAAACAAGAAGGAGAGCGCCTCTCAGACAAAACATAACAATTGCGGAATATAATTTGGAGAATGTGGACAATTTCATATATCTTGGGGCTAATCTAACAAAGGACGGTAATGAAACAGACGAAATCAATCGAGTGATAATATTAGCAAATAAGACGAATTATTCGGTACTTCCAATAATGAAATCCAAGAAAGTGCACAGGAACAATAAGCTGCGGATATATAAGACTATTGTACGACATGTGCTCTGTTATGGCAGCGAGACATGGACATTAACACGAACTTCCGAAAAGCAGTTAACTCATTTGAAAGAAAGGTCCTCCGAAGAATTTTGGGACTCAGTTGATGAAGATAGCAAAGCCATCTTAAAAATTAGCAGCTGGAGGACGCAGTCTTTGGATTGATACGGTTGGAGGCGACGACTTCAGGAGGCCAAGGCCCGATTTGGGCTGTCGCGCCATTGATGATGATATAAAATGATCATAAGACCTATTCTATGCTATGGCAGTGAAACGTGGATATTAACTCAGGCGTCCGAAAAACTTAAAGGCTTTGAAAGAAAAGGCCTCTGAAGAATTGGACTTCTGAGTGAAGACTCGATCTGGAGAATACGATATAATAGAGAATTATATGCCATCTTCATCAATCCAGAAGTGTCAACCCCCATAAAATTTAAGAACTTACAATGGACTGATTATGTGGAGCGGATGGATGACGTTAGAACTCCTAAACGCACACTAAGAGTAAAATTCAATGGGCAAAGACCGGTCGGAAAACCACGGAAGTGCTAGGAGAATTCGATTTTCGCAGACAGCAAATCACTACTAAGATTTTAAAACTGGAGAACGTGGTCACTGAACCGGTATGGATGGAGGCAAAGCATTCCGGAAGCCAAGGTCCGATCTGGGCTGTAGCGCCATCTTAAGTAAGTTACACCGTCAAAATAGTTGAATTTGCTTGTCCTATTGTCAATGAGAGTGATAGAAATTGGGTAAGGGAAAGCCAATGGCATGGATCCAAAAGCAACTTAATTTGAACATTAAATTCGAGTAGTTCTCAGATGCTTCAAAGAGGAATATTGGAGCAGATATTAATAGTGGTGCAACACCGTAAGAGACCCATTGGTATGGACCAGTGAAATTTGGACGCCGGAAAAATTCTCACCACAACCACAAAAAAAAAATAGACCTGATGGTAGCACACCAGATCTGGTCTCAACTAAGATGCTTGATGAAGGTCTCAGCAGAGACCGAAACTTTACGAATAATAAAGCGTAACAGTGTAGAATCCGGAAATCTTTTATTTCAACTAAAAACAAGTGAAACCAAATAGCATTATAAGTCTCTTGGTTCCTGTCCTCCCATACAAACGCATGGTTTGAACTCTTGAACATAAAATACACCCAATTTCATAGAATTTAATTCGTTTTTGAAACTATCAGTCTACACAGACAATTCGGAACGTGACTAAATTAATCAATAATTAACAATCACCCACTACATTTGCAGCCCCTTTTGCCTCCTCCCATAAAAAAACAAACTCGAAAAAATTGACAAAGTCCTGCTCTAGAACCTCCATCCACTTAGTCTTCCCAATCTGCAAGCACTTTAATATGAATATTGACTTCCCACGCAATCGCAGCTTGCCTCTAAAATAGCAAAGTTGCGCCTGACTTGTTGGTAAATATTCCACATAATTTAACCCCCAAAAAATAATTATTTCGACTCGGTTGGTGATCCACCTCTTCGCAAGACCCGTAGTATTTTGTTAAACCTGAAATCGTAGAGATTGAAGGGAAATTATTGAACGCGGTGTACGAAGAACGGCGATTTTTACATATTTTTTTAAACTGAATTAAAAATACGTGACTTTTTAAAACTATTGTGTTTCGGAGGTTTAGAGATAAATATCACATGTTACACTTATACTCAAATTTTCAAAGTCCCGTGATACCTCCGTCAATACTGGATCTTTTTATTTAATTACTAATTAAACCCGACCATTGCTCGGATCGACATTGAACTGCTTTTACTGCAGTTTACTTTTGTGCGCGTAACGTAGCAGCTTTAAGTCTAGGATTATGGGAATGGAGACCTTAACACAGTATATAACCAGTGGAATTACTCCCTATGTTGTCTGTGCTAACGTGACAACCTTCATCTCTATCCCTTAAGCAAAAGTCTGTTTCAAAACGTATCTTCAAGTTTCCATACTGGTTATATACTATGGACCTGAACGCGATAGTATAGATTCTCATTTTCGTTCTTATGTTAAGTTTTTCGATAAAGTTCCAATGAGGGAAGATTTCAAACATGGTAAGACTTGCAAGGATTGATGAGGTCTCCAGTAAAAATAGAGCTCACGCAATTAGTATCGACCCTTGAAGAAGTTATCACATCATTTTCCGAGAAGGGCGCCTTCAGGTACTAATACATAGGGATGTCAAAATCTGCTCTTTTCCAATCGCAGTGATTAACTCAAATTCAATTTATGTAGCTCCACAATCTGACTAAGCTTCAATTTGATATCTGTATTCAGTTTTAAGATATAACGGTTTGTAATTTTGGAAAGTACACCATTTTTGAAATGCTCCCCACTTCTATTATTTTCAAATATAATATTTTCCTCGTATTTCGCTAGTATCGCTTAATATATTTTATAAGTTTTAATTACATAACTTAAGAAATAGTTGAGATATTAATTCTTAATTATTTTCCCCCCTTGACCCTCCCCTTAAAAGAGTTAACCTCCCTATAAACTGATTTTGGTGGATCTGTATACCACCTTAATGGTGACAAAACATGATTTTTTATGGTAAGTAATTTCGAAGTTATAATAATTTAAAAATAAAATCAGCCGAAAATGTAGTTGTAGTTTGTCCTACAACCGTCTCTATACCTATGCTGATTTTCAGCTTCCTATCTGCATTCGTAGTGGAGATATTAGTAAGTCTATTCGCCTTCCCCTTCCATTTGAAACACCCAATGGATAATGGAGCACATTTACCCAGTTAGCAATCCACCCAAAAATGAACATTCTTCTTCTCAGAGATATGAGTCCATATGTACGGCGTACGGCGGACCTCACAAAAATTATATTATCTCTTAAGTATATCATACTCAATGGGTGAGTCGATTTTCAGCTTTCTATCTGTGGCTTTAGTTTTTCTTCTTCTTCAATGGCACCACAGCCGAAATCGGGCTGTGGCCTCCGGACCTTCAAGTACCTTAACATATTTATTTATTCTAGTGGAAGACTCGATAGCCCTTCCAGCCCGCCATCTACGAATTTTCATGTTCGCAGATTAAGGTGACCCAGATATACACATGTTGCCGTGTTTTTAGAATTATTCTTTGACTGAGATTTAAACTCAGGGTCTTCACATTATTGACTAACACACTACCCATTAGGCTACACCCAGGCTGAGGCTGTGGTTTCAATTGCGAAATTCGAATCTGTAATGTATGATCTAACCCCATTTCTTTTAGATTAGCTCCACTTCAATAATAAAAGAATTGTCCACAAATAATTTTTTAGTTGAGTGGTATTTAACAAAAAACAATTCGTGTACCATATTTATAATAAATAACATATCTTATTCCCAGTCCACTATTTTTTCCAAATTTTACCTTCTAGATTTTTATTACAGATTTTCTCTCCGTCAATACTGTCTCAAACATCTTACATGTCAAATCCGATTCGATAATCAATATTTCAAAGAAAACAACAAAATAAAACTTCAATCCAACATAAAGACTCCCACATATCTGCTTATTTAATAATTCATAAATTTGGTGGGATATAAAAAAAAGAAGACTAAGCCATTGGTTTGGCACTGTAAAAAATTTTGAGGCAAAAAGATTCTTTGCAAAAGGCAGCCGCATCGAAAATTTATGATTTCTGCTTAGATAAGCATGAAACTTGCCGAAAGAATTCTGTGCACAACAATTCCATCCTCGTCGTCGAGAAAACTAAACGAACGCATGCCATAAAGCAGTTTTCTAGGTCCTAGAAGATCACATTATCGGTTTATTGATTGGAAATCTCTGCTAAGTCTTATCTGCAGTTTCGGCTACAACATTGCAGTAGAATTCAAATAGAATTGTAAGTTGACGTCGTTTAGTTACATGCAAATTTGTTTTTGCAGATTCGACGCTGATGCTACAGCGTTCAATGCAGTCCGCGCTTCAGTGATGCGATCCGGATATTTTTATGAACACTTCATAAGATATGTGAGGTAAACCATTAAAATATCGTCATTTCTCATTACCGAGACTAAAATCTAAACTACAGTTGATGTGATTTACTAGCTTAACAACTATTCTATCAGTTTGTTTTATTGCGTGTACGCTGAAAAAGGACTGGACGGTACTTAATTTGCGTGAAAGATACCAATTAAAATGCGAAAAATCTGCTGGACGAGGTTTCATAATTCGAAATAAAGTTCCAATATTTTGTTGAAATAAACAATGTACTACAGAAATTTATAGATCTGGCAGTCAAATTGACATCCTTTGAATAATATTATTAATTTTCTGCTTTCATGCTATTTCTATTATTGCATAAAACTAGATTGGTGACATTATAAAAGGCGCACATAAAGTTCAATTCCCTTAAAGAAGCACACTATATTTGAATCTTCTTTTAATACTTGCAATTAAACTTAATTAAGTTTCGAGCAAATAATTGCTTTCGAAGACTGCAATTTAATTCGTTGATTGCAAAACTACTCTGAAACTGAAATAAATCCTGCATTTTTTCTAATTATTTGATTAACAGATCCCTTTCTCAATGGTCCTCGCCGTTTTGTTCAGTCTTTTCATTCAAATTACAGAAGCTCGTTGCATAGAGCTTATTTTGCCCGGAAGAAACGAGATAAATATGCGGACGGAAAAAAAATTGGAAGAAAATTAGTTTTAGTGCAGTTTTGAAAAGAACTGCTTTCCGATTTAATCCCATGCAATTTCAGACTTTGGGGCTAAGTAAATTTCCATTAATTGAAAGTGCATAAATTGGCTAATTATTCCTCAATGATCTCATGGTTCGAGTCAAATGGAGCTCGAAGTCAAAGTTTTTATCATCACAATCATGGCATTTAGCTAAAAACTGTAATAAGGATTGAGTATTTTTTTCGGCAATTATATTCAATCGGAAAATGTTTATTTTAGTTTAAGATTAGTCCGTTTTGCAATTAGGTACTAAGTTGTGAGAATAGGAGGCTAATTGCCAATTGAATATTGAGTTTTGAATCTATTTTCATGCCAGAAATAACATTACACACTACTGAATTCAAATTGGTTGATTGCTTGCAGTTTTTTTTTTTAATATTTAAATTTTAAGATAATGGATTCAATTTTACTTTAAAAACATAAAAGAATTATGGGCGTAAAGCCCAATCATATGATACTCTAGATGAAATGAGAAAGAGTTCAATGTATCGGAAAATATGTCACCTCCAATTCTTTTAAATAATTAATAGTGACTTTTGTATGGGAGGTGGTAGAAGGAGAGGAGGAAGGTTTGTAATTTTTGGATATGACACCTAATGTGGTATGCAAAATATTTCGTGCTGAATTTAAGGTTTGTAGCTTTCATTATTTTCAATTGGACATAGTTTTCCTGAAATTGAGGCATTTGTATGGGAGGTGGCAGAGGAAGTGGAGCGTTTAAGATGATTTTGAAACTGCCTATCATCATCCTTATCACCACGCTTTGATTCAATTTCAAATTCGATAGTTCTAATATATTCGAAGGAGAAATGCTTTTCTTGAATTTATAATACAGATATTTGTAAGGGAGGGGGTAGAAGGAGTGAAGGGGAGCTGATAATTTTTTTTAGAATTTATTGCAATTATTAAAAAACAAATTCTGGCAAAATTTTAAGTTCATACTTTTTCTAGTTTTAATGGAAATCGATATAATGCACTTAACAAAAATTATACATTTGTATGGGAGGGGGTAGAAGGAGTGTACGGATTAAAACACATTTTTTTCTCGTTATTGATATTTCTATTTTTATACTTTGCGCAAAATATCAAGTTGATAGCTTTAACAGTTTCGAAGAAAAATAATTTAATTTAAATTTCAAAATTTCGTGAAATTTGTATGGGAGGGGGTAGAAGGAGTGAGATGAAGTTGATAGTTTTTTCAATGCTGATTGAAATTATAATAAAATTAATTCTGGCGAAAATTCGTTTTTATAACTTTTCTAGTTTCAATGAAAATCGAAAAACTGCATTTTTCAAAATTGTGCATTTGTATGGGAGGGGGTAGAAGGAGTGACGGGATCGGATCAATATTCCGTCATATTAATGACAGCTATATCATAATATTTTGACCCAAATTTGAAATCGATAGCTTAAATAGTTTCAAAGAAAAATCAATTTCTGAAAATTTCGGAATTTCGTGAAATTTGTTTGGGAGGGGGTAGAAGGAGTGGGGGGATGTGGCCCGTTCACGAACATAAAGTTTCTTTTTTGCTAAAAATAACACACAACAAATTTCAGCACGATAGCTCAAAGCGTTCGAGAGTTATGCTGTAGACAGACGGACAGACGGACAGACGGACAGACAGCAACTCGGAATCGAAGTTTCTGAGCAACAACAAATATTTCTGTACCCTTGGCGGCTCTGTGCGAGCATTATTTCTTAGCGTTACAAACGGTAAGGCAAACACAATATACTCTCAGATTTCATCTAGAGTATAATTATGCCAAAAATTCGAAAATTTGGGTTCATATTATGTTTTAAATCATCAATTCTACAAACAGTTTCTCGTCTTGTTTTTAACGATTTGAGTTTGAAGGCAAACAATTCATTTTACTATCGATTCCTAGTGATTCGAATGATTAGCAAAAAAAGACGAACTTTGTAGTAAGGAGATAAATACCATAGCATTTCAATATACTCAATTTTGAATTCTTTATCCACTAAAACTTTATAGGTCGCAGCGTAAGAAGAAAAAAAATTTGCAGAATCGACGAATTACATCGACTAGATATTTTTTTCAGAAACACAAAACTTCGTTTGTACATATTATAAATGCTTCGCAAGTTTCAGACTTTGTATTTTGAAGCATTCCATTACATGTCCTGGAAGAGTTTGTATTTCAAGTAGTTAAATCCGACTTTTGTAACCAAGGAAAATCAAATGCCGGAAAGAGCAATTTCGGTTCGTTGGTGTTTGTGCTCTACTATATTTGAATGAATGCTTATAAGGAGTTCAAAGTCGAACCTTCGGTAAGGAGTATGAGCTCTAACTTGTCCAACATGACAAGGGAGTGGTTGATGACATTCGAATTCATTTTGTTTCTTAAATTGTTCGCGTCCATGCCACAGTTACCGTTATTTTCTATGGCGAGTCCTTCAAGGACTTTATAACATTGTCAGACAAAGGCTATGTGAATTGCTATAAGGTTTATATGGAGTGCACGAAATTAACAGTGCGGTTTATTTGCGAAGGCAGTGAAGCAGATGAAGACAAAAATAAGGACTGATGTTAACCATGACTGCTTTGAACTGATTTAGTGACATACTCGAAAGTATTGCGGTTAGAGCATCGAATAGAGAAACTAACTTCAACTCAGAGGTACCGACTTAACAAATCATTGGTTTTGCAATGCAACTAAAATGTTATTACTCATAGTGATCGTTGAGTAATAAAAATCATTGTTGATTTTCAAAAGGTAGGGGTATGGAATATGACTATACCATCGAGTATTGTAAACAATCTTTACTTGCTATTTCCTGTTAATCAACTTCTGGAGTAGATTTAATAGGTTATTCGCAGCAGTAGATATATGGCTGATATTTCTACAATTTGTGGGCACCGATTTCACAGTAATCGTTGGCCAAATCCTCGGATTTCTACTAAGTACTTTTTGTTTAACTCAAACTGTTTTCACAAAAATTGAAACCTATTTCATGTTGCAGTATGTTGAATTTTTCGCCTAAATAAACAGCACTGCAATTTTCAGTCATAACGAATCTTAGTTTTCTGTTTGTACCACCACGAGGACTCTTCTAGGAATACAATTGAAAAAAATATCACATTTGCTATTTACTACGGTCGTTATCACTCATGTGCCGATAGTAATTCTGCTCACTACAAGGTACTTCGCAAAAGTTCCCGAGCTTCTAGAATACGCACCACCTGTAAATGACTTAGTTTGTTGAATAGGTATATCCTTTGCCGACTGCCAGTTAAAAATTCATAAAATTTGGTCTACGGGAACCGCAGTTTTTGTGTAAGAAGTGACAGCATATTTGAATTATCGTTTCAAAAACGAGCATCGTAAAAATAGCCAATAGTTTTAAAATTAGTAGAAAATTTACTTAAGCTTGGTAACATGTGTAAATTGTGAGTGCAGAAGCCATCTAGAAGGTTTGTACCGGCAGCCTGAAGGACGTTCCGGTCACTCAGCTAAAACACCCATTCTAAGTGCTCTTGAACCGGTAAATTGCAGTACGAAGGGGATTATTTTGAAGCCAATAAATGATTTATGTTAAAATTATTTGTAGTTGTTATTATTTTTGAAAAGTTTGAGAATAGCAGTGCTGAATTTCGGTGCTCTTTACCGACAAAACATGCGGCAGTTTAAATTTAAATTCAGAGTAATACTGTATGCTTGAGATCGATACACGTTCACGGTGAAATCGAATTTGTGATTTAATAATGCTCTCGAATTGACTTAGTATTATATATTCTGAATTTCCACCCAGTCTGAGTATTCTTGAGTCACTACTGATGCAATATTGAACTAGTACTTATAATTAAAGTAATACCGAATTATTTAGTAAGTAAGAATTCCTAACATTTTCGTATTGAATTTCAGTGCTCTAGTGTTAATTTATCAGTACTGTATTGGCACCGCTTCTCAGAACACATGCATTCAGTGTTAATGTAACACTCGGTACTCATGCAGTACTCTACCTGAACTACATCGATACTAGATACTATTTCTCAATTGTTATGCAGCACGATTTTAACGCTCATGTACCACTACTGTTTCGATACAATATATTCTTATTGTTTATAATTTCACTTTTCAAAGCGTAAAGGGTAAGTATTCGAATAATTATTAATTTAAAGTTAAGATGACCGCACTTAAATCGATTGTATTGTGGAGAGTTGGTTGAATTTTAAGAAATCAACCAATTAATTCCACTTGCAAATATACTTTACACTTACAAATATACTTTACCATTTCACTGACAGAAATATACTTTATATATTTTTAAATAAAATCAAGTGAACCGATAAAATGAAAAATATAGAATTAATTGTTTTTTATTAGAGTTGGAAAACATTATTCACACAGGGTGATTGTAATTTGTAAAGGTTTAAAAACATCATTATAATTTAATGTTATTAAGTTTAATATAATAAAATATTAAGTTACTAATTTTTATGTGGTGTATTTAATAAACAATAATCAGTTACACCACAGTATTATTATCGCTGGAGTGTGGTGTGGAATGGTAAATTCTGTGTTCATTTTTGTGAATTTCTTGGTAGATCATTAGTTCGGAAAATAAAGCAATCATCTGAGCAATATTTATAAAATTAAATTTGACAATAAATATTAAATAAATAATACAAGAAATGAAATAAGTAAGTAATAAAATTAAATTAATAAACAAATAAAACTAAATAAATAAAAAATGGGAATTGAATTAATAAAATCTAAAAAAAAAAATGTGTATCAAAGAAATCAAAAAAATAATTATTTCTCTGAATTTTAAATTTTATTATCATATTATTTTTATTTCTTTATTCCATTGCTCAATATGATAGCAGTTATGGTTATTTTGATATTCGATATTTGAAATTTTATTTATTTGAGTTTTACAAGATTTTAAATCTTTTATAAGTAATATAAATGAAGTCGATACTCGATAATATTATATAAGTTAAACTATATTCTATACTAGCAATCCCCCGTGACTTTGTCCGCGTAAGAATCGTTATAATGAGCATTTACTGATAACGTAGCTAGTAATACATTATGTGGGACATATAATCTGCTTTGTTTACCGGCTCTTTGAACACAATGCTTTGAATTTTGTTCGAATTAAAACCATAAATCATCGAGAATGAAGCCATGATACTCGCATTTGTATGGGATAGGCTCGTGATCAAATCAATCCCGTGATTTGAGATCTAGGTATATGATCTCGAATTAAGAGCCTTAAGAACATGTGAATAGTTGTAGCTAGGGTGGAGCCTAGCAGGTAGCGTGTTGGTTTACAAAGCGAAGATCGTGAGTTAGTTTAAATGCCGGTCGATACCCTAATACTCTTGGGTATTTACGTCGGTCACCACAATCTGCGAAAATGACAAATTCGTAGTTAGAGGGTTGTGCGAAGGTCTAGGTTCCACAATTAATAATGAATAAATGTTAAGGAACCTGAAGGTGAGGAGGCCAAGGCCTGATTTGGGCTGTAGCGCCATTGTAGTCGTAGTAGTAGTAGTAGTAGTAGCAGAAGAGTTGTAGCTTGTGTTAATTAAAAAAATACCCCAAATAATTTGACATTAAGCTTTAAAACATAACAGGACTACGATTGTGCGTAAAGCCCAATCATACGATATTATAGATGAAATCGAAATTTTTGTGATCTTAAGAAATTTTGTTTGGGGACTGGCAGTAGGGGTGACAGCATTGCACTAACTTGTTTCCAATCATGCTAAAGTAGCTATAAAAATGCTTTGTACAAAACTTAAGCTTCAAAAAGTGAATAGATACTGAGAAAATGAGTACATTGGTTTCAGTGAAATTATGCAGTTTGTATGGGGAGCATTTAAAAAAAGGTGCACTTTCCAAAATTTCAAACCGTTATATCTCAAAACTGAGTACAGATATCAAATTAAAATTTTATCATATTGTAGATCTACATAGTTTTAAATTTTGATAAGAACTTCGGTAGGTGTAAGGGGAGGGAGGTGGTGAGCAAAAATATCGAAAATTTTGAGCAGTTTCTTAGGGCTCTGGTGAAAGATGCAAAGTTTAAATTTTCCATGTGGATACATTTATTTGTTGTAGAAACAGAAAAAATAATAAAAATTCCACAATTGTTACGCACCGAACCCCCTTTCTAACATGCAAGAAGGTTTTTCATGTGCAATGAAAAAAAACATAAACTGAAAATTTTTGAATGAAATTTTTAGGTAGAAACTTGAAAATTTGCAAAATTCATTAAAAACATAACAGGAGTACGTGCGATACTCTAGATGAAAGAGAAATTTTTATATCTTAAGAAATTTTGTAGAGGAAGTAGTAGAGAGGGTGACGACATTGAACTAATTTTTTCACATGACGTTAAGGTTGCTATCAAAATGTCTTATGCAAAATTAAGGATTTAAAAATTTAATAGGTACTGAGAAAATTAGTGTATTGGATGTAGTGAAGTAGGGCAGTTTGTATGGGAGGTGATAGAAGGAGGGGCGAGTTCTTAATGACTTTTCAGAAATAACTATAAAAATCATGCTTTTGACATGTTTTAAATTGCAGATCAGTAGCATTCATACTTTTCAAGAAAATCGACTTTTTATAAAGTTGTAAAATTGTGTCATTTCGTATGGGAGGGGGTAGAAGGGGTAAAGCTAATCGTCTAAATTTTTTTCAGTTTTACTAATAATTCTAAATAAATATTTAGTGCACAAATTCAGCTCGATCAATTTTATACGCACTGAGTAAATTGGCTTAGAGCATTTCATAAAAAAGTGCAGTTTGTGTGGGAGGTGGTGGAAGGAATGGGAGGACTCAAAAAACTTTTGTATAACAGATTTATATTATCATAAAAATAATATATCCCAAATTTCAGATCAATTGCATTTATATTTTTCGAGCAAATCCGTTTATTGTGAAATTACGAAATTGTGTCATTTTGTATCGGAGGGGGTAGAAGGGGTACAGCTAATTGTCTCATTTTTTCTGGCCTTATTAATAATTTTAAATAAATATTTTGTGCACAATTTCAGCTCGATAACTATTATACGCACTGAGTAAATTGGTTTAAAGCATTTCATGAAAAAGTGCGGTTTGTATGGGAGGTGGGAAGGAGGGAGAAGACACAAATTATTTTTTTAGAGTAGATTGGAATCATCATAAAAGTATTACATACCAAATTTCAGATCAACGTCATTTGTACTTTTCGAGCAAATCCGTTTATTGTCAGATTGTGAAATTGTGTCATTTTGTATGGGATGGGGTAGAAGGGGTGGAGCGATTTGGCTCGTTCACGAACTTGACCTTCTTTTTTTGTTAAAAACGACGTGTACAAAATTTGAACTTTCTAGCTCAAGCTAGAGAGGACACGGACGGACGAACAGACAGACAGATAGACAGACAGACGGACGGACGGACGGACATCCGGTTTTGAGATTTTTGAGTGATTATATGAACTTCTGTATCATTCATTTTTTTCTCAGAGCCTTATTTCTTGGCGTTACAAACTTTGTGGCAAACTTATAATACTCTCAGATTTCATCTAGAGTATAAAAATATCTCTAAAAGACTGAATTAATAATTGGTCGAATAAAACTCAAAACTTCTACCCCCTCCCAGACAAAATTATTTTTTCGACCAGTTTTAGCTAATCAATTATCACCTAACTATTAAAAGCTTTGATAAAGGTCTCAGCAGAGACCGAAGCGTCACGAATAATAAAACGTAACAGTGTAGTATCGGGAAATCTTTTCTTTTAATTTGAAATGCACTGAATGTTTTCATTCGCCAAACTATTAAAAGCTATCAAATTGAAATTTTCCTCAACAACTTGTAAAAATAATTGAAATGAAACTGCGTCAAAATTTTTGAGATGGCACTTGCCCTTCTTCCCTTTCCATACAAAAGTATTATTTAGAGCAATTCCAATAAATCAACTAATAACCAACAAATTAAAAGCTTCGAACTTGAAATTTGTTATGAGCACCTTACAAGAAAAATTAAATAAAACTGCGTCACAAGATTTTACATTTCCCTTACCTCCTCTACCCCGTCCCAAACAAATAATTGGTTTCGTGAATATAAAATACACAGAAATTTATGAAAATTCTATACAACTTCGTCTATGAGACTGATATTCTATACAGAGAATATTGGATGTAGTTGAAGCAATCAATTAAAAAATTATTAATATCCACACACCCTTAATATCACCCCTCTCCTTCCTCTCCTCATAAGAACCCAAACTTGCATAAACGAATGAAATATTGATTACATGTACTGGAGCTATTGATCGTATTCGCAATTATGCTTCAAACTGACAACAGCCCTGCTCCTAAGAGGGGTCCACTTGTGAAGGGGGTTCCACTTAGTCTTCCTTAACCACTCTAAACTGCATATTGGCTTTGATGCATCCTTAACTTTTAAAAATAATTAAGTTGAGCCCGACTTCTACTTCTACAATGGCACTACCTTCCAAATCGGACCTTGGCCTCCTGACATTCGGGTTCCTTAACACTTTTCATTACTTATTGTGGAGGGGTTGTTAACCCTTCGCACAACCCTCTATATACGAATTTTTCATTTTCGTAGATTGAAGTGACCAAGGTATATCCAAGCAGGCAATGTGCTGGAATTAAATATTGCGTCGACCAGGATTTGAACTTACGACCTTCGCATTACAAGACTAACACACTACCCACTACGCTACACCCTAGCTTGCCCGACTTGTTGACAGTTTATTTAATTCGACATGAAAGTAGAAGAAAGCATCTTGTAATTTGAAATTTAACAATTTAATCCATTCACTTTCTAAAGTTCAAATTACGTCGGAGTTATTTCAGCTTTTGCCATGAATTAAATTCAAAAAATTTGTCAACTAACGTAAGAATGCGTAAGACTGGTCGAAAGTCCACGTTTCTACTTAAAAGGTGTAAAATTTAGGAACATACTTCAAACAAGAAGAACACAAGTATAGAAGAGCCTTAAGAGGTTATTAAATGTTTATGGGTGTTAATACAAAAGGTGAAAACATGGAACTAATTTATTCACATAATACTGCAAATTCCATTAATATATTGCAACTGCCACAAAATTTGAGTTTTGAAAATAGGTAACGAAGCAATTATAGTTGAACTTTCAAAAAAAAAAGAAGAGAAATTATTCCTCGGTTTAATAATTTATTATCATATAGAAAACATAACAGAATTATGATTGGGCGTAAAGCCAAATCATATGATACTCTAGATGAAATATTTACTTACCTTTTGTTTGGGAAATGGTAAGATCAGAGGGGGAGGTTTGTAATTTTTGCATGTAACATTGAACGTAGTATATAAAATATTTCATGCTGAATTTAATGTTTCTTGCTTTCATAATTTTTGAGAAAATTGAACAATTTTTGTCTGAATTTATGGTATTTGTATGGGAGGTGGCAGAGAAAGTGGGAGATTTTGGATGATTTTGAAAATGCTTATCAACATCCTAATCACATTGCTTTGTTACAATTTTAATGTTGATAGCTCTCATATGTTCGAAGGAAAAAAACCTTTTCTTGAACTTCCAATACAAAAATTTGTATGGGAGATGGTAGAAGGAGTGAGGTGAAGGTGATATTTTCTTAGCATTTATTACAATTATTAAGGGACAAATTCTGGCAAAATTTCAAGTTTCTATTTCTTCTAGTTTCTACGAAAATCGGTTAAATGCATTTACCAAAATTCTGCATTTGTATGGTAGGGGGTAGAAGGAATATCCGAATCAAAACCAAATTTTTTGACATCAATTATATTTCAAATAGTACACTTTTCTCAAATTTGAAAGTTGATAGCTTTGACAGTTTAGAAGAGAACTAACTAATTGAAATTCGGAAATTTCGAAAAATTTGTATGGGAGAGAGTAAAAGGAGTGAGGTAAAGTTTTTTCCAGAATTAGTTGCAATTATAAAAAAATAAGTTATGACAAAAATTGGTTCATTTAGCTTTGCTAGTTGCAATGCAAAACGAAAAAATGCATTTTTGAAAATTGTGCATTTGTATGGGAGGTGGTAGAAGGAGTAAAGAGATCAGATCAACATATATTGAGGTTATTGATATTTATATCATTATACTATGACCTAATTTCCAAGCCAATAGCTGAAATGGCTTCGGAGAAAAATCAGTTTCTTTAAATTTCGAAATTTCATGAAATTTGAATGGGAGGGGGTAGAAGGAGTAGGGAATGTGGCCCTTTCACGAATTTGAAGTTACTTTTTTGCTAAAAATGACACACTACAAATTTCAGTACAATAGCTCAAAGCGTTCGAGAATTATGCTGTAGACAGACGCACAGACGGACAGACAGCAACTCGGAATCGAGGTTTTTGAGAGACAAAAAATATTTATGTACCCTTGGTGGCCCTGTGCGAGCATTATTTCTTAGCGTTACAAACGGTAAGGCAAACATAACATACTCTCAGATTTCATCTAGAGTATAAAAACCCACTGAAATTCATTATCTTTGACTTCTGTGCCGATGAAATATTCCGAAAATGCTTGTATTTGAGGTTTTTTTTACAGAATGATCTGTGTTTTAGGCAATTTCGCCCATGTGCAATGCACAAACACGGTCATGGAGGGAAATAATGGAATTGGGAAGGTAGGCGAAGGGGACTGAGAACGACCGTAACGAGTGACGAAGCTGGTATATTTTTCAGTTGTACTGGCTGCTTCTCACAAATAATGATAGAAAGCGAACAGAAATCACTTACTGAGTATATAGACCTTCTTGAAGTGGAAACTGTTTCGCTTTTACACCGTTTGCCCATTTTATTTCAAATAAATTTTCATCGCCGGTAGCAAGTGAAAATTCGTGCTTAGAAAAATCTCACTGTATGGAGTGGGAATCGAACCCACGACCTATTGACTCTGAAGGAAGCACTCTGCTTACTACGCCATAGCCGCCTCAATACTCTAAAATAGACACTTAACATTATTTTGTTTTCCACAATTAAGAACATCTTCCTTCAGGTATTTCTTAATGCCGAGCAAAATCTTCATCTTCATGTAAACGAAATGATCTATAACTTCATAAAAGGACCTCTACGTTATCTACTTTTGGCAAGCTTCCATAATCTTATAAGTCCTGTATTTTAAATTTATTATCATCTCGCTAAGGTGCTCATTAAATCTTCACGGCTGTCGGACTTGTAGATAAATCTAAAATTTAAATATATCTGGCAGACATAAAGTCATGATTACCATGATGGTATGAGTATGTGAATAAGGCAAATAGTCCTATGCAAACTTCATTTAAAATCGGAAAAGCTAAAGATAATCCAAACATTGGGCACAATTTCTTCATAACAAACTTCATAAAATACTTAAAGAAGTACACAAGATACATAGTCAAATGGAAGGTATGGTCGGAAAATGCTAAAACCTCATTCAAATACAACGCCCTTAAATTCAATAGATTTTTCCCTCGTGTACCATCAGGTATGGTTGGTACATAGGCATAATATATTTTTACCCAAAACGGAATACCAACTGTACGAATGTAAGATATTTTCCAAGTTGTACACATAGAATATTCAATAAGGTGGAATTTTTATACGTCTTGGATAGATAGTATGTAGCTATGTCGGTACTCCACCTGTCTCAGTTAAATAAACAACACAAAACCATTCGAGTATTGCCGCTGTCGTTTTTTTTCACAAATTTTATGCAGGCTACGTTTTTAGCGAAATTTTTTGATTAAGTATTTATCACAAATAAAGCGTAGTGCAGAAATATCGAGGGTCAAAAATTCAATTCAAATATTATATATACTTTAATTATAGATAGGGAGAGAACGATTTTACTCTATGCAAGTATTTACTATGTTAAATTGAAATTTTTCCCATATCAGAGTTGGAATTTAATTTTCACTCCGTACAATTCCGAAATACGAAGAGAAATATTTCAGTATATTGGCAACGTGTGTGATCATATTTATAGTTAATATTTAACTTAAAATGGCATTGTGAAATGAATTCCGAAATAAAATTTCAATTCGTTGAAATTATACATTATATTCAAATGTCGGGTGTATTTCAATAATTTGATTACAAAATATTAATTCTAAGCGTTATATAGTCAGTCTTCGTATTATTTTAGCGGATAAGTGATTATCGGTATATCAATAACGTAAACTTTATGAAAAATATGGATTATGATTGTTATTATAGTGATTTACAAAGTTTTTTCTTCGAAAAGCTTTAGTGATACTATTATCTACAAGATATTATAATACGCTAAGTATGACGAAAGAAAACTCTTCAAAGTTTTGAAACAAAAACTAATTAATAGTTTTATTTTATGAGCTCTTCTTTGCATATTGCGTAATTAGTTTGGAGCTAAAATTCGATGTTAATTTAACTTTTTTACTCGTACTTATTGGTTCTAAATTTAAGTTTAAGTTTTTTTTTTTTTTTTGAGTGACACCGGAACTAGAGGGGTTGCCCTTTTGTACTGAAGCACAGCTCCGGTGAGGGGGGAAGGATATTGATTTTTGGGAATTTAGGGGATAGAGTCGGAAGTGGCTATGAATATTTCCCTTGAATTGCTGAATGTTGTAGTCATGCGGAAACACCGAGGTTACCATATTGAGTTCGATATTTTGAAGAGTATTAGCGAAGAAGTTATTAATAGCGGATTATTCGTAAGCTGTATACATATCTATCGAGCGGAAAACAGTTTTCGTTCTAAATTTCAAGTTCATAGCTTTTCATTTTTTGGTTATTGGATGATGTGTTGAAGCGAGCGTTCGTACAGGTTTTTAAGTTGGTATCTTCTCATGTGATGGTGATAATTAATTTATTAAAAATGGTAGGAATGGTACTTTTATATGAAGCAATGATAGTGAAACTGGTGAAGATAATCGACCAGTTGATACTTTGAGCATTCATGCATTTTGCAAATTTTGAAGTTTCTAGTTCAATTTTTTTTTTTTTTTCGTTTTTATGCAGGTTAGAACCTCGTTTTGGTGCATAAAATTTTGATTCAAAATATTATTTTTGTTTTATGTTCATTAAATGTATGTATGTTTCTTTCAAAATTAAAACTTAGAATCTTCTAATAGACCCCTTGAAAAATTATTCTACTCTTTAGCTGATCACACTTACACTTCCCAAACTTAAAAATTTGCCCAAAATTGTAAATATTATAGGTCTACAATCTGAAAAAATTTCAACTTAATATATACCTATGTTGTATTTTGAGATTTAATGGCTTGTAATCTTAAAAAATGTACCATTTTTTAAATGACCCCCATTTTCACCCGCTACTCTCATGTACAACAGTTCAGTGTTTTTCTTCGCACGCTTCTGCGACCCTCCTTCTTGCTGGTATTGGTATCGCAATAATAGGATTAAATTGAGAAATTCCGAAGATGCAATCATTTGAAATAAAAAAAAAATTCGGCTGAAAATTTGTCCTTTACAGACCGCAATGAATACAGAAACTTAGTTACCTATTTTTAAGGTTTATCTCAAAAGCTCCTCTATCTGTTTGTCAATCTTCACCTTTTTAACTAGAATCAAAGTTGAAATATTTGAATTAACAGATTTTGGTTCTTGCGCTCCACCGTCTCTCCCTTAATCACTACAACTCCCAAAATTATGGTTTGCCTGAGATCTACCACCCAAAAAATGAACTTTAAATCTTCAAAGGTTTTGAAGTTTTTTCGCGCTGACCGCTCACGTACGGCGGAATAAGAAACGTAAAAAAAAATTCGAGGTAGCAATCTTTCGACAATTTCTCTGTGTCGAGGTAGCAATCTTTCGACAATTTCTCCGTGTATTCCCTCGTTCCAAAATTTCCTTAGCAACAAATCCAATATTCGTAGCTGTAATTAAAAATTTTGACATAAATATTTTATTGAATATTTCATTAAATTCCTTAAAAATTGTTACATCATAATTCAATAACTGAACGAGACCACGAAAAATAATAATTCCTTTAATATCAAGGTTTAGCTATCTTTGATCTAAGGAGTATAATCTGTCATTTTTTCTCGTATAACAACGAATTTAAACTCATCTGAAAGGACCGAAGAAAGCTCAGGAATTTCATGCCATTCTACTTAACTCGACTAATACCACTTAGTTTCGATGCTTCTTGGGCTGTGAAACACATTCCTTTTATTATACGCTCTTTAACAATAAGCTTATTCCTTCAAATTTACAGCCTTTTGTAATTCTAGAGTACATGGTGGACGGGGGCTGCGCCGGTATAGGATATTGTCGGGCATCGTGGAGGCATTTTATGGCCTGGGAATAGTCGTTTCAAACTTTTAGAATTTCAATTAACCCTATTAAGACTATGGGATATGTGCACATAAGACACTTTCCTATAACGTTATATCAAACTCATATAAACTCAGGTATGGTTTTGATTTCCATTCTATCCTCCTTCCATGACCACACTAAGTCCCAGAGGCTAAAGGAAGAAGAATCCTTAGAAATACTGGCAATAATGGCGATTTCCTAAACCACTAGTGATCATTAGAAGCAACGAAAAGGTTTACGTTCACATGCTTCGTTGCTCTTAAATGCGTTTTACGTAGATAGTAAGTGAATTAGTGCAGCATTATAATGGATCAACTCTTATTCAGCTGGTCATTATATTGCCCTATAAAATGTACATTCGATTCCATTTCTAATAAATAACTGAACAATGGTGTTTTATTTAGATCAGTAACTATCTATGCAATATGATATTCGAAATACATACCGAACTATAGAGGCTTTAAAATAACGATACTTTGCAATACATGAAATTGCAATAGTTATCTCTAATCTGTAGTAACTATCAAAGCTATCAACTGCAAAATGTATAAAAGTGACATAGAAAACACAGAAGAATTATGATTATGGCGTAAAGTCCAATCATGCGATACTCTAGGTGAAAGAGGAAAGAGTTTAATATACCGGAAAATATATCGTCACAAATTTTTTGAAGGTTGAATAAATACTTTTGTATGGGAAATGCAGAGGGGGAAGTTTGTCATTTTACTTTATTATTTTAATAATAAAGTATTGTGATCGACTTGGAAAAAAAAAAATTTGCTACCCTGAAATTTTGTTTTTTCGCGTTTCATGACTAAATTAGCCGAAAAATGCAAAAAAAAAATCCGTCTGTCTGTACGCCGTCCGCCGTACGCCGACGTGTACGCTCAGCGCACATTAACCTTAAAGATAAAAAATTCATTTTTGTAAGGATTGTAGATAGTTACGGATCTCAGGTGGATACCCATTTTGGGGGGTGTACGGGTTCAGGGGGAGGCGGGGAGAGCGCTTAAGCCAAAAAATACGAATTCAAATATCTCAACCATGGTAATAGCTAGGAAGCTAAAACTTAACATACGTATAGAAGGGTTTGTGAGACAACTTTTAAAAATAATTTAATTTTTTTATCCATTGGTGTCCGAAAAGGGGGGGCTAAAAACAAATTGTCGGTCGAATTGTTTTTTCAAATGATTATATCTTCGAAATTACTTATCGTAAAAAATTCATATTTTGGGACCGTCATTGTGGCATTTAGTTCCTTTGGAATCAGCTTAGATAGTGGTTAATTATTGTAAGGGGGGGTGGAAAGAAAACACTTAAAAATGAATATCTCAACTATCTCTTAAGCTATGTAATTGAAAATTAAAACTTATATTAAGCTATACTAGAAAAATACAAAAAAAATATAACACGTTGAAATAATAGTAGTGAGGGGAAATGGGGAGCATTTCAAAAATGGCGCACTTTTCAAAATTACGAATCCTTATATCTCAAAAAAAGGTACAGATATCAAATCAAAAATTTGTCAGATTGTAGAACTAAATAATGTTTAATTTTGGTAAAAATTTTAAGTTGGAAGGTGAAAGGGGAGGGAGGTGATAAGCTAAAATGTTGAAAATTTTAAGTGACTTTTTTAGGACTCTGTTGAAAGATACAAAGTTTAAATTTTGCAAGTGAATACGTCTGTTTAATGTACATAGAAAAATAATAATAACTTGATCCATAATTGTTATAAACCTACCCCCTCGGTCTAACGTGCACAAGGTGTTTCATGTGCATTGAAAAAAACACATAAACTGAAAAAAATTTTTGAGTGAAATTTTAAGGTAGAAACTTGAAAATTTGCAAAATGCATTTAAAAACAATTCCTAAATATACACAATATTAACTGGTCGAAAACCTTTAAAACTTCTACCCCCTCCCATACAAAATTATTTTTTCGACCATTTTTAAAAAATAAATTATCACCTAACTTTTAAAAGCTATCAATTTGCAATTTTGCATAAGAACTCACAAAAATAATTGAAATGAAATTACGTTAAAAGTTTTGAAATCGCGTTTGCCCTTCTACCCCCTCCCATACAAAAGTATGATTTCGACCAATTTTATTGAATCAACTAATAATCAACAAATTAAAAGCTACGAGCTTGAAATTTTGTACAAGCACCTCACAAGAGAAGCAAAATAAAACTACATATCAAATTTTACGATTCCTCTACCTTCTCTACCCCCTCCCATACAAATGTTCGGTTTCGTGAATGTAAAATACACCGAATTTTATGAAAATTCTATGCAACTTCGTCTATGATACACATTCTACACAGAGAATATTGGACGTGATTCAAGCAATTAATTAAAAAGCTATTAACATCCACCCACTCTTACTATTACCCCTCCTCCTCCCCTCATAAAAACCCAAACTTGCAGAAACGAATGAAATATTGTTAAATTGACGACAGCCCTGCCCGAGAACTCCCTTTCACTTAGCTTTCCCTAACCACTCTAACCTGCATATTGACTTTCCACTCATCCGCAACTTGTCCCAAGAATAATAAAGTTTCGCCCGACTTGTTGGCAGTTTATTTGTATATGACACCGAACGTGGTATGGGAAGCTAGGGTGTTGCCTAGTATGTAGCATGTCGGTTTACAATGCGAAGGTCGTGAGTTCAAATCCTGGTCGACGCATAATTTCAGCACACTGCCTGCTTGGGTCACCTCAATCTACGAAAATGAAAAATTCGTAGATAGAAGGTTGTGCGAAGGTCTAACAACCCTTCCACAATCTGTAATGAATAAATGTTAAGGAAGGCCCGATCTGGGCTGTAGCGCCATTGTAGAAGTGGTATGCGAATTGTTTCTTGCTAAATTTAACGTTTGTATCTTTCATAATTTTCGAGGGAATTGAAAAATTTTTGTTTAAATTCAGGGTACTTGTATGGGAGGCGGCAGGAGATGTGAAAGGATGATTCTAAAATCGCTTACTTACACCCTAATCACATTGCCTTGTTACAATTTCAAACAATGTCGATAGCTCTTATATGTATGTTCGAAGGAGAAATAATTTTCTTGAATTGTCAATAATACAAAAATATGAAGGGGATGGGGTAAAGCTAAGTTGATATTTTTTTTTAACATTTTTTGTAATTATTCAGGGTCAAATTCTGTTAAAATTGTAAGTGTCTACATTTTTTATTTTCAATGAAAATCGATTAAATGCATTTACCAAAATTGCGCATTTGCATTGAAGGGGGTAGAAGGAGTATTCGAATCAAAACCAAATTTTTAGACATCAGTGGTATTTGCAAATATGATGATTTTGATGATTGATTTTCTCAAAATTCAAAGTAGATAGCTTTGATAGTTTTAAAGAAAAATAATTTAATTGAACTTTCGTAACTTCGTGAATGTGAGGGGGTAGAAATGGGACGAGGTAGAATGAATGAGGTGAACTTGATAGTTTTTGGTTGGAATTTTAATAAAATTAATTTAGGCAAAAAATCCTTCTCTTAGCTTTGCTAGTTGCAATGAAAAACCAAATAAATGAACTTTAGAAAATTGTGCTTTTGTATGGTAGGGGAAAGAAGGAGCAAGGGGATCGGATCAATATTCTTTCACCTTAATGATATTTACATCATTATACTACAACCTTTTCAATTCGATAGCTGAAATAGTTTCGAATTAATAACAGCTTCTTTAAATTTCGAAATCCCATGAAATTTGTATAGTAGGAAGTAAAAGTAGTGAAGGATGTGGTCTGTTCAGGAACCTAAAATTCATTTTTTGCTAAAAATTACATATGACAAATTTTATCAGTATAGGTCAAAGCTTTCGAGAGTTATGTTGTAGACAGATGAAGGGACGGTCACTCGGAATTGAGGTTTTTGAGCGACAACAATTATTTCGGTAACCTTGACGACTCTGTGCGAGCATTATTTCTTAGCGTTACAACCGGTAAGGTAAACACAAAATACTTTCAGATTTCATCTAGAGTATAAAAATGCTATTTTGATCAGCTCGCTACTTAAACCTCTGGCATACAGATGCTCAACTTCTAAAAATACATTACTTTGAACTAGAAAAAGTAAAAAATCTGAAATTTTAACCAAATTTATCTCTTAGTAATTGCAGTAATTTTTAAGACTATTATCAATTTGGCCTTACCCCTCTTATCCGCTCCCAAAACTTACCTCCGTTTTAAATTCAAGAAAATTATTTCCCCTTGTAACATAAGCTAACTATCGATTTTAAAGTTGGAACACAACATGATCATGATAAGCAGTTACAAAATGGCCACTGCTTCTGCCACCTGACATACAAATGTTATTGTCAAAACACAATGAATCAATTTCGTTACAAATTTTGAAAACTACATTGAATTCAGTACGAAAAATTTACATACCAAGATCAGAGTCATATTAAAAAACTATAAGCCTCCTCCAGCTCCTGCTACCACATTCCATAAAAAGTCACTATTCAGTATTCTCATGAACTTGAGATAACAGAATTTTCAATGCACTAAACTTTTTTCATATTTAATCTAGAGTATCGCGTGATTGGACATTAGTGATAAAGAACCCCAATTCGTCGTGATTTCAATGAATTACAAAATATTCTAACTTTAATTCTTAGAGCTGCCAAAAATGAACGCTTTTTGTCAAAGTAACTTTTGCCATATTTGCATATTTCTTTCATATTTTCTTATTTTTTTTACAATTGGAGTGAGAAGTACATACTTCCACTTATTAACTCCACTCATTCATCACAGTTAACTATAATAATCCATAAGAAAATTAAACGCAATAGAATTCTTTTGCAAAATAAATGGAAAGACCTCCTTTAATATAAGTGGCGGGTAAACAACAGAACAGCAGAATATAAATAAGTGAACTCTAGGTGTTCAAATAAGAAATTCCATGAGATATTGGTGCTTATATTAATTGAGTATATTAAAGTACCCTCTTAAATAAATAATAAATATTTTTTTTTATCGTTTTTCTATTCATGAAGGGGGTAAATAATAACGTAAGACGTAATAAGTAAATATTTATCAGATATGAATCGAATTTTAATCCATTTTTATACTCTAGATAAAATCTGAGAGTATATTGTGTTTGCCTTACCGTTTGTAACGCTAAGAAATAATGCTCGTCCAGAGTCGCCAAGGGTACAGAAATATTTGTTGTTGCTCAAAAATCTCGATTCCGAGTGACCGTCTGTCCGTCTGTCTGTCCGTCTGTCCGTTTGTCTACAACATAACTCTCGAAAGCTTTGACCTATCGTGCTGAAATTATTCGAATATCATTTTTAGCAAAAAAGTAACTTTAAGTTCGTGAACGGGCCACATCTTCTTACTCCTTCTACCCCCTCCCACACAAATTTCATGAAATTTGGAAATTTAAATAAATTGATTTTTCTCCGAAACCGTTTCAGCTAATGACTTGAAAATTAGGTAAAAGTATTATAATAGGAATACCATTACTGTAAAAAAATATTGCTCTGATCTCCTTACTCCTTCTACCCCCTCCCATACAAATGTACAATTTTCAAAAATGCATTTATTCGGTTTGCATCGCAACTAGCAAAGCTAAGAGAACCAATTTTTGTCAAAATTATTATTATTACAATTGCAACCAATTTTGTAAAAATTGTTAACTTCACCTTATCCTTTCTACCCCCTCCCATACAAATTTAATGAAATTTCGGAATTTGAAAAAAATTATTTTTCTCCAAAATCATCAAGGCTATCAACTTTAAATTTTGAGGAAAGTATACTATTACAAGTATCATTGATGCCAAAAAATTTGGCTTTGATTCGAATACTCCTTCTACCCTGTCCCATACAAATGCACAATTTTGATAAAATGCATTTCATCGATTTTTATTGAAACTAGAAAAAGTACAAGCTTAAAATTTTGCCACAATTTGTCCCTTAGTAATTGCAATAAATGCTAAAAAAAATATTAACTTCTACCAACTCCCATACAAATTTTTGTATTGAAAACTCAAGAAAAGTATTTCTTCTTCGAGCATATGAGTAACAAAGCAATATGATTAGGATGTTGAAAAGGAGATTCAAAGTCATCCAAAAACCCCCACTTTCTCCGCCACCTCCCATAAAAATGCATAAATTGTTTAATTATGAAAGCTACAAACTTTAAATTCAGCATGAAACACTTTGTATACTACGTTCGGTGTTACATACAAAAATTACAAACCTTCCCCCTCTGCTTTTACCACCTCCCGTACAAAAGTCACAATTCACTATTCGAAAGAATTTAAGATGAAATATTTTCCGGTACAATAAACTATTTCCTATTTCATCTAGAGTATCATATGATTGGGCGTAACGCCCAATCATAATTCTGTTATGTTTTTTTATTACTAGCGATCACCCGCGACTTTGTCTACGTAAGAATTGCAATAATAACATTTTTTGAGAATGTAGTTATGATGTCGGATAAATAATCTGCTTAGTTTTATGGCTCTTTGAACACAATGCTTTGTATTTTGTTGGAATCAGAACCATAAATTATTAAGAATGAATGCATGATACTCGCATTTGTATGGGACAGGCTCGTGATCAAATCAAACCCGTGATTCGATATCATATACGTGTTGAAGAGCGTTAAGGACATGTGAATGGTTGTAGCTTGTGTTAATTAAAAAAAGCCCAAGTAAAATGACATTAAGCTTAAAAACATAACAGGACTTCGATTGTGCGTAAAGCCCAATCATATGGTACTACCGATGAAATCGAAATTTTTGTGATCTTAAGAATTTTTGTGTGGGGAATAATAGAAGGGGTGGCAGTACTAAATTAATTTATTTCACATCATGCAAGAGTAGCTATAAAAATATTTTGCACCAAATTTAAGCTTGAAAAACTGAATAGGTGCTGAGAAACTTAGTGCATTGGATTTAGTGAAATTGTGCAATTTGTATGGGAGGTGGTAGAAGGAATCGGGGGTTTTTGGTAATTTTTCTAAAATTCAACTATAATCACCATGCAATTGATATGTTTTAAATTTCAGATCAGTTAGATTAACACTTTTGAAGAAAATAGAATTTTTGCAAAGTCGTGGAATTGTGTCACATTCTATGGGAGGGGGTAGAAGGAGTGGAGATAATCGGTTAATTTTTCCCGATATCAATAATAATGCAAATTAGGGACTTAAAACAAAATTTTAGCTCGATGAAAGTTATACGTACTGAGAAAATTGGTTAAGAGTATTTCATGGAAAAGTGCAGTTTGGACGGGGGATGGTGGAATGAGCAAAGGGTGCTTAGTTATTTTTTAAAATCAAATTTCAGAATACTAATGGGAGGGGGTAGAAGGGTGAAGCTAATTGTCTAGTTTTTTTTGGTCTTACTAATAATTATAAATAAATATTTAGTGAAAAATTTTAGCCCGCTAAATTTTATACGCACTGAGTAAATTTGTTTAGAGTATTTCATGAAAAAGTGCAGTTTGTATGGGCGGTAGTGGAAGGAGTTGAGGATACAAATAATTGTTTATACAGTAGATTTAAATCATCATATAAACAATATATTCCAAATTTGAGATCAATAGCTTTTAAACTTTTCAAGCAAATCCGTTTATTGTCAAATTGCGAAATTATGTCATTTTGTATGGGAAGAGAGCGATTTGGCGCATTCACGAACGATAAAAGTATCACCAGAGACCGTAGAATCACGTAAAATAAAGTAAATAGTCTGAAATATGGCAATCTTTCCTTTTAATTTAAAATGCACTGTGGAAATATCCACTAAACTACTTCTATAAATATTTGAAATAGAGTTACATTAAAAGCTTCTTAATTTACTTAGCTATTTTTCACCTCCCATACAAAAGTGTAATTTCGAAACTTTTCAATAAAAAAAATAATTAAATGCTGCAAATTTGGAAATTTGTTCGAACTCGAGTTCCCCCGCTTCCACAAATTTTCAGAAGAATAATAAAGTTGCATCGGACTCGTTAGCAGACATTTTTGATGATGAACAAATAATGGATGTTAAATCCTACTTTATAAACTAGAGTAGTTTTCATTCATAATAACACAAAAAAAAAACAAATCGAATACTTCTCTCGAAACAGATAGCATAACGTTATTACAAATAATTGGCATCGACTCGGATTGAATTAAACAGCTTCAAACTAAAGAGCATTTTACTATGGCTGCCAGTTAATTGGACTAGAGCTTTGAACACCTTTTGGCTTTAATGCTTAGAGCATCTAAAAACATCATTACAATCGCTAAAATTAGCTATAGCCGACCTGCAATAATGCACTAAGTGGCATGTGAGGTAGACCATTTATCACGGATGGCCAGAAAACTTTGCTCATTAAGTCTGGAAACTCCTAATGGGATGTTGGAACAAAGATAATTACATTCCAACCGAAATTACCTCCAAACTATAAGTTTTAAGGGAAGGTTAAATGTACAATAACTACAGTTTAGTTACTTTGCGATATGAAAACGATTTATTAGAAATGAAAATGAAATATATAAAAATCCTTATGGTAAAGGGTATAAGTCTTCAACTATTACAAAATATTCAACTAATCAGACTTAAATTTTCTTAATTTTTATCAGCAATTAGTCTACTACTAATTAAAGAATAATTGCAAAACTAAACCAATTTTATGAAAACTAAATAACTGAATTCCTGTATATTTCATGTAGTTTTTGTAAGCTCAAATTAAAAATGCCGTAAAGTTTCATTCGTTTTAATTGAGTGGATATGAGCTATGCTGTTTATTTCGGAAATATTTAGTTACGGACTTCAACTTATTTAATTAGTAAGTTTAACCGGTTAATATTGCTTAAAAGTTTTCGTCGAATGTATGTGTGGAAAACCGTATTTGAAGAGAAAGAAATCATTTATTTCTGAATACTGAACTTGTGGATCGATACGTTATCGTCCTAATAGCATTGTAACAAATATGTGATTTTATTGAAAGGAAATATACAAAACTATGGTAGAAAACTATGCCAAGAACCAGTCTCTGCAAATACGTAGAGGGCAACATCATCAGTGACACTCAAGAATTCAAAACGAGATGGGCTTCCTACTTTGAATATCTTCTCAATCCCACTCCATTAACACCGATCACGACAGACAACATTTCTATTGAGGCCTCAACTGATCATCGACACTATCGACGCTTGCTGAAGTCAAAGCAACCTCATGTGACCAAAAACGAAACAAAAAACGAAATCATGCTTGACTTTGGAACTACCTAAAAACAAATCCGACTAACGAGACTCACAATAACGAACACCGAATCCCAAGTAAGAATATAAATCCCCCCATGCTTTTCAACTTGGCACTAGAGTATGTCATCCGAAAAATCCCATTCGAAACCGACGGCACACTACTATTCAAGTCCACCCTACTAGTAGAATACGCTGTTGACATTAACATCCTAGCAAGATCGTTCCCCAGTGCTAAGGAGGACTCAAACTTTACTCCGCCGCAAAAGAAGTCGAGCTGCGCACTACCGAAAGCAAAACAAAAGTAATGACGCAAACATGGAAAACGCCTATCAGACAAAACATAACAATTGCGGAATATTATTTGAAGAGTGTGGACAACTTTATATATCTTGGGGCTAATCTAGCAAAGTACGGTAAGGAAAAGGACGAAATCAAACGAAGGATAATACTAGCAAATAAGACGTATTATTCGGTACATCCAATAATGAAATCCAAAAAAGTGCACAGGAACAATAACAATCAGTAGCCATATTTCCTGCGGAATTCTCGATAAACTACGACTCAATCACTCCTTCAACCCAAAATCCTTAACAAAATACTTGGGCAGCTGTTGGATAACTTTTGGAGTTTAGGTCTCAAAATTTGACAGTTTTGTTTGTTCACGTAGCCATTAATAAGAAAATGCCGTTCATTGCTGAAAATGATTTTCTTCGAAAAATCACCTACAAGCTACTCTCCAATATCCAACTGATGAAAGTATGGCGCTGACTGGTACGAGAACGGTCACTTCTTTTTGCAATCCAAATTGATCCCATAACCTCAAATATTTTGATTAAATGTACCATGGTATTGCTACTTTTTGAAACGTCTCTGCAAAATTACTACCGTTTTAGCAGTGAGTTCTCATAATTTCTAAATTTTTTTTATGCATGCCAGGTTGCAAGTGACTGATATAAATTCTCTGACCAAACGGGAGCACCTGCAGACTACCGGGCTTTTTTATTAACTTCTTTGAAACACGAAAGTAAGATATTATAAGAAATTTCAGATCCAAAAAATATTACTCCCTAAACCTTTGAAGAAGTGTACATTTTAGAAAAATAAGTTTATTACTGTCGATGGCTTAGTAGTAAAATGCTGGCATTTCGGGCTAGATTCTCGATACTTTTCTTTAAACTTTTTTTTTTTCAAGATTTGACTATACTAAAAATACCATATTTTCAGAGAAGCACGGAAGCAGATGTGCTCATGCGATTCAAGGCCAACATTTTCTCTATCTTCTTCTTCCTTTTCCAAAATACCTAGTCCTACCTACCATGAGTTCTGTTAAAATATTTGGGCTTTGCTAATTTTAATTGGACAATAGTGATGCTCATGAGACGATGAAGTTGAGCCGGTATAAAGTCGTCATCATTCCTTGCTAGTATTGCATCACAAACCTCCATTTTCAGAAAAAGGGGGTCAAAACTCGGGCCAGTAGCTATTAAGAAGATATATTAGAGCGTGCTCTAGTGTCTTTGAGTGATACCATGTTTATTTATTTATCTATTTAAACGCATTGAACAAAAAGATAACATTTTAATTTATACAAAAGCAGAAATATTGGAGCAGTGATGATAAGATTTCATACATCAAAGATTATAGTTTTTACTCTATTTTTAAATAAAATAAAAGAAGTAGTTGAAGAACCAAGTTGAAGTTGATCGTGGCTCCTTTGCATTCTCAACATCGGGGAGTGGTAGTAAATATCGAGTGAAGCTCGAGGAAGATAGAAAATATCTGAATTCCTGGTTGAGACTGTTCCCTGCCGGAAATTCAGGTCGTTGCAGAGGTAGGTATTAAGCAAGTAGTTGTAAAGTTTGTAGAGGAAGCAAGAAAAGTCCATCGTAGATGCAAAGGCTGGAGTTGAAGTACTATAAGTCTGTCTTTGAAGCTGATATGAGGCTTTTTTAGTCTGTAGAAAAGGGTGCGAGTAAATTTACGCTGAACGGATTCGACGGCCACAACATGGCAAGCATGGTGAGGGTTCCACACGATGAAGCAGTATTCTAAAATACTACGGACGAGAGTGGAAAATAGCAGGTCCGCTGCTCGTGGACGGTTAAACTGGACTGTCGTACGGAGGACGAACCCAGCAAGTCTGTATGCCTTCTTTGTAATCTTAGAATAATGATTGACGAATTTAAGCTTGCGATCGAAAGTCACTCCTAGATCCTTTATTGTAGATACTGCTACAAGGGTGAATCCGTTAATAGAATAAGTGAGGACAGGAGAGGCAGTCTTATACGAAAACTCCATAGCAAAACACTTCTCAATGTTCAGACAAATATCATTGTTAGAACACCAACTGGATAAAGTAGACAAGCCAGTCTGGAGGTACAAGCAGTCAGAATAAGGAGAAATTTCACGGAACATTTTGAGGTCATCCGCGTATAAGAGACAATTTGATGATAGGAATTGGGGCAGATCGTTAATAAATAGCGTAAATAGCAGTGGTCCAAGAATAGATCCCTGTGGAAAACCAGAGTTAGAAAGAAACTCATCAGAAAAATGTCCATTGAACGTTATTTGCAGACGACGATCCGTGAGGTAAGAATCAAACCAATTCAGGAGAGAGCCAGTGACACCGTACCTTTCAAGTTTTGCAATAAGAATTTTTCTATTAACAGTATCGAAGGCTTTCGAAAAATCAGTGTATATGGCATGAACACTACGAAGTCAGTGAATTCACATAATTTCGTGATAGTTGACCTTCCTTTAACGAATCCACGCTGGACGGGTGATATTAATTGATTAAGTTTCTCCCAGACCGCATTGTGGATTAATCTTTCAAAAAGTTTATCGAAGCAGTTTAAGGTAGAAATTGGGCGATAGTTGGCGACAATTTCGGTGTCTCCTTTTTTTAAAATGGGAACAACATTAGCTAACTTCCAGCAAGCAAGAAAACAGCCTTGCTCAAGTGATTTATTGAACAGCCACGACACTGGATGTTTTAGCAGGTTTTGGCACCCGCTCACAAAGCCAGATCAACTCAGCTATGGCTTGGGGAAAACATTCTTGTGTTCATATAGAAGACCTTAATCTGTTGAACTTTTCATTATGGTCTGTCCTTGAGAAAATGGCTTATTGAAGACATTTGCAGAATTTGTAGAGCCTGGAGAGGTTCCTGTTCAAAGCGAAGGACGAAATCTCGCAGGAAGATGTGCGTAATTAAATTGACAGACTGGCCAGGTAGACTCCGTGCTTGTTTTTAGGCAAAAGGATCTCGTTTTGAATAATTTTGCTATTTCACCATTTGTAATACAGTTCGAAATATTTCTTGAAAACATAAATTCACAATGAAAGATCTTCGTTGTCTATTGAAATTTTTCCAAGTATTAGATATTCATTTATTTTAATCAATTTTCCTAGTAGGTAGACATATCTTCACATTCAGCTCTCCATCAAAATCCAATTCTATTTATCTTTAAATTATTGGTCATAGCTCAATGCCTACAACTAAAAGCAGGTCCCATTATAAAGACTTCATACTATGTGTCAAGGATAATCTTCTATTCGAGCGCGATAGGATTTTCTTTTCAGAAAAGATGAACCAAAACCATGAGTACCCAGCAGGAAATCGCCCCATATCGTTGTAGTCTTTGCGCGCGATAAAAAATAATTCGCAATTTTTCTCACGTAAATCGTTTATCATAAATTACATAATACATCATAGAGCGCTCTAAGGTAGCTCTAGACTAGAGTAAGTCGCAGGCTTGGAGAGAAATTGCATCAATTTATTATGGTGTACTTTCAAGAAGCTGCTCTTTCCTAACTCACTAGCAAACTCGTTGGACCTTACTCTAGGAGGATATCAGAGAGTTTTTTTTTTTTTTTAAGTACTTTAAACTGTTTCGTGTACTTTACCGTGGCGCCTAGGTTCACATTGTTTGAATATTTATACCTCTCATAGAAAAGGTATGCGCTGGTACACGTTAACTAATTTTCTTTAAGACAGATTTGTTTAACAGCTAACAGCGACTTATGATAAATTAGACGAAATTCACTTTGGTTTTTCAAAAGTTTAATTAAAGCAAAGCTGCAAGATGCTACTTACTGGCTTTCGTACAAACATACACATGTGTATGATTTGTTGTAGCTCTTAGTTTTGAGATAAATATTGCAATGAAGTTAGTGAAACTTTATGTAGAATTTTAGCAAAATTTAAAGCTCAATATAGTATTACATACTAACAAAATTGCCCGCATATAAACATAATTGTTGTTACATAGTCATACTCATTACGTTGAACAACAAAAAAATTCCTAGACTCTGTCCGAGACTAGCAAAAGCGGAAGATTGACATTCGTGATTCAGTAAGTGTCCAATAATTGCAAACGGTAGACAGGCCACGTTTTAGTCTAGTGAGTGGCGTCATATCTGAACTAGAATTCAAATAGAACTCTTAGTGTTAAGCTATTTTCAAACACAAGTTCGAAGCTGCTGCATCAATTGAAGACCGGCAGTTAAAAAGTGTCAACAAATTATTAAAACAAAATACTGGATCAATTAACAAACAGTGAAATTTATTTTTGCTTCAAATCTGTCTACCATGAGCGCAATTCAATTTCTCACAAATTTTTCTTTTTATTCCTTCTCCCACAGCTTTTCAGTTCCCCATATTATGAAATAACAACAGAGACCTGTGGTAATCGTTGTAATTTTCGATGTGTATAACTCGACGATTACTCAAGTAAATCTCAACTGAAAAGTGGTCGAAAAAATGGGGCTCCGCTTTAGACAAGAAGCGATGGTTTTTGAACATGTCTGCTAACCGAAATCGGAAGTTATAAGCATAAAACCACCCAAAATTAGAGTCCGACGGTCCGGATACATCAGTTCATCAGTTGCGCTGTTTTTTTTTTTTGATTCAAATAATTTATTTCTGCTCTAAGACATTGATCTGATTAATTAAAATAGATTCCAATATTCTTTTTGGATACTAGTTTATTTTATTCATCTCCGATTTATTTTTAGTGCGTACATATCGCAATGTGTGTAATTGGTTTCATGATATTATAGCTTGAAAATTTTACTAATTACTTCACTGCACATAAAGTTTTATAGCTTGGAATGTTTAAGAACGGTTGAATTGAAATTTATCACTCAAATTGAATATTGGAGTCCATTTTAATTAGTCAGATGTTTTAGAGCTACTTGAATCAAAAATGGACTGCGCATATGGACCGCCGGACCCCTAGTTTTATTAGGTCGTTGCAGATGAAAAGCCGACTTTGCTAGTGAAATTTCAAACAGCTTTTAACTCTTATAAAACTTAATTTTATTAATCAAAATAGGTACCAGTAAATACAATACACTTCTCCCAACGAGATACAAGTGCATTTATGCCAGTTTCGTAGAAGTCCTTTCTAGGTTAAAGAAATTCCTCGAAGGCATTTTTGATGGCTGCTTCATTGTTAAACTGTTTCTCCTCCAAAAAATGGTCCAAATGTTTAGAAAGTGGTAATCGGTTGGCGGGAGGTCTGGTGAATATGGCGGATGGGGAAGAGTCGCACACTGCAACTCGTTTAATTTGTTGACCATTATTCTTGATACATGAGGCCGTCCGTTGTCATGAAGCAGTATAACTCCATCTCTGCTGATCAATCTAGGCCGTTGAACGCGCAATTTCTGGTGCATTTCATCGAGTTGACTACAATAATTCTCTGCATTAATGGTTCCACCACGTTGCAAAAAGGGATAGTGAATAACGCCAGCTGAAGACTACCAAACAGTCACCATTATCTTCTTCGGATGAAGATTTTGTTTCGTCATGTGTTTCGGGGTCTCACTAGCATCTAGCCATTGTGCCGATCGTCAGCGATTGTCGTACAATATCCACTTTTTATCACATGTAACTGTTCTGTTCAGAAACGGATTGTTTCTGTTCCGGGAGAGCAAAGTACTACAAATTTTCATTCGACGCGTCATGTTTTGGTCAGTAATCTCATGCAGAACCTACTTATCAAGCTTTTTGACTTTTCCAAGCTGTTGCAAGTGTCGGGAAACTGTCGAATAGTATACGCCCAGTTTCTCTGCAATGTCCCTTACAGTTTGGTGTGAGTCAGACTCCACTAGTAAATGCAGCTCGTCGTTGTGTATCGTTGGTCCTGAGTGACCACATGGCTCACTTTCAAGGATCATATCTCCTGATCGGAATTTTTCAAACCATCACTGTGTAGTTCGTTCTCTTACTGTGTTAGCTCCAAATGCCCTGCTGATGTTTTTGGTTGCCTCCCTTGCGTTGTGGCCAAGTTTGAACTCGTAAAGAGAAAGTAACCCATCTCAATGAAGGCCAGAACTGAAATGATGCCATAACCATATGTAGGATTTATATTTATACTTCAATATTCATTACTACCAGAGCCACCTGGCGGCAGTTTGAGACATGTAAATTGTAACTAACTTCACTTCATCGCGAAAGTCATTTGCAACAACCTAATATTTTCGAAAATTGTTCATGATACCGAGGTTCTGATCAAAATTAAAATTCACCTGTGAAATTACACAGCAGAGAATAGGTATTGAGATTCGGAAACATAAACGGTATTCAACTGGATATGATTTACAACGTGACAGATCATTTATTATAAAAAAGTTTCCCAATTCAAATCATTTAAAAATACGAACGACTTATAAAAACTTTACGAAATTTTTTTCCAATTTTTACATGCAATAATCTTAAATTACTAGAAATATAAAACAGGTGTAACCATACGCGACATTAGTTTCCTTTGTCCCATACATTTTTCGTCCTTTGTCTCTTTCAATCTATGGCGATAAACTTATATGAAGACAATTTAAATTCCAACTAGCCAAGCAATTTTTCCAGAGGAAATTCTGGCTTTCATGTGCAGACTCCAACTCTATCATAGTTCTTGGCAACGATTCTCTCCATAAATTTCCAATGAAATTTTACTGCTCGAGACAATGTGCAGGAAAAAAACTAACTGAACACACGAACCTATGAGCAGACATCTAAATTTTCCTTTCCGAAAATTTGGTGGTTAAAATACATAAATTTTGAAAGTAAATATTTTACGTAACAATTCTATTATTTCTTTTCTCCTCTTAGGACCCCTTATAGGAACATAGAAACAGTTTTCTTCCACCAGGTGCGATCCTGAGTACCAACCTTTGTTTTCTTCTAGACTCCTGTACATCTGCTTTCTTCCAAGTGATACATGGTCGATCAATCCAATATCTTTCTTAATAGCTACGGTTGGTTTCTTCAATATGTAACCGAACCACTTCCACTTACGCCTTTGAATCTTATTGTCAATCTTAGTCTGTCCCATGTGTAATTCAACGATAGTTGGAGATGTTATCTGGCCAGTATTTTTGAGAAGACAAAAATCTTGCACTCATCTCACACCTTGACAATTAAGAACAATTGGTGTGATTACGATTGAACCAGTGATGCTACGATTGATGGTAAATTCTTTCGTACGAATTAATGCAGTTCTTCTTCTCCGAGATAATTCCGCTGCACTTCCAAATTCTGAACAAGTAATTGGAGTTCGTTTAATTACTTTTGCTTAGTTTTAAATTTGTCATTCGTAAAGGTATTCGACAAATACGAATAATCATTCAGCGAATAACTGATATTTGGAAAATATCAGTATTCGTATTTGTTGCATCTCTTGCTTGAACCCATCTGCATGTATTATACTTATGGTCTTACGCATATTATTTTGTGTCCTGCATCGTTGCATTTGAAGTGCGAAAACCGTAAATTTGACTCTAAATCCGAACGGTTATGGAATAAAGAATTTAAAATAAAAATCAAGCATTTTCAGTAAAAAACATAATAGGACTACGATTGTGCGTAAAGCCCAATCGTGCGATACTCTAGATGAAGAAAAATGTTTTTATTTTTATGCAGCAGATTGGAATTATTATAGAATTAATATGTTCCAAATTTCAGATCAATAACTTTTATATTTTTAGAAAAAATCCGTTTATATACAAATTGCGTAATTGTGTCATTTTGTATGGGAGGGAGTAGAAGGGGTAAAGCTAATCGTCTAATTTTTTTAGTCTTACTAATAATTATAAATAAGTAATTAGTGCACAATTTCAGCTCGATCAATTATATACGCGCTGAGTAAATTGGTTTAGAGCATTTCATGAAAAAGTGCAGTTTGTGTGGTAGGTGGTGGAAGGAAGGGACACAAATAATTTTTATACAGTAGAATGAAATCATTATAAAAGTATTATATTCCAAATTTCATACCAATAGCATATATACTTTTCGAGAAAAACCGTTTATTGATAAACTGCGTAATTGTGTCATTTTGTATGGGAGGGGGTAGAAGGGGTGGAGGAATTTGGCCCATTCACGAACTTGTCCTTACTTTTTTGACAAAAACTATGTGTATAAAATTTGAACTTCTAGATCAACGCGTTCTCAAGCTAGAGAAGACACGGACCGACGGACGGACAGACGGACGGACATCCGGTTTTGAAATTTTTGAGTGATTATATGAACTTCTGCATCATTAATTTTTTTCTCCTAGCCTTATTTCTTAGCGTTACAAACTTTGTGGCAAGCTTATAATACTCTCAGATTTCATCTAGAGTATAAAAAGATCTAATTCAGAATGTAATATTACGAATATAACGAAAACTCTGAAGTTTGAGAAACTTTCTTCCCAGTTCCCTCCGTGAAAAGATTTACTTTTCGGTTATGGGAAAAAAGGAACACTTCCTCAGAAGATATAAAAAAAAGTTTGCATATAAAATTTTCATTTTAAATTTTTTACAAACCCCCTGCATGAAAGTGTTAACGACTTCAAAACCAATCAACCAATTATATTTTCATTAAGTCAATTCCCTCACCAAGATTTGGATTTAAATATATCCGAAAAAAAGATCAAGCTTCCAACGGCTTCGGCAAAAATGTTTGCCTAGAAAACACTACTTTTTCACTTAAATTGGCAATTTCGTATATATGGCACCTTAAACAGTCACCTTTGAAGACTTTCGTGGTCCCTGGCTTTCAAATAAAATAAAACCAATGCCTTTTCTAAATCACTAACTTGATTCTTTCACTTTATACTTCAACATTTGTCAATAAAATTAAATCGTTCTGCATTATTTGTAAGCCTTTAAAGTTCGTAAACAGTTGAAAATCGTAAACAGTTGAAATTAGGAAACATTAACATTTCAGTATATACGTGCAACCGTTTCCAGATCGTAAATAATTAGAGAGCGCTAATTGTGAATGAGCGGTCTAGTGTTTGGAAAATTAAGAATGATGCTTATTGTCTAAAATAGGCCAAGAATATTTCTATTTAGTCTATGTACAGACCCTTAACTGTATCTCATAGGAATAATAATGTATGGAGCTGCTCAACCATACACACACTGCAGCGATGTTTTCGGTTGGTACGTTGCAGACAGAGCAATAAATGCTATTGGCAATAAAAAAAAAATTTAAGAAAAAGTTTTCATCGTTTCTACGGGTGATTTGTTAATGCCAACTACAGCAAAATTGTTAATTACTTTAAACTTCTTAAGTATAAAACTAATAAACTTTTTCTCTCTAATACAAATAACAAATTCTTCTACTTCTCTTGTACAATGGCACTACAGCCCAAATCGGACTTTGGCCTCTTGACATTCAGGTTCCTTAACATTTTTCATTACTTATTGGAAGGGTTGTTAGCCCATCGCACAACACTTTTACTAAAATTTTTTTCATTTTCGTAGATTGATGTGACTAAGGTATATCCAAGCAGGCAATGTGCTGGAATTATATATTGCGTCGATCGGGGGACAAACAACAAATTCAATCAATCAATCAAATTCCTGTTAAGACCCCCTATAGGGGCATAGGAAAGAAACAACTCTCTTCCACAAGGCGCGATCCTGAGCATCGGCCTTAAGCAGTTGCCAGGACTTGTCTATTCCTCTAGCCTCCTGCTTAACTGCTCGCTTCCATGTGTTACATAGTCGACCAACCCGACGTCTTCCTTGAGGATTATAATCCAGAGCCTGTTTGGCGATGTTTCGCTCTGGTTTCCTCAAAGTATGACCGATCCACTACCACTTCCGCCTTTGAATCTCAATACCTATTTTAGTCTGGCCAGTTGTACTCCAAAGTTCGTCGTTGGAGATCACTTCTGGCCAGAATATTCCTAAAATGCATCGGCGGCATTGGAACAACAAATTGCCATTCACTAAATCTCCTCTAAATTTATCTCTGAACATTCATAAACAACTGTGATAATTTAAATGAGACCAATTTCGAAAAGTCCAAAATTCATTCAAACGGCCGATGTGAGAGGAGACACTACCACCTTCATTATGCATACCTATGTTTCTAGCCGTATAGAACGCACATGCCTGCAGATTGAATGATATCCTATACTTGATTAAATTTCAATTTCATGCATATTGGAAATTAGCCAAAGGACAATCCACCAGCCTGAATTTGCATACCTTTTCGCACATACGAGTTTATTATACCCAGGTCATCACAAAGTTATTGTCGAAACCCGATAAAGAGTAATGAATAGCTCTTGGAATGAACCAATAAGCAGACTGACACAATGATGATGAAACATGGCCAATCGAAAGGCACGACGGTCAACTATGTATAACAAAAGAATTGGGGAAAAAAAAAACTTTAATCTGCCAGTGATGTTCGAAAACTAGCTATTGCTTGAATACCTCCCGCTCTTTCAGCAATAACCATTGTAGCTTTGCGCTAGGCTGGGCAAATATTACCCGGCATCGGAGATAAATTACGGCCGAGCTCAAGCATGTGTGCTAAATAGAAAAGCCATAATTCAAAATCTCTATAGGGTTGTTGAAAAACTTTTTCACTGGTCAAATAACCCGCACTGAACGCTTTAACACTGATCGATATCCTTGTTCAAAGTATTATTCCATTGGGAGTATTTTTTTACCCCGTCCGAATGAAAAGGATTTTCATATGGAAGATGAAAAGGTCTGCCACATGAAGGGTTCACTTTGTCTTGTGCATTTGAAGCTAAAATCACGCGTGAAATTCAATTTTCGATGTAATCTGTAAAAGGTATACAGCTATTGCATTGCGTTCTGATAGATTCACATTTGTTTTTGATAATTTCCAATTCGAGACAGTGTATTTTTATTTATTTATTTTTTTCCGGAAATTAAAAACAGCCTCAATTTAGTCATTTAATTTAAGTGATGCAGGAACTAGCGGATTACCTTTATGTGATAAATTTTGGGGAAGCGAAAATTCGTTTTTGGTTTCATTGGAAAATGATTGGCTTGAACCGGAAATGGCTATGCTCTGAAAAAAGTTTAAGTTTCAAATCAAATTTGGCAGTGCTTCAACTAAAAATAATAATAATAGTTTAAAATAAATAATACGCAGATACCTAGTTATGAAAATTTATATTAATTTAATGCCACATATTCGTAATTATTGTAACTTGAAAGATAATTGTAAGATTTGATCAGTGATTTGTCACACATATGCAATACATTACATCCAATTACTCTAAGAAAAAACTCTTCGATAGACAGTGACATCTTTACGATGTCCTCCATTTCAATTAGCTTTGGCTTAATGCACCCAATTTATTATGACCTTTTCGGAGGAAGAATCGTTTAGAAATGTAATCTGCTCTAAAAGCTCCAACACTTCATATTCGAGTTCGGGAAAATGGTACATTAATCTTCGTTGCACAAACAAACTGCCTTTGATGTAGAATTCAGACGACAATACAGCAGCTATTCGACCTAAGTAGTCCTATATCCTTGGAAGTCGGTTATCCTTTCACTCTGTTAACTTTGATAAGTCTGCCATCAATTTGCTCGGTGAGTTGAACCGGGAGTAAAAGATAAGGACAGTCGAAACTAGTCAATATCTTATTATATTTAGCTAAGCAATCTTAGGAAAGACTCAGTACAAGGGATTTTGCAGAATTTTATTGACGGTTTATATAATATTAGGAATATTTTTTTTTTTTAGCTGAGGAAAGAAATGTTTTTTTTGTTATTATGAACGAAATAAAACAAAATTAACAATTAAAATTTATTTCCATTTTATTGTATCAGTGTATCATAACATCTTGTGTACTTTGGCTTTGAGTTATAGATAATAATCTGCAATCTATTTTTTTAATACCAAATCTATAAAGTTTCATATTTAAACTGCGAACAATCATTTTCGAACATTTTAATTGAATAAAACTGAGCATAATTTTTATTTCCTTATAATGTAATGCTAAGGATTGTGATTTCAGCTAATTACAACCATATTGCTTAAATGTATGCAATGAATTTACATGTTTCCAGGAAATTACATTAAATTAGATGATAATCTTCATGATGTTAAGGATATTATAAGTAATTTCAAATTTCACATCTCAGCGATTTACACGTTCCGCTAAGCGCTGTTTGCTTTTAAATTACAACTGCTCTCAGCTGCTATGGAAATTCAATGGGTATGGCTGTTTATTTTCCGTGTGATAAAAGAGATTATATCGTGCAGAATTGGATAATATTCTGGGAATAGAAATTTCGTTCGTTCATGTAATTACATAGAATGATGAGAGTAATACTTATAAAATTGTTTCAGAAGGATTTCAATACGTATTGGCAAACATTTTTAACACTTGATGAAATCTGAGCGTGTATTGTGTTATTGCTCCAACGTTTGTGATAATAATACTACTCGCACAAATTCGCTAAGGCATTGAAGTATTTGTTGCCACAATCCTGAGCATCGGTCTTAAGCTGTTGCCAGGACTTGTTTATGATGCTCCATTTCACGGTCGACCACTGATTGGCGGTGCAAGGACCGAGTTACCCCAGCTCTTCCCCCGTCATTCAATGTTCGAACGTTCCAGAACCCAATCATAGTTCGTTTTCGAATGCCAAAAGTCGTTACCGTAGAATCAGTCCGTATCCGAGGCGCTGTATCCGTTTCTCATATCAGTTAGGTCTTAAGATCACGGGTGATAAGCCCATGATCCAGTGAGTGTCCATTTGCCATTTTTAGGGCAAGCGGGACTGGCTGTGGATAAATTCAACAGCCCCCATCCGACAGAGAGATAGTTAGCCCAGGTCCGTGGAGTCGCTAGTCTCCAAAGATAGTTGCAGGAATTAGTAAAACCTCATCCTACCACTACCCCCTTGCGGCATAAAAAAATTATATAATACGGGAAAACTATGAAAACTAACAATTTGAAATTTTGAATGCATTATTTTTATCATAAATGCGATTTATCGCAAATTAATTATTTGAATTCCCCCACTTCTTCCACCACCTCCAATACAAACTGCACTTTTTCATGAAATACTATAAAAAAATTTGCTCAGTACGTATAACATTTTTCGATTATTATAATAATATCGAAAAAAATAAACCAATTAACTTCCTTCCTTCTACCCCTCTCATGCAATGTGATGCGATATCACAACTTTCAAAAAAATAAATTTTCTTGAAAAGTATGAGAGCTTTGAGAGTATGAGACCACTATGAACCCCACTCCTTCTACCACTTCCCATACAAACTGCACAATTTCTCTAGATCCAATACATTAATTTTCTCAGTATTTATTTAATGTTTGAAGCTGATGTGAAAGAAATTAGTTAATATTGCCACCACATCTACCACTTCCGCAAAATTACGTAATATCACAAACATTAATATTTCATCTATAGTATCGTATGATTGGGCTTTACGCACAATCGTAGTCCTGTTATTTTTTCAGCTTAATGTTATTTTATTTAAACTTTTTTTTAGAATTGACACAAGCTACAATCCCATTATAATACGAGTATAAGGGTTTTATTCTGAATAATATAGGGTTCTGATTCCAACAAAATATAAAACCTTGTATTCAAAGAGCCATTAGACTAATCAGGTTATACATCCCACATAATGTGTTATTAACTACCTGTTCTACTTATTATATATTCTGTTTATCTGCAGCTGTAATCTATTATATACCTAGTCCTGCCATAAGTTCTGTCACATAATTTCTCACATTGGCAACAACTTTATTTTATGAGTGACATTTCAATATCGGCCAGTTTTATAAACGTCATAATGTTGTTGACAGTTGATGGTCATTTAAAGTGTGTTCGTTAACGTGTGAAGATGGAATGGGGTGTAATAGAAAACCGAACTGCAGTGATTGCACTACATAAGTGTGGAAAATCCGCGAGTGAAATTTTCAAGTTGTTGTGCCCGTTAAAAATAACGCAAAGATTTGTGTATCGTGCGATCCAGAGATATAACGCGATCCAGACTATTGAAGATCGACCTCGTTCTGGACGTCCGCGTGATGTACGTTCTTCTGCTGCCATTAAAGCGGTCGAGAGTCGAATTCGTCGAAATCCGCTTCGTAAACAACGAATCATGGCTCGAGAGATGAACATATCCACCCGAAGTATGTCTCGCATCAAAAAATCTGACCTCGGGATGAGTGCCTTTCGACGATCAACGGGACATTTGCTGACTGAGCAGTTGAAGCAAATTAGGAGCACCAGATTGAAAGAGCTCCATCGGCGGTACGGCAACAACAAACATCGAGAAATTTTATTTACCGATGAAAAAATTTTTACGGTGGAGGAACATTTCAACCGCCAAAATGATAAGGTGTATGCCCACAGCTCCATAGAAGCCCGAGAAGTTGCCACTAGGGTACAGCGAGGACATCAACCAGCATCAGTCATGGTATGGTGGGGTGTCAGCTACGAAGGGGTCACCGAGCTTCATTTTTGCGAAAAAGGCGTAAAAACTGCAGCGAAAAATTATCAAACGGACATCCTGGAGGGATGTGTGAAGCCGCTGAACTCTACGCTATTCAACAATCGACATTGGGTTTTCCAGCAAGATTCTGCGCCAGCCCACAAAGCTCGAACCACACAAGCGTGGTTGGAAACCAATATTCCACAGTTTATAAGGGCGACGGAATGGCCTTCTGGGAGCCCAGATTTGAATCCCCTGGACTACAAACTGTGGACGGAGTTAGAGTCCATGGTGTGCACGAGACGACACCCAAATATCGAGAGCCTTAAGCGATCTTTGACAGAAGCAGTAGCTAATTTTCCGCTAGAAACAGTGCGTACTGCTATCGATGACTGGCCCAACAGATTAAAGAGCTGTGTTAAGGCTAAAGGCGGCCACTTTGAATAATTTGTTGCTTATTTTACTTCCATTAGTATGCCAAAATAAAATATATTTTCCTTTGTCAAAAACTCTTTTTCATTTATACAAAAATTGCCCATATACGTGTGACAGAACTTATGGCACGACTAGGTATACTTTACAGAAATATTAGTAGAAATTCAGATTAGATGTTACTCTTTTAAAAAGTTGTATGCAATGTCCTTTCTCAAGAAATTCTGTCGATTTCCCAGAAAATCACAAATAATTGAAGCGCATTGATATGCGAAAAATTCAACGAATATAACCACACCGTAGATTTCCCCAAAACCTGAGGAAATTTTTTTCCGTTCTCACATACATCAATCAATTTCATATTACGAAATAGGGGCATAGGATAGAAATAGTTTTCTTCCACAAGACACGATTCTGAGGACCAGCCTTTAGTTTTCATCAGGGCTTGTTTATTCCGCTGGCTTCCTTCTCAATTGATCGCTTCCATGTGCTATGTGGTCAACCGACCCGACGTCTACCTTGAGGGTTACAATCCTGAGCTTGTTTGGCGATATTTTTCTGTAGTTTCCTCAAAGTGTGACCGATCCACTGCCACTTTTACCTTTGAATCTCAATGCCTATTTTAGTCTGTCCAGTTGTGCTCCAAAGTCCGTCATTGAAAATCACTTACTTACGATGGCGCTACAGCCCAAATCGGACTTTGGCCTCCTGAATGCTTTGCCTCCATCCATCTCGGTTCAGTGACCGCGTCCTCCAGTTTGAAAATCTTAGCAGTGATTTGCTGTCTGCGTCAATCGAATCCTCCCAGCGCTTTCGTGGTTTTCCGACCGGTCTTTGTCCGTTGACTTTCCCTTTTAGTGTGCGTTTGGGAATTCTTCCGTCATCCATCCGCTCCACATGACCAGCCCATTGTAATTTTTTAAATTTTATGAGGGTTGACACTTCTGGATTGTCGAAGATGGCATACAATTCTCTATTGTATCGTATTCTCCAGATCGAGTCTTCCCTCACATGTCCGAGGATTCTTCTGAGGACCTTCCTTTCAAAGGCGTTAAGTCGTTTTTCGGACGCCTGAGTTAATGTCCACGTTTCGCTGCCATAGCATAGCACAGGTCTTATGATTGTTTTGTATAGCTTAAGTTTTGTTTTCCTGTGCACGTTCTTGTTTTTGATTATTGGAAGTACCGAATAATAAGTCTTGTTTGCCATCATTATCCTTCTTTTAATTTCGATGGGTTCGCTTCCATCCTTCGATAGATTTGCCTCTAGATATATGAAGTTGTCTACGTTTTCTAGGTTATAGTCTCCTACTGTAATATTTTGTCTGATTGGCGTCTTTTTCCTAGTTTGCGTCATAATTTTTGTTTTGTTTTCATTAATGCGTAGTCCAACTTCCCTTGCTACCGAGTCAAGGTTTACAAATACTTCCTTAGCACTCTCCAGAGATCTTGCAAGGATATCTATGTCGTCGGCATATGCTACGAGTTGTGTGGATTTGAAGCATAGTGTTCCCTTGGTGTCAACGGGAAGTTTCCGAACAACATATTCGAGTGTTAAGTTGAAAAGCATTGGTGCGAGGCCGTCACCTTGTTTAAGGCCATTGTCTGTTTTAAAACTGGAAGTCAGATCGTTTTCTACTCTGACTTGTGACAAAGACTCAGTCATTGTCATTCTTGTCAGTCGAACCAGTTTCGGTGGGACTCCAAACTCCAACATGATTTTATACAGTACGCGCCTGTCGATACTGTCGTATGCTTGTTTGAAGTCAACAAATATCTGGTGCACATCAATATTATATTCCCAGCACTTTTCCAGCACCTGTTTAACTGAGAATATCTGGTCCGTGGTTGAGCGTCCAGTTCTAAATCCGCCTTGGTATTCACCAATTACTTTATCAGCATAGGGCTTAATTCTCTTTTCTAGAATTTTCGTCAAAATCTTATAAGACGTACACAACTGAGATATTCCTCGGTAGTTTTCGCAGCAGAGTTTGTCACCTTTTTTATAAATTAGACATATGATGCTCTTGCGCCAATCTTCAGGAAGTATTTCCTGCGTCCATATGTCCGCGACTAGTCTATGTAGGAGATGCGCTATGCAGGTGTCGCCGGCTTTCAGAAGTTCAGCTGGGATTTGATCAGTGCCCGGCGCTTTGTTGTTTGGGTGGTTCCTTAGGGCTGTTTTTACTTCTTCGAGTGTGGGAGGACTCAAAGCGGATCCTTCATCAGCTGTTACATCAGTTATACCTGCTATTGTATCTGCTGCTGCTGTTCGTGTAGGTGATGGGCTTGGGTTAAGAAGGTGTTCAAAATATTGTGCCCATCTTAGTTTTATATCTTCCGCGTTACTTATAATGTTCCCTTCCGCATCCTTGCATAGGGTCGTTTGAAAATCACTTCTGGCCAAAAAATCTAAGATACGTCGGAGGAATTGGTTCACGACAGTTTGCAGTTTCACAGTAAGTCGAACTGTCACTTTCCACTTAGTACAACCAAATAAATACACCTGTTTGAGGCCTGCGTGAAATACTCGGAGTTTCACGAGAAGGGATATCTTTGTTAACGTCCGGCATGGGAAAAGGATACCTAAGATACCTACCATTATTTATGTGAAATTCTTTTTGGAACCGCTAGCATGCTGGCAGAGCTTCCGAAGTAGAAAAAGTCATGCACCTCTTCCTCATCTTGTCCGTGAAGAACAATCGGTGAACTTGTGTTCCAACCCATGTGCAAATACTTGGCTTTACTGACTCTTTGCATTTAAAATGCATCATATCTGGAATACATCTCCAACGTTCCATGCATTCCATGTATAATCTCGTTAATGCTCCATACGGTATTTGTATGGTCTGCACAAGTCGACTGTTTAAGAATCCAGCCTGTTCCAGTCTCTCAACATCACTATTGAGAATTACCATAGCCATGATTTACGATACAGCAGTAAGTAGACATAGACTGCGCCAATTGCCACAATCCCAAATGTCACCCTTCTTTGGGATTTTCACAATGACGCTTTCCTTGCTCTAGGCCGGATACCTTCCTTCATTCCATCATTAAGAGTAAAGAGTGGGAGAAGTATATCGGAAGTTACTCCAGCGTCCGCTTTTGATGAGTTCGGTTGGCAGTTCGTCCATACCTTGGGATTTCAGTACACAGTAATTCATACTAACGTGCTTGTTTTCTAGCTCGGGAAAGCGTGGAGATGGAAAGCTCAAGCTTTTTAAACATTTTTTTTTTGGCAAAATAGTAAGGTTAATTTTGTGACTGTTTTAAATCACTACACCTCAAGACGTGTTATTCAGTCCTTCCAAAAATTAAAAATAAAAAGTGCACAGGAAAAAAAAACTGAAAACATAAAACGTGAGCATTAGCTCAGGCGTCCAAAAAATTACTTAACTTCTTTGAATCCTTCGAATCATCAGAAATATTCTCGCTCGAAGGATTTCATATTAACGCATGCATGAATTCATTGCTAAGATTTTCAAACTGGAGGACGTGGTCACATAACCGAGAAAAATGAAGGCGTAGAATACAGGAGGCCAAAGTCCGATTTGAGATATGTTGCCATCGTAAGCAAGTGAGGAAAGGACTAGAAGAAATTTGATAAAAATTCATCAGATACCACTCAGGATCTTGCAATTAAGGTCAAAATTTTTTGTTGTGCAATAATCTGTAATACATCAAGGTACCGAAATTAGTAAATATTTATTTATTTCAGAAGCCTTCAGCTTTTGATTCGGTTTATTTTAATTAATTAAAAAGTTTACTTCTACAATGGCACTATAGCCCAAATCCTGGACTTTAGGTTCTCTCGAATTTTTTTTAATAACTTAGTACTAAGCCCTTTACACAACCCTATACCTATGATTTTTTTCTTTTTCATAGATTGAGTTGACCAGGTATTGGTATACCTTGGTCACCAAGTGTGTTAGAATTATTGAACTCACGACCATTGTAGACAAATACGCTACCCGTTAGGCTACACCTTAGCTAATTGAAAGGTATTGCTTGGATAAAAGTGAAGGCTAATTTCATTAGAAGTCCTTTTTACGTAACAATCACCCGTATATATACATATGTTAGTAAAGAATAAAAATCATGGCGACATATGCCAGCAGTGCCAAACATGTGTAAAAGTATTAAAAAGAAAAAAATAACAAATGTCTAGCAATAAAAACTTGAAAGTGCTGCAGTTGCTGGCAGGATCTTCGAACGGTGAAGATTTTTTTATTTACACGATTTTACACATGTATATTTTAGTTACAAAATTTTACATATTTAACCACATTTCATTCAAATAATTTCAGAAAAAATTTCAATGAGTTGTTCGAAATTTTAAGAGCAGATCCCTTATTTTATGTTTATCACAGTTATTCGTATTATATCCATACGAAACAAATCTCGATTTATTTTTAATAATATAGTTTAAATGGCTCCTTATAATCCTTTTCAAATTCTTGCCAATTCCAAACAAAATTATCTATCCGCCCATTAAATTTGCTTATGGTTTGGCTCTTTCATATTTTATGGCCTTCGATTCTAAAATATGTACGTTTACAATGACTATGCCATAAATAGACACGAACTAGATAATATTAGTAAAGACGACGACGAGCCCACAACGTTAGTAAGGATTTTCACTTACGACTGTATTCGAAAGGGGTAGATCCATTCGCTACTGTATATATCCCTTCCATATCTCGTACAATCAGATTTTGTATTAGAAATTTATTACGCAATAAAATCTTGACAGTTAGCTTATCGCGAAGCGCATACGTGATTTGCAATTTTCACCATTATTCTACTCAATGTTCGTTTGAGAGCGAACGCCTACAGCACCCTTTGCGTCGAGAACGATAAATATTGCATGAATCGAGACCATTGGTCTAAGGATTTCGCACAAAATAAACGGCAGTAAATTCTCGACTGCTATGCCGAGAGTGTGGTTTAAGAAGTCAAACAGTCGATTCCTTTTTGTAAAATGGGTCGCCGACTACGGCCATCAGCTTTGCCTGTCGATTTTATCTATTGGATATTCAGAAAGGTCGTCTACAATATCTGTGACAAGTTGAGAAATTGTGTCCATATTTTAGATTTGTCCATGACAAAGTTAAATTTTGTTTGATTTTGTACACCACCCATACATATCACAAATGTAGAAATATCAAAATATAGATACAGCTAGGTATCTTATTTTTATTCGAACCGTATTATTATTATACTCAAGGCGCGAAAAGTTGATCTTTTTGATGGCCGAAATAAGTCAGTTATTAATATTGTTGCATGTTAGTCCTAGTTATGTTTGCGCAGCCTTCTTCTGTAAAAAAATAATTGAAATGCCAGCTGTACTTACTTATCATTAAATTAATGCGCGCGTGCGAACACCACAAAGAACGATATGCGACTTGGTTTCAAAAACACACGTGTGTTTATTCTCCTTCAAGCTTACAGTGAACATTTAATCTGGTTTTTCCATTTCATTTATACTAGCAGAAATGACCTGGAGAATAATTTTTCGATCATTAACCCAAGTATTAATAAATCCCCAGATAAAATACGTTTTTTAAAACCATTATTTTACACATTCGGTGGGAAATTGTTATTACCATTAAACACCGGGCTTAAATCAAAATTATAATTATTTTGTTATTTATTGATGGGTATGAATGAAATATCATTAAAAAAAAAGTGTCATTCTTTTTTTTTAGTTACTGAAGAAACTGCATTGGCTTGACAATAGCTTACTTCTTGATCCAACCGAGAATCTTTTGAGGATGACGAATTGAGTTGGTAAAGGGAAACCAATAACCGTAAAACCCATTTTCAATATATGTATTTGTAAAAGTATGGTAGGTTTTGGCAGCAAACTTCCCAAAAAACTCTAAGCTTCCACCATTGAATCAGAGTCCTCCGTGTTTACCTAACTCGGGCTTCTTGCTGCCACCCATTCGTTTTCGAACTAGGGTTATTTCCAGGATCCTGCAGGAGCTCAATACTCACAAGTCTGCTGGCCCCGATGGCATCTCCCCCATTGTCCTTAAAAATTGCGCTTCCTCTCTAGCTAAACCTCTTCGTAATCTCTATCATTTTTCTTATTCTTCAGGGTGCTTTCCCCAGATCTGGAAGGTCGCAAATATTCAGCCAATCCCAAAGAAAGGAAGTAAAGCAAACACCGCTAATTATCGCCCCATTGCCATTACCTCAGTGCTTTCAAAAGTAATGGAGACTGCTGTCAATCGCAGGCGCGTCAAATTTCTTCTGGATAAAAATCTCATACATGACCGCCAATATGGATTTCGCTCGGGACGTTCAACTGGCGATCTCCTTGTCTATTTAACCGAGCGTTGGAACTCCTGCATCCACAAATTCGGAAAAGGTCATGTACTTGCTCTTTACATTGCTAAAGCGTTCGACAGAGTTTGGCACAAATGTCTTTTAGCTAAGCTGAAGGCCTATGGTTTTAATACAGTTTTCCTTAAATGGATTGAGAGTTTTCTCTCCGAGCGCTCTATTAAAGTCGTGATAGACGGAGTAACTTCTGCACCCTTTTTCATTGATTCCGGCATCCCCCAGGGCTCAGTTTTATCTCCTACCCTCTTTTTAGTCTTCATAAACGACCTTCTGTCAGCTACTCTCAATCCTATTCATTGTTTCGCAGATGACAGCACTTTAGATAACACCTTCCAATTTGACTCCCCTGCGGAGGCACGCCCAACATCAGTCGCCTCATGCCGTAATGAGTCAATACAGTCATTGAACACTGACCTCAGTTTAATCCTGGAATGGGGCAGGAAAAACAGAGTAGAGTTTAAAAAACGCAGTCGTATCATATATCTCTTAAACATAACGTTCCGACGTCAGTCGCTAATATGTTCTTAAATGGCGTAAACATTTCACCTTCTGCAGACTTCACGTTACTAGGTGTAAAATTTTACAATCGCCTTGATTGGAGCCAACACATTTACGAAGTCGCTCTTAATGCTTTGAAACGTCTAGGTATTCTGCGGAAGTGTAAGAAATACTTTTCTGCGTCCGAACTAGCTACCATCTATAAGGCTTATATGCGACCACGTCTTGAGTACAACTCGCATGTTTGGGCTGGGGCCTCGAAATCACATCTGGCTCTTCTTGACCGTATTCAGAAACATGCCTTCCGATTAATTTGAGATGAAGCTATATCAGCCTCAGTTGATTCCCTCGAGCACCGTCGAAATATCGTCGAAATATCTGTATTTACTATAGATACTTCCATGGTAAATGCAGCAAGGAACTAAAAGCCCTAATACCACATATATTCAATGCCCCCCAAAATACTCGCCAAGCTGCACGCTCACACGAGTATACTGTGAAGCCCTTGCCGTGGAGAACAGTGAAGTTTAGGCAGTCCTTCATCCCTCGGATAACAGTGTTGTGGAATTCATTACCAGGCAATCTCTTTTCCACTGAATATAACCTTCAGCAGTTTAAGAACAATGTTCACCGCCACTTCAAACTCTTCCCTCCTGTGTTTCCCTGCTGATTTCCCTATTTCCTCTTGTTTCCTTTACATATGTCGAATTAACTGTGCATCGCGCATTAAAGGGTGACTCCCTAAGTTAAATTCGATAAACATAAGAAAAAAAAAAAGTGAACGTAATAGCACAATCTCTGAAAAAATGTTGTTTGTTTAATGCCACGAAGGATTCTGGCGGTCATAAAAATCAAAGGAGGACTTATAATGTATTAAAAAAAAAACAGAAACCATTGAAAATGTAAAACTAATACAATTAAAAAGAAAACAGTTTTACCACTCATTAATGCTCACTATTTTGAAATTTAAAAAAAAACGCAGCGCTTATTTGAAAAGCTCTGATGTTTTAATTTTAATAAAGTGTGTAGACATGAAAGTTATGTATGAAACAGAATATCTGACAAACGCTGCACCAAAACAGGCGGTCTTAATGGGATGCACGGATAAAAGATTTAAACAAAAGATCTATGAAAAGAAGGTGAATTTATTTATTTATTTATATATTGGTTAAGCCCTCAAAGGAGTGAGAACACGTATACATGTATCAATAAGAACAAAAGTATATATAAAACATAATAGAGATTGATTGATACTCTAGATGAAATAAGAAAGAATTTATTGTACCGGACAATATGCCGTCTCAAATTCTTTCGAATAGTGAATAGCGTCTTTTATATGGGAGGTGATAAAATGAGAGGATGGAGGTGTGTAATATTTGAATATAATACTGAATACAAAATGTTTCATGCTGAATTTAAAGTTTGTATGTAGCTTTCATAACTTTTGAACAAATTTGTCTGAATTTATGGCATTTGTATGGGAAGTAGCGGAGAAAATGGGTGATAGCTTTCACAAAATCGGATGCAACTGTAATATTTTAATTTTAATTTTAGCTTTACTAGTTGCAACGAAAACCGAATAATAGCATTTTTGAAAATTATGCATTTGTATGGGAGGTGGTAGAAGGAGAAAAATGATCGAATCAATATTTTTTGACGTCAATGATATTCACATCGTAATACTATGACTTAATTTTCAATCCAATAGCTGAAATTGTTTCGGAGAAAAATCAATTTCTTTAAATTTCGAAATTTCTTGAAATTTGTATGGGAGGGGGTAGAAGCAGTGGTAGGATTTGGCCCGTTCACGAATTTAAAGTTACTTTTTTGCGAAAAATGACATGTACCAAATTTCAGCAATATAGGTCAAAGCATTGAAGACTTATTTTGTAGACAGACAGACAGACGATCACTCGGAATCAAGGTTTTTGAGCGGCAACAAATATTTCTGTATCCTTGGTGCCTCTGTGCAAGTATCATTTCTTAGCGTTACAAACGGTAAGGCAAACACAATATACTCTCAAATTTCATCTAGAGTAAAAAAATTAATGTAAACAAAAAAACATAACATAATTATGATTGGGCGTAAAGCCCAATCATATGATACTCTAGATGAAATGAGAATGATTTTAATGTACCGGAAAATATGTCATCTTAAATTCTTTCGAATAGTAAATAGAGACTTTTGCATGGGAGGTGGTAAAAGTAGATAGTTTGTATTTTTCGTATATGACACCGAACATGGCATGCAAAATGTTTTTTGGTGAATTTAAAGTTTTTCGTTTTCATTATTTTTAAAGAAATTGGACATAGTTTTCCTGAAAATGGGACATTTGTATGGGAGGCAACAGAGGAAGTGGAGCGTTTAATATGATTTTGAAACTGCTTATCATCATCCTTATCACCATGCTTTGATTCAATTTCAAAGTCTATAGCTCTCACATATTTGAAGGGGACATGCTTTTGCTGAATTTATAATACAGATATTTATATGGCAGAGGGTAGAAGAAGTGAAGCGGAGCTGAATTTTTTCTGGAATTTATTGAAATTATTAAGAAACAGATTCTGGAAAAATTTTAAGTTTCTACTTTTTCTAGTTTTAATGGAAATCGATATAATGCATTTAAAAAAAATTATGCATTTGTATGGGGGAGGAGGGGGGGGTAGAAGGAGTATACGGATCAAAACAAATTTTTTTCGCGTAATTAATATTTCTATTTGTATATTTGAAACAAAATATCAAGTTGATAGCTTAAACAGTTTCGAAGAAAAATAATTTAATTTAAATTTCAAAATTTCGTGAAATTTGTATGGGAGGGAGTAGAAGGAGTGAGGTGAAGTTGATAATTCTTTTTGGAACTAATTGCAATTATAGTAAAATTAATTCTGGCAAAATCTTGTCTCTTCAGCTTTACTAGTTTCAATGAAAATCGAAAATATGTAGTTTTCAAAATTGTCCATTTGAATGGGTGGGGATAGAAGGAGTGAGGGGATTGGATGAATATTCCGTGATATTAATGACATCTATATCATTATATTTTGACCTAAATTTCATGTTGATAGCTTAAATAGTTTCTAAGAAAAATCAATTTATTTATATTTCTAAATTTTATGAAATTTAATGGGAGTGGGGGGATGTAGCCCATTCACGTACTTAAAGTTACTTTTTTGGTAAAAATGACACACAAAAACTTTTAAAACTATAGCTCAAAGCTTTCGAGAGTTATGCTGTAGACAGACGGACAGACGGTCATTCGGAATCGAGGTTTTTAAGCGACAACAAATATTTCTGTTCCTTTGGCGGAAAGGCAAACACAATATACTCTCAGATTTCATCTAGAGTATAAAGAATTAAATAAAAAAAAAAGTAATACGATATAATTAAAAATTGTAGTATTAAGAAAAAAATCACAAATGCTGTACGCTTTTCAATTTGGAGATATCAATGTTGAAAATATCAATCAGATCAGTAAACCTATTAGTAGCCCTCATCACTTTAACTGCGGGAGTATTTCGTCCGTATGATGGACAATGATGACCAATATAGAAAAAAATCGTTTGACTTTGTCGAGCGGCTTGGAACACGAAAGTTTATGACCTCTAGGCATTGCGGACAATCCATTGTAGAGAATTCGAAAAGGGCTATAAATTTCGACTGATCTCGCTTTGATAGGGTGGTAAGATTGAGGTCAACGAGCAAAGAAACATAGTCAAGTTGCTCTAGCGGAATATTCATTTTGTACGTTATATATCTAAGGAATTTATGTTACATTATTTCAATATTATTGCTGTGTATCTCATAATGAGTATTTCAAATTACTGACAAATACTTGAGATTAGGACGAACTAACGAACATGGATTGAAGGCTGTAAAAGTTTTTAGTATTACGAGTAATGAATTGAAGCATTCTACAGTGGAAATCTCGGATATATAAACATTATCAATATGATAATCATATGAAATAAATTTGCGAGATCTTTTCATACAATATAATTTATTACACATAATTAGATTTAGTAATATTAAGCAAGAGATGATTACATCATTCAAAAAGCAAGTCAATATTATATTCATTTGTCGATTCAATCACTTTAAAGATTTTTAGATCATTGACAAATAGCAAAAATTTAACATCACGAAACACAAAATAAATATTAATAACAAACAACGAAAAGAGCAGCGATCTTAAATGAGAACCTTGAGGTACACCTGATGTCACCAAAAATGGTTCCAACTTAAAACATTTGGTGCTAACGATACACGTAAGATTATGCAAGTGATCTCTTAATAAGAGCAATAGATTTCCAGAAATTCTATAGGCACTGAGCTTCGAGATTAGTAGGCAATTATTAACTTTATCAAACGCTTCCGAAAAATCAGTATAAACAGCTCGGATTTGTTGGCCTTGTTGCATAGTCTCAGAGATTGTCTGGATATAAGATAACAATTTCGATAACGTGGATCTACACTTAAGAAAACCATGTTGATTGGTTGTGATAATTGGAGTAAATAAAATTTTTAGCTTGGTCGCTACAATCTTTTCAAACAATTTTGAGATACATGATTGATTATAGCTATGTTATCAATTAATGAGCAACATATTTATATTATTTATGTTGAAGTGATACTTGTATACGAAGGTGGATATAGTGTCGAAAATATTTGTAATTTATTTCTCTGCAATACATCACTGTCTGCGCTACAACCATACTTTTGTTTCAACTGTAATGCAAAGTAAAGTCAAATTCTTTTCCAAAGTAAAAAAAACAGACTTATAATATTCTTGCAATTGCACACTGAACAATTTTCCAACAACACTGAATTCCTTTATAACTATTTTATTGTCCATCAGAACTCTACGATGACCAACGATGGGGAAAAAATCTAAAAGATGGAATAGAAACCTAAAAAGGCTAAAAAGGACTCTAGGAAAATGAAAAAACTTAATTTTTCAACTTTTTTCTTCACTTGATACGCCTTAAGCCAAGAAATATACAAAAAATAATTTTTTTTCCATCCTGGTGATGTCGGTTTTTTGCTCTTACAATTCTTCCTTGTGGAAAATCTGACCTGACTGTGGCCCCTACTCGAACGAAAAAAAATTTACTTATTTTTTCCGTAGAGAAAGAGGACGACTTTCAGACTCGATAGTTGGGAATGAATCGTAATTCGAAATCAATAAAAGAAAAGATTTTTCACTTCATCATTCTATTGCAGGCCTGACCTCTTCACACTTTTATGGCAATCATGTCGTGCACAGAATTGCGAATGTCGTTCACGGATTAATTATGTGGAAAGTTTTACTTCATTTTTATATTGTGTTTGCCAGCGATTTGATTATATGTATATCGTATCGTAAAGTTATCAAGTATGAATATAGTTGGAAAATTTCCTTTTTACAGTTGAAGAGTAAAGTTTCGAATGATTTCAAATGGTTGTGAAATATTGCAGAATTATTTCCATATGTAACATAATAATGTGCTAAAGAAGTAATTGAAATTGGAGAATTATTGGTGGATCGATTTTTGTCTCAAAGTCTCATTAAGAATTCGTTAAGATCAGATTTTTCGAGATTTTCTGTGAAATCTCTAGGGAATCTACTTTTTTTTCCCAAAACCCATTGCTTTGGAGAAAGGATTAAATTCCATTCTAACTTTAAAGTCTCGACACACCGATAATATTCTCATTACTGGGTACGAAAAGCAAGTCGAAAGTAAATATATTTTTGTTAGAATGAAAGTAACTTCGACGAATGTGTGTACTTTGCGTGTATTTGAAGGCACAAAGTAAGCAGAATTTAGTCCAATCATACACTATTCTATATATTCATAACAGTGGTGTGACGTACTCGAATTTCGAAACGACATCCTATTAATTCAGGTACTTTCGAAAGTCTGTATAACCACACTTTAAGAAAAGTCTGTATTCGTCATGCATTTTATCCAACAAGAATGGACAGAAATTGAAATCAAAATAGTATGTGGAAACTGTAAGCAACTTAAAGAGAAACAAAAAACATAACAGGCCTACGATTGCGCGCAATCTTACAATACTTTAGATGAAATAGAATTTTTTTGGGATCCCAAGAAATTTTGTATGGGGAGTATTAGAAGGGATGATAGCATTGAACTAATTTTTTCCCCATCATGCTAAAGTTGCTATAAAAATGTTTTATACAAAATGCTTACTCCACAAATTGAATGGGAACTGAGAAAATTAGTGTGTTAGATTTAGTGAAAATGTGCAGTTTGTATGGGAGGTGCTAGAAAGAGTGGGGGGATTCTAGTGATTTTTTCAGAAATAACTAGGAATATTATAAAATTGACATCCCTTAAATTTCAGACTAGTGCCATTCATACTTTTCAAGAAAATCGGTTTTTTGTAAATTTGTGAAACTGTGTCATATTGTATGGGAGGGGGTAGAAGCAGTGACGCTAATAAAATATTTTTTTCTGATCTTAGTTATAATACTAATTAAGTATTTAGTACAAAATATGAGCCCAATAAATGTTATGTGTTCTGAGAAAATCGTCTTAGAGCATTTCATGAAAATGTGCAGTTTGTATGGGAGGTGCTAGAAAGAGTGGGCGGATTTTAGTGATTTCTTCAGAAATAACTAAGAATATCATAAAATTGACATTTCTTAAATTTCAGACTAGTAACATTCAAACTTTTCAAGAAAATAGATTTTTTGTGAAGTTGCGAAACTGTGTCATATTGTATGGGAGGGAGTAGAAGCAGTGAAGCTAATCAAATATTTTTTTCTGATCTTAGTGATAATGCTAAATAAGTATTTATTACAAAATGCGAGCTCGATAAATGTTATATGTTCTGAGAAAATCGGCTTAAAGCATTTCATGAAAAAGTGTAGTTTGTATGAGAGGGGGTGAAAGGAGAGGGAGGACGCAAAATACTTTTATACTGTCGATTGAAGTCATTTTGGAAGTAATATATCCCGAAATTTAGACTAATAGCTTTTATGCTTTTCGAGCGTATCCATTTATTGTCGAATTGCGAAATTATGTCAGTTTGTATGGGATGGGGTAGAAGGGGTGAAGGTAATCGTCTAATTTTTTTTGGCCTTATTAATAATTTTAAACAAATATTTAGTGCACAATTTCAGCTCGCTAAACTTTATACGCACTGAGTAAATTGGCTTAGAGTAATTCATGAAAGTACAGTCTGTATGGGAGGTGGTAGAAGGAGGGGGAGGACACGCATAATTTTTATACGGTAGATTGATATTATCATAAAAGTAATATATTTCAAATTTCCAGCCAATAGCTTTTATACTTTTCGAGCAAATCCGTTTATTATCAAATTACGCATTTGTGTCATTTTGCATGGGAGGGGGTAGAATGGGTGGAGCGATGCCCGTTCACGAATTTAACCTTACTTTTTTGTCAAAAACGACGGGTACTAAATTTGAGCTTTCTAGCTCAACGCGTTCTCAAGCTAGAGAGCGCACGGTACGGACATCTGGTTTTGAGATTTTTGAGTGATAATATTAACTTCTGTACCATTCATTTTTTTCTCCAACCCTTATTTCTTAGCGTTACAACCTTTAGAGCAAACTTATACTACTCTCAGATTCCATCTAGAGTATAAACATAACAGGACTGCAATACTCTGGATGAAAGAAATTTTGTAGGGGAAGTGGTACAGGGGTTGACGGCATTGAACTAATTACTTTATTACTTTAATAATAAAGTATTGTGATCGACTTGGGAAAAAAAAAATTTGCTACCCTGAATTTTTTTTTCACGTTTCATGACTAAAATAGCCTAAAAATGCAAAAAAGAGACAAACACTTCAGAATTGATATGTCGATTGTCTCTTAAGCTATGTAATTGAAACTTGAAACGCATACTAAGCTTTGCTAGCGAAATATGAAAAAAATATGACATGTGGACTTAATAGTAGTGGGGAGAAATGGGGAACATTTCAAAAATGGCGCACTTTCCAAAACTACAAATCACAAAATCTCAAAATTGAGTACAGATATCAAATAAAAAATTTGTCAGATTATAGAGCTATATAATCTTAAATTTTGGTAAAAAATTTAAGTTGGGGGGTGTAAGGGGAGGGATGTGGAAAGCGAAAATGTTGATAATTTTGAGTGGGTTTTTTATGGCTCTGGTAAATGATGCAAAGTTTAAATTTTGCACGTCGACACATCTATTTAAGGTACACAGAAACAAAATAATAATTTGTTCCAAAATTGTTATGCACCGAAGTGGGGGTCTAACGTGCACAAGGTGTTTCATGTGCAATGAAAAAAACACATAAACTGAAAATTTTTGAATGAAATTTTTAGGTAGAAACTTGAAAATTTGCGAAATGCATTTAAAAAAAATCTTTAAAAGTGTGAAATATTAACTGGTCGAATATTTTCAAAACTTCTACCATGAGCATCAGAGGCATTGATACACGAAAGTTTGTAGTTTCGTCTACATTTCGTTTGTCTGCCTTTCGTCTATTAAAATGTGTAACTAAGGAGTGTTAGTCAGCACTAGTGTGAACTTTCGATTTCTTCGATTTCCTTTTGTAAAGCAACCAATCCAGCATTTGCATTACTTATCTGTCAACTGTCAAAGTTATTGCCGATTTCATTCCTTCTGTCGTTGTAGAGAAATTTTTTTCATTAAATCATCGTTGGCTTGCTAATTGTCTTATTTTCGGAAGGCTCTCATAATCGCCAGTCGAGTCTATCATACGCCTAGCATACGTATTGATCCTGATCGAAGCTGCAGGTCACGTAATCTTTTTCATTCTTTGGCTATGCATCATTACACCGATGAGTATGCTCTCTCCGCGAATTTAACGAGCACTGCTTGCCATTTGCGTCGGAATCATGGCGCAAGGACGATGGTCTGTTTGACGTTTCGTGGGCCTCGACAGGATTCTGTGGTCGTACATATCTACAGGTATTCGCTACTCGCCAAAAGGGAAGAGGAAAGCTCCTTTCTCAGACTTTTCGTGGAACTAGTACTGAGTATTGCATTGTTTGCCATGTTTGTGATTTCAGCAATCATGATAATGCTGGGATTCATCGTTTGGTGCTCGGATATGACGCACAAATTTCACTCGTGTGAAATCGCTGCCGGTCGAAATATCCGAAGACGAAAACAGACGGCGAACAACCAGGGCAAATATGTAACAATACCATTGATTTCAAAGTCAAAACATGTTGTTTGTATAATAATTGTTATCTTTGGCATAGAATTATTTGAATCCCCCAATACTCCCACCACTTCCAAAAAATATGTTTCATAAAAATTGCACGATTTCACAAAATGTAATAAATCATTTTTTTTTCAGTAATTATTTGTTATAAGATTTACTGATTTCAAATTGAGTACTAAATATTTGGCAAGCGTTATTAGTAGATCAAAAAATTTAACCAGTAAATTTCACCCCTTCTACTTCCTCCCACAGAATATGACACAATTTCGCAACTTAACAATAAGTCGATTTTCTTGCTAAATTTTAATGCTATTGATCTCCCATTTAAAACATGTCAATCGCTTGATGTTCATAGTAATTTCTGAAAAAAGCTGAAATTCTCCCAGTCCTTCTAGCACCTTCAATATGCACAAGCTCAGCAAATAAGATAAGTTCATTTTCTGAGTACATTTCAAAAGTTTAAAACGCAAAATTTTGAGTAAAATATTTTGAAAGCAGTTCTAGCACGATATGACAAGATTTGCTTATATCCGTTATCTCTTTTACCACCGCTCATACGAAATTTCTCAAAGTCACAAAAATTCCGTGTTTCAAGATTCTCCTTTACGCATATCGAATTTTTCGAAAAATTTTTGCACTAGCTATGAAAGCTTTTCGTACTAAATTTCATGCTAGTCCTTAATAATTTTCAAGGAAATTATAAATTTTTCATTTCTGGAATTGTTTTTTTTTTTTGGCAATTGTTATAATTTATGGAATGATTTCGGAGATTTTGAGAGAGGTAATAATCTAACGAGTATAGGTATTAAAACGAAATTTTTCGGCGTTAATGGTATTTGTATTGTCATACTTTGCTCAACATATCAAGTCGATACCTTCTACAGTTTGGTAGAAAAATAATTTCAGTAAAATTTCGATTTTTCGACAAATTTGAATGGGGTGTGCTAGAACGAATTAGAATAAGTTGATAACTTTTGCAGAATTGGTTGCAATTATAAAAAAATAATTCTGGCAAAAATTCATTTCTGGATTTGGCAGTTGCATTGAAACCGAATAAATGCATTTTTGAAAATTGTGCATTTGTGTGGTAATGCTATTTATATCATTATACTATGATGTAATTTTCAAGGCGATTACTTAAATAGTTTGGGAGAAAAATCAATTTCCTTAAACTTTCAAATTTCAGAAATTTTTATTGGAGGGGGTAAAAGAAGTCACGAACCTTAAGTGTTTTTTTTCACATCAGTACGGTAGCTCAAAGCGTCGGAGAGTTATGTTGTAGGCAGACAGATAGATGAATGGACGGATAGACTGACAGACACACGGTCCGTCGGAATAGAGGTTTTTGAGCGACAACAAATAATTTTGTATCCTTGGCGACTCCGTGCGAGTATTATTTCTGAGCGTTCCAAACAGTAAGCAAACATAATTTACTCTCACATTTTATCTAGAGTATAAAATTATTTTAAGATTTTGTGTTTAAATGGTTGGGAGGATTCCACTCGTTCATGAAGTTATTTCCACTTTCTAGCGAAAAATAACATGGAAAAATTTCAGCAGCTTAAATCGTTTGAGATTAATCGTATGTACAGACAAAAGAACTTCTTAAGTATTGACAACTCCTATACTCCGTTACAAATGTTAGAGCAAACAGAATAAACTCACAGACTTAATTTTTAATTCAAATAGTTCTTACTTCTCTGAAACGAAACATTACACGAAAAAAAGTTATCTGAAAAAAAGAGACCACATCTTCAATAGGGGAGTATCTTGATTACAGCCCCAGCTTTTTAGTCGTCGAGCTAGAGATACTCTTCTGCACGTTTCCTTGGAAAATTTCATATATCTACTACAGCATCTCTCAAAACGCAAAATCGACTTTTGTAACCGTACAAAGTCAAATCTCCCTTTCATCAGATCCAAGCGTTTTGTAACAATGTGTTTGATTCTATGTATAAATGTATGTGTGTTTTTCATTGTTAGAAGCGTCGTTCGCAATGGAAAGTGGAACCTGAACAAAGGCATAGAATCTTCTTCTGCCTTGTGTCCTACATGGTAAGGGAGTGCCGGATGACATTTGAATTCATTTCGGTTCTTAATTTGGTCCTAACTTCACTCCCATTGCCGGTACGCTATCCATTCCTTCTTCCATCGGGGAATTTTCAAGGATCTTATGGCATTGTAATGTCGAGAGATTTGTTAGAAGGGAAAAGATACACACATATGGTGTTTGAGGCTGAATCAGCAGTGATTGAAAATGATTACTTAGAGTGAAATTAAATTAGATGGAAAGTCAGTCGTAGCCGTTGATGGGGCATTCAAATGAAAGTTTACTTTAAAATTGACTTAAATATTCCTAGCATGAATGAAAGAATTATACTGCTTAAAGAAGTTTAGTTTTTGTTTCATCGTATGATTCCACATTATTTTTGAGGCTCGAGAGGCTCTGAATACACCATGGTAGTAAACGGATCACTGTATCGCCAATTACCATACAAATAATGTTTTCAGTTAGTCGTCCGGATTCCAATTAAATAATCTGATCGATTTTCCACCTTTTCAGCGATTTTAGACCATTTCGTCCGTAACCAATATTGATAGTTGTTCAGGTTGGTCATTGTTGAGAATTTACTCCCGCTCTCCTGCGAAAGGTTTATTCTACTGCTTTTTAGTTATACAGGACGTACCATTCTCGGCGAAGACCGTTTGCAGCAATTGAAACGTTTCTTTATGAGTCTACCAACATTTCGGCACAAATTTTTTACAGATACGAGTATGTTGCTCTTGTTTTGTGTAGATCATAAAAACTCCAAAGTACTAAGAAGTAGCTTCACTTTTCTTATAAACATAACAAATTAATACTTTGACAAATACGTTTGATATTTTGATACTATTTCGGTGAAACGTACTCTATCAAACTATATTTGAAGTTTCGCGATATCCGACCCTTAAGGGGAGTTCACATTACACAAATTTCGGAACTTTCTGAGAATGAGGTTACAATATTTTTGCGGACGTGTGTTTCTTTGATTGAGTTCAAATTTTGCAAAAGTAATTCATATTATGCAAATGAATTATTACTTTAAAAATAAACCTAAGGACTCTGAAGCATAGAAGCATAGCCAATATTTTATCACAAAATCCTTTATTATCTGTTTTTTATTATCTACTATTTAAAAAAAACTCCGCCATAGACGGTCCCAAGCCCGGTTTGAGAAAAGGAGAGGGAACATGGAGTTAACCTGAATGGCCACTAATACCAGTGCGTCTCAGGAAATAGGCAAAAATATGACATAGTTGGACTCGCAGCACAGCTGTGAGTACTCCAGCATGTCATATTTAGCTCGAAACTCCCACCCTTTTTCTACTAGGGTGTAATAAATAAGTAGGACCGGTCCTTCAGGTCGGGGGTTGGGCGAGGCGCCGACAACGCATCACCGGAAAAAGAACACTGTCCAGAAACCTGAAGAACAGCCTCGGAAAGGATGGAATCAACGGCAACGACCCCGCAAACGAAAAATGGACTACTCTATTGGATCTTGGAATGTTCGATCCTTAATTAGGACAGGAGCTCTGAAAGAGTTCCTCGAAGAAGTGGCAAAACATAATATCAACACAACTGCCATCCAAGAAACGAACTGGCTCGGTAACAAAATCATGGACATGAGATCACACACAATCTATCCAAGTGGAAAATTGTCAGGAAGCCGAGAGTTTGGAGCCGCTTTTGTCGTTGACAAAAAATTTAATCAGCAGTAAGTGAAAGATTGTGTGCAATCCGAATAAAGACTAAATTTTTCAACATTTGGTTGATCAATGTTCAAGCACCAACAGAAGACAAGGACGATATAACTAAAGACGAAATTTATGCCACCCTAGACACAACCTATGATTCACTGCCCTCGAATAACCTAAAAATTGTCTTAGGGGATTTTAATGCAAAAGTCGGAAAGGAGGAGACTCATAGAGGAACAACAGGAGGGCACAGCCTCCATGACATAACCAATGACAATGGCCAACGTGTTATTGATTTCGCAAGCAGCGAAAATATCATAGTAAACTCTACGTACTTCCTACATCGCGATATTCACAAACGGACATGGGCATCACCAGATGGTCACACCTTCAACCAAATAGACCACGTTCTAATTGAGAAAAGGGCTGCTTGCAGCATACTTGATGTACGAACTCTCCGCGGTGCGAATTGTGACTCTGATCATTATCTAGTCAGAGCTAAGTATCGATGAATAGCTTGTCGTGGATATTCGAAAACGAGTAGAGCTCGCAAATTCAATGTCGACAAACTTAACGACGAAACGGTGTCGCAGGCTTACATGTTAGCATGTAATAAACACCTGACACCAATATATGAAAATATCCAAAATATGCCAGTGGAGAATGCGTAGATGAAAATACGAGACGGCATCAAATTCTCCGCAGACGAGGCATTAGGATATCAAACACGGCGAAAAAATAATGATTGGTTCGACCAAGAATGTCGCGATGCAATAGATAGAAAGAACGAGGCTTACAAAATTTTTACCGAACGACCAACACGAGCCAAAAAAGAAAGATATGACGAGCTTAGGCGATATGCGAAAAAGACCTGCAGATGAAAACAAAGGAAGTACCACAATGATAAAATACAAAAAATTAACGACCACATGAGAAAAAATAAAATTCAGGACGCATACATAATAGTAAAAAACTTAAAAAAGGGATATAAGCCAAAAACAAGTCTCTGCAAAGACGCTGAGGGCAATATAATCAGCTACAAATAAGAAATCAAAAGAAGAAGGGCTTCCTACTTTGAACATCTCTTGAATCCCACCCCATTAGCACCGATCACGACAGACAACATTTCAATTGAAGCCTCAACTGACGAAGATGAACCGTCAGCGACACCACCCACGCTTGCCGAAATCAAAGCAGCCCCATGTGACCAAAAACTAAATAAAGCGCAGGGAATCGACGAAATGCCACTTGAACTTATGAAAAACGGTGGAAATTGTGTCGCTGAAATACTGCACAACATGCTATGCAAAATTTGGACAGAGGAAATCATACCCGACGATTGGCGAAAAATCATTATATGTCCAATTTCTAAGAAAGGAGACAAACTCTGCTGTAAGAATTACAGAGGAGTATCATTGTTGTGTACGTCCTATAAAATACTGACAAAAATAATTGAACGTCGTCTTAAGCCCTATACCAATCAAATAATTGGCGAATACCAAGGCGGATTCAGAACCAGACGATCTACAACAGACCAGATATTCTCGGTGAAACAGGTGCTTGAGAAATGCTGGGAATATAACACGGACGTGCACCAAATATTCGTAGATTTTAAACAAGCATACGACAGTATCGACAGGAGCGTACTGTACCAAATCATGCTTGACTTTGGAATTCCTCCAAAACTAGTCCGACTAACAAGACTCACAATGACGAACACTGAATCCCAAGTGAGAATACAAACCGATTCCACAACCAGCTTTCGAACGGAATGTGGTTTAAAGCAGGGAGATGGTCTAGCTCCATGCTTTTCAATTTGGCACTAGAGTGTGTCGTCCGAAAAATCCCAGTCGACACCACCGGGATACTACTATTGAAGTCCCCCCAACTAGTAGCATACGCTGACGACATTAACATCCTAGCAAGATCCTTCCCTAGTGCTAAGGAGGTATTTGTCAATCTTGACTCCGCCGCAAAAGAAGTAGGGTTGCGCATTAACGAAAACAAAACAAAACTAATGACGCAAACAAGAAGGAGAATGCCAATCAGACAAAACATAACAATCGCGGAATATAATTTGGAGAGTGTGGACAACTTCATATATCTTGGAGCTAATCTAGCAAAGGACGGTAATGAAACAGACGAAATCAAACGACGCATAATACTTGCAAAGGACGTATTATTCGGTACTTCCAATAATGAAATTCAAGAAAGTGCACAGGAACAATAAGCTGCGTATTTATAAAACTATTATACGACCTGTGCTCTGTTATGGCAGCGAGACGTGGACATTAACGCGAACTTCTGAAAAAGAAATGAACGCATTTGAATGAAAGGTCCTACGAAGTATTTTGGGACCTGTGAAGGAAAGAACGGAATGGCGAATAAGATACAACCATGAATTGTATCAATTCTACGACGAGCCAGAAACTTCAACGTTCATAAAGCTACGTAAACTGCAGTGGGCTGGCCATGTAGAGCGAATGGAAGACAGAAGAATCCCAAAACGTGCTCTGAAAGGCAAAACGAGTGGTAACCGGCCAGTACGCAGGCCACGCAAGCGATGGGAAGACTTGGTTGATGAAGATAGCAAAGCCATCTTAAAAAACATAACAGGGATACGATTGCGCGTAAAGCGCAATCTTACGATACTCTAGATGAAATAAAATTTTTTGTGATCCCAAGAAATTTTGTATGGGGAGTGTTAGAAGAGGGGGATAGCATTGAACTAATTTTTTCCCCATCATGCTAAAGTAGCTATAAAAATGTTTTATACAAAATGCGTACTCTAAAAATTGAAGAGGAGCTGAGAAAATTAGTGTGTTAGATTTAGTGAAAATGTGCAGTTTGTATGGGAGGTGGTAGAAAGAGTGGGGGGATTTTAGTGATTTTTTTTAGAAATAACTAAGAATATCATAAAATTGACATCTCTTAAATTTTAGACTAGTAACATTCATACTTTTCAAGAAAATAGATTTCTTGTGAAGTTGTGAAACTAGGGTAGAAGCAGTAAAGCTAATCAAATATTTTTTTCTGATCTTAGTGATAATGCTAAATAAGTATTTATAACTAAATGTGAGCTCGATAAATGTTATATGTTCTGAGAAAATCGGCTTAGAGCATTTCTTGAAAAAGTGTAGTTTGTATGGGAGGGGTTGGAAGGAGAGGGAGGACGCAAATAATTTGTATACTGTATATTGAAATCATTATGAAAGTAATATATCCCGAAATTCAGACTAATAGCTTTTATACTTTTCGAGCAAGTCCATTTATAGTCGAATTGCAAAATTGTGTCATTTCTTATGGGAGGGAGTAGAATCAAATTCCTGTTAAGACCACCTATAGGGTGGTTATTCCTCTGGCCTCCTACTCAACTGCTCGGGAGTAGAAGGGGTGAAGCTAATCGTCTAATTTTTTTTTAGCCTTACTAATAATTTTAAATAAGTATTTAGTACATAATTTCAGCTCGCTAAATTTTATACGCACTGAGTAAATTGGCTTAGAGTAATTTATGACAAGTACAGTTTGTATGGGAGGTGGTAGAAGGAGAGGGAGGACACGCATAATTTTTATACGGTAAATTGATATTATCATAAAATTAATACACTCCAAGTTTCAGGCCAATGGCTTTTATATTTTTCGAGCAAATCCGTTTATTGTCAAATTGCGCATTTGTGTCATTTTGTATGGGAGGGAGTAGAAGGGGTGGAGCGATTTGGCTCGTTCACGAACTTGACCTTACTTTTTTGTCAAAAACGACGTGTACGAAATTTGAGCTTTCTAGCTCAACGCGTTCTCAAGCTAGAGAGCGAACGGACGGACGGACGGACAGACGGACGGACGAACGGACGGACGGACAGACATCCGGTTTTGAGATTTTTGAGTAATAATATTATCTTCTGTATCATTCATTTTTTTCTCCGAGCCTTATTTCTTGGCGTTACAAACTTTAGAGCAAACTTATAATACTCTCAGATTTCATCTAGAGTATAATTAGCAGCTGGAGGACGCGGTCTTTGGATCGAGACGATTGGAGGCGACGACTTCAGGAGGCCAAGGCCCCGATTTGGGCTGTCGCACCATTAATGATGATGATTTAATTAAAAATTTCACGAAAAATCAAATGAAAAACATTTTATTTATTGTTATTATACACACACAAATTTTCATGCTCTTAAGATAAATTTTAATACAATATATTTTTCGAAAATTTCGAGATTTCAATTAGACGTTTCATGTGCACAAAAATAAAAGGAACGTTGTAATACGACTGCTGTCGTCTATATTTGCGAAGCTCTTAACATTGTCAGAATTTCGATACGTGTACGCCTCAAGTGTTTTCGAGCAGATTGTAAACAAAATATGCACACACTCGCACATATTTTTATCCAGTAGCAGACTAGATACTGGTGCCTTCAAAAAATGACCTAAAGGAAATTTAAGAAAATATTTATCATGAAAATGTTTTGGTATATTTTCTTGAAGAACTGCTTCGGGCTCTTTCACACTGCTGTCTTTGTCTTCGTTTCTATAATATTGATCGAATTTGGCGTGTGTATAATTCGGAAAGGACATCTATCAGATTCTTAATGGGTTCTTAACGGCAACAAGCAACAGTAAGTTCAAGTAACACCGTCTTTTATACGGCTACTATTATATGTATAACAATGTAAGTAATCCGTTTGAGAAGGACTCAATTTCCTTTCAGTATTTTTAATACAATTATTATAAGGACTTTGCATTCCACAACCATTATAGCCTGTATTGAACATGTTAGTAAGATTATACAAAGAAAGTTGATACTCGTCAATGTCACTGCCATATTGTTTCAATTTTGATTAGCAAAAATATACATAAATAGTTCGGTTTGCTAGGATTCGAATAAGCACAACAGAATTATGTCAGTCATTTTATTTCCTAATGATGACACTAATTCCTAAAATATATTTTCGTATTTTGGATGTGCTTGTATTATTGTAGAAGACATTCTCAACTGAAGGCAAATTAACTTTAAGGTCTGTTGGGAGCTCAGGACTAGATCTTATAAATGAAAATAATATGAAACTAAATAATAAATATTTTCAAAATATGAAAAATCTCATCAAGAGTCAAAATCTAATATAACATAACACATTTTGAATTGTCGCCTTTATTCTTAGCCAATCTCAAACCCGGGGGTGCACTATATTAGCATTTCGGTTATCTTCTCGAAATGGATACGTAGGTTGCAATCAAGGAGGATACATTGTAAGAATTTTATTTAAGGCCTTTTTCATGAGGAACTACTTTTTGATATGGAAATTTTCGAAAATTGAGTCCAAACTTAGCTTGGGTCCAAACAAGTTTTAAAAAAACCGAATTTGATTTTTTTTCCTGGTTGTGGATACGATCCTGTTTTTTATAAGAAATAGCGAAATAAATTTAATTGCTTTCTGGTTCCTGTTTAAGCTAACCACTTTAGCGTACGACAAATTGGAGATTTTTAATGGGTCTAAGTCAAGGAGGATATATAAAAAGGAGTGACTATGAGCATGCTTTGCCTTGTAAGCAAAATGGGAATGAATGTATTTCCCTCCCTTACTACCGAAATGCTCGAAATATTTCGAAAAAAATCGTTTCGCTATCTTTGTCTGCCACACTTAAAAATATTGCAATTAACTCTTTCCCATGATAAATTGTTCGAAACAGTTGTCAAATTTTCGAAAAAAATTGTTTCGCTATCCTTGTTTGACATACTTAAACCCAAAGTAACTATCTCTGTCCCGCGTTATATTGTCCGTTGCTAAAATGCTTAGCTTAAACACAAACCAAAACTAATAAAAATTGAAAAAATAAAATTTTCTGAAATGAAACAGCAAACTCCATTGTACTGAAAATTAGTTTATTGCTGACTGAATACTAGCAACTAAGAGAGAATACAAATTATGGTATTTTTTTTGTAAAAGTTTGAAGCCAAGTTAAGCTTGGACACAATTTTCGAAAATTTCCGAATCAAAAAATATTCCCACATGAGACAGACTATCAGGTACTCCTTCTATATATCCTCCTTGGTCTAAGTATACCGAGACTGAAAATGAATCAGAGAAAGAATCAAAAGAATCTGAAAATTAAATAAACGATTATGGCGCAAATTTTTAAATAATTCCGAAAAATTAGAGAAATATTTAGCTATTAAGATCAAATTCTATTTGCGCATCGTATTAAATATTTTAATTGAACATTTCGATTACGATGTCTACATATAAGCGCCTTCGGAAATGCAATTGCAATTCAATTCTAACCGTGCAATATTGACATATTATTTCTTACATTTAGTGGAATGCCATAATTCATTATGTTGACATATTTATACAATTGTTTCAAAAAATTTGGAGGATATGATTAATAAGGGAGAGAAATTCTTTCATCACTCTTTGCTTTTAAGACAAATCATTATTATCTATATCTATATATCTACAACATAACTCTCGAACGCTTTAAACTATCGTACTGAAATTTGTTTTGTGTTATTTATAGCACAAAAGTAACTTTAAATCCATGAACGGGCTAGATTCTTTTACTCGTTCTACCCTCTCCCATATAAATTTCTTGAAATTTCGTAATTTTAAGAAAGTAATTTTCTTTCGAAAATATTTAAGATATCAACTTGAAATTTGGGACAAAGTATAGTGAGGTATATGTCATTTCCACCACAAAATATTGGTTCGATCCCTTAACTCCTTCTACCCTACCCCATGCAAATGTAACATTTTGAAAAACTCATTTTGTCGATTTTCATTGATACTAGCAAACCAGTAAACACGAATTTTTTCCAGAACAAATTCTATTATAATTGGAATCAGTTTTGAAAAATTATCAACTTCACTTCACTACTTCGACCCCATCCCATACAAATTTCACTGAAATTTTAAATTTAAATTAAATTATTTCCCTTCGAAAGCGTCAAAACTATCGGTTTGAAATTTTCTGAAAAGTTTAACAATAGAAATACCATTGATGACAAACAATTTTGTTTAGATCCTTGTACTCGCTCTACCCCACCCATACAATTGAATTTTTTGGAAAATTCATTATAACCATTCCCCCTCCCCCCTACTGCTAATACCTCCGTTCAAAAGTTACTATTCAAGAAAATATTTGGAATGACATTCCGGTACATTAAACTCTTTCCCATTGCACCTAGAGTATCAAAAGATTGGGCTTTACACCCAATTGTAATTCTGTTATGTTTTTTTTATACTCTAGATGAAATCTGAGAGTATGTTCTGTTTGCCTTACCGTCTGTAATACTAAGAAATAATGTTCTAACAGAGTCGCTAAGGATACAGAAATGATTGCTGCAGTTCAAAAACCTTGAGTTTGAGTGACCGTGTGTCCGTCCGTCTGCCCGTCTGTCTGCAACACACCTTTCGACCGCTTTGAGCTACCATGCTAACATTTTTTTTATGTCACTCCTTGCAAAAAAGCAACTTTAAGTTTGTGAATCCCCTTCTACTCTTTCAAATTTCATGAAATTTAGAAATTTTAAAGAATTGATTTTTCTTTTGAAAATTTGGCAAAATTAAGTTGATATAAATACTGTTATGGATCCGGAAAACCGCCGATATTTCTGGAAAATACAAGATCAGTATCCCCTACTGTGTAAAACGCCATCTAGAACGTTCAAGCAAACACCCGACGGAACTTGAATAGTCTAGACACACACCTAAAACCGCCTGACGGAAGCTTCCAGAACTAGGGGGATTTGCTATAAAAAGCTCGGAGCTGTCAGCAGCCACTTAGTGAATCAGCGACATCTGAACGCGACGGTAGTAAAAGCGATAGAAAGCGAAATATCGGTAGTGCGTTTTAAGGCGAATTAAGTTAACGTGAAAATTAAGTAAAAAGACTGCGAATAATAAATTATCTATTATTTTTAAACGAATTGTGTTTTCTTTGAAATCCGGCGAACCCCCTAGCTCGTAACAACTGGTGTCAGAAGTGGGATTTCAAAGATAAATTCGGGTTAAAAATCGCGAGTGAAATTAAAATTCTCGAACGGATAATTTTGTGAGAGCGAAAAAGTGAAACTAAAATTCTCGAACGGACAGTGAGAATTTTGTGAAATCGAATATTCTCGAGTGCTCTCGTGAACAGTGACTTTAATTAGCGAAGTAAAATCGCGGAACTAAAATTCTCGAACGGACAGTGAGAATTTTGTGAAATCGAATATTCCCGAGTGATTTAGTGAGCAGTGACGTAAATTTAAGTGAATTCGAATCGCGGAAAAACTGGAAATAATCGGTAGTGAAAATGCCGCGTTATTTAAAGGACTTAAAATTAACGGAGCTGAAGGAAGAGCTCAGTAGACGAGAGTTACCTACGACAGGGAGCAAGTCTGAACTTGTCAGCCGTATGATCGAGACACTGCAGGCTGAGGGTGAAGATGCAGATAGTTTTGAGTTCCAAATCAAAGAAGCTCGTGGAGAGGAGTGTTCTGGTGCAACGGATGCTCTAACACAGTTAATGCAACAAATGATGAACAAATTAGAACAACAATTAATGGACACTAAACAACAATCTGCGGACATGAATCAGAAGTTAGATCAACAATCAGCGGACATTAAGCAGAAACTGGACCAACAAAGTCAGCTGTCAGTGGACCTCAATGAAAAATTAGATCAGACTTCAAGGGAACTCAACCAAAAATTGGAGCTGCAGAATAACAAAATAGACACCATGGGTAAGGCAATAGAAGAAAATGTAGAGAAGAAACTTCGAATCTTCGAAGAGCAAATTACGGAAAGACATCCGGGATTGCAGAAGAAGTCGAACGCCTAAAAAGAGACTTCGATAACGTCAAAGCGACTGGAGTCATCAAGGCAGAACACGTTGCGCACAAGGGTCTCAAGGCTACAATCTTCGATGGACAAACACCGTGGGCTATTTATAAGACCCAATTTGAGGTAGCCGCAAGAAACAACCATTGGAATGATCTGGAACGAGGAACGGCTCTTATATTGGCGTTAAGAGGCCCACCAGCAGAAGTTCTTCAAACGATTCCGCAGGAGCAACAACAAGATTTTTCAACGTTAGTCCGGACATTGGATCTTCATTACGGCAGTGACCACATGCGAGAGATCTACAAAACTCAACTGAATAACCGAATGGCGAAACACTTCAAGAGCTGGCACGCGGAGTAACCATCGAGATCGAGAAATAGTAGAAGAATGTGTGTGTCAGAAATCCGAGTACAACAAGCGGAGCGAAGGATCTGGTGCTCCCCGATGCTGGAATTGTGGACAGGCAGGACACTTAAGACGCGACTGCCGCAAACCCAGAAAAGCGATCAACTATTGTTCCGGCTGCGCTGCTAAACAAAGAGGAGGAAGGGGCGAACCGTCACGAGAGCACGCTTCGCCTAATGACAGTCCGGGAAACGAGTAAAGGTCAACTTCATGGGACAGAAGTTGGCTGGTAGAATCGACGCCCCCGGAACCATCATCGCATCCGCAAATCCGGCGAACCCCCTAGCCGTAACAATACCATTAATGTCTTAAAGTATTAATCTGATTCTTTGAAAAACGCATTTCTTCGATTTTCAATGGAACTAACCGGTAAGACTGAAATGAAAATAAATGTGCGTAAAGCCAAGTACATGCACGTAGGTTCGAACACAATCACACCGATATTTCTAAACGAACAAGATGTGAAAGTGATGCAAGATTTGTGTTACCTCGGTTAGACGGCATAGTTAGCATAGACGGCGGAGCCGAAAACAATATTTGGGCTTGTACAAATATAACTCGTCAGGTCTTCGGTATCATTTCTCCTTTCTGGAGATAAAGAGAGATGTCCCTTCGCAAGTAGCTGCGAGTTATTGCTGCATTCATCAATGCCGTGCTATTATATCGTTGCGCTACATAAAAAGTTGTCACATAGCTTACCAAGAAACTGAAAACTTTCGTGAACCTATGCTCTCGAGGCATTTTGGGGATATTCTAGCCAGATTTCATCTCCAACGACGAACTTTGAGATTCAAAGGCGGATTTGGCAATGGATCGGTCTCAATTCGAGGAATCCAGAGCAAAACATCTTCAGACAAGATGAAAATTATAACCTTGAATGTATTTCTCGGGTTGGTTGATCGCAGAGTACGTGAAAGCCAGCAGTTGAACAGGAGACCATTGAAATAAACATCAGTTGATTCATATAGTATGTATTACAAGCTATAAAAACTCGATTGGCTACTACTTAAAATATTTTGAAATTTTAAATGTGCACAGGAATGATTCAATGACGAAACGAAATACAGTACAATAATAAGGAATTAGATTACGTCTTCAGAAGTAACGGAAAAAACGTATTTTAAAAATAAAATCATTTTATTTTGTACAACTACTAAATCGCACAAATGCGCCTTATTTCCATAGATGTCTTGAATTCCTTGTGTAAGCGTTTTTTGCGCAAAACATTTTAAGTCAAATTCAAATCTATACAATTCGCTTAACTCCGATTCCGTTCCTTTTTTCTCGAATTCTTCGATGAATCCTTAAAGTAATTTCAGTTCCATGTTTTTCATCCTCCTTCGAGCAATATCAATGGAAAATTCATGAAAATCGAAAGAAATATTGTTGGTGTGCTCCGGTAGTCTATGCTGTAAAGAAGTCTAAGAAGAAAACGAAGACGATGTCGTAAAAGTAGACGTAATTTTCCGGATTGAATGTAAAAATCCTCCTCAAGATTTGCTCTGATTTTTCTCTGGACACACTTTTTTGTTTAGTTGCTGGTATATTCCAGAGTTAAATTTCTTAAAAGAAAAAAAATTCCTTTTTATCTGGGGACAGTTGTTATGGTTTTTTCCTCAGGAAATCAAACAAGGACATACGAATCAAAGATATTGAAAAGTTAGTCAGAAACATTCGAACAATTTCGATATAGCTAGTAGCGAATTGAAGTGGTTTTTGTTTATTTCATGTCGTAAAAATGCTCCATCGTTGTCATTTTTTTTTGTGAAATTGCAAGATATTGAATTACACATAGGTTTTACGGTATTAAAACCTGGTATTTTACAGTTTGAGATTCATTTTCTTATTATGATTTCGGTTTTTCTGATTTTAAAAATCGACTTTTTTTTATTGTTTGCCTGGGCTGTTTTGCATTTTTACAGTATGAAATTCTTTAGAGTAATACATATATTGATAGCACATACTGATAAATTCTTAAAGCTAATGTACTCAATTTCAATATAAATTGGTTCAACGGTTCACAACTTAAAGGCGGAAACGTTTCGAAATTTTAAAATGTATGAGTGTTCGTTCAGCCATCTGTGAATATTTCGTCCAAATTAGCTCAGTTTCTGTGAATTTTGGCTAGCGCAACAAAAATCGACAAAGATTTTCTGAATTGAAACTTTGAAATTCTGAGTAACTTCACTACGTATGAAACAAAAGATTTCCGGATTCTACACTGTTACGCTTTATTATTCGTGACGTTTCGGTCTCTGCTGAGACCTTTATAAAACTACGTATGTTTTTCATCCAATTATTTATTTTTTTCAGTTTTTTTTTATCAAAAAAAACTTTGTTTTATTGTCAAATATCAAATAAATAATTATTGATTTCACAAAATACAAATAGCAGATAAGACTCAGCATAATTCTAAAGATAATCTTTAAGATTGCAACTAACAAAAGTGTTTATATTTATCCTAAATTCTGATCAAAATTATTCTATCAGCGAAATAATGTTTCATAAAGCGATATCGAAATTCCATGTGGTGATTTGGCAGGTACTTATTCATACCGGGAATGCCTTTCTTATTAAGAGAGGAAATCGCAAAATTGTGGCACGAATATATCCGTCACACAATATCGCGTGTTCATGACTATTTGCTCAGTTTTAGTTCGTCGGATATAGGATACAAACTAATAAAAAATAAAAAAAAAAAAACACGAAAAAGGTAAATCCAGAATTTATTGGGTATGGTGTAATATTTCAGAAATTCGCTCTATTTCCGTTGAATTAATCGACGCGAATAACAATTGACATGCGGTATTCAAAGAGCATTGATTAAATAGGTCACCTGAAACCTAAGTTTGGTGTAGTCATTAGTCAAAAAGGTAAATTTAAGTAAATTTCAGACCAGCATATCTACAATAGCCTGGAATAATCTACAGACTAATTCAATAATTATCTGTGATTTTTTCTTCAGCCGAAATAGAGTTCATCCAGTTATGAGTTAATAGCGGTTGAATTCATAAGCCTAATATCCTGAAGGAACGATGATTGCGTGTTTGACTTTACATTGCTTTGTGAAATTTCCCTTTCTTGAGTAAAAAAATTCGGAAGTTATTAAGAGAAATGATGTAAAGTTAGTAACGCCTAGTTTTCATTGAATAATAAAAAGTTTTGTAGCAGCATAATTAAGACATCTACAAACAAGTTTTTTTTTATTTTAGGGAACAATAATGGAATGCAATAAATTGGATTTTAATTTATAATTAAAGTTTTCCAACAAATCTAACCGCAATATTTACAATTATTCTTTTGAAATATTATTTTATCATTTCAATTATTATATTGTTGGCAACTGCAAATTATTTTAAAACCAACCTATTAAACTGTGGTTTTCACATTTTGCATTAAAAATAAAGTATTAATATATATTTTGCATAATAAGCATTTTACCACGCAATAAATATTTTTTCCTGTCATTGTAAAGAACAAAACTGTATGTATGTGTAGTCCATGAAAAAATTTAATTGCGTGGACTTAAATTAAAATTTATTAACAACGTTGGGTCGTTTTCAATAAGCAGAGAGAGACAGAGTAAATTGTTTGGGGACGGCGTTTTATGTGAAAAATCCTATCGATATGTTTTTATTTACTGCGCGAATACATTTTCCAGCTATCACCGTTCTTGTCGCTGTATATTTTTCAGGAAAAAAACATTAATAATAATTAACGATTAAAAATGTTTATATTATCTAGTATACCTATATAAATAATTATATGAAAAATAAAATAATAAAATGATAATGCATTGAGCTATGAGAACAATATAAATGCCTTTGTGGTTATTTTATTAAGCTGAAAATGAATTATTACTGCGAAAACTTTTTTTATAAATAATTAATTCAGGCTAAAACAACCAATTAAAGTTTAAATTTTCATATTTACTAAAATTTACAAGTGATTTAATTTTTTATTAAATTACATTTCTTGTATATAATTAATTCTCATGCTTTCACCTTATTATAAAGGCAATATAATAAACGATTTTATATTTCAGTAGATAATGTCCACAGTAAATATAATTTATTCATTAGGGCTTGCAGCAGTTTTTCAGTTTAACTTTATTATTACAATAATAAAGTATTGTGATCGACATAGAAAAAAAAATCCTAACAAGAAATTTTGTTTTTTCACGTTTCATGACTAAATTAGCCGATAAAACAAAAAAAAACATAACATTGGGCGTAAGGCTCAATCATGTGATACTCTAGATAAAAGAGAAATTTTTTGATTCAAATAAATTTTATACGGGAATTGTGGTGGAGCGGGTGATGACATTAAACTAATTTTTCGCATCACGCTACAGTTGCCATCAAAATGTTTTATATAAAATTTCGGATTCAAAAATTGAATAGGTACTGAGAAACTGTATTGGATTCAGGGAAATTGTGCAGTTTGTATGAGAGGGAGAGTTTTTAATGAATTTTTCAGAAATAACTAAAAACATTATGTTTTTACATCAGTAGCATTTATTCTTTTCAGGCAAATTGACTTTTTGTGAAGTTGTGGAATTGCGTCAGATTGTATGGGAGGGGGTAGAAGGAGTGAAAATGATCGTCTAATTTTGTTTGGTCTTACTAATAGTTTTAAGAAAAATATTTAGTGCACAATTTCTGCTCGATAAATTTTATACGTACTGAGTAAATTTTAGTATTTCGTGAAAAAGTGCAGTTTGTATGGGAGGTGGTGGAAGGAACAGGGGGACTTAAATACTTTTATACAGTAGATTGAAATCATTATAAAAGTAATACATTCCAAATTTCAAATAAATAGCATTTATACTTAACGAACAAGATCGTTTATTGTCGAATTGCAAAATTGTGTCATTTTTTAGGGGAGGGGGTAGAAGGGGTGAAGCTAATCATCTATTTTTTTTTTGGTTTTACTAATAATTCTAAATAAGTATTTAACGCACAATTTCAGCTCGATAAATTTAATACGCACCAAATCAATTAACATTTGGAGCATTTCTTGAAAAAGTACAGTTTGTATGGAAGGTGGTGGAAGGAGGGGGAGAAAATTCATAAATTTTATACGGTAGATCGAGATTGTCATAAAAGTAATGTATTCGAAATTTCAGACCAATAGTTCTATATTTTTAGAGCAAATCCTCCACTTACATTCCCTACTATAAATTTTTTAACAAAATTAAAAACTATGTAGTTCTACAATCTGACGAATTTTCGTTTTGATATGTGTTCTCACTTTTGAGATATCAATCAAATTCCTGTTAAGACCACCTATAGGGGCATAGGACAGAAACAACTCTCTTCCACAAGGCGCAATCCTGAGCATCGGCATTAAGCTGTTTCCAGGACTTGTTTATTCCTCTGGCCTCCTGCTCAACTGCTCGCTTCCATGTGTTACATGGTCGACCAACCCGACGTCTTCCTTGAGGATTATAATCCACAGCCTGTTTGGGGATGTTTTGCTCTGGTTTCCTCAAAGTATGACCGATCCACTGCCACTTCCGCCGTTGAATCTCAATGCCAATTTTAATCTGGCCAGTTGTACTCCAAAGTACGTCGTTGGAGATCACTTCTGGCCAGAATATTCCTAAACTGCGCCGGAGGCATTGGTTTACAAAAGTTTGTAGTTTCTTGATAAGTCGAACAGTCACTTTCCACGTAGAACAACAATATAATAACACGGATTTGACGCATGCCATTCACCGAATGGCGGAAACTATCTCTTCCTTATCTGGAGGATCGCCCTAATAGATGATTTTTGCGGTTGGATGTTTGGTAGTTGTTCTGTTTCTGCAATATCTTCCTCGGACAAGATGTTTAAAGTGTCAGAGAAGTATTCCTTCCATCGCCGCAACTGATATTCACTCATATTAAGGAGATTTCCGTTGACATCTCTCACCAGGTGGTTGACGGTGAAATTCCTGTTCGTCAACTGTTTCATGATTTTGAATAGTGAACCTATGTCCCCAAGGCAAGCCGCAGATTCTGCCTTGTTTGCCAGATCTTCAATGCCTTTCTCTTGTCGCGTTTAACAGCCTTTTTAAGCTGTATATGAGCATCGCGGTAGTTCTGCCTCAGGTCGGGCATTTGTAGGTTGACATCGGTTTGAGAGGTGATTGCAAATTTGGCTTTTTTCCGATTGCCAACCTTGTCCCATGTGTCTTGCGACATCCAGGGTTTCTCACCGCTTTGCACATATCCCACAGATTCTTCAGTTAGTTAGAAAAGTGTTTCTGGTTGCCTCTTAATTGGCGTCCAGTGTACGCATTTCATATTCACCCAATGTGGATGACTTTTCGCGTAGAATAGTGGTGTATTCCCGTTTTTTGTTGGGATCTCTGAGTTTATCCCCATTAAGCTTGCGCTTCATTTGAAGAATTTGTGGTCGTCTGATAGCTGGTGTACACAATCTCAAGCAGGCAACCATCAAGTGGTGATCGCTCCCCACGTCAGCTCCACGTTTCGCTGGCACATCGAGGAGACATCTTCTCCATCGGCGACTTATAGCGATCTGGTTCTGAGTAACACTTTTGAGATATAGCGGTTTAAAATTTTGAAAAGTGTGCCATTTTTTAAATACTCCCCATTTTCCTCCACTACTGCTATAACCAATTTTACTTTATTATTTTAATAATAAAGTATTGTGATCGACTTAGGAAAAAAAAAAATTTGCTACCCCGAAATTTTTTTTTTCGCGTTTCATGACTAAAATAGCCGAAAAATGCAAAAAAAAAAATCCGTCTGTCTGTACGCCTTACGCCGTATGCCGACGTGTACGCTCAGCGCACATTAACTCCCAAACCCTTCAAGATAAAAAGTTCATTTTTGGAGGGATTGTAGGTAGTTGCGGATCTCAGGCGGATACTCATTTTGGGGGGTGTACGAATTCAGGGGGACGCAGGGGGAGCGCTTAAACCGAAAAATACGAATTCAAATATCTCAACCATGGTTACAGCTAGAAAGCTAAAACTCAACACACATATAGAAAAGTTTGTGGGACAACTTTTAAAAATAATTTAACTTTTTTATCCATTGGGGTGCGAAAAGGGGGGGCTAAGAACCAATTGGCGGCCGAATTTTTTTTTCAAAAGATTATATCTTCGAAACTACTACCCATAAAAAATTGATATTTTGAGAAAATTAAAATAGCATCAGGATCTACTAGAATCAGTTTAGACAAAAGCTAAGTTTTGTAAGGGGGAGGGTCAGGGGGGGTGCAAAGAAAAACACTTAAGAATTAATATCTCGACTGTCTCTTAAGCTATGTAATTGAAACTTGAAATGAATACTAATCTTTACTAGTGACATATGAAAAAAATATAATATATGGACATAATAGTAGTGGAGGGAAATGGAAAGCATTTCAAAAATGGCGCACTTTCCAAAATTACAAATCACCAAATCTCAAAATTGAGTACACATATCAAATCGAAAATTTGTCAGATTGTAGAGCTATATAATTTTGAATTTTGGTAAAAAATTTAAGTTGGGGGGTGTAAGGGGAGGGAGGTGGAAAGCGAAAATGTTGAAAATTTTGAGTGATTTTTGTATGGCTCTGGTAAAAGATACAAAAATTAAATTTTGCACGTCGACACATCTATTTAATGTACAAAGGAAAAAAATAATAATTTGTTTCAAAATTGTTATGCACCGAAGTGGGGGTCTAACGTGCACAAAGTGTTTCATGTGCAATGAAAAAAACACATAAGCTGAAAATTTTTGAATGAAATTTATAGGTAGGATCTTGAAAATTTGCGAAATGCATTTAAAAAAAATCCTCAAGAGTTTAAAATATTAACTGGTTGAATATCTTTAAAACTTCTACCACCTCCCATACAAAATTTTTTTTTCGACCATTTCTAAGAAATCAATTATCACTTAACTATTAAATGCTATCAATTTGAAATTTTGCACAAGAACTTACAAAAATAGTTGAAATAAAATTACGTTAAAAGTTTTGAGATAGCACTTGCCCTTTTACCCCCTCCCACACAAAAGTATGATTTCGACCAATTTCATTAAATCAACTAATAACTAACAAATTAAAAGCTACAAACTTGAAATTTTGTACAAGCACCTCACAAAAAAAAAGAAAAAAAACTGCATCACAAATTTTACGATTCCCTTACCTCCTCTACCCCCTCCCATACAAATGTTTGGTTTCGTGAATTTAAAATACACCGAATCCAATGAAAATTCTATGCAATTTCGTCTATGAAACTGACATTCTATACAAAGAATATTGGATTTGGTTCAAGCAATCAATTAAGAAACTATTAACATCCACCCACCCTTACTATCACCCTCCCTTCATGAAAACTCAAACCTGCATAAATAAACCAATGAAATATGGAGCTTTTGAACGTTTTCGGAAAGTGTTAAATTGAGAACTGCCCTGCCCAAGAAGCTCCTTTCACTTAGTCTTCCCTAACCACTCGAACCTGCATATTGACTTTCTACGCATGCGCATTTTGTCCCAAAAATAATAAAGTTTCGCCCGACTTGTTGGCAGTTTATTTATATTTTTTTCTGTTCACTAGTGTAGCTTAATATAATTGTTTAGTTTCAATTATATAGCTTAAGAGATAAATGAGATATTAGAGATACATATTTTTTTTGGCACTCTTCTTGACCCTCCCCCATAGAACAATTAGCCTCCCTATAAGCTGATTCTAGTGTACATATGTACGGTGTACGGCGTGCGGCGGACGGCATAAGGCGGGGCGATTTTTTTTTTTGCATTTTTAGGCTAATTTAGTCATGAAACGCGAAATGACAAAATTTCAGGGTAGCAAATTTTTTTTCTGTGTCGATCATAATACTTTATTATTAGAATAGTAAAGTAATATCCGTTTGTCTGTACGCCGTCCGTGTGTGCTCCAACGACATTGAAAGACCCATAACTCCCAAATCCTTATTGTACACAGAGAATTAATTTTTAGGTGGATGAAAATTACTTGCTTACTCACGATGGCGCTACAGATGAACTCAGACCTTGGCCTCGTGAATGCCTTGCCACCATCCATCTCGGTTCAGAGACCGCGTCCTCCAGTTTGAAAATCTTAGCAGTGATTTGCTGTCTGCGTCAATTGAATTCTCACAGCGGTTCCATGGTTTCCCGACCGGTCTTTATCCATTGACTTTCCCTTTTAGTGTACTTTAGGAAATTCTTCCGTCATCCATCCACTGCTCATGACCATTCCAATAATCAAAAACAATAACATGCACAGGAAAGTAAAACTTAGGCTATATAAAACCATCATAAGACCTGTGCTATGCTATGGCAGCGAAACGTGGACTTTAACTCAGGCGTCCGAAAAACTGATAACCGCCTTTGAAAGAAAGGTCCTCAGAAGAATCCTTGGACCTGTGAGGGAAGACTCGATCTGGAGAATACGATACAATAGAGAATTGTATGCCATCTTCTCACAATAAGTAATAAAAAATGTGAAGGAACCTGAATGTCAGGACTCCAAGGTCCGATTTGAGCTGTATCTCCATTGTAGAAGTAGAAGAAGTATATGATGAATTGTGTAAAGAGGTATTTCATTATGTGTGCTCCGGTCTCAACAAAAATGAACGTTCAAAAATTATCAATTACACCAACCCCAACTTTTTCTTATTTATTGAAAATATGAAGAAAACCTCTTTGCTTCGAAAATAAAAAGCTATCGGGGTAGACCACGCTGATAAAAAGCTAAGTGGCAATTATAAAATCGTAGAAATCCTTCCAAAACTTCTACTACCGCCTATGGAAAAGCCACACTTTCAGAAAATTTAATTTACCATTTTTTTTTTTTAAACTTCAAATTGCTATTACACAATCAATAATATAAGTGCACCACACCACTTCTATCGCATGATTTGGTCTTAGGCCCAATCATAACTCTGTTTTTTTTTATTTCATCTTATTTTGAATAAGATAATAAACAATACTAACTCAAAATTTATTAAGGAAAAGTCTTCTTCTCCATTTTGATTGGGCATCTATTGTCAACGTTTCTAGCATTCAGAGAAACTGTCGTGAGAAATCATTTCAGTTCACATTTCTTACCTGAATTCCGTTTGTAATATAAAAGCTTTTGGGCTTAGTATTAAGATAAAATAGAAATATTCTAAGCCACTACACTTGCGATGCTCTAAAGTTATCACCCATAATGGCAATATTAAGTTATCCTCAAACCTCTAGTAGTCTCCATTGTCTTCTCCGGTAATTTATGATAAATATTCAACGCTGTAAAGCGACGATTTATTTGAATAATTTATAGACCTCCTCGCATTGTTTGATAACTCAATTTACGAATTTTTGGAAGGGAAAATATATAACGCGAAACCGTGCTATCAACAGAGGACTTCAAATGAGCGCTCCCCTGAGTAAAAATGATTTATAGAAGAATCTAAGTAGATCCCCAAGAGAGATTGTAATGAGACGGCACACAGATATTGGCGTAAAGTCACGATACTTTTCTACGAACAAAAGTTATTAAATTTTCAACAAACCTACATAATCAGAATGAATTTTCATAGAATTTTAGGTGAGTTGCTTATGAAAAGATGATCCAGTTTCCAGTTTAGTCCTAAATTTAAGAGATGCATTTGAAATTGGTAGTTAACAAAAAAATATGACAGAGATCTAATTCCTTGGTTTAAAAGAAAACATTACCAAAATATTTAAAAACTCTAACTTTTAGCTTCTTCGTTGTCCATATGTTACTTAAACTTGGAAATTTATGAAATTTGTTGGAAGCTGGAATATGATTGTGAATGTGTCACGAGTATGATTTTTTGAGACTAGTATAAGCCTAGAATTCTGTGTGTTATGGAGGTGAGCCTACGTTGAAAATTATCATCGCTGTGCTAAGTGAAAAAAGTACATTGAACGTTGTATGCTCATTTAATTGTTGCCTAACTAGTTACCGTTAATTATTACCGTCTTAATTTGAACATTCACTTTCCACGCATCTCCAAGTTGTCCCAAAAATAATAAAATTGCGCCAAACTTTTTGATAAATAAATTTATTTCATATGGCTTTAAAATTTAACATTAATTTCATCACTGAACGGATTCTCTAATAAATTATTTCGAAAATTTGTTGAGATTTTGATGTTTCGGGTTAAATAAACCACATCTCATATCACCTTGGGTGCAATATTCAAAAGAGAAAAGAAATCTTCTCAATTATTGAGATTTTCCGGAATTTTTGCCGGAAGGAAAAATTAACAAAATTCCTTTTTTATGTGCTTGGGTTACATCAAAGAGATCAACCCGATGATTTTTGGGTTTATGGACTCGTATTTGAATTCATGTGAACAGATCGAGTTGGTGGAAGTTAAAAGGTACGTGTGGGTATAACGATGTGGTGTGTGTAGCATACGTTAAATATATGATATGAGAGATACCTTACAACATAACAAGATGATATGTACAGCCATTATATAGCTAGTTTTGGGATGGAATCTGTGATGGCGAATTGCTAGCAATGTTTAGCTCGTAAAAAACTTTTTCTGGGAGTAAAGTAAGGGCTGATCAGAGATATCCTGAGGGTCTATTCGTAAGGATAAGTTTTCGTTCGGAGATTTCTTAGCTATGATAGCGATTATCTTGTATGAAGTAGCAGATTTTTGACGCTTCGTTGTAGTACAATAACGTAGTTTATTTTTTTTTTTTTTTTTTGGGAGTTGCTTTGTAAGCGTTTTTTTATTGCAACGATATGTGCTCGGAAAGTATAGAAAGTCAAAGCAACATTAAGATTATTTATTTGAGCTATCATAAAAAAGATGAACATATTGTCTGAAATCAAATCTTTCATAATTTTTGGATTTATAAATATTAAAATCATTTTTAGATGATAGCATCTACTGTAGTAAAAAGTACATTTGCACAATAAAATAAATACTACGGATATATTATTCATTGAAACTAAGCAAAGACTGTCAACAACGTATTTTTCGAGAAGAAAAATTATTCCCTTAGATGCACCATTTTTCTAATATAAATGGCATGAAATTAATTGTAAATATTGACTTTAACATTTTTTTTTTACATATTACTAACAAAAATTTTCTACGTATTTTTTGCAGTTTTGTCAGTAAAAATAGAACTTTAACGTTTTTTATCAAGAAAAGTTTCAGTTTACAGGGCGGAAAAATGACAAATTTTGTGATATTTTGAATGAGAAGGTCATATACCTTGGTCCAATTGCTGTTTTGACGAATTTAACAATGTTTTTAAAAAAAGTGATTCTTACTACTTTTTTGCCCTATGATTTTAGTAAATTTTCAATATATGTTACCCTTTCGCATAGAAAGAAGAAATAGTTTCTCGGCGTCAAAAGTAAATTTTTTAAGTGTTTAGTTTTGTAATTATTTGTGAAGCCTTTTGACTTTTTCCTCGGTACCTCGACCTTCGTTTTTCTTGTCTGTTCTTTTTCAAATTCTCTTATTATGTAGTAGATTCATCGTTACTGGCTGTTAAAATAAAATAATTTACGGTGCTAGGTTATTTTCTTGTACCTTGATCATATTTATTACTTGTACCTTGGTCCGTAGCGAGTTGTATGTGTAATATGTGAACACTATGACTATCGAAGAAGAAGCGACGTTTATTTGCTAAATTTCAAGATTTCACTTCTAGTACGATTCCATTTATATACATATATAATTGAAACTTAACCCAGATTTCATATGGCATTACTAGCTTTATAATTCAGTATGAAGTCAAGAATTGAGGAATAAAGTGTAGTGGAAAGTATTAGCAAACCATCCATATGCCAAAGGTTTATAGCCGAAAACCTAATTTGGGCTGTAGTGGCATTGAAAAAAAATTCTAAACCAATATTTGAGTTCAATTCTAGAAAATCAATTTTAATTATTATAAAATTTGTCGAATACTATTTTTGTAATGAATAATTGGTATAGTTATGTTATTTGTGTTCATAAACATTTCTATCATCGTAATAAAAATTATTTTTTGTGAAAAGTAAATATTTTATAAAGTTTTTTTTTTTCAAAACGTCCAAGGTACATGCTACGTCGGACCAAGGTACAAATGCTCAATAATATTGCGAGATTTTTTGCCCTTTTGTTAACTTGGAAATAATTTAGAGAAAACTTTCGCGATGACGACAAAAAAAAAAGAATTTCAAAGTGCAATAATTATAGCACTTGTATTGTAAATCATCGCCTTCAACGATAAAATTTTAATTGACTTCATGGTAATTCCTCGGCAAATCCCAATGCGATGTGGAAAATAGTTGCCTGTTGCAATGCACCTCGCGAGAGCCGCCGACGATTTTGTTCATACATATAACAACAGGAAGAAAATTATCGCCAATTTATTAGGATGGCAAGAGATTTGGCTAGGGTGTAGCCTAGTAGGTTATGCGAAAGTCGTGATTCCAGCACATTGCCTGCTTGGATATACCTTGGTCACCTTAATCTACGAAAATGAAAAATTCGTAGAAAGAGGGTTGTGCGAAGGGCTAATAACCCTTCCACAATAAGTAATGAAAAAATGTTAAGGAACCTGAATGTCAGGAGGCCAAGGTACGATTTGGGGTACAGCGCCATTGTAGAAGAAGAGATTTGGCGCTAACAAATGCAGTCGACTCAGTTGTCCTTTTTTATAAATGTGAGAACAAACAAAATCATTAGAAAATTTATCGTTAGTCAAAACAGTCTTGCACGTGAAGTCAATGAAATCGCGGTGATTAAGGAAAGTAAAGTTTAAAAATATAAATTAATTATGAAAAGGAATCCGGGTGGGGTGAGTAAATATCATTTGTTATATTGAAGAAAAAGAATATAACAAAACTACGATTGCATGTAAAGCCCAACTATGCAATAATCTAGATGAACTAGAAATTTTCGTAACTTCAGGAAATTCAGGAAGGGGTGGCGGTATTTAAGTATTTTTTTCACATCATCCAGGAGGTGTATTAAGCTTCAAAAATTTAATAAACTCTGAGAAAATTAGTGCATGGGTTAGGAGAAGGAACTTCACCACAACCCTGAAATGTCAAATCAACTGGTACTTACAATTTTTATTTCCATTTCCAAATCTTCTTGCCGATACATACTTACTCGTATATATACCATATTTCAGAAAGCTTATTTTCGTAGAAGTTTGCAAAATATTTTGCTAGACGAAGTAGCTGAAAACTTTTGTTGGCTTGGCACAAAGCAAAAACAAAGTGCTAGAGTTCCGCTGATGGCTACTATTCTTAAAATTAAGATTATACAATTTAAGACTTCAAAAATATATATCTAAGTACCTTATATCTATTTCAGATGCTTGTTATGATCGGTTCCTCCTCCTCGACCGAGAAAATGATTGAGATGATTATCAAAAGGCATATCAAAAGGCACTTACTCCGCCGATAGACTCCAGAAGAGAAGTCGATCCTTAAAGAAAAATTCCACTTCGCAATTCATTTTTTATTTATCACATTACGTTTTTTCAATTGGTTTTGTTATTGCTGCATAAATTTTTTTATTTTTTTTGAAGATTGTTTTTTTTTTATTTCCTAATATCAATTCTTTGCGTGTATCTTAATTAAAGAAATATATAATTAAAAACATGAACATTGCTGTATTTTTTCTGCTATCTTTGCAAAAATAAAGTATAATTGTAAAATTATACAATATATTTCCATTACAAAATTTATATTGCTATAAAAATAAATGCATGCATAATCGATAAGAAAACAAGAAATCGACAACTTAAGAAAGCAATAAAGCGATCAGTTGTAGCAATAAGAATCCAAGCCGTATATGCAACCAGAAAGCGATCAGTCGATACGATAGGAATTCAATGAGCCCATGCAGTAAGAAAGCGATTAGTCGATACGATAAGAATTCGGACAGTCCATGCAATAAGAATGCAATCTGTGCCTGCAATAAGAATGCAATCTGTTGATACGATAAGAATGCGATAAGTCTTTTCGATAAAAATTCAATCAGTCGATGCCATCAGAATTAGTGTCCACCTTTTCCCTAGTAGGCTTTATCGCATTCTATAAGAATATGATGTTACGACGATAGGCGATAGTTGCTTCTTACTGCATTTCTCCAGTTTAGAGAGAGCCGTAACTATTGACTTGGAAAAGCTAGCTCGTACTGCAACTTATCTAGAGGTATTCTTCTATTGCATAAGGCCGAAGTAGAACTGTTTGAAACCCACACTTGCTTACAAGCAATATCTGCCTAGTAAGATTGTTAAAAATTATCGGTCTGCTATTTGCTAAATCATTAAATAGAGCTGAAAACTTTGACTACCTCCATTAAAGATATCTTTAGAAAAACTAATTAATTTGGAACATCGCTTGAAATTCTTATGGTCAAATGGTTGAGCGAATACATCGAAAATCTCTACTGAAGGAGTTCTAAACTAAGATATTTCTTTAAACAAATCCACGGGTAGGACAAACTTCGAAAAAGTGTTAGCAGCTACGCTCATCTTCAAAAAAATCTCCGAGAGCTGAAAGTGACACTCTAGCTACAACACTTTACGTGAAGAAAAAACGGTTGAAATTCGTGAAGAAAATCGCATACAAATCCTGCAGTCCAAATCATGACAGCCTTTTTGTCACTCTTCATGCCTGCACAAAGCTTTAAACATTTATAAATTACAAAAACTCTCAATCCATCACAACAAACGCAACCAAAAACATAACAGAATTATGATTGGGCTTATGCCCAATCATATGATACTCTAGATGAGATGGAAATGACTTTAATATAACGGAAAATATGTCATCTCAAATTCTTTCGAATAGTGAATAGAGACTTTTGCATGGGAGGTGGTAGAAGTAGAGGGGGAGGTTTGTATTTTTCGTATATGACATCGAACATGGCATGCAAAATGGTTTTTGCTGAATTTAAAGTTTTTAGTTTTCATTATTTTTAAAGAAATTGGTCATAGTTTTCCTGAAATTGGGGCATTTGTATGGGAGGTGGCAGAGGAAGGGGAGCGTTTAAGATGATTTTGAAACTGCTTATCATTATCCTTATCACCATGCTTTGATTCAATTTTAAAGTCGATAGCTCTCATATACTTGAAGGAGAAATTCTTTTCTTGAATGTATAATACAGATATTTGTATGGGAGGTGGTAGAAGCGGTGAAGCGGAGCTGATAATTTTTTCTAACACTTATTTCAATTATTAAGAAACAAATTCTGGCAAAATTTGAAGTTTGTACTTTTTCTAGTTTGAATGGAAATCGATAAAATGCATTTAACAAAAATTATACATTTGTATGGGAGGGGGTAGAAGTAGTTTACAGATCAAAACAAATTTTTTTCGCATTATTAATATTTCAATTTGTATACTTTATACAAAATATCAAGTTGATAGCTTTAACAGTTCCGAAGAAAAATAATTTAATTAAAATTTAAAAATTTCGTGAAATTTGTATGGGAGGGGTAGAAGGAGTGAGGTGAAGTTGATAATTATTTTTTAAATAAATTGCAGTAGAATATATAGTAGAATTAATTCTGACAAAATTTCATTTTTTCAGCTTTACTAGTTTCAATGAAAATCGAAAATATATATTTTTCAAAATTGCCCATTTGTATGGGAGGGGGTAGAACGAGTGAGGGGATCGGATCAATTTTCCGTGATATTAATGACATCAATATTATAATATTTTGACCTAAATTTCAAGTTGATAGCTTAAATAGTTTCAAAGAAAAATCAATTTCTTAATATTTCGAAATTTCATTAAATTTGTATGGAAGGGGGTAGAAGGAGTGGAAGGATGTAGCCCATTCACGAACTTAAAGTTAATTTTTTGCTAAAAATGACACTCACAAATTTTTAGCACTATAGTTCAAAGCTTTCGAGAGTTATGCTGTAGACAGACGCACAGACTCAGATCAGTTGTAGCAATAAGAATCCAAGCCGTATATGCAACCAGAAAGCGATCAGTCGATACGATAGGAATTCAATGAGCCCATGCAGTAAGAAAGCGATTAGTCGATACGATAAGAATTCGGACAGTCCATGCAATAAGAATGCAATCTGTGCCTGCAATAAGAATGCAATCTGTTGATACGATAAGAATGCGATAAGTCTTTTCGATAAAAATTCAATCAGTCGATGCCATCAGAATTAGTGTCCACCTTTTCCCTAGTAGGCTTTATCGCATTCTATAAGAATATGATGTTACGACGATAGGCGATAGTTGCTTCTTACTGCATTTCTCCAGTTTAGAGAGAGCCGTAACTATTGACTTGGAAAAGCTAGCTCGTACTGCAACTTATCTAGAGGTATTCTTCTATTGCATAAGGCCGAAGTAGAACTGTTTGAAACCCACACTTGCTTACAAGCAATATCTGCCTAGTAAGATCGTTAAAAATTATCGGTCTGCTATTTGCTAAATCATTAAATAGAGCTGAAAACTTTGACTACCTCCATTAAAGATATCTTTAGAAAAACTAATTAATTTGGAACATCGCTTGAAATTCTTATGGTCAAATGGTTGAGCGAATACATCGAAAATCTCTACTGAAGGAGTTCTAAACTAAGATATTTCTTTAAACAAATCCACGGGTAGGACAAACTTCGAAAAAGTGTTAGCAGCTACGCTCATCTTCAAAAAAATTTCCGAGAGCTGAAAGTGACACTCTAGCTACAACACTTTACGTGAAGAAAAAACGGTTGAAATTCGTGAAGAAAATCGCATACAAATCCTGCAGTCCAAATCATGACAGCCTTTTTGTCACTCTTCATGCCTGCACAAAGCTTTAAACATTTATAAATTACAAAAACTCTCAATCCATCACAACAAACGCAACCAAAAACATAACAGAATTATGATTGGGCTTATGCCCAATCATATGATACTCTAGATGAGATGGAAATGACTTTAATATAACGGAAAATATGTCATCTCAAATTCTTTCGAATAGTGAATAGAGACTTTTGCATGGGAGGTGGTAGAAGTAGAGGGGGAGGTTTGTATTTTTCGTATATGACATCGAACATGGCATGCAAAATGGTTTTTGCTGAATTTAAAGTTTTTAGTTTTCATTATTTTTAAAGAAATTGGTCATAGTTTTCCTGAAATTGGGGCATTTGTATGGGAGGTGGCAGAGGAAGGGGAGCGTTTAAGATGATTTTGAAACTGCTTATCATTATCCTTATCACCATGCTTTGATTCAATTTTAAAGTCGATAGCTCTCATATACTTGAAGGAGAAATTCTTTTCTTGAATGTATAATACAGATATTTGTATGGGAGGTGGTAGAAGCGGTGAAGCGGAGCTGATAATTTTTTCTAACACTTATTTCAATTATTAAGAAACAAATTCTGGCAAAATTTGAAGTTTGTACTTTTTCTAGTTTGAATGGAAATCGATAAAATGCATTTAACAAAAATTATACATTTGTATGGGAGGGGGTAGAAGTAGTTTACAGATCAAAACAAATTTTTTTCGCATTATTAATATTTCAATTTGTATACTTTATACAAAATATCAAGTTGATAGCTTTAACAGTTCCGAAGAAAAATAATTTAATTAAAATTTAAAAATTTCGTGAAATTTGTATGGGAGGGGTAGAAGGAGTGAGGTGAAGTTGATAATTATTTTTTAAATAAATTGCAGTAGAATATATAGTAGAATTAATTCTGACAAAATTTCATTTTTTCAGCTTTACTAGTTTCAATGAAAATCGAAAATATATATTTTTCAAAATTGCCCATTTGTATGGGAGGGGGTAGAACGAGTGAGGGGATCGGATCAATTTTCCGTGATATTAATGACATCAATATTATAATATTTTGACCTAAATTTCAAGTTGATAGCTTAAATAGTTTCAAAGAAAAATCAATTTCTTAATATTTCGAAATTTCATTAAATTTGTATGGAAGGGGGTAGAAGGAGTGGAAGGATGTAGCCCATTCACGAACTTAAAGTTAATTTTTTGCTAAAAATGACACTCACAAATTTTTAGCACTATAGTTCAAAGCTTTCGAGAGTTATGCTGTAGACAGACGCACAGACTCAGATCAGTTGTAGCAATAAGAATCCAAGCCGTATATGCAACCAGAAAGCGATCAGTCGATACGATAGGAATTCAATGAGCCCATGCAGTAAGAAAGCGATTAGTCGATACGATAAGAATTCGGACAGTCCATGCAATAAGAATGCAATCTGTGCCTGCAATAAGAATGCAATCTGTTGATACGATAAGAATGCGATAAGTCTTTTCGATAAAAATTCAATCAGTCGATGCCATCAGAATTAGTGTCCACCTTTTCCCTAGTAGGCTTTATCGCATTCTATAAGAATATGATGTTACGACGATAGGCGATAGTTGCTTCTTACTGCATTTCTCCAGTTTAGAGAGAGCCGTAACTATTGACTTGGAAAAGCTAGCTCGTACTGCAACTTATCTAGAGGTATTCTTCTATTGCATAAGGCCGAAGTAGAACTGTTTGAAACCCACACTTGCTTACAAGCAATATCTGCCTAGTAAGATCGTTAAAAATTATCGGTCTGCTATTTGCTAAATCATTAAATAGAGCTGAAAACTTTGACTACCTCCATTAAAGATATCTTTAGAAAAACTAATTAATTTGGAACATCGCTTGAAATTCTTATGGTCAAATGGTTGAGCGAATACATCGAAAATCTCTACTGAAGGAGTTCTAAACTAAGATATTTCTTTAAACAAATCCACGGGTAGGACAAACTTCGAAAAAGTGTTAGCAGCTACGCTCATCTTCAAAAAAATTTCCGAGAGCTGAAAGTGACACTCTAGCTACAACACTTTACGTGAAGAAAAAACGGTTGAAATTCGTGAAGAAAATCGCATACAAATCCTGCAGTCCAAATCATGACAGCCTTTTTGTCACTCTTCATGCCTGCACAAAGCTTTAAACATTTATAAATTACAAAAACTCTCAATCCATCACAACAAACGCAACCAAAAACATAACAGAATTATGATTGGGCTTATGCCCAATCATATGATACTCTAGATGAGATGGAAATGACTTTAATATAACGGAAAATATGTCATCTCAAATTCTTTCGAATAGTGAATAGAGACTTTTGCATGGGAGGTGGTAGAAGTAGAGGGGGAGGTTTGTATTTCTCCTATGTGACACCGAAAATGGCATGCAAAATGTTTTTTGCTGAATTTAAAGTTTTTAGTTTTCATTATTTTTAAAGAAATTGGTCATAGTTTTCCTGAAATTGGGGCATTTGTATGGGAGGTGGCAGAGGAAGGGGAGCGTTTAAGATGATTTTGAAACTGCTTATCATTATCCTTATCACCATGCTTTGATTCAATTTTAAAGTCGATAGCTCTCATATACTTGAAGGAGAAATTCTTTTCTTGAATGTATAATACAGATATTTGTATGGGAGGTGGTAGAAGCGGTGAAGCGGAGCTGATAATTTTTTCTAACACTTATTTCAATTATTAAGAAACAAATTCTGGCAAAATTTGAAGTTTGTACTTTTTCTAGTTTGAATGGAAATCGATAAAATGCATTTAACAAAAATTATACATTTGTATGGGAGGGGGTAGAAGTAGTTTACAGATCAAAACAAATTTTTTTCGCATTATTAATATTTCTATTTGTATACTTTATACAAAATATCAAGTTGATAGCTTTAACAGTTCCGAAGAAAAATAATTTAATTAAAATTTAAAAATTTCGTGAAATTTGTATGGGAGGGGTAGAAGGAGTGAGGTGAAGTTGATAATTATTTTTTAAATAAATTTCAATTATAGTAGAATTAATTCTGATAAAATTTCGTTTTTTCAGCTTTACTAGTTTCAATGAAAATCGAAAATATGTATTTTTCAAAATTGTCCATTTGTATGGGACGGGGTAGAACGAGTGAGGGGATCGGATCAATTTTCCATGATATTAATGACATCAATATCATATTACTTTGACCTAAATTTCAAGTCGATAGCTTAAATAGTATCAAAGAAAAATCAATTTTTTAATATTTCGAAATTTCATTAAATTTGTATGGAAGGGGTAGAAGGAGTGGGGGGATGTAACCCATTCACGAACTTAAAGTTAATTTTTTGACACTCACAAATTTTTAGCACTATAGCTCAAAGCTTTCGAGAGTTATGCTGTAGACAGACGCACAGACGGACAGACGGACAGACAGACAGACAGACGGAATCGAGGTTTTTGAGCGAAAACAAATATTTCTGTACCCTTGGCGGCTCTGTGCGAGCGTTATTTTTTAGCGTTACAAACGGTAAGGCAAACACAATACTCTCAGATTTCATCTAGAGTATAATTAGTACATTAAAAGGCAGCTCCTGTGAGCACTCTTAGCTTGCATTATTTGGATTGCCTTCCTCAGAATACCACGAGTCAGCACTAGTAGTATTTTCAAATACGTATCAATATATTTGGAGACCGGTGACTAATTTATAAAGACGGCTCCAAAATAAAAACAACCACAACAAACGCTATAATAGAATGGTCGGCAGTGCTATTGTACTAGAAGCTGGGTACCTAGACTCTAATTCCGACATCCAGTCCGCTGAGAATATTGCTATTATGAGAGCAATGGATCTCTGATTTAAAATCTTCAATCGAAAGTTATCTGCAACCAAGTACATATTAAATACAATCCAATGGTATTGCGGAGCATTTTAATTGCGAGAACGAACACCGGTTATGTTGGCTTAAGCAGCAACGCAAAGGCAGACCATGGAGAAAAGTCACTAACCCAGCAGAAACTAAGCTCCCAACATATCATTCAAACTCCTCTATCTGAAAGCTTTATCCGAAATTAGATAGTTTCATTAATCACAACAGAATTCAAGAATCCTTTGGAAAGCAGTTAGGTGTTTCTAAAATAACATTCAGTTTCACTCGAAATACCTAAGCCACAAAACTCTGTCGAATCCGAGCCGAGTACACCTGGCTTAGGAAAAGATATCGCTTCACAAAAAAAGACCTCCATGTATGTAGGATATTTCCATTTGTCTGGCGATTCCCTACTGCACTTCAGCCAAAAGCCGTACTACAGTATCTAACCAGATGAATCTCACCCTTCTTTTCTAAGCATCAGTGGCAGTGGACGGGCGGTTATCGATTTAATCATCATCAAAAAAATTTTTTTTAACTTTCAATATTTTTCATCAAAAATTCTTTTGTAACTTTCAATATTTTATATCAACAATTTATTTTTATCTTTCATCAAATATATTTAGTAGTTTATTGTATAAACTGTTTCATTCCTTCATGCTACGCATGCTTAATAGTTCATCAGTTTCTTACAAGATGTCCAGAAACATTATATTTTTCGAAAAAATTATTCCATTTCGAGACGAGCTTCTTAGTCCTTCACATAATCTCAACTTTTCCAACTACTGCGTCACCTAAACTATACTAAGCTTAACTAATATAAGGAAAAATTTCCGGATCTCACACTGATGTGCTTTATTTAAACGTGACGTATCGGTCGGAGATCTTCATCTCAGCATTCAAATCCGCAGCAGAGAACAAAACGACACGTTTAATAAATCACAATGAAGTGAACTCCTGAAATCTTTACTTTGAATTTGAAATGCATTGTGAAAACATCTAATTATTATTTTTTTTTTTTTTAACTTATACATTGTATTTTATTACGTCAAATACTAGAATAAAAACAAAATTGAGTTAAATCTGCGTCATATGAACCTTTTCGCATGCGCCTCTTTGTAATTCCCAGCGAATGTAATTCCTAGAGCGATTAATTACATAAATACAAATTACTAAATTTAATTTATGTAAAAAAATATATTAAAAAAAAAAAGTGGTGTTTTTATCAATATTGGAATGACTTTCGAAATGCTGTAGAATCAAAACTATTTGAAATTCCTTTATTAAATTTTACAACAGTAAAAACTTAGTACATTTAAAAACGTGATAAGAAAACGCATTTTTTTTTTAAATTCTCAAAATGAGAATTTATTTAAGTAAAATACGACAACTAAGCTTCGCAATATAAATTTCTGGTTAAAAATTTCCTCTATGCATGACCAACTTTTTTTTGATTATACACTTTTTGAAAATTACACGTGATGCTTTCTCTGCAGATTTATGCTGCCAGATAAAATTGAAAGGAAGCTGCCGGTTTAAAGCTTCCTTACAAAAACGAAATACTAAAAACTCCGGGAACTAAATAAAACAAGAACGAGCGCTCATTTCATTCCTGGAAAACTGTTGGCTATTAAGAAACGGAAAAAACACAAAAATAAGGCTGAAAAAGCGATTCACCAGCTTCTCAACATCCTGGATACATGGAAAGTCAAGAAGCGATAGTAGCGTAGTAGGAGTAAGCTATATCAAACGTGTCCTCCCTCCCATTCAAACAATTTTTTTTTTATTTCAACTCTCTAAGGTGTAACTAGGCTGAAATTTCGTATGGGATTAATGCTCTCCTTAATAATGAAAAAGTACAAAGTCAAGTCCTTTCTGCCTTTGATTTGGCGTTGTTAGCGCGCTCTGCATTTATTTCTCTGCTATTTTATTTGGTATGTGAATTGTACCATTGTTTTTCGCTGGAGTGGTTTTTAGAAGGAACAACTGAGCTGTACATGCGGAACTGGCACACAACTGCAAAGTAATAATGCTGCGAGAATTAAACGTAACATAAGTCTGTGTACGTCATTGCTGGGTAATCGAGCGATGTTATTTTCGCTGGGCTAGTGCAAATCTCGGAACAGTTTGGCTGTAATTTCCATCAAAATATCGACTTAATGGACATAAACATGAAACTCAGAATTATTTAATTTCACTACATAATTTTTTTCTCTTACGACATCGCTGAAGTAATCGCAGAACCGAGGAAATTTCGCTCACGTTGAAATTAACTTGAAGTACGCTTAGACGCAAAAAAAAAAAATTAATTTTCCATTTTCAATGCCACCATAAACATTCAGAATAAATTACTGCGAAGAAAACTGGTCTGTGCCTTTTGCACCTCATTAACTTAACTAAGGGTTAATTATTATTTCGTACTCTTGTTTTGAATTTTGAGACGAATATTGTACGTTTCGATTCTCAATAATTAAAACGAAAAGCTGCTTTTAGTGAGGAAAAATTAAAAGGCGGCGTTTGGCAAGCTAAAAAAGGAGAAATTGTTTGCTCTGAATTCGGTTGGTGCTGGCTATTTTGTCCTAAAATTTGATATTATAATGGCACTTGTTCCATTAAGTCGGAAATAATTCCTATGCTCGAGATGAAAGCTGAGAGTAGATTAGGTTCGCTCTATCATTTGTGATGCCGCAAAATAAAAATCGGTAAAGAAGTGATAGTCGTGTCGTTTGAAAGGTTCGAATTCCAGTGACAATTTGAATTTCTGCCCGCTTTGAACTATCGAGCTTAAAATTCGTTTCCATAATTTTGAGCAAAAACAGTAGCTTTGAGTTCGTGAGCTTCACTTTGTGAATTAATAACGAATTTAATGAAATTTCAAAGTTAAAACAAAAATAAACTTTTCTGCGAAATTCTCGAAGCTGACCAAATTAAAATGATATAAATACTATTATTTTCGAAAAAAAAAGAATCCTCATATTCAGACTTTCTCCGCTCTTCCATACAAATTTTATATGTCCTTGAAACTTGAAAAGTTTCAAAACGTGAGATTTCTGCAGAATTTTTTTTTTAATTATATAATTCCACTTAAATTTATCACCTCACTCTTTCTACCATCCCTCAAATTCCTCCTATGAAATTTTCAAATTTCCTTCAGAAAGACTTTCTCGTCGGTGCAGCTAATTCTTATGAAATTGTATAGTGGTAGTTTCCAAATCCTCTCAAGCCTTCTACCACCTGTGGTGAAACGCCTCGGAGGCTATGTTGAATTTCGCCCATCTCAAATAAACAAAAAAGGAACGTCATTTAAACGAACATTTAAATTATAATTACCGGGGTGAAAGTAATCAGTTTTGGTGGTTTTTCGTGAAACTCAGGTTCTTATACTTTCAACAAAGTGTTGAAAAAAATTATTTACATTGTTGCATATCTCAAAAGTAATTTGCCCCTTTATTTTTAAAAATCGTTATAACTAATTAATTATTATTTTTAATTGATTACTGATCAGTATCACTCCGTAGGTCGGGGTAATAATAATTACCCATTTATTTTCAATACTGAGCACATTAAGCTTGTCCAAGGGGAGATACTGATCATCCCTAATTAAAAAAGTAAGCTACCAATCTATGTAATAATGAAAAATTGTGCATATGTTTGAAGTCACGTGACTCCCATTAAATAGATTAATAAGTTTTGCTGAGATAATTTCGTCGATATAAGATGATTCTGTGAAAAAAAACTCGCCTGTCACTCCGGCGGCCCCGGGTTCAATTCACGACCGATATTCTGTTTTACGAATATTTTTTACAGTAAAAATATCATAATTTCAAATAATATCACTTTGTTAATTTAATAATATAGTATTGTGATCGACTTGAAAAAAAAAAGTTGGCTACCACGAAGTTTTGATTTTTTTGCGTTTTATAACTAAATCAGCCTAAAAATGTAAAAAACAAATCCGCTGTACGCCGTCCGCCTTACGTCTATACATTAACTCCTAAACCTTTCAAGAAAGAAAGTTAATATTTTGTGGATTGTTGATAATAATAATAATAATATTCGTTTATTCATCAATTGCCTGATTACTAAAAATAATACAATAAATAAACTGCCAACTAGTCGGGCTAAACTTTTTATTCTTGGGACAAGTTGCAGATGCGTGAAAAGTAAATATGCCGGTTAGAGTGATTAGGGAAGACCAAGTGAAAGGGGGTTCTTTGGCAGGGCAGTAGTCGTTCGTTTATTTATGCAAGTTTGAGTTCTTATGAGGGGTGTTGTGAGGGGTGATAGTAAGGGTGGGTGGATGGTAATAGTATTTTAATTGATTGCTTGAATCACATCCAATATTCTCTGTATAGAATGTCAGTTTCATAGACGAAGTTGCATAGAATTTTCATAAAATTCGGTGTATTTTACATTCACGAAACCGAACATTTGTATGGGAGGGGGTCGAGAAGGTAGGGGAATCGGAAAATTTGATATGCAGTTTTATTTAGTTTCTCTTGTAAGGTGCTTGTACAAGTTCGTAGCTTCTAGTTTGTTGGTTATTAGTTGATTTAATGAAATTGATTGAAATCATAGTTTTATATGGGAGGGGGTAGAAGGGCAAGCGCGAATTCAAAACTTTTAACGTAAATTCATTTCAACTATTTTTGTAAGTTTTAACGCCAAATTTCAAATTGATAGCCTTAAATAGTTAGGTGATAATTGATTTCTTAATAATGGTCGAAATCATACTTTTGTATGGAAGGGGGTAGAAGGACAGGCGTGATCTTAAAACTTGTGACGCAATTTTATTTCAACTATTTTTAAAAATATTTGTGCAAAATTTCAAACTGATAGCTTATAATAGTTGGGTGATAATTGATTTCTTTAAAATGGTCGAAAAAATAGAAGCTTTAAAGGTTTTCGACAAGTTAATATTTTGTATATTTAGGGATTTTTTTTAATTGCATTTCGCAAATTTTCAAAATTCTACCTAAAAATTTCACTTAAAAATTTTCAGTTTATGTGTTTTTTACAATGCACATGAAATACATTGTACACGTTAGACCGGAGGGGGGGGGGGGTCGGTTTATAACAATTACGGATCAAGTTATTATTATTTTTCTATGTACTTCAAATAGACGTATCCACATGCAAAATTTAAACTTTGTATTTTCCACCAGAGCCCTAAAAAAATCACTCAAAATTTTCGACAGTTTTGCTTATTACCTCCCTCCCCTTACATCTCCCAACTTAAAATTTTTATCAAAATTAACCACTATATAGTTCTACAATCTGACAAATTTTCGATTTGATATCTGTACTTTTTTTTTGAGATATAAGAATATGTAATTTTGAAAAGTGCGCCATTTTTTAAATTCTCCCCATTTCCCCCCACTACTATTATTTCAACATGTTATATTTTTTTCGTATTTTCCTAGTATAGTTTAATATCCGTTTCAAGTTTCAATTACATAAGAGATAGTTGAGGTATTAATTTTTAAGTGTTTTGCTTTCCACCCCCCTGACACTCCCCGTTACAATAATTAGCCACTCTCCAAGCTGATTCCGATGGAACTGTATGCCACTTTGATGGGTCCAAATTATGAATTTTTTACGATAAGTAATTTCGAAGATATAATCCTTTGAAAAAACAATTCCGGCGACAATTTGTTCTTAGACCCCCCTCCTTTTCGGACGCCAATGGATAAAAAAATTTAATTATTTTTAAAGTTTGTCCCACAAACCTCTCTATATCTTTACTGATTTTCAACTTTGTATCTGCATTCGTGGTGGAGATATTAGCAAGAGTAGTTTTCGACTTTTTCCCTCCCCCGCGGCCCCCTTCCACCTAACACCCCGCAAAATTTAGAAAATATAGCTTACTTACCCAATCAACATTCTACCCAAAAACGAAGATTATACCTTTAACGATCTCGGTGTCCATATGTACGGCTGACGGCGTACGGCAAGACGGATTTTTTTTGTTTTTTCATTTTTAGGCTAATTTAGTTATGAAACTCGAAAAAAAATTCAGGATAGCAAATTGTTTTTTCCTGTGCCGATCACAAATTACTAAAACCTAACTATAAAGCAATGAAAAACAAAACAAGAACTAACAAGTCAATAAATAAATAAATACAATAGATACCAATCAAGAATAATAAAAAATAAATAAATAATATTGAAATGAAAAGAAACAGAAATAATAAAAGAAAAACAAGATAAACAATGAATAGCCAAACTATTAAAAAATACGATAATAGACATTAATTCAACGACAAGAAAGCTGATTTACTTTATTATTCTAACAATAAAGTATTGTGATCGACACAGAAAAAAAAATTGCTACCCCGAAATTTTGTTTTTTCGCGTTTCATGACTAAATTAGCCTAAAAATGCAAAAATTTTTGTGGGTTGTTAGGTGGAAGGGGGAGGCGGGGGGAAGGAAAGAGTCAAAAACTACACTTGCGAATATCTCCACCACGAATGCAGATAGGAAGTTGAAAATCAGTAGAGATATAGAGGTTGTGGAACAAACTTTAAAAATAATTAAATTTTTTAATCCATTGGCGTCCGAAAAGGGAAGGGGGGGGGGGGCTAAAAACGAATCGTCGGCCGAATTTTTTTTTTCAAATGATTATATCTTCGAAATTACTTATTGTAAAAAATCATATTTTGGGACCATTAAGGTGGCATATAGCTTCACTGGAATCATCTTAAAGAGTGGCTAATTATTGTAATGGGGAGAGTCAGGGGTGAGCAAGGAAAAACACTTAAAAATTAATATCTCAACTATCTCTTAAGCTATGTAATTGAAACTCGTGGCATATATTAAGCTGTACTAGGAAAATACGAAAAAAATATAACATGTTGAAATATGGGGAGCATTTCAAAAATGGCACACTTTTCAAAATTCCAAACCATTATATCCCAAAATTGAGTACAAATATCAAATCAAAAATTTGTCAGGTTGTAGAGCTACATAGTTGGTAATTTTGGTAAAAATTTTAAGTTGGGTGGTGTAAAGGGGGGAGGTGGTAAGCAAAAATATCGAAAAATTTTGAGTGATTTTTTTAGGGCTTTGGTCAAAGGTACAAAGTTTAAATTTTGCATGTAAATACATCTATTTAATATACATAGAAAAATGATAATAATTTGTTCCATAATTGTTATAAGCCGACCCCCTCCCCCCCGGGTCTAACGTGCATAAGGTATTTCATATGCATTGTAAAAAACACATAAACTGAAAATTTTCGAGTGAAATTTTAAGGTAGAAACTTGAAAATTTGGAAAGTGCATTTAAAAAATCCCTAAATATACGAAATATTAACTGGTCGAAAACCTTTAAAACTCCTACCCCCTCCCATACAAAATTATTTTTTCGACCATTTCCAAGAACTCAATTATCACCTAACTATTAAAAGCTATCAATTTGAAATTTTGCATAAAAACTTACAAAAATAGTTGAAATAAAATTGTGTCAAAAGTCTTGAAATCGCTCTTTCCCTTCTAACCCCTCTCATACAAAAGTATGATTTTGACCAATTTCATTAAATCAACTAATAACAAATAAATTAAAAGCTACGAACTTGGAACTTTTTACCAGCACCTTACAAAAAAAATTAAATGAAACTGCATCACAAATTTTATGATTCCCTTACCCGCTCTACCCCGTTCCATATAAATGTTCGGTTTCGTGAATGTAAAATACACCGAATTTTATGAAAACTCTATGCAACTTCGTCTATGAAACACATTCTGTACAGAGAATATTAGACGTGATTCATGCAATCAATTAAAAAGCTATTAACATCCACCCATACTTACTATTACCCCTCCTCCCCCCCTCATAAAAATCCAAACTTGCAGAAACCAATTAAATATTGTTATATTGACAACTGTCCTGCCCAAGAACTTCCTTTCACTTAGTCTTCCCTTACCACTCTAACCTGCATATTGACTTTCCACTAATCCGCAACTCGTCCCAAGAATAATAAAGTTTCGCCTGACTTGCTGGCAGTTTATTTTTACCTGGGTGGAGGTCATTCAAAAATCCAAATTCACAGAATAAAATGGAGATCAGACAGGGCTCGCATACTCCAGAACAGAACGGACAAAAGCACTGAACAAATTTTTTGTAACGATTGGACCATTAAACGCCTTGGATCTGCTTTTGACAAGACCCAGTATAGCGCTAGATTTACTGGCAGTATGATCAACGTGGTCGTCGAAGGTGAAAGTGCTATTAAATAAAAGCCCCGAGTCCGTAATTTATCAGAACGAAGTAGAGCGGTTCCATCTAACACATAGTCAAATAAAATTGGTATTTTTATTCTAAAATACGGGACACTAGTGCACTTACTAATATTAAGAGGTAATTTATTTAGCATACACCAGTCATAAAAACACGTAAGGTTACTCTGCAAGATAAGCAACCATTATGATTATGTATAGTTTTGTATATCTCTGCGTCGTCAGCATAGAGAGAATGTTCGAGTCAACAATAAATGCACTCACGTCTTTAATAAACAACAAAAATAGCAGTAGCCCAAGACAACTACCATGAGGAATACCGGAAATGTCGTAAATCTCAGAGAATAAGGTTCCTCGGAATAATACTTTTTGAACACGATTAGTAAGATATGACTTAACCCACGAAACAAAACCCACAGGAAAACCAAGCAAGTTAAGCTTAAGCACAAGAATAAATGATAAATTTTATCGAATGCTTTACTGAAGTCTGTATAAATGCAGTCAACCCGTTGCCCTTTCTCGAGAGCAGAAAGACAGAAGTTAGAAAATTGCATCAAATTAGTAACGGTGGATCTGCCTTTCACAAAGCCATACGGAAACGATCCTAGTATAGACTTAGAATGGAAGTACAGAACATCACAAATAATTAACTCAATCAATTAAGCCACACAAGGAAGAATGGCAATCGGCCTGTAATTGCTTAAAACATCGCGCTTGCCAAACTTATGTAAAAGTATTATAGTAGAGAATTTTCATAATAAGGAAAAATCACCGGATCGAAGGGATAAATTAAATAGGTAATCGAGAATAGGTAAAAGAGTTAAATTACACCTCTTAATTACAAACACAGGAATGCCATCTGGTCCACAAGAGAAATTATCGGCAATGTTCCCAATGTATTTTAAAATGGTTGCATCATCAATAAAGCGATCTTTTGGCACAAAGGAAGTAAAAGCGAACTTTGCTAAGTAATGAAAATCATTGAAGTCAGTCCCTGAAATACTACTGGAGAAAGCAGTTCGGAAATGGTTACCAAGTAAATTGCTGATCACAATAAGATTAATGCTTATCGTATCATTTAGGGACATACTATTTGGATAGCCGTCAAAGTTTCTTTTTGAATTGACATATTTACAAAACGTTTAAGTTTGTCTTTTAATGATATTTTAACATTCTGTAAGCATTGGGAATAAGCAGCACGGTATTGGGAATTAAGTCCCTGAGGTTGCAGTACAACAAAAGGTCTGAATCGTTTTTTGAGTGGCAATACGCTCTCCAAGTTTTCGTTTTTAAATTTTTTTGATGAATTAAGTAATGATCAAGCCAGGTAAACTTCTTGGAATGGTTCGAGCGAGAGACAGGTATACAACGCTTGAAGCACCCATATAAAATGGAATAAAAATTAGACGTCGCCATGTTAACATCAGGCTCATCAAGTACAGACGACCAGTTACAGTTAGATGTACCAGAGTTTAAGGCATCAAAATCAGCTTTAGTGAAGTTAAAATAAGTGTTAACAATACATTTAGAATCTGTAAAATTTGAATGAAATTCAAAATCAATTTGAAGAGCTAAGTGAATAGGTAATTCAGGCAGCAAAGGGCTGTCGCAGCGAGCAACAGTTGTAAAGTTAGCATCGCCAAAAAACCAGGATCCATATATCTGCCGTAAGCATTTGGAATGGGACACACTTGTAGAAGTCCAGATGACAGCATGTCGTCCAAAAATTTAATTCAGTCAATGAGAGGCAAGTTGAAGTCACCAAGAATCAAAAGCTCATCGGACGGTTGAAGGATATTAAGGAGGGTATTAATTAATTTTCTGTCACCAAGAGAAACAGCTATACATAATGGCTCGATATTCCCTGCACGAGGAACATCGAATAAAGTTGCACAGAATCTACAACGGACGGCACAAATAACTCCACTACCCACTGGAGCATCAAGCCTGTTATGATGACGAGATCACGAAAAAATATAACGTTTGAACATAATAATAGTGGAGGAAAATGGCGTGCATTTAAAAAAAAATGCTCTTTGCGAAATGCATTTAAAAAATATCTAAATGTATGGAATATTAACTGGTCGAATACCTTCAAGACTCTTACCCCCTCCCATACAAAATCATTTTTCGACCATTTTTAAGAAATCAATTATCACCTAACTATTAAAGCTATCAATTTAAAATTTTGCACAAAAACTAGGTATTCCCTAACCACTCTAACCTGCATATTGGCTTTCAAAGCATCCTCAACTTGCCGCAAGAATAATAAAGTTTCGTCCGACTTGTTGACAGTTTATTTATGTGTTACTGGGACTCGAGCGATAGACTTCTGATCCTCTTTTAAGGCGGATGAATGTAAGAATTTGAAGGAAATGAGGTGAAATGTGGTAAGACACTGTCATGCTGCATGCATAGGTGTACTTGTCTTATTCACTTGTGCAATTCACACTTAAGATTTTAGCGAAAAAACTATTGGCTCTGTTTTATCTTTTTCCTAATTTGCACAAACATAGTTTGCTTTAGTGTATACCGTAATAACACCATTGAAATCATAAAAGCCTGCTACTAAGTTTTTCGTTATAATATTAGGAGTTCGAAAAAAAACTTCTGTTCTCGCCAGAGTAGAAAAGAGGAGAATATTCCATAAAATTTCTTTTCTTTAACAGTTAATTCGATTTTTTTTTTCTTTTAATAAACTTTAAATTCTATTTCCAATAATATTATTATAACAGGATTTCTTTTTCATGATAACATTTTCCGTATATTAATCATTCGTGACTCCTACTATCGATCATAAAATTTATCTTTATTGGATATTATCATTCATGCAGCTCCAATTATTTTAAGGAGCCTTCATCATTTTCATGATAAAGGACACTCCAGGGAATAATTTACTGACCCGTGAAGGCAGAATATCATAACGAAAGTTTTCTCACTTTTATAATTAGTTGATAGTTTTCGATGAGAAAGCAAAAACTATATTTATAACTAGTCTTGGCGAAAGTTCTGCCTTAAAGTTTCGAAACCAGTCAAGTTGGAATTTTATAATATAAATTGAAGAATATATAAGTATAAATAATGTTCTTCAAAACTAAGTAAAGTTATCTTTGACTTTTGTAAAATTTTGTATAATTTTCTGTTAAATCAAAAGGGTCTTTTTATAATAGCGTGACACAACAAATTAAACATTTTGCTCTTTAATTATTTTGCTTACAAATTATTTGTTTATAGAAAAATTCGTTTGATAAGACTGTTTATTATATAAATTAAATTAAAGCAAACCTGATTGTTGGAACGAGGGGAACTGCTTCACATAAATTCAAAAATTGTATTGATTTCGTATAAATCATGTATTTAATTTGTTCAAAGCTGCAGTCGATGTTGCGCTTGATATATGCAATACTACGTGACATATTTCTGATAATGGAAATGAAGGGATGAGTGGTAATTGTTAGTAAAGAGATCTATTGGGATTTGGAAGCACTCACTGAAATTTAAAAACAATAGCTCTGCTAACGGATACTACTCTAAGTTTCCAAGGAATTCGATTACTCTGGCCGAATAACGCTTCGGAAATTTATCACCTTTTTATCGTCTAAATGAAATCTAAATCTCTATTGTGCTTGCCTTACCGTTTGTAACGCTAAGAAATAAAGCCCGCACAGAGCCGCCAGGGGTCCAGATATATTTGTCGTCTCTCAAAAGCCTCGATCCCGTGTTTCTGTCTGTCCATCTGTCTATAACATAATTCTCGAAAGATTTGAACTATCTTCCTGAAATTCCTTTTACATCATATTTAGTAAAATAGAAACGCTAAGTTGTGAACAGGCCACATCCCTCACTCCTACTAACCTTCCCATACAAATTTCTTGAAATTTTTAAATTTATAGAAATTTACTTTTTTCCAAAAGTAATTAAAGCCATTGACTTGAAAATTAGGTAAAAGTATATATAATGTGTGTGTCGTTAACGTATAAAAATATTGATCTGATCCCCTTACATCTTCTACCCCTTTCCTTATAAATGCTCAATTTTGAAAAATGAATTTTTTCGATTTTCATTGAAACTAACAAAAGTTAAGAGACGAATTTTAGGCCCAATTATTTTTATCTCTTTGTAGGGGACGGGCTACAAAGAGATAAAAATAATTGGGCCAAATTCCACGAATGATTTGGTGAATTTTTTCACAATACATTTCAAATTTAAGACATTTTCAGATTTTAAACTGTTTAATTTATTATGTGTGACGATTCGGTCTCTGCCGAGACCTTTATCAAACAGTTTGATAAAGGTCTCAGCAAAGACCGAAGCTTCAGACATAATAAATCAAAAAGTGTAAAATCCAGAAATCTTTTATTTTAATTTTTAAATTTCACGAAAATGTGCAATTTCAATTAAAGTATTTTTGTTCGAAACTGTCGAAGCTATCTATATACTTGAGATTTTGAGCAAAGTATAAAATAAACTGCCAACAAGTCGGGCGAAACTTTATTATTCTTGGAACAAGTTGCGGATGAATGGAAAGTCAATATGCAGGTTAGAGTGGTTAGGGAAGACTAAGTTCTTGGGCAGGGCTGTTATCAATTTAAAAATGTTTCATTCGTTTCTGCAAGTTTGGGTTCTTATGAGGGGAGGAGGAGGGGTAATATTAAGGGTGGGTGGATGTTAATAGCTTTTTAATTGATTGTTTGAATCACGGTGTATTTTACATTCACGAAACCGAACATTTGTATGGGAGGGGGTAGAGAACGTAGGGGAATCGTAAAATTTGATATGCAGTTTTATATCGTTTCTCTTGTAAGGTGCTTGGAAAAAATTTCAAGTTCGTAGATTTTAGTTTGTTGGTTATTAGTTGATTTAATGAAATTGGTCGAGATAAAACTTTTGTATGGGAGGTGGTAGAAGAACAAGCGCGATCTCAAAACTTTTTGACGCAATTTTATTTCAAATATTTTCAAAAGTTTTTGGGCAAAATTTCAAATTGATAGCTTTTAACGGTTAGGTGATAATTGATTTCCTAAAAATGGTCGAAAAAATAAATGTGTATGGGAGGGGGTAGAAGTTTTAAAGGTTTTCGACCAGTTATTATTTTGTTTATTTATGGATTTTTTTCAAATGCATTTCGCAAATTTTCAAGTTTCTACCTTAAAGTTTCACTCAAAAATTTTCAGTTTCTGTGTTTTTTTCAATGCACATGAAACACCTTGACCTTGTGAACGTTAGACCGGGGGGAGGTCGGTTTATAACAATTATGGATCAAGTTTTTATTATTTTTCTATGTACATCAAATAGACGTATCCACATGCAAAATTTAAACTTTGTATCTTTCACCAGAGCCCTATAAAATCACTCAAAATTTTCGACATCTTTGCTTATCACATCCTTCCTCTTACACCTCCCTCCCCTTACATCTCCCAACTAAAAACCAAAATTAACCACTATGTAGTTCTACAATCTGAAAAATTTTTGATTTGATATCTGTACTCTTTTTTGAGATAGAAGGATTTATAATTTTGAAAAGTGCGCCATTTTTGAAATGCTCCCCATATTTCAACATGTTATATTTTTTTTTGTATTTTCCTAGTATAGTTTAATATACGTTTCAAGTTTCAATTACATAGCTTAAGAAATAGTTGAGATATTAATTCTTAAGTGTTTTTCTTTGCACCCCCCTGACCCACTCTCTTACAATAATTAGCCACTCTCTAAGCTGATTCCGATGGAACTATATGCCATCTTGATGGTCCCAAAATATGAATTTTTAAGAATAAGTAATTTCGAAGATATAATTATTTGAAAAAACAATTCGGCCGACAATTTGTTCTTAGCCCTCCCAAAACCCTCTCTATATGTTTACTGATTTTCAACTTTCTATCTGTATTCGTAGTGTAGATATTAGCAAGTGTAATTTTCGACTTTTTCCCTCCCCCCGCCTCCCCCTTCCACCTTAAACCCGCCAAAATTTAGAAAATAGAGCTCACTTACCAAATCAACAATCCACTTAAAAACGAACATTCTACTTTTAACGGTTTCGGAGATATGAGTCCATCTGTACGGAGTACGCGGACGGCGTACGGCTGAGACGAATTTTTTTTGCATTTTTAGGCAAATTTAGTCATGAACCGCGGGAAAAAAAATTTCAGGGTAGCAAATTTTTTTTTTCCTATGTCGATCACAATACTTTATTATTAGAATAATAAAGTAATAAACTTATTCTACCCACTCCCATAAAAATGCATAATTTTGGAAAATGCATTATATCGATTTCCACTAAAACTAGAAAAAGTAGAAACTTAAAATTTTGCCAGAATATGTCTCGTAATAATTTCAATTTCTCCTCTTTCAACTCCGTCCCTACTTTAAATTTCAATATTGGAAATTCAGGAAAAGCATTTCTCATTCGAACATATAAGAGCTATCGACTTTAAAATTGAAACATAGCATGGAAATAAGGATGTTGAAAAGCAGGTTTGAAACTATCCAAAACCTTCCACTTTTATTACCACCTCCTATACAAATGGCCCAATTTCAGGAAAGCAAATTCCAATTTCCTTGAAAGCTGTAAACTTTAAATTCGGAAAGAAACACTGCATTCCACGTTCGGTGTCACATATAAAACTTACAAATCTTCTCCTCTACTTCTACCACCTCCCATACAAAGTCACTATCACTATTCGAAAAATTTGAAATGATATCTTTTCCGTTACATTAAACTCTTTCCCATTTCATCTAGAGTATCACTTGACTGGGCTTAAAGCCCATATAATATACTCTTTCTTTCTGTTTGTAGCGCTGTTGTCGCTTGACACACTTGTATTTGTTGGGCACTCAATAACGTTCAAACGCTTTGCGCTATCGAACTGAAATTTTTGACATAAATTATAATTTCTAGCGAAAGAGTAACTTCAAGTTTGTAAACGGATAAAATCGCCCATTTCCTTCAATACCTGTCATACACATTGCACAAAAGTTCCGAAATTTAATAAAGAAAAATTTCTTCTGAACTAAATGCAAAAGCTTTTGACTCGACAAAATTTCATCGTTCATCTTTGTGCTCTTTCTATTACTTTTATGAAAACTTATTATAGCAATAAACATTAAACTTTGCAGGAAAAGTGTTTATACCAGTGTTCAAAATCTATTAACTCTACTCCACTCCTCCTACCACCTTCCATATAAGTACCACTAGTCAATATTCTATACACTTGAATAAAGGATATTTCTAGGATATAAATCAGTTTGGTTTCATTTAGAGTTTTGCATTGTTAAGCTCTATGCTGATTCATAATTTTGTTATGTTTCTGTTGTATTTCGATTTCGACAATTTAGAAGTGTTATTGCAACATAATAAAGCACTATCTGCTACTACAGTAGCAGAAGAAAGAAAGAAAATTACTGCTTTTAAACTGAAGGTTTTTGTTTTGAAAATCTGTAAAAGAACCTACTAGGAGTAAGCAAAAATTCTGAATCGTTTATTATTTCGTTTCAACGTTATCATGAACTTAGAACAAGCGAAATTCCTTTCATATGAATAATTTTCCACATATCCATCTGAATTTCTTCATCTGTGCTAAATGCATTCCAGTCCTTGCGTATTTTACGTGAGCTAATGGTGAACTTGTCTATTATATTTCCGAGTGTTACACTACCAAAGAGATTCCATTATTATATGCAGTGTGCATGCATAGCCGCTAGTTCCTATGAATTTCGCAATTACGTTATTGTATATCAAAGTGATTTATGCATTCCTTGCGAACAATGAAGGAAATTTCGTATTGAAGTGTTAATACATTCCTACACAATATAACGAACTCTGAAATTGACGATAGGTACCAATGGCATTTGTTCATAAATAAATAGCTCTTGTGTAGAGCACTGTAAAGATGATAATTTTATCAACAGATAATGCAAGAGCACAATAAGCTGTGTGAAATTAAAGTTTAATTTAAGAGCACACCTTAGTTATGAAAAGGTCTTCAAAATGACCAAAGACAATCATCAGAATTCTTTCTATTGTCAAGCTATTCCTTTGTAGTAATTTAATATTTAAGTTTATACAGTTATTTGCTATTCTAGACTTCAGCTCTGTTCACACTGTTTAATTAAACCAGACGAGTTTATAACGATAAAGTTTTGTAATTTCAAAACTGAGTAGTCGATTTACACTTCAAGAAAGATAATGCTTAACTATGTGATCGGCCGAGCGAGAAATTTTTATGAAAGTAGGCGGATTCCGTGCTTACTAAAAGATGCACCAAATTGAATAATTGCAATAGCTAGTGCCCGTATATCATTTCAAAATTTAGATAAAATCTCAAACTAGAAAAACAACTTTTCCAGTAAAAATTAATCAAAATTCAAGCTCGTAAAAGTCACGAAATGAGATAGATCTCGTTCATTGTTAATGCAATTAAAATTTCGATTTAGGTTTGAGTCTGTCTGTGTCCATATGAAGGAGCAGTACACCGATATGGTGAAGTGGCAGAGCACAATCAGCTCATATCGTTGTTCTCTGCAATGTATCCTTTCTAGTCGTGTATCATGGTAAATTATTCAGTCGATTAACATTGGCCGTGCAAGAGAAGCAACATTCAACTTCGCTTATCGCAAGAAGTTGTTGTCTATTTGGGTTACAGAGGAATCAAAAATGTTATCGTACGGCTAGACGGCTGCGGACTTATTTTACGATAATCCGAGCTAGCTACTACTTGGCTGAATTGCCATGACCATAAGCGTTAACGTAAAAGTACTCTGTCCTGATGTCGTTGGCTTTGCAAATATATAGATACAAGTTTCTTGGGGAAATTCGATTTTATGATCTAATTTTGAAACCTCTGGTATGCATGTGCCCTTGTATCAATCCTTGGTCTAATAAAAAATTGAACAAAATTAAGGACTCTTGTGATGTCTAGGATAGAATAGTCTCGAATTAATGATAGCTTGATACGGATTGTTTCTCAACACTTAGAGTACATAATAAATACTTAGATGAAACAAATATTTACATTTAATTAAAAAGTGTTATGCAGTTTGAAATATTTTACACTATTCTTGAAATTAGTTTTATATTAAAGGTACAAACTGGAAAAAAGTCAAGTTTCTAAAGTTTTTATTATTCACGCAATGGGGTATAATAATAATTATAATTTCATGAAATTGTAAATATGTGTTGAGGTAGAACTAGTAAGTGGATTAAATTATAAATTTTTGAGGTTGACGGTATCGGTATACTTACAGGTCAAGCCGATAGTTTCGGGAACAAGAAATTATTTCTACAAATGTCCAATAATAATATGTATGAGAGGTGGTTGAACGAATTTTTGGATTTTCGTTACAACGGGTGAAACAAACGTTGAAATAGCTTGAGTAATTTAATGCTTACTCATCTCTGAGAATCCTGAATAAATAGGTATTACCGTTGGATATCAGGGAGCTGTGGCCCTTCAATCAATATATTCAAGAATATAACTAAATTGTGTTCAGATTTCGTAGATGGCGATGAAAATGAAGGATTCAAGTTATCACAAATACCTTACATCTTTAAATATAAGCTTACCGATAATCGAGTTAATTTCTTTTCAAGGATATGACTGAATCCTAATTCAAACTGTCGAATTGAATGAGACCTATAGACCTATAGTTTGACCTCTATCATTCAATAACTCAACATGACTGCATAAACTGAAATCAAATTAGAAATATCTGCTATAATTTTTTTTTACCATATTGATTTCTGAACCAACTCTTCGGCGGTATTAACCCACCCTACTGAGATTTCTTCAATTAAAACACCTATCAAGTTAAAGTTTTACGGATACTTCAAAGATCTAAGCCCAACTTCCAAATACATGTATCAAAAGTCGAGAAACTTGAATAGCACAAGCGTATTAGTAAGTGAAAACGTAGTCAAAAAGTCGCAAGTAACTTAAAGATTTTCTCATAGGAATCGTTTTCGAAAGGGAACCCCGTAACTCCCAAGTGTTGGCATATCTTTAACTTGGAAAAGGGATTTCGTTTAGCATGAGGATAGTTCGCATGTACAGATTTTCCGAAGGAACTTCTTACAGAAGGATAGATACGACAGCGATGTTGTCGGTAAGTAATTATGTAGACATTTACAAGTCGTGTTGGGAGGTTTTCTTCTACTCTGTTTTTTTTTTTTCTGATAAAGCTCCAATATGAAGGATTATTTTTGATTCCGGTGGAATTACGGTTAAGGATTACTCGAATGTAATACATTTGGTTTCCAATAGGATTAAGTCTTTGACAAATTACATTTGCAGTTGTAAGAAGCGTCTGTGTTTGGATTTTGGTGATCTCGTTATTTAATTAAGTTCGTTAAAGGAGGAAAAAATTTGAGAATTTTCTTAATTGCTTTTCATGTACCTACGATTTTGAAAATTTAGGTTTTTTTACTATGTTTATTTCAAATTATTAATTTTATTTTCCATATGTGTTAATTTGTAGATAGCTGTGAAATTCAATAGCAACATTGAATGAATTAAAGAAAATAAGTACAGAATTACAGATTTTGATGTTTAACATAGAACTCTGAAAGTAATTTTAAAAGATGAAAGAGTCAGTAGAGATGAAGAGCGATCTGTCCGTCTATCTGTCCGTTTGTCCGTTTGTCCACGATATAACGTTCAAACGTTTTGAGCTATCGTGCTGAAATTTGTTGTCCGTCATTCTTAGGAAACAGTAACTTTCGTGAATTGAGAACATCCGCCCACACCTTCTACCCTCTCCCATATAAATTTCATGAAATTTCGAAATTTTTAGAAATTGTTTTTCCTTTGAAACTGTTTAAGCTTTCGACTTGAAATTAGGATCAAAGTATAATCATGTTTATATTATTAAAATCACAAGGTATTGATTCAACTCCCTTACTCTTTCTAAGTTCGTTCCCAGACAAATGTACTATTTCGAAAAATTCATTCTGTCGATTTTTATTGAAAAATATGAATTAGCGAAATCGAATTTGTCAGAATTAATTTTATTATAATTGCAATCAGTTTAAAAAAATTATTAACTTCACCTTACTCCTTCTAATCCTTTCCATACAAATTTCACAAAATTTTGTAATTTCAGTTAAATTGTTTTTTTTTTTTTTTTGAAACTGTGAAAGCTATCGACTAGAAGTTTTGTGGAAAGTATAACAATAGAAATATAATTGACGACGAAAAATTTTGTTTTGATCCGTATTCTACCACCTCTCATGCAAATCGATAATTTTGTTAAATACATTATATCGATTTCCATCAAAAATAGAAAATTACGAACTTAAAATTTTACCCCCTCCCATGCAAATATCTATATTGTAAATTCAAGAAAGCATTTCTCCTTCACACATATTAATAGTTGAAAAAATAATTTAATATTTTATTTAAGAACCTGTACAAAATAATTGAAGAAACTCCATCTACGAACTCCCGCAGAAAAATATGTTACATTCAATCGATTTTTGAACTGTAATAATTTGAAAGCTTTGATTTTTAATGCTAAGAAGAAATCGCCTCAAACTTTTTCTCATCCTTTCACAAATTGCCTTAAAATTTCCAAAAGTTCAATGGAATACGAGTAAAATCCACCCATTGCTGTATTAGTAACTGTCTAATGTATTTTCAGTTCGAATATGCAGCTAATTGTATCATAAGACTTATAATTCGGTGAAAATTTCTGGTCAACACACAACAACTTTTCTCAAATTTGGTTATTAACTAATTTCCCATTGTTATGAAGGGATCTGACGGGATGGCAGTAATCAAAAGCAAGCCGGTGGTCTATTTCTGAAAGGAAGGGAAATTCCTATATGTTTGTCTCATATGTGAGCTGGGCATTTGTTAGGATGTGTACAATTAAGTCTGTGAAAGTTGGGCATTGTTTAAGTTGCTAAAACAGAAATAGTCAAACAGTTAAATATTTCCTTAGGGAAATATTATTTGAGAGGGAGTACGGTAATATTTGCAATTTGTTTTGGTTATAAAATTTAATTTTGGCTCGAATAATTTAAAATTAACTTTACTAGTTTAAATGCAATCTTTGACATAGATAAAAAAGGATACGCTATCTATGCTACTATCATGAAAACCAGAATTCTCTGTACTTAAACTGATATTATAAAGATATTGTTACATGTTAGCTTTACTTGCTTCTCATCTACCACAAATTAATGCGTGCTTACGAACATTACAACGAACACCTGCATGAACTCAATCGGAATGTTCAAGGTTTCAACATTCAGCAATCAAACTGAATGAACACGTGCAGTCGGTAAACAAATAGAACGCGCCATCATCGATCATTCAAGGCCTGGAACATTTAACCAATCAACAACAATTTACTCGGTCAATGTAGAGAAGCTGCAAAAATCACACATTTAGGCTCAGTCGACAGAGAAAAGACCCTTGTAACGAGGCATTGTGTTTTTGAAGCTATTAATTCACTAGACCGATAGGGAAAAGACTCGGGCGACGAGAAAATGTTTTATGAACACCTGTGAGTTCTTTACCAAGAAAGCAGCAACAAGCACGTATAGGCTCAGGTGATAGAGAATAAACTCGGGTGACCAGGCAATGCTTCATAGAAGCAATTAAAGGGAAAGTAAAAGATTCGTAAGACAAAGAGAATGATTCGACAGACAAGAGCAATATAAACGGCCAGCGTTTTTAATGTGCAAATCAGTAAGTATCTTTCGTGCGACGAATCACAGCACGAAGAATAGTTATCGCAAAACGTAGAATACTCTCAGTGCGAAAAATCCTAACACTGAGATGTGAAAGTGCGAAAATCGAAACACTATAATATGCCGTAAATCTAACGAATCCGGTGAACTTATGCGAGAATTCACAACACAGGAATTAGATTAGTAATTACACAATTCCTAAATTTTGGCGATTGAGCGAATTTCACAACTCAATACTCAATAATCGTAATAATCTTAACAAAAAAAACGCAAAGAAATCTAGATGTAGAATTTATTGTAACTGCTCGCTCGGAAGTTCAAAGGCAAGTGAAGTACATAATAATTTTAAATTCAAATAAAGCCAACTGTCGGGAAGTTCAACGGTTCCTTATGTAGCTAAGTCCACTGACCCGCATTCAGTTGGACCGCTCAGCTGTCGTGCATTGACTTACATCTGCAAACAGCTGTATGGGTTATTATGCACGCCCTCTCGATCGGATGTAACGGTCCAAAGCTCCACGATTGCACTCAAACTTTGAGTGAAAGTTCTCTCTGCGCTTATGTCAGCAAAAGCTGCTGAATCATAAACTGTCAAGTTGAATTGTCAAATTGTGCCGGGTCGTGTTGTGGATTTGTGTACTGCAGGTGAGTAAACAAACTAAAATAAAAAATTAATTAATTTTTTTTACCGGCGAAGAAGCCCACAACGACGCACCAAACAGTAAGGATTGGAGCAGTCGACGAGTCAGTCGATGTTAAGAAAGCAAAGCGTCAAGTTTGGAAAGCGATAATTTGTGTAATTTCAAAAATTCAAAATCAGAAAGAACATCATCATATTGTGGAGCAGCATGGTCATATAATAAACTTATGACCCTGAATATCTTGAGATGGTCAGAATGGGGACTGATCTGATTCTGACAGTCTAACTATTCGAAAATTATTTGTTTGTTCAATTAGTTGTGCTTAGTCATATTTGGTGTCTATTCAACCGTTCTGCAATTCCAAATTACTCCATCTGCAATAAAATTGAATATTTCGGACTATCGCATCCCTGGTGCGGAAATGATGTAAATGACCTCCGCTGCACGGAAGTACATAATGAACATGGATGTTTTTTTTTTATTTGTATATATTTTTAGATGCGCGATTCACACTTACGCTGCGATGGACTTTTGGGCGTACGTAATCGTAATTATTCTTAAAACTTTTTCTGCAGTACTCTAACTAAATTATGTATTGAGAAGAAATTACATAAAGTCGTCGTTGCTACATAGTTCATTTTCTCCATTCCGAACCGTTACAAAGAAAATTGAAAAATGTTGTTTAAGTAATATACATACACAATCACGAGAAGGATAGACTTATAGATAGACACACAAGATCATTCCCCTTCCTCTCTCTCTGCAGCGCGAGCCCACAACCCATTTTCTGCTCTGTTCGTCTTCTCGCTACGCGGTCAAATATTCCGACTATGCAGAGTCCAACAGAAACAACGCAATGCTCAAGACCCGGGCTGCCAACAAGTGAAAATCCCTCTACAGAGTATAGGAAAAAGAAGTCTCGACTAGTCTGGCCAGAAATTTCATACTAAATGGAATCTGAGGAACCCAGTGCGCAGAACGCACCTGGTATAGCATATTCGAATCGTAATGTTAAATACGAGAGAGAAATAGACTCACAGTTAAGACCACCTCATTTTCTGTCTCTCTGTATTCTGCAAGGCGCGCGATCCTGAGCAGCGTGGCGCCACAACTCCTCTTGTGATCTATTCGCATTCTTGCTACGCAATCAAACATCCCGACGATGCCGGATCAAACACCAACAGCACAATGCTTAATACCCGGGCAGTTAACAACTGAAAATCCTACAAAACGAGCTCCGATCAACAGGCGGTAATAATCTTAACCGAATATAAGCAAAGAAATCTCGATTAACTCAGGAAAAAACATCTCGCCAGAAATTTCATAATTTTCATACGGAATGGAATCTGAGAATTCCAGTGATCAAAGTTCTGCGTGCCTGGAATTTCAAATTGCTTTCCGTATATTTTGTTTAAATATATATACTGTTTAAATAGATATATACACAAGTACGAAAAAAATAGATAGACACCCTTTTAACATGCATCGCATCGAGTAGCAAGTACTGTGATGATGACTCGTAGTTATACAGGGTGTTTGGTACTCCGTGCATAACCTTGTAAGGGGTTATTCCTGGATATATTTTGAGCAAAAAATTGTTCTACGGAGATAGTCCATTTTCAATATCCGCGGAGATACAGGGTGACCAAGAAAAGTGTTTCGGACCTGTACCCTCACTCACTCAAAACAATATATCTTGAAAACTAATAATCGCATTTCAAAGTGTTATAGCTTGTTTTTTAGGGAATCAAATTACCTTTCATTTGGTGTAATAGTCCGTATAGTATCTGTACCCAATCCTGAGGTATTTGCTTCAGACCACAAATTTTTGATACTTTGACCCTCAAAATTCTGTGATCAATGTAGTTTTTCTCAAAAAAACGCATTATAAAAATGTCATTTTAATGTTGTTGTTTTATGTGCCATATTATTGCCTACAAAAGATGCATACATACTTATGACTTAGGTTCTCCCGTTTTCCAGGTAATAAGCGAAAATACATATGGCTTAAAAATAAAATATGCCATAAACCAACCCTCGTTCTAAAAAAACTACCTGAAATGTTGTTAAACCGAAATATTCTTTGTGTCCTTTAATTACTATTTAAATTATAGATGAATGTCCTTTAAGTAGTATTTAAATTATCGAGGAAATGAATTAAATTAAAATGAGTTTCAACACAACGACGCTGTCCGACGCTTGGCATTGCAGTTGAACGTCTCTACGTGGAAAGTTTGGAGTGTCCTCAAAGCAGAGCGGTTGCATTCCTACCACCACACACCAGTGCAGGAGCTGGTACTCATTGATTTGCCCAAAAGGATGGAGTTTTGCAATTGGCTCCTTGAACGACAACTAAGTGACGAGAATTTTATGAACAACATTCTTTGGACTGATGAGTCCCAATTCACCAGGGACGGTATCACAAACTTCCACAACTTACACACATGGGCTGAGAGCAATCCACATACAAGAAAAGAGGCATCATTTCAGCACAGATTCAGTGTCAATTTATGGGCAGGTGTGATTGGCAACGATTTTATTGGTACTATTAGGCTTCCGCCTACCCTAAATAGTTCCAATTACTTGCAGTTTTTGACAAATGATCTACAAGAGTTATTAGATGATGTGCCACTGCAACGATTGGCTTCCATGTTTTACCAACACGATGGTGCTCCAGCTCATTACGGCCGACAAATCACAGATTGGTTAAATTCCAATTATAGCAATCGCTGGATCGGTAGAAATGGACCGATACACTGGCCTGCAAGATCTCCTGATTTAACTATTATGGATTTCTTTGTATGGGGACGAATGAAGGACCTTGTCTACGCAACGGAAGTAGTAACGTTGCAGGATCTGAACACCAGAATCGATGCGGCAGCAACAGAAGTAAGGCAGCAGTTGAGGTGTATGAACACAAAGAGAACACTGGCAAAACGAGCTTTAGCGTGCATTCAAAATGAAGGTGGCCATTTTGAACATTTGTTGTAATTAAGGAAATTTGAAATAAACTATAAAAACCATTCTTGAGTTCTTTTAGTTCAAGCGGAGAGTGTTGATCAACCTATTCTTGCTTTTTTGACAAAAGTGCTACATTATTGGAATGATAATTTCTTCTAAACTATAAAACTTATGGAATGCAAGTGTATGCATCTTTTGTAGGCAATAATATGGCACATAAGAAAACAACATTAAAATGACATTTTTATAATGGGCTTTTTAGAGAAAAACTACATTGATCCTAGAATTTTGAGGGTCAAAGTGTCAAAAATTTGTGTTCTGAAGCAAATATCTCAGAATTGCATACAGTTACAATGCGGACTATTACAGCAAATGAAAGGTAATTTGATTCCCTAAAAACAAGCTATAACACTTTGAATTGTGATTATTAGTTTTCAAGATATATCGTTTTGAGTGAGTGAGGGTACAGGACCGAAGGACTTTTCTTGATCACCCTGTATCTCCGTAGATATTGAAAATTGACCATCTCCGTAGAACAATTTTTTGCTCAAAATATATCCAGGAATAACCCCTTACAAGGTTATGCACGGAGTACCAAACACCCTGTATATTATACATAATATACAGGATGTTCCATTTTAACGTACCACCCCCGATACCTTTCCAGCCATGCAGATTCATGAAAACTGGCTTGAGCAAAAGTCGTAAGGTTTGAATTATGACAATGCGGTTGACCTTACAATCAGTTTTCAGGGTCAATTCAAGGTCATGTTGGATTTTTTAAATGGAAACCCATGTTTTTATTTCATACTAGCAAACGCCCGCGACTTCGTCCGCATCAAAATCGCAATAATAAGCAATTTTTGAGAATGTAGTTAGTAATACATTATCCGGGATATATAAACTTATTAGTTTAATAGCCCTTTGAAGACAATGGTTTCTATTCTGTTGAAATCAGAACCATAAATTATTAAGGATGATACCATGATACTCGCACTTGAATGGGAGAGGCTCGTGATCAAATCAATCCCGTAATTTGAGATCACATATGGGACGTATTGAAGAGCATTAAGGACATGTGAATAATTATAGCTTGTGTTAATTAAAAAAAAGCCCAAATAATATAACATTAAACTTGAAAACGTAACAGGACTACGATTGTGCGTAGAGACCAATCATACGATACTATAGATGAAATCGAAATTTTTGTGATATATATATATATATATAATTTTGTATGGGGAGTGGCTGCATTGAACTAATTTGTTTCACATGCTAGAGTAGCTATAAAAATGTTTTGTACTAAATTTAAGCTTCAAAAATTGAATAGGGGCTGAGTAGCTTAGTGCATTGAATTTAATGAAATTGTGCAATTTGTATGGGAGGTGGTAGAAGGAAAGGGGGGGTTTTTGGGGATATTTCGACAAACAACTATAATCATCATGTAATTGATATATTTTAAATTTCATTTCTGTATCATCCACTCTTCGGATTTTCGTAAAGTCGTGGAATTGTGTAACATTGTATGGGAGGGGGTAGAAGGAGTGAAGCTACTCGGTTAATTTTTTCCCCGATATTAATAATGCTAATTAAGGATTGAGTACAAAATTTTAGCTCAATGAAAGTTATATGTATTGGGAAAATTATGCATATAATTGCATGGGAGGTGATGGAAGTAGTAGGGGGTTTTAAGAAAATTTTTGAGAAACAACTAAAATCATTATGCAATTGATATATTTTAAATTTCAGATCTTTATCGGTCACGTTTTTCAAGAAAATCGAATTTTTGTAAAGTCGTGGAATTATCTCATATTGTATGGGAGGGGGTATCAGGAGTGAAGTTTCTCGGTTAATTTTTCCTCGATATTAATAATAATGCAAATTAAGGATAAAGTACAACATTTAACCTCGATGAAAGGTACACGTACTGAGAAAATTGGTGAAGAGCATTTCATGAAAAAGTGCAGTTTGTATGGGAGGTGGTGGAAGGAGTACGGGGATTCAAATAATTTGTATGCCATAAATCACATTTCTGATAAAAAATAGTATGTTCTAAATTTCAAATGATTTGCTAAAATGGTTTTGAAGAAAATTTGATTATTATTTAAATTGAAAATGAGTCATTTTGTATGGGAGGGGGTGGAACGCGTGAGGATATTAAAATAAGACCACACGAAGATTACATCTCGGTGCACATGTAATAAACTGTAAAAGTTTCATTACAATCGGCTTAACCGTTTTCGCGTGAAAACCGGAAAGACAGACAGACAGAGAAAATTTTTAAAATCTTTTGTTTCTGCTTAGTTATTGCTAAAATAAAGCAAAAAACTTATTTATGGCCATTTATAAAAATATAACAGACAGACACTACAATTATATTTATGTGTATAGATTCGTATTCTACGAGAAAAAATACGTACTTTTTGTGGGAAAATTTTTTTCCAAAAAATGCTCTGGTTTCTCGATAAAGGATGTGCCAAGATAATCCCAGTATTTCGAGAACGAGCACGAATTTCAAAGTCATTGGAAGTTCCCAGTGTTCGAAAACTTATTTAGATATTACAATTAGCATGCACAAAGATTGTCCATAAAGCAAAATCGTGCGATACTCTAGATGAAAAAGAAATTTTTTGATTTTAAGAAATTTTGTAGGGGAAGTGGTAGAGAGGGTGACGAAACTGAACTATTTTTTTCACATCACGCCAAAGTTGCTATCAAAAAGTTTTATACACAATCTAAGATTCAAAAATGTATTAGGCACTAAGAAAATTAGTGTAGTGGATTTAGTGAATTTGTGCAGTTTGTATGGGAGGTGAGTTCTTAATGACTTTTTCAGAAATAACTATAAACATCATCCTTTTGAAATGTTTTAAATTTCAGATCAGTGGCATTCATACTTTTCAGATCGAAATCGACTTTTACTTTATTATTTTAATAATAAAGTATTGTGATCGACACAGACTAAATTAGCCTAAAAATGCAAAAATCGACTTTTTGAAAAGTTGTGAAACTGTGTCAGATTGTATATGAGGGGGTAGAAGGAGTGAAGCTTATCTTCTATTTTTTTCTGTCTTAATAAGAATTCTAAATAAATAGTTAGTCCGCAATTTCAGCTCGATAAATTTTATACGTACTGAGTAAATTTGTTTTGAGTATTTCATGAAAAGTGCGGTTCGTATGGCAGGTGGTGGAAGAAAGGGGAGGACTCAAATAACTTTTATAAAGTAGATTGAAATCGTCATAAAAGTAATATATTAAAAATTTCAAATCAATAGCTTTTATGCTTTCGAACAAATCCGCTGTTGACAAATTGCGAAATTGTGTCATTTTGTATGGGAGAGGATAGAAGGGGTGAAGCAAATCATCTAATTTTTTTGGTTTGACTAATAAAATTCTAAATAAATATTTAGTGCACAATCTGAGCCCGATAAATTGTATACGCGCATAGTAAATCAGTTCAGAGCATTTCATGAATAAGTTCAGTTTGCTTGGGAGGTAATGTAAGGAGGGGGAGGATACGAATAATTTCTATATGGTAGATATAGATCATCATAAAAGTATTATATTATATTCTAAATTTCAGATCAATAGAATTTATATTTTTCGAGAAAATCCGTTTATTGTGGAATTGCGAAATTGTGTCATTTTGAGTAGTAGGGGGTAGAAGGAGATTTAAATAGTGAAGCGAAGCTGATACATTTTTCAGCATTTATTACAATTAATAAGACGCAAGGTGAGGCAAAATTTTACGTTTATGCTTTTTTTAGTTTTAATGGAAATCGATATAATCAATTTACCAAAATTATATGTTTGAATGGGAGGGGGTAGAAGGAGTATACACATCAAATCAACGTTAATGGTATTTGCATTATTATTAATTATTAAAGATTTCAAGTCAGTAGGTTTGACAGCTCCGAAGAAAAATAGTTTTACTAAAATTTCGAAATTTTTTGAAATTTTTATGGGAGTAGGGAGAAGGAGTAGTAGTAGGGAGAAGGAGTATGGTAGAGTTGATAATTTTTTTCAAAACTGATTGCAAAAGCAATAAAAACAATTTTTACGAAAATTTGTCTTTTTAGTTTAGCTGTTTGCAAAAAGAACCGAAGTGATGCAGTTTTCAAAATTTTGTATTTGTATGGGAGGGGGTAGAAGGAGTAAGTAAGTAAGAGTAAGGGTCGTATCAATATATTTGGTCAATAATGACATTCAGGTCAGTACACATTGACCTAATTCTGAAGTCGATAACTTAAATAACTTCGAAGAAAAATCAATACCTTAAAATTTCGAAATTCATGAAATTTGTATGGAAAGGAGTAGGAGCGGTGAAGGGATGTAACCCATTCACATTATTGCTTAAAAAAAATGTCAGCACGATAGTTTAAAGCGTTGGAAAGCTAATTTGTAAACAGGCGGTCACTCGGAATCGAGGTTTTTGAGCGACAAAAAATATTTCCGAACCCTTGACGACTCTGTGCGAGCATTATTTCTTAGCGTTACAAACGGTTAGGCAAACACAATATACTCTCAGAGTATAATGAAACGCCCTTTATCGAAAAACTAGAGCATTTTCGAAAGAAATGTTTCCTTATAAAAGTACGTATTTTTTCTTGTAGAATACGAGAGTGAAATAAAAAATATATGTAACTACATAAAAAAAACTGAAAAACTAGCCTTAATGTCAACGGCGAGTTCATAATTACCTTATAACTTTTGTCCAGGTCTGTTTTCATGAAACTACATGTCTAGAAAAATATCGGGGGTTGTACTTTAAAATTGGACACCCTGTGCATATACACAAAACTCACGTTACTTTTAATCAAAGTGCTTGGCGAAATGTTGATGGAGACGAGTAGAGCGCATTTTCCTTTTATTGTCGTCTCGTACCTATTGCTAAGTTGAGTTTGTGGGCGCCTGTTAGAAAGATAGGCTCACGGTAAGAAATTATCGGTGCACAAAATTTTTGGTTGAGTCGGGCCATTAGACATATACATTTCAAAAAAAAAACCTCTTAAGCAACGGAATATACTCTGTTCCTTATAGAAACCACGTATTATTGGGTAAATTATATTAAGTGAGCACATATTAAGCTGATTTCACTGTATGAATGAAAATTCAATCAATCTCTGGAACAAAATAAATTACAAAGCGTCGAAAAGGAAGAAACTCAAAGAATGTAATCAATAATGAAATAGTTAACAAATTCAGTGTCATATCATATCCATTATTATACACCCATAAGAAAAGAAATATACTCGGGGTTATTTACTCCTCTTCATTCAGTTAAATGAGTTTCTTTGCTTTCAAAACCATTGTTCAAAAACAACACTAGGCCATCATCATTCTATTTGTTTGGATTTTTTTTCAAACCTCTTAATGTACCTTTGTTTTTGCCTTATCACTTCTACCGTCGTACCTAGAACTCGTTCATAAAAAAAATATGATATAGTAATATGAACAAAAAAATCGTAAAAAAAATAAATAAAAAGGGGAAAACAAGAACGATGCGAAAAGCAGCAAACGATTCTGAAGAATACAAAAGGTCAAAAGAAGCTGGAGCCTCTACAATGTGCGGAGCACCATTCATTTAAAAGTCATAAAGGAGCAAATAAAAATCATTTGCCGGAAGGTAAGTCTATTCACAAGTCATAAAAGGACTTTTTCGTGTAGAATAAGGAGGAGACGATTTAGCTTCCGTTTAAGGTATCACTCAACCGGAAGCTATAAGCAAAAAAAAAAAAAATTTAATAAAGTTGGGAGGCAGGCGAATCAAAAGGTATTCGTCAAATACCATTAACAAAATTAGCTTGTTTTCAATCGAATCAACAAAAAAACATGTTTACACCGCACTTGCTAGTTTGAATTACATTGTTCTCAGTATTAACTTAATACAATATCAGCTATATCGGAAAATATGGTATTAAAGCATAACAAGACTACGGTTTGGCCCAATCATGCGATATGATGAAGAACAATTTTTTTGATTTTAGGAAATTTTGTATGAGGAGTGGTACAAAAACCAATTTTTTTACTTCATGAGTGAGATTTTCAGAAATAACTGCAAACATTATGCATTCGACATGTTTTCAATCACAGATCAGTAGCATTCAAACTTTTTGGGAAATTTGACTTTCCAAAAAGTTGTGTAATTGTGTCATATGTATAGGGGAGGTAGAAGGAGTGAAGCTAATCATCTAATTATTTTGGTCTTACAAATAGTTCTAAATTAATATTTTGTTCCAAATTTCAGCTCGATAAATTTTATACGTACTGAGTAAATTGGTTTATAGTATTTAACGGAAAAGTGCATTTGATATGAGAGGTGGTAGAAGGAGTTTTAAGGAAACTTTTTAAAATTTACTTAATTTATATATCTATATATCTTATATCTTCACTTTTTTATGAAGAATAATAACAAAATAAATAACTGCTGATATTTTAGGATGAAAATATATTACAACTGTTTTCGCATTAAGTCTAGTGTAGTATTAAGTTCAACAACCCAACTAGACTTACACACAGTCACAAAAGTTTTTCTATACTTGAGATATGTGGGGTAGAAGTATCACATATCAGGTATGGTGAACATATGAACACATTTTTTGAGGAAACAAAAGGACGCTAAGGTAGACAACTTAAATCTATTTTACAATAATAAAAAGAATCTTAGGCCTAAACTTTTGAAGAAAGTTTTAACCATTACTTAATTGATTTCTTTGAGGTCTCTAAATGGTACTTTTAATCAACTATAACAGCACGCAAGCCGAAAAAAAACTTTATTTGGTAATTTACATTATTTTTAAAATTTAATTTAAATTTTGCAATATTTTAGATTATTTGTTGTAGTTGGCAGATTACTTAACGTATATGGCCCTAGCTTACATCAGTCGTATTTTCGTAAAATGATTATTTCCTTTTCTAATTTCTGATTGATGAATAGGTCTACTAGTTTAGTATTACAACTCATGTAGAAAAGAGATTTTCCTTTTCCATTTCTGTGATGGCATTTCTTTAATTTGTCGTCCATCGCAACCGAATCTCTGCATATAAATATAATTGTAGTATCTGTCTGTTATCTGTTTATAAATGGCTATACGTTAGTTTTCGCTTTATTTTAGCAATAACTAAGCAGAAACTAACGTTTTTAAAAATCTTCTCTGTCTGTCTGTCTGTCCGGCTTTCATGCAAAAACGGCTAAACCGATTGTAATGAAACATTTAAACTTTATTTTATATACTCAGAGATGTAATCTGCTTTTGGTTTTATTTCCCTTCCCTCACGCCTTCTACCTCCTTCCATACAAAGTGACTCATTTTTAATAATATATAATAATTAAATTTTCTTGGAAACTATAAGAGCTATTAATTTAAAATTTAGAATATATTATTTCTATTATAATTGCAATCTTTGAATGTAAAAATTATTAAAATCCCTTCATTCCTTCCTCCACCTGCCATACAAACTGCACTTTTTCATTAAATACTCTACACCAATTTTCTCAGTACGTATAAGATCCATCGAGCTAAAATTTTGTACGAAATCTTTAATTAGCATCGTTATTAATATCGCGGAAAAACTAACCGATTACCTTCACTATTTCAACCTCCTCCCGTACAATGTGACACGATTCCAGAACTTTATAAAAATTCGATTTTTTCGGAAAGTGTAAATGTCACAGTTCTGATATTTAAGGTATATCTATTGCATGATGATTGTAGTTGTTTTTCAAAAAATCACTAAAAACTACTAACTCCTTTCACCACCTCCCATACAAACTGCACTTTTTCATGAAATACTCTAAACCAATTTTCTCAATACGTATAGCATTTATCGAGCTAAGACTTTAAATCGAATCCTTAGTTAGCATTATTATTAATATCGGTAAAAAAATAACCGATTAGCTTCACTCCTGCTACCGCCTCCCATACAATGTAACACAATTTCACAACTTTTCATAAATTCTATTTTTTTGAAAAGTGTGAACGTTACAGAACTAAAATTTAAAATATATCAGTTTTATTTCTCGAAAAATCACCAAAAAACACTCCCCTCTTTCTGCCACCTCCCATACAAATTGTACAATTTCACTCAATCTAATGCACTAAGTTTCTCAGCACGTATTCAATTTTTGAAACTTAAATTTAGTACAAAACATTTTTATAGCTGCTTTAGCATGATGTGAAACAAATTAGTTCAGTACTATCACCCCTTCTACCACCCCCCTTATAAAATTCTTAACCTCACAAAAATTTTATCTGTAGTATCATATAATTGGGCTTTACGCAGTCGTAGCCCTTTCATGGTTTTAAGTTTAATGTTATTCTATTTGGGCATTTTGTTTAATAAACACAATCTACAAGTATTCATATGTCCTTAACGCTATTCAATACATATATGGTCTCAAATCATTAGATTCATTTTATCATGAGCCTATCCCATACAAATCCAAGTATCGTGGTTTCATTCTTAATAATTTATGGTTCTGATTCCAACAAAATACAAACCATTGTCTTCAAAGAGGCATTAAACTAATCAGATTATGTATCCCGTATAATGTATTACTAACTACACTCTCAAAAATTGCTTATTTTGCGATTCCTACGCAGACAAAGTCGCGGGCGATCGCTAGTACTTAATATAGCAACTTTCATCCGAAAAAAGGACAGTTCTCCAAAAATCACGGTCCTTTCGTAGAAGCGTCTTACCGAAATTAAGTCGGTTTTGTCGATTAGCCAAAGATATAAGCGGCTTTTTCGATTCGTCCATGTCTCCTAGCAGATAGCAAAGTCCTTCGCACATATTGAAGACGCAACACTTTCACAAGAATTCCTCCTCTTATTCTTGGCTTTTTAACCCTTTTTTTTCTTTAAAAAACCGATCGAATATTACGCTCACTTAAAACTTTTTATCGACCAGATCTCGACTTAGTATTTATTTACATTACCAGTTAAGTTACATTTTTTAGTAATGCTTTGGACGATCGAACGACTTACTTTAACTATTCAGGCGATATCACCCAAAGGTTTTCGATCACGTCTCAATTTTACAACTAAAAAGCGTACTTCCTACGAAATTTCTTTTCCAAATCTCATTTTTCAACTAATTATTGTGAATCTTTGCGCTAATCGAAACTGTTAACAAATAGTGAAACGCTAAAAAAGCAAAGCAATTCTAAATCTTAATAGAGAGAAATGCATAGTTGAGAAGAAACAAATCTTAGAATTCATCTTGCAGTATGTAAACTTCTATAGTGTGCTCAGAAGGCTTTTTTATTCAGGAACCGAACACAATTTAGAGAGTTACCCTATGATGCTATACACAGCCGTACGAGAAGGCATGGGCTTAACTTTGCACTCGTGTGAGCGTACAGCTTGACGAGTATCTTGGGGAAAATTACAGAGTGGAGGAATTAGTGCGCTTAGCTCCGTACTGCATTTACCATGGAAGTAGCGATAGTAAATGCTGTGCACTCTGACATTTCTGCGATACTCGATAGAAGGCGTGATGGTCTTGTCTTCAATCAGTTGGAACGCATGTATTTGAATACGGTCGAACAACGCGAGGTGGGATTACAGTGCCCCAGCCCAAACATGCGAATTGATGGTTGCGAGGTCGTTCGGCGTAAAATACTTTTTGCACTTTGGGAAAACACCTAGACATTTAGATGCGTCGAGAGTAACATCAAAGATGGTCTGGGCCTAATTCTGGTGGTCATTAAATTTAACGCCTAAAAGTGCAAAATTGTGTGCCACCAAAAATCACGTTTTGAAATAACACTGGAATAACACTTTTGAAGGATTGATGACAGGTCTGTGTTTTAGAGACGTTGAATTCTACTCTATTTTCCTGCCCCATTCCAGGATTAAGTTGAGATCCGAGTTCAGTGAACATAATAGCTCCATGCGATTGGAAGCAATAGAATGCTTGTGTGACTCCGCAGCAGAGCTAAGCTCATAGGTGTTATCTAAAGTACTGTCATCCACAAAACTGTGGATAGAATTGTGGGACGACAGAAGTTCGTTGGTGAAAACTAAGACAAGAGTTGAAGATAAAACGGAGCCTTGAGGGAAGCCGGAGTCCATTAAAAAGAGAAAGAAGTAACGCCAACCAGCACTACTCGTATATTACATTCAGAAACAAGCTCTCAATCAATTGAACAAGGGTAGCATTAAAACTATGGCCTTAAACGTTTTTGTTTTTTTTTGGGCTTCCGTGGCGTAGTTGGCAGCGTGCTTGCTTCACAGTCAATAGGTTGTGAGTTCGATTCCCAAATCCAGAGAGTAGGATTCCTTTAAGCACAAATTTTCAGTTGCTACTGGCAATGAAAAAGTGTTCGAAATAAAATGGGCAAACGGTGTAAAAGTGAAACAGTTCACTTCAAGAAGGTCTATATACTCAGTTGATGGTTTGATGGTTTCTGCTCGTTTTTTATCATTCAGTCCCCCATAACATCTGCAAATATACGAGGGTCGTTTGATAAGTCCCTGGCCCAAGTAAGAAAAAAGCATTTTTTCCGGAAATTTTTTTTTTATTTTTCAACATAATCTCCCTGGAGGTTAATACATTTGGCCCAACGTTTCTCAAGTCCTTTCATACCGTTCAAAAAGAAATTTTTGTCACAGTCTGCAAAAAATTGGGAAACGGCGTCTTTCACCTCTTGGTTCGATGAAAATTTTTGTCCACCGAGGTGAGCTTTCAATTTGGGGAACAAAAAAAAGTCACATGGGGCCAAGTCGGGCGAATAAGGTGGGTGGTCAACGATCTCATACCGCAAATCGTCTAATTTGGACATGGAAACCTCGGTACTGGACGTGCTCCATCGTTGACGATTCGCGTGACACGTTAACTTAGAATGGCTGCCAAAAACAAACTGTTACCTACAGAAACCTGAAAAAATTCATGAGACCGTTCGAAAGTGCCATCTACCTAGCGATAGCAAAAACTTTTTCGTGAAACCACGTTTTGTCATTTGGGCCAGGGACTTATCAAACGACCCTCGTATGTCATTAGCAGCCAGTACAACCGAAAAATATACCAGCTTCTCCACTCGTTACGGTCGTTCTCACTTCCCTTCCCCTACCTTCCCAATCCCACTCCTTCCCTCCATGACTGTGTTTGTACAGTGCACAAAAAAGCCGAAATTGCCTTTAACACAGGTCATTCTGTAAAAAAAAGCTTAACTATTAGACATTCATGCCAAACTCTGTCAAAAGCTTTTGCGATTCAAGTGCAAGAAATTGACCTTCGCCGTGTTTATGTATGCATGCGTTCCAATGTTTTGTCAAGTAGACCAAAAGATCTCCCGTCGACCTTTCAAAACAGAACCCATACTGACGATCATGGGTTAGATGGTTATCCTCAAGATATTGAACGATTTTGCGATTGACAACAGCTTCCATTACTTTCAAAAGCACTGAAGTAATGACTGTCGGGCGGTAGTGGGTGGGGTTCGCTTTGTTTCCTTTCTTGGGAATTGGCTGAATATTTGCAACTTTCTACATACGTGGAAAATACCCAGAAGAATAGAAAAGATAGAACAGATTGCGAAGCGGTTTAGCTAAAGAAGGGTAATTGGGGGAGTACCGTTTGGACCAGCAGATTTATATACATATCATTTTTTACAAAAAAGTAAGGTCAAGTTCGTGAACGTGCCGAAATCGCTCCACTCCTTCTACCCCTGCCATACAAAATGACACAATTTCGGAATTTACCAATAAACTGATTTTCTCGAATGCATAAAAGCGATATGTGTGAAATTTTGAATATATTATATTCAAGGTGAAGAAAAAAAATGAATCGCCCCCTCTTACTACCACCTCCCATTCGAATAGAAATTTTTGATGATATACTTAATACCAATTTGCTCATATCGTATTTACTTAATTGAGCTGACATTATGCACTAAATATTTATTTAAAATTATTCATAAGACGAAAGAAAAGATATGTAGGTATATACGATTAGCAACACTCCTTCTACCTTCACCCATACAATGTAACACAATTTCACAACTTTACAAAGATAATTGTAATTAAATAAATAAATTAAATAATTAATTTTCTTAGTACTTACTAAAATTTTAAAGCTTAAATTTTGTTTAACAACAAGTCGGGCGCAAATTTTTTATTTTTGGAAGAATTTAAAGATGCATGGAAAGTCAATATGCAAGTTAAAGTATGTAGGGAAGACTAAGTGGAACCCCTATTGACAAGTGGAACCCCCTTCCACAAGTGAAACCCCCTTTCACAAGTGGAACCCCCTTTAGAGTAGGAATAATGCCAATTAAACAGTTAGTTGCGAATACGATCAATAGCTCCAGTATATGTGATCAATATTTCATTCATTTATGCAAGTTTGGGTTTTTATGAGCGAGGGCGGAGGGGTTATATTAAGGGTGGGTGAATGTCAATAATTTTTCAATTGATTGCTTTAATTACGTCCAATATTTTCCGCATAGAATGTCAGTTTCATAGACGAAGTTGCACAGAATTTTCATAAAATTTGGAGTATTTTACATTCACGAAACCAATCATTTGTATGGGAGGGGGTAGAGGAGGTAAAGGAAATGTAAAATTTATGATGCAGTTTTATTTCATTTCTGTAAGGTGCTCGTACAAAATTTCAAAAGTTCGTAGCTTTTAATTTTTTGGTTAGCAGTTGATTTATTGAAATTGGTCGAAATCAAACTTTTGTATGGGAGGGAGTAGAAAGGCAAGTGTGATCTCAAAGCTTTTGACGCAGTTCCGTTTCAACTATTTTCGAAAGCATTTTTGCAAAATTTCAAATTGATAGCTTTTAATTTGTAGGTGATAATTGATTTTTTAGAATGGTCCAAAAAATAATTTTGTATGGGAGGGGGTAGTAGTTTGGATGGTTTTCGACCAGTTAACATTTCATTCTTTTAGAATTTTTTTTAAATGCATTTTACAAGTTTTCCAAGTTTCTAAATTAAAATTTCATTCAAAAATTTTCAGTTTATGTGTTTTTTCACTGCACATGAAACACATTGTGCACGTTAGACCAGGGTGCATAACAATTGCAGAATTTTTAATTATTTTTTCTGCACGTATAATAAATATATGTATCCACATGGAAAATTTAAACTTTGTATCTCTTACCAGAGCCCTAAGACATCACTCTAAATTTTCGATATTTTTGCTTACCACCTCCCTCTCCTTACACCTCACGACGTAAATCTTTTGCCAAAAATTTAAAACTATATAGTTTTACAATTTGACAAAATTTGAATTTGATATCTGCACTCAGTTTTGAGATATAATGGTTTGAAATTTTGGAAAGTGCAATGCTCCCCATTTTCCTCCACTACTATTTTGTCCAAATATTATATTCTTCTCGTATTTCTTTAGTATAGTCGAATATAAAAACCAAGTTTAAAATTACATAGCTTAACAAATAGCCGAGATATTGATTCTTATGTGTTTTTCTTTGCACCCCCTGACCCTCCCCTTACAATAATTGGCCTCTATGTAAGCTGATTTCAGTGGATCTATATGCCATATTGATGGTTTAAAAATATAAATTTTTTATGCTAAGTAATTTCAAAGATATAATCATTTGAAAAAAAAATCGGCCGACAATTGGTTCTTAGCCCCCTCTTTTTGCACCCCAATAGACAAAAAAAATAAATTAATTTTATATGTTTCCCCACAAACCATTTTATACGTATAACGATTTTTATCTTCCTAACTGCAACCATGTTTGAGATATTTGAATTTATAATTTAAGTGCTCTCCCCGCCTCCCCCTGAACCCTCACATTCCCCAAAATAGTTGTCCGCCTGATGTACGCAACTATCTACAATCCCTCCAAAAATGAATTTGCTATCTTGAAGGGTTTGGGAGTTAATGTGCGCTGAGCGTACACACCGGCGTACAGACAGACGGATTTTTTTTTTTCCATTTTTAGACTATTTTAGTCATGAAACGCGAAAAAACAAAATTTCAGGGTAGCAAATTTTTTTTTTTTTAAGTCGATCACAATACCTTATTATTAAAATAATAAAGTAAAATTAAATCAATGCCAACACCCCTTCTATCACTACCCATACAAAATTTCTCAAATTCGCAAAAAATTCTCATTCATCTAAAGCATCGGATGATTGGATTTTATACCTAATCGTAGTCCTGTTATGTTTTTCGAGTAACCGCAAATTTCTGTTTTCTGAAGAATGGGTAAAAATTAACTTAGTTCCAAGTAAATGTTAAAGAAACTGGTCGAAATTATAATTCTTAAATTGTGCTATCATCGATGTCAATCTAGTCAAGCAATTATTATTATTTATATTTTTCAAAATCATTTTGTTCGTAAACTTCATTCCATCAAAAACTACTACTTTTTGTTCTGCTTCGCTGAAATGATCGAGTTCGGGAAAGAACAGTGTGAATGATATAATACAATTTCATTTCTCAGAACACGATTTCGAAACAAATACACAGCGAGATATTTTACAATGACTATTATTTTCACAAATCCCTAGTTCTCGAAAAGTGGAAACCGATTTTAAGCTGATTAGAAAGACAAGAGAAAATTGTAGAGGTCGTTATAGTGGACGTGGTCGAACAAAGTCGTTAAAATCGTATTCTCTTAGAAATTTCTGCACATATTCGTGCACATTTGATTAACCACCTCACAGGTATACGTACACAGATAACATGCCTCACCATACCAGTACGTATATCATCAATGCTCCAGCTACCAACCGTCTAAAATCCCCGGGAGTTTTGAATGAGTTTTTGTGGTCGAGTTTGCTTCCGTAGGATCCGTGAAAACATCTTGCATACCCCTTGCCATCCTTTGGGGTTGGTTTTCTACCCTACAGAGGTCATAGTCCAATTAAGGAAGGACTGCTGGAATCCCTGCAAATTCTATGTGCTCACGAGAAATGTACCTATATAGTAAAAGTCCTTGAATGTTTTGCGGTTTCTTACAAGAAAGTCATATTAAATATATCTCGGAGGGATTAGCTACATAGCTAGATTTCTCGTAATTTTCCACCTCAAATTTCAACAATTTTACAGAATAGTTACTTTATACGTAGTATTCATTGTCCTAACAATTAGGAGCCTACGAGTTTGCTGTGAATTTTCATAAGAAAAAAATTTTGTCTTTACTTTATTTTTTTTTTTCATAACGTGATACGGCACGTTTTGTCGTTGACGAATAAAGTACTGAAGTTGATCCCCAGTAAGTAAGAAGAAAGTATTTTTACCACTTATATAAGAAGTTGAAAAGTACTAAAAAATGTTTCAAAGCAATGTTCCTTAAAAATGTTAAGCAAGAAGTTTATTTGCTTTGAAAACTCATTGAAAATTTAAGAAAATAATCAAGTTGTTTTAGTGTTCGCGTCGAGTTATTTTGAACGCCAGTGATTGCTCAATAAATTAAAATTATCGATGGATATCGATGGAAGTTTTTCGACAAAACAAATTTATGAGTTGTCCAGTAGTGGTTTTATTAAACGTTAAATTTGTATAATTTAAATTCGAGATCAAATTTAAGAAAATATTTCGTTTCCTTCAAGGTTTGAAGCACCAAGAAATACGACTGGAACAGAGTTGCTTCGAATTCATCTGTTTCGAATGCTTTGAGCTAAACGGCTTTGCATGTCGCTTTCATAAAAAAAGTTATTCAAAGGAATTAAGGGAAAAAACGGCGAATTTTATGCCATTTGATAATCGTGATAATTCGGTCTCTGCGGAAATCAAAACGTCGCGATTTATAAATTACAACAATGTGATATTCGAAAATTTGCTTAGAGAATCATTAAAGCAGGAAAATTGAAGTTCGTGAATCTGCCACATGGTCCACTTCTTCTACAACCTTCCATACAAGTTTCACGAAATTTGAATTTTTGAATTAATGTGTTTTTAACTATAGTAAAAACAAGATTGAAAATTTTGCGGTTAACTACAAAAAACAAAAGAAAAAAAATCCGATACGCTTACCCCTTTTTCCTGCTTCCACACAAATGTTCAATTTTCGAAAAATAATTGATATTGATCGCCTCAAGGCCTACAGAAAGGAAAATCAAGAAATTTTTCAAGAAGTTATTTCTTTTAAATAATTGCAGTAGATATTCAAAAAAAATCGTTATTTTCCCGCATTGCCCGTTAAATTCTTCATATTTCAGAAATTTAATGAAAGTCTGTTCTTTTCGAACATTAGAAAGCCCTCAACTTGGAAGTTTGAACAGAACATATTAATAACAATAGTGTTTAGTACCTCGCTTAAAATTGTTACTATTTTAAGGGAGACACCGTAAGCTCTAGTGCAATAAATATTTTCCGATTTCAGTTAGAGTTACGCATGACTGGTCTGTTAAACTTCCTTCTGCAAGGATCAAAACTAACAACCATTTCCTTGAAAAATTCCGAACAACTCAATAATACAATAATATTGGATTAGAAATTAAATTATAATATTTGAACAAGTAGCTACCACCGAAATATCTACAGAACTGCATACCATAATATTGATAATATGACTGAAAAAAAATTCGACCAGTTAACATTGAACTTCCACTATTCACGTATCACAACGCCTTATACATAAGTATATATATTCGGGAATGTCCTGCGTCCCTTTTTTTGCCTGAAATTTAAACAGTTTTTTGGCAAAAATTCAAATGGCAGTAAATGTTCCTGAAGAAGAACTTTTCCCTTCATTCGGTCGCTTGTTCTTAGATTCGGTTGACAGCATTTCGCCAGGAAAAGCAATTTAAGATGGTGAAACGAACGGAAAAGAAAAGAAAAATAAACTTTTTCCATTATTTGTTCCTTTTCCAAGCAGAAGAAAAAGGTATTTTGCTTATATGATGTGATTCCTTTTTTGCTCTCAATAAAAAGAGAACGGATCGATTCGAGAACTTAGTACCAACTTAGTATATTGTTTTTTTTTTTATTTATTTACTTTTTTTTTTTGGGACTTGAAAATCTACAAGGATTAAGCAAAAACAAAAACAAAATTAAAATTTTATCGATATTTTAAATTTTGAAAAGGCATAGAACCACTGGCAAATGGCACGTTGAAGTTTTCGTTTGTTCTCGATATTTTAAATCTAGTTACATTCTAGATGAAATCTGAGAGTATATTGTGTTTGCCTTACCGTTTGTAACGCTAAGAAATAACGCTCGCACAGAGCCGCCAAGAATACAGAAATATTTGTTGTCGCTCTTAAACCTCGATTCCGAGTGACCGTCTGTCGAGCTGTCCGTCTGTCTGTCTGTGCGTCTGTCTACAGCATAACTATCGAAAGCTTTGAGCTAAGTGCTAAACATTTTTGTGTGTCATTTTTAGCAAAAGAGTAACTTTTAGTTCGTGATTGGGCTACATCCCCCACTCCTTCTAAACCCTCCCATACAAATTTCATGAAATTTCGAAATATTAAGAAATTGATTTTTCTTTGAAACTATTTAAGCCAATGACTTGAAATTTAGGTCAAAGTATTATGATATAGATGTCATTAATATTACGGAATATTGATCCGATCCTCTCACTCCTTCTACCTCCTCCCTTATAAATGAAAAATATATATTTTCGATTTTCATTGAAACTAATAAAGCTTGAAAGACGAAATTTTGTCAGAATTAATTCTACTATAATTGCAATTAGTTTTAAAAAGAATTATCAACTGCACCTCACTCTTTCTACGCCCTGCCATACAAATTTCACGAAATTTTAAAAATTAAATTAAATTATTTTTCTTCGAAACTGTTAAAACTATCAACTTGATATTTTGTACAAAATATACAAATAGAAATATCAATAATGCTAAAAAAAATTGTTTTAATCCGTACACTCCTTCTACCCCCTCCCATACAAATGCATGTTAAATGTATTTTATCGGTTTCCATTCAAACTAGAAAAAGTACAAACTTAAAATTTTGCCAGAATTTGTTTCTTAAAAATTGAAATAAGTGTTAGAAAAAATCATCAGCTCCGCTTCACTCCTTCTTTTTTATTATCTGTATTATAAATTCAAGAAAAGCATTTCTCCTTCAAGTATATGAGAGTTATCGACTTTGAAATTGAATCAAAGCATGGTCATAAGGATGATGATAAACAGTTTCAAAATCATCTTAAGCGCTCCACTTCCTCTACCACCTCCCATACAAATGCCCCAGTTTCAGGAAAACTATGACCAATTTCTTTAAAAATAATGAAAACTAAAAACTTTAAATTCAGCAAAAAACATTTTGCATGCCATGTTCGGTGTTATATACGAAAAATACAAACCTCTCCCTCTTCTTCCACCACCTCCCATGCAAAAGTCTCTATTCACTATTCGAAAGAATTTGAGATGACATATTTTCCGGTATATTAAAGTCATTTCCATCTCATCTAGAGTATCATATGATTGGGCTTAAAGCCCAATCATAATTCTGTTATGTTTTTTCATTGCAGATGAAACACCTTGTGCACGTTAGACCCCCACTTAGGTGCATAACAACTTTAGAACAAATTATTATTTTTCTTCTATGTATATCAAATAGATGTATCGATGTTCAAAATTGAAACCTTGTATTTTTTACCAGAGCCCTAAAAAAACACTCAAAATTTTCAACATTTCTGCTTTCCACCTCCCTCATCTTACACCCCCAACTTAAATTTTTTACCAAAATTAAAGTCTATATATATAGTTCTGCAATCTGACAAATTTTTGATTTGATATCTGTACTCAATTTTGAGATATAGCGATTTGTAATTGTGGGAAGTGCGCTATTTTAGATGTGCTTCCAATTTACCCCCACTACTATTATGTCCATATGTTATATTTTTTTCATATTTCGCTAGTATAGCTTAGAATATGTTTCAAGTTTCAATTATATAGCTTAATAGACAGGCGAGATATTCGTTTTTAAGTGGTTTTCTTTGCACGCCCCTGACCCTCCCCTTTACAATAATTAGCGTCTTTTGATGCTGATTCTGGTGGATCTATATGCCACCTTATTGGTCCCCAAATATGGATTTTTTGAAAGTAGTAATTTCGTTTCGAAGATTTAATCATTTGAAAAAAAAAAAAATTGGACCAATAATTTGATTTTAGTCCCCCCTTTTCGGCCGCCAATGAATAAAAAAATTAAATTATTTTTAAAGTTAGTCCCACAACCTTCTCTATAACTCTACTGATTTTCAACTTTTTATCTGCAGTTGTGGTGGAGATATTAGCAAGTGAAGTTTTTGACTCTTTCCTTCCCCTTCCACCTGACACTCACCAAAATTTAGATAATGGAGATCACTTACCCAATCAAAAATCCACCCAAAAACGAACATTCTACCTTTAACGGTATCGGAGATATGGGTCCATATATATGGCGTACTCAAATCAAATCAAATTCCTGTTAAGACCCCCTATAGGGGCATAGGACAGAAACAACTCTCTTCCACAAGACGCGATCCTGCGCATCGGCTTTAAGCTGTTGCCAGGACTTGTTTATTCCTCTGGCCTCCTGCTCAACTGCTCGCTTCCATGTGTTACATGGTCGACCAACCCGACGTCTTCCTTGAGGGTTATAATCCAGAGCCTGTTTTGCGATATTTTGCTCTGGTTTCCTCAAAGTATGACCGATCCACTGCCACTTTCGCCGTTGAATCTCAATACCTATTTTAGTCTGGCGAGTTGTACTCCAAAGTTCGTCGTTGGAGATCACTTCTGGCCAGAATATTCCTAAAATGCGTCGGAGGCATTGGTTTACGAAAGTCTGTAGTTTCTTGGTAAGTCGAACGGTCACTTTCCACGTAGTACAACCATATAACAACACGGATTTGACGCATGCGTCAAAAACTCGCAGCTACGTGCGAAGGGAGATCTCTCTTAACTTCCAGAAAGGGGAAAGGATACCGAAGGCTTGACGAGCTTTATTTAGCCGAGCCTCAACATCCTTTTCGGCTCCGCCGTCCATGCTGACAATGCTTCCGAGATAGCAAAAATCTTGCACCTCTTCCACATCCTGTCCATTAAGAACAATCGGTGTGCTTGCGTTCGAACCCATGTGCATGTACTTGGTTTTACGCACATTTATTTTCAGTCCCGCCTCTTTGCATTTAGAATGCAACGAGCGAACATTTGACTCTAAGTCCGAACGGGTATGTGCAAGCAAACACACGTCATCAGCATAATCAAGGTGACTTAAGATGCTAAATAGTCTCCATTGAAGACCTTTACCTTCCCCACCTTCCAGTGCAGCTTTCAAGATGTCATTTATTACCACCAGAAACAGGGCTGGTGATAATATGCAGCCTTGTCTGACACCCGTTCGCACAGGAAAGCTCTCGGACAGCTCTCCTCTATGCAAGACGCGACACCTTGCATCTTCGTAGGATTCTTTAATCATAGCTATGACCTTATTTGGAATACCTCTCCTACGCAAAGCATTCCATATGTAATCTCGCTTAACGCTGTCGAAAGCCTTCTCGAGGTCCACAAACATGAGATGTAGTGGCGAACCCATTTCGGCTGACTGCTCTAATATTATCCGTAGGGTATTTGTGTGGTCGGTACAAGACGACCCTTTACGGAATCCAGCCTGATAAACTTCGAGAGTGCTCTCGACGACATCACTATGGCGTACGGTGGGATGGATTTTTGTTTTTGGATTTTTAGGCTAATTTAGTCATGAAACGCGAAAAAAAAATTTCAGGATAGAAAATTTTTTTTCTGTGTCGATCACAATACTTTATTATTAGAATAATAAATTAAAATGGATGACGATATGAGACAAAATAAAACGCGGGACGCATACGCAATAGTAAAAGACTCAAAAAAGGGAAATAAACCAAAAACTAGTCTCTGCAAAGACGTAGAGTGCAAATACTGTACAACATGACATGCAAAATTTGGACAGAAGAAATCATACCCAACGACTGGCGAAAAAGCATTATATGTCAAATTTACAAGAAAGAAGACAAACTCCGCTGTGAGAATTACAGAGGTATATCATTGGTGTGTACGTCCTGAAAAAAATAATTGAACGTCGTTTTAAGCCCTATATTAATTAAATAATTGGCGAATACGAAGACGGATTCAGAACCGGACGATCTACAACAGACCAGATATTCTCGGTGAAACAGATGCTTGACAAATCCTGGGAATATAAAAAAAACGTGCATCAAATCTTCGTAGATTTTAAACAAGCATATCGACAGGAGCGTGCTGTACCAAGTCATACTTGATTTTGAAATTCCCTCAAAATTAGTCCGACTAACAACACTCACAATGACGAACACTGAATCACAAGTGAGAATATAATCCGATTCCACAACCAGCTTTCGAACGGAATGTCGTTTAAGGCAAGGAGATGGTCTAGCCCCATGCTTTTCAGCTTGGCAGTGAAGTATGTGGTCACAGTGGACACCAACGGGACACTACTATTCAAGTCAACCTAACTAGTAACATACTCTGACGACATCCTAGCAAGATCCTTTCCTAGTGCTAAGGAGGTATTTGTCAATCTTGGCTCCGCCGCAAAAGAAATCGGCTTGCGCATTAACGAACAGACGAAATCAAACGACGGATAATGCTAGCAAATAAGACTCGGTACTTCCAATCATGAAATCCAAGAAAGTGCACATGAACAATAAGCTGCGGATGTATAAAACTATTATACGACCTGTGCTTTGTTATGGCAGCGAGACGTGGACAGTAACGCGATCTTCCGAAAAAGCAGTTAACGCATTCGAAAGAAAGGACCTCCGAAGAATTATTATTATTAGAAAGAAGAATCCTGAAATGTGCTCTTAAAGGCAAAGCGAGTGGTAACCGGCGAGTAGGCAAACTACGCAACCGGTGGGAAGACTCGATTAATAAAGACAGCAAAGCCATTGTAAAAATTAGCAGCTGGCTGACGCGGTCTTAGGACCGAGATGATTGGTTGGCGATGACTTCAGGAGGCCAGGGCCCGATTTGGGCTGTCGTGCCATTGATGATGATTATATGATTGAGCTTTGCGCCCAATCATAATTCTGTTATGTTTTTTCTCTATGATAAGTTTAAGATGGCTCAGGGGCTATGCAGACATATTGGAGCCGTGGAAAAATATTAATCTATCAAAATCAAAACTATCTTGCTAACTAACTAATTTTATTTATTTTAATAAAAATGCAATATCGTGAATAAAGAGGGGAGTAGTGAAACGACTTTGGGTCAGTGAAGCGATGTAACCGTTGAATGGTTCAAGATTTTTGGAAGTCTCTTAACCAGGGTTGGGGAGATACATTCGGGACTATAGAGTAGCAGTATCGGCCCATTTCATCTCGGTGCCATTGAAATTACTAAGAATCCAAGAATCTTTTCCTTGGCAGCGTCAGAAAGTCCTCTTTAAGTGAACTGGGAATCAAGAGTTGCGCCTGAGATAACAATGAGCCTTCGCGAGCTAAGTTATCTGCAACTTCATAGCATCATGCCGCAGTGTCAGGGAACTCATGATAAAAGAACATTGATACCGTTCGTCTTAAGTTCATCCAAGACAATACTGCATTTATAGACGTAAGGGTAGGATTTTTTGGTAACTGATCTTACGTTGCATATAGCGAATATCACCGACATGCTATCGAATTCAAGAAAATAGCTACCCTGAGAATGATATTCTTTAATGTGGATGCAGGCTACGTAAATTGCAATAATTTCTGCAGAAAATACTGAAGCATTTGAGACTAGCTCGGCAAATGTGATCATAGATTTTGATCCATCAGTGTGAAGAATTGACGGAGCTTGCAGTAATGAGCTAATAAATGACGAGAACAGTTCGCTGGCAACAAGTGGTAGAAAAGTCCATGGGATTCCCTTTACTCTTTCCACATTATCTAGAGAAATTGAAGGAGAAAATCGAGCTATTTCAAGTCTACGTAGAAAAAAAAGCGGTATATCGGGCTCGACCCACTTTCTGATTTGAAGGTTGATTTTACTAAGTGTATTAGATGGATTTCGAAGTAGAAATTCACTAAGATTATCATGAAAGAATCGAATTGGCTGGCGTATGTGCACGTATGACCGAGCGAAAACGGAGACATAGTGGAGGAACTCCGGCTACAACTTCGAGTGAAGCAATGTGGGTAGTTCTCCATCAGACCAATGCATGCTTGAAACGCACGATTCTGGATTTTCTCCATTTTTTTGATGTGAGTGTCCGCAGCGCCAATAAAACTGGGTATTCCGTATTCCATAGCCGACCAAACAGTGGACTTAAGAACTGTTAGATGGCATCACATGGGGTGTTTATACGTATGGTAGATTTCTGGGAATCGAAAATCGAAAAGCTTAAAATTTTAGCTTAGTAGTTTTAGTTCAATGGAAATCAACATAAATTATAACGTTATGGAAATGTTCCATTTGTATTGAAGGTGGCAAAAGGAGTGGCGGAGATAAGCTAACTTGTGTACATCTAACAGTTGACATCAAAGTTCTTCAAAACAATTTTGAGTTTCATATATTTGATGGGTAGCTAGGTACTGAGAAAAAAAGCTGTGAATGTAATTTTGTAATATGGTGCAGTTAATACCGGAGGTGATAGCAGAAATGAGGGGTTTCAACGATTCTCATACAAAAAAGATTGATAAAAAAAACACTTGCAAAGACCAGATTTAATTACATTAGTTCCGCAATAACACACAACATGATAGATCAATTATTTATTAATTTTAATAAAATCGGTCCTCTAATCAAAACTCCTCGCAATGATAAGAAAATTATAATCAAATTTCTGTCACTTATGCGCCTCATAAAAGTTAATTCAATCAGTTAATGGAAGAAAGAGTTCCAACTCAACCAAGAAATGTAATCCGAACTGAGTGTCACTTCAATAATAACGCCCAGCAGCGTCCACTTTATAATGAAACTGTTTCGATTGACTTGGTCATCTCCTCTAAAAGGATAAGTTTTATTCATCGAATCTTTTAAACTATATATCTGTCGGCCGGTTTAACTACAGATTTAGTAATGTTTGTATAATATACAAAACACACATATCTACGAAAACATATAAAATTCTTTCCATTCCATGGAAGGGCTCCATCTCTAGTGCTGAAGTCTTTTGACATCATATCAAGGAAAATTGAATAAGCTTTCATTTCCCCTCCTCGCTCCTATCCAATATAAATACACGTATACGATTGAAGAAACGGTCAATGTTTCTCACTCGACGAGTTCTTCAAGAACCAGGAAGAAAGGACAAAGAATAAGAAGAAAACTTTCGAACAGAAAATAAGGAAATGGCCTGTAAAGGGATTTTGTCGTCGATATGAAAGGTAATTTCTAGGAAATATTATGAGACTATAAAAATATCCAAGCCCACATAAATAAAATTGAAAATGGTGATCCTGATTGCATGCTATTTAGATCGATAGATGTGTATCAGAAATGTAGAATGATGTATGCGGGCTTTTCAGAGTTCTCTAGTTCTGGGAATTTTAAACTTTAAATTTATTGAAAATATTTGTCTCGATAAATTGAAAAAATATATTCGTTTCTTTTTTTTTATTGAAACTAGAGAGCAAACATATTTCACACAATTGAACATTATTTTGTTATTTATTTCGTGAAAATTTTACTTCACAATTTGTCGATTTTATGAACATCTCGTTATTTGCCAGTCGATTCTAAATTGCACGATATTTAAATAAAATAGCACGTTATCCGAGTACTCTGTGAAATAATAGGCGTGATGCTGTACTGATTCAGCTTTATTATACAAGTATTCTCCTGTGATGGGTATGCCTATGTTTTCTCTCACTAGCTCTAGTTAACATTAAAGAGTTTTTTAAGTCTTTTACCTTTATTTTAGGTATTAAGGCGCAATATCGTTGAGTTTATTTTTCCTTCATCGAAAATTCTATTATACATATATAGTATTATATTTTTAGGTAACTATCTTATTACTCGAAGAGTAACTTAACAAAATGAAAATGGAAGTATGAGAACTCTGATATCGTAGAGCCTCAGTATGTAGCTAAATACATGCTGCTGAATGCATGATTTCGATTCTTATTGCGCAAACTGTAATATTATCGAGTTTTCGAACTGCTACATAATGTAGAGAGTAGATAAATTATATCAAAACGAAAAACTGCTAAATTATTTGTATATACCGTATATACCGAAAAGGCGTTTTCGTTAAAGATGAGTCAATTTCGAATCGAAATATTATGCGAATAGCGAATAGTGCTAAATTGGCTATAAAAGAGCGATCTGACAAGCTGTAAGGCCCAGGCGCTGACTAACTATGAAAATTCGATGTACCTTTAAATCGTCATAAAATCTAAATGGTTTCATAATTTGTTATTATTTTTATTTCCTTCGATTCGCAACAAATCAGTGTTTATACTAATAATAAAACAGGGTCGAAAAAATATCATTTACTTGCAAAGAACTTAAAATTAAAATCAAACTGTTTCAATAAAAAAATTGCCTTTTCAGAATATAATATTCATAATAGCAACTTTGAAATTTGAAAAATATTCTAACCAGTTCCCTTCATGGAAAGGTTTATTTTTCGGTTATGGACAAAAAATTAAAACTTTCTCACAAAATTTAGCAAAATGTTTGTTTAAAAAATTTGCATTTCTCTTTTATTTTTATTTATTTTAAAAGCTGCACGAGAGTGAATAACTTGAAAACTAATCAACCAATCGCATTGTCATTATACCAGTTATTCGAAAAAAATGGAAGGTTTTCAACGGATTCAGTAAAATTGTTCGTTTATAAATCATTACATCTTCACTTAAATATGCAAAGTTGTATGCTAAAATAAGTAGTGTATAAAAGTACCAACATTATTATTCTTAAGAAAAAAAAAGTCGTTGAAAGAGAATTGAAGAAACCGGTTGACTACTCACATTACATGGCGCAGTTGAAAAGCTAAACCACGCACCACAATAGAAACTCGATCAGCAATAATAAAAACGATATAAAGGAAAAAGAAGATGTTCATGATAGCAGAGAGCAGCCCAAAAAAAAACAAAATCACAGCTGAAATGGAATTCGTGAAACAGGAAATTAACACATATTTACATTGTGACAATAAAGTATCGGGAATTTGTAATTAAAATTTCTCTGGGAAATGATATTTCAAAATTTGTCCTTAATTATTATCTGAAAAATTGTCACAATGTAGAAAGAAACATCGCTGAAAATTGGAGAAAATTAATGAAGTATTTTAAGAAGCTACCGGTGTAAAGTATAAAACGGACTTCGCGATATTCCTGAACGCAATAGGAGAACGACTGGAACTTTTGGACACATTTAAAATCGCAGATGAAGAGCACCAAAAATTTGTAAACGTGAAGCTTGCCTTCGCAAAAGTTTGTTGTTCAAAAAAGGAGAGTTGTATTCGAGAGATTCCAATTTTAATAGGTATTTCGGTTAATAATGTCGATTTGGCTAAGAGATGGCGTTACTAATATACTTGTTGGTACAGACTAGTGATATCTGTGGCGCTTTGGAAGGTAATACGCCACCAAAAGTCAGTTCGTTATTAATTGTCGCTCTGCAAAAAACATAATTCTTCATAGCTTTGAATATGTCGATTTTCGTACCCGAGAAAAACTTATGAACAATAGTTTAAACGCTTTGAATAGCCAACAAATTTTGAATATGCATGCAATATTGGATAAAGACTCAACTAAAATGCTAAAACAACTGACAAAACCTTCAGATGTTGCACATTCGACCACTTCAGAACATGCATTGGGAAAGACCTAAAAGGAAGGAAAGTGGGTTCCATATACAATACATACATACATTAGAGGTATGGAAAGGCGAAAAGCCATTTGGGAAATTTTGCCTGCCAGAGAGAAAAAAAAATGTTTTTTTTTGCATCGAGTTGCAACAGGTGATGAAAAATGGAACTATTTCGTCAATACAAAGTGCAGAAAATAATGAGTAGACAGAGGTCTGCCTTCAACATCACAACCAGTGCGCAATATACTAGGAAAGAAACCTTTAGTTTGTATTTAATGGATAGTAGTGAAGCTATGCATCACAATCTGCTGAAACCTGGTGAAACGATTTCTGGCGATCGTTACTGGCAACAATTGAATCGAGCATTGAAAGAAAAATTACCAAAACCAAAAACACGATAGTGTAATTTTTAAATGTGACATTGCTCGGCCCTAGGTTGCAAAATTAGTTAAAACATATTTTGAAAATAACAAAAATACCCCATCGGCCGTATTCACTGAACTTAGCCCCTTCATTGGAAGTGAACCCAAAACCGAGCTAGTCCTTTTCACAAGGAAACACAAAACTCCCCATACTGATCTTCGTACCATAGATGGTACCAGTCTTGATTTCGTAGATAGAGCAAAATATGAGGGTCTAAAAAACGCCACCACAAATGCATTTTTTTTATTTTCTGCTAATATAGCTGTTCTAAGTTTTAATTGCATCGCTGACGAGAAAGTTGACGTATTAATTTTTAAGCAATTTTCTTCTTCTTATTTTGCTTTTCCACCATAAACCTATACATAGGAATGTTGAATTTCAGCTTTATATCTGAATTCGTAGCGAAGATATTAGCAAGTTTATTTTTTGACCTTACTCCAAGTCCAGCCTCTCACTTCCACCTGGCACTCACTAAATTAAGGTAATAGAGGTCACTTATCCAATCAACAATCCATCCAAAAATTAACTTCCTATCTTAAAATGATCTCCGAGATATGAGTCCATATGTACTGCTGACTACATACAGCGTACGGACAGAACGTTTTTTTTTTTTGCATTTTTAGACTATTTTGCTAGATAATCGCGAAAGAACAAAATTTCAGGGCTGCAATTTTTTTGTTTTTTTGTGAAATCATAATGCTTTATTGGTAAAATAATGAAGTAAAAAATTGAAACTAAGTCTGCGACAACTGTAAACCCTGCTGAAACCGTCATTCGACTTTTCTTCTAAAATGAAATATGGTAATTCAGACAGTCAATTATTTCGTATTTAGTTGTAATTATACTATAGATGAAATCAGAGAGTATATTGTATTTGCCTTACCGTTTGTAACGCTAAGAAAGGATGATCGTACAGAATCGTCAAGGATACAGAAATATTTGTTGTCGCTCGAAAGCCTTGATTCCGAGTGACAGTCTGCACAACATAACTTTCGAACACTTTGAGCTATCTTGCTGAAATTTGTTTCGTGTCATTTTTAGCAAAAAATAAAACTTAAGCTCGTGAACGGGACACATCACTCTACTCCTTTTACTCCCTCCCATACGAATTTCAAGAAATTCAGAAATTTAAAGAAACTGATTTTTCTTCGAAAATATTTAAGCTCTTGACGTGAAAATTAGGTCAAAGTACGAAGATGAGAATATCATTTGGCGTCAAAAAATATTGATTTGATCTCATTGCTCCTTCTAACCCCTATCAAACAAACTAGCAAAGCTGAAAGAATGAAATTTTGCCAACATTATTTTTGTTATAATTGTAATCAATTTAGAACATTTTTTTTAATATCACCTCATTCCTTTTACCTCTTCCCATAAAAATTTAACGAAATTTTGAAATTTCAGTTAAATTAATTTTCTTCGAAACTGTACAAACTATCTACTGGAAATTTTGCTCAGTGTATAATAATGCAAATATCATTGACGACGACAAATTTTGTTTTGATCGGCGTACTCCTTTTATCTCTATATCGATTCCCATAAAAAAAAAAAAAAAACTCATAATTTTTTCCAGAATTTTTCCCTTGATAATTGCAATAATAGCCAAAAAAATGTAAACTTCGCATTACTTCTTCTACCTCCTCCCATATAATTATCCATATTTGAAATTCAAGCAAAGCATTTCTTCTTCGAGCATATAAGAGCAAACGACTTCAAAATTGTAACAAAGCATTGTAATAAGGAGCAGTTTCAAAATCATCAACAACTTTCCACTTCCCCTGCTACCTCTCATACAAATACCGAATTTTAAGAAATACAATGTCCAATTTCCTTCACAAATATGAAAGTTGAAAACTTTAAATTTAGCACGAAATATTTTGAATACCACTGCTGCTACCACCTCCCACACAAAAGTCACGATTCACTATACAAAAGAAGTTGAAACGACATATTTTTCGGTACCTTTCATCACGAATATCGCTTTACGCCCAATCATAATTTTGTTATGATTTTTAAATTCAAAAAACAGCTCTACTCGACAGTATATATTCTGGAGCACTCACTGATAATAGTAACTATAAAAATGAATGCAATATGATGAAATCGTTGTGAGATACAACAAAGCCAAGAAATATCTAATTTTACATTACATTCTTGTAAATTTATGTAAAGAAATTTATTTTTACATTCTACACAAATATTCTTTGATTTCACATTTGCAATATTTCATTTTAAATTTTGATGCATAATATAAATCTGTAATGTGAAATTCATAGACAAAATTTAATATTTCGCTATTTACACGTAAAAAGTTTAATATTCCATTTCCAATTTATTTTCATTTAATTTTTTTTTTTGTTCAAAATAATACACTAAAGGCAGTGAAATCAAAGAATTTTTTAACTTTGCAAATATAAAAAAATCTATGGAGGAATTTAAACGCCAACTGCAAACACAAAGGTAGTCGGAAGGATTTTTGTAATTTAAAGGTTCGTAGATCTCTGGTATAGCTATTACATCACTATTTCAAATATTTATTGGCGATAATGAGTGATAAAGGATCGAATTGTCTGTAAATCTAGCTAACCACAGCAGTCTTCAATGAAACGCATAAGAAATAATTTTTGAAACTTAATTTATTTTTTTATTTTGTCACCGTAATTTCAGTTTAAAAATTTTCATACCTCGGGATCCCCATTCGTTTTACTAGCTTTATCTCAATAAGAAATTAAGGACATTAAATTTCTTTAATGATCGTCATATTAATTACGAATTACTCATATAAATTGAATTGGTTTTTAATAGATGGCGTTTTGGGAATAGAATAGATTCGGGAATGTTTCAATCACAGTTCAATTAACTTGCGAGTCGTATCCAAAAGTTGGAAATAAGTTTTCGACATATTCGTAATACGAAATAAATTTTTGAGGCTGAATTCGAGGGCGTAAAAAATTCAATTTATTTACAAAGGAATGTTTTATGATAATATTTTGGGAACGTGTAAAATGTTATTATTATTTTGTAATTTTAGGTTTAATTTTTAGGTAAAATTATGATAAAAACTAATCAAAAAATATTTCAATTAGAAGAAACCCATGAAAAAAGCTATGAAAGAAACAGGAAAATTGTTAGTCTAGACTTTCTTTATTAAATATTATATTATTATCATTTCACGTTGAAAAGAACAACTCATCTGCAAAGTTATATTTCAGTTTTTCATATGAAAGATGATTATCTGAATTACGATTAGTCATCACTACCCGAAGCTTAGTACTCATTATACACTCGCCTCTTGTATGAACCTGAAATCTACTTCGAAAAACACAAGTATCTCATCAAAATCGTACGAATAGAAAGCAATTATGAGGATAGGCATGTTAACTAATGATTTCTGCTATGTCATCTTCCATTTTCATCCATCAATTAACCCCAGATATATTGTTCGAATACGTGGATTAAGACATGTAGAGCAAAATGATTTCGTTGACGACATGAAAAATGGTGGCAATTTATCTGTATGAAATTTTGAGGTAGCTGTGCGGGTAATAAATTAGTATGAGACAAACTCGAGACTCTTATTAGTAAGCTTATGGAAATTATAAGGAATTTTATTTTCGCAAATTTTTCATGTTTATTTTGTCGTTTCGGTTCACGACTTTACGAAACATTGTCTAGATTTAATTTAAATAGATGAACCGATCTATTTTGATTCGATCCGACTGCGTACAGAAAATCAGTCGATCAATTAATTTCCTGTTAAGACTCCTATAGGAGCACGGTAAACATTTCTTTAATTTTACCCCAATTCATGTTATAGTTGTGTGTATTGAGAGAAGAGGTAATTGTCAAACGCAGTTTTTTTAACCTCCTGTCTTATTATATTAGAAAAATGTTTCAATTAATTTAAACTAATTGTCATAGTTTTATCTTAAATTTAAGATTATTTAGTATTCTTATTTAGTACACGGTGCTGCGTTTTATCTGGCAAAGTGCTGCTTTTGTTCATCGATAATCTCGAAGTGAAACCCGGGAGTGAAATGCATTGTTGGTAATAATATCTTCGACAGAAGTTGCGGCTCATTTTCCGATAATAAATTAACTATATTTCATCTCGATCATTATAGTGGAATTGTTCGAAAAAACATAACCTCAACCATACAGTCCTGGAAGACTGATGATATGTTCGGAAGAAAATGTCATCCGAACTTGACAAACTATAGCTTGCTCAGTCGTCACAATCAAATTCGTTTCAAGAACTATCGAAGCAAATTGGTGAAATCCAAAATTTTCCGGATGTGCGTAGCAACCAGAAGGTAATTGCTCAACTCCAATCGGAAAACGCTGCTCTAAAAAGATCTGTTTTGCATCTGGAAACCAGAATCTCGCCTGGAACATTCGGAAGTTGATAATCAGCTAATCGTCCTCAACGTCGTCAACTCATGCTAACATCCGCAATGTTCCGATTATCAATTCCGATATTTTTGATGTTCATCATATACGTAACAAGAAGTCTTCCACTGCGATTTCAGTGGAACCTATTATTATTAGCACGTGAAAGAGTGCTGTCAGCTTTGCAGTTCACATGACTTTCTTTCTGCAATGGCGCTACAGCCCTAATCGGACTCTGGCCTCCTGACATTCAGGTTCCTTAACATTTTTCATTACTTATTGTGGAAGGGTTGTTAGCCCTTCGCACAACCCTCTTTCTATGAATTTTTTCATTTTCGTAGATTGACCTGACCAATGTATATCCAAGCAGGCAATGTGCTGGAATTATATATTGCGTCGACCGGAATTTGAACTCACGACCTTCGCATTACAAGAACAACACGCTACGTTGCATAGAATTTTCATAAAATTCGATGTATTTTACATTCACGAAACCGAACATTTGTATGGGAGGGGGTAGAGAAGGTAGAGGAATCGTAAAATTTGATATGCAGTTTTATTTTGTTTGTTTTGTAAGGTGTTTGTGCATAATTTCAACTTCGTAGCTTTTAGTTTGTTGGTTATTAGTTGATTTAATGAAATTGGTCGAAATCATAGTTTTGTATGGGAGAGAGTAGAAGGGTAAATGCGATTTTAAAACTTTTAAAATAATTTCATTTCAAATATTTTTGTAAGCTTTTACGCAAAATGTCAAATTGATAGCTTTAAATAGTTAGGTGATAATTGATTTCTTAATAATGGCCGAAGTCATACTTTTGTATGGGAGGGAGTAGAAGGACAGACGCGATCTCAACACTTTTGACGCCATTTCATTTCAACTATTTTTAAAAGTTTTTGTACAAAATTTCAAATTGGTAGCTTTTAATAGTTAGGTGATAATTGATTTCTTGAAAATGATCGAAAAAATAATTTTGTTTGCGAGGGAGTAGAAGTTTTAAAGGTTTTCGACCAGTTAATATTTTGTTTATTTAGCAATTTTTATACTCTAGATGAAATCTGAGAGTATATTGTGTTTGCCTTACCGTTTGTAACGCTAAGAAATAACGCTCGCACAGAGCCGCCAAGGGTACAGAAATATTTGTTGTCGCTCAAAAACCTCGATTCCGAGTGACCGTCTGTCCGTCTGTCCGTCTGTCCGTCTGTCTGTCTGTCCGTCTGTCCGTCTGTCCGTCTGTCCGTCTGTCCGTCTGTCCGTCTGTCCGTCTGTGCGTCTGTCTACAGCATAACTCTCGAAAGCTTTGAGCTATGGTGCTAAAAATTTTTGTGTGTCATTTTTAGCAAAAAAGTAACTTTAAGTTCGTGAATGGGCTACATCCCCCCACTCCTTCTACCCCCTCCCATACAAATTTCATGAAATTTCGAAATATTAAGAAATAGATTTTTCTTTGAAACTATTTAAGCTATAGACTTGAAATTTAGGTCAAAGTATTACGATATAGATGTCATTAATACCAAGGAATATTGACCCGATCCCCTTACTCCTTCTACCCCCTCCCATACAAATGGACAATTTTGAAAAATACATTTTTTCGATTTTCATTGAAACTAGTAAAGCTGAAAAAACGAAATTTTGTCAGAATTAATTTTACTATAATTGCAATTTATTTTAAAAATAATTATCAACTTCACCTTACTCCTTCTACCCCCTCCCATACAAATTTCACGAAATTTTGAAATTCAAATTAAATTATTTTTCTTCGAAACTGTTAAAGGTATCAACTTGATACTTTGTATAAAGTATACAAACAGAAATATTAGTAATCCAAAAAAAAATTGTTTTGATCCGTACACTCCTTCTACCCCCTCCTATACAAATGTATAAATTTTGTTAAATGCATTTTATCGATTTCCGTTCAAACTTGAAATAGTACAAACTTCAAATTTTGCCAGAATTTGTTTCTTAATAATTGAAATAAGTTCTAGAAAAAAATATCAGCCCCTCTGTACTCCTTCTACCCCCTCCCATACAAATATCTGTATTATAAATTCAAGAAAAGCATTTCTCCTTCGAATATATGAGAGCTATCGACTTTGAAATTGAATCAAAGCACGAAGATGATAAGCAGTTTCAAAATCATCTAAAATGTTCCACTTCCTCTGCCACCTCCCATACAAATGTCCCAATTTCAGGAAAACTATGACCAATTTCATTAAAAATAATGAAAACTAAAAACTTTAAATTCTGCAATAAGCATTTTGCATGCCATGTTCGGTGTCATATAAAAAAATAGAAACCTCCCCCTCTACTTCTACTACCTCCCATGCAAAAGTCTCTATTCACTATTCGAAAGAATTTGAGATGACATACTTTCTGGTATATTAAAGTCATTTCCATCTCATCTAGAGTATCATATGATTGGGCTTTAAGCCCAATCATAATTCTGTTATGTTTTTAAATGCATTTCCCAAATTTTCAAGTTTTTACCTTTAAATTTCACTCAAAAATTTTTAGTTTATGTGCTTTTTCAATGCACATGAAACACTTTGTGCACGTTAGACCGGGGTGGGATCGGTTTATAACAATTTTGAAAGAAGTTATTATTATTTTTCTATGTATATTAAATAGATGTATTCACATGAAAGATTTAAACTTTGTATCTTTCACGGAAGCTCTAAAAAAATCACTCAACATTTTCGACATTTTTGCTTATGGCCTGCCTTCCCTTACGCCTCCCAACTTAAAATTTTTACCAAAATTAACCACTATGTAGTTCTATAATTTGACATATTTTCGATTTGATATTTGTACTCAATTTTGAGATATAACGATTTGTAATTTTGAAAAGTGCGCCAAACATTAAATGCTCCCCATTTCCCCCCACCAATATTATTTCAACATGTTATATTTTTTTTGTGTTGTCCTAGTATAGCTTAAAATACGTTTAAAGTTTCAATTACATAGCTGAAGAGATAGTTGAGATATTAATTTTTAAGTGATTTTCTTTGCACCAACCTGACTCTCCCCCTTACAATAATTAGCCACTTTCTAAGCTGATTCCGGTGGAACTATATGCCACCTCAATGGTCCCAAAATATGAATTTTTTACGATAAGTAATTTAGAAGATATAATCATTTGAAAAGCAATTCGACCGACAGTTTGTTTTTAGCCTCCCCCCTTTACGGACGCCAATGGATAAAAAAATTAAATTATTTTTTATGTTTGTCCCACAACCCTCTCTATATCTCTACTGATTTTAAAGTTCCTATCTGCATTCGTTGTGGAGATATTAGAAAGTGTAGTTTTTAACTCTTCCCGTCTCCCCGCCTCCCCTTTCCACCTAATACCCACAAAATTTAGAAAATAGAGTTCACTTACCCAATCAGCAATCCACTTAAAAACGAACACTCTACCTTTAACGGTCTCGGAGATATGAGTCCATATGTACGGCGGACGGCGTGCGGCGGGACGGATTTTTTTTTCATTTTTAGGCCAATTTAGTCATGAAACGCGAAAAAACAAAATTTCAGTGGATTAATTTTTTTTCTGTGTCGATTATTATTATTATTATTAGAATAATGAAGTAAAACTGATAAAGTGTAGATCATCTGACTTAACTGCTTCCTTTTCTTATTTTGGAGATCAGTAAAAATGAAACTGAAAAAAATGCCTTGGATATTAATAATACTAAAACTGGGTTGAGCAATAATATTAATAAGTTCTGAGCCTATTCTAAATCGTTAAAAATGTCAAATAACCTACCAAATACAATGTATTTGGGTAATATAGCTTCATCTATCGAGTCTTCAATCGGTGAATTATTCAAAGAGAAAATGCAATAAATGGTTTACAGTCTGATTTCAGGTTTCATCATCATCAATGGCGCGAGAGGCCAAATCTGGCTTTGGTCTCCTGAAGTTCCAATTGTCTCGATCCAAAGACCGCGTCCGCCAGCTGCTAATTTTACTCTAGATGAAATCTGAGATTATATTGTGTTTGCCTTACCGTTGTAACGCTAAGAAATAATGATCGCACAGAGTCGCCAAAGGTACAGAAATATTTCTTGTCGCTCAAAAACCTCGATTCCGAGTATACGTCTGTTTGTCTGTCTGTATGTCCGATCTGTCCGTTTGTCCGTCAGTCCACTCCTTCTACCCCCTCCCATACAGATTTCATGAAATTTCGAAATTTAAAGAAATTGATTTTTCTCCGCAACCATTTCAGTTATTGACTCGAAAATTTGGTCATAGTATAACAATGTGAATATCTTTGACGTCAAAAAATATTAATCTGATCCTTTTACTCCTTCTACCACCTCCCATACAAATGCACAATTTTCAAAAATGCATTTATTCGGTTTTCATTGCAACTAGTAAAGCTAAAAGAACCAATTTTTGTCATAATTAATGTTATTACAATTACAACCGACTTTGTGAAAGCTATCGACTTCCCTTCACTTTCTCTATCCCTCCCATACAAATTTCACAAAAGTTCGGAATTTTAACTAATTATTTTCTTTTCAATCTAATACGCGAATTGATTTCATTCTTTTTTTTACTTGCGAATATTAATTTTAATTGTTATTGCTCATTTCGCTTACCCTTTACCTTCCGCTTAATCTTAACGGCCGGTAGTAATATACTTAAGTGGCATCTGTTGTACCATTAATGATTCGTTGGTCAATCGGAAACGATCACTGCACCACTTTTCATTTCATTTTCGAAATTCCAAATAATTATGACAATTAATAGCGCATCGAAATGAATTGCTGACAAAATGTTCATAATTTCATTCTTAATTTATTATTTTCTTTTAAACGAAATAAGATTATAATTCTCTACGTCTCCATCCCTACATCCTTTTTTTCCGGCATAACACTTCGTTCTTATCTTTATCGAAGACGATTATACGTCGCGACATACTTTTTCGATCGATACTAAGTATCTGTTATTAGTACGTAATAACCGTTAAATTTTATGCAACTTTAAAAGTTTCATCTTTAGAGTTTCACTACAAAAACAAATGGTAAATTTCTTTTCGTGGTCTAAGCACATCGTTGAATAGAATTAAATGCTCAATAAAATATGATTTAAACAGCATATACATACCAATATTGAAATAAAGGCAATTTCACTAACGATACCATCTTTTCGAAAATATAGACATAAACTTAACTGAACTATGTATGATAGAGCGTAATGCCCAATCATGATCAAATAGGAAAGGGTTTAATGCACCGAGAATAAGTCATCTTGAATTCTGAATAATATTTTAGTGGTATTTTCATGAATGGTGATAGAAGAAATAGACTTCAGGCGTAACTAGTATTAACATCGTGATACTTTCTACAAATTTAACTATATTTTGAAAAATATTATAAGAATTTAGAAATTTTCTGAACTTTGCTCACGAACAACCGTTATTAAACGTCATTAGTATAATCGTAATCAATCAATGATATTAAACAGCCCCACTGAAGATCCTTCCACCCTCTTGTTCTTTTAAGTTATATGGAAATAGGGTTGGTTTTTTGGACTACTTCGATAATTGCTCACTTAAGGACCATTTGGAGCGTTCGATTCTCCGCTAGATTATGTGTTCCCTAGCCTACATAATACGAAATTGAATATTATGGAATAAACATGGATAATACTTTGTTCGTCTTATAAAGCTTTATTGAACTTTATACCAATATATATGTATACTACTTCAAGTAAGCACGTCCTTAACCCCATTTAATGGAAAAATAATAAAATTCATATTACGCATATCACAGTCTGATGAACGAGTTCTCGGAACAAAACTCTTCTGAAATCTTAATGAAGTTTAGTTCCAATTTGTACTTGAGTGTTTCGTCGCGGATTTGGATGTTCTTCGGCCACTCGAAATTTTATTAACATAATTTTCTGTTTTATATTGAAGATTAGATAATATTTTTCAAAAAACTACCTATGAAACGTTCATTTGAAAACTTTCTAAGGTCACTCCAGATTCGTTTGAGTTAAATGAGAAAATATTTAAAAACGCTCATAATTTCATTGTTCGTGCGTACGAATGTAATATGTAGGTTAAGGTTGAAGTAAATAGGCAACAGGGGATGGGATTGGCCCAGTCCATATATTGTTTATGCAAGTTTCTATTTGTATGGAGGGTGGTAGAAATGGTTAGTGAATGCTAATAATTTTCCGTCAAAATTCTCTCTACCGAATTGAAAGATATCTGAATTTATTCTATTTTTATGAAATCATATATTTATATGAGAGGCAAAGAATGGTTGGTAGAACCGCAGAATTTGAAAGACAATTTTTTAATTTTTTACTTTATTATTTTAATAATAAAGTATTGTGATCGACTTGGAAAAAAAAAATTTGCTACCCTGAAATTTTGTTTTTTTGTGTTTCATGACTAAATTAGCCGAAAAATGCAAAAAAAAAAATCCGTCTGTCTGTACGCCGTCCGCCGTACGCCGACGTGTACGCTCAGCGCACATTAACTCCCAAACCCTTCAAGATAGAAAGTTCATTTTTGGAAGGATTGTAGATAGTTGCGGATCTCAGGCGGATATCCATTTTGGGGGTGTACGGGTTCAGGGGGAGGCGGGGGAGCGATTAAGCCAAAAAATGCGAATTCAAATATCTCGACCATGGTAACAGCTAACAAACTAAAACTCAACACACATATAGAGGAATTTGCGGGACAACTTTTAAAAATAATTTAATTTTTTTATCCATTGGTGTCCGAAAAGGGGGGGCTAAAAACAAATTGTCGGCCGAATTGTTTTTTCAAATGATTATATCTTCGAAATTACTTATCGTAAAAAATTCATATTTTGGGACCGTTAGTGTGGCATATAGTTCCTTTGGAATCAGCTTAGAGAGTGGTTAATTATTGTAAGGGGGAGGGTCAGGGGGGGTGCACAGAAAAACACTTAAAAATGAATATCTCAACTATCTCTTAAGCTATGTAATTGAAACTTAAAACTTATATTAAGCTATACTAGAAAAATACAAAAAAAATATAACATGTTGAAATAATAGTAGTGGGAGGAAATGGGGAGCATTTCAAAAATGGCGCACTTTCCAAAATTACGAATCCTTATATCTCAAAAAAGGGTACAGATATCAAATCAAAAATTTGTCAGATTGTAGAACTATATAATGTTTAATTTTGGTAAAATTTTAAGTTGGGAGGTGATAAGCAAAAATGTCGAAAATTTTGAGTGATTTTTTTAGGACTCTTTTGAAAGATACAAAGTTTAAATTTTGCATGTGAATACGTCTATTTAATGTACATAGAAAAATAATAATAACTTGATCCATAATTGTTATAAACCGACCACCCGGTCTAACGTGCACAAGGTGTTTCATGTGCATTGAAAAAAAACACATAAACTGAAAATTTTTGAGTAAAATTTTAAGGTAGAAACTTGAAAATTTGCAAAAAGCATTTAAAAATAATCTCTAAATATACGAAATATTAACTGGTCGAAAACCTTTAAAACTTCTACCCCCTCCCATACAAAATTATTTTTTCGACCATTTTTAAAAAATCAATTATCACCTAACTTTTAAAAGCTATCAATTTGCAATTTTGCATAAAAACTTACAAAAATAATTGAAATGAAATTAAGTTTAAAGTTTTGGAATTGCGTTTGCCCTTCTACCCCCTCCCATACAAAAGTATGATTTCGACCAATTTCATTAAATCAACTAATAACCAACAAATTAAAAGCTACGAACTTGAAATTTTGTACGAGCACCTTACAACAGAAAAGAAAGAAAATTCCATCACAAATTTTTCGATTCCCTTTCCTCCTCTACCCCCTCCCAAACAAAATTATTTTTTCAAGCATTTTTAAGAAATAAGTTGTCAGCTAACTCTTAAAAGCTATCAATTTCAAATTTTGCAGAAAAACTTATAAAAATAATTCGAAAGAAGGTGCTTTAAAAGTTTTGAAATCGCGCTTGCCCTTCTACCCCCTCCCATACAAAACCATGATTTCGTCCAATTTCATTAAATCAACTAATAACAAACAAACTAGAAGTTACGAACTTCAAATTTTATACAAGCACCTTGCAAGAGAAGCGAAATAAAACTGCATATCAAATTTTACGATTCCTCTATCTTTTCTACCCCCTCCTATACAAATGTTCGGTTTCGTGAATGTAAAATACACCGAATTTTATGAAAATTCTATGCAACTTCGTCTATGATACACATTCTATACAGAGAATATTGGACGTGATTCAAGCAATTAATTAAAAAGCTATTATTATCCACCCACCCTTACTATTACCCCTCCTCCTCCCCTCATAAAAACCCAAACTTGCAGAAACGAATGAAATATTGTTAAATTGACAACAGCCCTGCCCAAGAACTCCCTTTCACTTAGTCTTCTCTAACCACTCTAACCTGCATATTGACTTTCCACTCATTCGCAACTTGTCCCAAGAATAATAAAGTTTCGCCCGACTTGTTGGCAGTTTATTTTTTTTAATATTATTTGAAAGTTCAAGTTTTTAACTTTTAATATGTTGGATATTCATTGAGTTATTGAAACTGGTCGGCAGAGGATATTAGAGATGAAAAGATTTCCATATTTATTCTTCGTAAATAATTGTGCTGGCGATAATTGGTTTATTAAAAATGGTCGAAATAAAATTTTTATATGGTAGAATTGTAGAATTGATAAAAGTATTAGACCAGGAATAAAAAATTAGCGTTCGTTTTAACGAATTTCGCAAATTTTCATTAAATTACATAAAGTATGTAATATTGTAATGCGATATGAAAAAATTCGTTTAATTATGTTGTGATTTTTAGAGATAATAAAAAATGACAGACGGGGCAAAAAATCTTCTTTAAAACAACCAGATATTAAAAATTTAAATGCGAATTATTGTTAAATATTATGTGATATGATCTCAAATAGAAAGAATATGAACCAGTACCGGAAATTCAAAAGAATGGTTGACTAAATTATTAATGAAAAATCAAATAAATTCTTAGTATATTACTACCAATTTAAATTAATATAATTGAATAGTTTCTAAGAATCCCTTAGCAGCCTACTCAATAAAAAAAACAGCGATAAATTTCTCCTCACTTAACTTATTTTAATCCACCTTTATTTACACTCAATTATAGTGCCCGCACACTGCAATATTTTTCCTGTTTTTCACGATATCCTATTAAAGGACTATCATCATAAAAACACATTTACGATTTCCTTTCATTTATCGCCCATAAAAATTTATTTTCCAGCCAACTCTTGTCTATATTAAGGATTCATCGCGAGAGTGTTTTAAGTATAAATAAATACCCGCATATGGTATATCCAGTATGGTTTTAACACGATATGTAAGTTTCAGTATACGATGCGAAGAAGTCAATGTTGTCGTAAACAAGCTGCTAACTGGTTTCCAGTTTAAAAGCATATTAAAAGCAAACTTCCGACTTCATTTAAAACAAAGCATTTTATCACATCCTACACGAAATGAATGACATAGAGGATATTAAATTTTCTAAGCGAAAAATATTATGTTTAGAAACTACTGCACGTGAAATATCATTTTCTTCAAGCATTTTCGTAGCATGTTGTGTAAATTTGAAACAATTTAAAGTTTTGAGATTAGTCGGTAGCTAGATGCCGTTCTGTTTACTCTTTGTGTTTTCTAATCTTAATAAAAGCGTAAATTTAAAATAGTTTTTAAATCTTATTTGAAAACTTTTTGGAAAATCTTATTTTACTTTATTGTAATCCGGAAGACCAGAAATCATATAACAATTTACTTTTTACACCACGTACAATAGCAATAAATTAAATAGTTCTACGTTACTCTAGAATATTGTTGTTCAAAACTTTGACGTTAAAATTCGTTAAATGTAAACAGTTTATATTGTCGTAAAGTTTCGGAAAACTTCACGATTCAGAAATTTTTGATTAAATTTCAACGACACAAAGTTCAACAATGACCTTTTGTTTATTTTTTTATCTAATTGAAGGACTTAAACGTAACCTTTGCAATAAAATCCTACATAAACAAGTATCGCCAAACTACAGAATCTTAATTCTCAAAGTCGTTTCTTCGAAAAATATCCAATTTAGATTTATGAAAAAATAATTGACAAAGTTTTTCGTAAAGCTAAAAATAAATTTGTTTGAATTCAATGCTTTATCGATTTAGGATATCAGATATCATATGTTATTCGAAAATTATTTTGATATCAAATTTTTATGAATTTCTTTCTCTTTTAAGAATATCATCGCATGGCGACACAAAAATAGCGCAACGCAAGTTAAATTAAAAAGAAAGTTCATAATCATTTTTCTTTTCCAGAATTGTTGGTGTCGAAATTTATATTTGCGATTCTTGTCTATTTTCAATTATTATGCCTTCGGGATTGAAATCTGAAATTCCCCACTAGGATATATGAGTTTATTATGATTATTTTCAGCTTGAGCTATTTTATAGTTATGTTCAATGGCTGAGAGATGCTCTAGATGAAGTCTAAGAGTATATTGCGTTTGCCTTACCGTCTGTAGCGCTAGGAAACAATCCTTACACAGAGTCGCCAATGGTACAGAAATATTTGTTATCTCTCAAAAACCTCCATTCTGAGTAACTGCCTGTCTACCTGTCTACAACATAACTCTCGGACGATCTAAGGTATATTATTTTATGCAATTTTCAGCAAAAACAAAAGATTAAGTTTGCTAACGGTGTATATCCCCCCACTCTTTTTACCTCCTCACATACAAATTTCACGAAATTTTAAGAATTTGATTTTTTTTCGAAACTATTTAAGCAATAGTCTTGGAAACTATGCCAAAGTATAATGATATGACTATCATTGCCGTAAAAAACTTTTCATCCAAACCACGAGTTCCGTCTACCACTCCCATACAAATAGATAATTTCGATAAATGCATTTTATCAATTTTCATTGAAACTAGCAAATGCAGAAAGGCAAATTTTTTGCTACAATTTATTTTATAGTAATTGCAATTAACTTAAAAAATGCTAGCATCACTTCATTTCATTTATCCCCTCCACCCATACAACGTTCACGAAATTACGAAATTTCAATTATAGATATGGGTCATTCTTTTACAAACCGTACGGATTTGCCGAAAAAATTCACGTCTGTTTCTAGAATCGCTTTATTTTTTTTTTATGTGTTATATAAATGAAATAAACCGACACGTATGCGGTGATTTTTTTTTAAATTGTTTATTTTTAAAAAAATATGGATGTTTAAACATTTTGAGAATCGTTGGTTTTGCTCTTCTTAAAAAGCTATTATCTTCGGTTCTATTTGTCCCACAGATTTCGTTCTTATCTCATTTTAAACGTAATTTTGTAACCTTTTTACTACATTGTTCCAAAAAAAATTGTCTTGTTAAATAATTGTAGTTATTAGCAATTAAAGCGCTTAAAGTTGATTTTCATACTTGCGCCCAGTCGATAAAAAATTGAAAAAAATACCATCGTATTCCTTGATTGATTCTCTAAAAAATCCATTTAAAAAAAAAATGGAGAAATAACGGGATCAACAGAAAAAAATAATTTGCACCACCGGGCGCACAGCACGACGAAACAATTTATTGTGTTAGTGACGCGTCGACTTTTTTATTCCTCTGCGTTGGCCAAAAATCTATTTATTTTAAGGATAAATAATTGAAAGGAATATGAATTTATTCATCAAAAAATAGGCTGTAACTGCACTTATTACGAGTAAAAATAACGTTATTATTAAAAAAATCTGGAAGAATAAGTTCGATATCTCGGCTCCGGATAAGTCAAAATTGAACTTCAAGCCCCGCAAATTCTTTATCAGAATGTCCACAATACAATAAGACTATAAAGGTTAGTTGCAAATTTCATAGTCCTTCTGCCTTAAAAAAAGAGTTAAGAAAAAATTTACTCGAAAAGTCATTTTCTAATAAATTCATGAGTTGAAATTTCTATGAAACCGGCTAAATTTGGGCTGAATTTTGATTCAGTTATTTAAAGTGTATTTATTAAAAGACAATGCCGCAAGTTTTGGTAGAATATCTTTTTTACAGTCTATGAGATACTCATTTCCTTCCAAAAACACAGATTCTTTGAAAATTGTCAAAAACGTCTTGAATAACAGTCTATATATCAGGTTGAAATAAACCGAATTTAACAATGTACCACTCAAATGAAAGGTCTCAGTGTCTGCAATTGAACCTCATTTTTAGTTTTTCGAAACTGTTTAGTATAACGTAATAAAGCTCAAAAAACCTCTAAAACAGACGAAAATTTGTGAATTTTGCTATTTCTCGAATCTTTCCCCCACTCCCCCATGGCCGCAATATTTTTATCGTAATTTACGCGAAAAAACAATGAGGCTAAAAAAAACATCGAAATCGCAGCATTTCGCCAAACAGACCTTTTTTGATCTAATCCGACTGGACTAATTGTGCACTCGCTCTGTCAGAAAAATGTATGATTTTATTGATATTATGTAAGTTAGTTTTGATCAAATTGAGGAAATGCCATTGAAATACGTGAACGGCTACGGTGTCATGATGCAAATATTCGGAAATCATTACTAAGCTTTTCATTTATAGTACGTGTTTATTGCTTTTGTTGTAAATCGCAAACGGATGCACTGTTGCCAGAATCTTTGTTCCAATGTACGCTTTGAATAGCATTTCGGATCACAAAAGCGTAGTTCTCAGAAAAATCACAAATAACAATGCATTAATTTTGCCCTAAATTTTTTCTTTTATTATTCATACGCGCCCGGTGGTGCAAATTATTTTTTTTTCTGTTGATCCCGTTATTTCTCCATTTTTTTTTAAATGTATTTTTTAGAGAATCAATCAAAGAATTTGATGGTATTTTTTTCGATTTTTTATCGCCTGGGCGCAAGTATGAAAATCGACTTTAAGCGCTTTAATTGCTAATAACTACAATTATTTAACAATACAATTTTTTTGGAACAATGTTGTAAAAAGGTTACAAAATTACCTTTAAAATGAGATAAGAACGAAATCTGTGGGACAAATAGAACCGAAGATAATAGCTTTTTAAGAAGAGCAAAACCAACGATTCTCAAAATGTTTAAACATCCATATTTTTTAAAATAAACAATTTAAAAAAAAATCCCCGCATACGTGTCGGCTTTTTTGATGTATACTACCTATAGAAAAATTTTGGAAGCAATAGAAAATATGTCGTCCAATTAGGTGTACGGTTTGTAAAAGAATGACCCATATAGGTATATACATATTTTTTTTTTTGAAACTTTGGAAGCTATTAATTCTAAATTTGAGAAAAGTATATTTATGGAAAAATATCAATGCCAAAAAAATTCTGTATTCATCCCATCACTCCTTCAATCCCTTCCCATAAAAATGTATAATTTTGCAAATGCAGTATATCGATTTTCATTGAAACAGAAAAAGATAGAAACTTGAAATTTTTTAGGATTTTGTCTTTTAGTAATCCCAATAAGTGCTGAAAAAATTATCAACTCTAATTCACTCCTTCCCCACTCACCTATAGAAATGTACAATTTTGAAAAGTATAGGGCACACTGCCCTTTTAATCAAACTTAAAGCTATTGGCTTGGGCGACTCTCTTATTTCCTGGATTGAACGTTTCTTAGCCAATCGTTCAATGCGTGTGGTTTTGGATGGTGTGGTTTCCTCTTCTTATAAAATCAACGCAGGTGTCCCTCAGGGCTCGGTTTTTTTTCCCACCCTTTTTCTGATATTTATTAATGACTTGCTATCTTCAACTTTCAATCCTATACATAGCTTCGCCGATGACAGCACCTTAGACTTCTCCTATCACTTCAACAGTGTGTCCTTAGCCCTTTGTACTAGCTTAGTAGAATAACGTAGGTACATGGTTCAGTCATTGAATGTCGACTTGGCTAAAATTCTTAGCTGGGGCAATAAGAATCAAGTTGAGTTTAATATTTCGAAAACCCAGTGCTGTCTTGTGTCCCACAAACGTGACTCTAACCTTGACCAAATCATCTTCGGTGGTCAGCCACTAACCACTTCGTCAAGTGTTAAGATCTTAGGAATCCAAATCGCAGATAACTTATCTTGGAACGGTCATATATTTAGCATCGCCAAGAAAGTATCTAAATGCTTGGGCTACCTAAAACGATGTAAAAACTTCTTCACCGCCTCTGGGCTATTAACAATTTATAAGGCCAACATTAGACCTCGTCTTGAATTCAATTCCCACCGATGGGTGGGAGCTGCAAAAGCTTCTCTCTCCATCTGGATAGTATCCAGTCTCGGACTGTTAAAATTATAGGAGATTCTGACATCACTTCTTCGCTCGATTCACTCGAGCATAGACGAACTATAAGCTCCCTAACCTTTTTGTATCGCTACTACAATAGAGATTGTTCGGACGTTCTCTAATCTGTTGCCCCTATGTATGCCCTTACCTCGTAATACTATAGCTGCTTTGCGCGCTCATAAGTATTCTCTCAACCCCACTTTCGGTCGCACTGTTAAATTTCGTGATTCGTTTTTAAACCGGACTGTTCGAACATGGAACTCGCTGCCCATCTCACTATTTCCGCATGACTACAACATTCAGCAATTCAAAGGAAATATTCATAGCCACTTCCGCCTCTATCCTCTTAATTCCCAAAAACCAATATCCTTCCCCCCGCACCGGAGCTGTGCTTCAGTACAAAAGAGCAACCCCTCTAGTTCCGGTGTCACATAAAAAAAAATATTATATGGATTCTCATTAAAACTACCAAAAGTAAAAACTTAAAATCTTGACAGAATTGTTACTATTATAACTATCGGGAGGCATTACGAAAAAGGGCGTTTGAGCAAGAGGTGTAGGATTGGAATGGCATATTATATGACAGCTGGTCGCTTGACAGTTGTCAAATGTTGACCGGTAAATGTACCATGGAATGACTGTGTTCATTGAATTTTATTACAAAAATTCGCATATAATCGCGTAAAATTCGAGCATTTTGATCGTAATCATGTTTCTTCTAATACGTATGTGTGCAACCTTGTCAAAAAACTCAAAGAGACTGGCTCAGTTCAAGATGTAAAGTGACCAAAACGACTTCGCCCCGGATGTTTGACCGAAAATATCGGCACAGGGAATGACAGTGTTGAAAATGACCCAAACACCTCCATGCATCACCGTGCTCTAGAGCTCGACCTCTTTACGTCACCACTGCTGCGAAAATTGACAAAAAATTTGACTCCTCTTACGTGCAAGGTTTTAAACATAAGAACTGCAGCCGGTAGACGACCAGCATCGTCATACATTCTCTGATTAGGTCTTGGAAACAAATCCTATACCACTTATTGATAAACCCCATAGTAACAGTTCCTATAGTCTTGTCAATGTGATGTATTGCTCACAAACGGAATTGCCATACAGTTGCCTTTAACAACACGGATTGATATTGTGACGAAAATCATTAACGTTTACATACATTGTGCTTAACGATAGTGGTAAGGACGACGCACGTATCACAATAAATGATACCAGGCTATACTTCTTTGCGTGTTCAGCATTCGCACTGGTAAGAGCAAGGCCTATCTAACACCTTTCCCAACCTTTGAGTCATGAGACCCGGTTTGTACGCAACTTCACGTCGAGCACAAGGTTTGCACTAGGCATTCGAACAGAAAACCATATACTGTACAAGGACAGCAGTACGGAATAAAGCTCTACCCGCGATGTAGGTGGTAAGCCACAGCCGCTACGTGTACGCCGATGAGACCTCAAACATCGCTGTATTGGTGTTCCCGCACCACGTTGCATCGATAAGTCTGAACTCCTGCTCTCTCAACGTATGATCATCAGTTGTTCGATCATACCTTCATTTGTGCACAAATTTTGCTCCTGTCCTACTGTGACATCTATGGTGGGCGAAACCAAAGTGTAACCTCGAACCTCATAGTTGCATTTTTCTTGCGCTTTTGACAATGTAACACCAATAATTCAACTATTAATAGCTCATTTAGTGTTCTTGCTTCAAATTGACTTCCATCCATGGCTACTAAGCCGTCCCGGCTATACCGAACCCCTGCTTTTCACACACTTCAGTCAGACTAATTATCAACAATTTTTACAAACCTTATCAACCTCCGTTAATTTCAAATTATTCCGTTTGCTATTGGACCGTCTCAGCTATACCGAACCCCTGTTTTTCGTATTCTTCAGCCCGCTGCTATTATCATCAATTGCATCAGTTTTCTCGTCACTTTTCCCATCACTTTTCACAACATTTATCACATCATTCTTCAAATCATTTTTGGCATCATTTTTGGCATCATTTTTAGCATAATTTTTGCATCATTTTCGCATCAGTTTTAGCGTCAAATTTTCATATTCTTCCGTTTGTTACTGGGCCGTCCTGGCTATACCGGACCCCTGCTTTTCGCATCCTTTAGTTTGCTACTTGTTCTCGCTCATTAGTTTTGCATCAATTTTTACATCCTTCGGTTCACTACTAGGCCGTCCCGGCTATACCGAACCCCTGCTTTTCGCGTTCTTCAGTTTACTACAATTTCAGCATGCCATTTAATCATCTTTCGTCAGTTGGTGAGAACTTCTGTGAAGCAGGCACTTCACTTCGATCTAAGTTCACGCATAACTTTGATACCGATCGATCAGCTCGGGTTCGTGGAGTCGCCATGCTCCAAAAGCAGTTACTGGAATCGCCTTAGCTTTCTGGACCAGCACTTACTTCCCTGCGATATATACGGATACGGAGCCGACAGTAAGGCTGTCGACTTTATCCCCCCTATCTCGATAGCTTACGGAGCCGACAGCAAGCTGCTTGACTCAATCCCCCCTATCTGTAGATCTTTTAGCGTTACCCGTCTGCACCGCGAGGAGCCGATCTACATAACAGACCACCCCATACTAACGATTTCATAATTGTTTACATTTCAGAAGCTCTATTCACTACGTCTTTCCAAATTCCAATTAGTTGTTTAGAGCTTGGTTTGGCTATACCACCATTTGATATTGAAATGACATTTAATTCAATTTAAATACACTCTAATAAGCGATCTACTGATAAAAACTGCAACAAAACTATTCGATTCCTTCTAAGTGATGTTTTTACATAGAAACCGAGATAAAAACAAACATTTCTTCATTATTTTCAATCATTTTTACTTTATTATTTTAATAATAAAGTATTGTGATCGACACAGAAAAAAAAAAAATTTGCTACCCTGAAAATTTGTTTTTTCGCGTTTCATGATTAAATTAGCCTAAAAAAGAAAAAAAAAATCCGTCCCGCCGTACGCCGTACATATGGACTCGTACCTCCAAGACCGTTAAAGGTAGAATGTTGATTTTTGGGTGGGTTATTAACTTGGTAAGTGAGCTCCATTATCCAAATTTTGGGGAGTGTGGGGTGGAAGGGGGAGGCGGGGGGATGGAAAAAGTCGAAATATACACTTGCTAATATCTTCACCACGAATGCAGATAGAAAGATGAAAATTAGCACACGTATAAAGAAAGCTGTGGGACATATTCCAAAAATAATTTAATTTTTTTATCCATTGGCGTCCGTAAAGGGGGGGCTAAAAACAAATTGTTGGCCGAATCTTTTTTTGAAATGGTTATATCTTCGAAACTACTTACCATAAAAAGTTCATATTTTGGGACAATTAAGATGGCGTATAGATTCACCAGAATCAGCTTAGAAATAGGCTTATTATTGAAAGGGGAAGGGTCGGGGGGGTGCAAGGAAAAACACTTAAGAATTAATATCTCAACTATCTCTTAAGCTATGTAATTGAAATTTCAAACATATACTAAGCTATACTAGCAAAATATAAAAAAAAAATAAAATTTGGTCATAATAGTAGTGGGGTGAAATGGGAAGCATTTGAAAAATGGTGCACTTTTCAAAATTAGAAATCATTATATCTCAAAATTGAGTACAGATATCGAATTGAAAATTCGCCAGACTATAGAACTACATAATTTATAATTTTGATAAAAATTTTAAGTTAGGGGGTGTAAAGGGAGGGAGGTGGTAAGCAAAAATGTCGAAAATTTTGAGTGAATTTTTTAGGACTCTGCTCAAAGATAAAAACTTTAAATTTTGCATGTGAATACATCTATTTAATATACATAGAAAAAAAATTATAATTTGATCCACAATTGTTATGAAACGACCACCCCGGTCTAATGGGCACAAGCTGTTTCATGTGCAACGAAAAAAACACGAAAACTGAAAATTTTTGGATGTAATTTTAGGGTAGAAACTAGAAAATTTGGGAAATACATTTAAAAAAACTCCCTAAAAGTATAAAATATTAACTGGTGGAATACCTTCAAAACTTCTACCCCCTCCCATACAAAATTATTTTTTCGACCATTCTTAAGAAATTAATTATCACCTAACTATTAAAAGCTATCCATTTGAAATTCTGCATAAGAACTTATAAAAATATTTGCAAAAAAATTATTTTAAAAGTTTCAAAATCACACTTGCCCTTCTACCCCCTCCCATACAAAAGTATGATTTCGACCAATTTCATTAAATCAACTAATAACCAAAAAATTAAAAGCTACGAACTTGAAATTTTGTACGAGCAGCTTACAAGAGAAAGGAAATAAAATTGCGTCACAAATTTTGCAATTCCCTTACCTCTTCTACCCCCTCCCGTACAAAATTATTTTTTCGAGCATTTCTAAGAAATCAGTTATCAGCTAACTCTTAAAAGCTATCCATTTCAAATTTTGCCTAAAAACTTATTAAAATAATTGAAATGAAATTCCTTTAAAAGTTTTGAAATCGCGCTTGCCCTTCTACCCCCTCCCATACAAAAGTATCATTTCTACCTATTTCATTGAATAAACTAATAACCATCAAATTAAAAGCTACGAACTTGAAATTTTGTACAAGCACACTACAAGAGAAAGGGAATAAAATTGCGTCACAAATTTTACGATTCCCCTACCTCCTCTACTCCTTCCCATACAAATGTTTGGTTTCGTGAATGTAAAATGCACCGAATCCTATGAAAATTCTATGCAACTTCGTCTATGAAACACATTCTATACAGAGGATATTGGACGCGATTCAAACAATTAATTAAAAAGCTATTAACATCCACCCACCCTTACCCCTCCTCCTAACCTCATAAAAACCCAAACTTGCAGAAATGAATGAAATATTGTTAAATTGACAACAGCCCTGCCCAAGAACTCCCTTTCACTTAGCCTTCCCTAACCACTCTAACCTGCATATTGACTTTCCACACATCCGCAACTTGTCGCAAGAATAATAAAGTTTCGCCCGACTTGTTGGCAGTTTATTTAAAAATACTTTCAAAGTACAGGATTTTTGTCCCGAACGATTTTAGTATTATTATTTGTAGATTAAGATTAATTTTGTTTTCTCTAACTCTGCGTAAAATTTCACGCGTTTAGATATCGTGAAAAAAAGCCAAATGATACTTTTCAAATAGCTCCCAAATACGTAGCGTTTCGCAGTTCGGAAAAATTCAAGTCCTTTTTACGGATTAAAATTGAAATGAATAAAATTACAATGTATTTGTATTGGGCTTCATTTAAACAGAAAATCGGCTTGTTTTCCTTTTTCAACAAAATGAATGCCTTTGAAAAAGTTCGAAAAAAATTCAATAACAACGGATTACAACCTTTATAACTTAAGACAATACCGCAATAAATCTTCAGCTTTAATTTCAAAGTCTAGTCTAGACACGGGATCCAGTTTGAGACTTATACTGACTGTAAAATAGAAAGAGACATTATCGAAACAGATATGTATTTTAAACCGAATCTAAAATGAAATTTAACTTTAATAAAAATGAATTTTCTCACATTTTTTTTTTTTAATCAAAAACAAATACCTTTCAGTTTCCTGGATAAAAAGTTCGCTGATTTTGATGGTATTGTCACTCACTTGATATGGAAAAATACTGCTTTGTTGTCGGAATCATTTCTGATAGCATCGGGGCCATACTTGAAGAACTTGCGGAGAGTTTTCAGATAAAATTCTGGAGTTTCATCGTCGCACCACATCACTACTGCCATCATTATTATTATTTTTCTTTCCCGAGGACGATGACGGGGTGTAGGAAGAAATGGAAAACTTTTTTTTTTGTATAGCATAACAAATATTTTCTTTTATCAACACTTCTTGCAAGGTGGTAACAGCAGGGTACCCTCATTTTTTGAGGGTGCAAATTTTCAAACACTTTTCTGGCATATTTGCCAAGAGCTAAAACTGAAAAATGTAGATATATAGCTGTAAGGGTATACCTAACTCAGTTTCTTCGGGATTTGTCCTTGCAATTTATACGCTAAAATCAAAATACATGTATACAGACAGGAGTGTAGGTGTGGCTATATACGGATAAACTTTTCAGAATTTTGCTTTGTGATGGCTGGAATTTCGAGCCGTTGATGTAAAACTTTTTGCTTTTAAAGCGATTTGAGTAAACAGTTTCAGTTATGCTATTTTATGAATTTTTTTTGTGTTCTTCAGACTGTTGGGTGTAGACTGGTTTAAAAAATTTGGCAAGGAATTCTAGAAAACATGGTCTACTCTGGTTAATTACCTAATTAGAAATAATTTGAATTTTACTTGCTTAGGCGAAGTGTGAACTCTGTAAAAGAATTGTATAATTGCACTGGCAAAATTTACATTCTCACTCTAGCCAACCAACGTGAATTTCTCTTTTGTTATAAATTTCAAGTGCACTCTAAAATATATAACACCACACGGCGCAATAAAAAAACGCTTCTTTCGATTTCTTCTTCTTAAAACTTTTAAGCCGACATACAATCTCTTTCATTTTCTTTTGTATCTTCGATTTTAATATTTTCTATTTGATGGTTCTCTCCATAACCCTACCCTATTCACGATTCACCCACACTGCATAAAATATTGTATACATTGATAACAGGTGCATGACCTTTAGCTTTTCTAAGCCAGGCGTCTTATTTCGACGAGATATTTATGTTGAGGAAAAGGATAACATGCGATACCATGCGACCGCAGACCATAAGGATTCAAATAAGAAACGTCGTAGCTTAGTATGAGAAGTTGGTCGGCTGCCAGCAAGGCAGAGAGCAAGCGATTCACCTATAATCACGTAAACATATTTACCGTATCCACAAAGGGAAGATTCTATCTTATGCCTGGCAAATATTTAATGTCTGGCTTTGAGAGAATGTTCTTTGAAGATTTTTCCTTCACTTATTCTACATATTGCCGAGGCTTTCTAAAGGCTTAGATGTCAGGAATTTAATCCGTTCCATTGTGAAATAGACAGCGTATCAAGTGCTCAACGTAAGAAATCGTTTTTATTAAATGAAGCGGTAAAGAAAAATTATAAGATATGTTTTTTTTTTAATTTTATGTTGCAGTTTTCTATATTGATAATAATTTCTTTAAAAAAAATTATTTTTTGTTAATAGAATCGAAGGTATTGCAAGCTCATTCGGATTGCAATTCACTTTTATATTTGATTATCTACATATTTAAAGGAATAGCATTTTCTTCTGGTAAACGCACTACAGCCCAAACTAATGATCCATAATAAACAAATTAAATACCATTTGAAAAGTATTTTCGCCAAGGTGTGCCATTTCAGAGTTACAGGTCTCTACCTGTTCTGGTTACGGATTTCCACTGAAATATGGCAACATGATGAAAGACAAGGTGCAAGAAAAGTTGTTAATTGCTCCCGTAATCCGATCTTTCATTTCATATCTATACATTCGACAATTAAACAATTGCTACCATACCATCTGCAAATATTTGCCAGCAGTAATACAACTGCAAAATATACCACGTTCACCATTCGTTATGGTCGGTCTCACTCCCCTTCCCAATTACATTCCTTACCTCTATGAATGTGTTTTTGTGTAAAAGTTGAAATCACCTGTACTACAAGTCATTCTGTAAAAGAAAGCTTGAAAAAGTCGGGGCACAACGCAATTTTTACTTTATTATTTTAATAATAAAGTATTGTGATCGACTTGGAAAAAAAAATTTGATACCCTGAAATTTTGTTTTTTCGCACTTTATGACTAAATTAGCCTAAAAATGCAAAAAAAAAAAATCCGTCTGTCTGTACGCCGTCTGTCTGTACGCCGTCCGCCGTACGCCGACGTGTACGCTCAGCTCACATTAACTCACAAACCCTTCAAGATAGAAAGTTCATTTTTAAGGGGATTGTAGATAGTTGCGGATTTCCGGCGGACACCCATTCTGAGGGGTGTACGGGTTCAGGGGGAGGCGGGGGGAGCGCTTAAACCGAAAAATAGAAATTCAAATATCTTAACCATGGTAACAGGTAGGAAGCTAAAACTCAACATACATATAGAGGAGTTTGTGGGACAACTTTTAAAAATAATTTATTTTTTTTATTCATTGGGGTGCGAAAAGGGGGGCTAAGAACCAATTGTCAGCCGAATTTTTTTTTCAAAATTACTTACCATAAAAAATGATATTTTGAAACCATTAAGGTGGAATATAAATCCACTAGAATTAGTTTAGATAAAACCTAATTATTGTAAGAGATGAGGGTGCAAAGAAAAATACTTAAAAATCAATATCTCGGCTATTTATTAAGCTATGAAATTGAATCTTAGAACCTCTATTAAGCTTTACTAGATAAATACGAGAAAAATATAACATTTGGACAAAATAGTAGTTGGGGGAAATGGGGAGCATTTCAAAAATGATGCACTTTCCAAAATGTCAAACCGTTATAATTCAAAATTGAGTGCTGATATCAAATTCAAATTTTGTCAAATTGTAGAACTACGTAGTTTTTAAATTTGCTAAAAAATTTTACGTCGGGAGGTGTAAAGGGAAGGAGGTGGTAACCAAAAATGTCGAAAATGTTGAGCGTTTTTTAAGGGTTCTGGTGAAAGACACAAAATTTAAATTTTCCATGTGGATACATCTATTTGTTGTACATACAGAAAAAATAATAGAAATTCCACAATTGTTATGCACCGACATCCCTGGCCTACCGTGCACAATGTGTTTCGTGTGCAATGAAAAAACCACATAAACTGAAAATTTTTGAATGAAATTTGAAGGTATAAACTTGAAAATTTGCAAAATGGATTGAAAAAAAATCTTTAAGAGAATGAAAGTCGTGAGTTCAAATCCCGGTCGGCGCAATATATAATTCCGGCACATTGCCTGCTTGGATATACCTTGGTCACCTCAATCTAAGAAAATGAAAAATTCGTAGAAAGAGGGTTGTGCGAAGGGCTAACAACCCTTCCACAAAAAGTAATGAAAAATGTTAAGGAACCTGAATATCAGGAGGCCAAGGTTCGACTTGGGCTGTAGCGCCATTGTAGAAGAATAATGAATTCAAATGTGGTGCTTACGAAACCCAATATAATTTAGTTTGGGAAGGCATATACATTGACATATTACAAAAAAGGAAGTAATGCGTCAACACAGCCACAATCTATAAATACATTTTTTTCTGTTGAAATACTTCCACATTTTTGCTTCTTTTTACTTTAATTGTATAAAAATCACTCGATTGGGTAACATTACTAAAAGTATCATCATAGATTGGTTATATTTTATGGGCAAAAAAGAAACATTCATACGAAAACCCATAGAGCTTATGATTCCGCCTTGTTGATAAATTTTTAATGCCTTAATTATTTTTAAGTGTACCCATGTCACTCGTTTCCTTCCATCTACACGCTCATACATTTTTGTGGTTTTAAAAGTAGATACCTTTTTACCTAGCTCATTTACGTACGTCTACACAAGTATGACACTAAGTGTACTTTTGGTGTACGTTATTAAGACCTGGAGAGTGAGAAACAAACAGTAAAACAACTTGGCACATTAATTCTATAAGTTTATTTGCAAGCTTATTTGCATGAATAGTGCAAAAATGAATTGAAATTAGGTGAAATGAAAAAAAAATTTAATTCAATTTTAAAGTGATGATATCCGTACCAAAATGCAGAGAATCAAATTTTAGTAGATTTAAGAAAAAATCCTTTTATTCTGGATTTAAGAAATTAATTGTATTAAATTTTGTATTTTTATGATCTCAAAGGTTAATTGGAAAACTCATTTTGTAGCACTTAGTGGATGTAAAAAGTTCCCATTCGATTTCACGGAAAGTGAGAAATATCACTATAAATGTAATTTACCAAAGATCTCGCACAAAACTAGTGGACAAGTTTCTTCCCAAAGCAATCATTGTTTTCATTATTTTAAGTAATTGTTTATTTTCATAACTCAGCGATATTAAATCTTGAAACGATTACTTAGGAAAATTGTTGTCACAATGGAAAAAAATAAGTTTCTTTCATGAAAGTTCTCTCAGTGTAATAACGAGTACTAGACATAAGTTGAATTTATTATATTCGAATGAATATTTAATGAAAATCTGTCCTGAATGGAAGTGATTCTTCAAATTTTCATTCAAAATTAACTAACGAAAACTCTCCAAGCATCCTCAAATCAGGGACAAACAGGGGGAAAGACATGCTTATCCCCTGGCTTAGCGTATCAGACCTTCGTTATCCTTTTCATTTTGTGGAGGTTTAGAGAGACCTCCCTTTACACGAAGTAGCTTATGTTTGACATATGCGTCAAATCCGTGTTGTTATATGGTTGAACTACATGGAAAGTGACCGTTAGGTTTACCAAGAAACTGCAAAATTTATGTTGGCTAGATGTGATCTCTAACGAAGAACTTTGGAGTACAACTGGGCAGATAGTCAACGATGGAAGTGAACTATCTCCTCAAAGATGACATCGGGTTGACCATGTAGCACAGTTGAATTATCAGGGTTTCTATAGACTTTTGCGAAAATCTCGAAATATTTTGTTCTCTTTAACTGCAAAAATTAAAATATTAAATTCTTGCGCTTTTCATAACATATCTATAATACTGAGAGCGGAACTGCAAAACCATTGTCGTCGACAATGTCGGAACTGAATTACTGAATAGAAATTATTGTACTATAAAATAGATTCAGCACAAATATAATATGAATCAATAGCTGGCCATAGACGTTCGAATAAGTCACAAGGGTAAGTCTCGATCAATTTCTCTAAAACAGTCGACCTCAAGAGCCCGCACATGTATCTTGACTTATATCCATAATTCTCATACAAATACTTTTCAGATACCCGGATTTTTTTTAGGCAAGAACAATCAATGAACTTTTGTGAAGGAATGGCATGGAATGAAAAAATGTAAATAGATAGTAAGCAAAACTATTTTATAATCACAGATCTTGCCTCTACTAAAAACAAATATATCGCTTTTAGATATAATAAATAATAATATATTTTACTTACAAACTATTAGATATATTTATCTGTTCCAGTAATTTTTCAAGCACTTATCTGATATTACTAACCATTTGTTTGCTAAGGAAACTTATTATCCACTACACTCAATTCATAAATGTAACGCCTGTTACAGATAAAAAAGTATATTTATCACAGTTAATCACATCGCAGTATCTATTCCACATCACATCGCAGTATCTATTCCATTAAGTGCGCTAGGATTTCCAATGGAAGTACAATAATAAGAGAGACAGTTTAATCAAAAACAAAGGAAAGAATTTCCAAAACAAACTTTAAAGAATTTTCCCAAACCTTCGATTTTTATTTGTTTACAGATATGTGGATAATAGTTCACCTATGATTTCTACATAAATTCACTTGAGTAAGTTGTTTTAGTTTACAAAATTAATCCAGTGAAATGAAATATCCAAAATTTCTGCACGAACGACACAAAATTCGTATCGAAATCTCAAAAAATGGATTTCACTAAATTAAATTAAATAAGTTTTGAAGCAAATTTATGTAGAAATCGTGGATAGATATCAGTATAAATAAACTGTGTTGGCAGTCGAGCGAAACTTTATTACTCTTGGCACAAGATGCTGATGCATAGAACGTTAATATGCAGGTTAGAATGGTTGGGGAAGACTAAGCAAACAGGGGGTTCCTGGGCAGGGCTGTTGTCAATTTAACACTTAATTGCTGATACGATTAATAGCTCCAGTACATGTAAGCAATATTTCATTCGTTTATTTATGCAAGTTTGAGTTTTTGTTAGGGGAGGTGTGAGGGGTGATAGTAAGGGTGGGTGGATGTTAATAGTTTTACAATTGATTGCTTGAATCACATACATTATTCTCTGTATAGAATATCAGCTGCATAGACAAAGTTGCTTAGAAATTTCATAAAATTCAATGTATTTTACATTAACGAAACAAAACATTTGTATGGGAGGAGGGAAAAGAATCGTAAAATTTGTGATGCAGTTTTATTTTGTAAGGTCAATCAATCAATCAAATTCCTGATAAGACCCCCGATATGGGCATAGGACAGAAACAGCTCTCTTTCACAAGGCACGATCCTGAGCATCGGCCCTGTTGCCAGGACTTGTTTATTCCTCTGGCCTCCTGCTCAACTGCTTGCTTCCATGTGTACATGGTCGACCTATCCGACGATTTTCTTGAGGATTATAATCCAGAGCCTGTTTGGCGATGTTTCTCACTGGTTTCCTCGAAGTATGACCGATCCACTGCCACTTTCGCCTATGAATCTTAATACCAATTTTAGTCTGGCCAGTTGTACTCCAAAGTTCGTCGTTGGAGATCACTTCTGGCCAGAATGTTCCTAAAATGTGTCAGAGGCATTGGTTCACGAAAGTCTGCAGGTTCTTGGTAAGTCGAACGGTCACTTTCCACGTGGTACAACCATATAACAACACGGATTTGACGCATGCATCAAAAACTCGCAGCTTCGTTGGAAGGGAGATCTCTCTTATCCTCAAGAAAGGGGAAAGGATGCTGATGGCCTGACGAGCTTTACTTAGACGAGCCTCAATATCCTTTTCGGCTCCGCCGTCCATTCTGACAACTTGACTGCGAGAGCCTTAGCCAGTTTTTGGGTAAGTGATTGTACCGAACTGACGATGGGCCGAAGTGGGGTATTCTCCTTATGAATTTTCGGAAGTCCATACATTTTTGGTATATGAGGGTCTGAAGGGATTAACTTGGCATATTTTTCCGCTAATAAGGGATTTTTCTTGACGGATAGGGTTAATTTCCGTTGGATGGCAGCGGTTGGATCTCTCTTCATTTCTGTATATGGTCCTGTTTGACGAATACCTCGTATCTTCTCCTCGTATTGTTCCTTGTCCATGACTACAGTTGCATTTCCTTTGTCCGCTCGCATAATTGCTATTTCCTTCGTTTTTTTAAGCTCTTTTAAAGCTTTCCGTTCTTTCGGGGGGATATTCGTCGCCGGTGGCACTGCTCGCTTGATGATGTGAGAGACCTCGTGTCTGATTTTAATTGCTTGCGGAAGACCTCTGATTGCCGGCTCTATTTGCTGAATGATTTCTTCGGTTGGAATACTTGTTGGAGAAGTTGAATCCTTTGCTTAACACATTCCCTTGTTCCCTGGTTAACTGCATTGATGAAAGGTTGACTACTACGTTGTTGCTTCTCATCGGTATCGGTTGCGCTGCTTCTAATGTTAAATCTAAACTCCTGAATTTCCGTTCCTGTATCGTTTTCTTCTTGATGAATTCTGCTTCTCTACTTTTTGAAATGAAAGAATCAAAATAATTAAAGGTATCCCTCGGTAGAAGGCTACCGAGGAGGAGGTGAAGGGATAGGGCTTCTTTGTTGAGGTAGTCCAGCTTATTTCTCTTGAGTTTGATGTCATTCCTCAAGAGCTGCTGACTCGCTTTCTTCAAAATAACTTTGCAACGATGGTTGTCCCATGTACCCACGACTTTGAAGCCTTTAGGAACAAAGTTCTTATCTCTGCATCGTTTTTCGAAGGCTATCTTCTGGTTGAGAATGGTGTCGATTTTATTTTTTGAAGTTTTCCGATTAATATGGAGGCCATAATCGCAATATCAAAATGGCTTTGGCCTCACTGTAGATATACTTGATCACAAATTTTTACTTTCTGGTAATTTTTTTTGGCATGTGAATAAGATTTTGGATTAATTGAAAAATTAAACAATATGGTAAATGCTTTCACAGTGCATTTTGAATTAAAACGAAAGATTTCCGGATTTTACTCTGTTTGATTTATTATGTGTGACGTTTCGGTCTTTGCTGAGAACTTTATCAAATTGGTCGACAAACCACAATAGACTCTTATTTTATACAGAATGGGGATAATTGGGTGTGGGAAGGGTAATTATGTAAATTCTAGCCAAGACAAAGCTATATTTTCAACGGATAGTACGAAAAGCCATCAAAATTTCCAAACATCCACAGAACTTCAACCGAGACAACGAATACAAGTTATCAGCAGTTTGGATACCTGTCTTAAAATTTGGTATGAGCAAAATTCGTACCCATAAATACTTAACTATAATATTTTTACTATCTGATACTAATTAATTAACTAATTTAACAATAAATTACCATCCCAGATCCAATTAACCGCATTCTGTATAAAAAAATAGTCTTCTGTAATTGTCGATCAGTTTGATAAACGTCTCAGTAGAGATTAAAACGTCACGAAGCGTGACAGAGTTTAATCCGGAAATCAGTCTTGAATCCGGAATTCAATGTTAAGAAATTGTTTTGAAATTACTGAATGAAGTTGACTTCGTGACGTGTATAAACACGTTGAAGTTAACGAAGACATCAAAGTGATGGCACACGATCGTTTATTAGACATACAGACGTGTGAAATAAATTTGAAAATCTTGATTTCAAATGAAGAGAGCTGATCAATTTCTTTTGTTAATTTTTTTACTTTTCGGTAATTACTAGATAACAAAATGGAGCAAAGTACTCCTGGTAACCCTATACATCGCTCATCTCCAAAAATTACCTGGATACCAGTATGTTTTAAAAAACATAACAAAACTTTTGATAAGAAGTAATTTCATAGCGAGAACATGCTTTTTACCAATTACCTGCGAGAAACCTCCAAGCTCGAATGCTTCACTCGGACGAGTATGACCAGCTAGTAGATAAACTTGATATTTATATGACGTAGCACATTAGAACTTCCAACTGAATAATCAAAAAATAAAGTTTAGTATCTGACAATTCCAGGCAGTCTTTCAAAAAATTTCGAACATGATAATATGGAATCCTTAAGCTATATTATAATATATACACCATAGAACTCGTCAAACTGTAAATCAATCATTTTTTTCTAGGAACATGATATCTTTAAGATCTTTCTTTTTAAGTAATGTAACCGCTGAATGTTGATTAATGACTTTAGGCATATCCTGAACAGTTAAAGAATGATATTGAAAAATACCAAGAGTATTTTTATATATAAGTGATGCGTAAAAAAAAATTTACATCAAAATAGCGATGCTTATTTGTTTATCTAAACCTGCCGTCGTTAAAAAATCAACATTCACTATACAGTGCGATGGTTTTTTTGGTTCGCACAAAAAACAGGCTATTTTTCTCTCTCTCGAACACAAAATGGTTGCTCGCTCAAAGTATACACTTCATATCCGTAAAAAACCACCGAAGGCATTTCCGTTTGTACGGTGGCACAACATTCACTGAACAATGAGGTCACGTATTTTCTATAAAAAGCGAAAAGAGTAGTTGTTCTCCTCGTCGTTTTTACGATCGTCCACAGAGGTCGCATTCCCGACGTAATAAAACCGGAAATTGACTAATAGATCCGGACTCCTAAATTGTTTGGGAGAGGTACAGTTGAGCGATTATGCCACTATAACTTCTCTTATTGACTGTACGCACATATACGGGACATATGGGAGCACTACACCGAATGCGATTATTTCCGTGAAATTTTATGGCATTGCCCCGAGGGAATTTAAGCATATTTAGAGGATTTGCTTTGCCGAGCGAATGCCGTGGCGCATTGATAAATAGATTTCGTTGCAGTTGCTCGTCAGGACTTCCAGATTTGTTGAGTCCATTGGCACAATTTCCAACTATTACGGCTATTGTGACTTAAATTGGTTGATTACATAGTGTTCAGATGAGAGAGAAATGCAATTATTTCGTTATTAAATGGATCACAATTCTAATCATCATCATCAATGGCGCAGCAACCTAAATCGGACTCTGGTCTCCTGAAGTGGTCGCCTCTAATCGTTTCGATCCAAGGATCGCATTCTCCAGCTGCTAGTTTTCACTGGTAAGTTACCACTCGCTTTGCATTTAAGACCACGTTTGGGGATTATTTTTTCTTCCATTCGTTCTTTATGGTCTGCCTACTGCAGCTATATCATATTTCTAATATAAGCATATTAATTTATAATGTCTAGCGTTTCGGTAGTTAGAACACTACAGTAGCGGCTCGTCAGGTGAAGCGCATGAGGCAGCGTCTCACCTGCCATAGCATATTCGATCGAATGAATGTAACATTCCTAATACGACTAAATTTTGCACTTTCAATTATCGTTTTAGTTTATTCATATGAGCTAGGGTGTAGCCTAGTGGGTAATGTGTTGGTTTTGTTATGCGAAGGTCGTGAGCTCAAATTCCGGTCGACGCAGTATATAATTCCAGCACATTGCCTGCTTGGATATACCTTGGTCACCTCAAACTACGAAAATGAAAAATTCGTAGAAAGAGGGTTGTGCGAAGGGCTTGTTGTAGGGGAATGGGATTGGAAACAAATAAATAAATAAAGCGCTTTGACAGAAATGTGCGAGTCTGCAAACGATCCATTTCCTCAACTTTAAAAATGAGACGCCTGAAAAGCTTGCTCACCCACACATAAAATGTTAATGCTAAATCTAGCATTCAAAATAGCGAAATGACCACAATGAAACTAAATTTGATTGATAGATAGATCAGATCGTAAAGCTACTTTATAATACTTTTCTATCGCTGCCATTTTTATTGCATGAGTATTTATCTGCAGTTATTTCAATGATTATTTTTTAAATGACATGTTCGATAATTTGATAAAATATTATTACATTAATGATACTCCCTCCTCCAAGATTTTCTGAGCACTTCACCTACCGGACAATCGAGCCGTCGCTGCAACACTATATCCCTAATTCGAAAACATATCCTTACTAGACGTTTGAAATATGTAATGCCAATGAATCTAAATTTAGTTTAGAAATATGGCCAAATATTCCCGCATCAATTCTGACTGCATTTGTAAACCGTCAGGGAAGTGAAAACCACTTGCTATCGAATAATTGCACCATTGTACGCCACAGTTCAGTAAACTATCAAACTCAGTTACGCTGAAATGAACTCGTAATAGAATAAATACTGAACGCCGAGTTTCCTAACGAATATAACTTCCAGCAGCTCTTTTCATTTACGATGGCGCTACACCCCATATCGCGCCTTGATTTATTGTAAACTCCACTTCCGTACTTCTTGGTTTAGTGATGCGCCTGACGATACTGTCGTATGCTTGTTTGAAGTCAACAAATATCTGGTACACATCAATATCATACTTCCTCAACACCTGTTTAACCGAGAATATCTGTGATCTTTGGTTTCCACCAATTACTTTGTCTGCAAAGGTACACAACAAAGATATTTCACGGTAGTTTTCGTGGCAGAATTTGTCCCGTTTTTTATTAATTGGACATATGATACTACTGCGCCAATCTTCAGGAAGTGTTTCCTGAGCCAATATGTCCGTGACTAATCTATATAGGAGATGCGCTATGCAGGTGTCGCGGGCTTTCGGCTGGAGTTTGATTAGTGCCCAGCGCTTTGCTGTTTGAGTGGTTCTTCAGGGCCGTTTTTACTTCTTCGAGTGTGGGAGTACTCAAAGAAAATCCTTCATAAGCTGTTGATCAGTTACACTTGCTTATATGTCTGCTGCTGCTATTCGTGCGGATTTTAGGCTCAGATTGAGGAGTTGTTCAAAGTATTGTGCCCATTTTAGTTTTATATCTTCGTTCTAAATTTTGCAAATTGTTGAAGAAGACTGTAATTGTATCATCTATAACCACGAAAGTAGTGTGTCACCCTAACTTGGTTCACTGTACTACTTTATTATACCAGTATATCTGGTATAAACCTATGTGTGTGCCCAATTAACCACCGCCTTGTTATTACCAATTACATTATTATTTATAGTACATGGTAAATATTTAGTCGAAATCAGTCAAAACTATCAACCCTCAGCTGCATCGCTAATCATTTCAGAATTCTTTTATTAGATAAGTTAGAAAAATTATAGAGATTTTTCCTCACCTAATATCTCTTGGCTCTTTCAATTACAGGGAATGTCACTTTTTGATAGATCTTAACTATATAAGTAAATGCCAGTTTCCTAACGAAGAGTGACATGTTACATTTAGTTGTGAATGAAACTAGTAATCAAGTCTGTTAATGTCATAGTCTTTAATGATATTTAACAATATTGAATACGACAGTATGTATAGTAGTCACCATGACAATTTAGATATACACATGGTTACAGTTAATATTGTTATTAAGATATTTGCGACATTAAGAGCATGTAAATTTACGATCCGGAACATTGTTCCTTACTTAAAAATATATACAAGTGCAAGATAAGAATGTTCAGTCCTCGAAAGATATACGTTATTTCATTTGATGACAGATCATCCAGATTGCCATACAACGAATTAACGTGTATTAATCTACGAAATATCAAACTGTATTAGTCATATGGAAACATTCCACTTCTAAGCGAAATATGGTCATATGTAAGTGCCTACTTCATAAAAGTTCTGGTCTATGTTAACAAATACTCAATCGAAAGTTACTACAACGATAAGAAGAAAATTTCTCAAAAATATTTTTTTCATTAAGGCAACCTAAACGTGAGAAAGCCTACATTTACACGTGTTTGTGCTTCTCGGGAGTAATCTGATATACAACTTCATAGCCAAACTTATCGTCTATAGCAGAACATCAAGTGGCCTTATCTTGGCAACACTGCGTAAAAAACATTCCACGTGTGTCCTTAATTTCTGTGGCTAATTGCTGTTAACCTCGACCCAGCCACGATGCATAAATGCAGCTGGAACCAGGCGTAGGTACTTCTTCATATACTAGAAGCTCTGCCTCTGCAGCTTCCACGTTGAGCTCACGGTGCACTTTACTTCAATTTATTACTTTAATTATTCGCTTGAATTTCGCCTTGAAAAGCATACCAAAGCTGTTTAACCGTTGGCTTCTCGGAGCTAATTTGTTATATGAGGACATTTAATTCAGGACACGGGTTTAACAGCCGAGAGGTCTTTAAGAGGAGAACAAATTATTGCTCTCGACATGGACATAGTTGATAAGCATCGTATGCAAAAACGATGAAATATACCACTTCCAATTTTTCGCTTTGTGAATATTGGAGGAATTTTTTATTTGAAAAATTGTTTTGAATGATGTGATTGTGATGAAATTCGAGGGTATAAAGTTTTTGTTTCAATGTTTGTAATGCGCAGAATTGCCAAGGGTACAGAAATGCTTTTGGCACTTAAAAACCGTGAATTTGAGTGGCCACCAATCTGTCTACTAAATAACTCTAAAACGCTTTCATAAAAATTATAATTTTAGAAAAAAAAACATAACAGGACTACGATTGGGCATAAAGCCCAATCGTGCGATACTCTAGATGAAAGAGAAATTTTTTGATTTCCAGAAATTTTGTAGGGGAAGTGGTACAGGGGTTGACGACATTGAATTAACTTTTTTCCATTACGCTAAAGTTGCTAGCAAAATGTTTCACACAAAATTTAGGATTAAGAAATTTAATAGTTGCTGGGAAAATTAGGGATTTGGATTTATCCAAATTGTGTAGTTTGTATGGGAGGTGGTACAAGGAGGGGCGAGTCCTTAATGACTTTTTCACAAATATTTATAAACATCATGATTTTGACATGTTTTAAATTGTAGATCAATAGCATTCATACTTTACAGGAAAATCCGCTTTTTGTAAAGTTGTGAAATGGTGTCAGATTGTGGGGGTAGAAGGGGTACAGATAATAGCTTCATTTTTTTGGGCACAATTTCAGCTCAATAGATTTTATACACACTGAGTTATTGTTTTAGAGTATCTCATGAAAAAGTAGAGTTTGTATGGGAGGTGGTGGAAGACAGGAGAGGACTTAAATAATTTTTATATGATACATTCAAATCATCATAAAAGTAATAAATTCCAAATTTCAGATCAATATCATCCATGCTTTCTGAACAAATCCGTTTATTGTCGAATTTCAAAATTGCGCCATTTTGTATGGGATGTGGTAGAAAGGGTAAGACTAATCATCTAATTTTTTTTGGGCTGAATAATAACTCTAAATAAGTTATTAGTGCACAATTTCAGCTCGATAGGTTTTATACATACGTACTGAGTAATTTGGTTTAGAGCATTGCATGAAAAAGTGCAGTTTGTATGGGAGGGGAGGAAAGAAGAGGAGGACTCAAATAAATTTTATGCAGTAGATTGAAATTATCATAAAAGTATTATATTCCAAATTTCAGATCAGTAGCTTTTATACTTTTCGAGAAAATCTGTTTATTGTGGAGTTGCGAAATTGTGTCATTTTGTATGGGAAGGGGTAGAAGGGGTGAAGCTAATCATCTAATTTTTTTCAGTCTTGCTAATAATTCTAAGTAAATGTTTGGTGCTAAATTTGAGCTCGATAAATTTTATACGCACAGAGTAAATTGGTTTAGAGTAATTCATGAAAAAGTACAGTTTGTATGGGAGGTGGTGGAGGAGGAGGAGAACACGCATAATTTTTATATGGTAGATTGAAATCGCAAGGAAAGTAATATATTCAAAATTTTAGACTAATGGCTTTTATACTTTTTGAGCAAATCCGTTTATTGTCGAACTGCGTATTTGTGTCATTTTGCTTGGGAGGGAGTAGAAGGGGTGCAGCTAATCATATAATTTTTATTGGTCTTACTAATAATTCTAAATAAATATTTTTCGCACAATTTCAGCTTGCTAAATTTTATACGCACTGAATAAATTGGATTAGAACATTTCATGAAAAAGTGCAGTTTGTTCGAGAAGTGGTAAAAGGAGAGGGAGGACACATAAAATTTTTGTACGGTAGATTGAAGTCATTATAAAAGTAATATGCTCCAAGTTTGAGTACAATAACTTTTATACTTTTCAAGCAAATCCGTTTATTATCAAATTGCGTAATTGTGTAATTTTGTATGAAAGGGGTTAGAAGAGGGTGGAGCGATTTGGCCCCTTCACGAACTTGACCTTACTTTTTTGCTAAAAATGACACACAAATTTTTAGCACTATAGCTTAAAGTTTTCGAGAGTTATACTGTAGACAAACGCACAGACAGACAGACGGACAGATGGACAGACGGTCACTCGGAATCGAGATTTTTGAGCGACAACAAATATTTCTGCACCCTTGGCGGTTCTGTGCGAGCATTATTTCTTAGCGTTACAAACGGTAAGGCAAACACAATATACTCATAGATTTCATCTAGAGTATAAAAAATGTTATTTGAAATTATCAGAGCTATCAACCTAGAAATTAGATCATAATATTATGTAAATAAATTGAGCCATTTTCTAGTTTAAAAATTTCCCATTTCATCTAGAGTATCGCATACTTGGGTTTTATGCCGAATCACAGTTCTGTTAAGTTTCCGTTTTAAAACTATTTTCCAAATATCTATAAGTCTACGAAATTAGAATATTATTATGAGACGACAGATTCACTGTGCTCTACATCAGGGTATTTTCTCCAGAGTACTCCTTGAGTTCTTCGTACAGTTTCATTTCCCTGAGGAATTTACTGATTTAAACGAGGCTTAAATTCGACATGGAGCTAGAATTTTTAAAGTGCTTTTCAAAACACTTTTGGCATTGATAGGCTATGATTGCCTCACAGTTGCATTGAATGTAGTCGGAGGTATTAATTAACTTTGGGCAAAATCTGCATTGGTCATCAGTGGTCCTTTCAGTCGTGAGGTTCAAAGTATAACAAGAATACTAACAGGGCGTTCCGAATATATTTTGAATCTTGTTGCTGTCCAGATGCAGAAGTTGTTAAGTTAGTTTAGTGAAAAGGCTTAGTAGGATTCACGCAGCCTGTTTAGGTTTTGGAAGCACAGTCCAATGATGGCTGGTCTCTTATTTTGTCCACTGCCTGATGCAGTTTTATAAAAAGCAGGTTGGGATTCCGCGGAAGAATTCTGGGTATATAGGATAGTTTCAGGAAGCCAGGGCCTGATTTGGACTGTAGCGTCATCGTAAGTAATTATGTGAGTAGGATAGATTGAGGACCCTTCCCCAGTAAGTAGGGCTGCCGTTTTCCCTCTATATTGTGATGGCACCTAATACAGAGTAAGTCTTTAGTAACCGACGGAGCCTTTATTGGCGCCTGGAAGTCTAGTACTGCTGCCGCAGTTTTCGTTTTCACTTTAGCCTACTTGGAACCTTCACTCTCCAGATAAGGTGCTTTTGTGATCGATAGTGGCTAATCTTTTCTCGGCAGATCTTTTGCCGTTTTCGCCATGTTCGAACCTTTGTTTCACCTCTCTAAGTCGGTTTGAAATCGCTGAAGGAAGTTTCAAGGGTGGCTCTTACTGCTAACTTTAAAAGGTCTGGATTGTAGACCCTTGCTTTTTCTTTTTTGGGGAGATTGAGGAGATTGAGTGCGAGTCCGAATCCTCTTCAGAAGGTCGTGCTCAGCAACCTCCCGGGAACTTTTTCCTTTATGCTGACGCGACCTGCGTAAGAGCTCCTCAACTAGCTCCCGCAATTTTGAAGGTACATGCTTTTCTTTAAAAACCCGAGGATATTGTCTGTTTTCTACGCGGCAGTGGATCTTCCATGCTGTCTGGTGTGACAGTTGGTGGAAGCTGCACTCTTTGCAGTGGATTCTCTCCTAGTAGAGTTTTGTCACTATTCTTAACTTTAGCCATCTTTGGTAATGTATGATTATAAGGTTTTTCGGGTGCCTTATTTCCGGTGAACCTTGCAGCTTAACAAGGAATTCGATATTGCTCGTACCTTGCGACCAGTTTGCCTATTTGTGAAAGGCCCATTAGTTTTCTTGTCGGTACGTATAATTTTGGGACCATCTTCATCCGAAAGGTATAGTTCCAGTTGAATGAAAAGATTTCCGGATTCTACACTGTTACGCTTTATAATTCGTGACGTTTCGGTCTCTGCTGAGACCTTTATCAAACTGTATACTTCCTCTTCAAAATGATTCATAAAGTTGACGTTGCAAGTTTTAATATCTTCCCTATTTTCTTTCAATCGAAGTTTTATCCGTATTTTGAAAATCGCACAATGTTTCGTATACATACCGACCATATCCTTCCCTTGTTTCCTTAAATTACAACTAATTACTTCGAATGTAACTTTTCAATTGAAAAGAATTACATTCTTAGCGATATAATCATTTAAAAAAAAAAACCATAAAAAAACTTTATTTTTTATTTTTGTCTCTCTACAAAAATTCGCTCATCAAAATGAGGGAAAAGTTTGAGAGAAAAAAACTGTCTTCAAAGACCCCACAGTGTAATTAAGAAAAAGCTCTAATCCAAAAAACTAAAAAAAAGAAAAAAAATTGGACGATGAATGGAAATTTTCTTTCATTTTCTCTTTGTTTGCTATCTTTATGTAAGTAAGGGATATAGCAAACTAAAATAGACGAGTGTTCCCGCCCAAAAAGGAATCCATTAGAATATAAACGATCTTATTATCGTCCTTTCTTGATATATATACAACTAAATAACTTAATTATGACTTTCATACGATATGGTTTTGTATTCGGTTATGTTAGTTTGATAGAGTAAATGGAATTTTCGAGGACTACGCCTTATTTTATCTTCAAATAGGAAAATGTGTTCGAGAAGTGGTTGTATACGATTTACTAACTTGATTATGGTATTCTGCACTGTTGTGTGTATCATACGATTTTCAATGAAAATTTCTTTGTATTATATTTATCTGTCTAAGTTGGATAATATAATATGAAATTCCCAAAAATTTTGTTTTTACCCGATGATGTTGCCAGATTAACTGAGTAAAATCTGCCAAGCTTATTATTTCAGATTTAAAATCCGATAATTTATAATCAACGGACCTTACAAATTCAAATCATATTTGTTATGCAAGTTATTACAAACACATTATTTACATTCGACACTCGATAATGTATTGAATTTACCATGGCGTTATATATTCTACATCAACACACTTTACTAATCGCTTACAGATGCATTTATGGCTAATTATCAAATAAATTAATTGATAGTCAGAACAGATCCACAAAATTCATAGAAGCTGTTAGTGCATTATATTAGCCAAACACTATATGTAGGTCATCTTGCGGCCTGTCTAATCTAATTGGAAGGACTAAGTAAGTAGTGTTTACTATTTGGTAGCTTTGCTACGAGGGAAGCAATTTGGTTCGAACGTAATTATCATTAGTTTCATTGTTTAAGTAGTGGCTGGCTGAACTGCACATCGCTAAATATAATGAGTAAAGTTTGTTTAGCGTCAGTGATAGATGGAAGACCTCGGTTAGATCTAAGTACCAGCCAGGAGTCTATAGATAAGCAGCTGTAGCTTAAACTGAATGAAAGCAATAATGCAGCTTCAGTGATATCTGTGTAAAACATTTGTTTGGTAGATACAACAACCATTTAAGTTTATTTGATGGATTAAATTTTATAGCAAAAGGTAAACCTCAACTAATTATTGCGATTTAATGGGCGATAATTAGAGTTTAATTTCTAATGGATAGGTGATTATTTGAGTTTACTTTTCGTATTAGTTTGTCAAGGACTATTTAAATGAGAGCATACGAGCATGGATATTCTTGCGAATTTTGATTTACAATGAACCGCTGACATTTAGGACCCCAGCATTCTGGAATTTGCTACTCTTCTACAAAATTCACTGCAATTATTTTTTCAAAGTTCAGCTTTTGCTATTTAGATAGCGTCATAAGTCATCCCTTCTAATGTGAAAGTCTTATGTCAATTGCACTTTCGGAGAAAACATGGAAAATGTTTTAAAAATGAAACTGAAACTCCTAAAGTCAATGTTCCAGTTTTAGGTAGCCTCAGTAGGCAGGACTATCTGGAGAGGAGGATTTGAAGATTTAGAGCAAATGCAAAATTTGTGTGTCTGCACCAATGGTGCATTTGACGAGATGCTCCTAACAAGCGTGAACTGCAGAGTTGGTGATTCGCTAGAGCCATACATAAGATATGCTGTGGATCATCAGCTTAAACTAGTCATGAGTATGGGAGTGAACGCATCATCCCCGATTAAGTTTAGCGGGTTCAATTTGACATAATAAATTTGGTAGATACATGCACATGGGTTTGAGCAAACCCACCAATTGTACTTAATTAATGGACAAGAAGTGAGATATTTTTGATACCGTTAAAGCATTGTAAAGGTGGAGAGTGGAGCCAAAGAGGATGTTGAGTCTCATATTAATAAAACTTCGTCATTAATTCGGTACTCTATCTCCTTTCTCGAGGTTAAGAGAGAAGTAGCTGCCAGTATTTTAAACTTGCCTCAAATTCATATTTTTGTATCGTTCTCCCAGAATTAGAAAACTTTCATGAAGCAATAACTCCTAAACTTTTTGAATACTATTACCAGTCATCATTGTCAACGAAAAACTCGACAATATAACTAAGACAGACATTGATATTTAAAGGACTAAAGCAAAACATCTCTCCAAGACGTCGAGTTGGTCTACGATGCAGCATAGGAAATAAGAAATTGAAGGAGATAAGCTCCAATAAATAAGTCCTGCTAATAAAATTGTGCAAGAGGGCTATTTCTATCCCGTATCTCTTTACAGCAAATTGATTCATGGAGACTGTAATTACCATAAGAACAATATAATTATATATTCCGAATTTTAAATTAGTATTTCTGTAGTTTCCAATAAAATTGTGTTATTATGAAAATGTGTCATTTTGTATGGACTGGCGACTTTTTCATCTAACTTGGCCAAACTTATTTCAACACAATTATGATTCGGTGTAAAACGCAATCTTGCACACACACCAGATGAAATGGGGAAAAGTTCAATATACCAGAAAATAAGAATAGTGAATTGGGACTTTTGAATGGGAGATGGTAGAAGGAAAATTGGACATAGTATTTCTAAAATTGGGGCAGTTGTATGAGAGGTAGCTGAGAAAGTGGAAGGTTTTGGATAATTTTGAAACTACTTATCAACATTGAAATCACCATGCTTTGTCAACAATTGCCACTTAAAATTTGATAGCTCCCATGTGTTGAATTGCTTTTTTTGAATTTCCAATACTGCGAGAAGCTAGAGGGTGTGAAGAGAATTTGATATTTTTCTAGCAATTATTGCAATTTTTAAGAGACAAATTCTTGGAAAATTTTAGGTATCTATTATAATTTTTCAAGTTTTCATGTGCATTTATATGCGAAGGGAAAGCCTAAGTTTTTTTTTTTTCTGGCTAAACCCCTTCGCAATATATTTTATCTTTCATTCTCTTAAGGACACTTCCCAACCATGTGACAAATGGCGAATGTCCAGCCAATTCCTAAAAACGGAAACAAAAGCGATTCCTTCGAACTGCCACCCTATAGCTATTACTACAGTACTATCGAAAGTGATGGAAATGGCTGCCAATCGCAAACTTGTCAGTTACCTTTAAGATAACCTTATTATCCATGATCGCAACTACGGGTTCCGTTCTTAGCGATCCACTGGATATTACCTAGTCTATCTAGACTGAACGTTTGAACTCGTGCATTCACAAATACGGTGAAGATATCAAGTACTGTATTTTGCCATTGCGTAGCCCTTAGGCAGAGTTTGGCACAAGGGGCTATTATTAAGACTCATAGCCATAGGTGTTAGCACTACCTTTATCAAATGGATTGAGATTTTCCTTTTTGATCGATCGATACGAGTCGCAATGGATGGTGTATCAACCATTTGAGACCGGCTCCGGCGTCCCGAAGGGCTGTGCCCTATCCTCCACACTCTTTTTAATTTTCATTAATGACCTTTTGTCAGCAACACTCAATCCACTTCATAGTTTTGCTGATGACAGTACCTTGGATAACACTTTTCAATTCGACTCCGTAACTGAGGCTCATCATGCTGAATTCTAAACGTGTCGAATTGTACGATTCAATGACCTCAGATCTCAACTTAATCCTGGAATGCGGCAGGGAAAATAGAGTAGAGCTCAATGCCTCAAAAACTCAGGCTTGTCATCTATCCCATAAAAAGAATGTTCCGGCGAGTTTCTCGAATATAACCTTCGGTAACGTACAATTACACTGTTCAGAAGAATTATAAATAAAACTTAACACAAATCTCCATTTGAGCAAATATGTTTTTAATATTGCGCTTGATGCCTTCAAGCGCCTTGGTGTTCTTCGAAAATGTAAAAAGTGTTTCATGTTTCACTATCTAGCTAATATCTAGAAGACCTATATTCGTTCCCGTCTCGAGTGCAACTCATACATATGGGCTGGAGCAAAACAGAACTTGCGGTACTCGATCGAATCGAACAGCATGCGTTACGTCTAGATGGAGATGAGACTATAACAGCTTCTATAGATTTCCTCGAACATCGTAGAATCGTCGCGGTAATCAGCGTTTACTATCGATATTTCCACGGTAAATGCAGCGAAGAACTGTCCAACCTTATCCCTCCTCTTTCCAACTATCCTAGGAATGCTCAGCAAGCCGCACGCGTCCACGTTAAGCTTTTATCGTCACGTAGAGTGATGTATAGTCAGTCCTTCAGCAACTGAATATGCAAAGCATTGCCGCCTCACGTATTCCCATCAACTTACAACATTCAGTGTTTCAAGTTTAACATCCAATGACAGTTTAAACTCTCTCTTCCAGAAATTGACTTGTAACCCTATTGCTCGCCTACCCTATATCGACTTGACTATGCATCCAATGTGTTAAAGGGTGAGCCCCAAAGCTATGTTCGGCGAAATAAAAAAAATAAAAATAATAAAAATGTTTATCCCAGTATTATTTTGAAACTAGCTTTTTCGAGTTTTCGGCATATTTCACTGGGGAAAATAGTTAAATTATACTTTCCACTATTACAACACAAAAAGCATTCTGGTTTTGAGTGCAGTTTTAAAACTTCATAGCAACCCTTTCTTTGCTTTTAATAGAAAATTGTAAGAAACTTCTTCTGCTGTTAAATTGTTTTAATTAACCACTGCCTTTCATTTTCAAGTTAGTCAGTTTAATTAACCGCATTTTATTAGACTAGCAGCGCTTTATAGTCAACATTATTGCAATACATTTCGACTTTAGATTTCCTTATCAAATAGATGATTGCGATTGTCTGAATATGAATTTCAAAGAGGTCTTATGTGTATTTATGAAACTCTCGAGATAAATATGAGACATATTTCTACATAATTTTATTGGAATAGACAAAGTGCAGTATTATTCATTATTTATTTATAAATAAACTTTCGGGTTATGAAACTTGACAGATATTTTAAAAGGAGTCTCAATATTTTGGTCATAGGAAAATGATACCTCGTTTGATCGAAAAGAATGAATACAAGTCAAATAATGCTCCAATCACAAAAGTAGCATTTAATTATTCCAGTAGAGCGAAAGAGTTCAGCAAATGTTTGAATGTGACAGAAGTGGTGAAAAGATGATGAAATATGTAGAGTAGAGAGCAAGTACGATGGCATTATGTTTATGACATTATGGACTTCATCCTGTTGAAGAGACTCCGTGATTTCCGATTTGAAACAGCATTTGTACCTGTGAAATTATTTCCGGCAGTCATTTGCAGATGTATAGATGAAATTTGCATGATTTTACCGGAAGGCAAGGTACGAGTAATTCTGACGAATAATCTGCCAGTAAATCAAATGCCAAACTGATAATAATAATTGTTACCCACTAGAGCTGAAAATATGACTCTTAAGAATGCGTAATTGAGTTCTGTTCTGTACATTTTAAATGAAATTATTTTAGTTGACAGGTTTATTTCATTTTCCATTTATGTGATTCAACGAATCAATTTCCTGTTAAGATATAGGGGCATAGGACAGATACACTACTGTTTTGCAAGGCGCAATCCTGAGCATCGGCTTTAAATTGTTGCCCATATTTGCTTATTTCCCTTGTATCCTGCTCATCTGCTTGCTTCCACATGATATTATGTGATTGGCATTTGTTAATTAATCATTTCTGTGATATTTTTGTGTAATAGCTTATACTGCCTTAACCCTTTTACGGTAAATCGTAAATTAACTTCAGGAAATATTACTTATTCCTTCCTTCTCGAAATAATTTCAAATTAGATGATTCTATGTCGCGCACATGTAAAATTCCACAAATTACACAACTATGTAGACATCTTTGAGATAATGATTAAGACTTCGATTTTCAACTCATCAGCAAAAACTTACAATCAATTTATTTGCAAATTTGACGTTAATTTAAAAAGTGAAGTCATAAATTTTGAGACAAAAGGGAAGAATTATGAAAAAGCGTAAAGTTCAATTAGGCACTACTCTCTAGATGAATTAATGCCCTAGAAAATCGTGAAGTCTCCATTTTTGAAGATACTTAATAGCTTCTTCTTATAAGTATAAGTATTCTACTTCTCCTACTACAATGGCACTACAGCCCAAATCGGGCCTTGATCTCCTGACCTCCAGTTCCTTAACATTTCTCATGATTTATTGTGGAAGGGTTGTTTGACCTTTGCACAACCCTCTATCTAGGAATTTTTCATTCTAGTCGATTTAATTGACCAAGGTATACCCAAGCAGGCAGTGTGCTTGAATTATGTGTCGACCGGGATTTAAACTCACGGACCTTCGCTTTGTAGATAAACACGCTACCCACTGGGCTACACCCTAGCTAGAAGTGGTTATCAGAGAAGAATGATTATCAGGGAAGCTAAAAGTACTTGTAATGGGTTTTATTATACATATCATCATGAAAACTCTCATCGATCTGTTTCTTGCATTCCAATTTATGAGCTTCTGGCATTCGGTATTGTTTTCTATTAATAGGGCCAGTAATCTTTTCCAGCTGTGTTTAAAATACTTGACATCGGTATATGTTAGCGAATCACCTGGTTGATGGAATATGTTATTGTATTCGTAACAAATTTAAGAGACACTTTCCGTGGCCTCTTCGTTAAGTCCTCTGACAACGTTGGAGTATTTTTCATATTTTTCATTCGCTGGGAACAAAAAGGAAACCATTCTAGTTTACTTATAAGTAGCACATAATAGTAATCTAAATTTTCGAAAGTTGGCCTGAAATCGTCGAAGTTTATTCTTTCTACAGTGATGTTAATAATACCAACTGGTTTCACTAGTGAACTACAATAATATACTCCTGGTCCTGGCGCAAACAAATCATATCCTTTCTAAATTTTTGGGATACCGAATAATTTGTTCATCAATCATTTGTATGGGAGGGGAATCGTAAAAATTGTGATGCAGTCTTATTTCATTTCTCTTGCAAGGTGCTCTTTCAAAATTTCAAGTTCGTAGCTTTTAATTTGTTGGTTAGTAAATGAATAATTCATAATTGTTCGAAATTATACGGCAAGCGGGATTCTTAAACTTTCGACGCAGTTCCGTTTCAACTATTTTGAAAAGTTTTTGTGGAAAATTTCATATTTATAGCTTTTATATGATAATTGATTTTTTAAAAATGGTCGAAAAAATAATTTTGTATGAGAGGGGTATAAGTTTTTTAGAGTAGTTAATGTTTCATACTTTTGCGAATTTTTTTTAATGCATTTTGCAAATTTTCAAGTTTCTAGCTTAAAATTTCATTAACAAAATTTCACTTTTTATATTTTTTCATTGTACATAAATCACCTTCTGCACGTTAGCCCGGAGGAGTCGGTGCATAACAATTGCGAAATTTTTATTATTTTTTCTGTATGTAAATCAAGTAGATGTATCCATATGGAAAATTTAAACTTTGTTCTTTTCAGTAAAGCCAAAAAAAAAAATCATTAAAACTTTCGATATTTTTCCTTACCATCTCCCTCCTCTTACACACCCCAACGTATTTTACGTTGGGTTTACCAAAATTAAAAACTATATAGTTATATCTGACAAAATTTCAATTTGATATCTGTACTCAATTTTGAGATATAACTGTTTGAACTACAAATTTACTATAACTACTATTATGTCCAAATTTTATATTTTTTGGGACTATTTGCGAGCAGTTGGACGGATTAAGGAAGATGGTGGTTTAATAAGTATTTTCCTTCTTCATGGGATAAATAACATTAAAAAAAAGGTAAAATAATACAAAAAAGTTAATAAAGTACTATAAAAAAAAAAAGACAATAAATTCAATAAAAAACATAACAGAATTTTTATTGGGCGTAAAGCCCAATCATATGATACTCTAGATGAAATAGGAAAGAGTTTATTGTACCGGAAAATATGTCACCTGAAATTCTTTCGAATTGTGAATAGTGACTTTTGTATGGGAGGTGGTAATATCAGAGGGGGAGGTTCGTAATTTTTGTATATAACATCAAACGTAGTATACAAATTATTCATGCTGAATTTAAAGTTTTTAGCTTTCATAATTTTCGAGGAAATTGAACAATTTTTATCTGAATTAGCCTGCATGAGAGGTGGTAGAGAAAGTGGAAGGTCTTGGATGAATTTGAATCTGCTTATCAATATTCTAATAACATTGCTTTGTTACAATTTGAAAGTCGATAGCTCTCATATGATCGAAGTAGTAATACTTTTCTTGAATTTCCAATAAACATTGTGTATGGGAGGAGGGAGGGGGAGTGTGAGGAGTGAAGGGTTCATATTTTTCTTAGCATTTATTGCAATTATTAAGGAACAAATTCTGTCAAAATTTTCAGTTTGTACCTTTTCTATTTTCAATGAAAATTGATTAAATGCATTTACCAAAATTGTGCATTTGTATGGGAGGGGATAGATTGAGTATTCGAATCAAAACAACATTTTTCGATATCAATGACATTTTTAATAGTATACTTTTCTCAAAATTCGGAGTTGATCGCTTTGATGGTTTTGGAGAATAATAATTTAATTGAAATTTCGTGAAATTTGTATGGGAAGGAGTAGAAAGAGTGAGGTGAAGTTGATAGTTTTTTTTTTTTAAATTGGTTGCAATTATAATAAAATTAATTATGACAAAAATTTGTTCTTTTAGCTTTGCTATTTGCAATGCAAACCGAATAAATGCATTTTTGAAAATTGTGCATTTGTATGGGAGGGGTTAAAAAGAGTAAGGAGATCAGATCAATATTTTTTGACATTAATGATATTCACATCATTATATTATGACCTAATTTTCAAGTCAGTAGCTGAAACGGTTTCGGGGAAAAATTAATTTCCTTAAATTATGAAATTTCATGAAATTTGTATGGGAGGGGGTATAAAGGGGGGGGGAGTACTACTCACGAACTTAAAGTTACTTTTTGCTAAGACTGACTTATGGCATATTTCAGCACGATATATCAAAGCTTTCGAGAGTAATGTTGTAGACACTTGGAATCGAGGTTTTTACGCGACAAAAAATATTTTTGTACCCTTGGCGACTCTGCGCGAGCATTATTTCTTAGCGTTACAAACGGTAAGGTAAACCCAACATACTCTCAGATTTCATCTACCTATAGATTATGAAAAGTACAAAATGATAGAAGATGAAGAAAAGCCGGTAAGAAGCAAAACAAAAAGCATCATGGACCCAACGAAGTATTTTTGGATTAGATTCAGTTGTTTCCCTTAAGTTTTTTGTAAAAAATATTGATTATGAAGTAAATATCGATTCTCTCTTTCAGTTTATCTTATATCTTTTCCTTACGATCATTTATGTTAAAATTGTTTTAGAAGCTTGTATATTGCGGAAATATATTTAGTATTTTTTTTTTTTAAGTTTCCTTATTTTGTTATTTAGAGGAAATGAGTAGAGAGTATATCGTCACATAGAACCCCATGGGTTGCTGCTTAACATCATGTGAAGCTCACTCCTCTCTTATAATCCTCTCGCACTGTTCTTGCAGCACCAAGCAAAGGATGGGTGCTTCTTTGGGTCATTTTGTCCCTCCCCTACGCTTCATAGTGTAGTGCTGCCTGACTCTGAAATAACCCCATGACAAAATTTGTAACTATAGTGCTGTTCCGCAGTCGGATTTTTTTTTACAAAGTGGAACAAAAAAATGTACAAAAGAATTCTTTCAGAAGAGCCCAAAACACACTTCTTAAGGAAAAACCGCTTTTTTAAAGTCCGAGTAAATCTTGCTTTTAATTTCTTTTAATCACCGCCGTTCCTTGGCGCTCCCAAACCTTGCCCGTTCGCAACGCGGAACAAGCTTCTTCTTCTTCTACAATGGCGTTACAGCCCAAATCGGACCTTGGCCTTCTGATATTCAGGTTCCTTAATATTTATCATTACTTATTGTGGAAAAGTGGTTAGCCCTTCGCACAACTACATAACGCAGAACAAGCGGCGGTGCTATTTATGCCACTGTTCACTGATTCCACCACCTGCAATACGATTTCTAAAATTTTTCGAAATCTACTCGCTTTTCTTAGAGAATTCTGAAGTCTTAGAATTGAAAATTGGCATATGTAATTTTCAATCTCATGAACCTCATTAACCATCTCTCACACAATTGTCACTATTTAGTATTCTGAAGTTGACGACATATATTTTCTGTTTTTCCATTTCAAGTCTGAAGTGTCACACGATCGGACTTTAAGCGCAATCATAGTTCTGTTACGCTTCATTAAAGCATTTGTGGATGTGACAGTTACGTGATGAATAAGGTAATATGTACTGCCAGTATGCAGATTGAATAATTATAACTCAAGCCATCAAGGAATTTAGTATTCAAACCCATTTAACTGATCTAGAAATTATTATAATACATATTAACTCAACTATTGAACAATTCAAAATCATTGTTGATTTCTTAGCTAAAATGTAATTCAAATTTCCCCTTGTAATATCAATACTAGCGTTGTCTTTGTTTGTTTTCATAGTTTATTCTATATGGAAACCATAGACCATAAAATTCAATTTGGTTTTCGAAAATTAATCGTCGATTAGCCTTACAACATAAATATGATTTACATTCTTAGTATAATATCATATTAATACGATAATTAAATTACACAGCCAACTCCTCATTTACATTACCCAAGGGAAGAATAATAATACTCCAATTGAAGAAAAACATTGTGGGTATTCGTTAAAGATTTCTCTCAACATAGATACATCCATGTCTATCGTTTAGACATTTACTGCCAAAACAACAATTTTCGCTCGAATTTAATTTAGCAAGATGACTATGCCTCGCATAATAATGCTCAAACATTATCATAAATGTTATCCATTAAGCAGCATTCTCTCAAAGAAATCGCCATTTTACTGTATGTATAGTACGTTAGTTGCGTCGTGAATTTATATTAAAATTTTGTTTCACTCTTCAATGAAATTTATGCATTAATTTTCAATATAAGAAAGTAGTTTATTTTGGTGTTCTGTCTGTTTTTGTGATCTTTTACAATAAGTTAAGCTCGTTTTCCTGTCTTTTTCTTAAACTAATTCGAGATGATTATTCATAAGCTGAAACAAAAGTATGGATAAGCAATTATGATACTGGTTAAGTTATTTCATGATACTAAAAAAATGTTATATACGAACAGAGTTGGACTAAAACCGGTGCACCGGCTTGAATTCGATAATGGATAAACATTTTTAAGCGTTGCCATTAAACTCAAGAAATTCTCTAAGATTCCAACTAAATTTGTGTAAAGAATGGTATGTTAGAAAATGTTGAAGGCAAACTGCTTATAAACAATCCCTTTCTTTGCACTAATTTTCCGAGAGGCATTGTTGTCGAAAAAAATGCACATCACTCATATTAAGTACTCACCTTAATTTTGTCTTAATTCGAAAAAGCTTAAAGCCGGCACACTATCCATTCATACAAAAAAAGGAAGAATAAAAAGAATTGAATCCTTAAAATGGAGCAAGAAAATGGAGAACCTACTACTCTGAATCCTCAAACAAATCCCTGAAGCGATTTTATTATACCTACGAGTATGTGTGTGTGACACTAAAAAAAGAGAAAAGAAATTCCGCTGCCATTTGTATGTTTTATGAAAGCAGAATCCCTTAAGCTGTGGGACATTGTTTGAACTTTTATTCTAAAGCGTATGTAAAAATATTTGCAAAACACTTAAAAGGAACCTCAAGTTTCGGAGAACGAGACGATAGCGTGTTCCTCTTTTATCGCTTACTACTACTTTTCCCATGCTGAGATATGCACATACTCATATATACTAAAAGCTAGGTTAGCATTACAGAATTTCTGTTTTTGCTGTGATGTTGAATGTGTTGTTGTAGTTGTTTTTTCTGGCGTCCTTTTACTTCAAGAAGGTGTATAAAAAGCGCACCTAAATAAACAAAACACCATTTCTAAAAATAAACAAAGCAAGTGGAAGATCATTTTTACTTATAAAAAAATATATTAGAATTGCCGTACGTATAGTATAGGTATGTGGAATTTCTAGAAAATTAAGATTTTGTTTTGTTATCTACAAATCTAAAGATGGAATTGTAAAATCAAAAAAAATTCGCTGGATTTGGTATAGCGCCGAGAATTTTAGTGTATTTGAAAGCATGTAGAAAGTAGGTGAATCAATTTACATATGGGAGGTCGTAAAAGGACATTATGTTTTGGAGGTGGTCGAAGAGCTCATATTTATACTCTAAATGAAATCTGAGAGTATATTGTGTTTGCCTTACCGTTTGTAACGCTAAGAAATAATGCTCGCACAGAGCCGCCAAGGGTACAGAAATATTTGTTGTCGCTCAAAAACCTCGATTCCGAGTGACCGTCTGTCTGTCTGTCTGTCCGTCTGTCCGTTTGTGCGTCTGTCTACAGCATAACTCTCGAAAGCCTTGAGCTATAGTGCTAAAAATTTTTGTGTGCTATTTTTAGCAAAAAAGTAACTTCAAGTTCGTGAATGGGCTACATCCGCCTATTCCTTCTACCCCCCCATACAAATTTCACGAAATTTCGAAATATTAAGAAATTGATTTTTCTTTGAAACTGTTTAAACTATCGACTTCAAATTTAGGTCGAAGGATTATAATATAGCTGTCATTAATATCATGGAATATTGACCCGATCCCCTTACTCCTTCTACCCTCTCCCATACAAATGGACAATTTGAAAAATACATATTTTCGATTTTCATTGAAACTAGTAAAGCGGAAAAAACGAAATTTTGTCAGAATTAGTTTTACTACAATTGCAATTTATTTTAAAAATAATTATCAATTTTACCTTACTCCTTCTACCCCCTCCCATACAAATTTCACGAAATTTTGAAATTTACATCAAATTATTTTTCTTCGAAACTGTTAAAGCTATCAACTTGATATTTTGTATAAAGTATACAAATAGAAATATTAATTATGCGAAAAAAATTTGTTTTGATCCGTAAACTCCTTCTACCCCCTCCCGTACAAATGCATAATTTTTGTGAAATGCATTTTATCGATTTCCATTCAAACTAGAAAAAGTACAAACTTCAAATTTGTTTCTTAATAATTAAAATGACTGTTAGAAAAAATTATCAGCTCCGCTTCACTTCTTCTACCACCTCCCATACAAATATCTGTATTATAAATTCAAGAAAAGCTTTTCTCCTTCAAGTACATGAGAGCTATCGACTTTGAAATTGAATCAAAGCATGGTGATAAGGATGATGATAAGCAGTTTCGAAATTATCTTAAACGCTTCACTTCTTCTGCTATCTCCCATACAAATGCCCCAATTTCAGGAAATCTATGACCAATTTCTTTAAAAATAATGAAAACTAACAATTTTAAATTCAGCAAAAAACATTTTCCATGCCATATTCGGTGTCATATACGAACAATACAAACCTCCCCCTCTATTTCCACCACCTCCCATGCAAAAGTCTCTATTCACTTTTGGAAAGAATTTTAGATGACATATTTTCCGGTATATTAAGGTCATTTCCACCTCATCTAGAGTATCATATGATAATTTTGTTATGTTTATTTTTTGTAATAAATAGATAAGAAAGTAATGGTTTGGTGAATGTTTTCACAGTGCATTTTGAATTAAAAGGAAAGATTTCCGGATTCTACACTGTTACGCTTTATTATTCGTGAATTCGAATAATAAAGCGTAACAGTGTAGAATCCGGAAATCTTTTCTTTTAATAGATAAGAAAGTATTTGTGTAAAACCTTGGATCTATTCTGTTTTATGAAAGTGTAGGTTTTAAGAAAGTAGAGGACCATTTTCAATTATTTAACATTTAACACTATTAATAGCTGCACAGTAAAGATTAAATACATATATCATTTGTTGATTTATGCTGGTTTTTAATTTATTCAGTAATTCATACTTTATCGACGCTTCAGGTAAGCGCATAAGGCGGCACCTCACCTGCCACAGCATTTTCGATCAATTGAATCTAACATTCGTGATACTATTAAATTTTGCAAGTTTAATTATCGTTTTACTTCATTCTCATATCAGCGATACGCCTCTGCTATTTTACCTTTTGCCTTCCTTAGTGTTGTAGGGGATTGGGCTTAAAAAAAAAATAAAATAAAAGCGCTTAAAAAAAATGTGCGAGTCTGCAAACGATCGATTTCCCAACTTGAAAAATGAGGCGCATGAAAAACTTGCTCACCCACAGCTTTTTCAGCACATTACTGCCGTGCCGGCGTTTCTTAATTTCAAGAGCTTGCTAAACTGATCAAAAAAGTTCATAAAATTTTTTAAGCAGTTTTTCTGATTTGTTTTGAAAACTTTTCGTGTAATATTTCGTGATTGCGACTTTTATTATTATTAGTTGTTTTATTTAAATTGATCCAAATTATACTTTTGAAAATAGGAAAGAGTGAAGAAACCTGCCAGCAAGTATGTAATAGTTAAGGAAGAAAATTATAAAGTAGACTAGAGATACTTCGTCGATGTAAGCTCTAGTGATTCATGGGATCAGGACTGTAGAGGAGAGCAATTAGAAAATTTCGGGTGTATGCGTTGGTGGTGGAACTCTTTAAGAGTGAAAAGAAAGCGTGAAAAAGTATCCAGATGAATCCTTCCCTACAGCTGAGCAGCTAGAGCATGGTCATAATTTGAAAATGGCAGGGAAAGAAACCTTCGAGGCCAGATCAAGAAGGGAACCTGGACTTGCGAAATCACGTGCGAGATAAGAAAAAGCATAGTGGTTAGTTCAACATGTAGGAAAATTGCACAAGTAGCTATATTCCTTAAGTCATTCGATAAAGTTAGGAGTAGCCCCAGTTTTTTCAGACCCATTTCTCCCTGGCCTTGGTAAAGTCTTGAAGACGATTGTCGTGCGCAGAATGGAGGCGAAAGTAAGCTATCTGATGTTCGACAGTTAGAATAGCTTCCGTGATGGGTAGTGCACAAAGGACTCATGGATATGCCTGAGGGCTTTACTCGTAGTGCTAGCAAGCACATTTGGTATGAATTTGATGCCAAGAAGTGACTCACTAGAAGAGCTGACTAATATACTGTTATAGATGCCAGAACTATTTAGAATATTCTTCCAACATGTAGAGGGCTTCTAGTAATTTCTCAAAGACACAGACAATGACACCCGACGCCATCTAGTAACTTCCAGAATAGTCCAGACGCAGCAGAAAAACATACACCAGAGAAGGTTCGAGACTCGGATAAATCCATTATAAATAGCCAGAGCTCACGACAAGAAATCCAGTTTCCTGAGTGACAGTTTCATGGAAAACACCTATCGGTGTAAATAAGCGAAAGTGATAGATCGCCGGTGTTCCTGGATTGTGCGAATTAAGTTTTTAGAGCGAATTTAGTGAAGTGATCGGGAAATTGTGTATAAAGTGCAATAAATAAATTATCGTTATATTTTAAAAACGAATTGAGTTTTCTTTGGAATCTGGCGAACCCCTAGCTCGCAACAATTGGTGTCAGAAGAGTGGGATTCCAAGGATAAATTCGGGTTAAAAATCGCGAGTGAAATTGAAAATTCTCGTAACGGATAATTTTGTGAGAGCGGAAAAGTGAAACTAAAATTCTCGAACGGACAGTGAGAATTTGGTGAAACCGAATATTCTCGAGTGCTCTAGTGAACAGTGACTTTAATTAGCGAAGTAAAATCGCGGAACTAAAATTCTCGAACGGACAGTGAGAATTTTGTGAAATCGAATATTCTCGGGTAATTTAGTGAGCAGTGACGTAAATTAGCGAAGTAAAATCGCGGAACTAAAATTCTCGAACGGACAGTGAGAATTTTGTGAAATCGAATATTCTCGGGTAATTTAGTGAGCAGTGACGTAAATTAGCGAAGTAAAATCGCGGAACTAAAATTCTCGAACGGACAGTGAGAATTTTGTGAAATCGAATATTCTCGGGTAATTTAGTGAGCAGTGACGTAAATTAGCGAAGTAAAATCGCGGAACTAAAATTCTCGAACGGACAGTGAGAATTTTGTGAAAACGAATATTCTCGAGTGAGCAGTGACTTTAATTAGTGACGTAAATTTAAGCGAATTCGATCGCGGAAAATAATCGGTAGTGAGAATGCCGCGTTATTTAAAAGACTTAAAATTAGCGGAGCTGAAAGAAGAGCTCGGTAGACGCGGGTTGTCTACGACAGGGAGCAAGTCTGAACTTGTCAGCCGTATGATCGAGACACTGCAGGCTGAGGGTGAAGATGCAGATAGTTTCGAATTCCAAATCAAAGAAACTCGTAAAGAGGAGTGTTCTGGTACATCGGATGCTCTAACACAATTAATGCAACAGATGATGAACAAATTAGAGCAACAATCAGTGGACATTAAACAACAATCTGCGGATATTAAACAACAATCCACGGACATTAAACAACAATTAGACCAGACCTCAAAGGAACTCAACCAAAAATTGGAGCTGCAGAATAATAAAATAGACATCATGGGTAAGACAATAGAAGAAAATGTAGAGAAGAAACTTCGAATCTTCGAAGAGCAAATTACGGAAAGGATATCCGGGATTGTACAAGAAGTCGAACGCCTAAAAAGAGACTTGGATAACGTGAAAGCGGTCGGAGTCATGAAAGCAGAGCACGTTACGCATAAGGGTTTCAAAGCTCCAATCTTCGATGGACAGACACCGTGGGCTATTTATAAGATCCAATTTGAGGCTGCCGCCAGAAACAACCATTGGAATGATCTCGAACGAGGAACGGCTCTTATATTGGCGTTAAGAGGTCCACCAGCGGAGGTCCTTCAAACGATTCCGCAGGAGCAACAACAAGATTTTTCAACGTTAGTCCAGACATTGGATCTTCATTACGGCAGTGACCGCATGAAAGAGATCTACAAAATAGAGCTGTACAACCGAACTCAAAAGAATGGCGAAACACTTCAAGAGCTGGCACGCGATATTGAACGACTCACATTATTATCGCTGCCCAATGCGCAAACAGAGCAACGCAACGATACAGCTGTTTTCGCATTTAACAATGCTGTACAGGACAGAGAGCTGCAACAGGCGTTGAAATTGGTAGGTAAGAAAACGATTGGCGAAGCCTTAGTATATGGGCTGACGTTCGAAGCTGCCAAGCAAAGCTCGCGGAGTAACTATCGAGTTCGAGAAATAGTAGAAGAGTGTGTGTGTCGGAAAGCAGAGCACACCAAGCGGAGCGAAAGGTTTGGTGCCCCCCGATGCTGGAATTGTGGACAGGCAGGACACTTGAGACTCGACTGCCGTAAACTCAGAAAAGCGACCAACCATTGTTCCGGCTGCGCGGCTAAACAACGCGAAGGTAGAGATCGTGAATGTAGATCTTGGTTAAGAACTAGTCGTCAGAGTTCAAATCTTACACACGGTTGTGACGAAAGACGCCAGAGTAGATCGAAAACCCCGAGTCGGCAACAAGAACAATACATCGGGAAAGATCATGGAAGCAGAGTTAGGCATTCGAATAGGGATCACGAGCGAACGGGTAGAAGTCGTGACGGCCAAGTACTTCATGCGAATAATCGTGACAAGACCAAACATGGGAAGCGATATGAGAAGGAAAAAGAAGCCGGAAAAACCATTCGGAGGTTAACGATCGAACCAGAGGATGGATGGAATCAGCGAAAACCCCGCACTAAAATGAAAGTGGTACATCTCGACCGACTAACAAAGTACCACGGTGTCATTGCGGAAGTGAACGACTCTGTTCGGGACGAACAGGGACTAAGGAGAGGGTAATGTTATAGATCTGGCAATGATCTCTCTCAAATCTGCCAGAACTATTTAGAATATTCTTCCAACATGTAGAGGGCTTCTAGTAATTTCTCAAAGACACAGACAATGACACCCGACGCCATCTAGTAACTTCCAGAATAGTCCAGACGCAGCAGAAAAACATACACCAGAGAAGGTTCGAGACTCGAATAAATCCATTATAAATAGCCAGAGCTCACGACAAGAAATCCAGTTTCCTGAGTGACAGTTTCATGGAAAACACCTATCGGTGTAAATAAGCGAAAGTGATAGATCGCCGGTGTTCCTGGATTGTGCGAATTAAGTTTTTAGAGCGAATTTAGTGAAGTGATCGGGAAATTGTGTATAAAGTGCAATAAATAAATTATCGTTATATTTTAAAAACGAATTGAGTTTTCTTTGGAATCTGGCGAACCCCTAGCTCGCAACAATACGTAATTGCCATCTGTGACATGATGTGGAAAAGGTGGAGAAAGCTTTTCATAGGGATTTGAAATTTCATGGTGGATGACGTTTTGGAGAAAGTTGCTGCTGAAATCTGTGCCACGGTATACACTCTTGGTCTTTTCATCCTGGTTTAGTGTTATATAAATTAATTCAACATGACGTAAGAGATGCTGTTTTAGTTTCATCGCTTTAAAAATTGAGTTTTGGGTTAATATGGCGGTATCGGCGTAGAAATCTATGATTATGATGCCTAAAGGATATTTTTCACAGCCTCGTCATTCGGTAATATAGCTGAATGTAAAAGAGTCTCTAATCAGATTAGGTTTGCATTTACTAAAGTTCAGAGAGCAACTTATCACCATGAAACAAATTATCTGCAGGGTTCTGCGGCGGGAATGGGCACTTGCTCGCGATTTAACTATATGACAACTTGCAGCAGTATACATTCGCTTAACGCATATCAAAGGGTCAACCTTTCTGCAAATTCATCTATCTATCGTACAATACTACTATTAAGCGGATTTGGAAGTGAAATGACAAACAAATATTACTGTTATTAAACTTAATTTTATTAAGATACCAACAGATGAAATATACTTCTCCCAAAATATTTTTTTTTTCTTTTTTAGTTTTAAGGCACCGAGCATAACTTAGACGGTTTCTCTTTCATGCACTGCACAGCTAATTTGGTTAAGGAAGTGGATTAAAATTGCGATTATTATGGAAATTTGGTGCATTTATTCTAGTTTCGTGGGAGTCCGACTTTCCAGACTGAAAAAAATTAAATTGTGTTTTTGCGAAAATACGATCCAAGCAGTCAGTTTGCGGGAGGTGTGATGAATATGGCGAACAAGAAAGATATTGTTCTGCAAATCGTTTAATTTTGGACCGTTGTTCTTGATAAATGTAGCCGTGCGTTAACATGAAACAGAAAAACTTCATCTCTGTTAATCAAGCTAGGCCGTCATCGAGTTGCGTATAATACTTCACTGCATTAATGGACTCATCGCGGTTCAAAAAGGAATAGGGAATAACTCCAACAGCAGTCTCCATTATCATCTTCGGAAAGGGCTTTGGTTTCGGCATATTTTTTGGGCCGTCTAGGTAGAATGCCGATCGGAAACCACTGTCGTACACAACGCACAATTTTTATCACATTTTACTAACCTGTTCTGAAACGGGTCGTTTCTATTCCAGGATAGCAGAAAACTTCTAGTTTTTATTTCAACCCAATGCACCCAAGTGCACCCAATTTTTCCGCAATATCACTTACAGTTTGAGTTATTTTTAGTCCCTCTTTACGAACTCCAATAAATCAGATAATTTAATTATTTTTAAAATTTGTCCCACACATAATACAGAATAATAAAGTAAAAAAAAAATGTTTTTGTAACTAAAAAAACATTCTTACCATTTTTGGTGGAGTTAATGGAAAAACATAACAGAGCTACGATTGGGCGTCCAGCCCAATCGTGCAATACTCTAGATGAAAGATAAATTTTTTGATCTCAAGAAATTTTGTAGGGGAAGTGGTTTGAAAGTGCAGTTTGTATGGAAGATGGGGAAGGAGAGGGAGGGTACACATAATTTTTATATGTTAGATTGAAATCATTATAAAAGTAATATATTCAAAATTTTAGACTAATGCCTTTCAAACTTTTTGAGCAAATCCATTTATTGTCGAATTGTGAAATTTCATTTTTTGTATGGGAGGTGGTAGAAGGGGTGAAATTAATCATCTAATTTTCTTTTGGTCTCACTAATATTTAGTGCACAATTTTAGCTCGTTAAACGTTATTCGCACTGAGTAAATTGGTTTAGAATATTTCATTAAAAAGTACAGTTTGTATGGAAAGTGGTGGAAGGAGGAGGAGGATACACATAATTTTTATATCGTAGATTAAAATCATTACAAAAGTAATATATTCCAAATTTTAGACTAAAAGCTTGTATATTTTTTGAGCAAATCCGTTTATTGCCGAATTGCGAAACTATGTCATTTTGTATGGGAGGTGGTAGAAGGGGTGAAGCTAATCATCTAATTTTTTTGGTCTTACTAATCATTCTAAATAAATATTTTTTTCGCAATTTCAGCTCGCTAAATTTTATATGCACTGAGCAAATTGGTTTAGAGCATTCCATGAAAAAGTGCAGTTTGCATGGGAGGTGGTGAAAGGAGGGGGAGGACACGCATAATTTTTATACTGTAGATTTAAGTCATCGTAATTTGAGTTCAATAACTTTTATACTTTTCGAGAAAATCCATTTATTATCAAATGGCGCTTTTGTGTCATTACTTTTTTGCCAAAAAGAACGTGTACAAAATTTGAACCACCTAGCTCAACGCGTTTTCAAGCTAGAGAGCGCACGGACGGACAGACTGACATCAGATTTTGAGATTTTTGAGTGATTATATGAACTTCTGTATCATTCATTTTTTTCTTCGAGCCTAATTTCTTACCGTTACAAACTTATAATACTCTCAGATTTCATCTAGAGTATAATCAGCGCAAAAATTTATTATTATTGTTGGAACACTCAAATATTTACCGGCCGCCACTGGTGAGACTCGACCAGTAAGTGCTTTCGCTCGAAGGTCCTGTGTCGTGGGAAATTTTTTGAACTATCCCTATTTGGTTCATTTGTTTACCATGTCAGCTCCGAATGCCCTATTGTGTTGTGGCCAAGTTTATATTTGTAAAGAAAAAGTAAACGTTTTTGACTCGCCAACATTTTTTTTTTTCGCCGATCGCAGTGAAGCCTAAAATTGAAATGGTTCCACCTACAAATGTGCTTCATTTCTATTGAAAAGGGGTTTGAATGAGAGTGCCATATGTATGTGTGTGGTTTTTTTTTCTGTGAGAATTGTTTTTGCTCAATGTTATGTTTTTTATTTTCCTATCCATACGCAAAGAGGAAGGAACAATCGTTCCTATTACCGCGCTTAGTTCTTGTATAACACAAAGTTTACCAGCTGGGCCATTTACCAACCAGAATCTTGAGAATATTTAACTTTCATTAGGTATGAACTGGCAGAAAATTAAGCCATGATCATAGAGAATAAACCCTTGAGAAAGGAGTTAACCTTAACCCAAGCTTCGTTTGGTTCTGTTCCCAAAAATACGCTTTTGCGTCCCTAACATATAAAAACACTCTCTAACATGCAAACCTATGAACCAGAGATTTCACAAAACTTGAAGTTATAATTTAACTATGTATATTAATACAAGTTGTCCGTTAACTTTACCATAACCTAATTTATTGTTCGTCCTTCACTGAACTTTACATACTATATAAGATTGCCTGTCCTGCTTGAGGGACTCCAGATATTATTTAGATCTAATATACTCGATCTGCATCGTTTCTCTTTTATCCCTAAACGGACCACAAAATATGCTGAAACTCCTTTGAACTTTGTCTTCATCGTGTCTCCAAAATTTCATACTCGAAAGATTTTGGTACCTTAATAAATAATGCATGTAAGCTCGTGACACTGGGCGGCTATTTAAGTGAGATTTTCTTGAAAAAGAGGCTGAACAATGTGTGTAGAAGTAGATGTGGAAAGTTACGGAATGATGGAGCCTAGACAGCCTTCTTATATTTATTCTAAAGGAGAGAGGGAGAATAAATAAAGTAAAATTCTCAACATACTCAATTTGTTTGAAAGGATCTCCACTTTACAGACTTCGTTCGGTAAAGCAGCAGGACATGGACCTTAGTCCTTTTCTTTAAACTATATTTATAGTATCCAGTCACACTTCATTTAGTTTTTTCTATTAAAAGCGCCTTCGAGACCCATTTCCACTTGGATAAATCTCAAGCTTTCTTTTTACGCTTTTAAGCCATAAGCATCTTTGTTAACATTTTCTATTGTATTTTGTCGTCGTCAATTTCTGTCTCCACACTAAGTTAGCTGATAGAAGAAATTCGACAAGGTTTTCTCAGGTCAAATTACGAACTCTTTTCTTGTTTGTAACCTCAAAAGAAATTGAGCAAAATCGCAAACATTATAAATAAAATTGCGATATTAATGTCCTTACCGACTACGAAGGTTGCGGGTAAATTGTTTCGAAAAAAAAAACAATCTGTCTGATGGGCAAATCTAATTAGGTGGATATTTTATAAGTTTTTTTTTTTTTTGTAAATCATTAAGTGGGCTCCTTTGGATTCCTTTCAACCTTTCTTTTGAATGTTTAATAATGGTCTGGCATTTCAATTTAATTTTGTTGCTTTTTTCTAAATAGCTCGCAAATATTTATCCCTTCGATCTTAGGAAAAGGAATCAAATTGTCGCTGTAAAGGATGTTAGTACTTTTATGTCAAATTTGTTTGTTAGCAGTAGGGGAGACTGGATCTAGTTCCGACAATTTATGATAGAGGTCAGAACTAAAACAAAGGAACGAAAAGATTTTTTCAAAACAATTGCTTTTCAGCTATGACTTATCTTTCACCGGCTGCAATACTTACACTATTAAAAGACGACTATTTCGAGATATTCGTAAAAAAAATTAATGGACAAGAATTAAAAATAAATAATCTCTACAATCATTTCAATCACGATGCACGTCCAGCTGCCCCCTCCCACTTCATTCAAAATTAACGAAAAACAACAGAATTATGCGCTATTTAGGCGCTTTCGAAAACACTAAAAAAAATTTTGCACTCCTTTCGTTTAGAAGAAATAAATTGTCTTAAGGTGGGGGCTGAAATTAACGCCGCCATCTTTAAATTATGAAAGTAATTGAAAAATCAAATACATGTAGCAAATGAGCGGCTACTGCGCTGTGTTGCATTTCGTCCCAGGCCTGCTTACGCCGGGATCGTCCGTAAGGCTTTTGTAATCAGGCCCTGCTTTGGACGCTAAGAGAATACTGTTAGAGTCCTGTTCCTTAATTCGACTCTAATCGTTGATTTTTAATTTAAAACGCAGAGCTGTTGTCGGCTTAATGGTTCTCGAGCAAGTGACCGAGTTAAATTTTATTTTTTCGCATGATTCTTAGAAACGTCAATATAGTACCGTTATGGTAATTGAAATATTATGTACCTGGCATTTCGATATAATATACAGTGCGCGTCAAAAGTGAAAGGTACAGGTCGGTGATAAAAATACGTACTAATGCTAATTCAAATAGTGATATTATTTCATTTTATAAAAATAATTATTCGAGTATTATTATATTATATTAATACAATACCATGCAGGTTGTGGAATTAGAATTAGTGTGAATGAGAATTTTCCTGCGTGCCAGCGTGACGAAAGTGTGATCGTGTTGATCACTTCGGGGAATCCAATGTTGCGAGTGAGTCGCTACTGCGCATCGTTTTGTTTTGTCCCAGGCCTGCTTACGACGGACTAGTCAGTAAGGTTTGTGTAAGCAGATTCTGCTTTAGACGCTAAGAGAATGCCATGCAAGTAGTTGGATTCGAGCCCAGGGATCTAGAGTTGCTTAGCTGTCATGCTGACCACCGAGCTACCAAGAATCCAGGGCTTAGTTGGTTTGTAGCGGTGTACTTTAAACCTCCACATAAATAGGAATTATGCACTATTTATGCGCTCTCAGCACCTAGTACATTCGATTTTTGCACTATATCCTTTCTCTCATACAACTCTCAAGGTCGAAACTCTCAAAATAAAAATACACCAAATAACTATGCAAGGTGAATCTATGATTTATGCGCTCTTAGAATCCGGTATTGTGAGGCATGGTCGATTTAGTTCTGAGTAGATTCATTCCATACAAGAAAAAGACACACTGTAACAGAGTCTGGCAGATATGTCACAATCAACACTTTCGAGTTCACTTTTCTTAATTAGTGGAGTGGAGAGCTTACTGGTTCTATTTGCAAAATTCATTAATCTTAAGATAAATTGTTGGTCGAAATTTTTTTTTCAGTTAAGTATTATACACTGCGTGCAGTTCTTGATATTGAAAACAACCTTAAAACATAACGGAGCTAGGATTGCGCGTAAAGCGCAATCTTACGATACTCTAGATGAAATAGAATTTTTTGTAATCCCAAGACATTTTGTATGGGGAGTGTTAGAAGGGATGATAGCATTGAACTAATTTTTTCCCCATCATGCTAAAGTAGCTATGAAAATGTTCTATACAAAATGCTTACTCCAAAAATTGAATGGGAACTGAGAAAATTAGTGAGTTAGATTTAGTGAAAATGCGTAGTTTGTATGGGAGGGGGTAGAAAGAGTGGGGGGGGGGTTTAGTGATTTTTTCAGAAATATTATAATATTGACATTCCTTAAATTTCAGACTAATGCCTTTCATACTTTTCAAGAAAATCGATTTTTTGTGAAGTTGTGAAACTGTGGCATATTGTATGGGAGGGGGTAGAAGTGGTGAAGCTAATAAAATATTTTTTTCTTATCTTAGTGATAATACTAATTAAGTATTTATTACAAAATATGAGCTCGATAAATGTTATATGTTCTGAGAAAATCGTCTTAGAGCATTTCATGAAAAAGTGTAGTTTGTATGCGAGAGGAAGGAAGGAGAGGGAGGACGGAAATAATTTTTTTACTGTCGATTGAAGTCATTATGAAAGTAATATATCCCAAATTCAGACTAATAGCTTTTATACTTTTCGAGCAAATCCATTTATTGTCAAATTGCGAAATTGTGTCATTTTGTATGGGAGGGGGTAGAAGGGGTGAAGCTAATCGTCTAATTTTTTTTAGTCTTACTAACAATTTAAAATAAATATTTGGTGCACAATTTCAGCCCGCTACATTTTATACACACTGAGTAAATTGGCTTAGAGTAATTCTTGACAAGTACAGTTTGTATGGGAGGTGGTAGAAGGAGAGGGTGGACACGCATAATTTGTATACTGTAGATTAACATTATTATTAAAGTACTATATTCCAAATTTCAAGCCAATAGCTTTTGTTCTTTTTGAGCAAATCCGTTAAATGTCAAATTGCGCAATTGTGTCATTTTGTATGGGAGGGGGTAGAAGGGGTGGAGCGATTTGGCCCGTTCATGAACTTGACCTTACTTTTTTGTCAAAAACGACGTGTACAAAATTTGAACTATCTAGCTCAACGCGTTCTCAAGCTAGAGAGCGAGCAGATGGACGGGCGGACAGACAGACATCCGGTTTTGAGATTTCTGAGTGAAAATATTAACTTCTGTATCATTCATTTTTTTCTCCAAGCCTTATTTTTTAGCGTTACAAACCTTACAGTAAGCTTATAATACTCTCAGATTTCATCTAGAGTGTAAAAAGATTGACGCTTTTTAAAATTTCGACCCAAGTATAGAGCTTCCCTTTACCAAACTATGATAAAGTGCTTCTAGTATCCCATGGAGTAACTATAGTTCTTAATAGCACGATCATGAAAACCCAATATGTGTTATTGTGATTATGGTATAGAGAAATGTGTCCTCCGATAACCATTGGCCGAGTGCAACAAAGCTCCATGCGTCTATTAATCCAAAACTGTGATATGTCAAGAGATTCAAAATGGTTTCCCTTGACGTTTTCTAGTCCAATATTCTCTGAGCCAACCTGGATGTTCATATCTCCTTAAATGGTAATAATATTACTTCATTGGCTGTAAAACTCCGCCTGGTGTTAAAGCGTTAGTTGGTGCGGAATTGTGACATTTCTCACCTTGGTCCAGAGCCTAGCGATAATCCAATACGAGATTGATATCCATCTGGTAAGATTGTTTCTCGCTCCCATTATAAGGACGGAGGATACGATATTTTTGGCTTCACACCCAGGACCAACGTATAGAATAGTAATTCCGCAAGGGGTTTGCTATTGTGCAGATATTGTCCACCTCACATGGTTGAAGCCTAAGATTTAAACATTATAGTTCTCGATTTTACAGTTCTACTCCTTCTACAGTCATTCAATGATCAAAAGATACAGAAACCAATCATAATCCGTTTTGGTTTACCAAGGTTTTTTGCTTTATATTCCGTATGTACACGATCCACTGTTTTTTCATATCAGTTAATATTTCGGGATTACGGGTGATAAGCGGGTCAAGCGGCACTGGCTCTCAATGAATTTTACTGTTCCCATCCCATAATGGTTCTTCGCGCTCTAAATAAAGTCTGTATTATATTCCACAAGAAAAACGTTGGGTGGCCCTTGAGAACGAGCATGATCGCGACAGTAGATCTCAGCAGGAACTACAACGTAAAGTTTCTTGATATTGGCGCTATAATAACGAATGCATCAATAAATCAAAAATTTCCTGAAAAAATTAATTTTTAAAGTGTAGCTCAAATTATGCATGCATTGAAATTATGGATAATAAATTTGACTATTTTCCAACTAAATAAATCCTACGAAAAATAACAATAAAAAAATAACTACCTATGTTTTCAATAAATTTTGATGCATTTCTAAGTGGAGTTTATTATAAACGATTCTAGCAGAATTTTTTTGCGATTGCTCTCAAAAATTTCATTGCATTATCGAGAAAAATGTCGAAACAGTCCAAAGCATACCTCACCAGTCTGACAATGTCCCTAGGGATGATAGCCAATGTTTCCACATTGGAAATCAATACAGGATAAAAATAATCCCTTAAAAAATAATTGCATGCGGTGAAATTGTTGAGCCCGAATCCATAGTATATATTATGTTTCTCTCCTATTTTTTTTATTATGCCATTCAATTGTTCTCGATTTTGTTATGCAGCCATTACGTATAGAAATTTTATTGCTTGAACCTACCTCGAATCAGAAATATTATCGTTCAATGGTCTTCTCGTCGCGCGGGTTAAAATTTCATCTTTACTCGTTCCACGACAGTTCGAGCATAACAATCGTTTTTGTTTGAGTCCTGTATTGAAACCACTATGCGGTGATTTTTTCGAAAATTTCCGGATATAGGTGTAAACAATAATTTTATATATAGTATAATACCGGAGCACCGGACAAAAGCTGAAACATTTTACTTTTCCATAAATAATATCCACCCTATATTCTCTGCATCCTTGTATACTCTGGTGGCATATCTTCTTTTCCGCATGGAGTTTTTGAATTGAAAATGATAAATTGTTACTTTGGAATATTATCCAGGAAAATTGTGTTGTGTGTCTTTTTTTCTGGGATATTATATTCGAAGCGTACATGTATCGAGGCAAAATTAACAAAACTGAAAAAAATATGAGAAAGATATTAAGGTTTGTTGAGTCTTTATTCTCCGAAAAATTATGGTTGAAGAATTCTGATTTTTGATGGCGGTTTGTGATTTGTGTTATGGTACGTGAGTTAATTTAAATCACCTACTATGTGATATAAATTTTCATAAGTTTAGCAAAATAATTGGAAAAAAGGTCAATACCTATGGGATCTTCTTTTATGCTTTTGCGTTATAAAACTTTAACTCTTTGATTCAATAATTTAAAAATTATTTAATCTTTTAGCAATTTTTTTATTATAGTTTTTAATAACGTTCACTTAAATCAATTATTTAAGTTATTATTTACACTAATTTATTTACAATTATTTATTTCTTGTATTAAACAACAATTGTTTTAAATCAACTTTTTATTTTTATAAGATAATATTTTTTAATGCATTCTCATTCTGCAACTTTTTACAACTGATTTTTATACTCTAGATGAAATCTGAGAGTATATTGTGTTTGCCTTACCGTTTGTAACGCTAAGAAATAATGCTCGCACAGAGCCGCCAAGGGTACAGAAATATTTGTTGTCGCTCAAAAACTTCGATTCCGAGTTGCTGTCTGTCCGTCTGTCCGTCTGTCTGTCTGTCTGTCTGTCCGTCTGTCCGTCTGTCTACAGCATAACTCTCGAACACTTTGAGCTATCATGCTGAAATTTGTTGTGTGTCATTTTTAGCAAAAAAGAAACTTTAAGTTCGTGAATGGGCCACATCCCCCAACTCCTTCTACCCCCTCCCATACAAATTTAACGAAATTCCGAAATTTTCAGAAATTGATTTTTCTTTGAAACTATTTAAGTTATCGATTTGAAATTTGGGTCAAAGTATTACGATATAGATGTCATTAATATGACTGAATACTGATCCGATCCCGTCACTCCTTCTACCCCCTCCCATACAAATGCATAATTTTGAAAAATGCAGTTTTTCGATTTTCATTGAAACTAGCAAAGTTATAAAAACGAATTTTTGCCAAAATTAATTTTAATATAATTCCAATCAGAATTCAAAAAATTGTCAACTTCACCTTACTCCTTCTACCCCCTCCCATACAAATTTCACGAAATTTTGAAATTTAAATTAAATTATTTTTCTTCGAAACTGATAAAGCTGTCAACTTGATATTTTGTATAAAGTATAAAAATAGAAATATCAATAACGAGAAAAAAATGTGTTTTGATCCGTACACTCCTTCTACCCCCTCCCATACAAATGTATAATTTTTGTTAAGTGCATTATATCGATTTCCATTAAAACTAGAAAAACTATAAACTGGAAATTTTGCCAGAATTTGTTTTTTAATAATTGCAATAAATGCTAAAGAAAATTATCAGCTCCTCTTCACTCCTTCTTCCCCCTCCCATACAAATGCATAATTTTGAAAAATTCAGTTTTTCGATTTTCATTGAAACTAGCAAAGTTATAAAAACGAATTTTTGCCAGAATTACTTTTAATATAATATCGATTAGAATTGAAAAAATTATCAACTTTACCTTACTCCTTCTACCCCCTCCCATACAAATTTCACGAAATTTTGAAATTTAAATTAAATTATTTTTCTTCGAAACTATCTATCTATAGAACTATCGAATTTGAAATTAAATCAAAGCGTGGTGATAAGGATGATGATAAGCAGTTTCAAAATCATCTTAAACGCTTCACTTCCTATGCCACCTCCCATACAAATGCCTCAATTTCTGGAAAACTATGTCCGATTGAAAATAATGAAAGCTACAAACCTTAAATTCATCACGAAATATTTTGCATACCACATTAGGTGTCATATCCAAAAATTACAAACCTTCCTCTTCTGCTTCTACCACCTCCCATACAAAAGTCACTATTAATTATTTAAAAGAATTGGAGGTGACATATTTTCCGGTACATTGAACTCTTTCTCATTTCATCTAGAGTATTATATGATTGGGCTTTACGCCCAATCATAATTCTTTTATGTTTTTTATTTTATTTTTATTTTTTCAGAGTCAGGATTCAAAATCGCCTGCTACTGTAAGTAGAATTACAGTAGCTCATTCAAAATCCTGCTCATTAATAATAACTGCCAACAAGTCGGGCGATACTTTCTTATTCTTGGGACCAGTTGGGGAGTGAAAAGTTAATATGCAGTGGTGTGACGAAAAACGAAGGTAGAAGACCGAAATCTTCTAAAATGTTTCGTTCTTCGCCATCAGATTATTTAGCGAATGTTTCCTCGGGTAAAGCGCGATTTTGCCGACTAGTCAGGAACATGGGAGTGGGTGGATATGTTCCGAAAAAAAACATTTTTTTTCGCTCTGGTACGCGCTTGACGGAATTATCAACGACGGATATTCACCTTACTCACATTTACCTACGAAGAAAGACAGGGTGAAAAAAAAGCGTTTCCTTTCTTCGGAGGAGTCCCAGAGTATTGAGGCTCTACCTCCCGCTCATCTTCTTCACACCTTCACGAAATGAATTTCCGAAAAAATATAAATAAAAGATTCCTCGACACTCGTACTTGCCCCTAGAATACGGCACAAAAATCTTGACACATAAAAAACTAATAAAAGAAATATCGTAATGGAACGAAAAAAAAACTTAAGGGAAAGAAACTTAAATCTAATAAAAAAAATTTGTTGGGGCCTTTGCTACCAGTAATCCAGAAATCCAGAAATTTTTCTTCGGTTATTATATATTTAATTTTTTTTTTTAAGTTTGTCGTTTGCACTGCACTGTTCATTATTGTTCATTTTTCTTTTTATTTTTAATTTCACTTTACTCTGTTTCCTTTTTTTGTTTTTCTTTTTGTGACTATTGAGTCCACCGTTTACATCCAGTGCCAAAACGCAACTCCACAAGTCCCATATTCGTATATATAGGAGCAAGTACACTGTTAAAAGTTGAGAAGAAAAAAAAAAAGGAATCAAACGAAAAAAAAGAACAACGATTCGTTACAGTGGTTAGAGAAGACTAAGTGAAAGGCAGTTCTTGTTGTTGACTGTTGTTAATTTAACAATATTTCATTAGTTTCTGCAAGTTTTGGTTTTATGAGGGGATGAGGAGGAGTAATAGTAAGGGTGGGTGAATGTTACTAGCTTTTTAATTGATTGCTTGAATCACGTCTAACATTCTCTGCATAGAATTTGTTTCATAGACGAAGTTGCATAGAATTTTTATAAAATTCGGTGTTTTTTACATTCACGAAACCGAACATTTCTATGGGAGGTGGCAGAGCGGGTAGGGAAATCATAAAATTTGTGATGTAGTTTTATTTTATTTCTCATGTCAAAATTCCAAGTTCGTAGCTTTTAATTTGTTGGTTATTAGTTGATTTAATGAAATTGGTCGAAATCATATTTTTAAAAGTTGTTAAGCAAAATTTTAAATTGATAACTTTAAATAGTTAGGTGAAAATTGATTTCTTAATAATGGTCGAAATCATACTTTTGTATGGTAGGGGTAGAAGGACAGGTGCGATCTCAAAACTTTTGAGGTAATTTTATTTCGACTATTTTTAAAAGTTTTTGTCAAAATTTCAAATTGATAGCTTTTACTAGTTAAGGATAATTGATTTCTTGAAAATGGTCGAAAAAATAATTTTGTATGGGATGGGGTAGAAGTATTAAAGGTTTTCGAATAGTTAATATTTTGTTTACTTAGGGATTTTTTTAAAATGCATTTCGCAAATTTTCAAGTTTTTACCTTTAAATTTCACTCAAAAATTTTCAGTTTATGTGTTTTTTTCAATGCACATGAAACACCTTGTTCACGTTAGGCCGGGGGGTCAGTTTGTAACAATAATGGATCAAGTAATTATTATTTTTCTACGTATATCAAATAGATGCATCCACATGCAAAATTTAAACTTTGTATCTTTCACCACAGCCCTAAAAAAATTACTCAAAATTTTCGACATTTTTGCTTATCACCTCCCTCCCCTTACACTTTTCAACTTAAAATTTTTACCAAAATTAACCACTAAATATTTCTACAATCTCGCAAATTTTTGATTTGATATCTGTTCTCTGCTTTGAGATATTAGGATTTGTAAAATTTGAAAAGTACGCCATTTTTTAAATGCTTCCCATTCCCACCCTCCTACTTTTATTTCAACAAGTTATATTTTTTTCGTATTTTCCTAATATAGCTTAATATATGTTTTAAGTTTCAATTAGATAGCTTAAGAGATAGTTAAGATATTCATTTTTAAGTGTTTTTCTTTGCATCCCCCTGACCCTCCCTCTTACAATAATTAGCCACTGTCGAAGCGGATTCCGGTGGAGCTATATGCCACCTTAATGATCCCAAAATATGAATTTCTTACAATAAGTAATTTTGAAGATATAATCATTTGAAAATTTTTTTGGACGACAATTTGTTTTTAGCTCCCCTTTTTCGGACGCCAATAGATAAAAAAATTAAATTATTTTTTAAGTTTGCCTCACAACCCTCTCTGTATTTTTACTGATTTTCAATTTCCTATCAGTATTCGTTGTGGAGATATTAGCAAGTGTAGTTCTTGACTCTTTCTCTCCCCCTGCCTTCCCCTTCCACCTTACTCCACCCCAAAATTTAGGAAATAGAGTTCACTTCCACATTCAATAATCCACCCAAAAACGAACATTCTACCTTTAAAGCTCTCGGAGATATGAGTCCATATGTACGGGGGACGGCGTACGGCGGGACGGATTTTTTTTTTTGCATTTTTAGGCTAATTTAGTCATGAAACGCGAAAAAACAAAATCTCAGGGTTGCAAATTTCTTTTTTTTTTCTGTGTCGATCACAATACTTTATTATTAAAATAATAAAGTAAAATCTGTATAAAAACATAATAGGATTACGATTGTGCGCAAAGCCCAATCGTGCGATACTCTAGATGAAGAGAACTGTTTTTATTTTTATGCAGCAAATTGGAATTATTATAGAAGTAATATGTTCCAAATTTCAGATCAATAACTTTTACACTTTTCGAAAAAATCCGTTTATAGACAAATTGCGTAATTGTGTCATCTTCTATGGGAAGGGGTAGAAGGGGTAAAGCTAATCGTCTAATTTTTTTTTGTCTTACTAATAATTATAATATAAAATAGTTAGTGCACAATTTCAGCTCGATCAATTGTATACGCACTGAGTAAATTGGTTTAGAGCATTTCATGAAAAAGTACAGTTTGTATGGGAGGTGGTGGAAGGAGGGGGAGAACACAAATAATTTTTATACAGTAGAATGAAATCATTCTAAAATTATTATATTCCAAATTTTGTACCAATAGCGTACATACTTTTCGAGAAAAGCCGTTTATTAATAAACTGCGTAATTGTGCCATTTTGTATGGCAGGGGGTGGAAGGGGTAAAGTTAATCGTCTAATTTTTTTTGGTCTTACTTATAATTCGAAATAAATAGTTAGTGCACAATTTCAGCTCGATCAATTGTATACGCACTGAGTAAATTGGTTTAGAGCATTTCATGAAAAAGTGCAGTTTGTATGGGAGGTGGTGGAAGGAGGGGGAGGACACAAATAATTTTTAGACAGTAGAATGAATTATTATAAAAGTATTGTATTCCAAATTTCATACTAATAGCGTATATACTTTTCGAGGAAAGCCGTTTATTGATAAACTGCGTAATTGTGTCATTTTGTATGGGAGGGGGTAGAAGGGGTGGAGCGATTTGACCCGTTCACGAACTAGTCCTTACTTTTTTGTCAAAAACGATGTGTACTAAATTTGAACTTTCTAGATCAACGCGTTCTCAAGCTAGAGAGGACACGGACGGACGGACGGACGAACATCCGGCTTTGAAATTTTTGAGTGATTATATGAATTTCTGCATCATTAATTCTTTTCTCCGAGCCTTATTTCTTTGCGTTACAAACTTTGTGGCAAACTTATAATACTCTCAGATTTCATCTAGAGTATAATGAGACTAGCGCACCACACTTCTACAAAGGCAGACGGTCTATAAAGCATCTTTACTCAATTAAAATGAAGTGGACATGAAATTATTAACGATAATTTTAATTATGATTACCCGGTCGAACGTCGTAAATTTTTGTGATGTCTAACGTACACGTAGCTCGCAAAACTTAGATTTTTCCGGATTCATTATAACGATGATTGAGAATTTGAAATTCATTTAATTTTTATTTGATCGTTGGAGCTATCAAGCTAGAATATCAATATAATATTCCAGCTTGATAGCTACAACGGCTCAGGAGTTGGTTTGGTGAATATTTTCACAGTGTATTTCGAATTGAAAGAAAAGATTTCCAGATTTCACACTGTTACGATTTATTATTCGTTCCTTTCGGCTCAAGAGTTATTTGGTATACAAACAGAATGTCGCGCGAAATCGAAATTTTTAAGCGTAAACCAATATTTCTGTATCCTTGGCGACTTATTTCCTGGCATTACAAACTTTAATGCAAGCAGAATATACTCTGATATTTGATTTATTTGAAGGATATGACTGACGAACAGATATTTTTCCAAAAAAAGAAACAAAGCAAAATAAAATAATACGGAATTTACATTTCTAGCTTTATATTTTATACTACCTAGTTATAATTCATGTATTTCTATGGGCTTAACTCCACTCCGTCAACAAACCCAACTTCTCCCAAATATAATTCTAGAACTTTGATAGCAAATAATCAAAAACTTTTATATCAACTCAAGCTTTCGGCGTTAATGGTCGTAATTTTCGACTCTCTGCACAAAAATAAACGATTCTGTTTCGAGGTCAGTATGAAAACTTTCCCGGCACCATAATCGGAACATATCAGAACTCTATTAAAGTTTCTCTAGGTAGCACAAATTTGGTCCGTAAGCTATTGTCTCGTATAAAAGTGGTAACATATGAAATTTAAATGGAAATTTATGTTATATTGAATTTTTTGCTGATAAATAATTCATACCTGGCAAAGCTTAGCTAATGCATTGAGTTTGTGCCAGGATATTTTTTTTTTTTTCAAAATATCTAATGAAGTATTGCAGTAGTTATTTTGAAAAAAAAAAGAATGTACTTAAGTTTTCCAAAACGATACTTCATATCATTTCAGATCAATAAAAAGTTATTTCAAAAATGCAATAGAAATTTCCAAGCCCTGATGTTCTTAGAAAACCATAATCATTTTAGTATACTGCGATAAGAAATAGACCACTAATTTAATTTCGAAGATATACAAAGCACCTAGCGAAATTAATGGACTGAATTTTATATGATCGTATTTAACGTCATCGTGGTTTGGTCAATTATAATTTGAAATACAGTAAAATGGTTTCTGCTTAGCTGCTAAGAAAATTGTCTTCTCTACTTGACAATTCAAGTAACAGTTTTATTTTTACGATGTTAAAAATGAAGGAAAATTATATCGCACAATTTCGCGGATCTTATCTTTCGGATATGCTATTCCCGGAATGGAATGACATTAAAAGAATCTGCGTGTGTTTTCATACCAGCTATTATCTAATAAAATCAACTGGTTAAGAAAATATCTGTTTAGTCTAGAAATGGAAATGGAATGATTTAAAATTGATTTCTTTCATAACAATTATAATAAAATAACTAATTGCTTTTAGGACAGTTGATGCATAGATGCAGCTCATTTACGGCTTGGGTATGTTCAGGTTACTTGAATCTATGAAAACCTGAATAATTGTTGTGGGGTGATGAATAAATCTTCAGAAAAAGATAGTATGGAACTTGAAATGGACTATTTAAGCAATGCCATGGATTCCTTCATAAAGTACTCGTACACATTTGATCTCAAATACTAATGGATATCTATTATATTATTTGAAAAGTTTACTTTTTTAATATCCTTAACTTTCATATTACACAAATATGCAATTACTTTTTAAATTAATTTCCCTTTCGAAAACAATTTCAAGAAAACGATAATCTTACTCGTTATCAGGCTAATGAAAATCTTCATCTCTAATCTAAGAAATCCAAGAACTTTATTTCTAATCCACTCTGTTCGTTCATTCTCGCTTTGTAATTAGATGTTACAGTAAAAGTCTTATTTTATCACTCACATACTACACTGAACTTAAAACTTTGTCCGCAGATCTTTAACAATCATTTTTCAATTATTTTCCAACATTGTTAAGAAAATTTGTCTGTGAAGTGCAGTAAAGTCACGTAAGTGCGGAATATCGTTATATGAGTTTTTATTTTACGAAGGGAAGTTAAATGTAATTTGCAATTCAATTTTATGAATCTTGAGATGTCCATATAGTTATCCTTGAAAGATCATTATTTCATGTCGATTGCGTTTCATATCACGTATAGTGATGAAAATAAGCGTTGAAACCGATGCGGTTTAGTCGATGCTTACCTTCCACGTATTATTAATTTAATTTAAGAGTACGCAAAGTAATTTGCATTGGACATAACATGGAATTCTTGGTGACGGTATAATGACGCAACAAGTTGGAAGGCCAAAAATTCTTACGTACACACTCATAACGTCACTTCTTGCAGGACAATATTTTATATTTTTCATATTTTACAAATTTTAAGCATAAGCTGAGTGAAATTTAGTGATTCGATTTCTCTATTATTCGATTGGAGTTCAACAATTTACACTTTCGATAAAATCGTGATTTAGGTTGAAATTCTCATATTATCCGCAAAAGTGTTAGAAATGAATAAAACTCTTTACGACTTTGGTGCCCATTTCATTTTTTGAACAGAGATCCGAAGCTGCGTGTGTTGCTATGCAATAGTACTATTTATATCGAAGGTGGCCGATAACCTTACCACAAAACTGCAAACTAGTAGTTTTTTCTGTCTGTTCATCTTCAAAGAAACTTTGAATTGTAATTCTCAAGAAAGATGCCGGGATGATCGACGACATGGTAGTAGTCAGAGGTATAAGCAAGTTCTGGCTTCAACTAGCGGCCAATGCTCAGGATCAAGATTTTGAAAAATAGCTGTTTTTGTTGTATGATCCTATAGGGCGTCTCGACAGCCTTGGCGTAGCCTTGTGAGTAGCGTGTTGATCGGTAATGCGAAGGGAGTGAGCTATTATAAAATACAAAAAAGTAATAACTTGAAGGTATCGAGACCAAGGATCGATTTGGGCTGTTGTGCAATTGAAGAAAAAGAAGAAGGTTTTGACAGGCAATAGCTTTACAGAATTTCCAAGAAAGGGCTTATACTGTTTTTCACTACGAACCAATGAAATTGAAAACTACCACATCGGTCAAAAAGTCCCGAGCCCCTACGAAAAAGAGGTTTTTTTGGTAAAATTTTACTTTATTCGTCAACATAGTCTACTGCTAGAATGATTCAATCTTTCCAGTGTCGTTCTAATATTACGGTGCCTTTTTGATCAGACAATTGGGCTTTGACCCTCAGCTATGACTTCAGTATTTTACGCAAATCTCTATCCTTGGGGGCATCGTTTAGAGCTCTGCAAACAGGAAGAAGCTGCTGGGCACCAGGTCTGGAGAATAAACTAAGTGTAGATGCAATTCGACCTTCAATTCGTGCAATTTGGCCATTGTTAACATCGACTGGCGACTCAGTACATTGTCTTTGTGAAAGAGCACTTTTCCTTCTTCACTTGGGTCCAATTTTTAGCCATTTCGTTATTCAGTCGCTGCAAGAATGTTACGTAATATTCGTAGTTGATGGCTTTTCCCTTCTCATTATAGTCGATGAACAATGCATATTCTATGCGCATCCCGAAACACTCAGTCCAAAACTTTACTGGCGGACATTTATGGTTTTGGTCGCCTTGGACGACTTTCTCTGGCTGCTCTCCACTCAGCTGACTACCGATGGCAAGTATAGTGATAGATCCATGTTTCATCCTTTATCATATAGTGATGCTAAAAATCCTGTTTATTCCATTTAAGCAGTTCCAAACAGCGCTCTGAGCTGTTGCTGTTTTTGGTCCATTATAAGCAAACGTGGCATCCACTTTTAATACAGCTTTGTAATAGACAAATGTTCATATTTGAGGCTTCTGTGTTGTAGTGGGCAGCGTGCCTGCTTCACAGTCAATAGGTCGTGGGTTCGATTTCCACTCAAGACAGTGGATTTTATTAAGCACGAATTTTTCAGGTGCTACTGGCGATGAAAAATTATTCGAAATAAAATGGGCAAACGGTGTAAAAGTGAAATAGTTCCACTTCAAGAAGGTCTTTATACTCAGTAGATGGTTTCTGTTCGCTTTCTATTCAGTCCCCCATAAAATCTGCAAATATATGTCATTAACAGCCAGTACAACCGAAAAATATACCAGCTTCTCCACTCGTCACGGTCGTTCTCACTCCCCTTCCCCTACCTTCCCAATCCCATTCCGCCCCACTAATGACTGTGTTTGTGCATTGCACATAAAGGCCGAAATTGCCTTTAACACAGGTATTCTGTAAAAAAAATAAAAAAAATAGACAAATGTTCATATTCAATCGCGGCACAGTACCTTTTGATATCTTTTCGGATGTCAGATATCCCCTGCAAATTCACTTTACGGTCTTCAAAAACGATTTTGACCACTTTTTTACATTTCCTGGAACAACAGCCTCGTTTGGACGTCTAGAGCGTCCAGCATCTTTGGTATCTGTGCGACTGCATTTAAATTCCAAGCCAACGTTTGACTATTGCTTTCTATAAAGTAGGGTCCTCATAATACTTAACAAGCAAAACTTTTGCTTGAACGATATTTTGTCCAATCAAAAAGCAATGTTAAATCAACATACGATTATTTTTTTTTAATTGTTTTGGGAATATCAAAAGTTGCGCCTTTTGCCCTCTCTGTTGTTCTAGGGGAATGGGAAAAAATAATTAAATAAATAAAAGCGCTTGGACAAAAATGTGTGAGTCTGCAAAAGATCCCTTTCTCTAACTTTAAAAATGAGGCACCCACAAGTCATTCAACACATTATTAGTATCTTCGAAAGGCAAGTTAAAGTAAATCGCATCGTGTGTGGAAGGCATTAGGATACGAAAAAACTTGAAATATACTTCACCACCAAGGAGAAATGAGAGGCAGGAACTCCAAGAGTTGCGCGCGCACGGACCTGTTACATTCGCAATTCGTACAAATAAATTTATTCGGCATATCTACTACAATATTACACCAATCACTAAATAACATTATTTGGTCTTTTTTGCATGAATGTGGGATTTCTGAATAACTAAAACATCCTTTTACATTTTATAAAATATTTTTTTTAACCATTTACATTTTTTTAACTATTCGCAATATGGTCATTACAATTTAGAGATAAGTTACTATAAAATGAACTCGCTCTGGATCGAAATAAGTGGAAGACTAGATCGTTCTTCTAATTCTACTACAATGGCACATGAGCCCAAATTGGGCTTTTGCGTGAAATTAGGTTGCTAACCCTCCCACCAGCCCTCTATCTACGAATTTTCATTTTTGTAAATTGAGATATGCCAGATATACGCAAGCAGTAGCGTACTCGTAATTATATGTCAAACGGGATTCGAACTCGCGACCTTCAATTGTAGACCACCATATTTCCCAATAGGCTGCACCAAGGCTTATGATATTACATATTGTAGTTATATTAAAAATTTTGAAATTCCATTAAAATTAAAAGGAAAGATTTCCAGATTTCACTCTATTCTGCATTATTACATTTAACGTTTCAGTCTCTGCTGAGACCTTCATCAAACTAATCGTCGAAAGACAAAATTTAAAACAATAAATAAATTTTCATTATTTTTAATGCGATTACTTGATTTGTCCTCTAATTTCATTGCTGTTGTTGACTTTTGGATTTCAATTTGTTGCATTAAGGCGATGAATTGTGGTTTATTCAATTATTACAATGCCCCATACATTAACCGTGTAGGACAATATTCCCTAAATATTAATGTTAATTCGTGGTCAGCTATCTGAAATTAATGTGGACATAAGTTTTCATAACTTTACTTCAATCAGGTGATTTAGATGTTTGAGAGAGTGTAATTATTTATATTTTTATGGTATCCTGGCTACAAAAAACCACCGCCCAAGACGAACATATAAAAATTGTGGAAAATAATTACACATCCATTATTTTGAATTTAAATGAAAATACGTAGCCTTGAGTAATAACACCAACAGCTTCTTTCAACGAAGACCCAGATTGTTCACAAACCGAATGAAATTCATAGCTCGAATCTCGAAAAACCTCAATTATTCTAAGGGCAGTTTGAACCGGAGAAAAATGTTTTTCGTATGGTCTATCTCAGGTTTTTCTGCTGGCTTCTGTTAAATTAATTAAATCACGTTCATGTTTTTGAAGTGGAAATCTAATTAACATGTTTTTCCATGTGTCAGGTTAAGTAAAAGTATTTTTACTGCGTGTATTCGTAGGTGAGATGGAACAATAAATTCTAGTTTAGTTTCTTTAATATGTATTTGTTAGGTACTGCAAAAACACCACCATATTGTATAATGAAGAGAATTTAGGGCAAACGTTGAAAGAGTCTGAGTAATTAGTGCTGAGGTGTTAGATGTAAGGTTCTCAGGTCCCATTTTATAGAATTACATTACTTTTAGAAAAACAAATAAGATACGAAAAACTAAAAAATTAAATTAAATGAATGAAATGAAATAGTTGTAGAACGGATTTCTCTGCGGGATGAGGGCAGTACAATTAACTCACAGCCAGTTCTATTTCAGGTGAAAATGACAAATTTAGTCTTACTGCAACATGGGCTCATCACCTGCCATTAAACACTAACTGAACCAAGAAACGGAAACAATGCCACGGATACGGATGGATTCTATGGGGCTTGGAAAAATTGGGTGGATGTTAATAATTGTTTGATTGACCGCTGGAATTACATTTAAAATTCTCTATATTAGTTCCACAGACTAAATAAATTCTATGAAATTCGGTGCATTTTATATTCATGAAACTATAGTTTTTTTATGAGAGGCGATAGAAGAGGCATCGTAAAATATTTATTGTATTTTTCATTTCTTTTTCTTGAAAGACGATCACAAAAAATTTAATATTCGTGGCTTTCAATTTGCTGGTTATTAGTTGATTTATTTAAATTGGTCGAAATAACACATTTGTATGGGAGGGTGTAGAAAGCGAATAGGGATTGCAAAACCTTTGATGCAAATTTGTTTCAATTTATTTCAAAAGTGATTATTCAAGTTAGGAACTTCCAACGTGCTGGTAATAATTGATTTACTAAAAATGGAAAAATAATACTTTTGTTGGGAAGGGGGTTGAAGTTTTGAAAGTATTCGACCTGTTAACATTTTGAAATTCTATGCATTTTCTTATTAATGAATTCCATCAAATTTTCAAGATCCTAATCTTTATATTTGAATCAATAATTAAGCATATTTGAGTTTTCTTTTAATACACATTGAGCACGATAAGGCTTTACTTTGATGCATAACAGATTTGATTGACAAAATTATGTTTTCTACGTGCTTATCAAATAAATGTATGCACGTACCAAATTTGAATATTGCATTTTTTACCAGAACCCTAAAAAAATATTTTCGACATATTAGCTCACTAACTTCATCTCCGTACACTAACATAAACTTAAAAATTCTTTAATTCTGTAATCTGAGAAAATCTTAGCATATTTGTGTATGGGATTTTCAAATATAACGGTTTGAAATTTTGAAAAGTGCACCTTTTGTGAACTGCTTCCTATTCTCCCTTCCGCTGCTATTATTAATTGAAATTATATTTTTATTCATATCTATTATTTATCACATAGTTTAATAAATGTTGCAAGTTTCCATTACATTGCTGAAAAGATAGTCGAGATATTAATTTTTATGAGTTTATCTACCTCTGAACCTCACCGTATAGTTTAGTTAGTTATTGGAATCCTTTAAGTTGATTACCATGGACCTCTGTGCCACCTAAATTGTCTCAAAACATGAAATTTTCACTTAGAGTAGTTCCGAAGATATAATCATTAAAAAAAAGTCGTCTGACAATTAGCTTTAGCCCCCATTTTTGGACCCTATTGGATATAAAATCTAAATTTTTTTTATAGTTTGTCCTACAAACTCCCCTATGTTTCTGTCGATTTTCAGCTTTCTAGCTATTATAGTCATGGCTGAAATATTCGAATTAATAGTTTCGAATTAAAAGGAAAACTGAGTTTGATAAATAAACTGTGAAAACATTCACCAAACTTTTGGTTTTTGGTTGTGGCGCTTTCCCAGCCTCCCTCTTATCACCTACAACCCAAAAAATTGTTAATCGGCTGAGATCAACACCGTAAATTTAATCATCCTAATTCGTATCCCTTTCCTTGCTGGTTGACTGAAGATTATTTTTTGGTCTACCTGACACAACGTTGCAGCTCATGCGTACATTAAAATGGCGAAGGTCAATTTCACGCACTTGACATTGCAAAAGCTTTTGACAGAATTTGGCATAAATGTATCTTAGTTGTATTAACGCTCATAGGTTTCAATTCTACCCTTGATCAATGGACTTAGAGTTATGCAAGTAGTTTCAGATGGCGCTCCTTCTTCCTCCTTCTCAATTGATTCCGGAGCCCCTCAATATTTCGTTTTATCTTGAATGCTTTTATTAGCTATCATAAACGACCTTCTATCTTTTACTTCAACAATGGCACTTTGAGCCTCGGCCTCCTGACTTTCAGATTCCTTAATACTTTTTTATTGTGAAAAGGTTGCTAGCACAACCCTTTATCTACAAATATTCATTTCCATAGATTAATGTAGTCACGCAAGATTTTCCATTGTTTCGTATTCTTTTATGTTTACAAATAACACTACATCAATTGAATCAACATTTCTATGAATTCGTATTGAATAAAAGCATTTTTAATTCGTTTCAATGCAATCAGAAAATCGAATGGTAAAAATGATTATTTTCATAAATTAGATAAGACCAAAATGGTTGAGTAAGTTTTATGAAATTTCTATTAAACCAAAGCAATGGCAATGCTTGAGATGTCTTATATTTTGACCTAAATACCTGCTCTAGACTTTTAATTACTTGACGTGACAGGCATTCAGCAGTTCCGATTGAACTATTTAGTTATTTTCTGAAAAATCATTTACAAAATTTCAAACTTGACCGTTTGCAAAGTTTTTCCATTACGACGCGACATTTTATTCTAATGAACTGAAAACTTATGAAATAAGATTTTACTGACAGAACAAATGAAAATGCTCAGTATTATTGTTGAAATCAATAATAGTTCTATTTTCGGTATACATTTTTTTGCCTGGTAAATTTTATTTGATAGATATAGAGTAGATGAAATTTGACAGTAAGTTGTAAGTAAGCTTGTTATAAGTTTGCTCTAAAGTTTGTAAAGGCAAAAAATAATACTCGCACAGAATACAGAATTATTTGTTGTCGGCCAAATATCTCAAAACTGGATGTCCATTCGTCTGTCCATTTGTTTGTCCGTCCGTTGGCTCCCTAGCTCGAGAACGCTTTGAGTTAGAACGTTCAAATTTGGTACACATCGTTTTCGAAGAAAAGTAAGTGAACGAGCCAAATCGCTCCATTCCTCCCATACAAAATAAATCATTTTAAATCATTTACAATGTCAAATTAATCAATCAATCAAATTTTCTTGGAAACAATTGGTGCTAATAATTGAAAATTTGGAATATACTGTATCAGAAATGTGTTGTATGGTATAAAAATTATTTCAATCTCCCATTCCTTCCACCACCTCCCATACAAACTGTACTTTTTCATTAAACACTCTTAACCAATTTTCTCTGTACGTACATATATCATTAATCGCGCTCAAATTTTTAACTATATACACATACTCAAAAAAGTCTGCGTACAATTGCTGATCGTAGCAAACATATCAATATAAAAACATTTGCCAAAAAGTTTCTTTCAAAAATGCATCCAAAAAAGTCTGGGTGCACCTGAAAAAATTTATTCATTTTATTTGAAATGCACTATTTTAGCTTATCAGATTAAGAACCTTAATATCTAGTAGCATAGCTTTTCCTATAAATGACTCCCTCTAGCCTATTTTGCATGGAGTGAACAAGCTTTGATGTTACTTTGGCCGTTATTTTGTTCCACTCGTTCAAAATAACATTTTGTAATGACTCTTTGTTTGTGATGCTGTCGAATTTTTCTTTCAAGTAAATCCCACAAATGTTCAATTGGGCTTACATCTGGTGATTGAGGAGGTGTACCCAAGAGTTTTGTGACGTTGCCAACCAAAGCCTATTTGTTTCAGCAGTATGTTTGGGGTCATTATCGTGCTGAAAATAAAATGCGTTCGCCAGCCGCAATTTCTCAGCACTTTGCTTAACATAATTTTTTAAAATATTAAGGTACCCGTATTTATCCATTGTGGATTCTATGAAAACTAGTTGCCCCACTCCACTGCCTGCCATACACCCCCAAACCATAACACCGCCGCCACCATGCTTTACAGTGGGAATCAAATTTTTTTTATTGAATTCTGTCGAGCGTTTTCTCCATACTAATTTGCGTCCTTCTATCTCAAATATACAGAACTTACTTTCGCCTTCCCAAAATTTTTTTGGCATAGTTACATAAGTTTTGGCGAATTCCATTCTCTTTCGACGATTTTGTTCCGATTTGAACGGCGTTTTACGTGCGACTCGACCATGGCAACCGACTTTCCTGAGAATTATGCGCACTGTTTTATCGCATATTGTTTTATTATATTTCTGTTTTATGTCCTGCACAATTTGGAAAGCGGTTAATCGGGAATTTTTTTTCACAGTATTAATAATACTCCGACGTTCACGTTCTGTAAGTTTAGGAGTGCGCCCTCATCGATGCCGTGAAATAGTCAAACTGGTTTCTTCGTAATTAGCAACAACCCTTTGTACTGAGGAATGGGTTCTTCTAACTAATTTTGCGATTTCACGAAAACTTTTCCCGTTTTCACGCAATTTTACTATCACTTTACGCTCACTAACACTGATTTCTTTATTTTTAACTTCCATATTAAAGAATAGTCTTTAATTCACGCAAAACTCTCAAACAATTTTCCAATGAAGTATCGTAACGCGAATTAATCAAAAATTGTAAGCATAACCACTGCACATTTCGGGGAATCCCCAAATTTTGTGATGTGTACGCTGACTTTTTTGGGGCCGCTCACAGACTTCCAATAACAATTGTGGAACAAATTATTTATTATACTCTAGATGAAATCTGAGAGTATATTGTGTTTGCCTTACCGTTTGTAACGCTAAGAAATAATGCTCGCACAGCGCCGCCAAGGGTACATAAATATTTGTTGTCGCTATAAAACTTCGATTCCGAGTTGTTGTCTATCCGTCTGTCCGTCTGTCTACAGCATAACTCTCGAACACTTTGAGCTATCCTGCTGAAATTTGTTGTGTGTCATTTTTAGCAAAAAATAAAATTTAAGTTCGTGAACGGGCCACATCCCCCTACTCCTTCTACTCCCTCCCATACCAATTTCACGAAATTCAGAAATTTTCAGAAATTGATTTTTCTTTGAAACTATTTAAGCTATTGATTTGAATTTTGGGTCAAAGTATTATGATATAAATGTCATTAATATAACGGCATATTGATCCGATCCCGTCACTCCTTCTACCCCTCCCATACAAATGCATAATTTTGAAAAATGCAGTTTTTCGATTTTCATTGAAACTAGCAAAGTTATAAAAACGAATTTTTGCCAGAATTAATTTTATTATAATTCCAATCAGAACTGAAAAAATTATAAACTTCACCTCACTCCTTCTACCCCCTCCCATACAAATTTCACGAAATTTTGAAATTTAAATTGAATTATTTTTCATCGAAACTGTTAAAGCTATCAACTTGATATTTTGCATAAAGTATAAAAATAGAAATAGCAATACCGAGAAAAAAATGTGTTTTGATCCGTACACTCCTTCCACCCCCTCCCATAAAAATGTATAATTCTTGTTAAGTGCATTATATCGATTTCCATTAAAACTAGAAAAAGTATAAACTTAAAATTTTGCGAGAATTTGTTTTTTAATAATTGCAATAAATTCTAAAAAAAATTATCAGCTCTTCTTCACTCCTTCTACCCCCTCCCATACAAATATCTATATTATAAATTCAAGAAAAGCATTTCTCTTTCAAATATATTAAAACTATCGAATTTGAAATTGAATCAAAGCGTGGTGATAAGGATGATGAAAGCAGTTTCAAAATCATCTTAAACGCTCCAGTTCCTCTGCCACCTTCCATACAAATGCCGCAATTTCAGGAAAACTATGTCCAATTGAAAATAATGAAAGCTACAAACCTTAAATTCAGCACGAAATATTTTGCATACCACTTTAGGTGTCATATCCAAAAATTATAAACCTTCCTCCACTCCTTCTACCATCTCCCATACAAAAGTCACTATTAATTATTTAAAAGAATTGGAGGTGACATATTTTCCGGTACATTGAACTCTTTCTCATTTCATCTAGAGTATCATATGATTGGGCTTTACGCCCAGTCATAATTCCTTTATGTTTTTTTTCTACGTATATCGACATTCAAAATTTAAACTTTGTATCTTTCACCAGAGTCCTAAAAAAATCACTCAAAAATTTTGACATTTTTGCTTACCATCTCCCTCCCCTTCCACCACCCAACTTAAAATTTTTACCAAAATTAAGAACTATGTAGTTCTACAATCTGAAAATTTGATTTCTGTACTCTGTTTTGCGATATAAGGATTTGTAATTTTGAAAAGTGCACCATTTTTGAAATGCTCCTCATTTTCCCCCACTGCTATTATTTCCACATATTATATTTTTTTCGTATTTTGCTAGTAAAGTTTAGTATACTTTTCAAGTTTCTATTACATAGCTTAAGAGACAGTCGAGATATCCATATTTAATTATTTTTCTTTGCACCTCCCCTGACCCTCCCCCACTCCCGAAGCTGATTGTGGTGGAGCTATATGCCACCTTAATGGTTCCAAAATATAAATTTTTTACGACAAGTAATTTCGAAGATATAATCATTTGAAAAACCGACAATTCGTTTTAAGCCCCCCTTTTCGGACGCCAATTGGTGAAAAAATTAAATTATTTTGAAAGTTGGTCCCACAACCATCTCTATATTTCAACTGATTTTCAGCTTCCTATCTGCATTTGTGGTGGAGATATAAGCAAGTGTAGTTTTTGACTCTTTCCCTCCATCCGCCTCTTCCTTCCATCTAACACTCCGCAAAATTTAGAAAATGGAGCTCACTTACCCAATCAACAATCCCCCAAAAATGCACATTCTACCTTTAACGGTCTCGAAGATAAGAGTCCATATGTACGGCGTACGGCAGACGGCGTACGGCGGGACGGATTTTTTTTTTTGCATTTTTAGGCTAATTTAGTCATGAAACGCGAAAAAACAAAATTTCAGAGTAGAACATTTTTTTTTCTGTATGATCTCAATACTTTATGATTAGAACAATAAAGAAAAATCACTAAAATTCCTCCAATTCTTCCACCACCTCCCATACAAATTGCACAAATTCACTATATATAATACACTAATTTTCTCAGAACCTATTCGATGTTCAAATCTTATATTTTGTATAAAACAGTTGTACATATAGTCTAGCATGATGGGAAGAAAATTTGTTCAATGGTATCACCCCTTCTACCACTCCATATACAAATTTTCTTGGGATCAAAAAATTTCCAATTCACCTAGAGTATCGTAAGACTGGGCTTTACGCGCAATAATACCGCTTTTATGTTTTCTATTTAATATTTCCTCTGGAGAAATCTGAGAGTATATTGTGTTTGTTCTAACTTCTGTAACGCTAAGAAATAATGACGCACATATCGACAACAAAATAGAAATATATGTTTTCGATTTTGAGTGACCGTCCGTCCGTTTCTTAGTCTCACTACAACATTATTATCGAACGATTTAAACTGTCGAGCTGAAATTTTTTTATATCAGTTTCAGCAAAAAGGAAACTTTAAGCTCTTGAGCGGACTATGTCCCCCCCAACCACTTCTAGCTTCTCATGTAAATTTCGCAAAATTTCGAAATTTTGAGAATTTTATTTCCAAAACTTCCAAAAGATTTCAACTTAAAAGTTTTTTTCAAAGTATATAAGTGCAAATATCATAAACGTCTCATTTTACCCTCTTCCAACTATTGCACAATTTTCAAAAATACTTTGTGTCAAAATTAGAAAAGTAAAAGATTGAAATTTTGTCAGAATTTTCCTTTAAATTGTGCAGTAAACTTTAGAAATTCAAGAAAATAATTTTCCATTCGAACGTGTTAGAGCTAAAAACTTTAAAATTGGTATAAAATTGTGAAAAAAATTGTGATAACCAGTTTCAAAATGATTTCAACCCTTCAACTACTACCATTTCTCACACAAATGTCAGAATTTCCCAAAAAAATAAAAGTAATTCAATCGAATAACAGAACTTTAGCACGCGTTTGAATGTATCAAATGTATAAGCAATATAGAGAGCTATAGTAGCCTAATTTTTTCTTGTACCTTAATTTCACTCTTGTAACAAGTGCCTAGGGGGGATATGGCCCGTTCACAAACTTAAAGTTAATTTTTCGCTAAAAATGACATATAACAAATTTCAGCACGATGGGTAAAGCAAAATACTTAAAATTGAATATCTAACTATCTCTTAAGCTATGTAATTGAAACTTAAAACATATATTAAGCTATGCTAGCAAAATACAAAAAAAAAATATGTAAATATAAAATTTGGTAATAGCAGTAGTGGGGAGAAATGGGAAGCATTTCAAAAATTATGCACTTTACAAAATTTCAAACCGTTATATCTCAAAACTAAGTACAGATATCAAACGGAAATTTCGTCAGATTAAAGAACTGCGTAGTTTTTAATTTTAGTAAACATTTTAAGTTAGAGGGTGTAAGGGGAGGGTGGTAGTAAGAAAAAATGTTTAAAATTTTAAGTGATTTTTAATAACTCTGGTGAAAGATATATAGTTAAAATTTTGCTTGTGTATACGTCTATATAATATACATAGAAAAAAAATAATTTTTCTACAAAAAACCGTCCCCCTGGTCTAACGTTCACAAGGTGTTTCATGTGTTATGAATAAAATTTTAAGGCAGAAACTTGAAAATTTGCGCCATGCATTTAAGAAATCCCTATATGTATGAAACATTAACTGGTTGAATACCTTCAAAACTTCAACCCCCTCCTATACAAAACTGTTATTTCGACAATTTTTAAGAAATCAATTATCACCTAACTTTCAAAAGCTATCAATTTAAAATGTTGTATAAAAACTTTTGAAAATAGTTGAAATGAAATTGCGTCAAAAGTTTTGAAATCGCGATTGCCCTTCTAGCCCCTCCCATACAATTTCGACCAATTTGAATAAACCAACAAATAACCAACAAATTAAAAGCTATGAACTTGAAATTTTCTACGAGCACATTACAAGAGAAACAAAATAAAACTGTATCACAAATTTTACGATTCCCTTACCTTCTCTACCCCCTCCCTTCCAAATGTTTGGTTTCATGAATGTTAAATACACCGACTTTTATAGAAATTCTACGCAACTTCGGCTATGAAATTTACATTCTATACAGAGAATATTGGACGTGATTCAAGCAAGCAATTAAAAAAGTATTAACCTCAACCCACTCTAAATATCTCCCCTCACAAAAACTCAAACTTGCGAATAAAATATTGATTATATATACTGGAGCTATTGATCGTACCCGCAATGAAGTGTTAAATTGACATCAGCCCCGTCCTAGAACTCACCTTTCACTTAATCTTCCCGAACCACTCTAACCTGCATATTGATTTTCCACGCATCCTTAACTTGTCCCAAGAATAGTAAAGTTTCGTCCGACTTGTTGTCAGTTTAATTATTCTTTTTTTGTTTCTTTTGCCTTTTCTTGTTTTTTTGAAATTTGATGAAATAAAGTTTACACAAACAGACGACGAAAGTCATTATTTAATCTTTTGTATGTTTTCCAAATTACTTTTTTTCTCATTTGTAAAAGTGCTATATTGTAAATAAACTACCGACAAGTCGGGCGAAACTTTATTATTTTTGGGACAAGTTGCGGATGTGTGGAAAGTCAATATGCAGGTTAGAATGAAAGAGAATTCTTGGGCAGGGCTGTTATTAATTTAACAATATTTCATTCGTTTATGCAAGTTTGGGTTTTTTGAGCGGAGCGGGAGGAGTGATTGAAAGGGTGGGTGGATGTTAATAGGTTTTTAATTGATTGCTTGAATTATGACCAATATTCTCTGTATTGAATGTGTTTCATAAGCGAAGCTGCATAGAATTTTCATAAAATTCGGTGTATTCTACATTCATGAAACCGAACATTTGTATAGGAGGGGGTAGAGCGGGTAAGGGAATCGTAAAATTTGCGATGCAATTTTATTTCATTTCTCTTGTAAGGTGCTCGTACAAAATTTCAATTTCGTAGCTTTTAATTTGTTTGTTATTAGTTGATTTAATGAAATTGGTCGAAATCATACTTTTGTATGGGAGGTAGTAGAAGGGCATGTGCGATTTCAAAACTTTTGAGACAATTTTGTTTCAACTATTTTCAGTAGTTTTTATGCAAAATTTTAAATTGATAGCTTTTCATAGTTAGGTGATAATTGATTTCTTGAAAATGGTCAAAAAATAATTTTGTATGGAAGGGGGTAGAAGTTTTAAAGGTATTCGACCAGTTAATATTTCATATATTTAAGGATTTTTTTCAATACATTTTGCAAATTTTCAAGTTCCTACCTTAAAATTTCACTCAAAAATTTTCAGTTTATGTGTTTTTTTAATGCACATGACACAGCTTGTACACGTTAGACCGGGGGGAGTGGGGTCGGTTTATAACAATTTTGGAACAAATTATTGTTTTTTTTCTATGTATATCAAATAGATATATCCACATACAAAATTTAAAATTTGTATCTTTCCCCAGAGCCCTAAAAAAATTACTCAAAATTTTGAACATTTCTGCTTACCACCTCATTCCCCTTACACTTCCCAACTCAAAATTTTTACCAAAATTAGAAACTATATAGCTCTATAATCTGACAAATTTTTGTTTTGATATCTGTACTCAATTTTGAGATATAATGATTTGTAGTTTTGGAAAGTACGCCATTTTTGAAATGCTCCCCATTGTCCCACTACTATTATGTCCACATTTTATACTCTTTTCGTATTTCGCTAGTATAGATTAATAAATGTTTTAAGTTTTAATTACATAGCTTAAGAGATAGTTGAGATATGCATTGTTAAGTGTTTTTCTTTGAACCCCCTAACCCTTCCCCTTGCAGTAATTAGTATCTCTGTAAGCTGGTTCTGGTAGAGCTATATGCAACCTTAATGGTCCCAAAATATGAATTTTTTATGATAAGTAATTTCGGTGATATAATCATTTGAAAAAATAATTCGACCGACAATTTGTTTTTAGCTCCCTCTTTTCGGACGCCAATGGATAAAAAAATTTAATTATTTTTGTAGTTTGTCCCACAACCCTCTCTATATCTCTGCTAATTTTCAGCTTCCTATCCGCATTCCTGGTGGAAATATTTGCAAGTGTGGTTTTTGATTCTTTCCCTTTCCTCCCCCTTCCACCTAACACTTCCCAAAATTTAGAAATTGGAGCTCACTTGCCCAATCAACAATCTGCCCAAAAATGAACATTCTACCTTTAACGGTCTCGGAGATATGAGTCCATATGTACGGCGTACGGCGGAACGGATTTTATTTTGCATTTTTAGGCTAATTTAGTCATGAAACGCGAAAAAACAAAATTTCAGGGTAGCAATGTTTTTTTTCTGTGTCGATCACATTACTTTATTATTAAAATAATAAAGTAAAATTGAATAATTTGGTTAAATAAAAAAATATCTATCTATCTCTCTAATTTCACAAGGGCAACGTGTAAATTATGAAAGCTTAAAGCACGGAATATTTGCACACCAATTTCATTATCAATTTCGAAATTAATAAACCCCGTCCACTCCTTTATCACATACCATACTAAAGGCACTATTTCCTATTCTAAAGAATTTCGAACGACATAATTTCCGGAGCATTCGACTTTTTTCCCATTTAAACTAGAGTATTTTTCGTACGTAGGTAATGAAAATCAAGCGTTAACCTGTGCAGATCCTTCTTGATACATAGCTTTGTAGGAAATTCATATTAGAAAGAATCATAAACCAACGTTGCCTCTGCGTATACTATTCGATAGTTTAATGTACGGAAAATGTTCGTCCTGTGTTGATGTCCGAAAAGTGTTTGCTGGCCTATGTCGCCATACTACAAAGATTTCAACACAAGGAAGCGCACAATAGATAAAATTAACCAAGTATACATATATAGGTGACTACATGTTTATTTTCTAAAGCCACCCATTTTACATAATTGATTGCTGTTTTGAAAAGTTTGTGTAAAGTCCTAGATTTTGACACTTTCCGCGTTTTAATGAATTCATTTCGAAACCCAAAATTAAACAATCATAAGCTTTTCGAAATTCAGCAAACATTCGAAGCAATGAAACGAAATGGAGGACACGACATAAAACAACATTAATAATGATTAAAACTTGAAGCCGTTTAATTCCTCCCGGTGGTATTTGACATATTTCTGATTTAAGGAAGTTTCGTTTGCACACTTATGTACAGATATTTGTCAACTCTGAAATGGAGTAAAATTGCTCGTTAATAATAGTTATATACATGCTATGGGTGTGCCTCTCTGAAAATAATAATTTATTTCAATAATGAATTTGCTTTGATACGTGTTAACCATCATATCATTAAAACAATCCGCAATTTTTGTAAAACTTTCAAAGAGTTCACATTTTTCGGAATTCCGTCATGAATTTATTCCGGTAATAAGAAAAAGCCTTGATTTGATTGGCAATTCAGTTTTGATCGCGTAGCCACACCAAAAAGGATTTACAACAGGCAAACTACATGGATCCAATTATACTACGTTAGATGAAAAGGATCTCGGACTATCGATTTCTGAAGCGTATCCGCACATCAAAAGTGTCATGAATTATTTATCGCTTTAGAAGGTTGTCGAGGGTAGTCGATCGATATAATTGACCCCATCGCTTTGCCTGCTAGTATACTCGCACATCGAAATGACATTCGGGGTTTTACATTCAAAAGTAATTTATGTAGGCCAAACCGATGGACGTAGTTCGGACAGATTTTTAATGGTGGTTTGTATAACATAAGCCCGTGGATGGATGAATTTCAGGACATGTTGATTGGACGATTCCGGTAGGTATATACGCAAATTTATAGTTTTACATAAAGCTCAATATGAAAAACGTAATTTTCAGTGGAGAAATTTCTAATCAATGCTATGGACTTGAATATAAACCAATTTTGAAATGATGAAAATCGTAAAACTAAAATGTAAAATCAAGGTAAGATGGACTGTTGGTAAATTATGTGTGTTTGTATTTATGTGAAACTAAGAATCAGTATTTTTTGTAACAAAGTAAATATCTGCTTATTGCTCAAAATACAGAATCAGGTAAAAACAAATAAAGCATATAATTCCGTTAATTAATTCAATTATTGAAGGCTTATTCGTAACAACAACAACTAATTACATTAGTACAAAAAAAAAAAGGATTTATTTCACAAATTATGATTTATTACTTTTCAAAACACAGCCAATCTAGTTCTCTTCTAAAAGTAAAGCAGTGCATCTAATAGTATACGATGTATAGCCATACAGAAGACATACAGACTTTTTTAAATTTTATTAAATTGAATTTCATTGAAATCCTAGCTACCGCCGTTCAAACAAATGCATAAAATCACAAATCAGAATAATGTAACAACTAGCGTATTGGTGTTATATGCATGACGCATCGCCAGCTTGTTTCAAGAACTATAAAATTGGGCCCAATTTTTTCGCAGATATTTCGTTTTCTTATAACTGAAATATATTTACTATTGTTAATATTACATTTTTTTTCTACAATTTATATTTATTTTGAATTACGGTCTAAGCTAGAGTAAAAGAGGTTCCTGAGCTTAAAAGCAATTAATTTCATCTTATTTTCAGGAAACTTTTTAATCTTTTTTAAATGTACGATAATTCAAAGGATACCATTCTGGTGATCATTTAATTGTTGACACTGTTGAAGATATTTCCACAAAGTGTGAAAATTGTTTTTTTATAAATCTTTGTATTATATATATATAAAAAAAATACAATACAATTCATTCAATTTTTTATAGTGCATTATTTTGTTAACTTCTGGCCTAAAATTACATTTCCATTATGTTTAAAATCCTTTGTTCACACATACAATGAATTTATCCAATTAAACAATTTGCCTGTGTTAATTATTATTGGGAATTTTTATGTGAATAAAATGGAAGTTCGATATACATATAGTAAGAATATGAAATGCAATTACTGAGTTTAACCAACAGAAGCGAATGCAATAATTAGTCTTTTTTTATTTTTTTTTTCATTATTTAAATAATTTATTTGAAACTAGATTGATGAATTAGATTGTACTACAGTAATTTATTTCCAATTACAAATTAAATTTCTCGGTGTAAACTATGATATCGGCTTTAAATCGAATTTCGGATTATTTAAAACTAATTTTAATATAATTAATTTATAACGAATTGATGAAAATGAGTAATTTGAAAATGGTACTTTCAACATTAAATTTTATCTCTCACTACGTCAGGACATCAACCAACGCATCTCCAACTGAATTGCTGGTTGTTATTTTATATTTTCATAATTTTTTGCGAAAACATTGCCATGTTTAAGAGATCATTCACAAGGAAATATACTTTCGCATTTTCACTTTCAGAACCCGATAATATGTGTGTTCTGAAAATTTTCGGTGCGGAATTTCTCTCGTTTGTAGCAACACTAAATGTGTAATGGATGCTGGCAATGCTATGGTTTTATGGTTTATGATGTGTTAATAAAGGCATCTTGTACGGATACGCTTTATATATATATCGAAATATCCTAATAAGGTGTTTGGATATGAGATACCCAACATTTTATGCGAGTACCCGAGCAAGAGGAAATTTTGAAGGAGCCGTACATCTTAATGAAGATATAAACCAATGAATTTTATGATATACGCGAGTATTACTAGTTTAGATTTATGTCGAAGGTTTCGTGGATTAATTTCGGGCCAAGTGCGTATAAAGCAATAACAACTTTATTACAGGTACCAGGCAAAGCCCCATTATAGCGGGTGGGTTTATATAATTTTATAAGGCGAAGACGGATAGGATTATGTTCCGAAATTAGGTGATATTAAACGATTAAATTTTTTTAAATTATGAGTGATTAAAAGTTTGCGAAAGATTTCATTTTCAATTTATTAAAATGAGATATATTTTTGCCAACAATTCAAATTTTAGTAAAGCGATACAACTGGAAGCTGAAATTGAATTAGAAAATAAACAAAAATTGTATGTTCTAGATGAAATCTGAGAGTATTATAAGTTTGCCACAAAGTTTGTTAAATAAAAAATCAATGATACAGAAGTTCACAATATCGCTCAAAAATTTCAAAACCGGATGTCTGTCCATCCGTATGTCCATCAGTCCGTCCTTCGTGTCCTCTTCAGCTGGAGAACGTATTGATAAGGAAAATTCAAATTTTGTACACGTCGTTTTTTACCATAAAGTGAGACAAGTTCGTGAAAGAGCCAAATCGCTATACCCCTTCTGTCCCTCCCATACAAAATTACACAGTTTCAGAATTTAAAAATAAACTGATTTTCTCGAAAAGTATAGAAGCTATACATCTGAAATTAAAGCATATTATTTCTATGATGATATCAATGCACTGTATAAAAACTATTTGAATTGCCCCTCTCCTTCTACCACCTCTCACACAAATTCCACTTTTTGTTGAAATATTATAAAACAATTTACTAAGTACGTAAAAAAATTTATCGAGCTTGCATTGTAAACTAAATAGTTATTTAGAATTGTTAGTAAGATCAAGAAAATTAGATGATTCGATGAACTCTTTCCAATATGTCGATTTTCCTGAAAAGTATGAAATCTACGGGTTTAATTTAAAACATTTCAATTGAATGATATTTATAGTTTATTTCTAAAAAAGTTCTCACTCCTCCCAACACTTCCCATACAAACTGTCCAATTTCACTAAATACAATACACTCATTTTCTCAGTACCTGTTCAATTTTTGGAGCACAAATTTTGTAAAAAGAATTTCATTTGAAACTTTAGCAAGATGTAAGAAACATTAGTTCAATGCCGTCAACTCCTCTAACACTCCCCGTACAAAATTTCTTTCATATAGAGTATCCTGTTTTGTTTCTTCTCGAAGTTCAGACCGGAAACATCAGATTTGAAAAAAAGCTTTGTAATTAGAATGGAAGTTCCTGAGAAGAATCCAAGAAGCAGCAATGGGCTGGTCATAAGGAGCGGATCGACGTCGGGAGAATTCCCAAAAGCATACTATCTAGTCAAGTCATAAATATTGGTACACAACTAAACGCATTCATTACGAATGCAATATTGGGCGCATCCTTTTCGTTTTTACTGCGATTTGAGAGTTGACATTTCTGCTTCATTATCACGTAAAAAGTTTTTGGCATCATTTGTTTACAATCATGGAATCGGGCGACATCGAAAATCGTATTGTTGTAGTTGGCCTACCAAAATGCAACATGGAAAAAGGCGATATCTTTCGGACGTTGCGACCGCTTGGAATCACTCGCAATTTTGTTTATCGTGCTGTGAAGTTGTTTGAGGATACTGGTGGAGTACGAGACAGTCAAAGATCCGGCAGTCCGCGCACTTTGAGAACTCTGAAAGCGATCAAAGCCGTGAAGAAACGAATCGACCGAAAACCGCTGCGAAAACAGAAAATCTTGTCGCGGGAAATGCAAATTTCGCAAAAATTCATGTTTTGCATTATCAACGAAGATTTGGAACTCAGCGCGAACAAGCGACACACTGGACACCTGATTACGGCCGTATTGAAGGAAAAATGCAAGCGAAAATCGAAAGCGTTACGCAGCCGGTACGCGAAGAACGCTCACAGACAAATTCTGTTTACTGACGAGAAAATCTTCACCGTAGAAGAATCGTTCAATAAAAAGAACGACTGTGTGTATGCTCGGTCATCCAGAGAAGCATCCCAACTCATCCCGAGGATCCAAAGAGGCCACCATGCCGCGTCTGTAATGGTATGGTAGGGAGTGAGCTACGATGGCGTTATGCGAGAAAGGAGTGAAAACATCGGCCAAAGTATATCAATCGACCGTCTTGGAACCCATTGTGAAGCCTCTCAACCAATCAATATCCGCCAACAAGCCGTGGACTTTCCAGTAAGACTCTGCTCCAGCTCACAAGACAAAAACGACTCAACTGTGGCTCAAAAACAACGTTTCGGACTTCATATCAACGGATGATTGGCCAGCTGGTACTCCAGACCTCAACCCGTTGGATTACAAGTTGTAGTCCGTATTAGAGGGCATGGCTTGCTCTACTTGACACCTAAATATTGAGTCGTTGAAGCGAGCCCTTTTCCGTGCAGTGGACAATTTCCCCATGCATGAAGTGCGTCTCGCGATCGATGAGTGGCCAAATCGTCTCAAGTCGAGCTGGAAGGCAAATGGAAGTCATTTCGAATAAGTTGTTCTAAGATTTGTAGCCACTGAATACCCAAATAAAAAGAAAAAAACAGTTTTGAAAAATATTAATTCGTTTTCATTTGGCATCGATTTTTCTGTGTACCAATATTTATGACTTGACTTGAAACAGCAAGATCGATGGACAAAGACTAAATGGAAAGCCACGGAAACGCTCTGAGGATTCTATTAACGCAGACAGCAAATCACATTTGTTTCAACTTAAGTTGCATTCGTTATTCTGCTATTGGTTTTACTATATATAATTGTCGATTGACTTAATACCAATTTTTTTTTGCACAAACTATGTTGTTTATTGCATATGTACACATTTTGGCTGTACACATTAAATTGATTGCAATTTATTTATACATGAAGCGGCAACATAAATGAAACAAAATTTAAATATAAAATTGTCTATCGACAATCAACTAGACAAAATTTATATTTATCTATGTAAATTTCAATTGTCATACGAGTCGTAAGTATAAGTGTAATTCCAGGTAAAATCACAATTTTCGGAATAAAACACTCACTAACAATAACGACTGTTAGATTTATTTTGCAACAAATTGTGAGCAATAAAATGCTAAAGTACATGCGACGAGCGATATTGTCGATATGAAGGCATTGCCATATCCCTAAATGTTATTTTTTCCCAGAGACAAACTCTAGGAAATGTTTATGTAACGGTACAGCACTGTAAAAAACTGAATAATGTAGAGATCGAATTATGTAAATTGCTAGATAACAATAAATAAAATCACTTCAGGTGAATAAATTTTACGGAAACGTTGAGAATCTGTACATATTCGAGTATATCAGAAATTTGTCTAGGACAATATAGCAAGCATCGTTGAAAATCGTAATATATTTTAATTTATAAATTCAGAGCAGAATGATGATTTTGAAATAATGTAGATGTACTTTGAACTGTCATCATAATGATCAATCAATAAGTTTGCAGAATATATCAAAATATTAATTTTCTATCATTGACACATAGCGCAGCTAAATTATAATTTAGGCCTCATCATTAAACGGCTGTACGTCATACGCTAATTTATCTAAATTACCAAAATAGTGATCATTTATCAGCTAAATGCTCTTAGCTAAATCCTCTCATTTTTCTTATAATTTAGGCAATAACGATGAAGATTGTGCTAGAACTGGAGCTTTAATAAAAGTTTTTTCGTGCAAGAGAGAAGAAGAAAAGCCATTTTCTGACAGCTCTGATTTACATAACATTTTTGATGCGTGATTTAAACGTCTAGCTATTAAAGATAACTCGCAAATGATTCCAAAACAAGACTGAGGTTCGTTTTTCTTCATTTATGGCCTTCCTTGCGAAATTTTATTGTCTATTGGCCATGCGATTCAACTTTTTAAAAACACAACAAATGTGTAAGTGGCTCTTCTTAATTAGCAAAGTGCTATGTGTCACCAATCTACGAGCTAAATTACGAATTAGCTAAATTATAATTAGGGCCGCTATGTGTCAATGTTGTAAGAATGATTTTCCGAATGAAATTTAAAAATATATTTTCGGAGTAAAGATTCGATTTGAATACAATTTTTAAAAGAAATTAATAAAATACATATGTATTCCTACCTTTTGTTTCTTAAAAATTTTCATTGAAGGCTAACAAGAAATAAAAAAAAAGTTGTTGATTTCACATATTTTATTAACTATAAAAAAAACATTTTCTATTTTTTAAATATTAACATTATTTTTTACAGGTATAAATGGACTACTGATGAAAACCATAGCACCTTCTTGTCGACAATATAGCTTCACCAAAAATTATGCAATCCGCGGAAATAAAAAAAGGATCTCGTGAAATAATTTAGTATTAATAGTGTGACGAATGGAATTTTTTTTTTTTCAAAAACAAAGAAATTATAGTAATTCAAACTATAAAACAAATAGTATTTAATAATTTGAAAAAAATTGTCCAACCAAAAAATTAAAACCACCTCTCGTCATACTATAGAGATAGATGTTCGAAGAAAACAACAGTCAATAGTGTTTTTGCGAGATATTCTTTGTAATAGAATTAATTCTCCTGAGCTGCTTTATAAAATCTCCATTTATGTTCCTGAGAGACCTCTACGTATTCGTGATTTTTTGGCATATCCTGCTCATAAGACGGCTTATGAATCCAATGAGCCCTTAACTCGCAGCATATTTAAATTTAATTTTAATTCGGTTGCTAATTTTATTGATATCAGCTTTATTAGAGACTGCTTTAGAGAAATGGTATTAGGCGCCTTAAATCGTACCTGACTGTATGTTTATGTTTTAATTCTGCTTAGTTTTTCTTTTAATTTTTTAAATTTAATTTTAATTTTATTTTTTAATTTTAATTTTATTTTAAGTTTAATTTTATTTTAAGTTTACGTCAATTTACTAATTTTATTGTTTTATTGACTTGATATTTAAGTGTGATATATACATATATTTTTTTTTCCTCTCAATTAATGTTAAATTGTATTTTGAATAATCTGGCCTGTAAGGACTTTGTACGGTAGGCTAAATAAATAAATAAATAAATAAATAATTATCAAGATTAAAAAATAAATAAAAAAAAATTAAAAATTGACTGAGTTATCATGCTGACACAATCTAAAACCATAGTTTCGAGAGAAACACGTATAAGTTTCTGGTAGATACAACGTAAACTTTCATTTCGGCTACTCCTTGTTCCTATTGAACCTTCGTATTTTTTTATAGTTTTCTTCAAAAGAAACCCAGGTTTTGCGAACAAAACAAATACGCAACAGCTGTCGAGAGGGGTGCAGCAGTTAGCCATATAGCCCAACCCGATGTCCGGTCACATTGATTGCTATGATTTTGTAACGGAGTGGAATTTTCTTATAGTTTTTTTTATCTTGTCTTAAAAGTATAAAAAATAAAAATCTGTTAATACAAAAAATCGATTTTTTTATAATTTCCGGGATATGGGAGCCCTCGAAATGCGCAAAATCGCCCGCAGGAAATCGAATTCAAACATCTGGCTTTGCAGAGAACTTTCTCGAAATTCAGTCCGAAAATTATGTTGATGCCAGTTGCAGTTACATAACAGAATATGAGGATTGCGCGGAAGATCGCAGTAATCGACAAGTATCAGCAGAGATACAACGGAAAGAACATTGCGCTTTCATGCAGAGCAGCTTTGAACTAGAAACGGATAAAATTGTATACAAACGTTCTTCTTGGAAGATGGATTGCTATTTATTTCAAAGTAACGTAGAAGATGGTTTTAAAAGATATTGCTTTCTACAACAATGACCTTCTAACTCGATGGATTAGCCCTTTATGGATTCTAAATTACTTTGGGAAGATAATAGAATCATACAAGAAACTGATATAAGAAACGAGTGTAATATGCCGAATGTTAAACAGGAATCGCTCTTCTATTTCGAATCAACACTTTGCAACTGAACGGAAATTCCACCCAAATGGAATTTCCAAAATTAAGAAAATAAGGAGAAATTGAAAAACAATAATTTTCATGCCCAACTTGAGCGACCATCTCCAATGTACTTAGAATTGTAACATGAGTTTTACCCAGCAGTCAGCACGCGAATGAAAATTCCAAAATCGCAACATAGAAAATTGGTGTGAAGCGATGGAATACTTTCTACTAAATCGATAATCTTTCGAGAATATTGGAATCGATTGTTTTGAAATACCGCCAACAAACTACAAGAAACTCGATAATTTTATGTTTACCACATCTAATTGAAATACAGCAGTGAATTGCAAAGAGCTCGCTGCTTAACGGCTGGGCCAATATTTTCAATTTGAAAGAAATGGATTTCCAAGTTGCACAAAGACCTTCCGATCCTACTGATATTAAAGGCCAGATCCAATACGAATTGGAATTCGAAAATTTCCCAAAAACCGATCTCTATTCTTCCTTGTCTATTTCTCCTCCAAAGCAAAAAATTAACGATACCAACAATTTGGATTTGATCGAGCAAGAATACAAGTATCCTCACCAATTCAATATTCTTTCCCGATTATCGGTTATATCTTTTATTTCTCGGAAGTGAAAAATTACACACACACGAAAGAAATTTGAATTTTTTACAGCATGGGGTAAACATAATTGAAAGAAAAGATTTCCGGATTCTACACTGTTACGCTTTATTATTCGTGACGTTTCGGTCTCTGCTGAGACCTTTATCAAACTGGTCTCAGCAGAGACCAAAACGTCACGAATAATAAAGCGTAACAGTGTAGAATCCGGAAATCTTTTCTTTCATTTCGAAATGCACTGTGAAAACATTCACCAAACCATTAAACATAATTATTGGGAAAACAAATAGGTTCATAAATATTATTTTATTTTTTCATACACCATTGAAATTAGAACGAAACAATAAGAAAAGAGCATATTATTGGAGAAATCCTAAAAAGTTACTGCGTGATTACCGATTGGATGTTACAAAATTGTTTAATGCTTTTTTTTTCGGCACAAATCTGAAACCAAATGAACGATCAAAACTAATACTGAAATCGTATCGTATTAACGATACCTTAGATTTAATTGATAATACGAAATTTTTGGGTCGAACTGAAAAAATAATGAATCGAATCGCAATGGATCTGATTAATTCGCCATATTTTCGTCACAACCGTACACAAATTTTAAAAGAATCAAAAGTTTTTTTTATAAATTTAAAAATTAATTTGAACTACCCATAAGAAATATGTCTTAGTTTTATTGTTATGAAATCAGGTTTTGTTTTTCTCCAATTCCTTCATATTTGGAAGATATTTATTAGTTATAATTTTTAATTACTGCCGAAATTGTATATTTTATATCTCTAGTTGGGACGATTTCAACATTTTGAGTCCAGCAAGTCTGGAGTATTAAAAATCCCATATCTATACTGATGATGTAGTAGGAGAGTTTATTGTGTTTACTCTAAAGTTTGTAGTGCTAAGGCACAAAATTGCTTAGCTCAAAAACCTCGATATCCAGTTCGTCTGTCTACACTAGGGCCGATCCCCTAGATAAGAGAGAGATAGTTTCCGCCATTCGGTCAATGGCGGGAAGGAAAGCTCCAGGTATAGATGGACTACCAATCGAACTCCTCAAAGCGGACCCGGAAATAACAGCCGATATACTCCTCTCACTCTTTACTGAGGTGTGGAATGAAAGAAGATATCCGACTGAATGGAGGAAGGGCGTCATTGTGAAAATTCCAAAGAAGGCCGACCTTCGGGATTGTGGAAATTGGCGTGGTATATGTCTACTCACTGCCATATCAAAAATTATGGCTAAGGTAATTCTCAATAGGATTAGTAATGTCCTCGAGAGCACTCTCAAAGTTTATCAGGCTGGATTCCGTAAAGAGTCGTCTTGAACGGACCACACAAATACCCTACGGATAATATTAGAGCAGTCCCCCGAAATGGGTTCGCCACTAAATCTGATGTTTGTGGACTTTGAGATGGCTTTCGACAGCGTTAAACGAGATTACATATGGAATACTTTCGGTAGGAAAGATAAGGTCATAGCTATGATTAAAGAATCATACGAAGATGCAACGTGTCGCGTATCACATAGAGGAGAGCTGTCCAAAAGCTTTCCTGTACGAACCAGCCAGACAAGGCTGCATATTGTCACCAGTCCTATTTCTGGTGGTAATAAATGATATGTTGAAAACTGCACTGGAAGGAAGGTAAGGTAAAGGTCTTCAATGGAGACTATATAACATCTTAAGTGACCTTGATTATGCTGATGACTTGTGCTTACTTGCACATAACCGTTCGGACTTTGAGTCAAATGTTCGCTCGTTGCATTCTAAATGTAAAGAGGCGGGACTGATAATAAATTTGCGTAAAACCAAGTACATGCACATAAGTTCGAACGCAACCACACCGATTATTCTTAACGGACAAGATGTGGAAGAGGTGCAAGATTTTTGTCAGTGCAAGCACTGTCAGCACGGACGGCGGAGTCGAAAAAGAGGCTCGTATATATAAAGCTCGTCAGGCTTTCGCTATTCTTTCCCCTTTCTGGAGGTTAAGAGAGATCTCCCTTTGCAAAAAGCTGCAAGATTTTGATGCATGCGCCAAATCCGTGTTGTTATATGGTTGTAATACGTGGAAACTAACCATTCGACTTACCAAGAAACTGCAAGCTCTTTGGTCAAAAGTGATCCCCAACGATGAACTTTGGAGTATAACTGGACAGACTAAAATAGACATTGAGATTCAAAGACGGAAATTGCAGCGGATCGGTCCTACTTTGAGGAAACCAGAGGGAAACATCGCCAAACAGGCTCTGGATTATAATCATCATAGAAGACGTCGTGTTGGTCGACCATGTAGCACATGGAAGCGACCAGTTGAGCAGGAGGCCAGAGGAATAAACAAGTTCTAGCAACAGCTTAAGGCCGATGCTCAGGATTGCGCCTTGTGGAAGAGAGTTGTTTCTGTCCTTTGCCCCTAAAGGGAGTCTTAACAGGAATTTGGTTTAATTTGATGTATCTTTATTGTGCTCTCCTAATAAGAAATGAGTGAAATGGAATGGTATACCGAAATATTATAGTTTACAGAAAAGATTTGAACCTAACCCAGTACGTTTTAATGATGTAATTAGTTGGTAGTTAACCTAACCTAATCTTGGGGTATGCATTTTTGCAGGTTACTTCTCTTCGTTAAGGTCGTGCAATGTTGTTAGTTTAAACAAGTACTTCAACATAAGGACGTATGGACGGTAGGCTTTCGTAGTTCAATCACAACTCGGATGTTAGCCGCGACCCAGACGAACGGTTCAAATTAGATCAGTATTGGTAACGCAAAAATTTAGTCACTCAGAAGAATATAAGAGATAGGTTGGATGCTGCTACTGCAGTAGTAGATAATGCAAAAGCTCCACAATCACATTAATCTCCATCATTTCAAGATCACAACACGTAATCTTGTCGAGAGCTGGTTACTGAAAATAATTACAATATGTATATATTGCCAATCGATACAAGGAAGAGAATTCTACTTCTCACAAACTTAAATTATGTTATTTTACTCGAAAACAGGTAGAAGTATAAATTGTATCTTAATTAAAGGAAAGCATTTATTGTTTTCTTTTAATTAATTATGACGAATTTGTTGGCGTACAATTCTGTTCGCAACATAAGATATGTTATTTAGTAAACCACGTAAACTTAATTGAAATTGGAAAAAAGAGACAATCCGTTTTGTGGCAAAACGCGAAATAAATAACACACCCCTTGTCGTTTGATAGACGCATATATCGATGACATGACTTAGAGTCACAAAAACGTAATTATATAAATATATATATTTTTCTTTTTTAATTTAGATTTATATATAACTATGCCTTTAACAATACAGGCCATCAACCCATTTCAAGGAATACAAGAACCTATGTCTACTAAGCGTTGGTACTGATTTCTGTGAATGTATCTGTTCAGTAATACAGTAACTTAATCGCAGATACGTCTTTGTGTTATTATCCCAAAGCTTGAGTAGTTACGTTTTTAGGATTTTAAGCCTGCGATATGAGACACTGGGTGAACCAGTTTTGACATTTTATCATTCGTTTACCAGTTTGTATTTCATTTAAGTTTTTAAATTTTCTATGAAATCTGAAGGCATACTTTGTTTTCTTTAGTGTTTATAATGCTAAGGGCTTAAGTTCGTACGGAATTGTTAAGCGATAAGAAATGTTTATTGCCCCTCACGGCTGTCTGTCCATCTGTGCGCTTTCAATATTAACTTTAAGCTCGTGAACAGGCACTTAAATTTCACAAAATTTTGAAACTTATGAAAAACAGAACATATTTTGCTTCTCATCCAAATGCAGAGTTTTGAAAAATACGTTTCCTTAAATTCTAAAAACACAACCTAACATACAAATTTTTTCCCAATTTAGAAATTTAAAGAAAGCCTCTTCTACAAACTTGAAATTGTTGAAAAACATATTAGTTAGCTATTTCAAATGCATTTATATTAGTCTTCTTCTACTACATCTCAAACGAATGCCACAGTTTCCGAAAAGTAAATTTGTCAATTTGCTTTTAGCTACAAACTTGAAATTGAATACGAAAAGTTTTAATACCAAATATAATTATACGTTCAATGATTACAAACTTGACTCCTCTCCTTGACCACTACCCATACAAATGCCACTTTTCAGAATCTGAGGAATGAGCTAATATATTTTCAAGTGTTTGCTTCTAAATCCAATTTCATTTAAAGTATCGCATGACTGGTCATATAACCCAATAATAATTATCTTATGTTTTAGATTTCATTCTGTATGTCCTTATTAAGAATTAAAATACTTATCAAATTCAATCTGGCTTCTAATATTTAGATAAATAAATATTTCTGAGACGTAAAAATTTACGTCTGTAACTATTAAACTGCCATGTTTAATTTTATTTTATTCTTAATTTATCGTAGTACCTTGAGAGAGTACTCTTGCAAGGTGTTCTACATCTTTCCTGCCAAAAGCAGAACAACAAGCAGAACACGTAAGTGCATTATACTTTTGTATTGTACATAAATCTAGTATTCCCAAAAGTATTGTATAATTTTTTATTTTTTTTTGTTCTACTAACTTGTAAGATAGAGAAAAAAAAGTATGCACGACGTATTCATATTTATTAACGGGTTCGTATATTCATGTTCCTCTACTCCGGTGAGCGATAAATTTGCGAGCTTTGAAATATTTTGTATTATTCGGTTACTTTAATGGAGAATTTTGCTTAAATTCAGAAAATGTATGTACCTAGCTAGTATACAAATTATATGCGATTATAAACATAAGCGGAGTGGTTCAGTGTTTCTTTTTTCTTTTTTTGGAAATGGCAGTAAAATAGTGCAGCTCGAATGCTATACAAACTTCGTAGAAAATTCTGTATTTTTACGGCGTCAATTCCGTAAGAAAATGTGTGTCAGATTTGTTGAAATGTGACACCATTATCTCACCTTTTAGTGCATTTTATTAAATTTTGTCTTGCAGTATGCCAGTCGAACTCTACGCACCATTTCTTCATTTTATCACAAATTCCTTCATTAACATTTTTCTTACAGTACTCCCTTGACTGATCACTACTCAGGCATATTCACAACTTTTCATTTCTCGTTAGCAAAATATGTAATAATTGTCAAAAGGGAAAGTGTTTTTTTCTTATTCGTACTCCACTCCAATTATCGGGTAGCATGCGATAATTAATATTGAATCGAATTTAATATTTAACATAAATTATAATATTTGCTGCAATAGAAAATAATTATGAATTTAGTGTTATTCAATTAAGTTAAAAATTAATTCAAATTGAATATTAATTATCAGTAGCAACCCGAATCTCTAAACGCAATCAAAAGGGTGCACTTAAAAATTACTAATTCAAATTTATTGATTTATTCAATGCCATCGGGTGTACAACTGAATAAATCAATCAACTCCAACTTCATTCCACAGCCAAGCAACATTTTTTTTTAAATGTATTCGAATTTGAAATGCAACCTACTGCCTCCCGCGCCAGTGGCACAGAAACCGACAATAGCTAAAACTTCTTTAAAATTCAATATGCTCTTGAAATTCGCATCGCAAAGACCCACATATTCGCGACACACTTTCCACGAGCAACTTGATCAAACGTCACGTTCGCCATGCAGAGTTGGAAAATTGCATTAAAAATGCAAACAGAACGGCAACCAAGAGGAGTCCCATTTTAATGCACTATAGACAAGTAGAAACGTGACATTCGCTAAATGAAGGATGTAATCCTTGTTTACATTTAATTTTGAATGGCGATGACATTGAAATCCTTTTTTGATCTCGTTGCCTGACTAATTCGACAGTAAAGGGCTGGAGGTGAGGAAAATATGTCACGGTTTTGACTTTAATTTATACTACATGCAAACAGATTGAAAGTGAAATCAAGGCTTTTTCTAATGACAATCTAAAAATTTTTCCTTGTATAGTGATAATGGTTATTGCGAAAAATGATTGCAGGGGAAATTATTTATAATATTTATCTCGCAAGGTTACTTACTTGCTTACTTACGATGGCACTACAGACCAAATCGCGCCTCCTCCCAGCACTTCCGTGGCTCACCACTACTCTTTACCCATCCACCTTACCCTTCATTGTGAATTTGAAAACTCTTCCGTCATCCATCAGTTCCATATGACCAGAATATCGTAGCTTCTTAAATTTTGTGACGGTTAACACTTCTGGATGGTCGAAGATGCCATACAATTCCCTATTGTATCGCATTCTCCAAATCAAAATCTTTTCGTATTTTTCCAGTACATTCAACTATGTCATTGCTTGAAATTAATATAACTAATCGAATTATTGTTCATACTTATCGATGATCTTTCGCCATCTTTCTGGTAGAGCCATGATTACATCCTCATAGAACTTTTGAAATTATGTTTCTTCGCGTTTCATGACTAATTTAGCCTAAAAATACAAGAAAACATAACAGGGCTACGATTGCGCGTAAAGCGCAATCTTACGATACTCTAGATGAAATAGAATTTTTTGTGATCCCAAGAAATTTTGTATGGGGAGTGTTAGAAGGGATGATAGCATTGTACTAATTTTTTCGACATCATGCTAAAGTAGCTATGAAAATGTTTTATACAAAATGCTTACTCCAAAAACTGAACAGAACTGAGAAAATTAGTGAGTTTGATTTAGTGAAAATGTGCAGTTTGTATGGGAGGTGGTAGAAAGAGTGGGGGGATTTTGATGATTTTTTCAGAAATAACTAGGAATATTATAAAATTGGCATCCCTTAAATTTCAGACTAGTGCCATTCATAATTTTCAAGAAAATTGATTTTTTGTGAAGTTGTGAAACTGTGTCATATTGTATGGGAGAGGATAGAAGTAGTGAAGCAAATCAAATATTTTTTTTTTCACCTTAGTAATAATATTAATTAAATATTTATTACAAAATATGAGCTCAACAAATGTTATATGTTCTGAGAAAATCGGCTTAGAGCATTTCAGGAAAAAGTGTAGTTTGTATGGGAGGGGGTGGAAGGAAAGGGAGGAAGCAAATAATTTTTGTACTGTAGATTTAAATCATTAAAAAAGTAATATATACCAAAATTGAGACCAATAGCTTTTATACTTTTTGAGTAAATCCATTTATTGTCAAATTGCAAAATTGTGTCATTTTGTTTGGGAGGGGGTAGAAGGGGTGAAGTTAATCATCTCATTTTTTTTTACCTTACTAACAATTTTAAATAAGTATTTGGTGCACAATTTCAGCCCGCTGAATTTTATAAGCATTGAGGAAATTGGCTTAGAGTAATTCATGATAAGTACAGTTTGTATGGGAGGTGGTAGAAGGAGGGGGACGACACGCACAATTTTTATATGATAGATTGACATTATCATAAAAGTAATATATTCTGAATTTCAGGCCAATAACTTTTATACTTTTTGAGCAAATCCGTTTATTGTCAAATTGCGTAATTGTGTCATTTTGTATGGGAGGAGGTAGAAGGGGTGGAGCGATTTGGCCCGTTCACGAACTTGACCTTACTTTTTTGTCAAAAACGACGTGTACAAAATTTGAACTTTCTAGCTCAACGCGTTCTCAAGCTAGAGAGCGCACGGACGGACGGACGGACGGACGGACGGACGGACGGACAGACGGACGGACGGACGGACGGACGGACGGACGGACGGACGGACGGACATCCGGTTTTGAAATTTTTGAGTGATAATATTAACTTCTGTATTCATCATTTTTTTCTCCGAGCCTTATTTCTTGGCGTTACAAACCTTAGAGCGAACTTATAATACTCTCAGATTCCATCTAGAGTATAAAAAGCACAATAGAACTAAGATTGGGCGTTAAGCTCAATCGTGCAATACTCCAGATGAAAGAGATTTTTTGATTTTTCACATCACATTAAAGATGCTATCAAAATACTTTATAGAAAATTTGGGATTCAAAAAATGTTACGGCTGCAAAAAGAACTGTCGGAGATGATGGTAAAAAAAAAACTGCAAACAAATCGGGCGAAACTTTATTATTCTTAGGACAAGTTGCGGATGAGTGGAAAGTCAATATGCAGGTTAGAGTGGTTAGGGAAGGCTAAGTGAAAGGGAGTTCTTGGGCAGGGCTATTGTCAATTAACAATATTTCATTCATTTCTGCAAGTTTGGGTTTTTATGAGGGGAGGAGGAGGGGTAATAGTAAGGGTGGCTGAATGTTAATAGCTTTTTAATTAATTGCTTGAATCACGTCCAATATTCTCTGTATAGAATGTGTATCATAGACGAAGTTGCATAGAATTTTCATAAAATTCGGTGTATTTTACATTAACGAAACCGAACATTTGTATGGGAGAGGGTAGAGAAGGTAGGGGAACCGTAAAATTTGATATGTAGTTTTATTTTGCTTCTCTTGTGAGGTGCTTGTATAAAATTTCAAGTTCGTAACTTCTAGTTTGTTGGTTATTAGTTGATTTAATGAAATTGGTCGAAATCATGGTTTTGTATGGGAGGGGGTAGAAGGGCAAGCGTGATTTCAAAGCTTTTGAAGCAACTTCATTTGAATTATTTTTATAAGTTTTTCTGCAAAATTTGTAATTGATAGTTTTTAAGAGTTATCTGACAACTTATTTCTTAAAAATGCTCGAAAAAATAATTTTGTATGGGAGGGGGTAGAGGCGGGAGGGAGGGGAATCTTAAGACTTGTGATGCAATTTTCTTTCTTTTCTGTTGTTAGATGCTCGTACAAAATTTCAAGTTCGTAGCTTTTAATTTGTTGATTATTAGTTGATTTAATGAAATTGGTCGAAATCATACTTTTGTATAGGAGGGGGTAGAAGGGCAAGTGCGATTTCAAAACTTTTAATTTCATTTCAATTATTTTTGTAAGTTTTTATGCAAAATTGCAAATTGATAGCTTTTAAAAGGTAGGTGATAATTGATTTTTTTAAAAATGGTTGAAAAAATAATTTTGTATGGGAGGAGGTAGAAGTTTTAAAGGTTTTCGACCGGTTAATATTTCGTATATTTAGGGATTTTTTTTAAATGTATATCGCAAAATTTCAAGTTTCTACCTTAAAATTTCACTCAAAAATTTTCAGTTTATGTGTTTTTTCAATGCACATGAAACACCTTGTGCACTTTAGACCGGGGGGGGAGGGGGGGGGTCGGTTTATAACAATTATGGATCAAGTTATTATTATTTTTCTATGAACATCAAATAGCTGTATTCACATGCAAAATTTAAACTTTGTATCTTTCAACAAAGTCCTAAAAAAGTCACTCAAAATTTTCGACATTTTTGCTTATCACCTCCCTCCCCTTTCACCTTCCAACTTAAAATTTACCAAAATTAAACATTATGTAGTTCTACAATCTGACAAATTTTTGATTTGATATCTGTACCATTTTTTGAGATATAAGGATTCGTAATTTTGAAAAGTGCGCCATTTTTGAAATGCTCCCCATTTCCCCCCACTACTATTATTTCAACACGTTATTTTTTTTTGTATTTTCCTAGTACAGTTTAATATAAGTTTTAAGTTTCAATTACATAGCTTAAGAGATAGTTGAGATATTCATTTTTAAGTGTTTTTCTTTGCACCCCCCGGAGCCTCCCCCTTACAATAATTAACCACTCTCTAAGCTGATTCCAAAGGAACTATATGCCACAATGACGGTCTCAAAATATGAATTTTTTACAATAAGTAATTTCGAAGATATAATCATTTAGAAAAACAATTCGACCGACAATTTGTTTTTAGCCCCCCCTTTTCGGACACCAATGGATAAAAAAATTAAATTATTTTTAAAAGTAGTCCCACAAACCCCTCTATATGTGCGTTGAGTTTTAGCTTCATAGCTGTTACCATGGTTGAGATATTTGAATTCGTATTTTTTGGCTTAAGCGCTTCCCTCCGCCTCCCTCTGATCTCGTACACCCCCCAAAATGCGTATCCGCCTGAGATCCGCAACTATCTACAATCCTTCCAAAAATGGACTTTCTATCTTGAAGGGTTTGGGAGTTAATGTGCGCTGAGCGTACACGTCGGCGTACGGCGGACGGCGTAGACAGACAGATTTTTTTTTTTGCATTTTTCGGCTAATTTAGTCATGAAACGCGAAAAAACAAAATTTCAGGGTAGCAAATTTTTTTTTTCCAAGTCGATCACTTACTAATAAAGTAAAATTCAGAAGAGCGGCGCACAAGTTTTAATTCCTATCCTCAAACATTTTTGATGATACAGTTCCTGAATTCTCTGGTGACGATAATTTTGCCGTTCAAAAGTGGATCGGGGTGGTGAAGGAGTCTGCTAATGTGTATAATTGGGATTCGCGCACCAGAATTGCTTAGCGGTACTGCGAAACTGTTCATGCGTACGGCTCACATAAGCTCCTAGTCCAAATTGAAAAGTGCCCTAGTTTCCGAGTTTGACAAAAAAGTTACTCGTGCCGATATTCACATGTAGTTGCAAAAATGGAAAAAACAATCAACCGAAACTTTACAGCAATACGTCTTGGCAATGCTTAAAATTTCTTCTTTATCTGAAATTAAAGAAGAAGACATAATTTAATACATCGTTAGCGGCATCCTGAACACCACCGGTAACAAATGCTGCTGTATAGCGTGAATACAGTTAGCGAATTAAAAACGTGCCTTCGAAGTTATGAAAGGATGAAAGCAAATAATTTTAACAATCCTCATTCAAATCTTCTACAACAGCGGTTTCGGGACCCCAAGCCTACGTTAACTGACAGTTCTAAGCCGAGATACTACAGATGTAACCAATTGGGTCATATTAGTGCGCGATGCACTAAATCAAAGCAAAATAAAAATGCCTGTTTCAATTGTGAAAAATATGATCAGCTAGGATGTAGCCTAGTGGGTAGCGTGTTGGTCTTGTAATGCGAAGGTCGTGAGTTCAAATCCCGATAGACGCAATATTTAATTCTAGCACATTACCTGCTTGGATATACCTTGGTCACCTCAATCTACGAAAATGAAAAATTCGTAGAGAGAGGGTTGTGTGAAGAACTAACAAACCTTCCACAATAAGTAATAAAAATGTTTTGCAGTTATTGATGTTTTCACAAAAATTGTTTCAGATAGAGGAACGTGTTTTGGCTCAAATGAATTCGAAAGATTTCTATCCAATAACAGCGTGAACATTAAAATATAAACTATGTCCCCCCAATCAAATGATAAAACTGAACGAGTAAATCGTTTTATGCCTTCTAGAGAGTGTGAACCGTACAACACCATTTCTTGGAGTTCCCATCTAGCTGAAGTCAAACGTGCTTTTAACAATACAGTTAAAAGAAGTACTGTATATACCATGGCATGTTACTTTTTGGAGTGAATCAGAAAGGTACAATATGCGATTAGGTTGTAGAATATCTTCTGCAAAGTATTGAATCTCGAGACCGTGATTGAACTCAGATAAGAAACCAAGCTTTGTGTCACATTAATAAATCACAAGAAAATAAAAAAAACATAACCCTCATTTAAATACAAATTAAACGATTATGTAATGGTGAGAAACGTTTCAATTATACCAGGAATCAACAAAAAATTATTACCAAAGTATCGAGGGTCATATCAGATTGTTGAGATCTTACAAAATGATAGATATCTTATTAAAGATATATAAGGACTGCAGATAGCAAGAATACCTTATAAAGGTGTATGCTCCCCGGCAAACATGAAGTTGTATTTATCAGATATAGATATAGAATAAAATAACGCTTTAAATAATAATTCAATAATTCAAAGTTCATTAAACATGTTTTAAAGAAAGAAATTCAGCTCGCATTATTATTTTCAGAAAAAATATACACACATTTTACTTTATTATTTTAATAATAAAGTATTGTGATCGACTTGGAAAAAAAAAAAAATTTGCTACCCTGAAATTTTTTTTTTTCGCGTTTCATAACTAAATTAGCCTAAAAAAGCAAAAAAAAAAAATCCGTCTGTCTGTACGCCGTCCGCCGTACGCCGTCCGCCGTCCGCCGTACGCCGTCCGCCGTACGCCGTACGCCGGTGTGTACGCTCAGCGCACATTAACTCCCAAACCCTTCAAGATAGAAAGTTCATTTTTGGGGGGATTGTAGATAGTGGCAGATCTCAGGCAGATACCCATTTTCGGGGGTGTACGGGTTCAGGGGGAGGCGGGGGGAGCGCTTAGGCCGAAAAATACGAATTCAAATATCTCAACAAAGGTAACAGCTAGGAAGCTAAAACTCAACACACATATAGAGAAGTTTGTGGGACAACTTTTAAAAATAATTTAATTTTTTTATCCATTGGCGTCCGAAAAGGGGGGGCTAAAAACAAATTGTCGGCCGAATTTTTTTTTCAAATGATTATATCTTCGAAATTACTTATTGTAAAAAATTCATATTTTGGGACCGTCAAGGTAGCATATAGTTCCATTGGAATCAGCTTAGAGAGTGGTTAATTATTGTAAGGGGAAGGGTCAGGAGGGGTGCAAAGAAAAACACTTAAAACTGAATATCTCAACTATCTCTTAAGCTATGTAATTGAAACTTGAAACTTATATTAAGCTATACTGGAAAAATACAAAAAAAATATAAGATCTTGAAATAATAGTAGTGGGGGGAAATGGGGAGCATTTCAAAAATGGCGCACTTTTCAAAATTACGAATCCTTATATCTCAAAAAATAATACAGATATCAAATCAAAAATTTGTCAGATTGTAGAACTACATAATAGTTAATTTTGAAAAAAATTTTAAGTTGGGAGGTGTAAGGGGAGGGAGGTGATAAGCAAAAATGTCAAAAATTTTGAGTGATTTTTTTGAGGCTCTGGTGAAAGATACAAAGTTTAAATTTTGCATGTGGATACGTCTATTTGATGTACATAAAAAAATAATAATAACTTGATCCATAATTGTTATAAACCGATCCCCCCGGTCTAACGTGCACAAGGTGTTTCATGTGCATTGAAAAAAACACATAAACTGAAAATTTTTGAGTGAAATTTTAAGGTAGAAACTTGAAAATTTGCAAAATGTATTTAAAAAAAATCCCTAAATATACGAAATATTAACTGGTCGAAAACCTTTAAAGCTTCTACCCCCTCCAATACAAAATTATTTTTTCGACCATTTCTAAGAAATCAATTATCACCTAACTATTAAAAGCTATCAATTTGCAATTCTACATACAAACTTACAAAAATAATCGAAATGAAATTACGTTAAAAGTTTTGAAATCGCGCTTGCCCTTCTACCCCCTCCCATAGAAAAGTATGATTTCGACCAATTTCATTAAATCAACTAATAATCAACAAATTAAAAACTACGAACTTGAAATTTTGTACGAGCATCTTACAATAGAAAAGAAAGAAAATTGCATCACAAGTCTTACGATTCCCCTCCCTCCTCTACCCCCTCCCATACAAAATTATATTTTCGAGCATTTTTAAGAAATAAGTTGTCAGCTAACTCTTAAAAGCTATCAACTTCAAATTTTGCAGAAAAACTTATAAAAATAATTCAAATGAAGTTGTTTTAAAAGTTTTGAAATTGCGCTTGCCCTTCTACCCCTTGCCATACAAAACTATGATTTCGACCAATTTCATTAAATCAACTAATAACCAACAAACTAAAAGTTACGAATTTGAAATTTTATACAAGCCCCTTACAAGAGAAGCAAAATAAAACTACATATCAAATTTTACGATTCCCCTACCTTCTCTACCCCCTCCCATACAAATGTTCGGTTTCGTGAATGTAAAATACACTAAATTTTATGAAAATTCTATGCAACTTCGTCTATGAAACACATTCTATACAGAGAGTATTGGACGTGATGCAAGCAATTAATTAAAAAGCTATTAACATCCACCCACTCTTACTATTACCGCTCCTCCTCCCTTAATAAAAACCTAAACTTGCAGAAACGAATGAAATATTGTTAAATAGACAACAGCCCTGCCCAAGAACTCCCTTTCACTTAGTCTTCCCTAACCACTCTAACCTGCATATTGACTTTCCACTCCACCGCAACATGTCCCAAGAATAATAAAGTTTCGCCCGACTTGTTGGCAGTTTATTTAGTATAAGTTTACATATTAAGTTTTCGAAAAAATACTTAAAATACTTTGTTATTAAAATATTAAAGTAATATTCATTCGGATACACCTAATTTTTCTACTCAACAAGTGAAAATTGTAAATTTTTACTCTTTTTATTCTCGCAAATCAGAACTTATTTATAAAAATGCAATTAATATAATAACCGTGATATAGTATCTATAATACTCTCGAAAAAGCAAAATATTCATAATATAATTAATTTCTGAATTTTTTATAAATGTTAAAGTTTTAATAATTCAGTACCTCAATGGTTTATAAATTTAATGTACTCTCGAAATATTTATCTGTGTAGATAGTATGGTAAAAAATTAAAAATTTTACTCAATTGTACTGTCAGGTACGGTCGAATACTGTATTAGTATGCTGGCTGGGTCGGCTCAGTCAGTCAGTTCGAGCACGGCAAAGTGATAAGACCTGTTTTATTTCCAAACCCTACACTTTGGTCTTACTAATAATTTTAAACAAATATTTAGTGCAAAGTTTCGGCACGATAAATTTTATACGTACTGAAAAAATTTGTTTATAGTATTTCATGAAAAAGTGCAGTTTGTGTGGGAGGTGGTGGAAAGAAGCGAGGACTCGATAATTTTTATACGGTCATCATAATAGTAATATATTTCAAATTTCAGATCAATTGTTTTTATACTTTTGGAGCAAATGCGTTTATTGTCTAATTGCGAAATTATGTCCTTTTGTTTGGGAGGGAGTAGAAGGTGTTTAGTTTTCTTTTTTTTTGGTCTTACTAACAATTTCAACAGTGTTTTGAAGTTGGTTACTTGGCAATTTCGCTACCTAACAATTTAGTTTTTTTGAGTGCAGTTATGTTTGTGTTATATTTGCTCACCTGTTCCAAAAGATCCTCATTGTACAGGGATCCCAAGTTCCAAGATCAGAAGGCGTAGTCCATTTGCGCACTCGTTACCTTTGAATCAATCCAGTCAGAAGTGATGCTTAAGGCTTCGAATCAAGTCAAGTTTTTCCGAGGACGAGTTTTTAACTCATCGCCCAACCCCTAATCTGAACGACCATATTATAGTTTCTGATTCATTACCAATCGTATTTATCAGTTTAGCGAGCCAAGTATGGATGGACAGGACCATTTCACGGTGACCACCACGTGGAAGTATGATGAACACAATTGATATTTAAATGATAGTTACAACACTAGGCATCAACTAATGACGCCGATCAGATGCCTAAACAATTTATACCCATCCAACCACCATATGGGAAGTGGAGTGACTTATCAGTTATCTGTTAATTACTTTATTATTTTAATAATAAAGTATTGTGATCGGCTTGAAAAAAAAAAATTTGCTACCCTGAAATTTTGTTTTTTCGCGTTTCATCATTAAAATAGTCTAAAAATGCAAAAAAAAATCCCTCTGTCTGTACGCCGGTGTGTACGCTCAGCGCACATTAACTCCCAACCCTTTCAAGATAGAAAGTTCATTTTTGAAGGGATTGCAGATAGTTGCGGATCTCAGGCGGACACCCATTTTGGGGGGTGTAAAGGTTCAGGGGAGGCGGGGGGAGCACTTAAACCGAAAACTAAGAATTCAAATATCTGAAACATGGTTACAGCTAGGAATCTAAGAATCGATATACATATAAAAGGGTTTGTGGGACAACTTCCAAAATTAATTTAATTTTTTTATCCATTGGGGTACAAAAAGGGGGGCTAAAAACCAATTGTCGCCGGAATTTTTTTTTCAAAGGATTATATCTTCGAAATTACTTAGCATAACAAATTTATGTTTCTAGATCATCAATGTGGCATATAGATCCACTGGAATCAGCTTACATAGAGGCTAATTATTGTAAGGGTGAGGGTCAGGGGGGTTCAAAGAAAAACACTTAAAAATCAATATTTCGGCTATTTGTTGAGCTATGTAATTGAAACTTGGTACTTATATTAAGCTATACTAGAAAAATACGAGAAAAATGTAACAAAATGGACAAAATAGTAGTGGGGGAAAATGGGGAGCATTGCACTTTCCAAAATTTAAAACCATTATATCTCAAAACCGAGTGCAGATATGAAATTCAATTTTTGTCAAATTGTAGAACTATATAGTTTTGAATTTCGGTTAAAGTTTTACGTCGGGAGGTGTAAGGGAAGGGAGCTGGTAAGCAAAAATATTCAAAATTTTCAGCAATTTTTTTAGGGCTCTGGTAAGAGATACAAAGTTTAAATTTTCCATGTAGATACATCTATTTACTATACATACAGAAAAAATAATAAAAATTCTGTAATTGTTATGCACCGACCCCCCTGGTCTAACGTGCACAAGATGTTTCATGTGCAATGAAAAAACACATAAACTGAAAATTATTGAATGAAATTTTAAGTGAAAACTTGAAAATTTTGCCAAAGGCATTTAAAAAAATCTCTAAAAGAATGAAATATTAACTGGTTTAATACCTATATAACTTTGACCCCCTCCCACACAAAATTATTTTTTCGATCATTTTTAAAAAATCAATTATCACCTAAAAATTAAAAGCTATCAATTTGAAATTTTACACAAAAACTTCTGAAAATAGTTGAAATGGAACTGCATTAAAAATTTTGAGATATCACTGGCCCTTCTACCCCCTCTCATACAAAAGTATGATTTCGACCAATTTCAATAAATCAACTGCAACCAACAAATTAAAAGCCACGAACTTGAAATTTTGTACGAGCACCTTAAAAAAGAAATGAAATAAAACTGCATCACAAATTTTACATTTCCCTTACCTCCTCTACCTCCTCCCATACAAATCTTTGGTTTCGTGAATATAAAATATTCCGAATTTTATGAAATTTCGATGCAATTTCGTCTATGAAACTGACATTCTATACAGATAATATTAGACGTGATTCAAGCAATAAATTAAACAATTTTTAATATCCACCCACCCTTACTATCATCGCTCCCCCTCCCTCATAAAAACCCAAACTTGCATAAACGAATGAAATATTGATTACATGTACTGGAGCTATTGATCGTATTCGCAACCCTGCCCTATAGGTGGGTCCACTTGTGACAGAGAGTTTCACTTGCGAAAGGGGGTTCCACTTATGAAAGGGGGTTTCACTTGTGAAAGGGGGTTCCATTTGAGAAAGGGGGTTCCACTTAGTCTTCCCTAACCTTTTTAACTTGCATATTGACTTTCCATGCATTTTTAACTTGTCTGAAAAATAATAAAGTTACGCCCGACTTATTGGCAGCTTATTTTTATTTAAAATTACCAGCACTTAATGGAACACGTATGTCTAAGTTCCACTCTTGCTCGCCTTTTATAGTCAGGTATTTTCTCTCTCTCTCTCTCTCTCTCTCTCTCTTTCTTTCTCTCTCTCTCTTTCTTTATCTCCCTCTATCGAAAAAAAATCTACGAAATTATCCGAACACTTATAAATTATTTTAATACCGTTTTGCAAGTAAGTAATAGATGATTCAATTTAATCTTTCAGTGACTATAGGAGGTTTTACCTCACAAAAAGTAATGAAATAAGATAAAATGCAATTTCAAGTTATTTCAGCTAAGGCCATTGTTTTGTCGTAATCCATTTTATTCTAACAATTTCACAAATTATAATTGATATTATTCTGAACATAATTAAATTCTCTGCTTTATTTGAAATGGGAAATTTCTAGGAGTCTCATCATTTTAATACTCCTACCTTTACATACTTGAAACTTAAATTGCACAAAGCTTCAACGTTTCGAATTAAGTTTTTCCAATGTAGCTACATATATACCAACGTGAAATAAAATCACAAAAGAAAACTTATTTTCCTAAATTATTTGCATAAACAAAAGTTTCAATCCGTCGGACCGTCCTCGTTGACGAGCATAACGGCAATAGTGTCTCATTCACGCCCGTAATAAGTTTCGAAAATTTCAAACTTTGCAATTATTTCGCATAATTAAAAATTGGAAACCCTCATTTCCATCCCTAAGGTACCTCAGAATCTTCACAATGAAAACAGAGAGTCCACTGTGAGCATGTCTCGTCGGGATAGTTTTGCTTTTAAAGTTTGGATCGCCCGCTTGTTTTAAACGAGAGTGGAATATTAGAAACGACAGCTTCCCGCATTTTCGTGAAACACAAAATACGTTACCCAGTTTTAATGCGCTTTGCAAATATCGCACTCACTCCAAAGTACACGAATCATTCATTTCCGGGAATTGTGCAGTCTCATGTTGCTCAGGTATTCTTGTTCTGAAATTACATCATGTTTTTCATTATTATGATGGAATTTTTGTTGTACTTTACAGGGCTAAAAATTAATCTTCTACTTTCTACTATTATAACTAAATTTTTACATTGAAGCTTGTCACTACGGAGATTCTTATGCTTTTCTGTGATTCATTTCTAAATGATTTTTTTTTTGTATGTAGAGGACTGGATCTGGAATTTCATTATTTATAAGTTCACATGGATTATTTTTGTTTTCGCAGTCACTAAGACCTTCATGGATATTTGAAATAAATTTTTCTTAATAATGATATCAAAGTGCGATAGAGATGGGTTGATTAGAAGTAATAAATTCATTACTTACTTTAAGATTACTAGCAATTAATTACGTACTTCATTTGTTCACATCTCAAAAAATAAATCGCAATACTGTATCTTATTAATTTATTCATGAAACGCGAAAGAACAAAATTTCAGGATAGCAATTTTTTTTCTTGTGTGTCGATCACAATACTTTATTATTAAAATAATAAATTAAAATTATTTTTTCACAAAGAGAAGATCCAAGAAATACCTTCCAAATACATCTCTAAATATTCCATCTAAATTAAATATTTAGGAATTCATTTGGATAAAAAATTAACCTACCATCACCATATCTCACAGGTTGCATCTAAAACATTGAAATGCATCAGGTTCTTATACCCTCTCATCATCAGAAAATCATTGCTCTCCAATGAAAATAAGATGCTAATGCTGAGTGAACCCGTCCTCCAGTTTGAAAATCGTAGCAGTGATTTGCAGTCTGCGTCAATCGAATCCTCCCAGCGCTTCCGTGGTTTTCCGACCGGTCTTTGTTCATTAACTTTCTTTTTTAGCCCATTGTAGCTTGCGAAGTTTGATCACGATAGATGCTGGTGGATCGTCAAATAATTGATATAGCTTATGGTTGTACCGAATTCGCTATTCATCTCCTTCCTTAACTGCTCCATATACTTTCCGAAGATTTTTTTGTTCAAACGTTTCGATTACATTCGCCGACACCAGCGTCAAGGTCAAGATCTAGGGTATAGCCTAGTAAGTAGCGTGTTGGTCTTGTAATGCGAAGGTCGTGAGTTCAAATCCCGGTCGGCGCAATATATAATTCCGGCACATTGCCTGCTTGGTCACCTCAATCTAAGAAAATGAAAAATTCGTAGAAAAAGGGTTGTGCGAAGGGCTAACAACCCTTCCACAATAAGTAATGAAAAATGTTAAGGAACCAGAATATCAGGAGGCCAAGATCCTATTTGGGCTGTAGCGCCATTGTAGAAGTAGTAGAAGCAGTAGAAGCGTCAAGGTCCAGGTTTCGGATCCATATAGTAGCACAGGACGAATTAATATCTTGTAGATGCGTAATTTATTGTTTCGAAGGACCTTCCTTGAATTCACTATGTGGAGGACCGCGTACAATGCTTTGTTAGCTACCGTGATTCAACTTTGAATTCCAGGTCGTTCATTGTCGTCCTTTGTGATAAGGGCTTAAAGGTATACGAATTCATCCAGCTGCTCGAAGTTGTATTCACCCATAGTAATGTTCTGCCTCTCTGGTACAGTCCTTCGTATCTGAGTCATGTATCTTGTTTTTATAGTCCTGATGAAATCTGAGTATTATAGAGTATTATAAGTTTGCTCCAAAGTTTATAACGTCAAGAAATAATGCCCGCACAGATGCGGCAAGGGTACATAGATATTTGTTGTCACTTATAAATCTCAAAACCGGATGTCGGTCCGTCCGTCAGTCCGTCCGTCAGTCCGTCCATCTGTGCACTCTGCAACTTGACAACACGCTGAACTAGAAAATTCAAATTTTGTACGCGTCATATTTGACAAAAAAGTAATGTCAAGTTCGTGAACGAGCCAAATCGCTCCACCCCTTCTACCTCCTCAAAAACAAAATAACTCATTTTCAATCATTTACATAAATAAATAAACTGCCAACAAGTCGGGCGAAACTTTATTATTCTTGGGACAAGTTGCGGATGAGTGGAAAGTCAATATGCAGGTTAGAGTGGTTAGGGAAGGCTAAGTGAAAGGTAGTTTTTGGGCAGGACTGTTAACAATATTTCATTCGTTTCTGTAAGTTTGGGTTTTTATGAGGGGAGGAGTAGGGGTAATAGTAAGGGTGGGTGGATGTTAATAGCTTTTTAATTAATTGTTTGAATCACGTCCAATATTCTCTGTATAGAATGTGTTTCATAGACGAAGTTGCATAGAATTTTCATAAAATTCGGTGTATTTTACATTCATGAAACCGAACATTTGTATGGGAGGGGGTAGAGAATATAAGGGAATCGTAAAATTTGATACGCAGTTTTATTTCGCGTCTCTTGTAAGGTGCTTGTATAGAATTTCAAGTTCGTAGCTTTTAGTTTGTTGGTTATTAGTTGATTTAATGGAATTGGTCGAAATCATAGTTTTGTATGGGAGGGGGTAGAAGCGCAAGCGCGATTTCAAAACTTTTAAAGCAACTTCATTTGAATTATTTTTATAAGTTTTTATGCCAAATTTGAAATTGATAGCTTTTAATAGTTAGGTGATAATTGATTTCTTGAAAATGGTCGAAAAAATAATTTTGTATGGGAGGGGGTAGAGCAGGTAGGGGAATCGTAAAACTTGTGATGCAATTTTCTTTTATTTTTATTGTAAGGTGCTCGTACGAAATTTCAAGTTCGTAGCTTTTAATTTGTTGGTTATTAGTTGATTTAATGAAATTAGTCGAAATCATACTTTTGTATGGGAGGGGGTAGAAGGTCAAGCGCGATTTTAAAATTTTGAACGCAATTTCATTTTAATTACTTTTGTTAGTTGTTATGCAAAATTTCAAATTGATAGCTTTTAATAGTTAGGTGATAATTGATTTCTTGAAAATGGTCGAAAAAATAATTTTGTATGGGAGGGGGTAGAGCAGGTAGGGGAATCGTAAAACTTGTGATGCAATTTTCTTTTATTTTTATTGTAAGGTGCTCGTACGAAATTTCAAGTTCGTAGCTTTTAATTTGTTGGTTATTAGTTGATTTAATGAAATTAGTCGAAATCATACTTTTGTATGGGAGGGGGTAGAAGGTCAAGCGCGATTTTAAAATTTTGAACGCAATTTCATTTTAATTACTTTTGTTAGTTGTTATGCAAAATTTCAAATTGATAGCTTTTAATAGTTAGGTGATAATTGATTTCTTGAAAATGGTCGAAAAAATAATTTTGTATGGGAGGGGGTAGAAGTGTTAAAGGTTTTCGACAAGTTAATATTTCGTATATTTAGGGATTTTTTTTAAATGCATTTCGCAAATTTTCAAATTTCTACCTTAAAATTTCACTCAAAAATTTTCAGCTTATGTGTTTTTTTCAATGCACATGAAACACCTTGTGCACGTTAGACCGGGGGGGTCGGTTTATAACAAATATGGATCAAGTTATTATTATTTTTCTATGTGGATTAAATATAGGTATTCACATGCAAAATTTTAACTTTGTATCTTTTACCAGAGCCCTAAAAAAATCACTCAAAGTCTTCGATATTTTTGCTTATTACCTCCCTCCCCTTACACCTCCCAACTTAAAATTTTTACAAAAATTAACTTTTATGTAGTTCTACAATCTGACATATTTTTGATTTGATATCTGTACTATTTTTGGAGATATAAGGATTTGTAATTTTGAAAAGTGCGCCATGTTTGAAATGCTCCTCATTTCCCCCCACTACTATTATTTCAACATGTTATATTTTTTTTGTATTTGCCTAGTATAGCTTAATATAAGTTTTAAGTTTCAATTACATAGCTTAAGAGATAGTTGAGATATTAGTTTTTAAGTGTTTTTCTTTGCACCCCCCCTGACCCTCCCCCTTACAATAATTAGCCGCTTTCTAAGCTGGTTCCGATGAAACTATATGCCACCTTGACGGTCTCTAAATATGATTTTGTTACGATAAGTAATTTCGAAGATATAATCATTTGAAAAAAAAATTTGGCCGACAATTGGTTCTAGGCCCCCCCTTTTCGCACCCCAATGGATAAAAAAATTAAATTATTTTTAAAAGTTGTCCCACAAACCCCTCTATATTAATGTTGAGTTTTAGCTTCCTAGCTGTTACCATGGTTGAGATATTTGAATTTGCATTTTTCGGTTTAAGTGCTCCCCCCGCCTCCCCCTGAAACCGTATACCCCCGAAAATGGGTATCCGCCTGAGATCCGCAACTATCTACAATCCCCCCAAAAATGAACTTTCTATCTTGAAGGGTTTGGGAGTTAATGTGCGCTGAGCGTACACGTCGGCGTACGGCGGACGGCGTACGGCGTACGGCGTACGGCGTACGGCGGACGGCGGACGGCGGACGGCGTACAGACAGACGGATTTTTTTTTTTTGCATTTTTAGGCTAATTTAGTTATGAAACGCGAAAAAAAAAAATTTCAGGGTAGCAAACTTTTTTTTTTTCTTGTGTCGATCACAATACTTTATTATTATAATAATAAAGTAATTTTCTTGGAAACCACAAGAGCTAATGATTTGAAATTTAGACGATATTATTTGTATTATAAATGTGATGTATGGTATAAAAATGATTTCAATCCCTCCACGCCTTCAACCAGCTTCCATACAAACTACATTTTTTCATGAAATATTTTAAACCAATTTTCGCAGTACGTATACGAGCTCAAATTTTACACTAAATTTTAATTAGCATTATAATTAAGATTGAAAAAAAGCAAGTGATTAGCTTCACTGCTTCTAGCCCCTCCTATACAATATTACACAATTTCACAACTTCACAAAAAAACATTTTTTTTTTAAATTTTGAATGTTACTGGTCTGAAATTTGAGAAATATTAGCTTCATACTATTCATAGTTATTGCTGAAAAAATCACTGAAAACTTCCAACTCCTTCTATCACCTCCCATACAAACTACACATTTTCCCTAAAACTTTTCACTAATTTTCTCAGTACCTATTAAATTGTTGAAGCTTTATTTTCATATAAAAAACGTTTTTATAGCTACTAGAAAAATTAGTTCAACGCTGGCACCTCTTCTACCATTCCCATACAAAATTTCTTAAGGTCACAAAAATTTCTGTTTCATTTAGAGTATCATACGATTGCGATTTACGCGTAGTCCTGTTTTGTCTTAGTTTATATTTGTTATACTTTGGATTATTAAACTATTCTACAGTAAATGATAAATTTACAGATTCAAAATTATATCACATTTATAGCTCAGGTCCCGTTAAAAACGAGCGACCTCTTCAAAATTATTTTCTTAAGCAAAATTTCAATTGAAACTTTATGGCAACTTTGGATAAGTAGACAATAAAATCACATTATGCCTGCTAAAACTTTCGGCTTCCATTTTTCGTCGGGATAAAACAAAAGCTACTCAATCACATGCCACGTCATGGACCCAATCGAGTTCGCTCTTCTAAATTGAGAAACTTGTGTCTATGTAATTTAATCCTTTTGTTTCAGCATCTTGTTCGCAGCCAATAATACAATGTCTGCTTCGAGTTCTTTTAACACGGAAAACTTTTCCCATTACTCCATTATAAGATTAGAAAGGAAGCACGAACAGTTCTTGTTCTATTAAACAAAACAATATATAATGATATAGAGGGTGGTTTGAAGTAAATGAAAGTTATTAGTATGTGGTAGAATGATATATGATATATAGTTCAGTTCTTGTTCTGGACCTTCCTTATTTTAGTTATTGTTGTTGTGGAAAAAGTCACTATTTACTTCGAATTCGTTTGCGTTCACCCAGCTAGCCCATTAACTTCCTAGAAAATTAACGAAAAAATTACAAAATTATGCGATCGTTTCGTGTTTTCGGAAAAAAAAGCAGCAAAAATATTGTGCTCCTTTTAGCAGGAGGAAAATATTTTAAGGTTTGGAGTAGGATAGGGGGCTACTAGGTAGCCAGTAAGCACCATCCTGGAATAATTAAAAAACCATAAATCTACTTTTGATCGTGTTTTATTGTTTGGTATGATTTCTTCTTGTGGAGGTATGAATTTTAAGTATTACTAAGTTTCGAGGTTTCCAATGTTCTTGAAAGAACCCAGTGGGAAAATCGGCTGTACTGGAATCTGTAAGCACATAAATCACATAAGCACCCTGTATTGTTATTTTCAGTAATTTTTATATTTTGAGAGTTTCAACATGCGATTTGTATGAGATCCCTGAAATGAAATAGTGGAAAAATCGGACCGTCTGTCTGTCTGTCCGTATATCTACAACATAACTCTCGAACGCTTTGAACTATCGTGCAGGAATTTCTTTTATGTCATTTTTAGCAAAAAAGAAACCTTAAGTTCGTGAACGGGCTACATACCCCAACTCCTTCTACACCTTCTATACAAATTTCATAAAATTTCGAAATTTTCATAAATCGGACCTTCGTATAGAAGATCAATTAGCGTCTATATAACGCTTATTACAGATCTTTAACCGCATCGTCTTTAAGAAATAATATAAACATTTTAGCGGCTTTCGATATTAAAAATCTTTTAGTTAAAAGTGGCCAACCTATTGTCGTGCACAGTGGAAATATAAATATAATTACAAATAACAATTCTGCAATTTTTATAGCACCATTTAATCATCAGAAAATCAAAGAAAGGATTGGTTTGAATAAATTTCAAGTACTGCAAAATTTCAACAAATCTACTATTACGCTAAACTGTATCAGAAAGAATAATTCCGAACGATTTATTTGAAGTAGGTATTTTATTCAACGTTCACTTCAAGAAACTTTCTGTTTACGATGCGTTTATTATTTATTTAATTTTTAAATTAAATTAGATAGACGACTACATAGTAAATGTTGTATTAGTTCTTTTATTTTAAGTGTAGATATAAGCACACATTTATTTATTTTGAAAATAAAAGAATCTACTACTACCACTACTTCTAATACTATATCTAAGAGAAATAAATATTCTTGGCGCCCATTGACAGATACAAGATTATATATATGCTGGGCGCAATGCATTCTAAGGTTTTTTGACTTAGGAAAACGTAGAAAAGCAAATCATCACTAGGATAGTTCCAGTTGAGTAATATTAAGTATCGGCGCTAAGTAACGAATTAATTATCATTTTAGAAAATTAAGTAAAAAAGGTTTTTCTAGACCGATTACCAATATGAATTTCGTATAAAGTTTTCAGTTTCATTAATTACAAAATCTCTGCGTTTTCAGCTTGGCTGATTTAACAATAACTTTTCTAAGTCCTCAGCTGAAATCAAATCAAATCAAAAATAATAGACATTTATTATTTTCAACTTTCTATCTTAATTGGAATATAATTTTGCCCCATTAAGAGTGATTGTTAAGCTGCTGTTCCGATCTAACCCCGATCTTTCGTCTATTAATTTATATATTAATATTTCAAATTAACAGATCAACTTTTACTCGAGACACCGAAGACCTTAATTATTGAAGGATATATCCTAACTACCGAGGGTCGGTCATTTTCGAGATTTTTAGAATCCCATATTTTGATTTGCAGGATTAAACATGTAAATTCAATCATGTATTATATTATTTTGTTGATACAATTTAATTTCATATTAATTTTATATAAATTTTTGTCCGAAAAATGTTCCAATTATTAGTACGTATTCAATACTATACTCCAGGTCAAATACAGTTGCAGAAGTATAACTGGGATGGTTTCACAAAACCATACAACATAATGGAGGGGACAATTTTTCTTATCGAAAAACAATTTCACTGATGCTTGTTGAAAAACACGAAGCCAGAAAACCTTAAAAAAACTGAAGAAAAGGCATTACCTAGATCTTAAGGACAAAAGCTAACTTCGTAGTACAACGATGATGATGATGATGATACCGAGAACGTGAAACCTTTAAATTGCGAATAACTTTCTTGTCGTAGTTTTTTTCCCTCATCCTGATATACACGCGAGTACTTTCTGCAAGTGCAGACCTATACACAGTGTCATCTACACGTATAGATCGGGAGACTTATACTTAGTATAGACTAGAACCAGTAGTCCATTACTTCGTTACGGATAACAACTCAGTTCATGGGTATTTCGGTGCACGTTTATAAAATAAAATATCGTAAGTGAAGGTAATGTATCTCTTCGATGACGTGAGAAAAATACTAAGAGACAGAAAAACGAATGAAACAAGGCAGCAAGGATAACGTTATGCAATTTCGTAGAAAGCTTGAGGACATATTTGTTTCTGTTTATGAGGCAAAAGAAAAGTCGAATTGCGTACTTCACGCATATGGTAGTAATAAAATCAGTCGAAATTAATATTAAATGAAATTTAATTCTGATGAGAGGAAATAATTTGCAGTAATATAATTAATTAAAACAGAAGTAGAACTGTTCTTACCAGTAATTTGGCGCTCACTAAATTAAGGATAATATTACTTTTCTTAGGAGCATTTACGAGTACTCCATCTTTCTTTATTCAAATTCTGTATGTAGTAAAAAAATTTCATTTCGTTTCCGAAGACACCGAATTTGTATTCAATTATCCCGAAATGCGTAAAAAAAATCACATCAAATAAAACCAAATTTCCAAAAAGTCGGGTGGAACTGTATTATTCTTGGGATAAGTTGAGCATGCGTGGGAATTAAGATGCAGGTAAGGATGGACATGAGAGACTGAATGGGGGTTCTAGGGCAATGCTATTGTCAATTATTTATCACTTAAATGTGATTACGATCAATAGCCCCACTACACATAATCAATATTTCATTCGTTTATTTACGCAAATTTGGGTTTGTAAGGGAGGAGAAGGACGAGTGGGATGATATAAAAAGTAGGTCGATGTTAATACTTTTTTAATTGATTGTTTGAATCACATTCAATATTCTCTGTATCGAATGTTAGCTTCATAGACGAAGTTTGATAGAATTTCAATGAAATTCTGTATATTTTTTATTCATGAAACCAAACATTTGAATGAGAGGGGGTTGTTGGTTTTTGATGATTTGTCGAAATTGGTCGAAATCGTATTTTTGTATACGAGGAGGTAGAACGACAGGTTTTAAAACTTTTGATGCAACTTTTTATTAAATATATGAAATTTTTTTTTTTGCTGATATGTGCATATGCAAAATTTGAACTTTATACCTTTTACTAGAGCCCTAAATAAACTACTCAAAATTTACGATATTTCGGTCCACTACCTCCTTCCCCTTTTACCCTTCAACTAAATTTTTTTTTTTCAAAAATATAAGTTGTCTTAACCTACAACAACAAAATTTCAATTTAATATTTCCATTGAATTTTGACATATAACTGTTTGAAATTTTGAAAAGTGCACCATTTTTGGTGGTATTATAAGTAGATCTTATATATATATATATTTTTTTTTCAAATTACTTTAATACAGCTTAATACTTGTCCCATATTTCAATTACGTATCTTAAGGAATAGTTGATATATTAGTTTTTAAGTGCTTTTCAATGATTCTGCTCCTGGCCCCACCCTCCACCCCTACAAGTAATGGGCTCTCTCTATGTTGATAATAACTAAGCTATAAGTCACCTAATTGGTCGAAAAATTTTAAGTTATTGTGTTAAGTAATGGCAAAGATATGATCATTTGAAAAAATCAGTTGACAATTGATTTTTAGCCGTCCTTTTGCACTAGATAAAAAATTAGTTAGTTAGTTAGATAGTTAGTTTCACTTTTTCCCCATATATCACTGTACTGGAAAGTTGAGTTTCAGTTTTCTATCTGTATTTGTAGTGGAGATATTGGTCTACAATCCTCCAAAAAATAACTTCTCTATATCTAAGGGTTATTATTATTTTTTTTTTTGCATTTTTAGGCTAATTTAGTCATGAAACGCGAAAAAAACAAAATTTCAGGTGGCAAATTTTTTTCTCTGTGTCGATCAGAATACTATATTATTAGAATAATTAAGTAAAATTGTATAGATATTCTAAAACTCTAAATCTAAACGGAAAAAAGATCCGCTCCCGAATGACAATCATTCCGAAAAACAATCTTGGCATATTTAATAATTTCACTCATCTTTTGCGATAATTCCCATCCTTTTCTATACAGGTTTAATCGAGTTGGCTTTGACACAGACAAACACACTAGGTCACAACACAACCTTTTTTTTTTTTTCTTAATACTGGGAGCTCATATAATCGTGATAATATCAATCAATCAATCAAATTCCTGTTAAGACCCCCTATAGGGGCATAGGACAGAAACAACTCTCTTCCACAAGCCGCGATCCTGAGCATCGGCTTTAAGCTGTTGCCAGGACTTGTGATAATATGGAAAGGTGAAAATTGCATTGCTAAAATTTATTTTCAACTACAAATGAGGTCAATAATTGTAAGGGGGAGTGCCAGGGGGATGTAAAGAAAAGCCCTTAGAAATTAATATCTCGACTATATCTTAACTTGACACGTATATTGAGCAGTACTACTACAGTAATAATTTGGTCATAATAGTAGTTAGGGAAATGGGGAACATTTCAAAAAAATATATATCACACAATTCAATTTTAGTATTAAGTTGATATTTGCTTAGATGTACATAAAGAAAAACGAATAATTTAAACCAGAACTGCTATCGATCAAAGAGGAGCCCTAACCTGCACGAGGTGTTCCATTAGTATTGAAAGCAGGACTACGATTAGGTGTAAATCCCAAACATGCGATTTTCTAGATGAAAGAGATTTTTTTTTTAATCTAGGAAATTTTTTTTGTGTAGCGGTAGAAGGGGTAACTGGTTTGAACTAATTTTTACACATCATGCTAGAGAATGACTTTGACCTATACGACATTTAAGCTTCAGAATTTTAATAGGTACTAGAAAATTAATTTATTGTATTTAGTGCAATTTAGCAATATGTATGGGAGGTGCTAGAAGGAGTAAAGAGTTATTATTGAATTTTTCAGAAGCAACTGCAAATATCATTCAATTGACATGTTTTAAATTTCAGATCTAAGCCATTCTTATTTTTTAAGAAAATCGACTTTTTGTAAAGCTGGGAAATTGTGTCATATTGTATGGGAGAGGGTAGAAAGAGTGCTGCTAATCGTCTAATTTTTTTTTGTTGGTTTTACTAATAATTGAACGTTATCAATTTGAAATTATGCAAAAACACTTTTAAACATATTTAATACTAAGTTGCATCAAAAGTCTTGAAACTCCTCTACCCCCTCTCATATAAAAGAATGATTTTATCAACTAATAATCAACAAATTTAAAGCAGCCAACTTGAGATTTTGTACAAGGACCTTACAAGAGAAATGAAATAAAACTTCATCACAAATTTTACGATGGACTTGCCTCCTCTACTCTGTTCCATATATGTAAATGATAGGTGAATGTAAAATACTCCGAATTTTATGAAATTCTATGCAACTTCATCTATGAAACTCACATTCTATACAGAGAATATTAGAAGTCATTCAAGCAATCAATTAGAAAATTATTAACATCCACCAACCCTTACTATCACCCCTCTCCCTCTCATCATTAAAATCCAAACTTGCATAAACGAATGAAATATTCATAACATGTACTGGAGCTATTGATCGTATTCGCAATTAAGTGTTAAGTTGACAGCGGTTCTGCCCTAAAGGGGGCTTCACTTATGAAAGGGGGTTTCACTTATGAAAGGGGGTTCAACTTAGTCTTCCTTATCCACTCTGACTTGCATATTGACTTTCCATGCGCCCGACTTTTTGTCAGTTTATTTATACATTTGACCAATTTTCTCTAAAACTACTCATCCAATCGGTGTATTTTTTTTCATAGAAGACAAAACTGTCTACAAACAGAGTGAGTGAAATTTAAAATTTCAAGTTTTTTAATATTGTAATATGTGACTGACTTGAAGATTTCTATTCCTTCAAACTAGATGTGCTAAATGTACATATATGCAACATTCCCAAAAATTGTAGAGTTCATCATCAATGGTTTGATAAATATTTTCACAGTACATTTCGAATTGAAAGAAAAGATTTCCGGATTCTACACTATTACACTTTATTATTCGTGACGTTTCGGTCTCTGCTGAAACCTTTATCAAACTGTTTGATTTGGAGAAAAATAATTTAATTGAAATTTCGCAATTTCGTGAATTTTTTATGGGAGGGAGTGGAAAGAATGAGGTGTAGAAGATAAGTGTTTTCACAATTGCTTGCATTTATAATAAAAATAATTATGGCAAAAGTTCATTCTTTTAACTTTGCTAGTTGCAATGAAAACCAAATAAATGCATTTTTGAGAATTGCGCACTTGTATGGGAAGGGATAGAATGTGTAAGGTTATCGGATCAATATTCTTTGACGTTGATTATATTCATATCATTATAATACGACCTAATTTTCAAGTCGATAGCTGAAATGTTTTCGGAGAAAAATCAATTTTTTCCAATTTCATGAAATTTACATAGGAAGGGGTAGAAGGAGTGGCTGATGTAGCCCGTTCGCGAACTTAAAGTTGTTTGCTAAAAATGACATAAGACAAATTTCAGCACGATAGATCAAAGCGTTCGAAAGCGATGTTGTAGACAGACGGACATACATGCGGTCACTCGGAATCAAAGTTTTTAAGCAACAACAAATATATCTGTACCCTTGGCAACTCTGTGCCAGCATTACTTCTTCGCGTTACAAGCGGCAAGGAAAATATCATAAATTTTCAGATTTCATCTAGAGTATACCTACATGAAATCAATAATGCTAAATCACGGGCAGTATAGGTTCTAGCTAGGATGTAGCCTAGTGGATAGCATGTTGGTCTCAAATGCGAAGGTCGTGAGTTCAAATCCCGGTCGACGCATAATTCCAGCACGCTACCTGCTTGGGTGTACCTTGGTCACCTCAATCTACGAAAATGAAAAATTCGTTGTCTAACAACCCATCCACAATAAATAATGAAAAATGTCAAGGAACCAGAAGGCCCGATTTGGGATGGAGCGCCATTGTAGAAGGTTCTAGATACTTTTACTCGTGATTCTCACTTCAAAGAGACATAAAACACATCTTGTTTGAATTAATATTTGAATGCGCGCAGTTTTATTAATTAATTAATATCTATCAAAAGTTGAATACTGGGCATACGTAACGAATAATTTGCTAGCAGAAAGAAATTTTCACCAAAATTTACAATCTTCTAAATATAATTCTGCTTAATGAATCAAATATTACATATTCTCTTAGTAAATGGAGCCAAGCATTTTATCTATGTATATATTTTTCCTTTCATATTTGAGTGAACGACATACGACGCGAGTATACTTTTAAGTTTGTACTGCAGCTATTCGTTAGTACCATATACGTGTTAAATGTGATCTAGCATGGTCAGGTTTCTGAATATTAATATAGAATAAGATATATAGCATATGACGAGTTTTAAATTGCATGTCTGGGAAGTCTTGATTGCGCTCACTTGTAAATTATTGAAATTTTGACATATTTACATTAGTGATAATTTGGTAATTTTCGCTTTTGAAGCATTGAAAATAATTCGAATCCATATTGAATGATTATTTAGCGATTATGCACTCAAGAGCTTACTTCCTTAGCCATTTTGCAATGAAAAAAACTAATTTTTAGAAAACTACTGGGCCGATTTCTATGAAATTTTGCATACATGTTCTAACATCAAAAATAAACATTTATGGCAGAGGAATTAAAAAAATATTAATTGGAATCAGAATTGTGAAATTTTTCGAATTTCTTAGATTTTTAAAGAACCTGCCAATGACGATATAGAAATAATCTCAGCCATTTCGTTAAGTGTTGATGACACAACAACAAAAAAAACGTGTTGATATCTTTTATAATTTCGAAGAATAGTGTACTGAAACTTGAAAAAGTTAATTTAATTTAATTTAATAATCAGACGAGCCAAAAAAACAAAAGTAGTTGTTTTTAGAGTTTGTTATGTTGCCTTCTTGCTATTATCTTATAACCTTCCTTGTAAATTGTAGTTAATACTTTCCATTATTTACGTTTCGAATCGTTTGTTTTTATTTTTCAAGTTTGTTGTGATTTATGATTTTGAAATTTAAATTTTTCAAAACAAAAATTGTATTTAGTTTTAGAAATTTCAATCACTTCTTCTACTTCTACTTCTACAATGGCACTACAGCCCAAATCGGACCTTGGCCTCCTGATATTCAGGTTCCTTAACATTTTATATTACTTATTGTGGAAGGGTTGTTAGCCCTTCGCACAACCCTCTTTCTACGAATTTTTCATTTTCGTAGATTGAGGTGACCAAGGTATATCCAAGCAGGCTATGTGCTGAAATTATATATTGCGCCGACCGGGATTTGAACTTACGACCTTCGCATTACAAGACCAACACGCTACCTACTAGGCCTAGCTTTCAATCACTTCTACTAATCGAAAAATTGCAAAATAAAATTTTTTATGCGCAGAATTGAGTGTTAAATCAGAATCGACGATAAAAAAAAATCGCTGATTTTTTTTTTAGAAAGTGACCCCATTAATTGATAACATGGTAAGCTATTACTTCCACATGCGGTTTTAAGCAGACCAATTATTTTCGAATACTTGGCTATAGTTTAGTAGATTGCGTGTTACTTTGAAATGTGGGAGATCGATTGAAACTTTAAAGTCCTAAAATCTTCATCTTATCGATTAGAATCTACCTCTACTGATCATATCTATACCATCATCATCAATGGCGCGACAGCCCAAATCGGGCCCTGGCCTCCTGAAGTCGTCGCCTCCAATCGTCTCGATCCAAAGACCGCGTCCTCCAGCTGCTAATTTTTAAAATGGCTTTGCTGTCTTCATCAACCGAGTCTTCCCATCGCTTGCGTGGTTTGCCTACTGGCCGGTTACCACTCGCTTTGCCTTTAAGAGCACGTTTGGGGATTCTTCTGTCTTCCATTCGCTCTACATGGCCAGCCCACTGCAGTTTACGTAGCTTGATGAACGTTGAAGCTTCTGGCTCGTCGTAGAGTTGATACAACTCATGGTTGTATCTTATTCGCCATTCCGTTCCTTCCTTCACAGGTCCCAAAATTCTTCGGAGGACCTTTCTTTCGAATGCGTTAACTGCTTTTTCGGAAGTTCGCGTTAATGTCCATGTCTCGCTGCCATAACAGAGCACAGGTCGTATAACAGTTTTATAAATCCGCAGCTTATTGTTCCTGTGCACTTTCTTGGATTTCATTATTGGAAGTACCGAATAATACGTCTTATTTGCAAGTATTATCCGTCGTTTGATTTCGTCTGTTTCATTACCGTCCTTTGCTAGATTAGCCCCAAGATATATGAAGTTGTCCACACTCTCCAAATTATATTCCGCAATTGTTATGTTTTGTCTGATTGGCGTTCTCCTTCTTGTTTGCGTCATTACTTTTGTTTTGCTTTCATTAATGCGCAACCCGACTTCTTTTGCGGCGGAGTCAAGATTGACAAATACCTCCTTCGCACTAGGGAAGGATCTTGCTAGAATGTTAATGTCGTCAGCGTATGCTACTAGTTGGGTGGACTTGAATAGTAGTGTCCCGTTGGTGTCGACTGGGATTTTTCGGACGACATACTCTAGTGCCAAGTTGAAAAGCATAGGAGCTAGACCATCTCCCTGCTTTAAACCACATTCCGTTCGAAAGCTGGTTGTGGAATCGGTTTGTATTCTCACCTGGGATTCAGTGTTCGTCATTGTGAGTCTTGTTAGTCGGACTAGTTTTGGAGGAATTCCAAAGTCAAGCATGATTTGGTACAGTACGCTCATCATATCTATACACATAAATATAATTGTAGTGTCTGTCTGTTATTTACTTATAAATGGCTACAAGTTAGTGTTTTGCCTTATTTGTACAGTAACTATGCAGAATTAAACGTTTTTAAAAATGTTCTATCTGTCTGTCTTACCGGCTTTCATGCAGAAACGGGTAAACCGATTGTAATACAACTTTCATAGAATATTAAGTGTGCTTCGAGATTAAATCTGCGTTTGTTTTTATTTCAATAACTCCACGCCGTCTACCATCTCCCATACAAAATGACTCATTTTCAAAAACATTTAATGATACTTTTTTTTGAAAATCATAGAAGGGAATAATTTGAAATTTAGAATATATTATTTTTACCATAAATCTGATCTATGGTATACAAATTATTTGAATCACCACCTCCGATACAAACTGCACTTTTTCATGAAATACTATAAACCAATTTGCTCACTACATATAAAATTTATCGAGCTAATATTTTGTACTAAATCTTTAATTAGTGTTATAATTAATATCAGGGATAAGTAAACTAATTAGCTTCTAGCTTTCTAGCCCTCTCGTACAATATCATCTTTTCAAAAATTCGATTTTCTTCAAAAATATGAAAGGTACTTATCCAACATTTAAAATAAATCAATTACATGATGATTATAGTTGTTTCTCAAAAAATCACTAAAAATCACCTCCATCTCTTACCACTTCCCACACACACTGCACAATTTCAGTAAAATCAATGTACTCCTTTTCTCAGTATCTATTAAAATTTTGAAACTTGAATTTAGCACAAAACATTTTTATAGCTACTCTAGTATGATGTGGAACTAATTAGTTTAATGCGGACACCCCTTCTTCCACTCACCATACAAAATTTTCTAAGATCACAAAAATTTCGATTAAATCTATGATTGGGCTTTACGGATAATCGTAGTCCTGTTATGTTTTCAAGCTTAATGTTATTTTATTTGGGCTTTTTTTTAATTATCACAAGCTACAACTATTCACATGTCCTTAATGCTCTTCAATACGTATATGATCTCAAATCATGGGATCGATTTGATCACGAACCTGTCCCATACAAATGCGAGTATCATGGTTCCATTGTTAATAATTTATGATGCAAACAAAATGCAAAGCATTAGTTCCATTAAACTAAGCAGATTATATATACATATATGCCACATAATGTATTCATCATCAATGGCGCGACAGCCCAAATCGGGCCCTGACCTCCTGAAGTCGTCGCCTCCAATCGTCTCGATCCAAAGACCGCGTCCTCCAGCTGCTAATTTTTAAAATGGCTTTGCTGTCTTCATCAACCGAGTCTTCCCATCGCTTGCGTGGTTTGCCTACTGGCCGGTTACCACTCGCTTTGCCTTTAAGAGCACGTTTGGGGATTCTTCTGTCTTCCATTCGCTCTACATGGCCAGCCCACTGCAGTTTACGTAGCTTGATGAACGTTGAAGCTTCTGGCTCGTCGTAGAGTTGATACAACTCATGGTTGTATCTTATTCGCCATTCCGTTCCTTCCTTCACAGGTCCCAAAATTCTTCGGAGGACCTTTCTTTCGAATGCGTTAACTGCTTTTTCGGAAGTTCGCGTTAATGTCCACGTCTCGCTGCCATAACAGAGCACAGGTCGTATAACAGTTTTATAAATCCGCAGCTTATTGTTCCTGTGCACTTTCTTGGATTTCATAATGTATTACTACCTACAATTTCAAAAATCCTCATTATTGTGATTCTTAAGCTCGGTCCACACTATATAACAAAACATGCTATATAACCATGTTATATAACATGTTGTACAATTTTTGGGAAAATCTAACAAAACTTGTTGTTCTATAACATGTTATATGCTATCGGTCAAGTGTCGGTAAACATCAAAGGAAGTTATATAATATTGCTATGTGACATGTTGCAGGATCGTCCACATTTGCGTAACATGTTATAAGAGGTTCAGTTTCATTTTGATTGTCAAAGTGCGAACATGGAGTGGTCCCAACAAAAAGTAGGATTCTTACCCTTTCGCGAAAAAACCGAACTGTGGGATACACGAAATCCTTATCATAAGATAAGGGAGAGGATACATGACACATGGATGGAAATCGCAATGTCTTTAGGAACCGACAAGGCAACGATTGCAAAAAAAAAACGATCGCTAATAGGACAGTTCTAAAGAGAACTGAAGAATCCAAAATCCGGATCGGCTGCATTTTTAACGTCAAAATGGTTTGGTTTTAAACTTTTATTATTCTTAAATGATAAGAATAAATAAAAAAATAAAAAGGCCGAACTCAAAATTTTCTTTTGCGTTTTTTAGCTTGTTGAACTTTTGCAGCTATTATAACAGAAACCGCGACGCAAGGAACAGCTGCTTTCACCACCAACATGTTGCACTACACTGACAGATAAATGCTATAAAACATTTTGGTAGGTGTAGACATAAATGTTATATAACAATGTTACAAACATTTTATTATATTACAAAGTTAAATAACATGTTATATAGTGTGGACCGAGCTTTACGCGGACAAAGTCGCGGAGGATCGCTGGTATTACATAAACTTTTCCAATGCCCCTCAGAAGAGACAAAAATGTGACAAATGTGATCAATTTTGTCGCAATACTTGAATGTAGCCATGCTTCGCAAAATCTTGGAAGAATGAAATAGTGTTAAAAAAGGTTGGATTTGCGGCATTGTGGCTGAAAAATTGAACAAATATAAATTTTAAATTAAGTCCACAAATTTTTTCGGCAGCTGTATTCAAATTAAACTATTTGTCATTCTTTTGTCACAATTTTTGGCACTGTTTTATGCTTGCAGTTGATTTGTTCTTATTAGAAATAATTAAACTTCTGTACTATTGTCACCAAATATTCAGAATTAAATTTAAACGTTGTGCTATCAATCGCGTAGTAATTTTCAAATTTATTCAGTTTTCAATTTTCAGTAGAGACGCCCGGTCCAGAAGTAACTCCTCAGACGTCTGGTAAACCACGGAGGACCTAGTGCTCATCCGGGAGCATGTCAAACTCCAGACTTACATTTTTCGCAAAATATTTTTTAACACCTCTGAGTCAATATCTGCCTTATTTTTAAATTTCCAGTCAAATTTGATCTTAAGGACTTAGAAAACCTGCGAATAAAACCATTGATTTTAAATTTGTTTAGGCAAAATGAGTTATAATGATGATGGAATGGCGCTACAGTCCATATCGACTCTTGGCCTCCCGGACGCACCTCCTCCAGTTATCCAGGTCCAATGACCGCGTGCTCCAGTTTGAAAAATGGAGAAGCGATCGACAATCTGTGTCGAATGAGTCCTTTCAGTGGCCTTAAGCTTTGCCCTTGAGCACTCGTCTTTGGATTCGTTCCTCGTGCATTTGTTCCACGCAGTCAGCCCATTGTAGCTTGCAGAGTCAGATCACGATAGATGCTGGTGGGTCATAGTTGATACAGCTAATGGAATTCGCCAAACATCTCCTTCCTTAACTGCTCCGTACACCTTCCGGAAGAATTTTTCGCTCAAACGTGTTGATTAAATTCTCCGACACTTACGTCAAGGCCCAAAATGAGTTATGAGCTATTACATAATTTTTCGCTTTAATAAAAAAAATTAATTAAAAAATATCCTTGCCTTACTCAAAAAACGTTTTCGAACTATGCATTTTTTTCCTCATGATGTCCGTAAATATCTAAGAATTACAACCATCAGAAGTTTCGTTTCAGTGCTTCACATGCTACAGTATGCTCGATGTCGAGTTTAATATATAAACACCATACAGGACTATACAGAAACACAGAGATTGTGTAATACTCGTGTCATTATTTCATTTCAAATTGAGAATGACCCGGAAAACGCCCCAGCTCTAAACATTTTACCCAAGAATTCACAAAAACTTGCAATCCTTATCGGAACCGGTGCACATAGAGCACTCACCTCAATAGTTCGCTTGTTGGTTTGAACTCTGGTAAATGGCGAAAAAAGCCCTGAATTATGTGGGGACCTCATAATTATACAAATAAAAAGTCCTGCTGGTCTCCATTCCACATTGTAGTCGTTTCTTTTTTTTTCGTGTGACAGTGCAATTACTTAATTTGCATACGTCCAGTATTGTATACCGCAACCTTCTGGATCGGGCGACAGATGGCTCGGAGCCCCTTGAAGTAAAACTGAAGCGTTGAAAATTAGATTTTTTCCGGTATTTCAAACGAGAAAAAGATATTGTGAAAAATGAACGGGACGTGACGGAAATAGTGGACACCTTCATATGTCTTGCCATACAGATATATGAGCACAATTCGTACACATTTGTTTCGCAATCGAAATAAAGAAACCGTCGATAATTTGATTTCGATTTTCGGTTGCCTTCTTGATTTGCAACCGAAAAAGAAATCTCGTGCCTTCGCTTTTTTTCATGTTCTTATAGCTTGAAGCGATTCATCAAGGACTTTTTTCCGATTTCCTGGAGAAAATAAAATTAGAAAGACGAAGAAAAAAAAAATGTGGTCTGGCGATTGATATTCGCCCAGGAATTACTAATCGTGTATTCAGAATTTTTATTGGGGTTTTGATTCGAATTTATACAGGATAAAGAAAGTGGGAGATTGAGATGGAGAAATGGTCGTTTGTTTGCTCAATTATGAGGATACTCGAATTGGTTCTTGGTGATACTGTAATCAATTTTTACTATTCATCAAATCATGCATATATTACTATAGGCTCGATGTGAGTGGTGGCTGTTTCATTAAAAAAAAGGATGTTATAATGTTTATACTACATTTTTCTGCTTTCAAGATTTTATTGTAGCAATTTCATTCAAAAACCGTAATTTTTGCAATCTAATATATTTAAGACTCCTTATAAAGGTATCGGAAAATATATCTTAAGATAAAACATCGAAAAATGTACTCTGTGATTTTGAACCACTCGTGAATAAAAAATTCATTCACTTTTTTGAACGATTTATAAAGCTATGTGAGGCTTCCGTGGAGTAGTGGGCAGCATGCTTGCTTCACAGTCAATAGGTCGTGGGTTTGATTTCGACTTTAGACAGTGGGATTTTTCTTAAGCCCGAATTTTCAGTTGCTACTGGCGATGAAAAATTATTCGAAATAAAAAATAGTGGGCAAACGATATAAAAGTGAAACAGTTCCACATCAAGAAGATCTATAAACTCAGTAAATAGTTTCTATTCGCTTTCTATCATTCAGTCCCCATAACATCTGCAAATCAGTAGCAGCCATTACATCTGAAAAATAAACCAGCTTCTGGACTCGTTACGATCATTCTCACTCCCCTTCTCCTACCTTCCCAATCCCATTCCTACCCCCCAAGACAGTGTCTTTGCATGGCTCATAAAAGCCGAAATTGCCTATAACACTGGTCATTCAGTAAGAAAAAAATCTATTCCTTGGTTGTTATGTGTTGCAACCCTTATCTTATTGCGAAACTTTGCTTTCAATCCAATTCGTGAGAAATTGGGAAAAAGTTGCTCAATATCTTGATTATTTAAATGTTGGAGCTCGCCAATTGAAATTCCAGAAATAGTATCATAGTAACACTTTCATTATTTATTTAAACCCTTGTTAAACGCAAACTTTCTATTTACTTAACACAGTTCCTATCATCGACGCGTTTTGCCATTTTGCATAATTAAAATATTTGTCCATTCGGTTTTCAGATTAATTATTGTTTGGATTTCAAACTATTTAATTCGTTTTCTGAAATTCAAGTGAACAGGGCTTATTAGAAAATTTGAAAATGTACGTACGTCAACATAACTCCCTTTTCAAAAAAAGAATTACGACGGAGATAAAATGACCTCTATTCTAAATGTCGTCTAAACTGATTCAAGAAATCTTAGACGTAATTCCACATTTAAAAAATCATAAAAAAGTTCAAATCAATTTTACTCTATTATTCTAATAATAAAGTATTGTGATCGACACAGAAAAAAAAAATTTGCAACTCTGAAATTTTTTTCGCGTTTCATGACTAAATTAGCCTAAGCCTACAGAAAAAAATCTGTCCCGCCGTATGCCGTACATATGGACTCATATCTCCGAGACCGTTAAAGGTAGAATGTTCGTTTTTGGGTGGATTGTTGGTTGGGTAAGTGAGCTCTATTTTCTAAATGTTGGGAGGTATTAGGCGGAAGGGGTAGGCGGGGGAGGTGGGGGGAGGGAAAAAGTCAAAAACTACACTTGCTAATATCTTCACCACGAATGCAGATAGGAAGTTGAAAATCAGTAGAGATATAGAATAGGTTGTGAGAAATTTCAAAAATAATTTAATTTTTTTATCCATTGGCGTCCGAAAAGGAGGGGCTAAAACAAATTGTCGGCCGAATTGTTTTTTCAAATAATTATATCTTCGAAATTACTTATTGTAAAAAATTCATATTTTGGGACCATTAAGGTGGCATATAGTTCCACCGGAATCAGCTTAGTGAGTGGCTAATTATTGTATGGGAGAGGGTCAGGGGGGTGCAAAGAAACCCACTTAAAAATGAATATCTCAACTATCTCTTAAGCTATGTAATTGAAACTTGAAACATATATTAAACTATACTAGGCAAATACAAAAAAAAATATAAAAAATTGAAATAATAGTAGTGGGGGCAAATGGAGAGCATTTCAAAAATGGCGCACTTTTCAAAATTACATTTCCTTATACCTCAAAAAAGAGTACAGATATGAAATCGAAAATTTGTCAGATTGTAGAACTATATAGTGGTTAATTTTAATAAAAAATTTAAGCTAGGAGGTGTAAGGGGAGGGAGGTGATAAGCAAAAATGTCGAAAGTTTTGAGTGATTTTTTTAGGGCTCTGGTAAATTATATGAAGTTTAAATTTTGCATGTGGATACATCTATTTGATATATATAGAAAAATAATAATAACTTGATCCATAATTGTTATAAACCTACCCCCCTGTCTAACGTGCACAAGGTGTTTCATGCGCATTGAAAAAAACACATAAAGTGAAAATTTTTGAGTGAAATTTTAAGGTAAAACCTTGAAAATTTGTAAAATGCATTTAAAAAAAATCTCTAAATAAGCAAAATACTAACTGGTCGAAAACCTTTAAAACTTCAACTCCCACAGAAAATTATTTTTTCGACCATTTTAAACAAATCAATTATCACCTAGCTATCAACAGCTATCAATTTGAAATTTTTCAGAAAAACTTCTTAGTTGAAATAAAATTGCGTCAAAAGTTGTGAGATCGCGCCTGTCCTTCTACCCCCTCCCATACAAAAGTATGATTTCGACCATTATTAAGAAATCAATTATCACCTAACCGTTTAAAGCTACCAATTTGAAATTTTGCATAAAAACTTACTAAATTATTAGAAATGAAATTACGTCAAAAGTTTTGAAATCGCGCTTTCCCTTCTACCTCCTCCCATACAAAAGTATGATTTCGACCAATTTCATTAAATCAATGGTTATTAACCAACAAACTAAAAGCTACGAACTTGAAATTTTGTACAATCACCTTGCAAGAGAACCAAAATAAAACTGCATGTCAAATTTTACGATTGCCCTACATTCTCTACCCCCTCCCATACAAATGTTCGGTTTCGTGAATGTAAAATACACCGAATTTTATGAAAATTCTATGCAACTTCGTCTATGAAACACATTATATACTGAGAATATTGGACGTAATTCAAGCAATCAATTAAAATGCTATTATCATCCACCCACCCATACTATTACCCCTCCTCCTCCCCTCATAAGAACCCAAACTTACAGAAACGAATGAAATATTGTTAAATTGCCCAAGAACTCCCTTTCACATAGTCTTCCCTAACCACTCTAACCTGCATATTGACTTTTCACTCATCCACAACTTGTCGCAAGAATAATAAAGTTTCGCCCGACTTGTTGGCAGTTTATTTACTCTTTGAAATCTCTTACAAACACTTTACTAGAATGGTTAATAAAAAACCTATCAAACTATACATTTTGAAATTAAATTAAGGCACACACCTGAGTTGGTGGTTAGAATTAAAAATTATTCAAAATAAAAAATGGGCTATATACTCTGTAAATGGCTTCTGTTCGCTTTCTGTGTTTGTGTATTGCAAATAAAGGCCGAAATTGCCTATAACATAGGTCATTCTGTAAGAAAAGTGAATTTATGATCATTCATCTAACTATCCGATGCTTTATTAACAGTTTGACCCGATTGGAACTCTAAAACTATCCATTAAACCAACCCCACTGTGTAATCTAATGTAATCTAGTATACTTACTCCTAACTAACTATCACATCAGTTGTTTCCACTTATTAAGTAATTTTTTAGGTTTTATTTGAAATGTAGTCACCTAAATCTCAATATTTCGGAGCTTCTAAATTGCAGTTGCTTATCATTATTAAAAGTCGATAGCGAAACTCTTGTTTTCACAGTCCAAATCACAATGACCTATAAATGTGGAGTTATATCAACCATTTTTTAATTGGTGTGCAAGCACATATAATAGGATTAGTCAGTTACATAATCTGCAGAAACTATGAAGAACGTGTCTTGCAAGAAACACTTGAACAACTTATGCAAGTGTCCAGCCCAGGACAGAAAATATCTTCGAGAACCAACTTTAATATTTTTCAAGAACGTCTCTCGTCTCTACTTGAAATACGAGAAGTCTGTTAAACTTTGCTGCAACAACAGAAATTTTTAAAATAAACAAGGAGCTCTTGAAGCCGAATTCATTTCATTTCTTCTGTTTAAATACTATAGGTATCTCCATTAAAACCAGAAGGTTTTTGTGATGCTACCATCGATCCTAAAACCAAACATAACTTACTAGCAGTCGAAGTGCTTAATTGCGAAATGCTTTCTTAATTTCCTAAATAAGCTCGATATTACCTTTGTTTGTTTGTCTGCTTCATATATTGTGTTGACTTTGTATGAATTTTTTTAGACGTTCACAATGATTTGTTACTATATTTTGAAATGTTCATAAAGGGTTTACCTGATTTTGGAAATGTGGTATGAATTTTTTCGAAGCCAATTTGGTGATATCATAATCAGGAAAATAAATTTATATTCTTCTTACTTTGTACTTGTCAAATTAGTTGTGACACTAGTTGTCACATCAGACCAGCTTTGACAATTTGGGTATCAGTACTTGACAAATTCCATGTGGGTCAATTACTTAAATTACTTCGGTGATGTGTGCAGAGTCAGTTCACATCATCAAGGCTATAAAATGCGGATAATTTTCGTTGCTTTCGGCTTGGAGGAATTATTTCATTGATATGCCTCAGCCCATAATAAGAACACTTGCATATCCCTAGGGATAATAACACCAACATTATAGCACGACAAATATTTAAATTTTTTTCAAATTTTGTGATAACAAAATCGAAATCTTAAGCAATATGTAAAACAAACTATCAACACCATAGCATGTGGAAATTCTGAAAAAATTTCATAATTGTGTGACAAAAAATCACACCACTTAGCATTGATATTTCTTCTCCAATCGTTCCTGTCTCTAATTTGGAGTATTCTTACTGAAACCTGAATGGGTTGAATTCGAATGCAGATTCATAGAATTATAAGATATGGTAAAGTACTTTTTGATCTCTATTTGAGTACTATGATTGAATAAATTGAATTACTCCTTCAAAAATGAAGAAATACTAGGCAACAACTGGACCGTATATAGAAATGATAGGAATTACAGCGCAACAGGTCTGTCAAAAGGAGGGGTATCCTAATTCTAGTTCACAAATCTTTATCTCGTGAGATTGTAGACACAACACCAACAACATTTTTTGAACATAAATTTATCAGAATCAAACTGATTAATAGATATGTTTTCATCGGTGTTGTATATATCCAACTCGATAATTATGTCGCTGTAGCTAGGGTGGAGCCTAGTGGTTATCGTGTTGGTCTGCAATGCGAAGGTCGTGAGTTCAAATCCCGATCGACGCATAATTCCAGCACACTATATTCTTGGGTATACCTAGGTTACCTCAATTTACGAAAATCAAAAATTCGTAGATAGAGGGTTATGCGAAAGGCTAACAATTCTTCCGCAATAAATAATGAAAATATTAATGAACCTGAAGGTCAGGAGGCCAAGGCCCGATTTGGGCTGCAGCGCCATTGAAGAAGAAGATGTCGCTGTAATAAAGCAAAAAGATAAATTTTCAGAACCCTGGTTAGATAAAAACCTCAGATCACTGCGGAATAGAAGACATAATCAATTTTAAAATTTTGAGAAAACGGGCGCGATTACTCCAAATCTTCAGAAAAGATATGAAACGCTGGCCTCGGAGTTATCTTCTAAGCCCCGGGTTGCGTATGAGTGTTGTGTAAAAAATGTTGGTGGAGATATCATAACAGACCCAAAAAGATTTTTCGAATTTGTTAATACGAAACGAAAAAGTTCGGGGTATCTCGTAAACATGTCCAAAGGAATCACGCAATCTTCCTGCCGGCGTAACATCTGCAATATGTTTGCTGACCGTTTTCAAGAAGTTTTTGGTGCCCCGTCAGATTCAATCCACAGCGAACCCAACATTTCGGTTCCCCACTTGTTGACAATATCTTTTTGTCCATTGAGGAGGTGCTCGATGCTCTCACAACTATTGATATCAAAAAAAGATCCAGGTCTTATCTTATTTCTCCCCTATTTTGATCAAAGTATGCCCACCAACTTTTAAAGCCTTTACATTTTCTCTTCAATAAGTCATTGTCATTGGGAACTTTCCCATCGGCTTGGAAATCGTCGCATCTCACACCCATCCACAAGAATGGCTACAAATGAAAAGTTGAGAATTACAGAGGTATAGCAATTCTATCAGCTATACCGAAATTATTCGAAAAAATAATCTGTGATAAATTTACCAATATGATCAACCCTATTCTTAATGGCCAGCAGCACGGTTTTAGAAAAGATCGCTCGACCACGACGAATATCATGATTCTCGTTTCTGATACGCTCTGCGCACTTGAAAATGAGCATCAAATCGACACAATATACACCGACTTTAGCAAAGCGTTCGGCCGAGTTGATCACAATTTCCTGATTTTAAAGTTAACAAAAATTGGTGTGACAGGATCTACTTACTACTACTATCTTAATAATAGAACTCAATTTGTTAAGTTTCAAGGTTTTATTTCTAGGGAAATATTAGTGTCCTCTGGGATACCCCAAGGAAGTCACTCGGGAACTCTGTTATTTAATGTTTTTATCTCAGATCTATAAGAATTATTGGAAAATGTTTCACATCTGATGTACGCTGATGATCTGACAATATATCATGCCATAGCCTCGCCCGCAGATGCCGCATTCCTGCAATCCAATCTTATTGCGCTAGATCATTGTTGCACAAATTAGAGCTTAACTCTTAACCTTCTCATCCTCATATCACCATGACTATATCTTAAGTGGAACTCAACTACATCGTGTTGATCGAATTTAGGACCTCGGCCTAATACTGGATAATAAACTGTGCTTTTCGTAATAATCGAATAATTTCTAAAGCCAATAAGCTCTTGGGTTCATTAAAAGAAGAGCCAAAGAGTTTAAGAATCTACGGATCTCCAAATCTTTATTCTGTTCTCTTGTCGGCCTTATTCTGGAATATGTATGTCACATTTAGGACCCCTTTTCCAGTTTTCCAGCAAGAGAATAGAGTCAATTCAGAAGCAATTCCTTCTTTTTGCTCTCAGGGACTTGTATGATCCTAGAGACTTTGAAAACTTTCCACCCTACACAGTTAGGCTGCAATTATTAAATCTTTTACCGCTTGGTTCTAGAAGAACTGTGCTCACATCCTGTTGTACCTTAGATGTTTTGAATGGCGATATTAAGATTGACCACATCTCAAATAAAGTCAGACTCAATGACAATGTCAGGCTAACGAGACATTCAAGACCACTTAAGGAATATTCACATCGTACAGATTACGAACAAAATGAACCTATTAACAGATGCTGTAGAGTATTTAACAAATTCAGTGCACACTATACACCTCCAATAAGTAAGCTGGCATATAAACTAAGAATACGCTTCGTTTTATAACGTACCCACACCACGTTTGACACTTCCACCAGTGCCTATCATACTTGTCTCAAATTGGGTTTAATTAATTAAGGTCAATTAAACTTGGATCATGGGCTTATCACCCATGATCTTAAGACCTAAATGATACGAGAAACGGATACATCGCCTCGGATACGGACTGATTCTACGGTAACGACTTTTGGCATTCGAAAACGGACTATGATTGGCTTCTGGAACGTTCGAACATTGAATGACGGGGGAAGAGCTGGGGTTACTCGGTCCTTGCACCGCCAATCAGTGATCGACCGTGAAATGGAGCACTATAACATCCAAATCTTGGGCTTGAGCGAGGTCAGGTGGACAGGATCAGGAGAAGAACGAACCCCTAGCAGAAACACTATTCTGTACATTGGCCCTGAAAATGAAGCCAGAAATGGCGTGGCGTTCGTCCTTACGCCGAGAGCGAGAAACAGTCTCATTAGCTGGGAACCAATCTCGGATAGGATTATCGTCGTCAGGCTCAGGACCAGTGTCAGAAACGTCACAATTCTGCAGTGCTACGCACCAACTAATACCGCAACATCTGGTGACAAAGAGGAGTTTTATAGCCAACTGAGTGCCACCTTCGAACGTGTTCCAAGAGGTGATATTATTATCATCTCGGGAGATATGAACGCCCAGGTTGGATCAGACAACACTGGACTAGAACACGTCATGGGGAGGCATGGTGACCCTTGGGTCGAGCCTTCACGACCTTGGAATAAGAGACCCGAAAACGGCGAATTATTTGTGGAGTTCTGTAGTACTCGGCAAATGGTCATCGGAGGGACCCTTTTTCCACACAAGAGTCATCATAAAACATCTTGGGTTTCCCCTGACGGTGTTACTCAGAACCAGATCGACCATTTGGCTATAAGTCGCCGATGGAGAAGATGTCTCCTCGATGTGCGAGCGAAACGTGGAGCTGACGTGGGGAGCGATCACCACTTGATGGTTGCCTGCTTGAGATTGTGTACAGCAGCTATCCGACGACCACAAATTCTTCAAATGAAGCGCAAGCTTAATGTGGATAAACTCAGAGATCCCAACAAAAAACTCGAATACACCACCATTCTACGCGAAAAGTCATCCACATTGGGTGAACATGAAATGCGCACACTGGACGCCAATTGGGAGGCAACCAGAAACACTTTTCTAACTAGTGCTGAAGAATCTGTGGGATATGCGCAAAGCGGTGAGAAACCCTGGATGTCGCAAGACACATGGGACAAGGTTGGCAATCGGAAAAAAGCCAAATTGGCAATCATCTCTCAACCCGATGTCAACCAACGAACGCCCGACTTGAGGCAGCACTACCGCGATGCTCATATACAGCTTAAAAAGGCTGTTAGACGCGACAAGAGAAAGGCCATTGAAGATCTGGCAAACAAGGCAGAATCTGTGGCTTACCTTGGGGATATGGGTTCACTATTTAAAATCATGAAACAGTTGACAAACAGGAATTTCACCGCCAACCACCTGGTGAGAGATGTCAACGGAACTCTCCTTAATATGAGTGAACACCAGTTGCGACGATGGAAGGAATACTTCTCTGATATTTTAAACATCTTGTCAGATGAAGATATTCCGGAAACAGAACAACTTCCAAACATCCAACCGCAACAATCCTCTATTAGGGACGATCCCCCAGATAAGGAAGAGATAGTTTCCGCCATTCGGTCAATGGCGGAAAGGAAAGCTCCAGGTATAGACGGACTACCAACCGAACTCCTCAAAGCGGACCCGGAAATAACAGCCGATATACTCCTCCCACTCTTCACTAAGGTGTGGAATGATGGAAGATATCCGACTGAATGGAAGGAGGGCGTCATTGTGAAAATTCCGAAGAAGGGCGACCTTCGGGATTGTGGCAATTGGCGTGGTATATGTCTACTTACTGCCGTATCAAAAATTATGGCTAAGGTAATTCTCAATAGGATTAGTGATGTCGTCGAGAGCACTCTCGAAGTTTATCAGGCTGGATTCCGTAAAGGGTCGTCTTGTACCGACCACACAAATACCCTACGGATAATATTAGAGCAGTGAGCCGAAATGGGTTCGCCACTACATCTCATGTTTGTGGACTTCGAGAAGGCTTTCGACAGCGTTAAGCGAGATTACATATGGAATGCTTTGCGTAGGAGAGGTATTCCAAATAAGGTCATAGCTATGATTAAAGAATCCTACGAAGATGCAAGGTGTCGCGTCTTGCATAGAGGAGAGCTGTCCGAGAGCTTTCCTGTGCGAACGGGTGTCAGACAAGGCTGCATATTATCACCAGCCCTGTTTCTGGTGGTAATAAATGACATCTTGAAAGCTGCACTGGAAGGTGGGGAAGGTAAAGGTCTTCAATGGAGACTATTTAACATCTTAAGTCACCTTGATTATGCTGATGACGTGTGTTTGCTTGCACATACCCGTTCGGACTTAGAGTCAAATGTTCGCTCGTTGCATTCTAAATGCAAAGAGGCGGGACTGAAAATAAATGTGCGTAAAACCAAGTACATGCCCATGGGTTCGAACGCAAGCACACCGATTGTTCTTAATGGACAGGATGTGGAAGAGGTGCAAGATTTTTGCTATCTCGGAAGCATTGTCAGCATGGACGGCGGAGCCGAAAAGGATGTTGAGGCTCGGCTAAATAAAGCTCGTCAGGCCTTCGGTATCCTTTCCCCTTTCTGGAGGTTAAGAGAGATCTCCCTTCGCACGAAGCTGCGAGTTTTTGACGCATGCGTCAAATCCATGTTGTTATATGGTTGTACTACGTGGAAAGTGACCGTTCGGCTTACCAAGAAACTACAGACTTTCGTAAACCAATGCCTCCGACGCATTTTAGGAATATTCTGGCCAGAAGTGATCTCCAACGACGAACTTTGGAGTACAACTCGCCAGACTAAAATAGGTATTGAGATTCAACGGCGAAAGTGGCAGTGGATCGGTCATACTTTGAGGAAACCAGAGCAAAACATCGCAAAACAGGCTCTGGATTATAACCCTCAAGGAAGACGTCGGGTTGGTCGATCATGTAACACATGGAAGCGAGCAGTTGAGCAGGAGGCCAGAGGAATAAACAAGTCCTGGCAACAGGTTAAAGCCGATGCGCAGGATCGCGCCTTGTGGAAGAGAGTTGTTTCTGTCCTATGCCCCTATAGGGGGTCTTAACAGGAATTTGATTTTTTTTTGATTGAAACTTGTTTAGGTTATATTAAATTTATAAATTTATTAAGTATCCAATTATCTTGTTATGATAAATAAATAAGTAAATAAATAAATAATTAGTTTGATAGCTGCTCTTTGCACCGTTTTTTCCCAAAACAACTTATTCAAATAAAGTGGTCCATATCATCGTGCGTCCTTTCTAAGCAAAACTAATAAAAAGTATTTAAAACGAAGCCATTTCAATCAACATAAATATGTAGATCCTTCAAAATTATAACTCTGTAAAACAAAGTGAAAATTTCAAGACCAGAACTTTTCAGTAATTTATCAATCAGTTTATGTAAACTTGCATTGTTTAACTTTATTTAGTATTCCATATTAACTTATAGTGCATAAGCACAATAAGTTTTTCTGTATATAGTAAGCAGCAGTGTGTCACGCACTGCTGTGCAATCTTACTTTCAAATTTTCCAACCCACTTGAATAAATCCCCGGCAAGGTAATCAGTCTTTCGCGTATAAAATTCGTTCATTCATATTCATATTCAGAATACACCATCACCCAATTCCGGAAGCAATAACGTAAAGTATGGTATTAGCATAACCAAATATTATTATATTTCGAAACTTTTCCATCGTAAAACTGAAACAGTCTATGTAGCAGCATCAAAACAAGTATCGCGTCCTTACCGTTTCGCTATCTCAATTTTAATGGCGGATCGTATTATTATTAATATCCAACCTGCTTATTCAGCATAATAATTTCTAAAATATGATCGCGTCACGTCGGCCATTAGTGTGCATAAAATGACGTCACATTTCGAGTTTATTAGGTATTGATGCCCGAATTTCAAATCCATCATAAACACTGACGAAACATTAACATAAACACCCGTCAAGCCATAATACTGTTAGTTAGAGCTTTGTTATGGCAAAGTTATCTTAGGTTTTGTAGGTGAGGTAGGATGAGTTCTGTGTAATAAAACGAAAGTTTCTTTCTTTCTTCGTTTTTTTTTTTTTTCTAAAGTTGTAAAGTAAATCTGCCTTTATGTGGCTGTTCGTTACGGTATTCGATTTAATGGGTAAAATGGCATGAGTTTGCCTTTTGCTTACACAAGTTATAGGTAATCAAGAGCAGGAAAGTAACAGGATACCTCCTTAAATCTATCGTTAAGTACATGTAGAGTAGACGGAAAGAAAGAATCTTCGTCTAACCAAGTTACAGATGCTCTCAGCCTGAAGCCGTTTGACGGCGTCTTTCCGCATGCTCAGGAGAAAAAAATCATCGACGTTAAAACGAAATCCTTTGAAAAATGATATCCAATTTTTTACTGCAGATTAAGGTTAAGCAGATCTATAAAATCGACGAGCTACCAATATTTTAGGTTTATATTTTTCCAAGTCATTATGGTTTCGCACCCTTGTTTGAAATATGCTAATTCGGAAATTTGCTTGTATGGAATATAAAATAACACTAGTACTAGAAAATTTGTATTTTTCAAATGTAAATTTTAACCTTAGTTAATGTGTTTTTTTACCGTCACAGTTTGTTTTATATTGAACTTGAGTTCCAGACGCAGGTTAACCTTCGCACGTCTCTAGAGGAGGTGCTAGAAAAGTAGTCGGGATTTTTTTTTTTCCTTGTATTTCATTATTGCCAGGCTAGAGTCGAAATCTACTCTTGCTTATGTATATCTCTACGAATCCAGATTAAACGCTGAAACTTAACATTCCGATATTCTCGTTTAAGGAGAGAAAAGTGAAAATAAATTAATGTGTGTGTGCTTAGTGGTGCGAAAAATGAGGTGCTAAGAACCACATTTCGTCTGAATTTTTTTTTCTCAAGTGATCATATCTTCGGAATTACTAAAATATAATTGGATGTCGAATCAGAGACGGCCAAAAGTAATTTTGTAAGCCTTCTGTTATTTATTCTCAAACAGCAATTATGAATGCTTAGATTAATGTTGAGGAGTCTGGAGGTCAGGAGGCGGAGGACCGATTTGGGCTGTAGTGCCATTATAGATTAGATTACTGATTAGAAAGTAAAAGACTATAACATAATAGTTAAAAATAAAACTTTGTTAAATTGAAGTTTTGATCACAAAGGTCAATTCCAAAGCTGTTTGTGTTTTAGTCATCTAGCTAATAACCCGAATTTTGAGAACCTAAAATGAATTTGGAGTTAAAATCCAGAATATCAACACAAAGGCACCCAATAAGCATATTCAAGGTATGTACGCTGCAAGGGATGGACTAAATTGCGGCGCCAAATCCAATTACATTTTTTTTTTACAGAATGACCTGTATTGTAGGCAATTTCGGCCTTAATGTGCAATGCACAAACACAGTCATGAAGGGAAGGAATGGGATTGTGAAGGTAGGGGAAGGTCAGTGAGAGCTACCGTCATGAGTGTGTACTGGCTGCTACTAACAAATATTTGCAGATGTTATGGAGGACTAAATGATAGAAAGCGAACAGAAACCATCTATTGAGTATATAGACCTTCTTGAAGTGAAACTGTTTCACTTTTACATCGTTTGCCCATTTTATTTCGAATAATTTTTCATCGTCAGTTGCAACTGAAAATTCGTGCTTAAAAAAATCCCACTGTCTGGCGTAGGAATCGAACCCATTATCTATTGACTGTGAAGCAAGCACGCCCACTACGCCACGGAAGGCTTTCATATCCACACTCTAGATGAAATCTGGGAATGCATAGTGTTTACCTTGCCGTTTGTAACGCTAAAAAATAACGCTCCCATAAAGTCGCCAGGTGTGGAGAAATATTTACTGTCGGTCAAAAGCGTTAATTCAGTGAGCCCGTTTGTCCGTCCATTAGCCAGTCTGTTTAAGAAGTAACTCTCCAACGCTTTAAGTTATCGAGGAAAATAATAACCATTTACTTCGTGATTGGGTCCCTCACTCTCTTTCCCTCTCCAATACAAATTTCACAAAAATTTCAAATTAGGCTCTATGCCCAATCTGTTATGTTTAATTATGAGATTATCTCACAATCTGTCCAGATAAGAGAGTCCAGCTAAATAACAGTAACAACCTCAAGTCTCATATCTGCGGAAGACATTTATAAGCTCCTAGATGCAGCATAGCAGCTAGAGACATATTTGCTTGCAAAGTAACTAAGCTAAACGAAAGACTCTAATAGATCGCATCTTACGGTTTTTTTAGGGGAATCATATACCACCATATGATTGGGCTTTCCAAGATAGCACTCAACAGAACCTCCAATCCCCGGCCGCTCCTCTTCATAAATTACTATCATCGGAACCTACATCTACATATTTTTCAATATATTCCCTAAATTCTCACATAAATATTAATGTTGCATCTAATTTGTTGGTAGATGGTTTGGTGAATATTTTCGCAGTGCATGTCGAACTAAGAGAAAAGATATCCGGATTCTTTCGGTCTCAGCAGAGACCGAAACATCACGAATGATAAAGCTAAACAGTGTAGAATCCAAAAATCTTGTCTTTTAATTGTGGAAAAAACAAAATTTGCTACCCTGAAATTTTTTTTTCGCGTTTCATGACTAAATTAGCCTAAAAATGCAAAAAAAAAATCCTTCCTGCCGTACGCCGTACATATGGACTCATATTTCCGAGACCGTGAAAGGTAGAATGTTCGTTTTTGGGTGGATTGTTGATTGTTGTGGGAGGTGTTAGGTGGAAGGGGGAGGTGGGAAAAGGAAAAAAGTCGAAAACTACACTTGCTAATATCTTCGCCACGAATGCAGATATTAAGTTGAAAATCAGTAGAGATATAGAAAGAGTTGTGGGAGAAACTATGTACAAAAATAATTTAATATTTTTATCCATTCACGTCCGAAAAAGGGGGGCTAAAAACAAATTGTTGGCCGAATTGTTTTTTCAAATGATTGCATCTTCGAAATTACTTACTGTAAAAAATTCATATTTTGGGACCATTAAGGTGGCATACAGTTCCACCGGAATCAGCTTAGGGAATGGCTCATTATTGTATGGGGGAGGATCAGCGGGTGGTGCAACACTTAAAAATGAATACCTCAACTATCTCTTGAGCTATGTAATTGAACCTTGAAACATATATTAAGCTATAGTAGGAAAATACAAAAAAAATATAACATGTTAAAATAATACTGAGGGGGAAACGGGGAGCATTTCAAAAATGGCGCACTTTTCAAAATTACAAATCCTTATATCTCAAAAAAAGAGTACAGATATCAAATCGAAAATTTTTCAGATAGTAGAGCTACGTAGTTTTTTATTTTGGTAAAAATTTTAAGTTTCGAGGTATAAGGGGGTAGGTGATAGTCCAAAATGTCGAAATTTTTGAGTGATTTTTTAGGGCTCTGGTGAAAGATATAAAGTTTAAATTTTGCATGTGAATACATCTATTTGATATACATAGAAAAATAATAATAACTTGATCCATAATTGTTATAAGTCGACCCCCTGGTCTAATGTGCACAAGGTGTTTCATGTGCATTGAAAAAAACATAACAGGGCTACGATTGCGCGTAAACTACATCATACGATACTTTAGATGAAATAGAATTTTTTGTGATCCCAAGAAATTTTGTATGGGGAGTGTTAGAAGGGGTGATAGCATTGAACTAATTTTTTCCCCATCATGCTAAAAAAGCTATAAAAATGTTTTATACAAAATGCTTACTCCAAAAATTGAATAGGAGCTGAGAAAATTACTGTGTTAGATTTTGAGAAAATGTGCAGTTTGTATGGGAGGTGGTAGAAAGAGTGAGAGGATTTTAGTGATTTTTTCAGAAATAACTAAGAATATCATAAAATTGACATCATTTAAATTTTAGACCAGTAACATTCATACTTTTCAAGAAATAGATTTTTCGTGAAGTTGTGAAATTGTGTCATATTGTATGGGAGGGGGTAGAAGCAGTAAAGCTAATCAAATATTTTTTTCTGATCTTAGTGATAATGCTAAATAAGTATTTATCACAAAATGTGAGCTCGATAAATGTTATTTGTTCTGCGAAAATCGGCTTAGAGCATTTAATGAAAAAGTGTAGTTTGTATGGGAGGGGTTGGAAGGAGAGGGAGGACGCAAATAATTCTTATACTGTATATTGAAATCATTATGAAAGTATTATATCCCGAAATTCAGACTAATAGCTCTTATACTTTTCGAGCAAATCCATTTACAGTCGAATTGCGAAATTGTGCCATTTTGTATGGGAGGGGGTAGAAGGGGTGAAGCTAATCGTCTAATTTTTCTTACCTTACTAACAATTTTAAATAAATATTTAATGTACAATTTCAGCTCGCTCAATTTTATACGCACTGTGTAAATTGGCTTAGAGTAATTCATGACAAGTACAGTTTGTATGGGAGGTGGTAGAAGGAGGGGGAGGACACGCATAATTTTTATACGGTAGATTGATATTATAATAAAAGTAATATGTTCCAAATTTCAGGCTAATAGCTTTTATACTTTTCGAGCAAATCCGTTTATTATCAAATTGCGCATTTGTGTCATTTTGTATGGGAGGGGGTAGAAGGGGTGGAGCGATTTGGCCCGTTCGCAAACTTGACCTTACATTTTTGCTAAAAATGACACACAAAATTTTTTAGCACTATAGCTCATAGCTTTCGAGAGTTATGCTGTAGACAGACGCACAGACGGACAGACGGACAGACGGACAGACGGACAGACGGACAGACGGACAGACGGACAGACAGACAGACTGACAGACGGTCACTCGGAATCGAGATTTTTGAGTGACAACAAATATTTCTGTACCCTTGGCGGCTCTGTGCGAGCGTTATTTCTTAGTGTTATAAACGGTAAGGCAAACACAATATACTCTCAGATTTCATTTAGAGTATAAACACATAAACTGAAAATTTTTGAGTGACATTTTAAGGTAGAAACTTGAAAATTTGCCAAATGCATTTAAAAAAAATTCCCAAATATACGAAATATCAACTGGTCGAAAACCTTTAAAACTTCTACCCCCTCCCATACAAAATTATTTTTTCGACAATTTTCAAGAAATCAATTATCACCTAACTATTATAAGATATCAATTTGAAATTTTACTCAAAAACTTTTAAAAATAGTTGAAATGAAATCGTGTTAAAAGTTTTGAAATCGAGCTTGCCCTTCTACCCCATCCCATACAAAAGTATGAATTCGACCAATTTCAATAAATCAACTAATAACCAACAAATTATGAACTTGAAAATTTGTACGAGCACCTTACAAGAGGAAAGAAATGAAATTGCGTCACAGATTTTACGATTCCCCTACCTCCTCTACCCCTCCAATACAAATGTTTGGTTTCGTGAATGTAAAATACACCGAATTTTATGAAAATTCTATGCAACTTCGTCTATGAAAGTGACATTCTATACAGAGAATATTGGACATGATTCAAACAATCAATTAAAAAGCTATTAATATCCACCCACCCTAACTATTACCCCTCCTCCTCCCCTCATAAAAACCCAAACTTGCAGAAACGAATGAAATATTGTTAAATTGACAACTGCCCTGCCCAAGAACTCTTTTTCACTTAGTCTTCCCTAACCACTCTAACCTGCACATTGACTTTCCACTCATCCTCAACTTGTCCCAAGAGTAATAAAATTTCGCCTGACTTGTAGGCAGTTTTTTGAACTGCTCTCGAAATATTGATGGAGTCACTCAAATGTTATGTACATTACATCTTACCCAAAATATTGTTTCGAACACAATGAAAATGAGTGAAATTTTCTAAATATTCAAAAATTCCGGCATCCGGCAATGAAGTCATTTCGGCGTCTTCACATCTCGCACTGAGTTAGTCTTCTGGAATTTTTTTAGTAACGCGAACTTTCATAATTAAATTCAACGACTGTGTAGCGTTAAATTTCTCGCATTTATAGATGACAAATAGCAACATTTAACAACTGTCAAGCGATCAGCTGTCAAATAATAGGCCTTTCGGCTATTCGAAATATAGCTAAAAAAAAATAATACCCAGGGAAAAACCTTTAAAACATCATCATCTATTATATGCACACAAAATTGACATAAACCCGAAAAGTGGCTTTGAGACTGCTATTTAATTTTGGTAAGTAAATGAAAGGGCATGTTCTTTTCTACAATTGCATGCTACTTATTAGAAAAATGTTTTGCCAACAAGTCGGGTGCAACTTTATTATTATTGTGACAAGTTAACAATAAACAGGTTAGGGTGGAAAGGAGAATCTAAGTGAATTTAGGTTCTAGGGCAGGGATATTGTAAATTATATAACACCTAAATGCGATTACGATTAATAGCTCCGGTATTCATAATCAATATTTCATTCGTTTATTTATGTAAGTTTGGGCTTAAATGGGAGTGTGGATGTTGATAAGTTTTTAAATGATTGCTTGGATCCCGATCAAAACTATCTTTACAGAATGTTAGTTGTATAAACATAGTTGCTTAGAACTAATATGAAATTTGGTGTATTTTATATGCACGAAACCAGACTTTTGCTTGGGTGGGGGTGGAGGAGGTGATGGTATCGTAACATGTGTAATGCCGTTTCATTAGGTTTCTCTAGAAAGGTACTCGTACAAAATTTTAAGTTTGTAGGTTTTAATTTGTTGGTTGTTAGTAGATTTATTGGTTAAAATCATACATTTGTATGGGAGGGGGTAGGAGGGCAATGGGGATTTTAAGGCTGTTGATGCAACTTTGTTTTAAATATTTTTAGAAGTGCTGGTACAAATTTCCAAGTTGATAGCTTCTAGAAAAATTATTTCTTAGAATTAGTCCAAAAAATGCTTCTGTATAATAATTTAATATTTTATGAATTTTTTTTTAAATGAGTTTTTCAAATTAAAACGAAAGATTTCTGGATTTTGCACGATTGGTTTATTATGTGTGACGTTTCAGTCTCTACTGAGGCCTTTATCGAACTGATCAAAAAACCACAAATATTCATCAAACCAAGAGATTTTAAAATTTTGATGTTTGTAGCTTAAAATTGAAATGAAAAATGTTGAGTTTTCTTTTATTTCTTATGAATCACTTTGTGCAGGTTGGTTAAATAGTAGTTATGGTTGAAATTATTTTCTTTTTGTACATCAAATCGATGAATATACGTGCAAAATTTGAACATTGTACCTCTTACCACAGCCCTCAAAAACTTATTATTATATTTAAACTTACTTATTGCCTAGTGGATAGCGTGTTGGTCTATAACGCGAAGGTCGTGAGCTCAAATCCCGGTCGACGCGCAATTTCAACACAGTGCCTGCTTGGGTATACCTTGGTCATCTCAATCTACGAAAATGAAAAATTCGATGATAGAGGGTTGTGCGAAGGCCTAGCAACCCGTCCACGAAAAATAATGAAAAATGTTAAGGAACCTGGTCAAGGACCGATTTGGGCTGTAGTGCCATTGTAGGAGAAAAAACTTACTCAAAGTTTTCGACTTTTTGGCTCACCACCTCCCTCCCCTTAAACGCCAAAATTAATAATTTTTTTGAAGTTATAGGTCATTCAGTTCTACAATTTGACAATATTTACATTGGATTTTGAGATAAATCGGTTCAAAATTTTGAAAAGTGCGCCATTTTGATAATGCTACCCATTCCCCCTCCTCCCTATAATTATATCCATATGTTAAATTTCTATTATATTTCACTAGTATAGCAAATATATGTTCCAATTTTTAAATAAATAGTGTACGAGATAGTCGCGATAATAATATTTAAGTATTTTTATTTGCACCCCCTGACTCTCCCCTTACAATTATTGGCCTCGCTTTTAGTTGATTATAGCGGAACTATATGCCACCTGATTGGTCTTAAAATAATAATTTTTGGGGGTCACGTACTTCCGAAAATATAATCATTTGAAAAAATCGACCTAGAATTTGTTTTTAGCACCCCCACCCCCTTTTTGGAACCCAACTGAGAAAAAAATTTTTTTAGAGTTTGTCCTGTTACTCTCTCTACACCTATATATAATTTCAGGGTAGCCAATTTTTGTGTCGATCACAATACTTTATTATTAGAATAATAAATTAATAAAACAAGTTTCAACCAATATTTTCAAATCAGCGCCTAATAATTTGGATTTATTTGACGTACATTTTTAGTTGAAAGAAGATAACATTTGACAGAGAGGCGACAATTCAATAACACCCCAAAGGCTGCTTTGTGTGTTTTCGATCAAAAAATATTACTTTACATAAGCGCAACATCATATCGATCACAGGGCGGCATTACGGGTTAGAGTGTTAAGCTAAGTATTCATCTTTTAACACCCATTGATAGATAGTACATAACCGGACAATCGCATTTTTTAGGATTTCGTTTATACCTCTCCCAAATCTCCCTGCACTCCTACCACCCCATCACCATAGAATTTGTTTACACATGAAGCTTGACTTCAAATCTGTTAGAGCTTTCGAGATAAGTATGTGTACGTAGACGTGATAGACTCATTTAACATTGAGTTATGTACTAGCACAACAGCAATCTTTGCCACGCGAAATGCGTCATAATTCTGAATAGATTCTAATTTTAAATGAAAACACTTTAAACTTTTGAGATTTAAACGCTATTATTATCTACTCAGTAATATCGTTTTCAGCTTTTCAATGTCTGCTATCATTATTAGGTGATTTATAATTGTTTCAATTACGCTCATATACCACCAGCTCTTATAAGTATTAACATAGATGGTGCCACCTGAAATGTTTCTCAGGTGATATAACTTTTTTATATATTCTAGATGAAATCTGAGAGTATTATAAGTTTGCCACAAAGTTTGTAACGCCAAGAAATAAGGCTCGGAGAAAAAAATGAATGATACAGAAGTTCATATAATCACTCAAAAATCTCAAAACCTGATGTCCGTCCGTCCGTCCGTCTGTCTGTTCGTCCGTGTCCTCTCTAGCTTGAGAACGCGTTGAGCTAGAAAGTTCAAATTTTGTATACGTCGTTTTTAACAAAAAAGTAAGGTCAAGTTCGTGAACGAGCCAAATCGCCCCACCCCTTCTACCCCCTCCCATACAAAATGACACAATTGCGCAATTTGACAATTAACGAATTTGCTCGAAAAGTACAAATGATATTGATCTGAAATTTGGAATGTAATACTTTTATAATGATTCCAATCTACTCTATAAAGATAATTTGTGTCTTCCTCCTCCTTTCACCACCTCCCATACAAACTGCACTTTTTCATGAAATGCTCTAAACCAATTTACTCAGTGCGTATAATAGTTATCGAGCTGAAATTGTGCACGGAATATTTATTTAAAATTATTAGTAAGACCAAAAAAAATTAGATGACTAGCTGTACCACTTCTACCCCCTCCCATACAAAAAGACACAATTTCGCAATTTCACAATAAACGGATTTGCTCAAAAAATATAAATGCTATGATCTGAAATTTGGAATATATTACTTTTATGATGATATAAATCTACTGTACAAAAGTTATTTGAGTACTCCCCCTCTTTTCGCCACCTCCCACACAAACTGCACTTTTTCATGAAATGCTCTAAGCCAATTTACTCAGTGCTTATAAAATTGATCGAGCTGAAATTGTGCACGAAATATTTATTTAGAATTATTAGTAAGACTAAAAAAAAATTAGACGATTAGCTTTACCCCTTCTACCCCCTCCCATACAAAATGACACAATTTCACAACTTATAAAAATTCGATTTTCCTGAAAAGTATGAATGCTACTGATCTGCAATTTAAAACATGTAAAAAGCATGATGTTTATAGTTATTTCTGAAAAGTCATTAAAAACTCGCCTCTACTGCTATCACCTCCCATACAAACTGCACTACTTCACTACATCCAATACACTAATTTTCTCAGTACCTATTAAAATTTAATAATATTTAATATTTAAATCTTAAATTTTGCATAAAACATTTTGATAGCAACCTTAGCGTCATGTGAAAAAATTAGTTCAATGTCGTCACCCCCTCTACCACTTCCCCTACAAAATCTCTTAACATACAAAAATTTCTTTTTCATCTAGAGTATCGCACGATTGGGCTTTATGCCCAATCGTACTCCTGTTATGTTTATAGATGAAATAGGAGAATATAATGTTTATTATAATGTTTGTAACTTTGAGAAATAAATTCCATACAGAGTCAATAAGGGTTGTTTTCGCAAATAAAAATCGTTTGTACACATTGTAGTTCTCGTCTTATCAGAACAGAAACTTTAAATCACCCACGTCTTCCCTTATTCCTTCCCACAACAGCAATAGACATTGGGACAAAAGTCGATAATTTGTAATTAAAATTACTCTGGGAAATGATATTTCAAAATTATTTCTTTTGGTAAGCAGGTAATACAGTGCTTAATTATTATCCCAAAAATTAGCGCGGTCTGTTAATTAGTTTGTTTACAGTAACTGGTTGAATCGGTACACCTCAGTAGTCCATGACCAGATGTATATTTAAACGATGACGTTTATATTACATAGTTTTCGAGCAAAAAATCAATTTGATCAAAAACAGTTTTTAACGTCGATATATTTATTTAAAATTGAAAGCCTTCAGAAAAGCAGGGATTTTTCTTCGAAACTGTAAAACTTATCGATTTAAAATTTGTACAAAGTAAGCTAGTAGCGCCACCTCTTATCCAAGACAGACAGACAGTCATTCGTTGTCAAAGATTTCTGAGTGACAACTAATATTTCTAAGCAGATGGTATACAATAGAAAACATAAAATACCCTCCAGTGTTATCTAGACTATGAAAATTTAAACAAAACTATATTCTACTTGAATTAAAAACAAATCAATTCTAAAGAAGTACCTACTTGTGAATCATAATATCATTGTATTGTCATCTCAGTTCATAAGATAATTTGCTGTTGATGTGGCAGGCGTCATTCTTGTATTGGGATTCTTCACGAACCAACAAGACCAACAACATCTTAATGACTGCCGATCTCAGAACAGTGTCGCCAAATGCCTCCTGAATAGAACAATAAAGTTCATCATGGAACTCGACAATCGAGAAAATCTTTTCGAATATCGTTTCGTTATCATTTTCTATATCATACGCTTGATTTATGTCATTCACACAGTCTATAACGTGGCTCAGAATTGTCGAAAATATTGGAATTCAATTTGAGAGGCCGGAATGTGCGATCCTTCAGAATGAAATCGCCGTTTTGTTGATGTTTTCAGCACGAATCTAATCCAGAATTGGCATCTTTCTTCGAATTGATGTCACGTTCACGTCCTAGGTAGGGCGTATGTATTTTCGATGCCATAAAATGAAAAAAAAAACTGAATATTACTCAAATGCTGTCTCCTAGTTTCCACTTATCTTCAGATAATCTGAATATACGAGCATCACTGAAGGCCATGTCTAAGGGCGGCTGCGAAGGCATCTTCATATATCTCGATATCGTTTTATAGTGGATGTATCGGTGTTTCTGTGCAAAAATATCTAAATCGTATCATAAACAGAGATTTGCGATCAATATCCCGTTTATATGTGCTCCAGGAGCGCTCCTTATTTGTTGGCATATACTCGCTAGTGCTACTCGTTCCAGAGCGAGCTGTATACCAAAAACTTTCGGCAAGTTACACGCTTGTTTAAGCAGAAATCGTAAATTTGCTATATGACTGCCTTTCGCAACGAGACTTTTGGCTACGCAAAGATTTACAGTGGCGGTTTAGTAGTGGTTTCAGTTCTTCGGATTTTCGGCTTTTTTTTTCTCAGATATATGTTCGAAACGTATTTTCCTTATTCTGATGATTTTTTTTCTCACTCATTTTATGTGAGCAATTCTGCATATTTCTGGAAAATAAAGGAAAAATGAACGATATCCGTTTTTTTTTCGTTGCCTTAAAAGATGGCATCTGCAATTGAAAGTGCCATTTGGAACAGATTTCTTTCTTTGCCTGTTCTAGTGACATCAATTTTCAGAAATGGATACCATTTGAAGGCAATTTTTTTCCGATTTCACAAAGGAAACATATGGTAAGTGATGAAAAAGATAGTACACCCAAATATAATTGGATTGTGCCGAATAATACAAAATTTAAGAATTACTTGCTCTTGAAATAATTCGACCTTAGATCCCTGGTAGAAGGATTTTTTTGAAGCAATTGATGTCAACAAATTCCTAGAAATCGGGGGTGGAGTTCTAAAATAATCGAACGTCACTAAGTTGTGTGAATAACGATTCTGTATACGACACAAAGTTTGAAATGCGCGAGAAAAAATATGACCAGATCATTGAATAGAAACCTTTGTGATGTTCTGAAATTATGCGAGAGAATACCCAATGCTGTCCCCAATTTCTTAAGCGGCTATGGCGTCTGAAGCCAGTGACATTTGGTAATTACGGTATGAATTCACATTACCTTCACCAAAAACTTATCTTGAAAAGCTAGGCTATATCCTAACGGGTAGAATGTTCTTCTACGATGAGAAGATCTTGAGTTCAAGTCCCGGTCGACATACATAATAATCCCAACATATTCCCGACATGTGTAAGCCACCTCGATTTGTGATAATGAAAATTAGTAGATAGAGATTGAGAAAGAACTAAGAATTTTTTTTGTAAAAACAAATAACAACTAATCTAAGATGTAGTCTTATTAAAGAAGAAAAAATATTCCTGTCAACATCGCAAAGTTGTATTGTACTGTGGCCGGTCCACAGATCTTTTAGTAAGTCGCTGAAGCCGATCGTACATCGGTGTTCCCTAATAAAATGATTTATATGGTACATTTACCTCAGCCTTCAACTCATTCTTGGAATTCGGCTAAAAAAACCGAGTACAGTTTAATATTTTTAATATCCAGGCATGTCATCTATCGCCTAAGATGGTAGTTCCAATGGTGTAATCGTAAGCGTAACTAAACTAGTTGATTTTAATGTGAAGCACTGAAATAATGGAATATACATAATTATGAAACTACAATAAATGTTCAAACAAAATAGCGAAATGGAGTACTTTACGAAACTACTATTTTATTTCTACGCATTTGTACATATATACATTTAAGATTCATTACTATAATAGATGAGAAATAATAAAGCCGACAAAAGACAACTGAACTACTGCCATTTCAGTCGCATCTGTCCTGAAGAGATAATGTTCATCCTGTTTCAAATAATCCCCAATACTATCTATCTCGTATCTTTCTGCCAAGTCGTTCAGATTAATTTTGTCAACAAAAGTGGACCCAAATTCTTGGTCACGTAGAAAATTCATCATGGCCAACACAAGCTCCCGAAGTGCATTACACGTGAGTAAGAAAGCAATTGAAAAGCTCGAAAGTTTACTAAAGATGTGTGCATCTATCTATCTCTCCATGCTTCGGAGAAAAGAAAAACTCTATTAGTTTGATTTTGTCGAAGGAACTCACCGAATTCTTTTCATGCTTTTTCGTTCTCACTCCTATGTATTTATCTTCCGTGATGAATTTATCAGGTTTCCGAGCAGCATCCTGTAAGCTGTGATCTTCTTGGCAGCATAATTCATTTGTAACTTGGCACTTTTGTCATATCCTGACACCAGGATTCCTGCTACACATTGTTCGTCGTCTGAATTCAATTTGTTGCCGGTATGCTTGAATGCACCCTTGATCATTGTTAACGACGAAATACAAAATGAAAGTTTTGTTGTGTTGAGATTCTGGCCAAAATAGAAAAAAAAAAAAATAAGATTGATGAAGTTCAAGTTTCTGAATTTTTTTCAGTTGTTTTCCTGTCTTGGATCGACTTAAGAGCTGAAGATTCAACATAAAGTATCGTCGACGATATCATTCTTTATTCTGAATAAGAACATCTTCCTTCATTACTAGCGTTACTGTATTTATTGCCATTGATTTCACTACAAAGCGCTTTAAGTAGTGGGTATAAATTGTAGCGTATTAGCAGATATAAGATATATTAGAAAGCTTTTTTTTGCTTCAGTTTAGTTTGTTTTACGGTTTTTATGTATATTTGAAATGTGATTAATAGATGCAATTCTCTATGATTCTGAACAAAATATTTTTTGTTTATTTTAATAGCTCAATATTTCTGTGTATCTTTGCGGATTCAATCAACTACTGACAATTTCAACTTTTACAAAAATTTCTTTTCAGAATTCTTGTTGGTAAATGGTCTTTAAGCAGTTTGCGATTCAGCCATTAACGAGTAATTTGGGTTGCTGTGATCTCATACTTTTTTGGTACTTGATTTTGAATACGTGTATATCTGGAAATTAGGAGCGACAGTAGCATGTATTAGTATGCCTTCTCCTTTTATAGTTTGGCCATGATTCCAAATCACTGATGACCAATGACGTTGGACCGTTAAGCGTTATTGCATTTCTGTCGCAATTTTTTTTTTTTTTTCATTATATTGTTTAAAATTTTCCGAATTATATTATTCCTTAGAGTACACGATACCATATTATTTCTGATACTGGGTCTATGACATAATTGATGTAAAAATAAGAATGACCTTAACAATCAAAAACAACACCACGCAAGAAATTTTCAATATCACATTTTCATACTACTAAGAAAAACATTAACGCGCTCCATGCATTTCTAGAATTCAGGATGTTCATATAAGAAACTATCAAATGTAGAAAAAAAGACGAAAACAATAACATCTAAATATTCCAGAGCGACACAGAGAGGCCTATTTCCTACCAGAATCAAGGATCCCTTAGCAAAGGTTCAAAGTATTTAATTCCCGCCGGCAAATAGCACACAAAAGTGTATATCCTTAAAATGCGAAAAGAAAATGAGAGTCCTTGAGAATTATCCTCGGGGTAGATGAATTTCAGAATATTTCACTTTCCATTCTTTCCAATGTAATAATATGTCGCAAATTTATGTATATTTTAAGTGATATATGTACACAAAATTTATATATCTACTCTTTTCTGTAATTAATTTCAATTAAAATATTCCTGGTACGAAATACCTCCTCGAAGCTATGTTCGTAGCTCTGGATTGTTCTTGTTCAAAACAAATTAAGTTCTCAGAATTGCAAAGAATTTTGAGTTTAACTGAAAACAAATTTAGATCGAGATTAATAATTGAAATTTTCAATTTTAATGAAGCAATGGTAAGCTTTTTCTTCTTCAATGGCGCTGCGATCGAAAATCGAGCCTTGACCGACAAAACGTCAGGCTCATTACCGTTTATTTATTGTTCCGAAAGAGTTTTTAATACTTTGGAACAACGCTCAATCTACGAATTTCCATTTTTGCGAACTGAGGTGGTCCAAAAATACCCATGTATGCAGTGTGCTGGAATTTCACGTGGACCAGAATTTGAACTATTCCCTAGCAATTAAAAAGTAATTATGATGGTGAATCGATGCTTAAATTCAACTTGACCACAAAGTGCTGACACTGACAATCAAGCATACTAAAATTGGAAGGGTTAAAATGAAAAAAAAAATCACACAAAATTACTTGATATTGATGGTTTTGAAACTGAGGCAAACTTGAATATCAACAAAATAAATGATTTATCAATAGAAGCGATAATCAACTCTTTTAAAATAGCAAAGGAAAAAGCAACCAGACTCAAAACGAGGCGAACGCTCAATTCTACGTGGATAACGGATGAGGTGTTATCCCAAATAAATAAGAAACGTAGATCATACAAGCTAGGGTGTAGCCTAGTGGATAGCGTGTTGGTCCTCAATGCGAAGGTCGTGAGTTCAAGTCCCGGTCGACGCATAATTCCAGCACACTTCCTGCTTGGGAATGCCTCGGTTACCTCAATCTATGAAAAAAAAAAAATCGTAGATAGAGGGTTGTGCGAAGGGCTAACAACCCTTCCGCAATAAATAATGAAAATGCTAAGAAATCTGAAGGTCAGGAGGCCAAGGCCCGATTTGGGCTGTAGCGCCATTGAATGGTGAACAACCCTTTTAATCAAATCTTAAGAGCAGAATACATACGAATCAAAAGTGAGACGACCAAAATGATACTGCTGACCAAAAAGAAGTTTTATAGTTTTCGCTTTGCGTCCACAGCCGGTAATCCACGGAAACTATGAACTCTTATCAAAGAGACTTTCATTCAAAACGACTGCTCCCATTACCAACTGGGAATCCATGGATTGGACATGAAACGACTGACCATACCGTAAATGGAAATCGGTTCAACGATCACTTCGTCTCAATAGCAGAAACCCTTGCGAAAGACTTAAAAAAATCGAATGGAGAGTATTATTATCCGAAATACAGCTGTCCTGTAACTGTTTCTATATCCCACCTGTTCAAAAGAAATAAGTACAATAATAGCAGAGCTTTGGAACAACATAGCTCCAGGTATTGACGGAATAACAACAAATGACTTAAAAACATTGGCATCGTTTATGCCACTTTCTAAAGTGATTAACGTTCATTTGGCTGATGGTACATTTCCATCCTACTTAAATACATATTTGATTACCCCAATGTTCAAAAGGGATTCTAATACAGACCCTAATAATTATAGGCCGATCGCTCTGACAAGCTCTATAAGCAAAAAAAAAGTTAGCAACAAAAGAATCACAAAATTTATAAACAAAAATGGTGGATTTGATAGCAATTAGTACGACTTCCAGGAAAAGAGCAGCACTACTTCAGCACTAATCGACACGATGCAATTCATAAATGCTGGTCTTGACAAAGGCTCCTACGTTACGTCAGTCTTTATAAATCTTAGAAAGGCATTCGACACTGTAGACCATGGAATATTGCTACAAGGTCTAAATGAATTAGGTATAAGAGGAAAACCTAACAATGTAATAAAAAACTATCTCTTAGGACGTACTTACATAACAAAAAACGTGGTAAAATTCAGTGATTCTAAACCCATCAACATTCGAATTCCACAGGGTTCTATTCTTGGTTCCACTCTTTACCTAAGTCTAAGAGCGAAATATGTAGTACATGCGGATGACACACTATTGCTCTAAAATGCAAGAAATCAGCCAGAATTGGAATATCTTATCAACACTGACCTCAAGTTCTTTGAGAAATGGCTGTTGGGCAGTAGGTTAACTTTAAATGCGTCGAAGACCAATTTCATGATATTTAATCAAATAATCAAAGTTGATATTGATCTAAAACTCAACATATTCTTCTTCAATGGCGCTACAGCCCAAATCGGGCCTTGGCCTCCTGATCTTCAGGTTCCTTAGCATTTTCATTTTCATTTATTTATTGCGGAAGGGTTGTTACAAACACACACAACCCTCTATTTTCGAGTTTTTTTTTATTTTCGTAGATTGAGGTAACCGAGGTATCCCTAAGCAGGTAGTGTGCTGGAATTATGCATCGACCGGTACTTGAACTCACGACCTTCGCATTGTAGACCAATCCGCTACCCACTAGGCTACACCCTAGCAAAAAACTCAACATAGATGGAATTGAATTATCTAGAACAAAGCAAACCAAGTATTTACGATTAACGATCGATGAAGAACTAACATGGACTCCGCACATTAATAACGTGCGCAAGAAAATAGCACCCATCACTGGAGTCCTACGGCATAACCATGTTCTATTTTGTATAATGTGTTTATTTTATCAAATGTAACGTATGGATTTTTAAGATGGGGCCAAACCTCTATGTATAACATGGCAAGAATATCGAGGATTATGAACAAAAGCATTAAGGCCGTATATAATTTACCACATCTAACACCTTCAGCAGATCTTTACGTAACCTACAACAAGCTAAACTTGCAGCAAACATTAAGCAAGGATATGAAAAAATTAATATAGTAAATAATAAACCAAGGACTAAAATCTTCAATAATCATAACGTACAATGCAGATATTCACAATTTCAATACACGGAATGCAACCTCGATACGAAATCGAAATTGTAGGATTCGACTAAGGAAATATCCCATCTACGAAGCAATATGTTGTTACAACTCCTTGTTAATCTATATTCCACAGGCAAAGAACATCAAGACCCTCAAGATCGCACCAAAGAAGTTCATACAGCAATCGTGAATATACTAAATTGACTATGCATTACTCACTCTTACTAATATAAGTTTTTCAAGATATTCCGAAAATTTATACCAGCTCGTAGCTGTCTGGAAAGCGATCCTTATTGTGGAAAAAAAAATAAATGTTTTTTGTTTTTCTTTTCGTTAATAAATAAATAAATAGATGCAGAATGCAAAATGTTTATCCTCCAGATAAAGTCTAAGATTATTCTACGTTTGCCAGAAAGTTTGCAGCGCTAAAACAGAAGATTTGGACTTATGACACGAAAGATCTTACTACTGGTCTGAAATCTTAAATCCTGATTTACATTCGTCTGCCCTTTCACTCGTTAAGACAAGAACTAGTCAAGCAATAAAATTAAAATTTCTCCTGATTTTCTCGGATATTGCTCTTGATCTGAAATTTGGGATGAAATATTTATACTCTAGATTAAATCTGAGAGTATTATAAGCTTACTACAAAGTTTGTAACACTAAGAAATAAGGCTCGGAAGAAAAAATCACTCAAATATCTCAAAACCAGATGTCCGTCCGTGTCCTCTCTAGCTTGAGAACGCGTTGAGAAAGACAGTCCAATTTTCGAACATGTCATTTCTAACAAAAAGGTAAGGTTTAGTTCGTGAACGGGTTAAATCGCTTCACCCCACTGGGCTTTACGCCCAATCATAATTCTATTATGTTTACTCTATATTAAATCTGAGAGTATATTGTGTTTGCCTTACCGTTTGTAGCGCTAAGAAATAATGTTCCCAAAGGTACAGAAATATTTGTTGTCGCACCAAAAACCTCTATTCTGAGTGTCCGTCAATCCGCGTTTCTACAACTTAACTCTCGAACGCTTTGAACTATCGTGCTGAAATTTGTTGTATGTTATTTTTTGCAAGAAAGAAACTTTAAGTTCGTGAATTATTTTTATGAAATTTCGAAATTTAAAGAAATTGATTTTTTTTCGAAACTATTTAAGTTATCGACTTCAAATTTTGGATCAAGGTATAATGCTGTAAATGTCATTAACATCACAAAATATGGATGTGAGCCCCTCACTCCTTCTACCCCATCCCATGCAAATGGACAATTTTAAATATTCATTTATTCGAATTTAATTGAAACTTGCAAGGATCAAAAGACAGATTTTTGACACAATTAATTTTATTATAATAATTTTAATCTTTTTTGAAAAAATTATCAACATAATGCTTAATTTTGGTATCGATTTGCATTAAAACTACAAAAAGTACAAACTTCAAATCCATCCCATACAAACTTCCATGCTATAAATTCAATAAAAGCATATCTCCTTCGAACATATGACAGCTATTGACTTTAAATTGAAACAAACAACTGTTTCTACCACCTCCCATATAAAATCCACTATTCACTATTCGGAAGAATTTGAGATGAAATGCCTGTTTTCCGGTACATTTAACTCTTCCCAATTTCATTTAAAATATCATATTCTGTTATGTTTCTTATTACCATGGATTTTGATTCAATCGTTGAAATGGAACTATTCAAGGAATTAGATTGTAGCCGAGCCTTATCCACCTATTGGTTTGCTCCCATCTATCTTAGTTGAGTCATTAGGTTTCACAATTTTTAGATTCTGATTGTCCGTCTATATCCGCGCAAACCTCGAAGCATTGCGGGGCTTATCGGTTGCTCACCGTACGTTGAGTTACTTTAGTCAAAGTTTTATCCTCTATATTTTAAAAAATTGAGTATTTGTAGCTAATTTTCGATATTTCAGTGCTGTTTCTAAGCAGTCAATCAAACCAATTTACTTCATCCTTTCGAAATTTCAACCTCTTCCATTACCTTGGAAAAAAAATCAAATTTATCAATTTGAATTGAGTTCTGACCTATATTACATTTAAATAATTATTCCGCTCTATAAAACGTACTCCTTGAGGTTAATTGACCTGAACGAATCGATTAAATTATTCTTACTTTTTTGCGATTGAGTATGTTGATAGGAAATGTTTCCCCTATTTTGTTGAATCAAGAAATACAAATTGCTTGTTATTGATTTGCAATATGTTCCCTCCTTTTTAGGAAATCAATTATAACTCATTCTAAATATAAAATCTTTTAATTGACTTAATACAGAATTGAGTTTTGTGAGAAATTTTAATTTTTTTTGGTGAAAAATGTATATAATGAATAATGAGTGTATTGAGTTTAACGTCTGTAATGTTAAAAAAAATCATAACAGTACTGCGATTGGGCGTAAAGCCCCAATCATGCGATACTCTAGATGAAAAAGATTTTTTTTATTTCAAGAAATTTTGTATGAGAAGTGGTAGAGGGGGTGACGATATTGAGCTAATTTCTCACGTCAAGCCAGAGATGCTATCAAAATGTTTAATACAAAATTTAGTATTCAAAAATTTAAAAGGGACAGAGAAATGCACTAAGTATTTGATTTAGCGAAATTGTTCAGTTTGTATGGGAGGTGGTAGAAGGAGGGGCGAGTTCTTAATGACTTTTTCAAAATAACTCATCAATTTCATTCATACTTTTCAGGAAAATCGACTTCTTGTAAAGTTGTAAAACTGTGTCATATCGTATGGGAGGAGGTAGAAGTGGTGAAGCTAATCATCTAATTTTTTTGGTCTTAATTTCAAATAAATATTTCGTGCACAATTTCAGCTCGATAAATTTTATACGTACTGATTAATGTGGTTTGGATTTTTTTATGAAAATGTGCAGTTTGTATGGGTCGGTAGTAGAAGGAGGGGAAGGACTCGAATAATTTTTATACGATAGATTGGAATTATATATAATTATAATATATTCCGATTTTCAAATCAATAGCTTTTAAACTTTTAATGTCAAATTGCGAAACTGTGTATTTTGTATGGGAGGAGTGGAGCTATTTGGCCCGTTCACGAGCTTGACCTTACTTTTTTCAAAAACGACGTGAACAAAATTTGAACTTTCTAGCTCAAGCTAGGGAGAACACGGACGGACGTACGGACAACCGGTTTTGATATTTTTGAGTAATTACATGAACTTCTGTGTCGTTGATTTTTCTTCCGAGCCTTATTTTTTAGCATTACAAACTTTGTGGCAAAGTTGTAATACTCTCAGATTTCATCTACCGTATGGAGTAACCATGGGTGCAAAAATCTCTGTCACTCAGAGCACTTCACCATTGATGTTAAATACATTTGAAATTGTAGGTAAAAAGTTAATTAAATACTTCAGTATAAATTCTCTTATACGACATTTCCATTTAAGCCAGTCGCATAAGTGCTGTCCCATATGATGAATCCTTCCACAAAAAAATATACGGAAATATGCGATATATGAAAGCATCCCGGTCGTAGTGGATTAAAAAAAAATCACACTGAAAGCAAATTCCAATACAATGGCTCCAGGAAGAGTTTAATGTCTCGAAACAGTTTTGAAAGGGGCAATAAAAGGCGAAACTATAAATCTCCTTTGGGACCAATATTTTCTAAGGGAAAATAAATCGTAAAATGGCGGCGCGTTGGGTCGTAAATAGAGATAGCTAGTTGCTATTGTCGACCGGGATTGACTGTTCAGAGGATCCGTATTTCATGGTTTTTTCTACATCACTGAACTTGCATGGTTTCTAATTAGGTCATTTTATAAGCATTGAAAGTAAAATTATCAGGTTTCCGAATTACGTTTTATTGTAAAAAAAGTTCATTTTTTAAATGTGGTGGCAGCCATTGTAAAAAAAATTTAATATTGAACACAATTACATAGAAATGCTTTTCGAGATTGAATTTTTTCTTGGAACGGAATTGAAAAATGTTTGGGAGCCTGTTAATCGGAATTGGAGACCCCAGTTCAACATATATAGCCATGTGTCAGGATAGTTATAATGAAAAAAACGTATTAATGAGTTAGTAAAAAATTATTCTTTATTACTGAGAACTAATTACGTTCGATCGCTTCGGCCGCTCGACACTAACTACCCGCTCTCTTTCTGGAACGCGACGCTGTCCTACTCTCCCATCGGTGACACATGAGAATAATTTTTCTGTTATTTTTCATAGAAAACCATCGTTATCAAACATGAAAATGGTAGACAAGGCAAAAACAACGCAACTCGTAATCAACGTTCCGGATTTCATTTTACAAGTTTTAGTTCAAGTTAGAGGGCATGGATTCGCTCTTTTCGGCACCGAAATATTGAGTCCTTTGATTTTGCTCTTGTCAGTGCATTGGACAATTTCCCCATGGTGTACTCCGCAAATTTCCGCGTACCAATTATTTTGACTTAACTAAGTGTTATAGTTGTTCTATGGAAATATTTATTAACGAAAACTACTTCTAAAGAACAAAACTCTGAAGCATGACCCACGTAAAATATCTGGCAAATATTATTGATGCACAATACTTTCTACGATGAAAACATATTTTGACGAATGCCTACATAACTGAGTGCTGTTTCCCAACTTCGCAATTTCAAATTTCCGTGCAATTTCCGTATAAGAAAATGCAATTTAGTTGAAAATGTTGAAAGTACGACCCATAGTATTAGTCAAATATTAACTTGACTTCGCGTTGAAGTACTCGATGCTATCATATTCAAGTTTTTTGAGTGTTTCGTCCAATGAGTGAGCCGCCCGACAAGCTTTTGGCGTTCATTACAAGAGCAAGAGTATGTATAAGTATGATCCCAAAATGTTGGCACAAACAACAACCAACATCATCGCAGCACGATCTCAAGCTGTTATATCGGTTATTTGAATTTTGAATGGCACGTTTAAAGAAACTGAAAATATCGAATCGACTCCAAGGACCATCATCTAGATAGACACACATAAATCTACCTAACTTATATACATACATATATCATAAGGCTGTAAACTGTAATTGCTCAACGAAAGTAGAAGGCAAACAAATAAACGTTAGTGGGAATACGAAACGGATTCAGGGTTTGTTTACTTAACTTAGGAGAATTCAAGTCTCTCTCAAGATGAACGAAATTCCCACATTCAACCTACTTGAATATTCCATGAATTCAACCCTTAAGATATCTTGTGTACTTACACAATCTACTTTACATGTAAAGAGTATAAATGTATGTCTACCTATGTACCGCAACTTAGGATACCCCGGAGAGAGAGAGAGAGAGAGGAATCTACTCCTCTATGAATTTAGGGCTGTTGAATTCGTATTCGTGCTCCACATTTTCCACCTGTAACCAACACCCCTACATCAAGTTCTTTCATGACGCAATTCTATGAACTGAAATTGCCTTCAATGGTGCAGGATTACCTTTTGCTTACCGGATTTTCAATGAAGTTTGTCTAGGTCTACTTTTACCTTTCATCTGTAAAATTTAAATTTCAGTTTTACCGACACGTTTCGCTTGAACTCTACACTCGGACATAGTGGATATATTTTTCGAATTTTCCGTAATGAACTTCTATGGGGCTTAGGATATATGACTGAGGATTAGGATATTAGAAGTACTACATACACACACATCTTATATAAAGTATATTCATTATGGAATATTCGAAATTTATCTAGGATCCTATTAATATTCGTCTAATAAGACATTCTTGTCACAACGACGATTCTCCTTTGGGATGAGGCGAAAGGATTAGAACTAAGAGGTATGCTTGCCATATAGAACTATAAAGTTATTTCGAAAGTAAATTAATTAGATGAAACCACCTGAAGAATTTAACGCGGTTAAGGAAAATAATTTGAAATTCTTCGAATTAATTTCACATTTTTATTCTGTTTGTGGCACTACTAACCCGGCAGCTGGCGAATAATTTTGTATTATATTCTATCGCTAAATTACCAGAACCCAGGTTTCACATCTAGTTTTATCATCCGGGAAAAGCGTGATATCCTCAAAAGTTGCAACAGGAAATGCAATTTTTTACTGCAAACTGATTAAGATTTTTGAATTATGAAAAATAACCAAAAAAAACAGAAAAGAATACGATACAATGGGACTGTAATATGCTTAGTACGAGTTTATTATCATCAAGATGCTAACTGCGCCACAGATCACTATTTGACTAAGACTAAGTTGCGATGTCACATAGCAAGTTCCTAAATTTGGCAACGGAAAACTCAAGGATGAAGAAATAAGAAGAAATTACGAATTACCTTCTCACTTTGTTACATTGCTGAATAATAATATTGAAATAACAAATATTAGTGATCAAATCTATGGTACTTCTCAATAACTATAGGTGCTCGATACTTTTCTTATCTCAGGCCTTTAGTTGAAGCCAAGAATTTTCTGGCCTTCTGCCCAATTGCTCGCTTCCAAGTGTTCTGGTTTCCTCAAAGCGCAGCTGATTCACTGCCATTTCCGCATTTGAATTCCTGTGCCTATTGCGGTCTGTCCAATGACACTTCAAAGTTAGTCGTTGGAAAACACTTAAAATACCTAAAATGCGTCGAAGGCATTGGTTCCTGAAGGTTTGCAGTTTATTGGTAAGCCGAACGGTCACTATCCTTGTAGCATAATCATATAAAAATACGGATTTGACGTATAGTCAAATACTCGCAGTTTCATACGAAGGGAGATCCCTTAACATCCAGAAAGGGAAAACGATACGGACGGAAAGTCCACCCATATTTCCTTTTTGCCGTCCATGCTGACAATGCTTCTGAGGTAAGAAAAATCAAACCTACATATGTGCATATACATGTTATTATGAACATTTATTTTTAGTCCTGCCTTTTTGTATTTCGAAGGCAACCAGCTAACATTTGACTGTAAGACCGAACGGTTATTTGCAAGCTTACACATGTCATCAGCATCATGAATGTGGCGTAATATCTTAAACAGTCCCAACTGAAGACCTTTATCTTCTCCCTTCATCCCGTGCAGCTTTCAACTTGGCATTTGTTACCACCAGAATTATGGCAAGTGATAATTTGCAGCCCTTTCTGACACCTGTTTGCACTGAACACATCTCGGTTAGCTCTTCTCTATGTAGACCGCGTCATCGTGCATCTTCATTCGACTCTTTGGTAACGATCCTATCTACAATACTTAATACTTAGACGTAAAGTGTTCCATATGTAATGTCGCGTAACCTTGTCGGAAACCTTCTCAAAGTTCACAAACGTGACGAACCAATTTCGGCTGAAAGCTCCAATATTATGGTATCAATGTGATCTAGCCTGACAAGCTTTGGAAGTGCTCTCTATAACATCACCAATCCAATTCAAAATAAAGTATGTCCTGATTATTAGACATATACCACGCCAATTGCCTCAATCCCGAAGGTCGGGAATTTTTGGAATTTTCACAATGACGCCCTCATTTCATTCAACCAGATATCTTCCTTCCATGCCTCAGTAAAGAGTGGAGCTGTTAATTTCCGAATTTACTTTAAGGAGTTCGGTTGGTGGTTCGTCTATACATTCAATGACACTACAGCCCAAATCGGGCCTTAGCCTCCTGACCTTCAGGTTCCTTAACATTTCTTTCAGTATTTATTGTGAGTGGGTTGTTAACCTTTCGCACAAATCTACGAAATATTTATTTTCGTAGATTGAAGTACCTAAGGTATATCCAAGTATATAGTGTGCAGGAATTATACTACGTCGACCGAGATTTGAACTCACGACCTCCGCATTGTAAGACCAACACGCTACACACTAGGCTACACCCTAGCTAGTTCGTCTATACATAGGGCTTTATTTCCTGCCATAGACCGAATGTCGGAAACTATTTCTTCCTTAACTGGGGGATCGTCCCTAATGGAATATTTTTGCGGCTGGATGTTTGGCAATTGTTTTTTTTCCTGGAATATCTTTTTCTGAAAAGATGTTTAAGATATCAGAAAATAATTCCTTCCAATGCCGCAACTTGTGTGCAGTGATATCAAGGAGAGTTCCGTTGATGTCTCTCACAAGGTGGATGGCGATGAAATTCATGTTCGTTTTCATAATATTAAATAAATAGGGAACCAATATATAAGACGCAGATTCCACATTACTGGTCAGATCTTCAATTCACCTTCTATTGCCTCTAACAGTTTTCCTAAGCTGTATATCAGCATCCCGGTAGATCCTTCTCAAGACGGGTGTTCGTTGGTTGATATTGGGTTGAGAGATGATTTCCAATTTGGTTTTTTTCTGATTGTCGAATTTGTCCCATGTGTCTCGCGACGTCCAGGATTTCTTTATATGGACATTAAAAATTTGAGCTTTTATCTTTTACCAAAATCATAAAATGTTTCTCAAAATGTTAGAAATTCTATCTTAGCACCTCTCTCTGCTAATAGCAGCGGAGACGCATTTGGTCACAAGACCTTCAAAATAGGAGTCTGTCTGAGATCAGTCCAAATCTATAGTTCAACCAAAAATTAAGCGTTTAAAAATGTTTTAACGCTAAGCTTATTGCGTGTAAGTGTAACGTAATTGTATGGACAGATGGATTCTTTTTAACCAAACGTGAAAATACAAAATTTCAGAGTAGCGATTTTTTTCCACAAGTCGATCACAAAAACTTATTATTGGAATAATAGAGTAAACGGTTCTCAAAAAAATCCTAGCACCTTTAACTGAAGACGAGACTCAACACAATTTTCAATTCTAGTAAAAAGGTCTTATTACATAAACTGATTCCCCTCCCTCTTTTGGTTATGAAAAATTTATTTTATGGATCGATTAGCATACAAAATACAAACGCAAAATAATTCAAACATAAAAATAGTCTCGACTGTTGAAGAATTAAAAAAAAAAAATTTCTCATTAAATTCTATAACTCAATTCAACATTAACATATTATTTAATCACCGGAAAAAAAATCACAATTTTACCGCGTATTTTCCAAAGCCCATTCAAATATTGACTTAAAGATACTTTCATATGCCTCAAAATATAATATTCAAATAAACAAAACTCCTTAGGTATAAAATAGCACACCTGTATTTCTTCTCACAGTAATTGATTCCAAAATAGCTTTACGTTTTCGTAAGATATATAACTCAAAATCAAAACCTATCGTCTCCCAAAAAAAAAAAACTGGGTAATATTCAATTATTAAATAATGTAATATCATCAAGTAAATAAATTCAAGCCAACCAAATGTCCTTATGAATTATTCAACAAGAGTATAAGAAACTTGTGGCACAGTAAGCACTAAATGGTATTACGATTCGGCAAATTGATTGAAATAGACGTAGCTACGTATTTGTAAAGGTTGAGATTTGAATTTCGCAATCGGTATACAGGTATGTAGGTATCTCAATTGGCGCACTGTATAATCCCAGCTTACAGATTCTTGGCTATCAACAACAATTAGCAAAATTTCGAAATGTCTACCATTATTGTAGGTAGGTATACGAATAGATCCAAGCTACAGAAATGTATATTAACGTGTCTTAAGCGAATTGAAATGCATACTACTTTCTTTGAATTATATTTTATTCCATCTTCTTTAGCAAAGCTTTTTGTGTAAATTTTTATCTCAAAAAATTGAAAACATATCCATGAAAAATTTACATAGATTTTTTGCAAGGACTCCTTTAAGTCGGGAAAAAATGTTGGAAACAAAATGTCGCAACCGTAAATTGAAATATTATGCTGAAAAATCGAAATTGGAAAGGCATCGAGGAAACACTATTCCCAGCCTTTCTATCCAATTTTCAAAACGGAACGAACGGAAGGAAGTCATTTTGCTGCTATTGAAGGCTTCTATATAGAAATCCCTTGGCAGAACCTCTCTACTGAAACATTTCATGTCTCAGAACTACTGACAAGAGAAGACCAAGCTAAAGCTATTCCAATTCAAAAAAAAAAAAAAAATGTAAAAAAAGGATGATGATAGCGTAAGAAGCCATCATCATGTGTATTAGAATCTCACAATCCCTGGATGTGTGCACGGGCTGGCCTAGGTATGGATCTTCCAGTTCGCAAATTTATTCAAAGGACAGGCATCAATAAAAGTTTCACGTGACAGTTATTCGAAAGAACTTGGTTGTCCCCTCTGCCGTACCATAAAGGGGTTGCGAGTGATGGATGTATATCTTTATAGGAGACGTGATGGAAATCGCTGTATGTAGACATCTTAGTAGGCCCTCGTATACACAATTTTATTTTTCTTTACCAAAAATTTAAAACGTATCATATTTCTGCGATTTATTTAACTCATTATTTTGTTTATTTTTTTGTTTTTGTTTTTTTGCCGAAAAAGAAAATTTAATTTGCATTATTTTCCTCGACAAATAATTCTGAATTGTGATTTTGTGGAGTAGCTTATTATGTCCTCATTTAAGGCTGGTTCAATTCAGATGTTATTTCAAAATAAATATAATACATGTTTCCAGAGAAGCTTGCAAAATCAAATTCAACTCGATGTTACATAGCTACTACTGAAACAATAGTGAGCTTACAAGTGCAACGGTTTTTCGTGACACCAAAATCCATCACAACGTTACATCCCAAGAGATATTTGGTTATCCTTTATATCAATTTTGCTTAGATCATGACAGTAAGCACCCAGTACAACTGAGCAATATACCAGCTTCTCCACTCGCTACGGTCGTTTTCACTCCCCTTCCCCAACCTTCCCAATCCCATTCCTTCCCTCCATGGCTATGTTTGTGCATTGCACATAAAGGTCAAAATTGCCTATAACACAGGTCATTCTGTAAAAAAAAAAAAAATATAGAGCAACAATTTTTTGTGCCATTGTTATAGTTTCACGCCCACTCGACTCACGACATTTCGGTGCCGCATTTGGAGTTACCTAAGTATCGATACCAAATAGCTTATCGCGGATATTAGAAAACGAGTAGAGCTCACAAATTCAATATTAATATCAATATCAACAAGCTTAAATACGAAATGGCTGCGCAGGCACACATATCAGCACTGGATAAACAATTGACATTTATATATGTAAACATCCAGAATATGTCAGTGGCATATGGAATATGTGAACGAGAATATGAGAAGGCATCAAATTCTTTGCAGAGGAAATATTAGCACGGCGAAAAATTAACCAAGAATGTCGCGATGCAATAGATAGAAAGAACGTGGCTTACACAATTTTTACTGAACGACCAATTCATACCAAGGTACAAATAAACTGCCAACAAGTCGGGCGCAACTTTATTATTTTTGGGACAAGTTAAAGATGCATGGAAAGTCAATATGCAAGTTAAAAAAGTTAGAGAAGACTAAGTGGAACCCCCTTTAGGGCAGGGATGATGCCAATTCAACGCATAACATAGTTGCGAATACGATTAATAGCTCCAGTACATGTAATCAATATCTCATTCGCTTATGCAAATTTGGGTTTTTATGAGGGAGGGGTGATATTAAGGGTGGGTGAATGTCAATAATTTTTCAATTGATTGCTTCAATTACGTCCAATATTTTCTGCATAGAATGTCAGTTTCATAAACGAAGTTGCATAGAATTTTCATAAAATTTGGTGTATTTTACATTCACGAAACCAATCATTTGTATGGGAGGGGGTAGAGGAGGTAAGAGAAATTTAAAATTTGTGATGCAGTTTTATTTCATTTCTTTTGTAAGGTGCTCGTACAAAATTCCAAGTTCGTAGCTTTTAATTTGTTGGTTATTAGGTGATTTAATAAAATTTGTCAAAATCATAGTTTTGTATGGCAAGAACGATTTCAAAACTTTTGACGAAATTTTGTATCAACTATTTTCAAAAGTTTTTTTGCAAAATTTCAAATTGATAGCTTTTAATAGTTAGGTTGATAATTGATTTCTTAATTATGGTCGAAATCGTACTTTTATATGAGAGGGGGTTGAAGGACAGGTGCGATTTCAAAACTTTGAACGCAAGTTTATTTCAACTATTTTTGAAAGTTTTTGTGCAAAATTTCAAATTCATAGCTTTTTATAGTTAGGTGATAATTTATTTTTAAAAAAATGGCCGAAAAAATAATTTTGTATGGGAGGGTGTAGAAGTTTGGAAGCTGTTCGACCAGTTAATATTTCATTTTTTTAGAATTTTTTTTTAAATGCATTTCGCAAATTTTTGAGTTTCTACCTTAAAATTTCATTCAAAAATTTTTAGTTTATGTGTTTTTTCATTGCACATGAAACACCTTGTGAACTTACAAAAAGAAGGGTCGGTGCATAACAATTGCAGAATTTTTATTATTTTTTCTGTATTTATAATAAATAGATATATCTACATGGAAAATTTAAACTTTGTATCTCATACCAGAGCCCAAAAAAATCACTCAAAATTTTCGACATTTTTGCTTACCACCTCCCTCCCCTTCCACCCCTCAACGTGAAACTTTAATTGAAATTCAAAACTATGTAGTTCTACAATTTTACAAAATTCAAATTTGATATCTGCACCCAGTTTTGAGATATAATGGTTTGAAATTTTGGAAAGTGCAATGCTCCCCATTTTCCCCCACTACTATTTTGTTCAAGTGTTATATTTTTCTCGTATTTTTCTAGTATAGCTTAATATAACTATAAGGTTTCAATTACATAGCCCAACAAATAGCCAAAATATTGATTTTTAAGTGTTTTTCTTTACACCCCCCTTGATCGTCCCCCTAACAATATTTAGCCTCTATGTAAGCTGATTCCAGTGGATCTATATGCCACCTTGGTGGTCTAAAAATATAAATTTTTTATGCTAAGTAATTTCGAAGATATAATCATTTGAAAAAAAAATTCGGCCGACAATTGGTTTTTAGCCCCCCTTTTTGCACCCCAATTGATAAAAAATTAAATTAAAAGTTGTCCCACAAACCCTTTTATATGTATATTAATTTTTAGCTTCCTAGCTGTAACCATGTTTGAGATATTTGAATTCTTAGTTTTCGGTTTAAGTGCTACCCCCGCCTCCCCCTGAACTCTTACACATCCCAAAATGGGTCTCCGCCTGAGTTCTGCAGTCATCTACAATCCCTCTTAAAAGTGAACTTTCTATCTTGAAGAGTTTGGGAGTTAATGTGCGCTGAGCGTACACACCGACGTACGGCGTACAGATAGACTGATTTTTTTTTTTTTTTGCAGTTTTAGGCTATTTTAGTCATGAAACGCGAAAAAACAAAGTTTCAGGGTAGCAACCTTTTTTTTTTCAAGTCGATCACAATACTTTATTATTAAAATAATAAAGTAAAAATGGATAACGATATGAGACAAAATAAAACGCGTGACGCATGCGGAATAGTAAAGACCTGAAAAATGGATATAAGCCAAAAACCAGTCTTTGCAAAGACGCAGAGGGCAACATCATCAGCGATAAGCAAGAAATCAAAAGAAGATGGGTTTCCTACTTTGAACATCTTCTCAATCGCTCCTTATTACCGATCACCGATCACGACAGACAACATCTCAATTGAGGTTTCAACTGACGAAGAAGAACCATCATTGACACTACCCACGCTTGCCGAAAAGCAGCCCTAAGTGACCAAAAACTCAGGAATTGACGAAATACCAGTTAAACTTCTGAAAAACTGTGAAAACTATGTCGGTGAAATAATACATTAGATGATATGCAAAATTTGGACAGAGGAAAACATTTCCGAAAAAGGCACCATAAGTCCAATTTGTAAGAAAGGAGACGAAATCTGCCGTGAAAATTACAGAGGAATATCATTGTTGTGTACGTCCTATAAAATAATGACAAAAATAATTGAACGTCGTCTTAAGCCCAATATGAATAAAATAATGGGCGAATACCAAGGTGGATTCAGAACTGGACAATCTACAACAGATCAGATATTCTCGGTGAAATATGTAATTAAGAATTATTGGGAATATGAAACAGACGTGCACGAAATCTTTGTAGGTTTTAAATAAGCATCCGATGGTATTGACAGGAGAGTACTGTACCAAATCATACTTGATTTAAAAATTATCCCAAAAGTATTCCAACTAACAAGACTCACAAGGACGAACACTAAATCCCAAGTGAGAATACAAATCGATTCTACAACCATCTTTTGAACGGAATGTGGTTTAAGGCAGGGAGTTGGTCTAGCCTCCATGCTTTTCAACTTGGCAATAGAGTATGTTATCTGGAAAATACCAATCAACACCAACGGGACAATACTATTCCAGTCCACCCAACTGATAGGATATGTTGACGACACAAAGAGAAATTAAGGATTCCTCACCAGATCTTTCTTTAGTGCTATTAAAGTTTTTGTCAATCTCGACTCCGTCGCAAAAGAAGTCAAGTTACGCTTTAACGAAAGTAAAACAAAGGTAGTGACAAGGAAGGACAACGCCAATCAGACAAAAATAACATTTGCGGAATATAATTTGAAGATTGTGGACAACTTAATATATTTTCGGGGCTAATGTAGAAAAGGACGGCAATGAAACAGACGAAATCAATCGACGGATCATACTTGCAAATAAAACGTATTATTCGGTACTTCAAATAATGAAATCCAAGAAAGTGCACAGGAATAATAAGCTGCGAATATATAAACATACTACACGACCTATGCTCTGTTATGACAGCGAGACATCGACATCAACGCAAACTTCCGAAAAATCAGTTTGACACTCAAACATTTTTAGTACTATAGCTCAAAGCTTTCGAGAGTTATGCTATAGACAGACGCACATACATAGAGACGGACAGACGGACAGACAGACAGACAGACAGATGGACAGACGGTCACTCGGAATCGAGGTTTTTGAGCGACAACAAATATTTCTGTACCCTTGGCCCTGTGCGAGCGTTATTTCTTAGCGTTACAAACGGTAAGGCAAACATAATATACTCTCAGATTTCATCCAGAGACATAACAGAATTATAATTGCGCGTAAAGCTCAATCATATGATACTTTAGATGAAATAGGGAAGAGTTTACTGTACCGGAAATATATCATCTCAAATTCTTTCGAATAGGAAATAGTGACTTTTGTATGGGAGGTGGTAAGAGCAGAGGTGAGAGGTATGTAATTTTTGTATATAACACCGAATGTAGTATACAAAATGTTTCATGCTGATATAAAGTTTGTAGCTTTTATGATTTTCTAGGAAATTGAACAATTGTTGTCTGAATTTATGACATTTGTATGGGAGGTGGCAGAGAAAGTGAGAGGTTTCTGGATGATTTTGGATCAGCTTATCAATACATATCTTAATCACATTGTTTTGTTACTCATATGTTGGAAGAAGAAATACTTTTCTAGAATTTTCAATACAAAAATTTGTATGGGAGGTGATAGAAAGAGTGAAACGAAACTCATATTCATTTTAGCATTTATTGCAATTATTAAGGGACAAATTGTGGCAAAATTTTAAGTTTGCACTTTTTCTAGTTTCAATGCATTTACCAAAATTGTGCATTTGTTTGGGAGGGGGTATAAGGAGTATTCGAATCAAAACCAAATAGTTTAGTTTAAATTTAGTTAAAATTCTGAAATTTCGTGAAATTTATATGGGAGGTGTAGAAAGAAGAATTGGTTGAAATTGTAATAAAAATAATTATGACAAAAATTGGTTCTTATAATTTTGCTAGTTGCAATGCAAACCGAATAAATGCATTTTTGAAAATTGTGCATTTCTATGGGAGGGGGTACAAGGAGTAAAGGGACCGGATCAATATGTTTTGACGTCAATAACATTCACGTCAATATACTATGGCCCATAGCTGAAATGGTTTCAGAGAAAAATCAATTCTTTAAATTTCGACATTGCATGAAATCTGTATGGGACAGAGTAGAAGGAGTGGGGGATTTAGCCCGTTCACGAACTTAAAGTTACTTTTTTGCTAGAAATATTATTTAACAAATTTCAGCAATATAGGTCAAAGCTTTCAAGAGTTATTCTGTAGACAGACGGACAAACGGTCATTCGGAATCGAGGGTTTTGAGCGGCAACAAATATTTCTGTACCCTTGGCGGCTCTGTGCGGGCATTATTTCTTAATGTTACAAACGGTAAGGCAAACACAATATACTCTCATATTTCATCTATAGTGTAATAATTTCCGAAAGTGGTCTTAAAAGGAAAGCAAGCGGTAAGAGACCAGTGGGCAAACCACGCAAGCGGTGGGTAGACTCGGTTGGAGAAGATAGCCAAGCCATCTGAAAAATTAGCAACAGGAGGACGCGGTCTTTGAATCGATTTAGGCTGACACGCTATTGATGAGATTTAGTGTTATGCAAAATTACAGCCAGATGATGCTATCTGCGAAATTTGAAATCAACCAACAGAACGCTAACATAAATTATTGGGTGTTTTTTTGGAGTCGGAGAAATTTAAATACACAGAAAAATGTTTTTAATATACATGAAATTGGCTTTATTTGAAAAATTATTTTATAGCATTAATGTTTGTATGTATATGATTTCGGGTGTGTGACTGCCGCGGCTGGAGCGTGCATGACGTAATCTGGAAGTCTAATTTTTATAGACTTTTTGCATTAAGCCAGGCTGTAGTTCGGCAATACCGACCAGTGAACAAGTCCATTTGTGAAATTAATCGATCATCAAATGTTTCATTCAGTAAAATAATTGTATCGTGCGCTGTTTGGCATGGGGCGCCATCCCTGTTCAAACCACATATATGCGACATTAATGCCTTCCAATTAAGGCAAGAAAAAGTTAGTAATGATGTCTCTGTACTCATCAACGTTGACGGTAACATTCTGACCATCATCATTTTTGAAGATTTTTGGACCAATGATTCCAGTGGCCCATAAACCGCACCAAACGGTGACCTTTTCTGGATGTAATGGTGTTTCGGCAATGGTTTGTGGAATATCATCGCTCAAAATATGATAATTCTGCTTATTGACATAGCCATTTAACCAAAAGTGCGTTTCATCATTGAACAAAATGTTTGTATGAAAATTGGACTTCCAGATTTCGCCATGTACGCACCAGCCACGGTGGCAACATGCCTGTAATCATATTCAAACATTAATGCTATAAAATTATCTTTCTATTAAAGCCAATTTTATGGATATGTTTCTATGTTTTATTTCAATTTAAAGTTCTCCGCCCCTAAAAAAAAAATAATACTCATGTTATTCATCGAGATCGGTTGCGCTGAAACTAATTCGTCAGCAAAAAAATATTAACTCAGTAATAGTATGTAAAATGTCATGAAAAAGTTTTTAAACAGTTTGCCGATCTGATGTAAAATTTATCACGTATGCAAACGATAATAACTGACGGGACGCACCACTGTGACCCACTCTTTTCGGGGCTTCCTGATCTCAAGGAATCCACGCGAAACTGTTGCTCAAGTAAGCCCACCATAAATCAAACTGCATTAAAATTGAATTTTGCGTTCAACTGCTAAATGAGTTATATACATAAAGGATGATCGATTAAATTTAGGTAGAACTTATATTCTTTAGCATATTTTTTATTGAAAAAATTTCAGGAAAATTAAAAAATTTTCGTTAATACAATTTTTAAAATTGATGCAAAAGTCTGGTTATAAGGTGGTTTGAGATCAAACGCTAGCATTATCATTATAATTAAAAAAGATTATTGAACTCTGACCTGAACCTAATCTTGGAGTGTGGCAGGATAAATAGAGTAGAGTTCAACACATCAAATGCACAGGCCTGTCATCTTTCCTTAAACGTGATGTTCCAGCGTTGGTCTCTAATGTAACCTTCGGTGGTGTCCAATTAGACTCTTCCGAATCTTCTCACTCCTTGGCATCAAAATAAATAACCATCTTAATTAGAACCAGCACATACTTGACGTAGCACTTGACGTTTCTACACCCCTAGGAGTTCTCCGAAGATGTTAAAAAAATAGTTTACTCCCAGTGACCCAGCAAATATCTATAAGGCCTACATTAGACCACGCCACGAGTACAATTCACATTTATGGGCTGTGACACCCAAAACGCAACTTGCGATGCTCGATCTTATCCAGAGACAGGCGTTCTGACTAATTGGAGATGAAGTCAATACGATTTCTATAGACTCCCTTGATCATCTCAGAAATGTGGGAGTACTAAGCATTTATTACTGCTACTTTCATGGTAAATGCAGTGAGGAACTTGCTAAACTAATTTCACCTCTGTTTGCTTGTCCTAGAAACACTCGCATTGCTTCAAGCGCAAACGAGTTTACTGTGAAGCTTCCAACTTCTCGTACAGTGAAATATAGGCAGTCCTTCATACCCCGAACTTCTAACTTTTGGGATGCATTGCCAGGAGCTGAATTCCCATTGTCATTAACCTTTGACGTTTCAAACTCAACGTCCACCGGCATTTCCCTCCTTTAAATCCCGTTTAACTTTAACTGCTTTTTTTCCCTTACCGACATGATTGTGTAAATTGCATTAAGGGGCAACTCCCTAAGTTGTGTTCGTAAAACAAAAAAAAAACATTATAAAGTCTATTTTGAAGATATATGTACATAAAGTTTCAAAGTGGTTTAAAAGTTGGAGGGAAAATTGGGGAGATATCGAATAATTAAACTAAAAAAACTTAATTAATTGATTCCTTACTTAAGATTTGAAAATATGTTCGATTTATATCGCAGGTGATAGAATAAGTGAATTAATAGCAACGCTTTGAATATAAATTTTTCTTGCTGTTAATTCTAATGATTTCCAAAGAATTGATATATTCAGACAATATCTGTACCACTTATTTGCAATTCCTTTTTTCTCTTCGATCCTTATTTGTTGACCTTAATAACTTTTCATTACATTTATTGTACTCTCAAATTTCATCTTTCGAGTATAAAAACTGATTTGCATATCAGATTCTCCAGTTGATTATTGACTCTTCACCAATTCGAAATTCCATCGATTCATCATACATGATTTATGAATCTTATGGACTTTAATTATGCTTTGAATTTGTTGAACAATTGAAAACGAAATTCTCTTTGAGCATATTTCAATCTGTATTAACCATGCAAGAAGTATTTTTTCGTCTGTTCAAAAACGATCTGGAAAATCCATTTCGATACGAAGAGATATTTCAACGCAGACAGAAAGTCGAATTGGGATTCGAAAACATTTTTGAATCACTGCTAAGCTATGCACGAAAAAAATGGAGACTGTTGTACAACGGAAATCCAAGCAGGAACATGGCTACAAAATTGCAAAATAAGGAATAGTAGTGATACTGCGTCCTCACGTACGAATACTTTAAAGTATGCTGCCATAGCAGCTATCTTCCTCGGCAAACTGTTAAGCTGCAATCGGGGACGACTATATAACCGAAGTATGTGGTTCATTTATGCTATTTGTTATCGGGGACATATCCATCGACCCATTCCCGAATTTCTGGATTCCTTTAACAATGTTGAGGATTTATATGGGCACCATCCATTTACTGGATGTTTTGTCCGGGACAAAAACCACAAAAAAGGAGAAATGAATGCCCTGGGCGAAAATGTTTCTTCTTTTGTGCTATTTAACTTTGCTAGCTCTGTAGAAGACATATCACCCCCTTTTTTTTGCGAGTTTCAGGCTTTATCACGCTCTCATTCTGCAACTATTTTGTTAGTTTTGCATTCAGGCGACACTTTTGAGAATATTTTCATGGTCTGGGAAACATTCCATTCGTATCCTTTTTTTTTGGCAGCATATTCACTTTTCTGGGTCATCGCCAATATGAGACTAGAATGGTTGGGAGAACAAAGGACACTTTCCACATGCCAACAATCTTTTAAATTATTCAGAAGAAGCATTGGAGAAGGTGCGCATTGTGTGTTATACATGTAGAGAGACCTTAACGTGATGAGTGATATACTGCGGCAGTTGATTTTCAACTCAAGACTTTCGAATTTACATAAAATTTAAGGAGAGAATTTATTCCGTAAATTAGCATTATAGTATGCGTAGAAAATATTACCAGAACTTTTTACTATATTGCATATAGAAAATATAAATGTACATGCATACACATACTTATGTATGTCTATTGAAAGTACAACTTCAAAATTCATAAAGAAGTATCGATCAAAATAAATGAATAAATTTATTTAAGAGAAATTTTAAAAGGTTTTGATCGCGGTAGGTAAATTTGCATAGATGTTTTCGGAATTTATATTCATGGAGGGAGATAACTAGCTTAAGGGAAATAATCATAATTGTAAATATTTTTCGTCTGGAATTAAATTTATTTGTCCAATGACGGTAATAAAGCGGAACTAGGGCAACTGAAATCATTAGGATTCGATTAAAGTCAACCGAACTCAGATCAAGCGTTTTCACATTTAGCGAATGGGAAAGGTAGACTTGTGCTAACGCTTAAATTTTTCTGGAAAATAACAAAAACTATGAAAAGATTTTTCTTCAACTTCTACAATGGCACTTGAGCACAAATCAGTCTTTAGCCTCCTGACCTTCAGGTTCCTTAACATTTTTATTACTTATTGTGGAAGGGTTGTTAGTTCCTCGCACAACCCTCTACGAATTTTTCATTTTCGTGGATTTTGGTAACCAAGGTAAGTCCAAGCAGGCAGTGTGCTGAAATCATGAATTCCCACGACTTTCGCATTGTAGACAAAAACGCTACTATCTAGGCTACATCATAGCTAAAAGATTTTTGCAGATCATTGCAATTATCCGATGTCGAATGATGGTAAACTTCGATCATTTATTAAGGATTCTTGTAATACAGGCATTAGGATTTTAAAAATGTATTGAAGAATGTTAAAAAAGTACGCATTTGCAGTTTACGCTAATCTCCTTCCTCACCCACTTAGAACATTTCTACACGCGAGACTGTTCGGAAGTAGGAGAGTTATTATAGTTATAGCTAAAATTATCTGTGAGTGAAATAGTACGAAAATAGGAGTTAAGTAATTCTTGCATTAAATCAGAACCTAAATGAGGGAATAAGTGTCGAAAAGTCCATGAATTTGACCTAAGCAATGCCATCTCGTATCATGAAATTATATTACTAAATTTATTGAAATGTTAAATACATTTGAAAGATGCTTTTTAAAATAATGTTTAAATAAATTTTTGTATTAAAAATTTATCGTTCTGGTTCACTTATTGTTGCTTATTTACTCTTAACCAGTCTTACAGGTCGCATTTCTTAATAATTTTTATAACCAAAATGGTAAATAAGATAATTTTATATTTTTGATGAAATTTGATATTATTTTGAGTTTGTTATGTAACGCCAAGAAATAATGCTCTCACGGAATCCCCCTAACGTACAGAAATACCTGGATTACGGGCAACTATCAGTCTGTCTGTCTACAAAATAATCTGAAACGCTTAGAGCTATCAAGGCATTTCTTTTATTGTTATTCTAGCAGGAAAGTTCAAGTTCGTGAACGGGCCATAATAATAATAATAATATTCGTTTATTCATCAACTGCCTGATTACTACAAATAATACAAAAAATAGAAAAAATTAATAAAACTTAACTATAAAACAATATAAATCAAAATATCGTCAATAAATAAAATAAAAATAAAAATAAAATAACAAAATACAATAGATAACAATCAATAATAAGGAAAATATAAGTAAAATATAAAAACTAAAATAAAAAACAAAAATAATAAAGGAACAACAAGAGATAACAAACAATAAATGGAAAATTATGAAATAAAAAGTGACAATAAAATTTAATTCAACTTCAAGAGAGCTGTTTCTTAACCTGGGTAGGGTGTGAGAAGTTTTGATTGAAAAGTCTGAGCATAGACGAAATTGGTTCATGAAATCCATAATTGGTGCGATGCTGTGGGACTCTACAAAATTCGTTATTTCTCAGGGCACGATTCGGAACATTGAAATTAATCGAAGACAACAATTGGTCAGAGTCGATAACTCCAGTTATAACTTTGAAAGCAAAAACCACTCTTGCGTGCACACGTCTGTTCTCCAAGGAGTCCAACGAAAGAAAATTCAGACGATCAGCATAAGATGGAAGCCTAAGCGGATCAGACCACGGAAGGCCACGAAGGGCAAATCTTAAGAAATTACGCTGCACAGATTCGATTCTAGCTAAGTGAACAGAATAAAATGGAGACCAGACAAGGCTGGCATACTCCAGAATAGAACGGCCAAAGGCACAGTACAAAATTTGAGTAACGAATGGATCACTGAACTCCTTGGATCTTCTTTTGACAAAACCAAGTATTGCGCTAGCTTTACTGGCAATATGGTCAACGTGGTCGTCGAATGTGAAAGTGCTTTTTAATAATACCCCCAAATCCCGTACTTTATCAGAACGAAGTAGAGCGGTCCCATCTACAACATAGTCAAATAGAATTGGTGTTTTTATTCTAAAATACGAGACAGTAGTGCACTTACTAATATTAAGAGGTAAGTTGTTAAGCACACACCAGTTATAAAAATTCGTTAAGATAAGCAACCACTGTAGTTAGATATAGTTTTATATATCGTTGCGTCGTCAGCATAGAGAAGAATGTTCGAGTCAACAATAAATGCACTCACGTCATTAATAAAAAACAAAAATAGCAGTGGTTCAAGATGACTACCTTGAGGAACACCAGAAAAGTTGAAAATCTCAGAAGATAAGGCACCACGAAATGGCACTTTTTGAACACGATTATTCTCGAGAGCAGAAAGACAGAAGTTAGAGAATTGCATCAAATTAGTACCGGTGGATCTGCCTTTCATAAAGCCATGCTGAAACGATCCCAATATCGACTTAGAATGGAAGTACAAAACATCGGAAACAATTGACTCAAACAGTTTAGCAACACAAGGAAGAATGGCACTTGGCCTGTAATTGCTTATAACATCATGCTTTCCAGAATTATGTAAAGGTGGTATAGTAGAGAATTTCCAAAATAAGGAAAAAACACCAGATAGAAGGGATAAATTAAATAGATAGCCGAGAATAGGTAAAAGAGTTAAATTACACCTCTTAATTACAGACGCAGGAATACCATCTGGCCCGCAAGAGAAATTATCGGCAATATTCCCAATGTATTTTAAAATAGTAGCATCATCAATAAAGAGATCTTTTAGCACTAAGGAAATAGAATGGAACTTTGCCAAGTACTGAAAATCATTGAAGCCAGTTACTGAGGCACTATTGGAAAAAGCAGTGCGAAAGTGGTTGCCAAATAATTTGCTTATCACAATAGGATTAGTGCTTACCGTATCATTCAGAGACATACTAGTTGGATAGTCGTCAGAGTTTCTTTTTGAATTGACATATTTCCAAAGCTGTTTAGGTTTGTCTATTAATGATAATTTAACATTCTGCAGGTATTGAGAATAAGCAGCACGGAATTGGAAATTGAAGGAGTCCCTTAGGTTGCAGTACAGCGAAAGGTCCGAGTCGTTTCTTGAGTGACAATACGCTGTCCAAGCTTTCGTTTTCAGATTTTTTTGATGAAGTAAGCAATCGTCAAGCCAGGGAAACGTCTTAGAAGGGTTCGAACGGGAGATAGGTATGCAAAGCATGAAACACCCGTATAAAATGGAATACTAATTTGAAGTCGTCATGTTAACATCAGGCTCATCAAGTACAGACGACTAGTCACAGTTAGATATGTCAGAGTTTAAGGCATCAAATCATCTTTAGTGAAGTTAAAATAAGTGTTAACAATACATTTAGAATCTGTTGAATTTGAATGAAGTTTGAAATCAATTTGAAGGGCTAAATGAATACGTAATTCAGGCAGCAAAGGGCTGTAGCAGCGAACAACAGTTGTAAAGTTAGCATCGGTCGAAAAAACAAGTTCCAAATATCTGCCGTATGCATTTGGAATGGGACACACTTGTAAAAGTCCAGCTGACTGCATGTCGTCCAAAAATTGAATTTCATGACGAAGGCATGATGAATAAGAAGGCAATATATGGTCGTCGTCATCAGAACGTATCCAGTCTATGTAAGGCAAGTTGAAGTCACCAAGAATCAGAAGTTCATCGAACGGTTGAAGGATACTAAGGAGGGTTTCCGTTGCGCAGTAAACCGATTCGTAAGTAGAAGATGGTGATGCAGACGGAATGTAAATATTTATATAGTTTTCTGTTACCAAGAGAAATAGCCACACACAATAGTTCAATATTCTCTGCACCAGGAACATCAAATAAAGTTGCTGAAATAACCCCCCACACCTTTTACCTCCAACTATAGAAAATACAAATAATTTCAAAATGTCATCGAAACTGCGAGTATCACAGTATCAACTTAGACATTTTATCAGAGAATAACAACATACGTACTGCTATTGACGAAAAATTCTATTTGGATCAGCAAAAAGAATTTTACCTTTCAACATATTGCGAGCTAACAACTTTAATATTGAAAAATAACATGGTGATAAGAATGTTAATATTCAATTTCAAAATCATCAAAGACGGTCTATTTCTTCTATCACCTGCCATACAAATTCCCCAATTTCAGAAGGATAATGTATAAAATAATTTGAAAATTATGAAATCTCTCCATCTTCTTCAATGGCAGTTCAGCCTAAATCGGGGCTTGGCCACCTGACTTTCAGGTAACTTAACATTTTTTTTAATTTGTTAACGGTTGTAAGCCCTTCGCACAACCCTGTATACACATTTTTTTTTTGTTTGTTCACAAGAGGGAAACCCAGATATACCCACGTAAGCAGTGTGATAGAATCCAGAAATTACTATCTGCCATACAAAAGTCACTATTCACTATTCTAAAGAATTTGAGATGATATAACATGAGTGAAACTCTTTTCTATTTCACCTAGAGTATTGCGTGATTGGGCATTACGACCGATCATAGTTCTGTTATGCTTTTATTTATTTAATGCACAAAAAAAATCAGGGCTTCAAAACTTAAAAGTCGAAAAAAAAATTAATTAACCAAAGTAAAATCAAAGTACAAACAAGTATACAAAATAAAATTGAACCGAATAATTCTGAACTTCTGAATTGTTAACTTACAAATTAGCACAAATACTCGTACATACCTTTGAGGTGAATTCTAAGCACAATGTCTTCTTGCGAACCAAGCTGGACATACGCAGCACGATTTTGGATCCAAACTTTTCATCTTTGACTATTGAAGTATTTTTATGTCAGGTCCTTACTGTTTTACTCGTTTCACGTTTAACTAGTTGATTATTTTGAACCGTAGCTTGATGAGATCACTACTAATTGCTTCCTTAAAATGTTTATACTCTACATGCAGTATGCCGCTTTCAATTGCAATATGCCGCTAACATTCGTTGGGAATTTTCAATACATGTCAAAGTTTACTCCTTCGTCCTTGGTTCCAAAAGATCTTTTCATTGACAACTCCACTATTTTGAAATACATAGATAAACTTGCTATTCATTTCTCCAGTGGACCTGATGATGTTCCTTCTTCTGTGATTAAAAAGTATAGTTTATCCCTTTTACCTATCCGTGGGTACCTTTTTAATTCACCGCATCGTAGAGGAGTTTTTCCTATGTCATGGGAATACTCAACTATAATGCCCTTGTTTAAGTCTGGTAAAAGAGATAATGTAAGTAATTACAGGCCTATAGCGAATCTTCCATGTGTTGCTAAGCTTTTTGAATTCATTGTGTGTGCTGTAATGTATTTTCACTCCAAAGGCAGATCCACTAATCTTATGCAATTCTCAAACTTCTGTCTTTCTGCTTTCGAAAACGGGCAGCAGGTCGATTACATACACACTGACTTTAGTAAAGCCGTTGACAAAATTAAGTTCCGCCTGCTTGGTTTTCCTGATATTATTATCTTAGTTACCGCATTCAGAAAGTATACTTTCTCGGAGCCTTTTCTTCTTAAATATTTAAAACTTCAGGCGTTCCGTAAGGTAGCCATCTGGGTCCACTTCTATTCCTTCTCTTTATTAGCGACATGGGTTTATTTACAAAATAGCTATGCGCACTAGGATTTTCTTTTACTTTTATAGATTGGATCAGATCTTAACTGACCAATCGTACTCAAAAAGTAGTTTTTCGAAGAGCTCAACCTTCTGCTATACCTCACACATCTAGAATGCCACGGGGAAACTATCCTGGACCACTGCTATGTATTTTATTTACTAATGACATGAGTTTGATTATTTCTCATTCGAAAATTTTGCTCTATGCTGACAACGACATAATTTGAATCAAAATGATTACACACCGCTTCAAAGTGATTTGCGTCGTCTTTTTGACTGGTTTTACATTAAACTGTATGAATATTGAATATTAACAAATGTGCTAGCGATTCATTCTTCAGGAACAAATCTTCCCTACATTTCGAAGAAGGTAGTATACAACAACAAACATACCATATTTCAGAACCGCATTTACGTTTGATGGTCATGTCGAGTACATAATTAGAAAGGCCAACTCCATTTGGAGTTTTGTTTAAAGATGGTCTAGCTACTTCAATGATCCTTATATAGATATAGTCCTTTTGTACGCTCTATTCTTGAGTATGCTGGTCATTGTGGGCTCCGTATTACGAGGAACATAAGAATATTTTCGAGTCCGTACTGCGAAGGTTCTTAAGGTGTGTCTTCCTTCGCCTGACACGTTGCATCTTCCTCCTTACGAGCCTTAAACTTTTATCTCTAGCATCGCTTGAGAATAAACGGATTATCAACAGAGCTGCTATTGCGTTTAAATTAACTTTACGAGAAATTGTTTCCCTAAATTTTGTCGAATCTATTAAGTTTAATATTTTACGTCGATCCTTGAGAAACCCTTAACATTTCTTATCGTCGCACCAACTATGTGTAAAATGAACCAATCGCTACTCTTTCAATTGTTTTCAATAATAATTACTGCCGAATTGATTATAATTTATCTAGCACGCAGTTAAAGCCAGCTTTATGCAATAAATAACTTGTGGATTTGAAAAGAAAGATTTTCGAATTTTACACTTCTTTCTTTATTATGTGTTGTGTTTGGGTCTTTGCCGAGACATCTATTAAACTTTTTTTTATAATTTTACATAGGGTTATTGTGAGATTTATGGGTAAAATTTGAAATTGAAAACAATTGTTTATATATTTGTTTAAAATCATTTCTTTTTGTTTTTTTATTTATTTCGTAACTCAATAACATCATCTGTTGGTTTTTTTTTCGGTTTTTGTCATAATGAGTGATAATTAGTTTGACTAACTGTGTTTCGTGTTTTTTTTTTTATTATTTACAAACATTCATACAGAGTTGTTATAATTTTAATTCGTTTTTATAGAAAAACGCAACAGTGGTTAATAATTTCACAATTTTTTAATTCTCTTAATTTAGTTTTAATGTTTTTTTTTCTTTCTTTAAAAATAAAACAAAACTAATTTTTCGCTTTTATAAAGTCGAGTTATGTGTGTGATTTTTTTTGTTTTTGTTTGTTTTTTAATAATTATAACAAATATTTGAATAGTGCTCTCTAACAACCAAATTAATTGCTCCGAAAATAATTTATAATTTTTTTTTAAATGGTTTGTTTTTCACTAGTTATATAAACATTAAAAATAATAATAAAAAGTAAAATTATTTAAAAAAAATTTCTTATCGATTTTAGTTATGGAATTTACTCATTCTATTTCTTCGAATAGATCTTCGATTTATTTTTTAATAACTAAAAATCAATTTCATTAAATTAATTATATATTTACTAGATGCTCACGCAAATTCAGTCTTTTAAAGATTTTTTTTTTTATTTTACTTATAAACAATGCAACTTTATAGAATTTTTGATTTTTAACTGGTTATTTTGATTTTCTAGGTGGATGGATGATTGATTTGTGAAGTAATCAATTCTGTTTCAGTAATAGAAATAAAATTGCTGAAGTAATATAACATTGGTCCAGAAGATCACGTGCCAATATTGAAGTTTGAAAGTATTTGAATATTTTTTTCAACACAATGTTATCACACTGGTAATTTCCACGTAAAACATTCGGCAGCTCCGATAATATAATCAACGCATCTAAAGTAATTTGACTACACGAATCTACGCGGACGAGTTATTATGAACAAGAAGTTTTGTTTTACAGAATGACCTGTGTTATAGGAAATTTCGGCTTTTATGTGCAATGCACAAACACAGTCATGGAGGGAAGGAAGAACAAGGAAGGGGAAGAGGAGTGAGAACGACCGTAACGAGTGGAGAAGCTGATATATTTTTCAGTTGTACTGGATGCTGCTGACAAATATTAGCAGATTTTATACAATTTTGAATGTTCTGTGAATTTGTACAAATAATAACTGACAATGTCCTCAAAAATTAATTCCACAATTCATAAGATTGCGGAATTCAAAAATATTTTCCACTGCGATTTTTGGAGGGTCTAGTGGGTAGCGTTTTGTTCTACAATACGAAGGTCCGGATCGACGTATAATTCCTGCACGCTACGTGCTTGAGTATACCTTGTTCGTCTAAATCTATGTAAAACAAAAATTCGCAGATAGAGGGTTGTACGAAGGGCTATCAACCCTTTCACAATAAAAAATGAAAAATAAATGTTGAGGAACCTGGAGGTTAGAAGGCCGAGGTCCGATTTAGGCTTTTGTGCCATTGTGCAGGGAGTATCAACAAAATGTGAAGGATTTGTTTCCAAGACCCAATCAGAGAACGTACGGCACTGCTGGTGGTCAATTGGATCTTGCTCGCATGTAGAGCCAAATCTTTTATCAATATTCATTGCAATGTGGACGTGAAGAGGTCGAATTCTTGCACACGGTGATGAATGGAGGTGTTTGGGTCGTTTTCATCACTGTTCTTCACTGCAGCGATATTTTCGGTCGAACGTCCGGGGCAAAGTCATTTCGACGTCTTTACATCTTGCACTAAGGCAATCTCCTGGCATTTTTTGATTTGGTTGCACACATACATTCTCAGAAGGCACATGATTACGATCAGCATTTGCTTGAATTTTGTGCAGCGTAACTACGATTGTACGCGAATTTTCGTACTAAAATTCAACGAGTGTGCAGCGTCCCATGGTAAATTTCCCACGTTTATAAATGACGAATTTCAAAGTTTGATAATTATCAAGCGACTCGCTGTCAAATAATAGGCCTTTTCACCCCACACCTTTCGTTCAAGCACCCTGTAATAATGAAAGGTTTTTGAAATCAAGTGTTAGTGCCTGACAAGTGAATGGGTAGTAAACTGTCGGGAGCGCGGACCCTTTGGTCCAATATACCTGGATACTGTGTAATACAGGTTTGGGTAGGAGCATATCCCATAGTTGATGCGCATAGACGCAGTTGTTTAAAAAATACAACACTGCTGCTATCATTGGTCTAAAAGCCGGTTTCTCGATGTGGTACAATAAGATTAATTAACAAGCTAGCAGCAATCGTATGCTCGTCGTGGAGGTGAACTTGATGATTTTATTTTGCATCTTGAAGGATTGATTTCTACACTTTTGAGAAACTTCACCGAGTAACCGACACTTACGTCACCTTGATCAATCGTTCAGCAATGGTCTCTGGTAAAACATTGCACAATGAAGAACTAGCAATCACGGTCCCATTGTCATTGACTGAGGAAAAAACTTCCAAAGAGCTTGTCAAGCAAATACGTCCCAGCGCAATTCTAATAGCCAAACAGACATATACGAGTGTAGGGAATTGATTATGTTACCAAAGGAAGGCATCATTTTAAAACGCGGAAGGTCATCGAGGGCAATTTATTTGGAGAGAAATTCCAAAATTGGGCTCGAGTGAATCAACCGTTTGGAAAGGAATACGAAAGTAAGTGTGGTGATAGCGAAAGAAACGACGATGGCAATGATAATGAAATTTCTTTGTAGCACTTGAAAAGATGGGGTTCAGGTACGCGACTAGCGTCAAGTACCTGAACATCTCCGGGGTTGGTATTTGAGGTGTATCTGCCAGAGCTCAGGTATCGTCTTCTCGATACTGTGGAAAAGATCTGCAGCGTTCTTTTGCACGACGATTGAATTGATTAAACTGGACGGAGACCCCCAGAGCCATTGCAAATCCTTGAAATTAGAACCATTTCAATGCGGCACGCCAGGTGAGACAAAATCAAGATCCAGTCATGTACAGATTTATTGAAGGCGCAAACTTCACGAGAGAGAGCTTGGACTTTAATTTTACGGTTGTGCTTGTGGAACAATTTCGAACATGGTTATTTCAGGGCAGGATATAATTTGTTGCTTCGCGAGCAGAGAGTCTTTCGAATGTCTTCGCAACTTTGAGCGATTTTAAAAGGAGAACTGGGTGGGAGAATAAAAGCAAATTTTTTTTTTCATATCCAAAGAAATGAGAACAATTTGTTACTGGGTGAAAAACTCATGCCGATTCCAGTAAAACCTTCGAATACTGAGTAGTGTTTCCACGTACCCGGAATTTTTTTTTTTTACAGAATAACCTGTGTTATAGGCAATTTCGGCCTTTATGTGCAATGCACAAGCACAGTCATGGAGGGAAGGAATAGGATTGGGAAGGTAGGGGAAGGGGAGTGAGAGCGAGTAACGAGTGGAGAAGCCAGTACATTTTGTGTGTTACTTATTATACTGACTAATCAAGTGTTGCATGAAACTCAACTGTAAGTAACTCTTTTAGATAACGAAGCCTGACCGGAGGTTATGTTCGTAGAGAGCCATGGAATATTTCCCTAAAGGCAGAAGTCCACGTTAATCCAGCAAGATATTTTTCAATAAAAAATGCCCTTACTCAGATCATCTGTAGAAACGAGCCCGTTTTCAGAGTGTGTACTACCAGTTAGAGCTACAGTAGCCATTTGCTAGTTATTGCTTTCCAAACAATGCAATTGACTGTTCCCAAAAATGAAAAATAAAATATATCGATTAACAAGTTTCCGAACTTTTCAAAAATAAAAACAGCTTCAAAATGTGTTTTCGCATAAATCATTTATTGGCTTCAGAATAACCCCTTCGGACTCAACATAGCGATTTTCACGTTCAAGAAGCATTTCGAATGTGTAAACTCACGGGCAATTTTAATGCTATCTTCATTCACAACTTTTGTGGGTCGACCCGAATGTTATTTGTCATTCAAGCCCTTCCGTGCTTCTTTAAAATGCATAAACCAGTCGTAAATTATTGCACGAGATAGACAATCATCACCATGAACTTGTTTCATCATTTGATGATTTTCGGTAAAAATTTTTACCAAATTTGAAACGAAACTTAATATTAGCTCTTTGTTTGATGCTCATTTTCATACTGGTGGTACAAATATACTTTCACTTCAAACGCAATAACTCCGCTTCTAGTCGGCCACATGTCGGGAAATGTTGACATATAGTCGACGTACTAAGTCACATTACATACAGATTGCGCCACCAGAAAATGTCATATTCTAGAAGCTCGTGAACTTTTGGGATAGACATATTCCACACAAAGTTACTTTTTTAGCTTAAAGTTTGGGCGTCGTCATTGAAACTCCCTTTAATAAACATAACATTTTTGAAAATCAGTTGTTGAACTTGATAACGAAAGTGTTTAGAAAACATGTAAAATTTCTAAAAGCTGGCATTACAATACTGCCAAAACAATCATTTTTTACAAATTCAAACATTTGTTATGATTCTTCGTCTTTCGTTCTCAGTATTGTCACAACTTTTTTAGAAACTTAAGCCAGGGAGGATATATAATAAGGAGTGACTATGAGCATGCTTTGCCGTGTAAAAAAATGGGAATGAAAGTATTTCCCTCCCTTACTGGCAAAATGCTCGCAATTTTTCGAAACAATCGTCTCGCTATCTTTGTCTGGCACACTTAAGAATATTGCAACTAACACTTTTCCACGTTAAATTGTCCGAAACGATTGTCAAATTTTCGAAAGAATTGTTTCGCTACCCTTGTTTGGCATAATTAAACCTAATGCAATTATCTCTGTCTAGTGTTAAATTGTCCGTTGCTTGAGTGCTTAGCTTAGATACGAACCAAAAACTAATAAAAATTGAAAAACCCAAGATTTATGAGATAAACAGAAAAATGAATTGTACTGAAAATTATTTTATTGCTAATTGAATATTAGCAACCAAGAGAGAATACAAATTATGGTATTTTTTTGTTGTTAAAGTTTGAAGCAAAGCTAAGCTTGGACACAATTTTCGAAAATTTCCGACTCAAAAAGTATTCCCACATGTGACAACCTATCAGGCACTCCATTTTATATATTCTCCTTGGTTGAAGCCTTGACTACTATTACATAAAAATTCTCTCACGAATTTGTTCAGCAATAGATTTTTACTTGTCACATATCTCTGCAATATTTTACACATTTCTGTCAGGGTAATGTACGAAAATATTTGAAAACAAGTACCCAAGAGAAAGGAGAAATTTTGGGATATTTTAAAGCCATAACTATAATTTGGATTTGTTTAACAAAAAATAAAGAAAAAATGACTCATAACCGAAGAGATTTCGACATCCCGCATTAAAAATTGAACCTCCTTAAATTTACAAAAAGAAAAAAATCAACTATTCCTCAAACTTTTGAAATTTTTAAATAAAAAATCATAAAATATAACGAAACTAAAAACTTCCATCCACCTAGAAATTAACAATCATAATAATTTGCAAAATCGAAATCGTAAAAAGAAAATGAAAAAATTAAAATTGAAATATTTTTTTTTATCCGTTTAAAATTACCCTACACGTCGTTTTATTATTATTATTTTTTTTATAATATTGTTAAAAATGTTTCCTTTGTACAGTATAAAAATTTTACAATTTCTTTCTAATGTGTATTTTGTTTTTGAATGAGCGGTACTATTTCTGTTTTTGTTTTTTACATAAACATACCTTTTTTAATTTTTAATTATATTAACTAATTACCTATAATTTATTATTTTTATTATACAGGTGATGAATGCAAGTTTTTAATTTTCTTTGGTTTGTTTTGTATTATAATTTATGTTATTAAATTTTTTTATATTAACGTTTTTTGTTTCCGTTTTTACTCATTAGTTCAGTTTTTTTGTGAAATAATTAAACAAATTATTTAGTGATTTCATTTCAATTGTTATTAATAATTTTATACATATTTCTTTGGTCCTAGATCACTTGAACATTTAGAAAAATGTTTATTTAGCGCGAAGTTGGTTTCTTTTTTGTGTTATTATATTCAAGAGCCTTTTTTACAATAACCTGTTAAATTTAATTATTATTTATATTGATAATAATTAAATTAAAGTGTTCAAGGCCTTAAATGTCGTATTTATAGATTTATTATTATTATAATTTTTTTTTAATTATGTTTTCGAATTATTCAATCTCTGATTCTAATTATTATTTTTCTTAAATATTTTATCTATTGTTTTTTTTAATTCTTTATTAATTTTTGTTTTTCCTCGATTCAAAAGTTAGGTGATCACAAGAATGTCACATTCAACTAGTGTCACATGCGTAATTCATCCATTATGTTTTGACTATTTTGACTATTGTTCGATTGTGGCTGCTTCATGCAGCTTTTCTTCGTGAGCGTGCCGCACTGATTGCCGATCATTTGTAGCGCATGTGGCGGCAACATTTGACCGTCCGGCACGGATTTCATATGTTTGGGCGGTGGTGGTGCACGTTGCGGAATATCCGCAAATTCAGGAGGTGGTAGCTGATGATGCTGTAAGGCATGATGATGACCCAGGATCGTGGCTGGATCGCTTTTTGAATGGATCGTTAGGGTTTCAAGATCACCGCAAATGTTGTTGGGCATTTGACCGTTTTCGTTTCGTTTCTTATGATTTCGTGGCTCATTCAGGCGCGTCTTGTCACGCTGATAGTACACGCCCGCGAAAATAAGAACATTTAAAATTAATAAGCTGCAGCCGATCGCTATTGTAACGCTCAGGGCGGTACTGTAGGCTGCAAAGCCATCTTCCTGGGGTGGAGTCGTGCTATGCTGGTGATCGTCGAGCAGATCGTGATCTTGTGCAGACAGAGGAACTTTGTGTTGATTGTAACGACTATTATTGTTCTGCCGTATAGATGACGCAGGCGACGATAAATTCAATAGGGAGAAGACCTGCGTGGTGAAAATGTGCGTATAGTTCGAGGAGTGTGGATCCCTCTGTTGGGGTGGATTTAGCGGTTTGACCGTTGGCTCGGAGGATGTCTCTCTCTTGTCATCATCAAGCTGATGATGCGATGCTGGGACATTATCGGCCCCAGGTTTGTGTAAATCTGGGATTAGATTCAGCCAAAAAGAGAGTCGATGGGCTCGATAATGGTTTTTCAGTTTGGGCTTGGTATCTGCAACGCATTAATGTTCATTTTCATCGAACTCGCCTTGCATGAATTTCGTTACACTTAACATTATAATAAAAAATCTACTCACCAAAATTAAGATATTTCTTGTGAACACTTTCATAGGCAGTCCATTCCACAGTCTTGTACCTTCCACGCTCCTGACGCGTACTATGGTCATTATCGAGCTGCTCATTGGGATTCCTAATAACGCAATTAGACCGGCACAAATTCAAGTATTAATTCAATATCTAATTTCAACAGTCTAAGCAAATGAATTCAACATGAAGACTGGAAAATGCCAGACTAGAAATCCTTACCCAGTTCGTACGAAATTCGACCAATAAAGCATGACAATTTCCGAAAGACCAATTTCGGATTTCGTGTAGTTCCTGGTAAAATGGTTGAACCCACCAATTAAAGGTGCACCAAATAGGTACGGTAGATCTTCTCCATGAATGCAACCCTGACGCTACAAAATTCAGAAATAAAGGATAACAATGTTTACAATTTCAATTTATACACATTCGGATGGTTTGAATTGCCATCGATAGAGAGAACGAACATTTCACGTCGGTTGATACTTATTGAGAGCAGTAAACGAAAAGCTAGTGTAAGGTGCTTACCTGTGGAAAATCTCCAAATTTTGTTTGATAATCAAATACATAGAGGTATGAATTTCTATGGTCGGCAGAATGTAAATCTACAGTTTGGGCTGCAGGTGCTACGATTTGTGCATCGCTAAGCGCTTCCAGGGTTTCGTCTCTGTGAATTAAATTGTGATATGTTTCTGAAAACTTTGTAGTCTAACGTTTTATGGTACAACGAATTTCAAATAGAGTAATGATTGTGCAAGCTGAAGCGAATTTCAAAGTGAATGCGACTGAATTTTTTTCCATAATAATTTTAATCAGGACTTTCCACTAAACTTAGCTAATAGCATTTCTAACAACTGTAGGCAAGCCATACATACATCCTTACGCACAAATGAAATGATGGATTTTAAAACGAATTTTTCGGAAATTAAAAATTATTTTTTCGAATCCAAGTACTAAAACGAATCTTGGTTGAGAGATTTCGCATGCCAACAGGCAATGTTTGATCTACATTTACATTTACGAATGAAATGGTCAATTATGCCTTCCCATTAAAGAAAAAGCTTAAAAATTTAATGTGGTATTTATGTCATAGCACCTCAGAAAAATTTTTAAATTTTGGAAACCGTAATTAGTAGTTATCTTCTTCCTTCAATGATAATACAGAAGTATTCGAACCTTGGCCTCCTAACCTTCAGGTTCCTTAACATTTATTTGTTATTGTTTTAATTTCGTAGATTGAAATTTGCCCGGAGCACCCATGCAGGTAGTGTTGACCCGGATTTGAACTCACGATTTTCGTATCGTACACCCCATCACTACTCTCTAGACAACACCCTACCTAAACAATAGTTTTACTCATCCTTCAAACTTCTAATAATATCAAGTTCCCATTAACACCAATTATAAATTACAATCAAAATATTACAACCTTTCAATAATAAATCCACACAAGTTTTGCTATACAGAAATAACGACCTAAAATTTCAATTAATCAAGGATTGTAAATTACAAAAAAAAACACAATTAAATAGACTATGTTTGTATGTCTTCGCTATAATTACCTACAGTAAATGATTTTGCATCCAGGGAATTATAAGCAATAAAGACATTCATAGCTCTACATAGGCAAATATAAAATTGTTGGCAAGTCCTGTTCAGATATATTCCATTAAGATTGTCACTAATTGAGGAAGTAATAAGGCAAAATCAAGTGAGAACGTGTGCTAGCAATGCATAAACCCTAAGCTCTCACCGTACCTATGTGGGCCCTATGTTGTAATTTCCTCACCTGATATTAATCGGATGCTGAACAGGTCTCTCCCAGTCCGTGTACTCATTAACTATAGTCGCAAATATCTCATTAAGATGGTAGGAATAGGTGTTCCGGACGTAGCTCTTTAGTATCTTGGAGCGTCGATCTGCCTCGATTCCGTATTGAACGTCCTCGGAGTTAAATGAAAAGAAGGCTTCGGCACGTGTAACTCCTGCCATTAGATCGTATCTGAAAATTTCATGGATAACAATTAATAATGATTAGGTAGTACATACATATATCGTGTTAAATCCACTTTGTAAGTATGATTTGTTACCCTTCGTAAATTAATTTGATTCTGAAAATTGATTCGCAAACTCCTTAGTTACATATGTAAATACGTGTACAATAATTTTTAATTCTTATGAAAAAATTTAAATTAGACTTTTGGCTGGAATTTGGTAATTAGCTAGAAGAGCTTAGATAATGAATTACGGCTGTATTTGAAATTCGAATAAATCCTGTAAAGTAGAAGAGATATTAATCATTCACCAAAATGTGAATATTGTAAAAAGATTCCGAAACCCAATTTGGCAAAAAGGAGCCTTAACCATCAATTGACCGGTTTTATCCAAAATACAGTCAAACCTATTTTACTTTAGCTCTTATCAATGCAATTTGCTTGCCAAAACGACTGCACGACTGCAAGTTTGCAATTAAAAAGGTTTTCCAAGGAGATTAGTCAACATTCAAAGTTCTGTTAAGGACTTCTCGGACAAATCTTTGCGATTAACCCAATTTAAAAATAATATATCAGATGAGAATTTGAACAATTCCGTTTTGAGCAGACACACTGGCAAAGCAGAATGAACGCCAAAAGCCTGTTACTGCTGCATCAGCACGACAGCACGAGTACGGTAACGACCCCGCAAACGAAAAATGGACTACTCTATTGGATCTTGGAATGTTCGATCCTTATTTAGGACAAGTGCTCTGAAAGAGTTCCTCGAAGAAGTGGAAAAACACAACATCAATATAACTGCCATTCAAGAAACGAAATGGCTCGGTAACGAAATGAGATCACACACAATCTATCCAAGTTGAAAATTATTGGGAAGCAGAGAGTTTGAAGTCGCTTTTGTCGTTGACAAAAAATTTTGTCAGTAGGTTACGAGTTTCAAACCAGTAAGTGAAAGATTGTGTGCAATCCGAATAAAGACTAAATTTTTCAACACTTGGTTGATCAACGTCCACGCATCAACTGAATACAAGGACGACATAACTAAAGACGAATTCTATGCCACCCTGGAGAGAACTTATGATTCACTGCCCTCGAATGATCTAAGAATTGTCTTTGGGGATTTTAATGCAAAAGTCGGAAAGGAGGAGGCTCATAGAGGAAGACCAGGAGGGCACATAAGGGCCATAATATAACCAACGACAATGGCCAACGTCTTATTGACTTCGCAAGCAGCAAAAATATCATAGTAAGCTCTACGTGCTTCCCACATCGCGATATTCACAAACGAACGTTGGCATCACCAGATGGTGATGACCACATACTTGATGTACGAACTCTCCGCGGTGCGAATTGTGACTCTGATCACTATCTAGTCAGAGCTAAGTGTCGATTCCGAATAGCTTGTCGTGGATATTCAAAAACGAGTAGAGCTCGTAAATTCAATGTCGACAAGCTTAAAGAAGAAACAGGGGCGCAGGCTTACATGTCAGAATGTAATAAACACCTGACACTAATATATGAAAACATCCAAAATATGCCAGTAGAGAATGTGTGGATGAAAATACGAGACGGCATCAAATCCTCCGCAGAAGAGGTATTAGGATTACAAGCACGGCGAAAAAATAATTATTAGTTCGACAAAGAATGCCGCGATGCAATAGATAGAAAGAACGTGGCTTAAACATTTTTTACTGAACGACCAACATGAGCCAAAAAAGAAAGATATGACGAGCTTAAGCGATATGCGAAAAAGACCTGCAGGCGATAACAAAGGAAGTACCATAATGACAAGATACAAAAAATGGACGACGATATCAGACAAAATAAAACGCGGGACGCATACGCAATAGTAAAAAACTTAGAAAAAAGATTTAAACCAAAAACCAGTCTCTGCAAAGACGCAGAGAGCAACATTATCAGCGCCGCACAAGAAATCAAAAGGAGATGGGCCTCCTACTTTGAACATCTTCTCAATCAGACAACATTTCAATTGAGGCATCAACTGACGAAGAAAAACCATCATCGACACCACCCACGCTTGCTGAAATCAAAGCAGCCCTATGTGACCAAATACGACACAAAGCGCCGGGAATTGACGAAATACCAGTTGAACTTCTGAAAAACGGTGGAAACTGTGCTGCTGAAACACTGCCAACATGATATGCAAAATTTGGACAGAGCAAATCATACCCGATGACTGGCGAAAAGCTTTATATGTCCAATTTACAAGAAAGGAGACAAACTCTGCAGCGAGAATTACAGAGGGATATCATTGTTGTGTACGTCCTATAAAATACTGACAAAAATAATTGAACGTCATCTTAAGCCCTACACTAATCAAATAATTGGCGAATACTAAGGCGGATTCAGAACCGGACGATCTACAACAGACCAGATATTCTCTGTGAAACAGGTGGTTGAGAAATGCTGGGAATATAACACAAACGTGCACCAAATCTACGTAGATTTTTAAAAAGCATACGACAGTATCGACAGCCAGCTTTCGAACGGAATGTTGTTTAAAGCAGGGAGATGGTCTAGCCCCATTGCTTTTCAACTTGGCACTAGAGTATATCGTCCGAAAAATCCCAGTCGACACCAAAGGGATACTACTATTAAAGTCCACCCAACTAGTAGCATACTTTGACAACATTATAATCCCAGCAAGATCCTTTCCTAGTGCTTAGGAGGTATTTGTCAATCTTGGGTCCGCCGCAAAAGAAGTCGGGTTGCGCATTCATCAAAGCAAAACAAAAGTAATGACACAAACAAGAAGGAGAACGCCAATCAGACAAAATATAACAATTGCGGAATATAATTTGGAGAGTGTGGACAACTTCGTATATCCTGGGGCTAATCTAGCAAATGACGGTAATGAAACGGATGAAATCAAACGACGGATAACTTTTGCAAATAAGAAGTATTATTCGCTTCTTCCAATAATGAAATCCAAGGAAGTGCACAGGAACAATAAGCTGCGGACTTATAAAACTATTATACGACCTGTGCTCTGCTATGGCAGCGAGACGTGGATTTTAACGTGAATTTCCGAGAAAGCAGTTAACGCATTCGAAAGAAAGGTCCTCCGAAGAATTGGGATCTGTGAAGGAAGTAACGGAGTTTCGAATAAGATACAACCATGAGTTGTATTATCTCTAAGACGAGCCAGAAGCTTCAACGTTCATCAATCTACGTAAACTGCAAAGGGCTGGCCATGTAGAGCGAATGGAAGACAGAAGAATCCCCAAACGTGCTCTTAAGGGCAAAGCGAGTGGTAACCGGCCAGTACGATGGGAAGGCTGGGTTGATGAAGACAGCAAAGCCATATTAAAAAACATAACAGAATTACGATTGGGCAGAAAGCCCAATCATATGATACTCTAGATGAAATTGGAAAGAGTTTATTGTACTGGAAAATATTTGATCTTAAATTCTTTCAAATAGTGAATTGTGACTTTTGTAATTTTTGTATATTAAACCGAACGTAGTATACGAAATGTTTCATGCTGAATCTAAAGTTTGTAGCTTTCATAATTTTCGAGGAAATTGATAAATTTTTGCCTGAATTTATGCCATTTATATGGGAGGTCCTTATCAACATCCTAATCACATTGCTTTGTTCCTCATATGTTCGAAGGAGAAATACTTTTCTTGAATTTCAATACAAAAATTTGTATGGAAGGTGATACAAGGAGTGAATCGAAGTTCATATTTTTTCAGCATGTATTGCAATTATTAAGAGACAAATTGTGGCAAAATTTTAAGCTTGTACTTTTCTATTTTCAATTAAAATCGATTAAATGCATTTACCAAAATTGTGCATTTGTATGGGAGGTGGCATCAATAATATATGTGTAATAGTATACTTTTATCAAAATTTAAAGTTGATAGCCTTGACGATTTTGGAGGAAAATAATTTTGTTCAAATTCCAAAATTTCGTGAAATTTGTATGGGAGGTGGTAGAAAGAGTTAAGTGAAGTTGGCAATTTTTACAAAATTTGGTTGTAATTGTAATAAAATAAATTTTGACAAAAAATATTGCTAGTTACGATGCAAACCGAATAAATGCATTTTTGAAAATTGTATATTTGTATGTGAAGGAGTATCAAATCAGATCAATATTTTTTGATAGTAATGACATTTACATTATAATACTATTACCTACTTTTCAAGTCAATAGCTGAAACGGTTTCGGAGAAAAATCGATTTCTTTAAATTTCGAAATTTCATGGAATTTGTATGGGAGTTGGTAGAAGGAGTGGGAGGATGTGACCCGTTCATGAACTTAATGTTGCTTTTTTGAAAAAATGATACATAAAAAAAATCAGCAGTATAGGTCAAAGCTTTCGAGAGTTATGTTGCAGACAGACGGACAGACACACGGACAGACGGACAGACAGACGGACAGACAGACAGACAGACAGACGGTCACTCGGAATCAAGATTTTTAAGCAACAACAAATATTTCTGTACCGTTTGCGACTGCAGCTGGAGGACGTGGTCCTTGGATCGAGACGATTGGAGACGATGATTTCAGGAGGCCAGGGCCCGATTTGATGATGATGAGTAAGTAGATATATACCACGCCAATTGCCACAATCCCGAAGGTCGCCCATCTTCTGAGTTTTCACAATGACGCCATCTTTGCATTCAGTCGGATATCTTCCTTCATTCCACACCTCAGTAAAGAGTGGTAGGAGTATATCGGCTGTTATTTCCGGGTTCGCTTTGAGGAGTTCGGTTGGTAGTCCGTCTATACCTGGGACTTTCCTTCCCGCCATTGACCAATTTGCGGAAACTATTTTTTCTATATCTAGGTAATCGTTCCTAATAGAGAATTGTTGCGGTTGGATATTTGGTGGTTGTTCTGTTTCTTGAATATCTTCCTCTGACAAGGTGCTTAAAATATCAGAGAAATCTTCCTTCCATCTGGTGTTTACTCATATTAAGGAGAGTCCCGTTGACATCTCTCACCAGGTGGTTGGCGGTGAAATTCCTGTTTGTCAGCTGTCTCATAATTTTAAATAGGGAACACATATCCCCAAGGTAAGCCGCAGATTCGGCCTTATTGGCCAGATCTTCAATGGCGTTTCTCTTGTCGCGGCCAATAGCCTTTCTAAGCTGTATATGAGCATCGCGGCAGTTGGGTGTTCGTTAGTTGAAATTGGGTTATGAGGTGATTGCTGATTTGGCTTTTCCCATCGCCAACCTTGTCCAATGTGTCTTACGACATCCAGGGTTTCTCGCCGCTTTGCACATACCACATATATTCTCCAGCACTAGTTAGAAACGTGTTTCTGGTTGTCTCCCAATTGGTGTGCAGTGTGCGCATTTCATATCCACCCAATGTGGATGACTTTCTGCGAAGAATGGTGGAGCACTCGCTCTTGTTGGGGTCCCTAAGTCTATCCACATTAAGCTTGCGCTTCATTTGAAGAATTTGTGGTCGTCGGATAGCTGCTGTGCACAATCTCAAGCATGCAACTATCAAGTGGTAATCGCTCCCCACGTCAGCTCCACGGTTCGCTCGTACATCGAGGAGACATCTTCTCCATCGGCGACTTATAGCGAAATGGTCAATCTGGTTCTGAGTAACATTATCTGGGTAATTCCAATATGTTTTATGATGACTCTTGTGTAGAAAAAGGGTCCCTCCGATGACCATTTGCTGAAAACTACAAAACTCCACAAATAATTCGCCGTTTTCGGGTCTCTTAACCCAAGGTCATGACGCATCGACCCAAGGGCCGCTATGCTTTCCCATAACGCGTTCTAGTCCAGTGTTGTCACAGCCAAACTGGACGTTAATATCTCCTGAGATGATAACAATATCACCCCTTTAGAACTCGGTCGAAGGTGGCACTCAGTTGGCAATGAAACTCACCAAGTGTTGCGGTATTAGTTGGTGAAAATCACTGCAGAATTGTGACGTTTCTGAAATTGTTCCTGAGCCTGATGACGATAATCCTATGCGAGATTGATTCCCAGTTGATGAGGCTGTTTCTTGCGAAATGCACCGGAATTATGTAATTTCATGCAAATCGATAAAACTACGTTCGAAATTATATAATTTCGCATACAATGGAGTCATTTCTAAATGACAATTTTTTTTGTAATATCATTAAAATAAAGTCTAATAAAACGATACGCGAATTGAACGCGCTCACCTCTTTAAATTCAAAGTGTCAAACGAAATGATTTACATAGGTGTATTGCGAATTCTTTCACGTCATTTGCAAATTACATAATTTCGGCGGAGAGAAAACGCGCAATAACATCTCTAATATATTCACATATTGTGTGAAATAATTGGTGTGATAACATGTTACTAAAATAAATCAAATTCTCGAGATATTACATGTGTGCACAATAAACGTTTTTTTTTTTTTTGCACAAATCAATTTTCAAACCAAAATAACTCAAAAATCACATATTTCTCACAAGCACTTACCTTGACAATTTACTGATTGCATTCTTCCTCATTAGCACTGAATTAATTAAATTTAAGGTATTCGGTTGTTTTGGTGAACTTTTTGGTGTTGGTATACCATAATCATAATTACCCGTATCAGTTGTCGATGGCATCGCTTCACCAATATCGATTACAACGCCATCTACACTCGGTCCGAATGCATAACCGAATTCGGGTTGTCGTATCGGAACGGATAACAACTGGTCTAATGATTTATCGCGTAAACATTTCATAAGATGCGCATGAGGTAGATCCGGGGAGCAATTAACATGATGTGATACAATTGCAGCATATTTTGATGGATTACCGACTAGTGACCAGGGTGCTAGGCCGGAACCCGACATTAGTACTGCCCGATTGAACAGCAAACCTGAATCGAAAGAGAGAAAGAGATAGATACCGGCAAACAATGGCACAACTATGAAATATGGCCAGGCAACATTTTCTGTAGCTAGCCCAGTTCATGTCTAATTACACTTAACATCATTCGAGATTTTCGGCTGACATGTGTGCTTGAGGGATTTATGTTGAACGTTGGACTATATCAAATACACACACACACACACTCAGCCATAGACAGGTGAAAATTTAGATAGGACTTACCTTCTGGAACTGCACTTGACGAAATTAAAAAATGAACACATGCTGCACCTGTTCCATGTCCTGCCAGCGTTATGCTTTGCGGATCACCACCGAATGCCGCAATGTTCTCTTTAAGCCAATGCAATGCAGCAATTATGTCCATCAGACCGTAGTTGGCCGGCAAGTTTGAATATCGATCTGTATTTGCGTTTAGAAAGCCTGAAATCAAATAATGACAGATGTAATTTTCTCTAATAAATTAGATAAATGATGTGATTGACTAAGTCGGCTGTAAGTTGATGAAATGAATCATTTTGGTTAACTTAATTCGACATGCAATTTTGTGTTCATGGAACTAATTTCATTTCACTGCATCAATTGGTACAAGATTTAAAGATTTTGGTGAACAAATTTGTGGGACTGTGCGATATAGCTAGTTGAATAGGTTTGCTACATGATAATCGCACATCCAATAATGATGAGATCTCTGCTTCTTCTCGCAGCATTGTTAGACCCGAGAAATTCGAAACAAGATCAGTTAAGAGTTCATGTCCCTTATATCGTATTTTGGAAGATTCCAGAATGGAAAACATAAAAGAGTTGACACTCAACCTTTCAAACGTGTGGAAAAATTTCAGTATCTAAAATTCTAGTGTTGCAAATCTGGTGCTGATAACCAGCATTTCATTCATTTCTCCAAATACAGAATATTTTCCGGCCAATTATAATCTCAAATACTATGAATCTATCGAATTGATAATGAGATGTAAGAGGCATTGCATTGGTCGCACAAGAAAAGACAAAAGTAGCTATCCTGTGAAATAAAACCCGGAGACGTTCAGAAACTTTACAACCTGATTAAATAACCTAACACCAGCACTGAATTCTAGAAGTAATACTTTTACTCAAACTCACTGTACACTGTGAGAGAATATTGTGTTTGCCTTACTGTTTGTAACGCTAAGAATTAATGCTCGCACAGAGTCGCAAAGGGTACAGAAATATTTGTTGTCGCTTAAAAACCTCAATTCTGAGCGACCGTCTGTCTGTCCGTCTATCTACAACATAACTTTCGAGCGATTTGACTTATCATACTGAAACTTGTCACATATCATTTATAGCAAAAAAAGTAACTTTAAGTTCGTGAACGGGTCACATCCCCATTCCTACCCGCTCCCATACAAATTTCATGAAATTTCGAAATTTAACGAAATTGATTTTCTTCGAAACCATTTCAGTTATTAATTAAAAAAGTAAGTCATAGTATAATGATGTAAATACCTTAAGCCTCAAAATATATTTTTACCACCTCCCATACAAATGCACAATTTTTAAAAATACATTTATTCTGCAACATTGCAACTGGCATTGTAACCAATTTTGGAAAAATTACCAACTTCACCTCACTCATAGTTTGGAGAATGTTTTCACAGTGCATTTCGAATTGAAAGAAAAGATTGCCGGATTCTACACTGTTACGTTTTAATATTCGTGACATTTCGGTCTCTGCTGAGACCTTTATCAAACTGGCAGTACCGAAACGTCACGAATAATAAATCGTAACAGTGCAGAATCCGGATATCTTTTCTTTTAATTCACCTCACTGCTTCTAACCCCTCCCATAAAAATTTCACGAAATTTAGGAATCTCACTTAAATTATTTTTCTCCGAAACCGTCAAAGCTAATAATTTTAAAATTTGAGAAATGTATACTATTGTAAATATGACTGATGTCAAAAAATTTGGTTTTGATTCGAATACTCCTTCTACTCCTTCCATACAAATGCACAATTTTGGTAAATGCATTTAATCGATTTACGTAGAAACTAGAAGAAGTAGAAACTTGAAATTGGTCCCTTAATAATTGCAATAAATGATAAAAAAAAATATCGCCTTCACTTCACTCCTTCTACCACCTCCCATACAAATTTTTGTTTTGGAAATTCAAGAAAAGTATTTCTCCTTCGAACATATAAGAGATATCGACTTTAAGATTGTAACAAAAGCAATGTGATTAGGTTTTTGATAATCAGATTCAAAATCATCTAAAATCTCTCACTTTCTCTGCCATCTCCCATAAAACTACCATAAATTCAGACAAAAGTTGTTCAATTTCCTCGAAAATTATGAAAGCAACAAACTTTAAATTCAGCATGAAACATTTTGTATACTACGTTCGGTGTTACATACATAAATTACAAACCTCCCCCTCTGCTTTTACCACCTCCTATACAAAAGTCACTATTCACTATTCGAAAGAATTTGAGATGACATATTTTCCAGTATAATAAACTCTATCCTATTTAATATAAAGTATCATATGATTAGGCTTTACGCCCAATCATAATTCTGTTATATTTTTGTTTTGCTACGAGCAGTCAAAGCTTCATAGGTAAGGTACGGCGGTTTCCCATATTTTCACTCAAATATGATGCATATTTCGATCTTTATGTCTGAGGATCAATTATAGAGGATATAATATACATTAATTCGGGTAAGTTGCCATCTTGTCGTTTTACTATGAATTTCGGAAATGTTAGATGGATCCAATACTTCGAGGGGATGAGAAAAGTATTATACCTTAGTGGACTAAGATCTTCATCCCCAAAAATGACTTTTTGTCTGCGAACAAGTAAAAGCGATCACGAATAATTCTTCTACTTTTACAGCCCAAACCGGACCTTGGCCTCCTGATATTCAGGTTCCTTAACATTTTTCATTACTTACTGTGGAAGGGTTGTTGGCCCTTCGCACAACCCTCTTTCTACAAATTTTTCATTTTCTTAGATTGAGGTGACCAAGGTATATCCAAGCAGGCAATGTGCCGGAATTATATATTGCGCCAACCGGGATTTGAACTCACGACCTTTGCATTACAAGACCAACACACTACCTACTAGGCTATACCCTAGCTATACGAATAATTATACACACAAAATTCAAAATTTTCGCTTATTCAAAAAAATTCTATGGATTACTAAAACGGTAGAAGTTATCATTTTCATGTCACAAGATCAATTAAAGAGAATATTTTAGCGAATAATTTATACTCAAACGTAAGCTCCAATCTTGTCGTTTCGCTCTGAATTTTGGCATTTTTATATAGGTTTCACAGGTTCCACTAATCACAAGTTGAAAACGCGTTGAGCCAGAGAGTTCAAATTTTACACTCGTTGTTTTTGACGAAAGAAAAAGTGTCAAGTTCATGAATGGGCAAAATCGGTCTCCTCCTTCGACCCCCTACCACATAAAATTACTATCTGATAAAGGTCTCAGCAGAGACCGAAACTCCACGAATAATAAAGCGTAATAGTGTAGAATCCGGAAATCTTTCCTTTAAATTCGAAATGCTCTGTGAAAACATTCAACAAACCAAAATTACTTATTTTCAAAAATCTACAATAATAAAATTTAGGAGCTAAAAACTTGATTTCTAGAATGTATCTATATTATGTTTATCATAAATTTGTTTTATGGCATTTAAATTATTCGAATCTTGCCATGAAATACCATAAGCAAATTTTCTCAGTTTATATGGCATTCATCGAGCTCCAATTATGTATTTCACCACAGGGGAGTAGTTGGAGGATGAGGTTTTTCAACTATCTTTGGAGAATAGCGACTCCACAGACCTGAGCTAACCATTCCCCTATGGGATGGGGACAGTAGAATTCACCCACAGACAGTTCTGCTTGCCCGGCTTATCACCCGTGATCTTGAAGACTAACATATACGAGAAACGGGTACAGCGAATACTGACAAATTTTACGGTAACGACTTTTGGCATTCGAATACGGACTATGATTGGCTTAACAAGTCCTGGCAACAGCTAAAGGCCGATGCTCAGGATCGCACCTTGTGGAATAGAGTTTCTGTCCAATGTAACTATAGGGAGTCTTAACAGGAATTTGATTGTTTGAATGATTGAATTATATATTTAATACTTTATTAGCATTATTCTTAAGATTGGAAAAAATTAACCGATTAGCTTTACTGCTTCTACCCCTTTCCGCACAATATGACACAAATTAACAAATTTAAAAAATCGATTTTCTTGAAAAGTGCCTTAGTAACGGCGAAATTTGAGAGATGATAAATGCTTCATGTCCATAGTTATTTCTGAAAAAAAATCACTTACCCCCCCTCCACATCATTCCTTCTACCACCTCCCGTGCGAACTACACAATTTCAATAGATCTTATAAGCTAATTTCCTCAGTACCTTTTCCATTTGTGAAGCTTAATTTTGGTATAAAACATTTTTATAGCTACTCCAGCATGATATAAGAAAATTAGTTCAATGCTGTTTCCACTTCTACCACTCCCCATACAAAATTTCTTAAGATCATGTTATGTTTTTTCTTGTTATATAATTTTAAATGTAGATGAAATTGTTATTAGGGAATAATACGGAAATTTGAGTAATCTTTAAACTTCCGATCACTGGAACCTTTGGAACCTATCTAAAATAGTCAAAATTCATAGCTAAACGACAAGATAGGAACAGTCGTAGTTCACCTATGCGACTTTAACAGCTCATAGAAAAATATTACAGAATTATGATTGGGCGTAAAGCCTAATCATATAATACTCTAGATGAAATAGGAAAGAGTTTACTGTACCGGAAAATATGTCATCTCAAATTGTTTATAAATAGTGACTTTTGTATATAGGTGGTAAAAGCAGAGAAGAGAGATTAAATGCGTTTGCCATTGTGCATTTGTATGGAAGGAGTAGAATGAGTATTCGAATCAAAACCAAACTTTTCGACATCAATGATATTTGTAATAGTATACTTTTGGTGTGGTGAATGTTTTCACAGTGCATTTCGAATTAAAAGAAAAGATTTCTGGATTCTACACTGTTACGCTTTATGATTCGTGACGTTTCAGTCTCTGCTGAGACCGTCATCAAACTTAATTAGTATAATTTTTGCAAAATTTAAATTTGATAGCTTTGCCGGCTTTGAAGTAAAATAATGTAATCGAAATTCCGAAATTTCGTGAAATTTGTATGGGAGGGGGTAGAAAGAGTAAGATGAAGTTCATAGTTTTTCCAAAATTGGTTGCAAGTGTAATAAAATAAATTATGCCAAAAATAAACTGCCACCAAGTCGGGCGAAACTTTATTATTCTTTGGACAGGTTGCGGATGCGTGGAAAGTCAATATGCAGGTTAGAGTGGTTAGGGAAGACTAAGTGAAAGGGGGTTCTTGGATAGGGCTGTTGACAATTTCACACTTTGCGGAAACGTTCAAAAGTACATTTAATCAATATTCCATTCGTTTATTTATGCAAGTTTGAGTTTTTATGAGGGGGCGGGTGATAAGAATCTAATAGCCTAAAAATCAGTCGATCATCAGCTCTTGTTTCGCTTGGATCACATAAAACCTACCTAGCAAGCCAAAAATTGGTGACCCCGATCCCGACGCCGAGTCAGGCAGCAACACGTGCGAAGAAAATAAAATTAAAGTAAAAATTAAATTAAAGTGTCGGTAGTTTTCGCAGTGCAAATAACAATAAAAAGGTGATAGTAATGGTGGATGGATGTTAATAGTTTTTTAATTGATTGCTTGAATCACGTCCAATATACTCTGCATAGAATGTCAGTTTCATAGACAAAGTTGCATAGATTTTTCATAAGGTTCGGTGCATTTTACATTCACGAAACCAAATATTTGTATGGGAGGGGATAGAGGAGGTAGGGGAATCGCAAAATTTGTGACGCAATTTTATTTCATTTCTCTTGTAAGGTGCTCGTAAAAAATTTCAAGTTCGTAGCTTTTAATTTGTTGGTTATTAGTTGATTTAATGAAATTGGTCCAAGTCATACTTTTATATGGGAGGGGGTAGAAGGGCAAACGCGATTACAAAACTTTTATCAAAATTTCATTTCAACTATTTTTATAAGGTTTTGTGCAAAATTTCAAATTAATAGCTTTTAATAGTTGATAAATGATTTCTTAAAAATGGTCGAAAAAATAATTTTGAATGGGAGGGAGTAAAAGTTTAAAAAGTATTGGACTATTTAATATTTCATTCTTTTAGAAATTTTTTTAAATGCATTTTGCAAATTTTGAAAATTCTAGCTTAAAATTTCATTCAAAAATTTTCAGTTTATGTGTTTTTTTCATTGCACATGAAACACCTTGTGCAGGTTAGACCTGGGGAGTCGCTGCATAACAATTGCGGAATTTTTATTATTTTTTCTGTATATACAACAAATAGATGTATCGACGTAGAAAATTTAAACTTTGTATCTTTCACCAAAGCCCTTAAAAAATCACTCAGAATTTTCGACATTTTTGTTTATCATTTCCCTCCACTTATTCCTCCCGACGTAAAATTTTTATCACAATTAAAAACTATGTAGTTTTACAATTTGAATTTGATATCTTCACTCAGTTTTGAAATATAACAGCTTGAAATTTTGGAAAGTGCACCATTTTTGAAATACTCCCTATTTCTCCTACTACTATTTTGTCCAAATGTTATATTTTTCTCGTATTTCCCTAGTATAGCTTTATATATGTTCTAAGTTTCAATTACAAAGCTTAATAAATAGCCGAGATATTGATATTTAAGTGATTTTCTTTGCACCGCCCCTCCGACCTTTCCCTTTACTATAATTAGCTTTACTATAATTAGCTTCTATCTTAATGGTCTCAGAATATCAATTTTTTTATGGTTAGTAATTTCGAAGATATAATCATTTGAAAAAAAAAAAATCGGCCGACAATTGGTTTTTAGCCCCCCTCCTCCCTTTTTGCACCCCAATGGATAAAAACAATAAATTATTTTTAAAAGTTTTTGCACAAACCCCTCTATGTTTATGTTGATTTTTAGCTTCCTAGCTATAACCATGGTTGAGATATTTGAATTCGTATTTTTCGGTTTAAGCGCTCCTCCCGCCTCCCCCTGAACCCGTACATCCTCCAAAATGGGTATCCGCCTGAGATCCACAACTATTTACAATCCCCCACAAATGAACTTTCTATCTTGAAGGGTTTGGGAGTTAATGTGCACTGAGCGTACACGTCGGCGTACGGCGTACAGACAGATTGATTTTTTTTTTTGCATTTTGAGGATATTTTAGTCATGAAACGCGAAAAAACAAAATTTCAGGGTAGCAAATTATTTTTTTTCCAATGAATCATAATACTTTTTTATTAAAATAATAAATTAATTGGTTCGTTTAGCTTTGCTAGTTGCAATGCAAACCGAATAAATCTATTTTTCAAAAATTGTGCATTTGTATGGGAGGGGGTAGAAAGAGTAAGGGTATCAGATCAATATTTTTTGACGTTAATGATATTCACATCTTTATACTATGACCTAATTTTCAAGTCAATAGCTGAAATGGTTTCGGAGAAAAAAAATTTCGAAATTTTGTGAAATTTCTATGGTAGGAGGTAGAAGGAGTGGGCCCGTTCACGAACTTAAAATTGCTTTTTTGCTAAAAATGACATATGACAAATTTCAGCACGATAGGTGAAAGCTTTCGAGAGTTATGTTGTAGAAAGACGGACACACAGACGGTCACTCGGAATCGAGGTTTTCGAGCGACAACAAATATTTCTGTACCCTTTGCGACTCTGTGCGAGCATTATTTTGTAGAATTACAAACGGTAAGGCAAACGCAGATTTCATTTAGAGTATAAAAACCAAATGTGGTGGGAGGTATATTTCTCCAAAAAGTAACAGAAATTCTTATTGGTTTTTGGCTGTTGCTCTGCGTTATTATTATTATAGCATTCTCAATTGAATAGATTCATAACAGAAATTAATGCAAAAATTTTATAAATAATTTAAAAAATATCTTCGCCTACAACTACTTCTTTAATTCTAGAAAAAAAAGACTTGTTTCCCTAGTTCAGCCTTTTTAACTCGCAATAGTTCTCGATGAAATGATTTCACTGTACAGAATTGACGTTCTACTTGAACGCCAAACGGTTGCAATTACTTCGATTGCAAACCATTTCATTTTGGGGTATTGTTTTACATTCACAGTCCTTGCAAACATTGGTTCAGCATTCCGTAATGTTGCAAGCAAATAATATTGCAGTCCTGCTACGACTACCCAGTTCCCTACAATGAATTCGTCAAACGCAAATTCTACTCTTGTACGAGCACTAGCGAATAATAAAAAAAAAGTTTGAATAACAAAATTCACAACGCTACAATAACTCTCGAAAAACTTAAGTAAGAAATAACGAACGACAAATAGAGAGTAGTGGTGGTACATAGCACGCTCGAAAAGCTTGTGCATTTAGAAACTCCCCGAATATTCGCTGCACTATAAATAATGGCTCCACTCGGCCATTTAATTGTTTAACTGCAGGTCCTCGTTCCGAATATATACGCGAACTTAGAGAACCTAAAATTTTGTTCGCATAGATGTGTCGATATTATACATGTGTGGGTAAATCTAAGCGTGTAATTAATTCTCACCAAGGACTCCAAGTCGATAATTAATTGTGACAACGAGTATTTGACCGTAGCTAGCTAATACGGAGCCATCGTACGGATTTCCGCTGTTCCATTCGTACGATTCGCCGTGCACAAATACAAGAACCGGATACTTCGTTTGACCACTGTTTGAGCTGCCAGCGCCACTGCTGCCTGTTCCGCCACTCGAATCCCTGGAGCCAACTAGAAAATAGTGAAAATTAATTGACTTAGTGTACGTACATTATATAGGAAAACTAAAAGCTACTGGTACGTAAAGGTTATTAGCAAAATGAAGTGGGAAATGGTGTTAAATGTAGCTCAAGTGGAAAGAGAGAATGGCACTGTCGTGGAGTAGTAAATTGACTTTCAGACGGAAATTTTCGAATAAATCAAAATTTTACTGACCATTGATTGCGGATGGTTGAGTAAATAGAGATAAGTATAAAAAATAAAAAGTAACTAATTATTGCAGTACTGACCACAGTCTGATTCATTGGATCCGTAAAGGCCGCAGCGACGCTTCAGTTCACGATATCGTTGAATTGCTACTCTCCGAAGGTTGATATGAGGCATTCGTTTTCAAAACGATTTTTATCAAAATTGAAGTAAAGAAACTATGTGTGTTCTTGTTAACGTACACATGTAGCCACTTAATGCAACGCTAATGTTGATTCCAAGTGCTCACACGTTCAGTTCTCTAGCCGCAGTAGTAGTGGAGCGGCACAGTTCGATACTTTGGTACACTAACTCAATAGATCTCCTCCTAAGACCCCCTGTAGGTCATCTCTTCCGAAAAGCGCGATTATGAGCATTGGTCTTTGGTTGTCGCAAGAACTTGGTCTCCTGTTAAACTGCTCATTTTCATATGCAAGCGTCTTCCTTGAGAGTAATAACCTAGAGCGAGTTTTGAGAGTTTCGCTCTGGCTTTCTGAAAATATGAGCGATTCATGCCACTTTTGCTTGTGAAAGTGTTCAGTTCAGTTGAACTCCAAAGTTCGTCACAGGAGATGGCATCTGGCCAGAATACTCTCGAAATATATCGAAAGCATCAGGTTGCAAAATTTTTCACTTTCTTGACAAGATTAATGGTCATTTTCTATCCAGTCCAACCATCAAAACCAGATTTCACGCTTGGTTTAAACACTCGTAGTTTCGTGCGGCATGGGATCACTCTTAACCACCAGCAAGGGGAAAGGATACGAAAGGCCTCACAAGCTTTATTTATACGAACATCAAAAGGTCCTTCCAGTGTGGCGAACCCATTTCGACAAACTGCTCCAATATCATCTGCATAGTTTTTGAATGGTCTTTTCAAAACAACCCTTTACGGATTCGAGCCTGATAAACTTCGAGATCACATCACTAATACCATTGAGAATTAACTTAGCCAAGATTTTCAGTATGGCTGTAATTAGACATATACCACGCCAATTACCGCGATCCCGAAGGCTGTCCTTCTCCGGGATTTTCTTAGTGACATCTTACTTTCCGTCGAATATCTTATAGCATTATACATTTCAATAAATAGGAGGAGCATATCGGCTTCTATATCTGGGTCTGATTTGAAGAGTTCTGTTCGTAGTCTGTCCATTCCTGAAAATTACTTGCCCGCAACGAATGGGATAAACCATTTCTTCCTTATCTGGGAAATCGTTCTTTGTGGTTGGATGTTTGGTAATTGTTCTGTTTCTGGACTATCTCCATTTTATAAGATTTTTTAAATATCAGGGAAGTGTTACTTCCTTCACAGCCATTGTTTAGCATAAGCATTGCCGTAGCTCCGTCTCAACTCGAAAGTTCTTTGATTGACATTGAGTTGAGAGATGATTCGCCAATTTGGCTGTTTTCTTATCGCAAACTTTGTGGCATGTGTATTGCAATGCGCAGGATTTGTCATCACTATGCACATATATGTATCTTGATAGGAATATATTTCTCATTGCATTCCACATGACGATCGCTTTGCAATCTCCACTCATGTGATTGAATTCTTCTACAATGGCGCTACAGCCCAAATCGGACCTTGGCCTCCTGACATTCAGGTTTCTTAACATTTTTCGTTACTTATTGTGGAAGGGTTGTTAGCCCTTCGCACAACCCTCTATCTAGGAATTTTTTTTTTTTTTTCGTAGATTGAGGTGATCAAGGTATATCCAAGCAGGCAATGTGCTGGAATTATATATTGCGTCGACCGGGATTTGAACTCACGACCTTCGCATTACAAGACCAACACCCTACCTACTAGGCTACACCTAGCTGTGATTGTGATTGAATTGCCGTGTAGTTAATCAGACGATATTGGTCAAAAGGTGTAGAAAACTTGGTGTCACCCTACCTGATCAACAACTACCATTTTCTTTAGACATAACGCAACTAGCATATAGTCTTCAAGTCCATGAAGATAGTAATAACATAAAAATTAATAGAAGGTATTTAGCTAAGCAATAAGTTCATTTTCCACAAATAAATTGAGATCGTTAATTAGGAAGTTGAATTCATACCAGGATTCTATAACGGATATAATCCCATTTCCCATTAAAATTCCTCGCAAATATAATTTTTTCAAATCAAACTGATATCAAATATCATCCATGGTTCTATATATCAAGCTCATACCATACTACAATCAAATAAAATGAGCATTTCTCTAATCCTTTGGGATTTAGATTTCCTTAAATCTTGAAAAAAAAAAAAATACAATACATGTGAGATATTCAACACAATATGGCGTTTGGGTGTTTTATTGACTTCTAATCTAAATGTGTTTTATATGTACCACCATGCTGATGGAGCACTCGCACCTGACCCAAATCGCTCTAGCAAAAAAAAAAAAGGAATATTTGATAAGCAAACTGACTCGCCGGATGGAGGGATAAGTTGTTTTTTTTACTATACCCACCATGCATAATAAAACACTCGAGAGAATTTAAATCTCTAGTACCTTACTGATGCGTAATTCAGATTTTAGCTTGCAGCCTACTTCTTAGCATTAAATAAAATAAAATTATTAAAGGTATTGTGACTATAGTAACACCATATGTTATCTATACATATAAATGTGGTATTTTATTATAGGAAAAGCAACAAAATATGTAAAACAAGAAGATATATTATTTGAAAAGATATTAAGAGGTAAGTAGGTTTAGAAAAAGTAATTTCAAAGTATCAAAATTTAAATAAGTCAAACACTGAGAATCGGTGATCCACGTCCACTCTGGTCGAGGTGTTCGGAAGAAGAGAGCGAAGGCAGCATAACTCGGAAATAATGAAAACGCAAGTTGTCGTGTTGCCAACCTCTTGAAATAAATTTAAGGGCGCTTTCAATTCTTACATAAATATAATTGTAGTGTCTGTCTGTTATTTGCTTATAAATGGCTATAGTTAGTTTTTTGCTTTATGTTAACAATAACTAAGCATAAAAACACGTTTTTATACTCTAGATGAAATCTGAGAGTATATAATCATATAATGATCATAAGCTGTAGGAATGTAGGAATGTACATTGATATACATTGTTGCAAAGCAAAACTGTAACTTGTGCGAGCGGACGCATTTACTGCTTACCGTGCATTTCATACTGATAACGCTTGCCACCATCGATGTCGATTCTAAGAAATACACAGATCGTACGATGGTAATTCAATACCTTTTGATGACGAAGGCATAATGCAATTCTCGCACAAGAACTTTCAGGCATGTATGATTTTATAATTAAGATTAGTCAGTAGTTAGACTCGAAACGATTCAAACAATAAAGTACTTTTTAAATCAGTACCAATCGTTTTTCTTATTTTCATTGTGATACATTAAAATCTGTAACACAATGCTAATTATATTAATGGCGCAGTCGGGAAACTCGGGAAATTGAAAGTAAAATAAATGAAATTAAAGTTTTTTGTGAAAAAAAGCGAAATTGAAAGTAAAGTGAAAACGAAGTAAAATAAATGAAATTAAAGTTTTTTTGTGAAAAAAAGCGAAATTGAAAGTAAAGTGAAAACGAAGTAAAATAAATGAAATTAAAGTTTTTTGTGAAAAAAAGCGAAATTGAAAGTAAAGTGAAAACGAAGTAAAATAAATGAAATTAAAGTTTTTTTGTGAAAAAAAAGCGAAATTGAAAGTAAAGTGAAAATTAAAATTGAAAATAAATTAAAATAAAATAAAATCAAAATTAAAATAAATCAAAATTAAAATAAAATAAAATTAAAATAAAATAAAATTGAAAATAAAATAAAATCAAAATTAAAATAAAATAAAATTAAAATAAAATAAAATTGAAAATAAATTAAAATAAAATAAAATCAAAATTAAAATAAAATAAAATCAAAATTAAAATAAAATGAAATTAAAAATAAAATAAAATTGAAAATAAAATAAAATCAAAATTAAAATAAATCAAAATTAAAATAAAATAAAATTAAAATAAAATAAAATTGAAAATAAATTAAAATAAAATAAAATCAAAATTAAAATAAATCAAAATTAAAATAAAATAAAATTAAAATAAAATAAAATTGAAAATAAATTAAAATAAAATAAAATCAAAATTAAAATAAAATAAAATCAAAATTAAAATAAAATGAAATTAAAAATAAAATAAAATTGAAAATAAAATAAAATCAAAATTAAAATAAAATAAAATTAAAATAAAATAAAATTGAAAATAAATTAAAATAAAATAAAATCAAAATTGAAATAAAATAAAATCAAAATTAAAATAAAATGAAATTAAAATTAAAATAAAATTGAAAATAAAATAAAATCAAAATAAATCAAAATTAAAATAAAATAAAATAAAATTGAAAATAAATTAAAATTAAAATAAAATTGAAAATAAAATAAAATCAAAATTAAAATAAAATAAAATTAAAATAAAATAAAATTGAAAATAAATTAAAATAAAATAAAATCAAAATTAAAATAAAATAAAATTAAAATAAAATATAATTGAAAATAAATTAAAATAAAATAAAATCAAAACTAAAATGAAATTAAATTAAAATTAAAATAAAATAAAATTAAAATAAAATAAAATCAAAATTAAAATGAAATAAAATTAAAATTTAAATAAAATAAAATTAAAAATAAAGTAAAATAAAATAAAATAAAATCAAAATTAAAATCAAAATTAAAATAAAACAAATTCAAATAAAATAAAAACGCGGTTGAAATTAATATAAAAGCAACTGAAATTAAATGCAGTTAAATTTACAACAATCATCGAATTTACAACAATCATCAAGTTTACAACAGTTTTCAAGCTTACAACATCCATCAAACTTACAACAATCATCAAGTTCACAACAATCATCAAGCAAAAAAAAAAAGAGGAAGAATTCATCAAATTTACATCATTCGGCAAATACAACGCACATCATTCGTTTAAGTTCAGCATAAAGGAACCGTAAATATTTTTCCGAATTTTTTTTTCTTTCTTTCTTATTTAAAAATATTTTTCTCCCAAGTCTTAAAATTTTTTTTCAATTGTAAAGGTATAAATAGTAAAGAAAAAAAAAAAATGGCACTCGTTCAACAATTTAAACTAGTGCTGCAGTGTATTAACTGCATAACGCCATTTGGGGGTAATCCCACAGATTTGGTATATTTCATTGGGAGGATTGAGTCACTTTTTCCTTCAATGGAGGGTTTAGATAACAATCAGAAATTGATTCTGATGGGTTATATACAAGATAAAATTGTGGATAAAGCTAGAATTAGCTTAACAACACATAATGCGACTGTTTCAAATTGGACAGAAATAAAGGAAATTCTGATCAGAAATTTTGCTGACAGTACTCCTAGAAACAAACTAATCGACCAAATTACAAAAAGTAAGTGTGACTCAACTATTGAGAATTTTTATAATAAATTAAACTCACTTTTGTGTAAACTCAACACTATTTCTATGCTACAAGCAGAAAATAGTGGTGAAATGTTGGCCTCACATAATAGAATTGCTTTGGATCATTTCAAAGAAGAAATACCGGAGCCTATTAGAGGTATCGTCATTAACAGAAACCCACTTAATTTGATAGAAGCTTACAAAATAGTCCAGATTAATGGGTACACAAACTTTCAAGGGTTAAAACATAATTTCAATAATTATGCACAAACCAAATATAATCCAAACTATTATCGACGACAAACAGATAGAGCAACTAACAATCAAACACAATACGCAAGTAACGCTACACCAGACAACCATACACGACAGACATACAGACCACCATCAACCAGACAAACTCAACATACGAACAATGATAGAAATTCTAACAGACAAAACTATAACACGTACAATGATAGAAATCCAAACAGACAAAACTTTAATTTCAACAGACATCCGCAATATACGAACAGTAACAGAAATAACGCTAGACAAAACTATGACGGACATAGTAGAAATAATTTTAACTCGAACGGGCGATCAAATAGCCAACAGTCCTGGGCCAATAATAATTCCTTCCAAAATAGACGAAATAATAACCAATTGCCAGAGCCAATGGACACTAACGTAAATCAAAATGGGCAAACGCGCAGTAAACCTCAAAATTTTCAGCAGCACGGCCCAAACAACTTCCCTATTTAGTGATCGAAACAAGTGTAAGAAAACTGCGATTCCTTGTAGATACTGGAGCGGAGAGCAGTATAATTAACAAAGGCTTATGTCAACCGAAATACAGATTTCAAATCCCACTTACAACTATTCGATCATTTAAAAAGTTAAATAACACGGATACAGTGTGTAGATTTCCGTTATTCAAAGAATTCAACCTAAGTAACTATGAAGTCGAGTTCCTAGAAATAAATTTTCACGACGATTTCGATGGAATCATAGGTAATAACATTTTAATAAAACTCGATACGATCGTTGAATTTCCGAAGCGACTTTTGATTACAAAGAACGCAACCTTGAAATTTTTTTTGAACCAAGAAGAAGAAGATTACCACTATAATACACACTTAAATAACATTCCACAAAATTTTCAATTGGACTACGAGGAAAATAAGTCCTTATACAAAATTCCATCACATCTCAATAATAGAGATGCGTATGCACTAAAAGCTGTTTTAAGCAAATTCAAAGATCTTTTCTTCAAAAAAAACGATAAACTAACTTTCACAAGTGAAATTAAACATAGAATCATAACAAAGACTGATTCTCCAATTTATTCTAAAATCTATCGTTACCCAGAAGTGCATAGAAATGAAGTCGATAAACAAATACAGGAGATGTTGGACAATGGTATTATAAAATACAGCAATAGTCCATTTAACAGCCCTATTTGGGTGGTGCCCAAAAAATTAGACAATAGTGGCGAGCAAAAGTGGAGAATAGTGATTGACTATAGAAAGCTGAATGAGGCGACGGTAGACGATAGATTTCCTATCCCCAACATAGATGATCTCTTTGATAAGCTGGGTAAAGCAAACTACTTTACCACGCTCGACCTCGCTAAGGGGTTTCACCAAATTGAATTGGACATAAGAGATAGACAAAAGACAGCATTTAGTACCAGAGGCGGACATTTTGAGTTCACGAGAATGCCTTTTGGCCTAAAAAATTCACCAGCCACCTTCCAAAGGCTAATGAATTCGATTCTCAGTGAATTCATCAACAAGATTTGTGTTGTCTATTTAGACGACATTTTAATCTTCTCTACGAGTTTGGAAGAACATCTGCAGTCTATCAAAAAGATCTTAAACCGCTTAAGAGAAGCGAATTTGAAGATCCAGATAGACAAATGCAATTTTGCACAAGTCGAAACCGAATTCCTGGGACATATAGTTGCTAACGGTTGTATAAAGCCAAATCCTGGAAAAGTCGCGGCCATAAATAACTTGTGCCTTCCAAGGACTCAGAAGGAAATAAAGGCTTTCTTAGGGATTACAGGATACTATCGCAAATTTGTGAAAGACTACGCTAAAGTAGCTCAACCGATGATAAAATTCTTGAAAAAAGATTCTAAAATGGACATAAACGATAAGGATTATGTCAAATCATTTAATAAACTGAAGAAACTAATAACGAATGATCCAATTCTTGTTAGCCCAAACTTTAGTAAACAGTTTACTCTTACAACCGACGCATCCAATTATGCGATCGGTGGAGTTTTATCACAAAATAATAAAGCCATCGCGTATTGCAGTAGAACACTTAATAACCACGAAAGGAAATATTCCACAATAGAGAAGGAACTACTCGCGATAGTTTGGTGCGTTAAGTATTTTCGAGTATATCTTTACGGACGCAAGTTTCAAATTCAAACCGATCATAAACCATTATGTTGGTTACAAAACCTTAAAGAACCAAACCTTAAATTACAAAGGTGGAAGATCATGTTAAATGAATACGATTATGAAATTGATTATGTAAAGGGTAAAACGAATTACGTGGCTGATGGACTTAGTCGACCACCAGAAGGAAGTAGCAGGAATCCAAAAATTATGGACACTTTTATTAATGAAATAGATATAAACAAGCAAAGAACGAGAAATATGTCAACTGAAGGCACTGTACACTCAGCAGAAGAAGACTCAAACCTATTAATTAATATAACTGAATCTCCAATAAATATTTACAAAACTCAAATCTACTTGAGCAAAGGCAGAAAAGAACTGATTGAATCTAAAAATGTTTTTGATAAAAACCAGCACCATGTGCAGATAACTAGGAGATCCAATTTATTAGAAATTATGAGGCAAATAATTCCGAATAAGGGTTCCGTTTGCGTTCATTTCTCAGACACGGATCTTCATGTTAAATTCCAAGAGAATTACAAACTTTATTTTGCAAGCAATAGAAAATTAAAAACAGTATGTTCTTCGAAAAAATTGGAAGACGTAATCGACAAAAGCTATTTAAGCTACTTAATTGACAAAGAACACAAGGATAAAAATCACCGTGGTATAGATTCAGTTTATACGGAACTAAAAAACAAGTACTACTACCCAAACCTATTGATCGAAATTCAAAAGAAAATTAATAATTGCGAAATTTGTAATTTAGCGAAGTTTGATAGACATCCTATTATAGAGAAATTTAAAATTACTGAAACACCTTCGCGACCTAACAGCATAATTCATTTAGATATTTGGTTTCCTATTCGAAATCAACCCTATTTGACAACAATCGATAAGTTTTCGAAATATGCAACAGCACATAAGCTAGAAGATCGCAACTGGATTGAAGTACTTAAAGCATTAAAAACTAGATTCATACACTTGGGTAAACCTGATAAAATTGTTACTGACAATGAATCTTGTATTATCAACCAGAATATTAAACAATTTTTAACGGACAATAACATTGACTTACATACGACAACAGCTGCATTGAAAACTGGAAATTCAGACGTCGAACGACTTCATTTAACTCTTAACGAGCACATGCGTTTACTAAATGTGAGCGAACCCAAAAATCCAGTAGACGACAAGGTTTTCACAGCTATTATGTCTTACAATAGAACTATCCACAGTACTACAAACTACAAACCCACCGATTTCATTAATAAAAATATTTCTTCGGAAGACATTGATAAACTTTACAAAAAACTTGTACACGACAAAACGAAAAGAATTAATAAACTAAACGAAAGTAGACAGGTAAACAAACCTCGTGCACACAACATAGTAAGTAATAGGAGAATAGGCAAAAGTAACCCTAAATACGAAAAAATACCGGTAAGGAACACTAATCCAGTGGATTACCAACAAGAAGAAGGGAAATACAAACGAAAATTTTACAAAACTCAGCTAAAAAGACGATACAAGTACCAAAATCAAGACTAAACTTTTTATAAAATAGACAGTACACACACCAAAATCAAGGAAATTTTTTTTTCAGCCATCAACAATGATTGTGATAATACTGTTGACGCTTTGTACTACATACGCGACACTGAACTGTCAAAAGATTGAAATTACACCAATACGTAGCGACAACGGATACATTTTACTCAGATTGGACGACACACCTATCGTCGAAAAATACATAAAAATTCTACACATTATAAATACAACTGAATACAGTGAAATAATAAATAAGTTTAATCAAAATTTTAATAGTTTGCACCTAGACAGTAATGATTTAGATTATGCTACCTTGACAAGGGAATTAAATGAGATTAGGAATAAATTAAATAGGATTATACCAGATGTATACACAAGTAAACGTTATAAAAGAGGACTGATCAACATTTGGGGTAAAACCATGAAATTTCTAGCAGGAACTATGGACAATGACGACGCAGACGAAATTTACAACCATTTACAAAACCTAGATGAAAACTCAAAACAATTGACAAATCAAATAAACGAACAAGTAATCATTAATAATGATTTAATAAAAAATTTGGACAAGATAAAAGACCATGTTAATAGAGAACAAACACAAATTCAAGAATACTTAAACAAACTACAGACGACCACAACAGATTTAGAAAAGACTATTTACAACTTTAAATATACATACCAATTGCACTTAGATTTAACCACGATAATTAAGCAATTAGATAAAATAGAAGATATAATCTTACTAAGCAAATTAGACGTACTAGCACACGACATTCTGACGGAAGAGGAGATAAATAGTTATAACATTACAGTAGAAGTAATACCTTTCATAAGAAATAACGTTATTTTCAAAGAAAAACTTATCATTTTTGCATTGCTTATACCTAAATTCACTGAAGAAAAATATTATAATACTTTAATAATACCTATGCCAGGTCCAAACAACGAAGAAATTGACGAAATTAGTCAAATCGTACTAAGTAAAGGAAACATAATTTACAACAAGAATGAATACAAGAAGAATAAACTTACTGAACACAATAATAAATGTATAAAAAGTTTAATATCAGAAAATATAACATGTAATTACATTATAAATAACGAAGAAAGTATCGAAATGATAAATGATAATATTATTGTAACCAAAAACTTAAAACTTACAAAATTAAAACACTCTTGTTCAAACCAATTAATAACAGTTTCTGGAAATAATATCATTAAATTTCACAATTGCATAATAAAAATTAAAGATTTATTGTATACTAGCGAGATTAAAGAATTCAAAGATACAATTTTGTTACCCACAGCTTATGTAAATGTAACGAAAAATTATAACAATATAACATTACAAAAGATCAATTTAGAAACTATAGAAAACAGAAAAGAAATCACTTACATTAACTTCAAAACAAAATTAACTAACGGTTTATTCATAACTTCCACATTTGTAATAATTGTAATTTTTTGCATAATAATTGGCCTAACGTATTACTTTAACAATAACAGAAAATTTAAATCAAACGTAAACGTTGACATACAAATGAAGGAAAAGGACGAAACGTTCGAAATAAAACAACCCGTATCAGATCCATTTTCGCGGGACGCGAAAAACTAAAGGGGGGAGCAATCATATAATGATCATAAGCTGTAGGAATGTAGGAATGTACATTGATATACATTGTTGCAAAGCAAAACTGTAACTTGTGCGAGCGGACGCATTTACTGCTTACCGTGCATTTCATACTGATAACGCTTGCCACCATCGATGTCGATTCTAAGAAATACACAGATCGTACGATGGTAATTCAATACCTTTTGATGACGAAGGCATAATGCAATTCTCGCACAAGAACTTTCAGGCATGTATGATTTTATAATTAAGATTAGTCAGTAGTTAGACTCGAAACGATTCAAACAATAAAGTACTTTTTAAATCAGTACCAATCGTTTTTCTTATTTTCATTGTGATACATTAAAATCTGTAACACAATGCTAATTATATTAATATATTGTGTTTGCCTTACCGTTTGTAACGCTAAGAAATAATGATCGCACAGAGTCGCCAATGGTACAAAAATATTTGTCGTCGCTCAAAAACTTCGATTCCGAGTTGCTGTCTGTCCGTCTGTCTACAGCATAGCTCTCGAAAGCTTTGAGCTATAGTGCTAACAATTTTTGTGTGTAATTTTTAGCAAAAAAGTAACTCTAAGTTCGTGAATGGTCCACATCCTCCCACTCCTTCTGACCCCTCCCATACAAATTTCACGAAATTCCGAAATTTTCAGAAATTGATTTTTCTTTGAAACTATTTAAGCTATCGACTTGAAATTTGGGTCAAAGTATTATAATGTAGATGTTATTAATATGAGTGAATATTAATCCGATCCCGTCACTCCTTCAACCCCCTCCCATACAAATGCGTAATTTTGAAAAATGCATTTTTTCGATTTTCATTGAAACTAGCGAAGTTATAAAAACAAATTGTTACCAGAATTAATTTTATGATAATTGCAATCAGTATTGAAAAAATTATCAACATCACCTCTCTCCTTCTACCCCCTCCCATACAAATTTCACGAAATTTGAATTAAATTATTTTTCTTCGAAACTATTTGCTTGATATTTTGCATAAAGTAAAAAAATGGAAATATCAATAACGAGAAAAAAATGTGTTTTGATCCGTACACTCCTTCTACCTCCTCCCATACAAATGCATAATTTTTGTTAAGTGCATTAGATCGATTTCCATTAAAACTAGAAAAAGTATAAACTTAAAATTTTGCCAGAATTGGTTTTTTAATGATTGCAATAAATGGTAAGAAAATTATCATTTCTTCTTCACTCCTTCTACCCCCTCCCACATAAATATCTGTATTATAAATTCAAGGAAAGCATTTCTTCTTCGAACATATGAGAGCTATCGACTTTGAAATTGAAAGAAAGCCTGGCGTTAATGATGTCGATAAGCAGTTTCAAAATCTTCTAAGCCCCTCCACTTCCTATGCCACCTCCCATACAAATTCCCCAATTTCAGGACAACTAAATCCAATTGAAAATAATGAAAGCTACAAACCTTAAGTTCAGCACGAAATATTTTGCATACCACATTAGGTGTCATATCCAAAAATTACAAACCTTTCTCCTCTGCTTCTACCACCTCCCATACAAAAGTCACTATTAATTATTCAAAAGAATTAGAGGTGACATATTTTCCGGTACATTGAACTCTTTCTCATTTCATCTGGAGTATCAAATGATTGGGCTTTACGCTCAATCATAATTCTGTTATGTTTGAAACTGTTGTCTGTCTGTCAGTGTGTCCGGTCATCTTTCACGCACAAACAGCTGAACCGATTGTAATAAGACTTGCACAGTTTGTTAGGAATGCTCCGTGATTTAATCTGCTTTTGGTTTTATTTCAGTCCCCTTACCCCTTCTACCCCCTCCCATACAAAGTGACTCATTTTCAAAAATATTTAATTTTAAATTTAAATTTTAAATTTTATTACAGATGCAACCTTTTAGTATACAAATGATTTGAATCCCCACACTCCTTCCACCACCTCATATACAGACTGTACTTTTCCATAAAATACTACACACCAATTTTCTCAGCACGTATAACTTCCATCGAGCTAAAATTTTCCCTTAGTGAGCATTATTATTAATATCGGGAAAAAATTAACGGATTAGCTTCACTCCTTCTACCCCTTCCCATACAATATGACACAATTTCACGACTTTTCTAAAATTCGATTTTCCTGAAAAGTTTAATTGTAGTGTCTGTCTGTTATTTGCTTATAAATGGCTATAAATAAGTTTTTTGCTTCATTTTAACAACAACTAAGCAGAAATAAAGGTTTTTAAAAAATTTCTCTGTCTGTCTGTCTTTCCGGTTTTCACGCAAAAACGGCTAAACCGATTGTAATGCAACTTTCACAGTTTATTAGATGTGCACCGAGATGTAATCTGCGTGTGGTCTCAATACCCCCACGCCTTCCAACCCCTCCCATACAAAATCACTCATTTTCAAAAATATATAATAATCAAATTTTCTTCAAAACCATTGGAGCATATCATTTGAAATTTAGGACACACTATTTTTATCAGAATTGTGATCTATGGTATAACAATTATTTGAATCCCCCTACCTTCCACCACCTCCCATACAAACTGCACTTTTTCATGAAATACTATTCACTAATTTTCTTAGTACGTGTAACTTTCATCGAGCTTAAATGTTGTGCTTTATCCTTAATTTGCATTATTATTAATATCAAGAAAAAATTAAGTAGCTTCACTCCTTCTACCCCCTCCCATACAATATGACACAATTCCACGACTTTACAAAAATTCGATTTTCTTGAAAAGCGTGACTGATATAGATCTGAAATTTAAAATATATCAATTGCATGATAATTATAGATGTTTCTCGAAATATCACCAAAAACCCCCTTTCCTTCTATCACCTCCCATACAAACTGCACAATTTCATTAAATTCAATGCACTAAGTTCCTCAGTACCTACTCAATTTTTGAGCTTAAATTTGGTACAAAACATTTTTATAGCTACTCTGGCATGATGTGAAACAAATTAGTTCATTCTCAAAAATTGCTTATTACTGCGATTTTTATGCGAATGAAGTCGCGGGCGTTTGCTAGTCTAAAATATAAACATATCAATTTCACGATGATTATAGTTGTTTTTCGAAAAATCACCACCTACCATACAAATTGTATAATTTCACTAAATACAAGTTTCTCATTACCAATTCAATTTTTGAAGCTTAAATTTGGTACAAAACATTTTTGTAGCTACTCTAACATGATGTGAAACAAATTAATTCAGTGCTGTCACCCTTCTACCGCTCCCTACAAAAAATTTCTTGAAATCACACAGATTTCGATTTATTTATTTAGAATTCATCAACAAATGATTACTTACACATTATACTACCATATATATTACAAAGATTACAGTGAAAACATCATATTGTTTTTTTAACAAAGCTGATTTTATCTGAGTAATATTAAGATTAAAATCAATGTTGCCATAATTAACGTTAAAAGCCCGTGAAATGGAAGTTATCGGTTCGTGCTAGCCGTAATTAGTGCGATGAAATAGAATGTCGAGAAGCACGTAGTCTCTCAAGGATCGATAAGGTATTTTGAAGAAGAAAGCTCCTATCAAGGGCGGAGAGTCAATCTCACTTGAAATTAATTTTACTGCGACAGCAGCACTAAGAATTAATCGCCTATGTTTGAGTGACACCAATGAAAGTAGTTGTCGTTCTTGATAAGGAGGAAGACATATCGGATCTGGCCAGGGAAGACCTTTCAGAGCAAATCTTAAAAATCTTCGCTGTACAGACTCTATGCTATTGATATGAATATCATAATACAGAGTCCAAACAGGGCAGGCATATTTAAGAATTGAACGAACAAAAGCACAGTAAAGTGTCTTTGTAATGTAAGGGTCTTTAAAGTCCTTACACCATCGTTTTACAAAGCCCCGAATGGAGTTAGCCCTGATAACAATGCAATCGACATGGTCGTCGAAGGTAAATTTATCATTGAATAGTACACCTAAATCGCGTACTTTGCTTAACATAGATAAATTCTAATGAATTATTTTTCCTGGAGGAAGATGCCATGGTGCACTTTCCAGCATTCAAAGGCATACAGTTTAAAGTACCAATCAACACAGTTTAAGGTACACCAGTCAAAAATAGCTTTAAGTCATTTTGCAAAAGTAGATAATCATTCGTACAGGTGATAGTACGAAATATTTTTGCATCGTCAGCATACAAGAGAATATTTGAATTGGAGATGACCGAACTCACGTCATTAATAAATGAAATAAACAGAAGTGGACCAAGATGGCTACCTTGAGGTACACCAGAAGTGTTAGGAATAATCGATGAGACAGCATTTCGAAATTGTACTTGTTGGGTTCGATTAGAACGATAGGAATTGATCCACGTAGTAAAAATAGCAGGAAATCCGAGTGAGCAAAGCTTGTACATTAGTAAGTTGTAATTAGTTTTATCAAAGGCTCTACTAAAATCTGTATATAAACAGTCAACTTGTTTGCCTACTTCAATCGCTGGAATCACAAAATTTGAAAATTCCAGCAGGTTTGTTGTTGTGGATCTACCTTTGGTGAATCCGTGTTGGGTTGGGCTAGTTATTGATTTGCAATGAAAGTACATTACATCACAGACAATTGCATCAAATAATTTTGCAACACTAGACAGCCTAGCTATAGGCCGGTAATTAAAAAATAATAATAACTTGATCCATAATTGTTATAAACCGACCCCTCCGGTCTAACGTGCACAAGGTTTTTCATGTGCATTTGAAAAAAACACATAAACTGAAAATTTTTGAGTGCAATTTTAAGGTAGAAACTTGAAAATTTGCGAAATGAATTTAAAAAAAATTCCTAAATATACGAAATATTAACTGGTTGAAAATCTTTAAAACTTCGACCCCCTCCCATACAAAATTATTTTTTCGAGCATTTTTTAGAAATAAGTTATCAGCTAACTCTTAAGGCTATCAATTTCAAATTTTGCATTAAAACTTATAAAAATAATTCAAATGAAATTGCTTTAAAAGTTTTGAAATCGCGTTTGTCCTTCTACCCCCTCCCATATAAGACTATGATTTCGACCAATTTCATTAAATAAACTAATAACCAACAAACTAAAAGCTACGAACTTGAAATTTTATACAAGCACCTTACAAGAGAAGCGAAATAAAACTACATATCAAATTTTACGATTCCCCTACCTTCTCTACCTCCTCCCATACATATGTTCGGTTTCGTTAATGTAAAATACACCGAATTGAAAATTCTTTGCAACTTCGTCTATGAAACACATTTTTTACAGAGAATATTGGACGTGATTCAAGCAATTAATTAAAAAGCTATTAACATCCACCCACTCTTACTATTGCCCATCCTCCTAGTCTCATAAAAACCCAAACTTGCAGAAACGAATGAAATATTGTTAAATTGGTAACAGCCCTGCCCAAGAACTCCCTTTCACTTAGCCTTCCCTAACCACTCTAACCTGCATATTGACTTCCCACTTAGCCGCAACTTGTCCCAAGAATAATAAATTTTCGCCCGACTTGTTGGCAGTTTATTTAAGATGGCTTTATTGTCTTCATCAAACGAGTCTTCCCATCGTTTGCGTGGTTTGCCTACTGGTCTGTTACCATTTGCTTTTCCTTTAAGAGCATGTTTTTGAATTCTTTTATCTTCCAGTAGCTCTTCATGCCCAGCCCACTGCAGTTTACGTAGCTTGATGAACGCTGAAGCTTCTGGCTCGTCGTAGAGTTGATGCAACTCATGTTTGTATCTTATTCGCCATTCCGTTCTATCCTTCACAGGTCCCAAAATTCTTCAGAAGATCTTTCTGTCAAATGCGTTAACTGATTATTTAGAAGTTCGGATTAGTGTCCACTTCTCGCTGCCATAACGTCGTACATTAGATATGTATATTCGCAACTTATTGTTCCTGTGCACTTTCTTGGATTTCATTATTGGAAGTACCGAATAATACGTCTTATTTGCTAGTATTATCCGTCAATTGATTTAGATATATGAAGCTGTCCACACTCTCCAAATTATATACCGCAGTTTTTATTTTTTGTCTGATAGGCGTTATCCCTCTTGTTTGCGTCATTACTTTTTTTTTTTACCTTTATATGCTAACCGATTTCTTTTGCGGCGGAGTCAAGAGGCATAACAGAATTATGATTGGGCGTAAAGCTGTTCGAAGGAGAAAAACTTTTCTTGAATTTCCAATACAAAAATTTGTATGGGAGGTGGTAGTAGGAGTGAGGTGAAGGCGATAATTTTTTTAGCATTTATTACAATTATTAAGGGACAAATTTTGGCAAATTTTGAAGCTTCTAATTCCTCTAGTTTCTATGAACATCGGTTAAATGCATTTACTAATAAGCTTTTTAAAAAGCTTAAGAATGGGAGCGCCTATACTTTTAATCTTCAGAGTAAATATGACATGGTGGCATCCGAATTCCCTTTTAAGTCCCGGATTGCGTATGAAAATTACGTAAACAAAATTGGGGAAGGCATTATAACAGACCCTAAAAAATTTGTCGGCTTTGTTAATACAAAACGTAAAAACTCGGGCTACCCTGTAAGCATGTCCAGTGGAAACGGCGATCAACAGTGACTAACCTCATGAGTCTTGTATCTGATACACTATGTGCAATGGAAAAGGGACATCAAATTGATGCAATATACACAGACTTTAGTAAAGCTTTCGATCGAATTGATCACAATATCCTGACTTTAAAATTAAGAAAAATTGGTGTGACTGGATCCTTACTTGATTGGCTTAAATCCTATCTTAGCAACAGGACTCAATTTGTTAAGTTTCAGGGCTTTATTTCCAAGGAAATAGGCGTGTCGTTGGGTGTACCCCAAGGAAGCCACTTAGGACCTCTCTTATTTAATATTTTCATTGCAGATCTTTCGGAAGTATTAGAAGGTATTCCACATTTTTTATACGCTGATGATCTAAAAATATATCATGTCATATGCAGATGCTGTATTCCTGCAATCCAAGATTATTGCTCTAAATGAGTGATGCAGCCAGAAAAAGTTAGAGCTTAATATCGGTAAATGTCACGTGATAAGTTTCTCACGCAAAAAAAAAAACACATGCTACCATAACTACTTTCTAAATGGTACTGAACTTCATCGAGTAGGACAAATTGAGGACTTGGGCATTCTACTCGACACTGAACTCTGCTTTAAATCTCACTACAACAGTATAATCTCAAGAGCCAATAAACTTCTCGGGTTCATTAAGAGGAGAGCTAAGGAGTTCAAGAATGTTTGGGTCACCAAATCATTATTCTGCTCTCTTGTTCGCCCTCTTTTGGAATATGCATGTCCCATTTGGGATCCTTTTTTCCAGATTTACAGCAACAGAATAGAATCAATCCAAAAGCAATTCCTTCTGTTTGCCCTTAGGGACTTGTATGATCCGAGAGACTTCGAGAACCTCCCACACTATGCAGTTAGGCTACATTTGTTAAATCTTTTACCTCTTAGTTCTAGAAGAACTATGCTCACATCTTGTTTTACCTTAGACGTTTTGAATGGCGATATTAAGGTTGACCACCTTAAAAATAAAATCAGACTCAGTGACGATGTCAAGCTGACGAGACTCTTAAGGAATACCTACATCGTACTGACTACGGTCAAAACGAACCAATTAACAGGTGTTGAAGAACATTTAACAAATTCAGTGTGCACTACACACCTCCAGTTAATAAGCCAGCATACAAACTGAGGCTGCGTTATGCTTTATCAGACAATCCTCTTCCTTTTTAATAATCCTTCCACCAGTGCCTATCATATTAATTGTATTATAATTTAAATTGTATTAAGTTATGTTAAACTACCTAAATTAATCTAATCATTATTATTATGTATTACATTGTCTTGTTTGATAAATAAATAAATACTAAAATTCTGCATTTGTATGGGAGGGGGTAGAAGGAATATCTGAATCAAAACCAAATTTTTTGACATCAAATATATTTAAAATAGCATACTTTTCTCAAATTTTAAAGTTGATAGCTTTGACGGTTTTGCAGAAAACTAATTTAATTGAAATTCCGAAATTTCGTAAAATTTGTGTAGGAGGGGGTAGAAGGAGTGAGGTAAAATTGATAGTTTTTCCAAAATTAATTGCAATTGTAATAAAATTAATTATGACACAATTGGTTCATTTAGCTTTGCTATTTGCAATGCAAACCGAATAAATACATTTTTGAAAATTGTGCATTTGAGTGGGGGATGTGGCACGTTCACGAACTTAAAGTTACTTTTTTGCTAAAAATGACACACAACAAATTTCAGTACGATAGATCAAAGTGATGGAGAATTATATTGTAGACAGACACACAGACGGACAGACAGCAACTCGGAATCGAAATTTATGAGAGACAACAAATATCTCTGTACTCTTGGCGGCTATGTGCGATCATTACTTCTTAGTGTTACAAACGGTAAGGCGAACGCATTATACTCTCATATTTCATCTAGAGTATAAAATTAATGAAAAATCTCGCTAGGTCAGAAAATACAAGAAGAGTACAAATTTCAAGCAGAAACATGTTATCTTGCTTGATCAACGACTTGAAATTTGATTACAAATTTGTCGATAATGTTTGTGATACGAGAATATCCGCACAAAAATTAAAATTGTAGTAAAGGGTCTTGCTTGAAGACTGGACTCACACTCAAACTTTTGTATTCTAATCCAATACTTACTAAGCTATAAACAACTCTCTATAACTACTATAACCCGTAATATTACAAAAAAAACAATTTTCATTTATCTTCTTACATTCAGTTCACACAAAAAAATTTGTCAAGCTGAACATTTTTCTCGTCCGGAAAAGGAAATTGAAAGGAAATTTTCCGATTTACCTGGATGAATGATTTCTAGTCTTGAAGTCAATAAATTCCTTACGATTTACGCTATATAGTTTGTTCGAAGCAATATAAAGCGAAAAATCATAACCTAGTAACTTTGGTCCGAATTCTGCAATGAATTGAAAGAAAAACAAGAGAAAGAGAAGATTTAGTAAAATACAAGGGTGCGATAAAAGGAAACATATGGCCCATTTCATCATCCGTTTTTCTACACCACTGAATTTTCCGCTTCAAGTTCACCAAATCCAACTAATAACAAAAAGAATAAGGTACATATATAAGGTAGTTAGGATGGCAGAAAACAGACCCGAGAATATTTCTGCTGACTCAGTCCGCCCAACTGATTTGCCTAGGCCGTCCAATGGAAAAAAAAATAAAAAATAAAGATACCTGATAAACGATGATATAGTTCTTTTGAAAGAAGTAACATTATCTAGAAAATCGTACGATGGGGATGGATATTTTGCCGGGTCATTATTGACAGTTCTTCGGGGAGGAAAAATACACTCTACCTCGCCAATACTATTACGAAAACAATTTTGTATACAGAATCTCTTTCTGCAACGAAAATTGCTCGAATCTATACCCTTCTTGCTAAGTTGTCTAGAATTAATTTGTTTTCGATGATTTCAGAACATCTCGTAGATTTCTTGCCTCGTTTCGACAAGAACATTTTGTCGACTATTATAGATGGTCAGGCAGTGATATTTCGACAATTCACAGGACTCAGCAAAGTCATTCCATTATTAACGTTTAGATGTTTCTTCTGCCTGTCGTACCGTATCTATAGTACTTCTCGTCGATATCGTTGTCCTCAAATCATTAGGGAGGACACTCAATGACTTTGGAATTTCTACATAGCCAGCCGTAAAGTACTTTTCACTAATGGAAGGATGTTTCATTTCGGTAGGTACCCAATGGAGAGGCATTATCCTGATGATAGAAATAGAAAACTTTAAGTTTCGCTGTCCTTAATATAGAAATGATTAGATCAAAACGAAACGAAGAAAACCGTCGAGTAAATGTAGTGGTTATTAGATGGATTTTGCAGTAATTTGAACTGATAATTAGGGGATACTTAATGATAAATTAGAAAGCATGTTTCATTAGTCGTTCATAAAACTTTTCCTGATACGCATTAAACATCCTAATTATGAATTAATTACATAGTTAATATTTACCGGTAATTATTTTTTTGAATGTTTTTCTTAAGTGTGCACTAATTGGAAATGATAAAGCGCCAATATAACAATCAATTTTCTGTTAAGGCCCCTTTTAAGGGCATAGGACAGGAATAGTTTTTTTTCAAAAGGCGCGATCTTGAGCATCGGTCTTTAGTTATCTCCAGGACTTGTTTATTCATCTGCTCAAATATTCGCTTCCAAGACGACGACATCCTTGAGGATTATAGTCCAGAGCTTGTTTGGCGACATTTCGCTTTGGTTTCCTCAAAGTGCGACCGATCCACTGCCACTTTCGCCTTTCAATCTCAATGCCTTTTTCAGTCTGCCCAGTTCTATTCCATAGTTCGTCATTGAAGATGACTTCTGGCAAAATATCCCTTAAATGCGTCGGCGGCATTGTTTCACGAAAGTTTGTAGTTTCTTGGTAAGTCGAATGGCCACTTTCCATGAAGTAAAATCATACAACAACACGAATTTGAGGCATGCGTCAAATACTCGCAGCTTCCAAACGATCGTCCAAAAAGAGGACTCTCTTAACCTACCCGCAAGTATACCGAAGGCCTGATGAGCTTTATTCATACGAGCTTCAATATCCTTTTCGGCTCCGTCAACCATACTGACAATGCTTAAGATGTACATAATATTGACAAAAAATTATCACCGAATTAAGTAATGTAATTTCTCATAAACATTTTTGTTTATTTTATTGAAAATCAGTGAACTTCAATTTGTATTAAGATGTAATCTTTTGCGCGACTCTCATCGTGCTTTGGTGAATTCTAAACGTATCGAGTTGCACGATTCATTAAACTCAGATCTCAACTTAATCTTGGAATGAAGGAGTAAAACTAGGTAGAGTTCAGTGCCTCAAAAACTCAGACCTGTCGTCTATCCCATGGAAAGAATATTCCGGCGAGGGGCTCGAATAATAACGTACAATAACACTATTCAGAAGAATTTACATTACTCGTCATAAAACTTAACAAACATCTCAATTGGAGCAAGCATATATTTGATATTGCGCTTGATGCCTCCAAACGCCTTGGAACTCTTCGAAGATGTTAGCAGTATTTTACGCCTCACGATCTAGCTAATACCTACGAAGCCTGCATTCGTCCCCGTCTTGAGTGCAACTCACACAAAAGGGCTGGGGTACCCAAAACACAAGTTGCTGTATTCGATCGAATTCAGAAGCATGAGTTCCTAATAGTTGGAGATGAGACTATAATAGCTTCTATAGATTCACTCGAACATCGTGGAAACATTGCGGCGATCAGCGTTTACTATCGATATTTCCTCTGTAACTGCAGCGAAGAACTGTTCAATCTCATTCCAAGCCTAGCCGCACGAACCCATGTGTTCACTGTTAAGCATTTATCGTTGTGTACGGTGAAGTATAGTCAGTCCTTCATCACCCGAGCATCAAGACTAAGCAAAGCATTGCCTCCCCACGCATTCCCATCAACTTGCAACATTCAGTATTTCAAGGTTAACATCCACCGACATTTTAAACTCTCCCATCCAGAAACGGCCTAGTAACCCTATCGCTCACCTACCTCATATCGACTTGACTGTGCATCCAATGGATTAAAGGGTGATCCCTTAAGTTATGTTCGCTATTATTAAAAAAATAAATAAGAAATCGTTTGCAATATTACATGTAGACTTTTCGAACTGTTCAAAGTGATAGCTAGTAGAATTTTCAATTTTCTAAGCAATACATTTTTTCGGATTGAAAAAAGTATTTAATGAGTGGGACTTAAGCATAATAACATAACATTTAAATTGAATATAATTTTTCTAATAGTGCATTATAATGTTTCTCTTTAAATGGTAATTACAACCGAAATCTGGCGTTAGCCTCCTTGCTTTCAGGTTCCTTAATATTTCTTTGTCATTCTTGCAGAGTTTTTAGCTCTATGCAAAACCATACTACTAATTTTTGTAGATTGAGGTGACGCAGATATGCCCACGCAGGAGATTTCTCGTTGGCCAGGACTCAAGCTCGCGGCATTCAAATTGTACAATAATATCAACATTCTATCCAACCAAGCTATACCCTAGCCCAACATTTTCATTTCATTACATTCCTCAAGTATTCAATTAACTTATAAACTTCGTACACACGTCACTTTCCTCACTAATAAATTTCACTCATAGTACCTTGAAAATCTCAAATCACGCACAAAAAATTAGATAAAACTTTTAACAGAGCTACTCTGAAAAGTTTCACATCAAGATCGAACTTGGTTTTTGTCGATTTTATTCAATGGAAAAATAAGGCGCCACTTATAAAATATACTTGAATCTTTTTATGTTATAGGAAAGTCCTGAGAAGAAACTTTTTTTTTTTTTTTGATTCTCTATAATCGCTTTATCGTTAATAATTTCTTGTCGTCCTTATCATCATCGTAGTATGCGATTTCTTCCTAGTCTCATGTAGAAATAATCTGCGGCAAAATGGACTATATAGAGAAAATGGTAGAAGAAAAGCGTTTATTATGAGATTGGGCTGTTTTCTAAGAGAGACGACTCTCCGCAGCAAATAATAAAATGGCAAAGTCCTATAAATATATATCTCATGGGATTTAGGGAGTTCCTTTGACGTTCAGATATTAATGATAAAATGTTGCTGTACTTTGTGCCGTTTAAGATTAATCGGATCTAAATGTGCAGAATATCGGGGGATTTCGTTTTTTTTTATTTTTTTGTTTTCTCTTAAGAATCATTTCCCAGCATTATTTTCAAATTTACGAAAATATTATACGTGATCTACTTTTGGAAGGACAATTTATCTTTTTAGATAAGTTTATAATTTATTGTCGACGACAGAAGAATTTTGTTTAGTGGACTAGGTAATTTTAAATTCTACTCTATAAACCCGAGATCATTGAAGAGCCTTGTGCGATGAAATGTTGTCGTGCTCAGTAAAATGAAACTCTTTCAAAAGCAAAGACAGGAAACCACATAACGTATAACAGAATTTAGTTTCCCACTAGTTTAAATTCTCAATTTAATCGAGAACCTTATAATTAAAATAAGCAGATCTGAAATTCTAGTGCTAACCATATACTAGTGAAGAGTTAATTAGAAGAGTTACGTTCATCTAGAAGAATATTAACTTCGAAAATTTAAAATACGTGTGTCATCTGTATTAAACAGCCAAGCCAAAACACAAAAAAAATACGAAAGATAATCATCTAATAATTTATAATTCTTTGTGAAAAACAAGTCCTTATCCTTTCCATTCAATTTATCATATTTCTGAAAGAAAAGGATTTTATCCGTCCGAACGGTTACTTGGTATTACGACCTCAATTTCAGACAATATGTCATCAAGATTAATTACATTTCATAGATAATCCAAAACGGCTGTAATTACTCCATCCTTTACCGCACTTTCACTTAAAACTTCTCGAAGCATTTTCTATCATCCTTCTAACATACCTTTCTCGAAAATTTCAGTTATATTTTTTTCTGTAATTTTGTAGTCTTTTATTTTCCGAACATTGGTGCGGTAGTAATTAGTAATTGCTGGGCAAATTCGAACACTCCGTCTCTACATAAAGTAACTAAAAAATGGTCAGCTATTTGAAAGTGCATGGATCATTAATTTTACGATCTCGTCTGGAATAATTTATTTTCTAAGACATTAAATAGAAGAAGACGAAGCATTCAGTTAAGCCAATCAAGGAGAATATTTTTGATTAACCGGTTGGATGTAGTTTTATATTATCGCAACAATCGTCAAAATATTGGGGTAAAAATTAAGAATAAACAGCCAATTGTTTAGGGAGTAATGATTGAGAATTTGAAAAATTTTTAAATAATAAATAGTGTTGTTTATTCTAGAGATACTCGATACACACTAACACTTCTGTCCTAATAGAGCGATAGCGCGGGAAATTTTGTCAGAAATTTGAATTTTCTCAAATCTGTTTCTTTTATAAAGTAATCACATAATGAATTGTTATTTGTGAAGGTAATTTATATTTTCGATTGTAATGAGTATTCTATTCAAAAACTTGTAGTTTAATGCAAGTTTGTGCTTGTGTCCGTACATTTGAAAACCGTCAAACTTAAGTTTGCCTGATTTTCACATTTCTTCTATTGTCTTCTTGTGCTTCAAAACTCACGCTGAACTGTTGGTATTATAGCATTGTCCAAACTCCATTAGGACAGAAGTGTTAGTGTGTATCGAGTATCTCTAGTGTATTCTATCCAATTTCAGCGCAATATGTTCGAAGCGATTTTCAAATGCAGGGGAACCCGGGGTACAACGGGGTACCGAGAAGGAACAAATTTCGACGTTTTTCGGTTTCAAAGAGGTGCTGCCAGCGAGCGGCAATTAGTAGAACTAGACCAACCTTTTACTGCTCATCTACGGCAGCTATGTTAGTATAGTTTTCTTGAGCGTTGGTGCGTGCATTCTGTATTTTTCTGCTACTATTTTGAAACTTCTGATGAACCACGGTAAGGTATACTTCTTTACATTACAACTATATTTAGTACATGATTGAAGTACGTTTAATTGTCTTTGGTTTCGTGTAGTTAAATGTTAGTTTACGCATCTTTTGAGGGTGGCATTACCTCCCTAACCTGAATTGGGTCCTGTGGCGGAACGGGTGGGGCGGAATGGGGAAGTACTCAATTCTGACTTTGAATGTTTAAATTGCGATGAATTCTACTCAAAGTCAGTTGAAGGTTGAGTCGCTTCTTCAACGTGCAAAAAATGTGCGCACAATTCCTATGCATGAATATATATTGAAAATGATGAGGCTGTACTAGTTTGTGAATTTTGTGAATAGGTTTAAGAAAAGGACACAACCATTGAAAACTATAGTTAAATCTTTATAGTCACTTAAAACTTACTAAATATAGGGCCAATTTATTTTTTCTGCATTTCTACTAGTAATATATGTTTTTTCTCCTTCCCACCCAGTTGGCAGAACGGGGCAAATATCATCATTTTATATTTTGAGACAGAACAAAAAAAATCATTTGTTTTCTTAAAACATTATTGTATTTTTGTGATTACTATATTTTAATGTGTTTATAGAAAAATTTGCAGCTCCCTTAATTAACCTTTTTGTGTTTTTCAAACATATTTTCAACTTAGTGCTGCGTTCCACCCCGGTTTCACCTATATGATTTTTTTTTAGTGAATGTCATCTCGAAATTTATATAGTTCATAATTCGAGCTCTTCCTACAACCATTTGGAATAATGCATAAAGTAGTCCCGGTGGCATGGGGGCAGTCTTATACTACTACAGTAAGACCTGCTTGCCCTAAAAATTGCAAATGGGCACTCTCTGGATTATGGGGATATCACCCGTGATCTTAAAATCTAACTGATATGAGAAACGGATACAGCGCGTTAGATATGGACGGATTCTACGGTAACGACGTCTGGTATTCCGAAACGGTGTATGATTGGTTTATGGAACTTTCGAACATTGAATGACGGTGAAAGAGCTGCTATCACTCTGCCTACACATTGCTAATTGGTGTTGGAAATGGATCAGTATACCATCCAAATCTTGGGCTCAAAAGAGGTAAGGTGAACTGTATCAGGAAAAAAAAAAACCTTGAGTGAAAACACCATTCTATCCCGGAGGGTAAAGAACCAAGGTTAGAAACGTCACAATTTTGCAGTGCTACGCACCAACTAATGCCCCAACACCTGTTGACAAAGAGGAGTTATTTGCCAACTGAGTGCCAACTTCGAGCGAGTTCCAAGAGATGATATTATCATCATCGCAGAAGATATTAACACCCAGATTGGCTCGGAGAATACTGGACTAGAACACGTCATGTAGAAACATGGTGACCCTTGGGTCAACGCATCACGACCTTTAATTGAAAGACCCGATAACGGCGATTTGCTTATGAAGTTTTGTAGTACTTGGGAAGAGTTTCCCCTGATGGTGTCAGTAAGAACCAAATCGGTAATGGCGGGAATACTTCTCTGAATAAAGTATCATCTTTTCAGAGAAAAATATTCCAGAAACAGCACCATTTCCAAACAACCAACCGCAACAATCCCTTATTGGAGACGATTTCCCAGATAAGAAAAATGTAGCTTCCGTAATTCTGTCGATAGAAGGAAAGAAATTCCCAGGTATAGACGAAATACCAACCGAACTCCTAAAAGCGGATTCGGGAATAACTGCTGATGTACTGCTCAAACTCTTTACTAAAATGCGGAATGAAGGAAGATATCCGGCTAAATGGAAAGAGGGCATCATTACGAAAATTGGGCAGAAGGGCGACCTTCGAGATTGTGGCAATTGGCGTGGTATATATCTACTTACTGCCATATTTAAAATCACGGTATTTCTCAGCGTTAAGCGAGATTGCATATGGAAGTCTTTGTGTAAGAAAAGTATACCATATAAAATCATGATAAAAGAATCCTGCGAAGATGTAAAATATCACTGTCCGAGAGTTTTGCTTTGCGAACGTGTGTCTATCAAGGCTGCATATTATCAGCAGCTCTGTTTCTGTTGGCAATAAATGACATCTTGAAAGCTGCAGTGAAAGGTGGAGAAGATAAATTTCTTCTTTGGCGACTGTTAAACATATTACGTTACCTTGAATGTTCGCCGTTTGCTATCTAAATGCAAAGAGGCAGGACTGAAAACAAATGTCCGTACAGTAAATACATGCACTTGAATTTGAACACAAGCGCACCGATTTTTCTTAGCGAACAAAATGTGAAAGAGGTGCAAGATTTTCCTTACCACGGAAGGATTGTTAGCATGTTCGGAGCCGAAAAGTTTATTGACGCTCGCATAATTAGTCATCAGGCCTTCGGTATCCTCTTCCCTCTCTGGAAGCTAAGATGCCACATTTATTTCACTTTTTTTCATTTCGTGCGTCTATGGTAAGCTCAAATGCGGTGGTTTGTAGCTCGACTCGAAAAATATCAAGATATCTATACATTGTGTAAAGAGTGTATCAACAAGAGGTGTTGGGCTGGAAGGCCAGGTGATAGCTTGACAGTTTTTAAATGTCGAAACTTGTCATCTATTACATAAATGCGGGAAATTTACCATGAAATGCTAGAAACTGAAAGAAAAAATAGAAATCGTTGAATCGTTACCAAAGATGAAGTATATGGACACGAACGACCTTTACTTTCAACAGGATAGTGCTACGATAATTAAATTTAATTTATCGGAATTCTGCACGGCTGATACTTTGTGCCTCGCAATATAGACAAAGCCTTATCTTTCGTCGAAAGTAGTCACTTTCGTTGTTTGAAAAATTGGCTTACTTTCGACTTGCTTTCGGTGCATTTTTATCGAAATAAAAACAAAACCTGTCGAAGATTATAGACTATATGAAGAATATGGAGACTGTTTCTTTAATTTACAATTAGTTTATATATTTATGAAATTTTCTTGCTTCGAATAAAAATTTATTTTATGTATTTTATTTTGTGGTGCCCAATTTATCTTTTCTTGTAACCGATGGAGTAACCAAAGGTCAACTTCAATTGAAAATATTAAATTAATTTATTATAAACGTAATTAATATCTGAATTATTATTATTATGATCAACCGAGCATTTTTCATTTGATTTCAACAATTTCGCCGAAATTGCGTTCCAAATAATTTGTGTACTACTAAATCAATCGATATCTTCCAAAAAAAGGAAAATTTCACTTTAATACATCCTAGCTTTATGGGTTGAGGAATTGATGTGATTTTTCGTAGAAAAGGTGTTAAAGAGGGTTGTGTAGTAGGTTTGGTAATAAATCGAAGCGTCAAGTTTCGTATCATTGTACCGGGTAGTTGCTTAGCCTTGTAGGTCTATAATCGTTTCGGATGTGATTTGTGTGTCTTTCGGGCGCCCAAGGCTGTCTTCGCCATGTAACTAACGTAGTGACGACATTCTGGTACTTATTCACTCCCAAGGGTGATATTTAATGCCTTACACAATTGTATAAAGGTATCTGAAGACATATATGGTATACACAATATATAAATAGCACTGTACATAATACAAGCTTGTAATAAATTTTGCCAGCAGCCTTATGTGCAATGGCACTTTGGCGTTTGTTCTATTTAGGAGGAAAGGAACAAAGAAGGAATCTATCCTGGAACAAACTAATGTTTAGTGGTGTCTTTTATTGTTCTGGTAGCTATTTTTTATTTTATTCATCAGATCTCTTCAGTGCCAGAGAAGCATAAAATTTTATGCTATTTGGTATTTTGTAGTTACACTGAAGAGCCAATGGTTCATTTATAGGTTAGGACTGACTGAAAATGGTAAATGGGACTACAATCTGATTACCTCCTATAGGGTAAGATTCCATGGAATATATAGCGTATTTTGAGGAGATCGTTGGCTCTTTAGGCGATATACGAGATTATGTTAAGTGTATTAAATGCCCTTAGACGTCAAAGGAATTTAGCTAACGAATGGGGTACTTGAAGGATAAAGCATGAAAATTGCTGATATTTAACTGCATCTAGGACTCAAAAAAACCGAGATTTATTGCTCATCTTTTACTGTATTTGTTGTTTTATTGATTTTCAATCAAATATGTTGTTCGCTTTTGCCGTATTTTCATTTTACAATGGTCAGTTTTACTGGACATTTTTAACGACAACCTCAAAGTAGGCTATTGCGTTTGGCTTTTATTAGAGTTTGCTTTTTGTGCCTCAAAAGTGAAGAAGCTATGAACTAATGACATCCATTACGATCGATTCTGATGGGTTTGCCAACTTAATGGCAAGCATTTCGCAGATGAGGCTATTTTCTGCAAGAATGGATTTATTTAATGTGCTAAGTAACGACCGTTAGTGACGGAAATACATAAAAGGAAATTGTTCGTATGTTATTTTATTTCAATATATATCTATTTGCATGTATCAGAGGTATAATTAAATCTTTAAAGTTTTTAAATGTAATATTTGAATATAGTCCTGTAAATAGCATGTTGAACTAAAATGTAAAAGCCATGGTTAAATACGGCTTAGCGCCTTATAATGAGGCTAAAACTTTTGGGGAATATTTTATCTAATATCTATCTCTTTCATTGAATATCCCTTCATAAATATATAAGTATATTGATGGTCCCTTGCTCGGAAGGGCTTTATCAGGAATATTCTAATATCTAAAAATTCTGCGATTTGGTGTTGGCGCAAACGAGCTCCTATCCACACTTTTGACTATCTTCAAAATATGAGATGGATAAATAGATGTTCGAAAACATTCCTCCAACGTGTACAATTAGCAAAGCCATTTTTTTTTTTAATTCTACCATATAACTTAAAAACCTTCAAGTAATTCAGAGTAAATCAATAAAAACTTATTTGAAAAAAAAAATGAATGTTCAACATGTATATCAAAAAATTATATCCTTGTAATTATTCCCAAAGCCAACGGAACGAACTTAATATAATATCGAAAAGACTCTTTGTTCCTTCTCAAATTAATAAACTCGATACGATACGATCTCGTGACATAAATTAGATCAATCTGCGGGTCATTCTAATCAACTCTTGGTGAAATCAAATACATAGACGTAATGTAATATAAGTGTTTGGTGTCACCCTCTTCAATTACGTTTCTCACTAATAAACCCAGGACAAAGAGAAGGATATTCCAAAATAAATTACCTGTCCACTACCCATTCCACTTCATCTTTCAAGACATAAAACAAAGCAAAGGACATGAACTTACCTTGTATTGGAGCGTAAATATTCAAATACAAACAATCCTCCGATTGATTTTTTAGATACGGAATAAGTCGCTTGAGATACTCCAATCTGCCGCGTGGCATTCGTTCCAAGGCTGCCGTCTCATTTACGATATCCGGTATCCGTTGTGGACAAACAGGACCGAATCTACAAAATGAATCAAAGGAAAAAATATATACATACATGTACAAACTTAGTCTATCAGGGGAAAAAAAATCCAATTAGATTAATCGCTAACACCAAGGGCCAAAATGAGAATGGAGAATTTTCTTTGCCAAAAATTAATCATTGCAATTTCAGAGAGATTCCCTCGGAGTGTGCGGACTCGAACCAAATAAGCTTAACCTTTACCTCTTCCCGATCGGAAATCTATGAGGGATGCTCTGAACGATGGAAAATACGAGCCTGATTTTTCTTCCTCGACGTTGTCAAGCCCGGAGAGTCTATATACGTAAATGAGAGTTCCGTATCCTCGTTAATAAGATGCCATCTTTAGGGGGGAAATTGGGATGAAAAGGTTTCGTATAGATAACGATGAAAAAGGTCTCAACGAGGTTCTCCATTAGTTCTCCAAACCGAAAGGGTATTTTCGGAATTGTTTGAATAAAAAATTGCCAACCATTTTTTAACCACAACCAGTAAAAAGAATAATGCACAAAAATAGACGTAGGGTTAATAAATTATTGGCACTCGGATTTCAAAACTGGAGGCGAAATGAAAATTTTTTGCATATTGTTGATGGGAATTGTAAACGAAATGTATCGCTCTCTCGGGGGTTCATGTAATGAATGGAGATAACGCTATGCAAATGTGAGCAGGAAACGAGTGAGCTTGACAAGGACATTTTCGATAATTTTTTTTTTCTTGCTCTTTATCAATATTGAAGCGAGTGATTGATTGATGAAAACTTGACTAATTCATTTATCTGAAATGGATGATAATCAAAAAGATACAACGGAACTAAGTGGATGAATGGTCTGCTCTAGATTGAATTTGGGAAATAGTCTTAATTTTACTTTTCGCTAGGTTTTTGTGTGAAATTAGTTAGCAAAATGGTAAAGTATTGGAGTTTTTGTTTGAGTTAATGAATTAAAAAGAGCTTGTTGGGTAGGGTGTTGGTCTACAATGCGAACGTATCGATCGATGTATAGTTTCAGCACGCTGCCTGTGTCAGGTTTACTCATTGACCAGCTCAATCAACGAAAATGGAAAAATTCATAGATAGATGCACGAAGAGTTAACAACCCTTCTACAGTAAATAATGGAAAAATGGTAAGGAACGTGGAAGTAAGGATGGTAAGGCCCGATTTGGGGTGTAGTACCATTGTACTAGTAGTAGTAGTATTAATAGAAGAAATAAGGCTGGGAAGGTCAAGTACGTAAATAGGTCAAATTTATTTTGCCATTCTACAACCTGCCATTCAAAATGACATATTTTCGCAGTATCATAATAAGCCGATACTCGAAAAGTATTAATGCTATTAATCTGAAAATATAATTAAGTTTTCAGCACAAATTTAAAGAGTCGAAAGCAAAATAATAATCGATTACAAATTCTGTGTCAGGTTTCCTCGATGTTGAAATTCGAAACTAGGAGTGTTTTTATTTTACTTTGATAGTATGATAGTCTTATTGTTTGAAAATTTGGAGCTAGTTTGAAGCCATTGATATAGGTTAGAAGAGGGCTTTATGAATGAGGCATTACTGTAGTGCTATTATTGAAATACCTATGTCATTTCTAACGGAGTTATGTAAGCTTCAACAATTTTTAGAGAGGTAAGAATTTAAGATTTTGTTCGGAGCCTTATTTCTTCATTAACTTCACAACAACTCTCAGATTTCATCCAGAGTATAAAAATATGTAAAAAGCTTTCAGAAAAAGTTGAGTGATCTTATGGCGCAAAATACTTATAATTAATTGTAGTGTCTGTCTGTTATTTGTTTATAAATGGCTATAAATAAGTTTTTTGCTCCATTTTAGCAATAACTAAGCAGAATCAAAAGTTTTTAAAAAATTTCTCTGTCTGTCTGTCTGTCTTTCCGGCTTTCACGCAAAAACGGCTGCACCGATTGCAATGAAGCTTTTACAGTTTATTAAGTCTACCTCAGGGAGTAATCTGCCTTAGGTTTTACTTTACTCCCCCCACGCCTTCTACCCCCACGCCTTCTACCCCCTCGCATACAAAGTGACTCATTTTCAAAAACTTATAATAATCAAATTTTCATGGAAACTATAAAAGTTATTAATTTGAAATTTAAAATATATTATTTCTATTATAAATAGTTTGAATCCCCCTACTCCTTCCACCACCTCCCATCCAAACCAAACTTTTTCATGAAATACTATACTCCAGTTTTCTCAGTACGTATAACTTTCATCGGGCTAAGATTTTGTATGAAATCCTTAATTAGCATTGTTATTAATATCAAGAAAAAACTAACCAATTAGCTTTCCTCCTTCTACCCCCTCCCATACAATCTGACATAAATCCAGGACTTTGCGAAAATTCGAATTTCTTGAAAAGTGTGAATGTTACTGTTCTGAAATTTAAAATATATCAATTGAATGAAAATTGTAATTGCTTATCAAAAAATAACTAAAAACCCTCCACTCCTTCCACCACCTCCTATACAAACTGCTTTTTTTCATGAAATATTCTAAACCAATTTTCTCAGTACGTATAACTTTGATCGAGCTACAATTTTGCACTAAATCTTTAATGAGCATTATTATTATTATCGGGAAAAATTAACCGATTAGCTCCACTCTTTTTACCCCCTCCCATACAATGTGGCACAATTCCACGACTTTGCAAAAACTCGATTTTCTGGAAAAGTGTGAATCTATCTGATCTAAAATTTATATCAATTGCATGGTGATTGCAGTTGTTTCTAGAAAAATTACCTAAAACCCCCCACTCCTTCTACCACCTCCCATACAAAATGCACTTTTTCATGAAATACTCTAAATCAATTTTCTCAGTGCGCATAACTTTGATCGAGCTAAAATTTTATATTAAATCCTTAATTAGCATTACTATTGTCGGAAAAAAATTACCCGATTAACTCCACTCCTTCTACCCCCTCCCTTACTATATGACACAATTCCACGACTTTGCGAAACTCGATTTTCCTGAAAAGTGTGAATCTAACTAATCTGAAATTTGTAAGATATCAATTGCATGGTGATTATAGTTGTTTCTAGAAAAACTACCAGAAACCTCCCACTCCTTCTACCACCTACCATACAAATTGTACAATTTCACTAAATCCAATGCACTAGGTTTCTCAAGTTACCTATTCAATTTTTCAAGATCAACTTTGGTGCAAAATATTTTTGTAGCTACTCTAGCATGATGTGAAATAAATTAATTTAGTACTGTCATCCCTTCTATCACTCCCAACACAAAAATTCTTAAGATTACAAAAATTTCGATTTCATCGGTAGTATCATATAATTGGGCTTTACGCACAATCGAAGTCCTGTTATGTATTTAAGCTTAATGTCATTTTATTTTGGCTTTTTTTAATTAACACAAGCTACAACTATTCACATGTCCTTAACGCTCTTCAACACGTATACATATGATTTCGAATCACGGGTTTGATTTGATCAGGAGCCTGTCCCATACAAATGCGAGTATCATGGTCTCATTCTTAATAATTTATGGTTCTGATTCCAACAAAATACAAAACATTGTGTTCAAAGAGCCATCAAACTAAGCAGATTATTTATCCGATATAATGTACTACTAAGTACATTCTCAAAAAATGTTATTATTGCAATTCTTACGCGGACAAAATCGCGGGCGATCTCTAGTAAATAATAAAAGTAAAAGCTACGAACTTGAAATTTTGTACGAACAATTTTCAAGACAAACAAAATAATATCGCATCACAAATTTGACAATTCACTCGACTCATCTACTCGTTCCCATACAAATGAGTGGTTTCAAAAATATAAAATACTCCGAATATCATAAAATTTACTTTGTCTATGAAACTAACACTCCATACCAAGAATTTTGAACGTGGTTTAAGCAAATTATTAAGAAATTACTAATATCCGCGGTTAAGTGTAAAATAGTTAACTGCCCTGCCCTAGACTCTTAGTCACTTACTTTTCGCTATCCACCCTAACCTGCACATTGACTTCTCACACATCCTCAACTTGTCCCAAAAATAATCTAGTTGAGGCCGACTTGTTTGCAAATATTTTATAACTACGATAATTCCTGTGTGACCGCTAATCGACGAATTGGACATAGAAAACATAACAGGGCTACGATTGCGCGTAAAGCGCAATCTTACGAAACTCTAGATGAAATTTTTTGTGATCCCAAGAAATTTTGTAAGGGGAGTGTTAGAAGGGATTATAGCATTGATCAAATTTTTTCCCCATCATGCTAAAGTAGTTATAAAAATGTTTTACACAAAATGCTTGCTCCAAAAAATGAATGGGAACTGAGAAAATTAGTGAGTTAGATTTAGTGAAAATGTGCAGTTTGTATGGGAGGTGGTAGAAAGAGTGGGGGGATTTTAGTAATTTTTTCAGAAATAACTAGGAATATTATAAAATTGACATCCCTTAAATTTCAGACTAGTGCTATTCATACTTTTCAAGAAAATCGATTTTTTGTGAAGTTGTGAAACTGTGTCATATTGTATGGGAGGGGGTAGAAGCAAGTGAGGCTAATCAAATATTTTTTCTGATCTAAGTGATAATGCTAATTAAGCATTTATTACAAAATATGAGCTTGATAAATGTTAAATGTTCTGAGAAAATCGACTTAGAGCATTTCATGAAAAAGTGTAGTTTGTATGGGAGGGGGTGGAAAGAGAGGGAGGACGCAAATAATTTTTCTACTGTGAATTTAAATCATTATGAAAGTAATATATCCCAAAATTCAGATTAATAGCTTTTATACTTTTCGAGTAAATCCATTTATTGTCAAATTGCGAAATTGTGCCATTTTGTATGGGAGGGGGTAGAAGGGGTGAAGCTAATCGTCTAATTTTTTTTGACCTTTCTAACAATTTTAAATAAAAATTTAATGCACAATTTCAGCCCGCTAAATTTTATGCGCACTGAATAAATTGGCTTAGAGTAATTCATGACAAGTACAGTTTGTATGGGAGGTGGTAGAAGGAGGGGAAGGACACGCATAATTTTTATACGGTAGATTGATATTATCATAAAAGTAATACATTTCAAATTTCAGGCTAATAGCTATTATACTTTTCGAGCAAATCCGTTTACTGTCAAATTGCGCATTTGTGTCATTTTGTATGGGAGGGGGTAGAAGGGGTGGAGCGATTTGGCCCGTTCACGAACTTGACCTTACTTTTTTGTTAAAAACGACGTATACAAAATTTGAACTTTCTAGCTCAACGCGTTCTCAAGCTAGAGAGGACACGGACGGACGGACGGACGGACAGACGGACGGACGGACGGACGGACGGACGGACGGACATCCGGTTTTGAGATTTTTGAGTGATTATATGAACTTCTGTATCATTGATTTTTTTCTCGGGGCCTTATTTCTTGGCGTTACAAACTTTGTGGCAAACTTATAATACTCTCAGATTTCATCTAGAGTATAAAAAGGTAACCAGTCCTACAGAAATGTAGTATCAGTCGACAATACAACATTATCCACCTCATTTATGACCCTACCATGACTCAGCGTTATTTTTTTTGCTTGGAAGTGTTTTAATTCCGAAAATTGGTTTGCACTATCATGATATCCGTCTCTGCAAGAACGCAGAGGGCAACACCATCAGCGACACACAAAAAATTAAAACGAGATGGGGTTCCTACTTTGAACATCTTTTCAATCCCACCCCATTAGCACCGATCACGATAGACGACATTTCAATTTAGGTCTCAACTGGTAAAGAAGAACCATCATCGACACTACCCACGCTTGCTGAAATCAAAATAGCCCTATGTGACCGCAAAATTTCGACAGAGGAAATCATACCCGACAATTGGCGAAAAAGTATTATATGTCCAATTTACAAGAAAGGAGACGAACTCTGTTGTGAGAATTACAGAGGTAAATCATTGTTGTGTACGTCCTATAAAATAATGACAAAAATTATTGAACGTCGTCTTAAGATCTATACTAATGAAATAATTGGCGAATACCAAAGTGGATTCAGAACCGGACGATCTACAACAGACCGGATATTCTCGGTGAAACAGGTGCTTGAGAAATGCTGGGAATATAACGCAAACGTGGACCAAATTTTCGTAGATCTTAAATAAGCATACGACAGTATCGACAAGAGCGTACTGCACCAAATTATGCTTGGCTTTGGAATTCCCCCAAAACTAGTCCGACTAAAATGACTCGCAATGACGAACACTGAATCCCAAGTGAGAAGATAAACCAGCTTTCGAACCGAATGTGGTTTAAAGCAAGGAGATGGTCTAGCCCCCATGCTTCTCAACTTGGCACTACAGTATGTCGTCCGAAAAATCCCAGTCGACACCACCGGGATACTACTAATGAAGTCCACCCAACTAGAAGCATACGGTGACGACATTAACATCCTAGCAAGATCCTTCCCTAGTGCTAAGGAGATATTGGTCAATCTTAACTCCGCCGCAAAAGAAGTCAGGTTGCGCATTTTTTTTTTTTTTTTTTAATATAATAATAATTTATTTCATATAATACTAAATACATTATTTCGTACAAATTTATTAACGCTTTATAAGCAGGCTTGTGTTAAGCGTTTTGTTTAAGTCTTAAAGTAGAGTGATCAAAAAAAAAAAAAATAATAAGTGAGAAAATAATTCAAAGAGAAAAAAACAAAGTAATAAATAAAATAAGAAGTTAAAATGAATAGTATGAAGAATATAAAAAGAAAAATAAAATATGTTTGTTATGCAAATTAAACAACTAAGAATACTAATCCACTTGTTAATTTACCATTGTTTGTCTTTAATTTGTGAGCGCAAATTTATATTATGTTATTATATAATATTAGAATTCCAAGAGAGAAGCCAATTTTTTAATTTTACTTTAAAGGTGAAACTATTTATACTAGATTTGATGTCAAGTGGAAGTTCATTAAAGTACTTTATTAGTAAATATGATGCATGTTGCTGTGTCTTTGTCAGCTTACACTTTGCAGTTAGTTTCTTTAAATTTTCACGAAATCTTGTGTTGTAGGTCGGACCATGATCGCAGAGTTGAAAAGCTTGTGTTCTATGTGCGTGGAGAAGAACTACCTTTTTATATAGCCTATTCAGATCTAAAACTTTTAGTTCTAAGAATGCTTGGTGCGACGAATATCTATTTGGCTTCCTAAGAATTTGTTTAATAGCTGCTTTTTGAACAATACTGATAGGGTATAAATTAGTTTTACACGCACCACCCCATCCCAAAATACCATATTGAAGAACACTTTCAAATAGAGCATGGTATATTGATTTTAGTGTCACAATCTCCATAATATTCCTTAACTGACGGATACTAGGAAGAATATTTCGAAGTTTTTGAGAGACAGAATTTGCCTGTTTTCTCCATGTAAGATTATTGTCTATAATTATTCCTAGATATTTTATAGATGTGGCCACTTCAAATTGTGAACTGCAGGAACAGGTGTTGTGCGAATCGCAATTACAGGAGTGAACTGTGAGCTTCAAGTTAGTTGATGGAATTCCCTTTTTGTTTGCACTAAAATGCATATATTTTGATTTATCAATATTTACTGTCAACCTATTTGCATCAAGCCATCTTTTTAGTTTAGTAACTGCAGCCGATGCTTTTTGATAGGTTTCCTTCCATGTGAAGTCACTCACACACATTACAGTATCGTCTGCAAAAGCGATCAGGTCATCCACAGAATCGGTGATGTTGAACATATCATTAATGTACAATATAAATAAAAGTGGGCCCAGAACACTACCCTGAGGAACACCGTAATCAGTGATTTTCGCAGAACTGACTCTCCCTTCTATTTTAACCCTTTGCTTTCGGTTAGATAAATAGCTACGTATGAGATCTAAGGGCTTTCCTCGAAGTCCCATTAATTCTAATTTATATAAGAGGGTAGAATGATGCACGGTATCGAAAGCTTTCTGTAGATCTAAAAATACTGCAATAGTTTTCCGACCATCTTCAAGATTTTTATATATTGTTTTCGTTAGTTTATAGATTGCATCATTTGTACTCAGGTTAGTGCGAAAACCATATTGATTTTTTGCTAATATATTATGCTTCTCAACGAAATTTATCAATCTTGCTTTGATACATTTTTCCAGTATTTTTGAGATTACTGGTAAGAGAGATATGGGCCTGTAATTAGATATAATGTTTTTTGCTCCAGTTTTATAAATAGGAATTACTAGAGATTCTTTCAGATTATCAGGAAAACATCCATTTGTCAGACATAGGTTGAAAACATGAGCTAATGGCTTACTAATATATTGCTTTATGAGTTTGACAGAGCTCGTCGATATATTATAAGGACCTGTAGCATTTGTACCCTTGAGTTTCTGAATGGTGTCTTTAACTTCATTTTCTGTTACTGGAACAAAAAACAGGGTCTCAGTTACACGAGGTACTCGTATTTGATTAAATATTTTGGTAGTGCATTGACAGGTATTTTCTATGTTCTGTGCAAGCCTTTTGCCAGTTGAGACATAAAATTCATTAAATTTTTCGCATATGGCTTCAGCATCATCCTTAAAATAAATAGTCTCATTGTCAGTTGCAATTGAGTCTACTTTTACTCTACGATTTTGTTGCTTACCTAAACAATTTTTAACAACTCCCCACAGCATGGATACATTATGAGCTTCTTTTATTCTTAATTTGTAGTAATCATCCCTTGCTCTTCTAATAAGTGTTGTTAGGAAGTTTCTATACTTTTTATATGTGCTGACTAAAGTTACATCGCCAGGACTTGTAACGATTTGTTTATATAGTTTTGTACGTTTTCGTAAACACACTAAGAGTCCAGCTGTAATCCAGGGTTTAATTTTTTTGTTCTTTCTGAGATTGAGAGATTTGGGCTTTTGGCAAGACCGTATACATTCATCTAGTTTAATCATGAAACTACTCAAGGCTATGTTTGGTTCACTGGTCATAAGAATATCGTTCCAGTCTATAATTGAAGCAGCTCTTACTAGTTCCCCCTGATTAACAATTGAGTGAGTATAGTTAGTGTCTTCTTTAATTCTCTCATTCCTTACAGGTATCGATAAACCCACCGGATAGTGATCAGTTAAATCATTTTTCAAAACGTATGCAATAAATGTGTTTATCTCAGATGATTTTAGGTGTACATGGTCAATGCAAGTATTTGACGTATCAGTTACTCGTGTATATTCATTTATTGTCGATAAATAACCAAAAGAGCTTAAAGTAGTATGAAAATCATGAGATGTTCGTGTAGGTCTATCCGAAAGAATGTCTATATTGAAGTCACCAATCAAAGGGTGATTTCGTACCGATTTCACGCTTTGTAAGTATTCATCAAGAACATCAATGAAATTATGTTTATTTATTGATGGTAAGCAGTATAAAGCAGTAACTCTTAGAGTTTTATTTTTGTCTATCGATAAATCAAAACTACAACTACTTATACCATGCAAGATATTCCCCACTATATTTGTTACTAGAAGCGTATTGTCAATATAAATTGCTATACCATCGTTTTTATTATTTAATGCATTGTAAAATAAACTATTATACCCCTCAATATTGTACAGATCATTACTCTCCCTCAGCCAAGTTTCCCCGAGTATAAGAACATGTATTTTTATGTTCACGCTGGCTAGCATGCATAACAATTCATCAAAGTTTCTGTTTATGCTTCGAATGTTAATGTGTAAAATGTTAATGTTACTTCCATCTAACTTCAAATCATCCAAATTCTCCACTATAACTGTATTATTGCTTTTAAAATCCTCTAAATTCATTATTTATATCAGATGCAAATGATAGTAAATGTTTAAAAAGTTGTAAAAGTAACAAGCGGGTTAGTATCTAAAATAATGTGATTAAGTTCAATGTATTTTTAAATAACTAGGGCAAACGGATAAATAAAGAAAGAAAAATATTAATAATGATAAAAATAAGTGAAAGAATTCTAACTTGACTTGTTTCGTTGATCTATAGGATCAGCTGCCGCTCTTAACAGTTCATCTTCGCAGGTAACAAGTATTTCCTTGTCATCGGGTCCCAATTTTATAAGTACTTGACCATTCCTGATAAGTACGGAATGTAGTTTTTGTTGTTGCTTCAATCTATCGGCAAGACGTCTCAGCTTATAGTTTTTCGGTGTTAAATTTTCAGAAATAAAAACGGGCGAATCGTTGTTTAAGCCAACGTCTCTTAAAGTGAACTTCTTTGCCGTCTTTAGTTTCGCAAATCTGCATCTAAGAAATTTATTTTTATCAAGCGTGTTGTTGAATTTGATCAGCATAGTGGTTTGATCTCGTGCCCTCTTTTTTTTTCTTGCTTGGAACTGCAGTATTTGGTTGTAAGGTACAACGCAGTTTATGGATGAACAAAAGTGGTTGAATATTGTGTTGACGTCCTCGTTCCGCACCTCGGGAAGTCCGGTCATAAGAACTTCGGTCGCAATTAAATTACGCTCGATTTTTTCAATCCTTTCATCAAATGCAGAAACAGTTTTTGACATTTCATTAACCTCTTTGTGTAGTGTCGTGAATTTGTCTCCTATTTTGGCCCAAATCCTGTCCTCGAATGATCGAAATTCATTTTTAAGTCCTTCGATGGAATTTTGCATCATTTCAAGCTGCTTACTGAAGGAATCTATTGTTTTTTCCAACTTTGATGCCGAAGTTGAAGAATTTGGCGGTAGTTGTCCAGCGGGAAGAATTACCTTGGATTTGTTGTTCCTTGTTTCGTAGGCTGGTGTCGACATTTTTCCGTACGTTTTCCTTCACGATGAACCTTATTTTGATGACTTTCGTAGGCTTAAGATTTACTTAACTTTTAATTAAAAGCGGAGCGAACGAAAAACTGCTTAGCTTAACATTTGACAGTTGACAGTTCAACACTACACTACATTTACGAAAGCAAAACAAAACTAATGACGCAAACAAGAAGGAGAACGCCTATCAAACCAAACATAACATAACATTGCGGAATATAATTTGGAGAGTGTGGACAACTTCATATATCTTGGGGCTAATCTAGCAAAGGACGGTAATGAAACAGACGAAACCAAATGATGGACAATACTAGCAAATAATATTATTCGGTACTTCCAATAATGATATCCAAGAAAGTGTACAGGAACAATAAGCACGACTTGTGCTCTGTTATGGCAGCGAGGTGTGGACATTAACGCGAACTTCCAAAAAAGCAGTTAACGCATTTGAAAGAAATGTCCTCCGAAGAATTTTGAGACCTGTGAAGGAAGGAACGGAATGGCGAATAAGATACAACCATGAGTTGTATCAACTCTACGACGAGCCAGGAACTTCAACGTTCATCAAACTACGTAAACTGTAGTGGGCTGACCATGTAGAGCAAATGGAAGACAGAAGAATCTTCAAACGTGCAGTTAAAGGCAAAGCGAGTGGTAAGCGGCCAGTAGGCAAACCTTGCAAGCTATGGGAAGACTCGGTTGATGAAGACAGCAAAGCTGTTTTAAAAATTAGCAGCAGGAGGATGCAGTCTTTGGATCGAGACGATTAGAGGCAACGACTTCAGGAGGCCAGGGCCTGATTTGGGCGATCGCACCATTGATGATGATTATGATATCCAGCTTTTCTGAAGAATAGGAAGAGAGTAAGAGAGAGATATGGAGAGACTTGGAGGGAGATAGAAAGCGACATGCGTTTGGGATCTTTGGAATGCAACTTCAGCTACATGTGAAGTATGAGAAACACTGACAGCGACTGAGTGTCAATTTACTTGTTATGGACGGCTTTCGGAATGTTGATCATATGAGAAAGATTTTTGTCTGCCACTAACATATTTTAAATAAAATATCGGGACTACAAATTGAAACCCACCATTTTCCAATAGATGGCACCAGCAGTGAATGCTGATCAACGGTGGCGGATCAAAAAAATCACATGATAAAGATAGACATATGTCAACAAATCCTAATCATTAGATTTGTGAAGTTTTATCGGTAACATATACCGTTTTGTGCGCGAATATGTCGATGTTTGAGCCAAATAAGCGTCATTTGAGAAAAGTTTTGCGGCCACGATGCGTTAAGTTATTATTGGAACTTATGGTGAGGATGCTTTTAGTGAAAGAACGTGTGGCAAATGGTTTCAACGCTATAAAATTGGTGATTTCGGCGTGAAAGGCAAGGAGCATCCCAGAGCGGTTAAAAAGTTTGAAGACGCAGAATTTGAGAAGTTTCTGAAGATTCATGCCATATGCAACAGCAATTTGAAAATTCATTGGAAGTGACTCAGCAAACCATTTTATGTCGTTTGAAAAGCTTGGGAATCATACAAAAGTGATGAAATTGGGTGCCATATTAGTTGAGGCCAAGAAACGTCAAACGACCTTTTCAACATGCGAGCAGCTGCTTCAACGGCAAAAACGGAAGGGTTTTGTGCATCGCATCGGCACTGGCGATGAGCAATGGATCCATTACGATAATCCAAGCAAAAAACTCGTGGGGATACCGCAGCTATGCATCAACATCGATGATCAAGCCCAACCTCCATGGTTGGAAAAACATGCTGTGGGACCAGCTCGGCGTGGTGTATTATGAGCTACTGCAACCGAGTGAAATCATCACGGGAGATCGCTACAAAACACAATTAATTCGTTTGAGCCGAGCATTGAAGAAGAAATGGCCACAATACGAGGAGAGACGACACAGTTTATTTATTTTTTTTATGGCACCAGGGAGTCACCCTTTAATGCATTACACAGTTATGTCGGTATAGGTAGAGGATGAAATTTGGTAGTGTTATGGGAATTTTGGGGAAGAGACACGGAAATGGCGAAGGACATTATTTTTGAAACGCTGAAGGTTATACTTGCTTGAAAATATGCTAGAAGGCAATGCGTTCCAAAGTCTGGACGTTCGGGAGATGAATGACTGTCTATATTTCACTGTACGAGTAGGAATAGGATTGACGGTAAACTCGTGTGCGCGTATTGACGAGTATTTCGGGGAAAAATGAATAGCGAAGGAATGAGTGATTTAAGTTCCGCACTACATTTACCATGAAAGTAGTGATAGTAGATGCTGAGTGCTCCAACGTTCCTACGATGTTCGATGGAGTCAATAGAAACCATAATGGTGTCGTCTCCAATTGGTTGGAACGCACGTTTTTGGATTCGATCGAGCAGCGCAAGGTGTGTTTTGGGTGCCCCAGCCCATAAATGCGAATTGTACTCTAAACGAGGTCGAATGTAAGCCTTGTAGATGGTAGCTAAATCGTGAGCGGAAAATATTTTTTACATTTGCGGTATTCTAGGCGTTTGGAGGTATCAAGGGCAACCTCAAAGATATGTTTGCTCCAATGAAGATGGTTATTAAATTTTACGCCTAATATGATAAACTCATCTACAGAGCAAATTGGTACGCCATTAAAGGCTAAATTAGACGACGACGCTGGAACAAGTTTAAGGGAAAGATAACAGGCCCGTGTTTCAGCAGCGTTGAACTCTACTCTATTTTTCCAGCCCCATTCCAGGATTAAGTCGAGGTCGGAGTTCAACGAACCTAATAACTCCCTGCGTTTGGAAGCAACAGATTGCTTGCACAGCAGAGTTAAATTCAAAGGTGTTATGTAAAGTACCTGCAAAACTATGGATCGGATTGAGAGAAGAAGACAAAAGGTCGTTGATAAATACTAAGAACAGAGTAGGCGATAGGACAGAACCCTGAGGGACACCAGAATTAGTTGGAAAAGAGGAAAAAGTAACGCCATCTAATACGACTCGTATAGTGCGTTCGGACACGAAACTCTCAATCCATTGAATGAGGGTAGCATCGAAGCCAATGGCCATCAGCTTAACAAGGAAACAATCATGTCAAACTCTGTCAAAAGCTTTTGCAATGTCAAGAGCAAGAACTTGACCTTCTCCGTATTTGTGCAAGCAAGATTTCCCCCGTTCCGTCAGGTATACCAAGATATCTCCCGTTGACCTTCCAGAACGGAAACTGTATTGGCGATCGATAAGCTATTTATCCTCAAGATAGTGAAAGATTTTGCGATTGACAGCAGTTTCCATCACTTTCGAGAGCACTGAAGTAATGGCTATCGGGCGGTAGTTAGCGGAGTTCGCTTTGCTTCCTTTCTTGGGAATTGGCTGAACATTCGCGACTTTCTACAATCGGGGAAAGCACTCAGAAGAGTAAGAAAGATGAAAAAGATTGTGAAGGAGTTTAGCCAGAGAGGAAGCACACATTTTAAGGGTAATAAGGGGAATGCCATCAGGACCAGCGGACTTGTGAACATTGAGCTTCTGCAGGATCCTGAAAATGAGACGCGTGCGGAAATGTAGCGGAGGCAGCGAAAAACTTGATGGTGTTACAATAGGAGGGGTTTGGTTTGAAACTGGAAGTGTAGAATTTCTCGCGAAATTTACTGCCAATAGGTTCGCTTTCTCAACCGGATCAATAACAGTATGGTCGCCATCAACGAGTGATGGTGTTGATGAAGAGATGAAATTATTGTTGACCGTTTTGACAAAAGACCAGAAAGATTTTGAGCTTTTTGGACTCTGAAGGATCTTCCGCCGAAGTTTTTGGTCGTGATCAAATTTAACACGTTTAAGGATAGATTTGCAGTTATTTCTTGATGCATTATAATGCTCTCTGTTAGCTGGAGTTGGAAAATTTTGAAACAACTGTTTCTTAGCCTGAATTGCTGCAAGACATTCATTAGTGAACCAAGAGTCCTTCGACGGCCGGACTGTCTTTTGACTTCATAGCTTCATACCTTTCAGGATGGTCTCAGTGACAAGCTTACAGGCTTCATCGCAGTCATTAGAATCGAAGCACAATTTCCAATTGAAGAACTCGTTTAGCGCCCCCCAATTTGCTCTTTTAAAATGCCAAACAGTTCTTCGGGGTGCCTTAACTGGCAGCGGTTTTAGTGCTACAACAGAAAATCGCGCAGGAATCAAGAAGTGATCCGTATTTCTAATTGGCGATGGGGATATTACAGAGAGAGAGTATTTCTCAGTTTGTTGGTGAGAAATATATCAAGTAGATTAGAGAATTGACCTGCAATTTCTGGTAAACGAGTAGGCAGCTGTGTTAGACCGTTTAACGATGCAAAGAGCTCAGTATTACTTCCCTCATGGTCCGTGCAGGAAGGATATTTAAGCCTGGCAGTGCTGTGAACATTGAAATCACCCGCGATAACGATTTCAGCGTCAGGGTGTGCAGTATAAATGAACTGGATGGATCCTGACAAACTATCCAGCTCATTAGCTGTTTTAGCTGCATTCAATGCTGGGCTTCTATAAACGTAACAAAAATACAAGATATGCCCTTGGATTAAAAGTTTTATCCAGATGTAATTAAATTCCGGATTGGAGCAGGTACCTAAATACGGAACCAATTGGAAGAGCACATCATCGCGGATGTAGAGAGCGATCCCCCGCGAAAAAATGCTGGGAACAGAATAAAACTGCTCACTCCCTGGTAGCACCTTACACTCGCCAAGTGCTAGTATTTCTGACTTTGATGTTTGGGTATGAATGTACAGGGAAAGGTACGCAGAACTCAATCCCCGAACGTTGTGAACAGTGAATAAGTTGCGCGACAACGCACGGTCACATGCTGCTCACATTGTGAAAAACTAACAGGAAACACTGAAATAGGAAGTACTACTCCACCCGCCGTATTCTTCAGACATCGCCTCTCCTAACTACCACCTATTCCGATCGATGACCCATGGCCTGGCTGAGCAATGCTTCGATTCTTACGAATAAGCCAAAAATTGGGTCGATTTGTGGATCGACTCAAAAGAAGAGCAGTTTTTTCGACGCTAAATCCGAATGCTGCCAAAAAAATGGAAAAAGTTGTGGCTAGCAATGGACATTTGTTTTATAAATATTTAATCACTTTTGCACAATAAAGGCTCAAATTTAAGAAAAAAACGGCGGTTTTCAAATTGCGCTCCCAATAACCTTCTCAATCACTTTACTTTATTGCAACTAAATACATTAACCATTCACCAATTAGCATTGAAAATAATAAAACCGCATCCGGATTTCAGATATATTAGAAAATGTACATAAAAATACCTTTATTTTTAATTTCTAAAAACTCGTAATCCGAAATAGATACCAACTAAAATTTGAAACTATTTTGCTGCGCCTACACTTTCTATCAATCCGAAACAATAAAAATGTATCACATTTTTTCCAATATTTTTTTTACCTCTAATGGTTCGAAATTAAACAAATACGGCTTAAAGCAATGCTTTTGTATTTTGTAAGCGAATCAGGTTTCGAAATTAATTCCGAAATCAATTATAGTTAAAAAAAATAGATAAATTTTCCGTACAGAAATTAAATTAAAATTATATAAAAACCACCGGTGACGGGGCACGCACATGCATTAATACATTTCCGTTGCAATTGAACTCTGAATTTTAAAATGTTAAATCCGGCTTCGAGCAATCAGCAGTAAAAAGTTTTTATCAGTCTAAAAGCTGCACCGGTTTTATTCAATATAACCATTATGACATCGGAAATTGACGAAATGAAATTTTCATATCGAAATTTATTTTGCTTCTTGTGTTCGCAAATTAAAATAAAAACCCATTTCACCGTATCATAAGAAATTTAACATCGGGACGTGCCTCCATTATAAAATCGAAAATAATTCCTGCAAGAGACATTTTCGTTGTTGTGCAGTAGAAAAGGATAACGTGTATGCTTCTAGGCTTACAGTGCGCACAGATGGAGTCAATTGTTTATTTCCGAATAAAACAGGTTTTCGATTTGTTTCTAAGAAAAATTGTTATTGCGATTTTCCTCGAGGAGATATTTTTGATGGAAATTCCAATAAAAATTCAAGAGATTGGATTTCATTTTAAACTTTAGCAGACCGAAAGCCATTAACTACAAAAAATTAAAATGAGATCAAAACAGAATGCTTTTTACGATAGTGCTGCACTATCCTTGCGATGTTTTTCAAAATGTGGTTGATCTCTCGTTCAAGAATTTTCCGCGACATTAAATTTAATCAAGCTATAGAGTGGTACAGCAACGTCGGAAGGGCGTCATGAGGGTGCTAGAATACGTACTAGTGTTTTGCATACAAAGTTGTACATAGCTGCCGCCAGACGATGCACCCTACCCAGGAAAATTTATATCGGATGGTATGCAACCGACATAGCTTGGAAGGATCCTTCAAGCAAAATTTCACCGTAAATAGATTATCTTCAATTTAAAAGCACGGTATGAGGTTCTGTGGGAACGAGGTCCTTGCCAAGCTGCATGCGACAGATGAGGCTCCTCGAAAAACTGAGAAGTTAGGAAAGTGTCTACTAGATGCAATTATTAGGCAATTTACGAAGTACAAGAAACTCTCCGTCCTACTGCTACTGCTAATTGAACCTGATAGGGAATTTAGGAAAACCGGAAAACTCTCTCCGGGAAACTAATAATATTTGAAAAATTTCAATTACTCGTGAAATTGCGACGGTGCTGAAATTACATTTCAATTAACTGACAGCCTCTTACTACGAGCGTGTATTTACGTGGCAGCTTCGTAATAAAATTGAACATTTTATTGTCAGAATTGTGTTATGTTTATAGAATGGGCTCGATCTCAAATACAAGCAAAGTCAGCTTTTAAAGCATGGTAAATAAATTTTTCGCACTTTGACAAATCGATAAATCGCCGAAATATTGGCTGCCAAATAAAGAGGAGATCAAAAGCTTAAAGCCATTCTTCGCATTACACTAAATAGCCGCTAAACATGATTAAGTGGTTAACTTAAATCGCTTAAATCAGATGTGACGTAATTAAAATGAATTAACTGGCCTGGAGGCGACTTTAATCCGGTAATAATTACGAACACGCAACATTGCCCGGAGAAAAACAGGCCAACATGATTCTCTAATCAACGAGCACTGCACCTCGTTAAATACACAGAGATTGACATGTATAGTTAGGAGCCGCTGAAGTGTTCGCAGCAAATCAAAATTTACAAAGGGAATTAGAACATAATGAAGGATTACCAGTGCTCATATGGCACACACTCACCTGTCGGCCTTTTTAACTCCAGACCACAATGCACCGGTTACCGGCGGCATAAAACGCAACGATCCAATCGGTGGCGAGGCGTACGGAACCCCCCGGAAAGCCTCGACTGAGTCCAAATGGCGTCCTTCCAGCTGAATAATAATGCCCGAAAGGGCTCCATGTTTCGTATGCACCACACGCGATGATAGTGTTGGCGTCGACTGTTGCTCACCTTTACCACCCGATAAATTGCCACTATTACTGCCACTACCGCTGGAACCGCTACCGCTGTTGCTACTGCTGCTACCTCCTCCACCGCATGATATAAATGGCGTGATAAGTAGATAAAATAAAAGTATGCCTATCACCATGATTATGGCCAGCGAAATTGACTATTTCCTCTGGCTCGCGCTATTTGAATTTTGGCTGTGGTTCAACGCAACGCTTTGCGGGACGTTCCAATTTGTTCTATTCTAAGAATAATTGCTGAATTGTCGACACTTTTTCGAATAGATAGAGACTCGTCATTGGCCGTACTAGCGACAAACTTTGATCGAAGTTGGCAACCTTCGATTGATGGTTAGCATTTTTGAGACGAATCGGTCGGTTCGTTTTGGAAGTCATTGAAATTGATTTGATTGTTGATGTTTTAAGCTGAAATTATAGAAAAAATTTTTATTATTATTAATTTCAAATAACGAACATTTGTTTTATAATAATGACAAAATATCGCACTTTTCAACAAACAAATAAGTTGAGTGTTGGTTTTAAATCCGAATGATCCATCAAACATGCGGTATTATTATTAATTATTGAGGAACACGTGAGAGCACTGCAACCTTCTCGACCTATTTCCACTTTTACCTACCACAACTTAGTAGCTTTGCCAAATTTAAGTATGTTTAAGGGAGCCTTGTTGGCTAGTTCAACAGTTGTAAGGAAACCTTTTTCCAGAAGATTTCATCTTTTCCTTACTACTGCTTCGCAGTGACATAAAATGTGTTCTGTCGTTTCTGAGTCGTTAAAGCATTGGCGGGAGGTGTCAGTTTCTACAAGACCCATATTTTTGAGGTGGTGATATTTATAAGTGGCGTAGTTTATTCAGGCAAGGCAAACAATTGAAAATGATAAACACTCGGACCTGCCGATTGAGGCTACTTCCTCAAAAATCGTTGAAAAGTGGAGAAACTTGTTCTCAGAGATATTCGTTTAAAGAAGAAATAAATCGCAAAAATGGTTGGAGTTTCAGATACAACCGCTTTGAATATCCTCGACGATAATTTCGGCATGTCTAAGGTTAGCGCAAGATGAGTACCGAGAATGCTCTCAGTGGTTCAGAAAAAGCAGCGCGTCGAGTTTTCACGCGACTTTTGGATCTCTGTAGCAAGAACAGGGATGAAATGTTGGTCCAGATTGTTACTGGAGATAAAACTTGGATTTATCATTATGAGCCTGAACTAAAGCAGGAGTCAATGCAGTACCCGGTAGAGGCGTGGCGGCCATTGATGCAAGGGAAGCAATGCTTCCCTTACGTTTTGCACTGTATTCAGGTTAGAAAATCTAAACTGAAATCAGCACGGATATGAAAATTTATTTAAGAGAACGTGATAAAGACAGCTTTTTTTCCGACGCTTTTTCTGACCAACGACAGTTGAAAGCTTTCCACATGGAAAAAGATGCGATCTTAAATACGCATTTACAAGACCGCCGGCCAACACGAACGAAATTTTCTGCAGTTTGACGTCAATATGAAGGGGAGATGCGTCGCATTAAAATGCTTCCACCCTTCCTCTCATTGCTTTTAGTCGCATATATAAGCCAACGACACCGCCTGCCAATACCAGTAAAATTTTCGCTAAGTTCTACTTCTATACGAAGGAGAGATGAGTTAATGCAATTGTTTCCAGCCGGTGTTTTCAGTCGCGAGCTCTGGCTCTCGATCAAAGTATTGCCAGTATTGAAATTTCTGTACTAGCTGAAAAATGATCAGGAAGAAAAATGTGAAGAGGTAGGTCTGGCAGTATTGCTTATATTTGTCGTGCTTTGAGTGAAAAGAATCGGTTTCAGAGGAGCACAACCTAAAAAAATTGAAAAATATCGATTTTTTTTATTTTCGATTAATAATTTAGACTGGATTCTAAATCGATTGCCGAAAACTGCACCCCCCTCGGATGAGTAGAAGTGTTTCAAATAATGATGTTAGCTTGTGGAGTCATGCATATTGACGTAGCGCTTGTAGCTTGGCGCAAAATAATTGCTTTCCCTAGCTACAAAGTCACGCCACGCCACTGGTAAAGGCGCTTCACCCCCAAGAAGTTCAAGGTCTCTCAATCCGCCGAAAAATCCTGGCCACTATTTTTTGGGATTAAGAGAGAGTTTTGATGATCGACTATAAAGAAAAAGGAATACTATACCAACCTGCTACAAAAATTAAAGGATGCCATCAAAGAAAATAGAAGAGGAAAGTGGACTCGAGGTGTGATGCTTTTGCACAACAAAAAACCTGTTCATAAGAGCCCCGTTGCAATGGCTGCCCTACAGAAATTCGGCTACGAAATATTGAATCACCCGCCTTACAGTCCAGAGTTAACCCCTTCCGATTATTATTTGTTCACAAAACTGCAGAAAGAACTGTGGGAAAGAAAATTTAACAACGATGAAGAAGTGAATTCGGCAATTTCAGCCTATCTTGAAGGCCTTGCTAGAACATTTTTTTAGAAGGAGTTAATAAACTTTATGGGAGATTCGATAAATGTATTAGGCTTAAAAGAGAACATATTGAAAAGAAAACATAATAACTTGTGGGAAGGGGGTTTCCCTATAATTCCGCAAAATTTGTTGACCTTACCTCGTAACATGAATAAAGTATTTCATGTGTATAGAAAATAAACACAAGAACTCAGAATTTTCGATTTAAATTTTAAGCTAGAAACTTGAAAATTTGTAAAATTCTTTTAAAAAAAAAATCATATTTCATAAACAGATCGACTACCTTCAAAACTTCTACCCCCTTCCATACAAAAGTATTTTTTCGACCATTTGTGAGAAATCTATTATCACCAAACTATTGAAAGCTTAAGCAGCTCGAAATTTTGTACAAACACTTTTGAAAATATTCAAAATAAAGTTGTATCAAAAGTTTTAAAATCTTCCCGTCCCATACAAGAAAATGATTTCAACCAATTTCAATAAATAAAATATTATCCAAGACATTGAAAGCTACAAACCTAAAGTTTTGTACGAACATCTATCAAGAGAAACCTCACCTCACCTCCTCTACCACCTTCCACACAAATTTAATGCATCATGAATCTAAAATACACCGATCGCGAGCAACAGCATTTGCAGAGGTTGCGAGGAAGACGAAGAATCTATTAAACATTATCTTTGTCACTGGACGCAAATCTCCAACAATCGTTTAGGCTCTAGATTCTTCTCAGAGCTAGATGACTACAGAGGAGTTCAACATTCGAGCCTGCTACGGTCCGAAAATCGAACCAAGTGGCTAGAACAAGAGGAGTGACTTCCATCTTATAATCGATAGGTGGAGTAAAATGCGCTCAACTATATTGCTCCAGCGCATTGCGGTTCTACGAGACCATCCTCCTACAACCTAAAATTCACCGAATTTCGTAAAAATTCTACGAAACTTCGTCTGTGAAACAACATTCTACAGTTGCTCACAAAATTATTTGGTCACTCTGAAATGCGAGCTAAATTCGTCATTTTTAGACACTAAAATGCAATATTTGAAAAAAGTAGAACCTAGCATTTGATGTCGGGATATTGTAAATAAAAAGACAATATTTTTTTTAATTTAAGTAGTTTAAATATATTTCTCAAATTAAAAAGAAAATAGAAGATTGGAAATTCATCTCACACAATTATTTAGTCACTAGTTATACTCTAGATGAAATCTGAGAGTATTATAAGTTTGCTCTAAGGTTTGTAACGCCAAGAAATAAGGCTCGGAGAAAAAAATGAATGATACAGAAGTTAATGTTATCACTCAAAAATCTCAAAAACGGATGTCCGTCTGTCCGTCTGTCCGTCTGTCCGTCTGTCCGTCCGTCCGTCTGTCCGTCTGTCCGTCTGTTCGTCTGTTCGCTCTCTAGCTTGAGAACGCGTTGAGCTAGATTGTTCAAATTTTTGTACACGTCGTTTTTCACAAAAAAGTAAGGTCAAGTTCGTGAACGGGCCAAATCGCTTCACCCCTTCTACCTCCTCCCATACAAAATGACACAATTGCGCGATTTGACAATTAAAGGATTTGCTCGAAAAGTATATAAGCTATTGGCCTGAAATTTGGAATATATTATTATACTCTAGATGAAATCTGAGAGTATTATAAGTTTGCTCTAAGGTTTGTAACGCCAAGAAATAAGGCTCGGAGAAAAAAATGAATGATACAGAAGTTAATGTTATCACTCAAAAATCTCAAAACTGGATGTCCGTCTGTCCGTCTGTCCGTCTGTCCGTCTGTCCGTCTGTCCGTCTGTCCGTCCGTCCGTCTGTCCGTCTGTCCGTCTGTTCGCTCTCTAGCTTGAGAACGCGTTAAGCTAGATTGTTCAAATTTTGTACACGTCGTTTTTCACAAAAAAGTAAGGTCAAGTTCGTGAACGGGCCAAATCGCTTCACCCCTTCTACCTCCTCCCATACAAAATGACACAATTGCGCGATTTGACAATTAAAGGATTTGCTCGAAAAGTATATAAGCTATTGGCCTGAAATTTGGAATATATTATTTTTGTGATAATATCAATTTTTCCTATAAAAATTATGCGTGTCCTCCCCCTTCTTCTACCACCTCCCATACAAACTGTACTTGTCATCAATTATTCTAAGCCAATTTATTCAGTGCGTATAAAATTTAGCTGGCTGAAATTGTGCACCAAATATTTATTTAAAATTGTTAGTAAGTCCAAACAAATTTAGACGATTACCTTCACCCCTTCTACCCCCTCCCATACAAAATAACACAATTTCGCAATTTGACAATAACTGGATTTACTCGAAAAGTATAAAAGATATTAGTCTGAATTTTGGGATATATTACTTTTAGAATGATTAAAGTCTACAGTAGAAAAATTATTTGCATCCTCCATCTCCTTCCACCCACTCCCATACAAACTACACTTTTTCATGTAATGCTCTAAGACGATTTTCTCAGAACATATAACATTGATTGAGTTAATATTTTGTAATAAATACTTAATTAGTATTATCACTAATATCAGAAAAAAATATTTGATTAGCTTCACTGCTTCTACCCCCTCCCATACAATATGACCCAGTTTCACAAAAAATTGATTTTCTTGAAAAGTATGAATGGCACTTGTCTGAAATTTCAGGGATATCAATTTTATAATATTCCTAGTTACTTCTGAAAAAATCTCTAAGATCCCCCCACTCTTACTACCACCTCCCATACAAACTGCACATTTTCACTAAATCTAACACACTAATTTTTTCAGTTCCAATTCAATTTTTGGAGTAAGCATTTCGTATAAAACATTTTTATAGTTACTTTAGCATGATTGGGAAAAAGGTAGTTCAATGCTATCATCCCTTCTAACACTACCAATGCAAAATTTCTTGGGATCACAAAAAATTCTATTTCATCTAGAGTATCGTAAGATTGCGCTTTACGCGCAATCGTAGCCCTGTTATGTTTCATATTAGTTTTAATACATTTAATTCTTTTTAACTATACCTATTTAATACTTGGTGGGGTATCCGTTTGCTTTAATAACAGCTTTTAGTCCATTCTGCATATTTTTTACTAAGTTAGCAGTGGTAGAAACACCTATTTCGTCCCACTCCTTTTCTAAAACAGTTTTCAACTGATTTTTGCTTTTTATGTTATGATCCTGAAAATACTTTATACTGTAGATGAAATCTGAGAGTATATTGTGTTTGCCTTACCGTTTGTAACGCTAAGAAATAACGCTCGCACAGAGCCGCCAAGGGTACAGGAATATTTGTTGTCGCTCAAAAATCTCGATTCCGAGTCTGTCCGTCTGTCTGTCTGTCCGTCTGTCTACAGCATAACTCTCGAAAGCTTTGAGCTATAGTGCTAAAAAATTTTGTGTGTCATTTGTAGCAAAAAAGTAATTTAAGTTCGTGAATGGGCTGCATCCCCCACTACTTTTACCCCCTCCCATACAAATTTTATGAAATTTCGAAATATAAAGAAATTGATTTTTCTTTGAAACTTTTCAAGCTATCGACTTGAAATTTAGGTCATAGTATTAGGATATAAATGTTATTAATATTACGGAATATTGATGCGATCCCCTCACTCCTTCTACCCCCTCCCATACAAATGGACAATTTTGAAAAATACCTATTTTCGATTTTCATTGAAACTAGTAAAGCTGATAAGACGAAATTTTGCCAAAATTGATTCTACTATAATTGCAATTAGTTTTGAAAAGATTTATCAACTTCATCTCAATCCTTCTACCCCCTCCCATACAAATTTCACGAAATTTTGAAATTTAAATTAAATAATTTTCTTCGAAACTGTTAAAGCTATTAACTTAATATTTTGTATAAGGTATAAAAATATAAATATCAATAACGGGAAAAAAAATGCTTTGATCCTTATACTCCTTCTACGCCCTTCTATGGTATGGTAAATGCATAATTTTTGTTAATTGCATTATATTGATTTTCATTAAAACTAGAAAAATTACAAACTTAAAATTTTGCCAGAATTTGTTTTTTAATAGGTGCAATAAATGCTAGAAAAATTATCAGCTCAGCTTCACTCCTTCTACCACCTCCCATATAAATACCTGTATTATAAATTCAAGAAAAGCATTTCTCCTTCGAATATATGAGAGCTATTGACTTTGAAATTGAATTAAAGCATGGTGATAAGGGTGATGATAAGCAGTTTCAAAATCATCTTAAACGTCCCACTTCCTCTGACACCTCCCATACATTTTTTCATTTCAGGAAAACTATGTCCAATTTTTTTAAAAATAATGGAAACCAAAAACTTTAAATTCAGCAGAAAACATTTTACATGCCATGTTCAATATCATATGCGAAAAATATAAACCTCCCCTTCTACTTCTACCACTTCCCATGCAAAAGTCTCTATTCACTATTCGAAAGAATTTGAAATGACATATTTTCCGGTATATTGAAGTCATTCCCATTTCATCTAGAGTATCATATGATTGATTTACGCCCCATCATTATTCTGTTATGTATTTTTTTTCAAAATTGACCACAGATGCTCAATAGGAGTTAGATCTGGAGACTGTAGAGGAGTTTTGAGTTGTTGAGGTACGTTGTACAGCAGCCAACTTTTAACTACAAAAGCCATGTGCTGTGGGTCATTGTCTTGCTGAAATTTTCAGACACTTGGCATTCCCAATTTCAAAGCACTATCTCCAATATTTTGTTTTAATATGTCTAAACGCCTATTTATTCATTATTCCATCAATAAAATGCAGGTGTCTCAGGCCGTTTATCGCCATACAGCCCCAAACTATAAGTGAACCGCCACTATGTTTCACCGTTGGGACTAAGTTTTCTTTATTCAGCGAAGTCTTTGTTTTTCTCCACACTTTTTGATTTCCATCTGATCCAAAAATATTGAATTTTGACTCGTCACTCCAAATAGCCTCTCCCAGAATGAATCATTCTTCTCTAAATATTTTTAGCGAATTCCACTCGTTTGATTCGATTTGCAGCTGAGATGTATGGTCTTTTTCTAGCGACTCTTTCGTTATACCCTTGTCGGCGAAGAATTTTGCGCACTGTTTCATCAGCCTCGTCGTCCTGTAGTTTTCCACATTTTCTGGTTAAGTTTTGGTACACTTAACTTTGGATTTTTTCGAATTTCGTTCACAATATTTCATCCATCACGACCGTTTAGTATTTTTTTTCGTCCACGACTGTCCTTAAAGCAAGTTTTTTCGTTTTGAAACTTTTTTACATTGTGTTGAATTGTGGAATACGGTTCATTAACAATTCCTGCAATTTCGCGATTAGACTTTCCCTTTAAAGCTAAACTTATTATTGTTTTCCGAAAATCATTTTCCAATTCTTTACCAAGAACTATTTTGATGAAATTCAACGTCAGAACTGATTTCAGATTGAAATAACTTCTTCAGGGAACTCGTTTAAGTATTACATCACCCGAAATTAACCCGAAATATTATAACGGGCGATTAAAGACAGTAGACAGTAAAAATTACCAAATAATTTTGTGAGATGAATTTCCAATCTTTTATTTTCTTTTTAATTTAATAAATTTATTTGAACCACTTAAATTATAAAAAGTATTGTTTTCTTATTTAAAATATCCCGACATCAAAACCTAGTTTTTACTTTTTTCAAATATTACATTTTAGTGTCTTAAAATGACGAATTTAGCTCGCATTCCAGAGTGACCAAATAATTTTGTGAGCAACTGTATGTAGAGAATTTCAAAGGTTCAAGTAATTCATAAAAAAATTATTAACGTCCATGCCCTTCCCTGGACACCATACAAACACAAACTTGCATAGATAAACGAAGGAAATACTAATTCCATGTGCCGCTGCTATTGATCGTAATCACAGTTAAGTTGATTAGAGAACAGCCCTGCCTTAGTTGCCCCATTCACTTAGTCTTTTCAAACTACCTTAACCTGCATGTTGACTTTCCACGTATTCTCAACTTTTCTTAAGAATAATAAACTTACGCCCGGTTTGTTCACAGATATTTTTAATATTTCTTTCGGATTTAATTTTAGCAGTCGGTTTTAGAATTACCTCTCCCTAAGATCTCTCAGCAAATTTCACTGATTTTGAAAAAAATTTCCCATGATCAATAATTCTACAAAATTTCCGAAATAATTTATTTATCGTGAAATGAAACTACATTTACACTTCATGTTACGTTTCACTACACGAATCTTTGTATTACAATTTCAAACTGTAAATTATACGAGTCCTTAAATTCATTTCAAACTTCTATCGAACATCTGATCTCATTAAAATACGCCATTACGGCATCGAATGTTGTTCGTCATCATATTTATCGGAAGCTCGAAATCAACTGCTCCACTCAGAGATCCTTGAAAGCAATGGCAGTAGTTGTTGATGAAGTAGGGAAGCTTGCAACGAGGTCAACCTAATAATCAGATTGCAAAGTACCAAACCATTACCGTCAGTGGAATATTTCGAGTGAAGAGCGATAACATCGTAGATATATTATGCTATTCCTACCTTCCACCCATGTTGAAACGAGAAATTTACGGAGGGCAAGAATTAATTTTGATCCTTATGTCGTCCATGCTTAGTTTGATTCCTGTTCATCCAGACAAGATGGTGCCGCTGCATAGCCCCGATCACCCTAGTCCAATTGATATTTTCAGTCGGTATGCGATAACTCATTCAAGCGGGCGAGTAAAATTCTAGTCCTGAAAGCTTTCCTTCCCTGGTCGATTTTCAGCACCAATGGTTATTCATCACATCATCATTTTCATGCTCCTTTCACTTATTTTGTCGAAGAGGCCTCTTTCCCAATCCTGGACTGGGGACTCTTTCCTTCCTTCCACTTGTTACTAAGTTGGCGAAAAATCGATTTGAGAACCCGACGGGCGTCTAAAGTGCTGAGTTGTTCCACGAGCGTAAATTTATTCCACGGTGACGACTTTGATGTTCTTCCTTCACGTTTTGTCATTAAGGCGAACTGCTTACAAGAGCGGTACATACGTATATTTCTAGATAATTTTTTTTTTTATCTCCTTATAGTCAGATATGACTTTAAAGAAATTTGCGATGAATGTAAAGAAGAAACCCTGGAGAGAAAAAACGGGTCAAATTTCCTTCATGAAAAATTCATGAAAAATGAAGGACGAAATACGCCAGAGTTCAAGAACTCTGGATGGACCTCGATTTTTTCTATTGACAAAAAAATAGGAAGACGGAAAAAAGCGTTTGAAATTAAGAAGTGGCGTCCGGTTATCACTCTAGAACAGGATGGCGTAGGACGAGGAGCTGAGTTTCATTCAACACCATCGCAACGTCGACTGTGGCATTTTAATTGCCATAAGACATTACTGGTATCGTTGTGTGTGTTTTTAGCGAAAGGATCTCAGCCTTTTCATTATTTTACTTCCTTTAAAAGCGCTATTATTGCTAGCGTCGTGCTGTGAGTTGTCAGATTTTCATTTGATATTTCTCCACGGGATTTTTGAAAATGTACTTGTAAATGAGATACTTAAAACGAAATTTGTAACATTCACAGTGTAAATTAAATGCGCTTTTTCGGATAAAGTTTATGAGTGAAAATTTAATCTTAAGATTTAATAATTGTACATAAACTGTATTTTTTTCATCAGTTTTATAGTTTTTATTTAAACAAAATCTTCGCGATGGATATTCAAAGCTCAGGCGTTGATTTTTGAGTACCTGGATCAATTTTTAAGGCGTCTGTCTTGGGTGTTATTGAGCGAATAATACACCGAATTGCAAAGAAGATCCTAAGTCTGGTTTTTCGGAAAAAATTGGAGAAACAATTGTTGTCTGCTAAATTAAAATATTAATGGATAAGAAGTCGAACTTGTAAAAAAATAAATACGATGAACAAAACAAATATTTTTGATATCAAATTGTTTGAAACTTATATAACGTTTTTATACTCTAGATATTGCGTTTGCCTTACCGTTTGTAACGCTAAGAAGTAATGCTCGCACAAAGTCGCCAGGGATACAGAAATATTTGTTATCGCTGAAAAACCTCGACTCTGAGTGCTGTCTGTCTGTCTGTGCATCTGTCTACAACATAACTCTCGAAAGCTTTGAACTACTGTGATAAAATTTGTTGCATGCCATTTTTAGTAAAAAAGTAACTTTAAGTTCGTGAACGGGCTACATAAAATTTTGCCGGAATTAATTTTATTATAATTGCAACTATTTTTAAAAAAATTATCAACTTGACCTCACTCCTTCTACCCCCTCCGATACAAATTCCACGAAATTTTGAAATTTATATTAAATTATTTTTCTTTGAAACTGTCAAGCCTATCGATTTGAAATTTTGTGCAAAGTATAACAATAGAAATATCATTAGCGCTAAAAAAATTTGTTTGATCCATTTAATCCTTCTACCCCTTCCCATACAAATGCATAATTTTTATGGATTATATCGATTTCCATTAAAACTAGAAAAAGTACAAACTTAAAATGTTGACAGAATTTTTTTCTTTATAATTGGAATAAATTCTGTAAAAAATTATCAGTTCCGTTTCACTCCTTCTGCCCCCCCCCCATACCAATATCTGTATTATAAAATCAAGAATAGCATTTCTTCTTCGATTATATGAGAACTATCGACTTTGAAATAGAATCAAAGCATGGTGATAAGGATGATGATAAGCAGTTTCAAAATTATCTCAAATGCTCCACTTCCTCTGCCACCTCCCATATAATGCACCAATTTCAGGAAAATCGTGTCCAATTTTTTTTAAAAATAATGAAAAAAATTTAAATTCAGCACGAAACATTTTGCATGTCATATTCGGTGTCATAAAGGAAAAACATAAACCTCCCCATCCACTTCTACCACCTCCCACGCAAAAGTCTCTATTCACTATTCGAAAGAATTTGAGATGACATATTTTCCCATTTCATCTAGAGTATCATATGATTGAGCTTTACGCCCGATCATAATTGTGTTATGTTTTTTTCTTTAAGTTTTTTTAACGTTACAAATGTGTTTCCTAGCGAGATAGTATGAAATATCTCGCTTGGAAATACATTTTTATGACAACTTAACAAAATTTATGAAGTCAAATTATTTCGTGACAATTGTGAGTTTGTCACAAAACTGCTGATCAGTTTGCTGTCAGAAAATTTTTCAAAAATTTCATGTCAACATCATTTTGACTATTTGTTGCTATAAGTGAAGCTAATCCATTAATTTTTTCGGTCTTACTAATAGTTCTAACTAAATGTTTAGTGCCCAATTTCAGCTCAATAAATTATGCACGTACTGAGAAAATTGGTTTGTAGCATGAAAAACTAAAGTTTGTATGGTGCAAGGAGTGGGAAATTCGAATAATTTGTATGGCGCAGATTGAAATCATTAATATTACATCCCAATCAATTTTTCAATTCTTTTCTTCCTCTCATACAAAACCCACTATTCCAAAGAATTTGCTATGACACATTTTCCGGTGCATTAAAATCTTTTCATTTTCATCTATACTATAGCATCTGTTACTTTTTGTCAGTAGCATGCAGTACAACTGAAAAACATAACAGAATTATGATTGGGCTGAATTTAAAGTTTTTAGCTTTCATTATTTTAAAGAAATTGGTCATAGTTTTCCTGAAATTGGGGCATTTGTATGGGATGTGGCGGAGGAAGTGGAGCGTTTAATATGATTCTCCTTATCACCATGCTTTGATTCAATCTCTAAGTCAATAGCTCCCATATACTTGAAGGAGAAATGCTTTTCTTGAATTTATAACACAGATATTTGTATGGGAGGTGGTAGAAGGAGTGAAGCGGATAATTTTTTTTACACTTATTTCAATTATTAAGAAATAAATTCTGGCAAAATTTCACGTTTGTACTTTTTCTAGTTTGAATGGAAATCGATAAAATGCATTTAACAAAAATTATGCATTTGTATGGGACGGGGTAGAAGGAGTGTACGGATCGAAACAAATTTTTTTCGTGTTATTAATATTTCTATTTGTACATATTATACAAAATATCAAGTTGATATATAAATCAATTTCTTTATATTTCGAAATTTCATGAAATTTGTATGGGTGGGGGTAGAAGGAGTGGGAGGATGTAGCACATTCACGAACTTAAAGTTAATTTTTTGCTAAAAATGACACACAATTTTTAGCACTATAGCTCAAAGCTTTCGAGAGTTATGCTGTAGACAGACAGACAGACAGACGGACAGACAGCAACTCGGAATCGAGGTTTTTGAGCGACAACAAATATTTTTGTACCCTTGGTGGCTCTGTGCGAGCGTTATTTCTTAGCGTTGCAAACGGTAAGGCAAACACAATATACTCTCAGATTTCATCTAGAGTATAATTATACCAGCTTCAAAATTCGCTCCCACTCCCCGTCCCTTACCTTCCCGCTCCCATTAATCGATCCCTCCATGACAGTGTTTGTGCATTGCGAATAAAGGTCAAAGTTGCCTAAAACAAATGTAACTCTGTAAAAAAAAATAACTATGTATTCTAATCAACTATTCTTTTATAATTCGTATTCGAAAATATTGGTATATTACCAAAAAGTTCTGATGTCTTGTGAGCTGATGGCCCGAATTTACTACTTGCGAAATATCTGCGAGTATCTCCGAATTATGAGTTATTAGAAAATGCTCCAAAATAGTTAGAACGATTGTTGGTGCAATTCTAAATTTTTTTTTTTTTTTCAAATAATTATCAAACAAATATTCTTTCTATTATTATTATTTTTTTCGAACTTGAATGTACACTGAGTGTGACCTTAAATATTTCCAAACATCTTAATTTGATGATAACTAATTTGAAAGTAAAATTGCATGCATTCATAAACCAGAACATTACTCACTCGTTGTACTTAGCATGTAATCAATTTTCTTTAAAATTTCGTCGTAATTTTAGTTATTCAAAAGGACCGTTTGCACACCAGGATAATTGAGTACGCGTCGAAGGTATTTGTTAAAGGGAGGTTGAGGTTATAGCAAACGTGGAGTGGAACGTCTATTGTTTAGGTCATAATTATCATTGAGTATCGAAATATGATGCCCAAACAATGGCTTACATAATGTAGCCATTGAAAAGCAGCCACGAAAACAGGATCAAAACCAAAGTAAAGCATTGAAAACTGATTCGTTCGCAGCAAACTCTTGTAAGGCATTAATTATCTTGTCTAATTCTATCCGAACCGTGTTGTAATTTCTCATTCACTTTGTATGATAAAGGATTTCCGATCCTTTGCAGTCTCTTCTGGAAAATGATACATGACACAAAAGATTTTACCTCTTATATTCATTTTTTTTGCTGTTCAAGAATCCTTTCACTCCTATATTGGCTATCATATTAAAGAACATCCAATCCTGTGCTATGAAACAGACTTGCTGACTAGGTTTACAAAGGAAATGACTAATAACGTCTGCTTAAGACTCATTCCATTACATTTACTGAACAAGTGAGCAGAATCTGCACATGTCTTTGTTTTATAATGGAAAGATGATGATGAATGGATACAACTTTTCGATGCACTATAAGCAGTTCTTTTTGAAAAGCACGTAGTCCTTAGAGAAGAACAAATTAAAGAAAGGAGTTTCCAGTTTCCTGAGTCATGAGTTTATGACGATATATGTAAGTAATGAAGCCACTCCGAAAGGAAAATGGAATGGAATCAAAAAAGATTTTATTCGGTCTGAAATTTAAAATATTTCGAATTGAAATTTATGTAAAGGTAAAGAAATTTATGAGTAAGCTTTTAAGGTAAGCAATATTATTGCATGAGAACCTACAAACTAATTTCGAGCAAATACTTCAGATTTTGTGAAATCTATAAAGATTAAAGGTTCCTGGTTTTGAACTTTAGGCAGTTTTTTGCGCTTGATTATTTTCGGGCCTAATTCATGTTTTACGAAATCTTATTGAGCGGATATCGCTTCTACTAGAAATCTGACATTAGTTCCAACCTTCGTTTGTAAAGCGAAGCTATTTCGAAATTCGAGTTTCAATTTTCTAACTATTCTAATTTCGATTTCAAGAATGAATATATACGTTATGGAAAGCATACTGTTTTTATCCAAATTAACGATGATTTGGGAATTTTTTTCCCAAAAATTTTAGCTCAAAATTTTAAAAATTTATCGAAATGTGAAGTTTAAGAAATAGATTGCCTTCTTAAAAGTTTATGTTTTTTGACATTGATAAATTCATATTTTCTTATATTTTGAGCTTTCAAAATTGTAGAACTCACGACCTTCGCGTTGTATTTCGAAACACTACCCACTACGCTACACCCTAGCTGTGTTTTTGCTTGCCTAATATCTGCAGGAATAGCTTCCTTCTAGCACTACCGTTTTCTCTTAATTATGGCAAATTTTATTTCCAGTAGAATGCTGAGATCTTTCAGAGGCATTCTTTAAAAATTTCGAAAAAAAAACATATCAATAAGGAGGCAGTGTAAGAAGCTGTCAACTGTAAGACGAGAAATGTATCTTCACGATCAAAAGCTAACACAACAAGTTAATAATTGTCCTAATGGTGGTAAAAGCTTCTGGTGTCTCGCTCGTAAAGTACATCAGGTAATTCTACTCGCAATTTAAATATTTAAGTAACATAATTTTCAACCAATTCACCGATTTCATCAATCAACTCGCTTCCACGGGAGTGTACGCCTATGGGCAAATCAATAATCGTTCTAGAAATGTGTACCGGGTTTTAAAAAACTTTGGTCTAAGTAAATCATTCGGTCCTGATGAAATACCTACTTTTGAGTACAGCTAGACAAACTAAAATAGGTACTGAGATTCAAAGGCAAAAGTGGCAGTGGATCGGTCATACTTTGAGAAAACCAGAGCAAAACATCGCCAAACAGGATCTGTATTATAAACATGGCAGCGAGCAGATGAACAGGAGGCCAGAGAAATAAACAAGTCCTGGCTGGTAAAGGCCGATGCTCAAAATCGCGCCTTATGGAAGAGAGTAGTTTCTGTTCTATGCCCCTATCGGAAGTCTTAACAGGAATTTTATTGAACCTTCAAGGTTCTTCACATTTTAGTTGTTGTTGTGAAGGAGTTGTTAGCCCTTTGCATAACCCTCTATTTACGAATTTTCTTTTTCGCAGGTTGGAACTCACGCAAGTAGTGTGATGAAATTATACGTTGAGCGGGACGTCATAGTATTTGGGTGTGTTGACACGATCCAGGAAAGCTTTACTACGTTCCGAGTTGCTGATAATTTAAAAGTCCTTTATTGGTTGCACATGATGATCTTTGTAAACTGTACTACGTAAATATGAATGACGGTACCGTCGACATGATACTTCCAAACCTTAATTCCTTTCTTCTTTTGCTTTTCATCGGTACTCTGCACAAAATTCAATCTATCCGGTGTTAGTAAAAAAAAACATAAAACGATTACGAGCATAAAGCGCAATCGTGCGATACTCTACATGAAAGAGAAATTTTTTGATTTTAGAAATCTTGTAAGGGAAGTGGTGGAGGTGGTGACAACTTTGAACTTTTTTTTCACATAACGCTAGAGTTGCCACCAAGATGTTTTACACAAAATTTAGGATTCATGAATTTAAAATTTAGTGAAAAAATTAGTGTATTGGATTTAGTGAAATTGTGCAGTTTGTATGAGAGTGGCAGAAGGAGAGCAAGTTATTATTAACTTTTCCAGAAATAACTAAAAACATCATGTTTTTGACATGTTTTGAATTGCAGTAGAATTCATACTTTTCAGGAAAATCGGATGGAGGTGGAGGACACAAATCATTTTTATACAGTAGATTGAAATCATTATAAAAGTTTTACATTCCAAAATTTCAGATCAATAACATTTAGACTTTCCGAGCAAATCCGTTTATTGTCAAATTGCAAAATTGGGTAATTTTGTACGGGAGAAGTAGAAGGGGTGACACGATTTGAACCGTTTACGAACTTGACCTTACTTTTTTATCAAAAACAACGTGTACAAAATTTGAGTTCTCTAGTTCAACGCGTTCGCAAGCTAGAGGAAACTCGTGCGTACATAAGCACGGCGAAGGTCAAGTTCTTGCACTTGACATTGCAAAAGCTTTTGACAGAGTTTGGCACGAATGTCTCACAGTTAAGCTTAGGGCCATAGGTCTTAATGCTACCCTTGTTCAATGGATTGAGAGTTTTCTGTCTGAACGCACTATACGAGTAGTGCTAGATGGCGTTACTTCTTCCTCCTTCCCAATAGATTCCGGCGTCCCTTAAGGCTCTGTTTTATCTCCAACTCTTTTCTTAGTTTTCATCAATGACCTTCTGTCATCTACTCTTAATCCAATCCATAGTTTTGCGGATGACAGTACTTTAGATAACACCTATGAATTTAACTCTGCTGCGGAACCAAACAAGCATTCTATTGCTTCCAATCGCAGGGAGTTAATTGGTTCGCTTAACTCAGATCTCAACTTAATCCTGGAATGGGGCAGGAGAAATAGAGTAGAGTTCAACGCTTCTAAAACACAGGCCTGTTATCTATCCCTTAAGCATGATGTTCCAGTACTATCTAACAATGTGGCTTTTGGTGGCACACAACTCTGCACTTCAGATAATTTCACTCTTCTAGGCGTTAAAATTAACGACCACCTGAATTGGGCACAGCATATTTTTGATTTTGCTCTCGACGCCTCTAAACGTCTAGGTGTTCTTCGAAAGTGCAAAAAATATTTCACGCCGACCGACCTTGCAACCATCTATAAGGCATACATTAGACCACGTTTAGAGTACAACTCGCATGTTTGGGCTGGGGCACCCAAAATACACCTAACGTTGCTCGATCGTATTCAAAAACATGCGTTCCGACTGATTGGAGACGAGACCATCATGTCTTCTATCGATTCTCTCGAGCATCGCAGAAATGTCGGAGTACTCAGTATTTACTATCGCTACTTCCATGGTAAATTCAGTGCGGAACTAAGCACATTCATCCCTCCACTCCATACTTTTCCCCGGGATACTCGTCAAGCTGAACGCGCGCACGAGTACACCGTTAAACTATTGCCTTCTCGTACAGTGAAATTTAGGCAGTCATTCATTTCTCGAACGTCAAGACTTTGGAACACATTACCAGCCAAAGTGTTTCCTAGCAGGTACAGCCTCAAGTGCTTCAAGGGCAATGTCCACCGTCACTTTCGTCTCTCTCCATTTTTTGTTAGCCTGTTTTTATTAACTTTTCAATTGTTTTTCTTTTTTTTGTCCAATACCTACACTGACATAACTGTGCAAAGCATTATGGGGTGACCCCCTAAGTTATGTTCGGTACCATAAAAAAAAAAAAAAAAACACGGACAGACGAACATCCACCTTTAAGATTTTTGAGTTATATAAACTTCTGTATCATTAATTTTTTTCCGTCCTTATTTCTTAGCGTTACAAGCTTTGTGACAAACTTATAATACTCTCAGACTTCATCTTGATTATAAAAAAAGAATTTTAGTACCCATTCACAAGTTTAAATCTTTTTGTGGGATTTGCTATTTTAGATTTAAATTTTTGACACTAAACACAAAATTAGTGTCTCCAAAAATTTCAAAGCAGAAATTTAAATGCACGCTAACTTCAAAAATTTTGTTGCTATTAATGTTTTTACAATGCATTTTGAATTTAAAGGAAAGATTTCCGGATTTCACACTGTTGCAGTCCTTTAAACGTATTTTTTTAGTCTCTGTCATTTTGATGAAGTTCACAGCAATGACCGAAACGCTATTTTCAAGCACTACATAACATTCTGAAATCCGAAAATCTTCCCTTTAAACTTGTATCCTTGTCATTTCAATTATAATTTTTCTTGTCTAACTCCTTCACCGCTGTGCCCTGAAAAGTGTTTATGTTGAAAAATTATATTGTCAACTGCCCAGTAAACAATCTAATGAGCGCCCGCAAATAACGATCCTAAAACGGGCTTTAAATGATAATGATGATAAATGATAATCTGCGTGATGATCTTAGGTAATCCAATATTTAGTATAAGCATGAAGGTTCACACTTCCATCTTGTTATATACAAGCAGTTTTCATCTCACCATGCGCATTGACAGTGCCAACAATTATTTGGTGAGATTTAGTTTGCAGAGGATCATACTCGAGTGAGAACAGAAATAGAAAAATCATCTGCGATCTTCTTTTGTTTTGCATTAAAATTTTAGTTCGATAAATCGTTAATTTTTCATAAATAATATCGTTTATGAATCTTAAACGATATTCGTTAATGAATAAAAATAAAAGTCATGAATCATACATTAATGATCGTTTCTTGTAAGCACTTTACAATTCATTAACGAATCGTTAAAAGAAATACACTAACGTATGTCCATTTAGTTCGCTTGATGAATCATAAATGAATGCTTAACGAAACTCGTTAACAATTAAATCGCTCGTTATTATAATTTATTAACGATTCTATAACGAATTATTTTTTTTGCTGGGTGTTCTTCTTGTTTGTTTGTGTTTTGCAGATCTATGTAGATCACATATAGCACACAAACTTATTTGCTGATCAGCATTCAAAGTCACAACTTCCGCATTGTGGACCAATGCTACTAGCTATAAGATTAAGGTTTAGGTTGTAGAAGGGCGGCCTCGGAAAGAGAACCGCATTGCACTGGAAGTATTCTATTTGGGTTCTGGGTAGATTTCTTCTAAAATACTGGTCTAATGCGATTTCTCTTTTGTTAAAACTAACTTTACCAGTTCAGAGCTTTTTATTTTTTTGGCATCTCATAACTGCTTAAATTTTGTTGGCAATTATTCTAAAAAACTGCAAAACATTTCCATTTATCCCGGGAAAAAACTCATTATACTTATCAGAGGTCAGTTTCTCGCTCTGTATTAAAAGATTGAGCTTTATGTATACGATTGGCAAATAAAATCGTTTTTTCGCTCTACTTCTATACAAGAACATTATCCAAACGAAAGTAGACGATAAAATTAAAGGTATGACCTAAAAGCATACAATACTTAACAACTAGAGGTAGCATAATGGAAAAAGTTTCAGAGTATATATACGGGAGAGAAAGGACTTTTGCAGAACTCCAATAATGAAATCTAATAAAATCCTGAATTGAACTAATACCATATCATTGCCTTTCCCTAGAGGTAGGTAGGAGCCACGCAACGGATCGGAAAACTCATAAAAGCGGTAATCTATTCTCAAATTGGCAAATCGGAGCGACATAGTCAAAGCTAGGACGAAGATGACATCCTTTTCGTAAAATATTGTCATTGTTGCAGAGAAAGTTATCATATCTATACTGACAAGTACTTGGACGTTAACGAACAGCTCGTAGCTATAGTTGTAATGTACGACCATGTTGTTTTTGAATATAACGATAATCATAGCAACGACAGAAAATCGGGGCAGAGAAAAGTGCCAGTATGTAGAAGGCGGATAGTCAAAGATAGGATAAATTTTCTTACACTATATATATACTTATAAGTATTTTGTTTATAGGACGATATGGAATAAAGTTCTATGTATCTATGTCTATAAAGGTTTCAAGATACATCCATGTAAACTTCCTACATGGAAGAGAACGCTCTCTACGATCCATTTGCCACATTAATGCCCTAGCAATAAATAATTTTCCCTTTTGCAGAGGACGCTATAACATTCTGAGATTTCGAATCATAGATATGACAAGAACGAGTAATTTCATGGGAAATAGAATCTAGAAATTCGTTGTGGGAAGTCAATGCCACATAGTCAGATAGAGGTTCGTCTGAGCGCCAGCGTACAGGGAGTTGTTGGTGCATTCAATTTTAATACTGGTATAATTAAGCTAGTGTCTGGGATCATGGTAAATCTGAAGTTATTATATTCTTCATGGAAAGTTATTAAAAGAGTTCTGAATTTCTTCTGATAATTAGTAAATAAGGGGAAAGCAATTTGCTTTGAACTAATTTAAATTATAAGTTTTCTTTTATGTTCAGACTAATGTCACAGTGATTCCAAAGAAATCGTTTTTATAGTTTTTTGTTTTCGCTTAATGTAGGTTAAGTGAGATCTAGCTTCGCACGAAACTGGATGGATTAGATTCGAATAATATCGAAGATAACCGGTAATCTTACCAACAAGTTTCAAACCTTCTTCAGCCGATAGCACCGACATATTGTGAGAATTATCCGGCCAAAAACTAGTTCTAATGACGAACTTTGCAGTAAACAATAATTTTCACAAAAACTAGGCAAATTTTGAAAAAAAAAAAAATTAAAACTCTAATTTTATTCAAGTAAAAAGACATAAAATCATTTCATAAATCTTAAGTATACCTTTAGCTACCGAACCAAAACTCTTCTTATCCTCCTCAAACAATCTTTAAATCTTAACTTTAATAATCTCTTTAAAATTATCATAGTAATTTTCATTTCGTAAAATTTATTCCAACCAAAAAGGATTCGCCCTTGAGCGAATTGCCCACCTATTGGGGTAATTATTTTGTGAATTCAACCGAAAATGTTGTTATCTCCTCTTATACACCTTCCTAAACATTCAAATAAACAATTTTCCTGGGTATTGCTAGAAGGAATATTATCCGCTAGCTCACAAAGTAGACCGATATAACCTAAAGCGAAAAAATAACAATAAAGAAATATATTATGTATATACAAACTCAGCCCTTAAAAACCTGTAGGCAATTTTAGTGAAAGATATTTCAACACAGCAAATAAACAAAAAAAAAAAAATTTTGTTTTGTTCCTTTGCTCAAAAATTGTATCGTTTGATGAGTCCTGCGGGTTTTAAGCGACCCTTTTTCAGTGCAATTTCGAAAGAGAGGCAGAGAGACAGGAATGAAAAAAGGATCTACCGTGGTTAAACAGTAAACACGGCTAGGATTTTTATGAACCTTCAGCATAATAACAAGATTTCGTACAAATTTTTTTAAGGATTTTATTTCGAATGATTTCGAGCTGTAAATGGGTTTCTACTTCTGACCGTATCAGATTTTCAGTAATTGCAATTTCTTGTCAACAGAATTTTGGAATTGTCATTTCAGTTCCCAAGTACCGAAGGGATGACACCTATTCGGACCAACGTTCAGATAATAATCCAATTTATGTTCGGAAATTTCAGAGGTTTATTGTGCTTGGGATACGGTTTCAAATGTGTTTAGATCTCCTGAAATCCTCGGGGTTACAGGAACAATTGGTCAACATCTATATTTAGATAGGAACACACATTTCAGGCAGATTTTCGTAACCACATTCTACCTGAGATATTCAGGTGATTCCTTTCGGGCTAGTTTGTATCCGGACGGGAAATACACTACAAATGAAAATTAATTCCAGAGCAAGCAGCACGGTTCCACGTAGTAGTAAACCAAGGACCCTCCATTTCCAGGAGTTCTACCTTTCAGCCCACGAGTATATCTATGATAAATTCATTACGTTATGTAAAATACAGTAAACAGGGTTGAATTTACAGATTAATATTCATCACTTCGGCATCACATCCAGGAATATTACGGATCTGACGCTGTAAAGAACGCCCGTTTCGGGATAAGCAAAAGGGTTTTATGACAATAATTCTATTAGACATAACTCTACAGAGAGACAAAGTCGAGAAATTTCATAATTTTCACAAAACCGAAAAGGATATTAAAAATACCCCCATAGTTCCGTTTTGTCGTCAAGTTTATGAATAAATTATCTAAGTAAATTTCTAGCCCAAACTTTGTCTTTTTCAATCCTGAGCGAAGCATCAAACAAATAACTAAGATGGAATAAATGTTCACTAATTCAGGATATTTTAAGCGTGCAAACTGAAGGACTTCGCATAAGGCGATCATGCGGAATTCTTTGGTGACAAATTGATAAGGATAGTATGCGAAATAGCTATAAGGTTAGCGAAAAAACATTCGTGCAAGATCTTAATAACACAAATTGAATTGAAAATCCTTTCACTAAATTCAATCATTGAACTCTGTTCTATTTTTATAAATGCTCACTTTAAATTCGTAAGGGATGGGCCCGATCAAATTACAACGATTTGGAATGCATTCCCTACTGTTATTTGGATTAAAATTATAATTAATTTATATTCATATGTTAGCCTTAACATTCATGATTATATAATAAATAAAAAATTAATAGAGATGCAAATTGATAACATGAAGAAAACTTTGCACTTTTTTGCAGAAAATTAAACGGCGTCTCATTCTGTGATCGCAAAAGGAAAAAATCAACAGTGACCCGGGTTATAAATCGGTTCAAGGAGAAAAGTGTTGATCAAGCCCCAAGAACTGGAAGAAAATCACGGAAATAGTTGAGAAGGTAGTTCGGAAGGCGAAGGCAAATCCAGGCCTTTCACAGAAGGATTTGGCCAAAAAAATATCTAGGAGTTCTGTGGGAAGAATATTTTCAGAGGCAGGCTTGGCGTGCTGCTAAGCCATTAAGGTGCTCAATCACAACGACAAGCAAAATCTAGTGGCAATAAACCGAGCCAGAAAGCTGCATGACAATGCAATGACCAAAAATTTTGGCTGGTTGATAATGAACGATGAAATTTATATGACCTTCGATGGCAAACAGATTCCTGGACAAAAACGTGCATTGCCAATAAGCGGTTGAATGTTGACGATTAATATAAATTCACGAAATCGGATAATTTCAGGAAGAAGTTGACGATTTAACAAGTAATCTGCTCGTGTGGCAAAAAGGGTCAACCGTTAGTGACCTCTTCAATATTGTAGAGTGTCTACAAAAACGGCGTTTGCCATTTATTCGATAGCGTAATACATTGGCAATACTCTGGCCAGATTTGGCAAGTATATATTACTCCAAAATTACTATGGAGTGGTACAGAACCGACATCCCACCGAATTGTCCTGAGTTCCAACCCATTGAACAATTTTGGTCGATTGTCAAAGGAATTTTAAAGAAGGCTGGAGCCAACATCAGCAATCACCACCCTATGCTCCATCACTGACAGAAAAATGCCAGTATAGTGGATGAAACCATTGTACAGATGATGATAGCTACGATTTCACAGAGAGTCCGTTTTTTCATATTCCCTTCCTTGAATATTGTTATGAAATTTTTTGGCGAATTCGTTTCTCAATGCCTCCAGTTATTTGTATTTTTATAAAGTAGTACTCTGCTCTAGTGATTGTTTTACGTTAAATTCAATTTTACGTTCCCATGATAACCTGTTAGTGCCTAAGGCTACCGACACACGATGCAAGTTAATATATATTAACTTCCTATTTTGATATAAGTAGGCCGAATTATGTATAGGATAATGACACTAGTAGCGAGATAATATATATTAACTCGCATCGTGTGTTGGTAGCCTAAGTTGCAAAAAATATGTGGGCAACGAAAATTAATGAATCACAGCAAATCCCTTTTATTATTCGTGATGAAACTTTAAAAATCTATAAAATTCGATCGAGCTTTTCACCGGAAGAAATCCCATGCTCTATCATAATATTTATACATCATCTGCAACAACAATAACTCATTAAAAAATAGCACAATTAGCACTTTATTCACAGTTTGGCTCCATTCTACTGAATTTGTAATTGTGGCGAGAATTGATTAGGTCAGAAGTTAATTTGGTATGCTCCTATGAATTTGTATGATAATGATAAGTTACCCGGCTGTACTAACACCTATTCGCTGCTACAATGTGGCGGAAACAATGACTTTTGCATAATATTCATGAAGACACAGTTGCTAGGTATCATTTGCATTATGAAATAAGCCAGAAGCTACCGTATTCAGGATAAACATACATTATAGTTCAGTAGTTATTGGCAACCAAATTGCTGTTTAGATAAGTATCTCAATCCGATTGCATTATTTCCAGTTGGATTACAATAAGCTATTGCTTACAAGAAATTTATTGTTATTTTATTATTGTTTCAGAAATTTACTGATATAATTGTTTATTCTATAGTACGATAAAATAATATGGGAAGGAATTTATTTTATTCGGAAACAATTTTAATAGATTTGCATTTTTTGAGGTATTTTTGAAAAGTCTGGATTGCCATCGTTCGCACGGGCTTTCAGCTCATTCAAAGCCAGAGACGTAAGAATCTACAAAAATTGTTATCTAAAGTACTTCAAAGTACATCGTCTCAACATAAATCTCAGAGTCAATAGTCAGACTCAACACTCACATCATCTAGGGGAAAAAAATCGCCACTCGGAAGTAGAAGCTTTTAACGTTGTGGGCAAAGTTGCAAAATAGCTAAAAAATTTTGCAATCTAAAATAGTGATGGGATCGTTCGAATAAAAATAATCGAATATTTCGATTATAAAAATAATTGAAATATCTTGAGAGGCTTCTAGCAATCTTTAGAATGTTTATACTTTAGATGAAATCCGAGAGTATTACAAGTTTGCCACAAGGTTTCTAACGCTAAGAAATAAGGCTGAGAGAGAAAAAAGAATGACACAGAATGATACAGAGTTCATATATTCAATCAAAGTCGTATGTCCGTCCGTCCGTGTCCTCTTTAGAGAAGAGAACGCGTTGAGCAATAAAGCTCAAATTTTGTACACATCGTTTTTGACAAAAAAGTAAGGTCGAGTTCGTGAACGGGCCAAATCGCTTCACCCCTTCTACCACCTCCCATACAAAATTACACAATTTCGCAACTTGACTATAAATTGATTTACTCAAAAAGTGTCAATACTATTGACCTGAAATTTGGAATACAATAATTTTAAGATGATCGCAATATACTGTATAAAACTTATTTGTGTGCTCTCCTCCTTCCACTAACTCCCACACAAACTGTACTTTTTCATGACATGCTCTAAGCCAATTTACTCAGTTAAAATTTATCGAGCTGAAATTGTGCACTAAAAATCTATTTCGAATTAGTAGTAAGGCCAAAAAAATAATTATACGATTAGCTTCTATCCTTCTGCCACCTCCTATACAAACTGCACGATTTCACTTAATCCAATATACTAATTTTCTCAGTACCTATAAAGTTTTTGAATTCTAAATTTTGTATAAAACATTTTGATAGCAACTCTTGCGTGATGTGAGAAAATTAGTTCATTGTCATCACCCCCCTCTATCAATTCCCCTACAAAATTTCTTGAAATCAAAAAAATCCTCTTTCTCTTAAATTCATTTCATTACGAAGAAACGAGAAGAGAACGTTTAGAGAATCATATAATTATTCAAAATGTCGATTATTTACTCAGTTTTCAATTAATATACATACATATCTCTGTTACATATCTATTTCTCGTTTATCGTATTTCATTTAAATGATCATTCAAAATTTCGATTATCACTCTTTCATCTGTCGCCTCTTATTCTCATTTATCGTATTTCATTTGCCTCGCGTGTGTCGTTCTTCTCTCATCACTACCTTCTTGCTTGCTTCCTCTTGAATCAAATTTGTTGAGAATTATCCTGTTCTAACTCTCCAAAACACAAATTTAACGAAGTGTGAAATGCACATATCGTTAATAAATGCATTTTTGAAAATTGTGTATTTGTATGAGAAGTAGAAGGAGCAAGGGGATCAGATCAATATTTTTACGTTAATGATATTTGCATCATATAGCTGAAATGGTTTAGGAGAAAAATTAAATTGTTTAAATTTTGATACATCATGAAATTTGTATGGGAGGGTGTAGAAGGAGTGCGGGGATTAGGCCCGCTCACAGACTTAAAGTTACTCTTTTGCTAAAAATGGCGTATGACAGAATTCAGCACGATAGGTCAAAGTTTTCGAAAGTTAAGTTGTAGACAGACGGACACTCGGAATCGAGGTTTTTTGAGCGACAACAAATATTTCTGTACCCTTGACGACTCTGTGCGAGCATTATTTCTTAATGTTACAAACGGTAAGGCAAACACAATATACTCTCAGATTTCATCTAGAGTGTAAAAATTTCTTTAGCTTTATTAGCAAGACAAACAAACCCTTAACCGGTTCGGCCACACCCCTAACAAAATGACACAATTTCACGACACTATGATAAGGACCATATCCCCACTCTCCTTTCTATCATCCAACATACGAAATTACGAAATTTATTTTTATTTTCGAAACTCTCAAGAGCTATTGGCTTGAAAATTTGACCACAGCGAAAACCAATAACATCAATAATGCTGATACGATCCTTCGACTTCTTCTTCTCCTTCCCATACGAATGAAAAATTTTTAAAAATACGTTATATCGATTTTTATTGAATTCAATAAAATTTCGCCAAAAATTTTCAATTTTATGTCATTCCACCCCTCCCCCTCCTCCCACCCACCCTACCTCTATTCCAATGTCTCCATATTTTAGAAATTCAAGAAAATTATTGTAATTTCGAACGATAGCTATAAACTTTACAGAAGACAATTGGAACATAAGACGATGAAAAGAATTTGCATAGGCGGCTTAAAATCGTTCCAATCTATTCAATATTTCTTCCACCTTGCGACCTTCTCGGCCTATTGTCCGAAGCCCCCTTCTATACAATCCTCAATTTTAGAAAAGTCAATTTATGAATTTACGAGAAAAATGATTAATTAATGCTAAAATGATATTCAGCACAAAGAGTTTGCAAGGGCATATTCAAAAATTAATATCTCTACTCCCCCACTCCTTCTACCACCTCCCTCATGAGTATTTTATTCACTACTCCGAAGAAAGATAATTTTTTTATGATATTATTATAATATTTCTTTCCCATTTCATCTAGAGTATTGGCATAATCATACTTCTGTTATGATTGTATAGATTTTCTTTGCGGGCCACCTTATAAGTTTTTATGAACTAATGATGAAAACAAAGGAAATATGAATTGTTATCTAGGCTTAATCACCTCCAATGTATCTCAAATAATTGGAAGCTATGTTCACGTTCTTCATGAAAAAATAATATTAATTCAATTACAAGAAAGCCGTTGATGATCAAGAGGGGTAATAAAATATTTATATAAGCAGTCTTTATTCAATTGTGGTAAAATTTACGGAAAGAATGTACGAAAAAAAATATTATGTCTTTGTCTAATAATTTCCCTTATTGCTTTCTCTTTTAGCTACTCTAAAAGTTTCATTCAATCGATCAGAACTATTAATACCTCTCTTCTTCCTGGTCCGCACAAATATCTTGTCGTAGAACTGCTATACGAAAAAGTTTCCTTTCTAGTTAATTTATCTATGTCCTAGATTCTTCGATAAAGGCACCGAAATTGGTAAAAGCGAAGAGTTCTTTTTTTTAGTCAATGAATGAGCTCTTACTAAAATCGATTCTTTCCTTCCAGTTTATTTTTAGGATGTACAGAAAAAATTTTTTGCTAGGCGTGCATTGAGAAGGGTATTATTAAGCTTCTTGTTATGCATGGATAGCCAACATTGGTACTTCACATAGTTAACATTGCATAGCAAATTCCATACTAGTCGAAAAGTGCAATTCAATCGAATTTCGACCAACAAGGAGTAGTTATTTCAAAAAAATGTATTGAATGTAAAATAAAAGAGTTGAATTTGGTTGAAACGAGAATTTTCCGTTTCACCTTGGAACCGAAACTGAAATACTTCATTGTCATTGTAAGATGGTAGTTTTGAAACTAACTTTTAACAAGATTTTACTTTTCTATTAAAACATCTTCTTCTACAATGGCGCCACAGGCCAAATCGGACCTTGGCCTCCTGATATTCACGTGCCTTAACAGTTTTCATTACTTATTGTGGAAGGGTTGTTAGCCCTTCGCACAACCCTCTTTCTACGAATTTTTTCATTTTTGTAGATTGAGGTGACCAAAGTATATCCAAGCAGGCAATGTGCTGGAATTATGTATTGTGCCGACCAGGATTTGAACTCACGACCTTCGCATTACAAGACCAACACGCTACCTACTAGGCTACACCTTAGCCATTAAAACATGTGATTCAACAATGTTTTCCTATTATTTTATTATTGTATTGTATTGTATTACATACCAACACTATGTCGCTCATCGAATGTTCGAGATCTTCACAACAACAATACTGCGCTCATGGAAGCTCTTTGTCGAGAATGAAAGCAACAACAATTGCACATGGTCACCTAATGACTCGAACTACTCGCGCGTCCTCAAAAGCGCCATGGAGGGCCAACACCGCAAAAAAAAATTATTCATAGAAGCGGCATGAAGAGCGACAGCGGTCGAAAAAAACAATATGAAAAGGGCGAGCGTTTGTGATGAAGAGTCAGTCGGAATACAGAAAGCGATTAAGTGGTATGATTGAAGGAGCGCAGACTAAGCATATATAGTGTGAACAAAAAGTGCAAAGTGATTATTGAAAAAAAGCGATAAACAAAATTCGTGGGTGTTAACACAAGTTTTATTATTTTACTTTATTATTTTAATAATAAAGTATTGTGATCGACTTGGAAAAAAAAAATTTGCTACCCTGAAATATCGTTTTTTTGCGTTTCATGACTAAATTAGCCGAAAAATGAAAAAAAATAAATAAATGGGGGGGGCTAAAAACAAATTGTCAGTCGAATTTTTTTTTCAAATGATTATATCTTCGAAATTACTTACCATAAAAAAATGATATTTTGAGACTATTAACGTGGCTTATAGGTCCACTAGAACCAGTTTAGATAAAAGCTAATTATTGTAAGAGGGAGGGTCAGAGAAGGTGCAAAGAAAAACACCTAAAAATCAATATCTCGGCTACTTATCAAGCTATGTAATTGTATCTTAGAACCTTTAATAAGCTGTATTAGACAAATACGAGAAAAATAGAACATTTGGACAAAAAAGTAGTGGGGGGGGATGGGTAGCATTTCAAAACTGATGCACTTCCAAAATTTCAAACCGTTATAATTCAAAATTGAGTACAGATATCAAATTCAAATTTTGTCAAATTGTAGAACTAGGTAATTTTTAAATTTGGTAAAAACTTTACGTCGGGAGGTGTAAGGGAAGGGAGGTGGTAACCAAAAATGTCGAAAATTTTGAGTGATTTTTTAAGGGCTCTGGTGAAAGATACAAAATTTAAATTCTCCATGTAAATACATCTATTTGTTGTACATACAGAAAAAATAATAAAAATTCCACAATTGTTATGCACCGACCCCCCTGGTCTACTGTGCACAAGGTGTTTCATGTTCAATGAAAAAACCACATAAACTGAAAATTTTTGAATGAAATTTGAAGGTAGAAACCTGAAAATTTGCAAAATATATTTTTAAAAAATCTTTAAATGAATGAAATATTGACTGGTCGAATACTTAGAAAGCTTCTACTTCCTCCCATACAAAATTCTGTTTTCGACCATTTTTAAGAAATTAATTATCACCGAATTAGTAAAAGCTATCAATTTGAAATTTTGCACAAAATCATTTGAAAATAGTTGAAATGGAATTGCGTCAACATTTTTGAGATCACACTTGCCGTTCTACCCCCTCCCACACAAAAGTATGATTTCGACCAATTTCAATAAAACAACTGCTAACCAACAAATTAAAAGCTACGTACTTGAAATCTTGTACGACCACCTTAAAAGAGAAAGAAAGGCAAATTCCGTCACAAAGTTTGCGATTCTCCTACCTCTTCTACCCCCTCCCATACAAAATTATTTTTTCGACCATTTTTAAGAAATCAGTTATCAGCTAACCCTTAAAAGCTATCAATTTCAAATTTTGCACAAATACTTGTAAAAGTAATTGAAATGATATTACTTTAAGAGTTTTGCACTCGCGCTTGCCCTTCTACCCCCTCCCATACAAAAGTTTCATTTCGACCTATTTTATTGAATCAACTAATAACTTACTAATTAAAAGCTACGAACTTGAAATTTCGTACGAGCACACTACAAGCGAAAGGAAATAAAATTGCGTCACAAATTTTACTATTCCCCTACCTCCTCTACCCCTTCCAATACAAATATTTGGCTTCGTGAATGTAAAATACACCGAATCCTATTCAATTCTATGCAACTTCGTCTAAGAAACTGACATTCTATGCAGAGAATATTGGACGTGATTCAATCAATCAATTAAAAAACTGTTAACATCCACCCACTCTTACTATCACCCCTCCCCTCATAAAAACTCAAATTTGCATAAATAAACGAACGAAATATTGATTATATGTACTGGAGCTTTTGAACTTTTCCGCAAAGTGTTAAATTGACAATTGCCCTGCCCAAGAACCCTCTTTCACTTAGTCTTTCCTAACCACTCTAGCCTGCATATTGACTTTCCACACATCTGCAACTTGTCCCAAGATTAATAAAGTTTCGCCCGACTTGTTGGCACTTTATTTTACTTGAAATCCAGCGAACCCTAGCGCACTTTAGTATATTATTGATAAACTCTAAAAACACATACAATTGAGCTCGTAAGTTTTGTTATAATGAATAAAAGAATTTTTCCAAATAATTTTGCTTATCGTAATTCTAAATAATTCTTCAAATAATTAGTACAATAATTTACATCGTTTGTATGAAATAGTAATTTAAACAATTTTTAATAGTCAAATTGACTGCAATATACCAGTACTACCTTAGTTCGGTGACCAAATAAAAGAAGCCTATGATTAGGTATAATTGGCTACCATGACGGTTGCAATCAAATGTCTAGAGTTCCTTGAAGCTGCCGATATACAATTCGACAGGATGTCAACATATTGGCTTCCTTTGTAATCAATCGTTTCCCGAACCAGGAACATCAAAATTGAACTCCACTACGAGGTGAACTAACCGACTGAAATAGTGGACTGCCATTGCGTGATAGCTGCTGCCATGCTTTTGATTTAATTAGTTCACCCGGGGCCGTTTCTTTCGTGATATCGCAATGCATTTCCAAGCTGTATAGCATACTGCATGCGGTATTCAATTGCACGATCTAAACAACTGTTTCAAAATAGAGGCCATAATTTCGTTCACTCATTGTGAAGCCAACGAGCATTCAGGTTGCGAAACACTCCAATTTGGAAAGCCGTCGCCGTGGTCTAAAACGCCTGCCATAATTACTGCAACAATTTGTTTCATTTGGTTTCATAATTGCTGCATGAAAGCACTGTGCACAATTTCACCAGGGTCTATTTACAAAATGAATATTAAATAGAATTCATGACTGTATGAGTTTGAATGTTTCTGATACAAGCGAATCTTATTAAGTCGTAATTGCATAATCGGTTGCAGAGTACGAATAATAACATCCTTACTAAAATTCATATGGAATTCAGTTCAAAGCTTATCGACACTGCGGAGCTAAATTTATTTCCATTCAAATATTATTTTCGAAAATGTACTCGTAAATTATGTTGCATATATTATGTTGTAATTCCTTTGTCGCAGAAAGGCTCATTAGTCAGTGATGCTGTGTAGGGCTTTATGGTATATCCACAGCCCCACGCATATATAAGTCCTTTTGTTGTCATACTTGTCCCATGTGAATTTGCAGGGAATGATTGATGGCGAAAAGCTCACTGAGTTTAATAGAATTATTTTGGTAGTATAGCATCGAGTTCACAGCTTTTGTGAAGCGTTGAATATTTTCATACCCATGTCATCGGTTTCATTTCAATAACTTCTGTTTCACATATAACCGTAGTAATACCTTTCATTTATTTGCCTTTCATTATGAAATCTGAGATTTGATTGTGTTTGCTCTAACATTTGTAACGCTCAAAAATAAGCTTTACGCAGAGTTCAGAAATGTTTATTGCAGCTTGAAAACGCCGAATTTTGTTTGTATACTGAATAACTATACCAACATGAAACAAAATCAAAGTACTTTAATGAGCCACATCTCTCACTCGTTCTTCAAACTCTACTACAATTTTCATCAAATTTTGAAATATTTTCTGTTTGTCCAAAAGTATCAAAACGATCCGCCTAAAAATTCGATCGCAATAGAATGATGTGATTATAACTAATGTCAATAAAAACATAATATTATCACTACGAATGGGCGTAAGACCCAGTAATGCAATACGCGAGACGAATTAGAAATTTTCGCAACTTTAGGAAATTTTGTATGAGGAGTGGTGGAAGAGGTGACGGCATTGAAGTAATTTTTTTACATTATGCTAGAGTTGCTATCAACTTGTTTTATACAAAATGTAATATTCAAAAATAAAACAGGAAGGTACTAAGAAAATTCGTGTATTCGATTTAGTGAATATTCAACTGACATTTTTCAAACTGCAGATCATGCTTTTAAAGAAAATCGACTTGAGTAAAGTTTAGAAAATTAAATTTTTAGTGCACGATTTCAGCTAGATAAATTTTATATGTATTGAGTAAATTGGTTTGTAGTATTTCATGAAAAAATGCAGTTTGTATGGGAGATGGTAGAGGAGTGGGGGGAGGACATTGAAATAATGGACATACCGTAAATTGCAATTAGCATAAAAATAACATCTTCCAAATTACAAATCAGTATCGCTCATGGTTTCCAGGAAAATGAGATTAAATGAGTAGGAAGAACTATAGCAATTTGATTCGTTCGCAAACTTAGCCTAACGACTTGTACAAAATTTGAGTTTTCTAGCGGTTTTGAAATTTTTGAGTGATACTCGTAATATGAAATTCTGCATCATTCATTTTATCCTGCGAGTCTTAGAAACTTTGTGGCAAACTTATACTACTCCTAGATTTTTTTTAGATTCTAAAGATGTCCGATCCGCTCCATTCTTGCATAGTTTTCCAAAATTCAAGATATCGATTTCCTTAAAAACTAAAGAAACATGAAATTAAGCCAAAATTTCTGTTGCAATAATTGCATTGAATTTTCAAAATAATCATTAACTTCATCGAACTCACCCATACATATTTTTCATAAGTTTAGATATTTAAAACATTTTCTTCTCCACGGTGCGATCAAAATGGTTGTTTGAAGAATTGGATATTTGTTTTCAGTATTTTTGAGTGTTGAAAATTGCAACAATTTGCGCATAGTTCAAGTCTGTCCACTATGCTTTTCCGTCAAGTGTAAGGCCTACTTAACGCGGAGTATACTTACTTACTTACGATGGCGCTACAGCCCAAATCGGACTTTGGTCTCCTGAATGCCTTGCCTCTATCCATCTCGGTTCAGTGACCGTGTCCTTCAGTTTGAAAATCGTAGCAGTGATTTTCTGTCTGTGTCAATCGAATCCTCCTAGCACTTCAGTGGTTTTCCGACCGATCTTTGTCCGTTGACTTTCCCTTTTAGTGTGCGTTTGAGAATTCTTCCGTCATCCATCTGCTCCACATGACCAGCCCATTGTAGCTTCTTAAAAAATTTATGCGCATTGGCACTTCTGGATTATCGAAAATAGCATATAATTCTCCAGATCGAGTCTTCCCCCTCACAGATTCGAGAATTCTTCTGCGGACCTTTCTTTCAAAGGCGTTAAGTAGCTTTTCGGACGCCTGCGTTAAGGTCCACGTTTCGCTGCTATATCATAGCACAGGCTTTATGATTGTTTTACATAGCTTAAGTTGTTTTCCTGTGTACGTTTTTGTTTTTAATTATTGGAAGTACCGAATAATACGTCTTGTTTGCCATCATTATCCTTCATTTGATTTCGATGGGGCGCTTCCATCCTTCGATAGGTTCGCCCCTAGGTATATAAAGTTGTCTACGTTTTCTAGGTTATAGTCTTCTACTGTAATATTTTGTCTGTTTTTTCGCGTTTCATGACTAAAACAGCCTAAAACTACTGTCTGTACGCCGTCCGCTGTACGTCACCGAGTTAAAGCTTACAAATACCTCCTTAGCTTTCTTCAGAGATCTTGCAAGGATATCTATATCGTTGTCATATGCTACTAGTTGTGTAGATTTGAAGCCTAGTATTCCCTTGGTGTCAACGGAAAGTTTCCGAACAACATATTGGAGTATCAAGTTGAAAAGCAGTGGTGCGAGGCCGTCACCTTGTTTTTGGCCGTTAACTGTCTTAAAAGTGGAAATCATATCGTTTTCTTCTCTGACTCGTGACAAAGACTCGGTCATTGTAATTCTTGTATACTTGCATTGACTCCTGCCTTAGTCTAGGCTGAATCCAAGTTTTGTTTCCAGTAACAATCCGTGTCGTCATTTCATCCCTACTCTCACTACAGAGTTTTAAATGTCGCATAAAAACTCGACGCGCTGCTTTTTCTGAACCGCTGAAAGTATTATCGGTACCCATCTTTAGACATGCCGAGATGATCATAGAGGATATTCAAAATTATTGTATCTGATACTCCAACCATTTTTGCGATTTGTTTCTTCTTTAAAGGAACATCTTCGAGAACAAGTTTCTTCACTTTTTCAACGATTTTTGAGGAAGTGATCTCAACCAGCAGGCCTGAGAGTTTATCATCTTTAATTGACTCTCAGCATTACCTGAATAAACTATGCCACTTATAAATCATTGTTTTTCCAGGGGAAGAGTCTCCGTAAATAGATGACATTTCTTCCAAAATGATTTGTGGCGTTTTTTCTTGCTTAGTAAGGAACTTAGTGACAGCATGAAACTCAATTTTATCCAAAGTGAGCGTTTTCTTTCCGATTAACTTGTTGATTTGGCGAAAACTAAAATGTTAGTAACTCGATTTGACAGAAATTTTGTATTTATACCTATATTGAGTGTTAAAATACCTCCAGGTAGAACTATTTCCTTGTCCATCCCTTTAATTCCGCGAAATTTTTGCCCTCCCTTCGTACATTCTGAAACAGCTATATTTTTTTTACTGAAAAAGCTTTTGATTTTAAATTCTTTTCATGTGAATAATATTTTTTAACCCTGTTTCTTTTGAAGTGAAAATATTGATTAGTTGTGAGCGAAAAAAAAAACTACACAACCAATTAGATTTTATGACCATTTAAATCCTCTCGAAGCGTCTACCTATATAGATAGAGAGTTGTATACGGGGATCGTCTTGGGCCATAGGGCCAGATGTGCGTTCGGCCTTTGGGCCGGAATCTCTTTCCCCGACATTAAAACCCTCTAACCGGTAAGCGTTCCTAAAGGAACGCATCACAAAAGTCAAATTTTGTTGCCAGCTAGAAATATTTACATGTGAACCTGAATGCCTGTCTTAGGGCAATACTTCAGTGAGCACATGTGTCAAAGGACGAACGCAATCTGATGTTTCGTTTGACATTTATGAATTGTTTTGTGCTAGATTTCGCGTCGAGAGCTCGTACAAATTTTTCTGCTTGTGAAATTTTTTAAAGTCAATAAAAACAATATAACATAAGTTTAAATTCATGCGAAAAATTTCTCTGAGTTATTTAAACCTCTTTCAAGTGAATAGTGGTATTATCCAGTGATTTGGTTAATTTCAACGCCGTGCAGGTGAGTAAATTTGATGCGGTCCTATATAGGAACGTTTGCCGTTTTACGCAACATTTTCTCCCGTTTTGCATTTTTCCATTTGCTTAATTTTTTCTCACCTTTTGCATAGAAATGAGTAATAGAAGGCAAAGTGTATTCAAATTGAATGAATTAAGTGAAGAAGAGGTGATGGACCTCTTGAAATCGGTCGAAACGGACGAAGATGACAGCGATTTCGATAGCGACGGCAGCGTGACACTCTTCGATTTCGATCCACGTGTCGATAATTTTGAAAAAGACGTTGTTGAAGCAACAGAGCCGCAACCACCTACTTCCACTGCTGTACCAGCTGAAAAACCGCCAGCGCTGAGGCCAGCAAAAAGACCCCAGTCACCATTACCATATATGGAAATGACTGACCTTGTAGTTACCCCGTCTATAGGTGGGTTTACGGGAGCAGGTAAATTTCCAAACGAAAAAAAAAATTAAATTGATAAACATCTTCCTTCATTTTTTATTTTCAGAAATTACATCAATTGCAAAAGACGCAAACGAATTTTCCAAAATCGTGTGGAAGATGAAGAATCTGCAATTGCACGTTAATGATGTTGCGTTTCAAGGTGACAGTAGCTTGTCAATGGCTATAAATGAGCTTGTAACTCCAATGCAGTTTTTTTGCTATTTTTTCACTCTCGAAGTAGCAAAAATCGTTGCCGAAGAAACAAATCGACATGCATTGGCCGAGAATATAAACACCGTCTTCAAAACAGATGCAACAGAGGTGTATAGATATGTCGGTATATTATTATATATGTCAATATACCGCTATCCAAATCTTGATAGCTATTGATCAGAACATTCTTTCTCCCCTATTGCAAAAACAATGCCAGTGAAGCGGTTCATGGCCATAAGGAAGCATTTGTCATTTGAAGACGTGGCCAATCGCAAAAAGAAAGGACAGCCAGGTTATGATGCTCTTTTTCGGATTCGAAAACTAGCCACTGCATTTAATGACCGTTTCAATTCCGTTCCCAAAACGGCGCGACTCTGTGTGGATGAACAAATGTGCTCAACAAAGATGCGGCATCATCTTAGACAATACAGGCCAAATAAACCCCATAAATGGGGAATAAAATTGTTTGTGCTCTGTGATTCGAGTGGGTACGCATATCGTTTCGAAATCTACAATGGTGCTGGAGATAATGTGGTGCTCGACGGACAGCCCCGCCTCGGTAGCGCTGCGAACGTTGTCGTTCGCTTATTTCAAACGATTCTGGATTTCAAGCATATTATATTTCGATAATTTTTATACCTCGATGCCATTGCTGGTATATTTGCAAACTGCAGCCTTCCAAACGATGATGCCGTGAAAAAAGAAGAAAGAGGATATTCAGCTGAATTTGTTGGCTCCGCATATGGTGTTGATAACTCAACAGTACTGTGGAAAGATAACAAATATGTCCAACTGGTATCAACATATGTTGGAACAAAGCCGTTTATTCGCTCAAATCCAGACAAACAGCCCGCAAAAGCAGCGCGGTATGATCGAAAAGGTAAAAAGTACATCGAAATGGATTGTCCAGAAATAACAGTCGAGTACAATCGTCACATGGGTGGCGTTGATTTGATGGATGGTCTAATGGGCCGGTACCATATCAAAGCAAAAACCCGAAATATAATGGTACGAATTTTTTACCATCTAATTGATATGGCTGCAATCAACGCTTATATTTTGTATCGGCGAATGCACGCAGCAAGGGGCAGTGATTCCAGTGATGTCTCAACCGCAGGCATCAACTGGTTCTACCACAGTTCCGAGAAAAAATTGCTGCTGGTCTCATCTCATATACCCAGAAACGCGTCATTGGTATACCATCACGCTCGTCAACACCCACACCACCAACACCACCATCAACACCACCGCCGTGCAATTTGAGGATTGGTCAAACCACCAGGCATTCCGTGGACGATATTCGATTAGATAGACTGGACCACAATCCCATCATGCTAACAAATAAAGAAAAAAGAGACTGCAAATTTTGCAAGAAGTCCAAGACACAATTTTTTTGTACAAAATTTCGGTTGCATTTGTGCATCACAGTAGCGAAAAACTGTTTTAATGCTTGCCATAGTTCTTAGATTAATATTTTTTCCCTCTCTTTCACCTTTTGTATCTTTTTTGTCAATAAATCATGTTATTCAGCATAAAATATGTTCATACCTTTTTGTTTTTTACACTTAAACCGGCAAGCGTTCCTATTGGAACGCATCCTTTTTCAATACCTTGCGACTGACTGCGCAGGTATTTTTGTTTGAAAATTGAAAGATATATTTCTTAGACTCTGATTTATGATAAAAAATTCCCAATGAAAAATATTCGCCTATTCAATTTCGCCGGTTCGAGGGTTAAATCCATAGTTGAGGTTTTGGCATAAGAGCCAAACTTTCCCTTTTGTTACCTCCCTGATATAAGAACCAGGAAAAGAAAAGAATTAATATCTATGTATCTACATTGGGTAGATACATAGAAGAAGAAGATAATTCTAGAAATATAAAACGTTACATCTTTTCAAAAACATTCACTCATTAAAAACATACACGCTACTTTCATGTAAAACTTAACGTTTTTACTTGCAAAACGTTACACGTTTACTTGCAAAACGTTACATGCACCGTATTTTCATAGTAAATTTTATTTTATTCATTCTCCTGGCAATCAAGCTAATCAGGTGATGCTTTTTCAGCCAATTTATCATTACTAAAGTTATTTGGAGCTATTCGTATAATTTTTCGAAGCGAAATTACTTCTCTTCAACGAAATCGCCTTTCGGTATATACGACCCCTAACGTCAAATAAAAATTAAAATTATTGGAGGGTGGTAATTATCATCTCTTGATAATGCTTCTTCTCGTTCACAAACAAGCTCATTTAGTTGAAAGTAAACCGGTCCACAATAAATCGAGTAATCTATCCGTGGAGCTCTAAATGTCATAGTTCTGTAGCTGATATAAGGAGGTGTTAATGATTAAAGATTCAGCGCAGTCTGGAGTAAATTTGAGAAAGTAAATGATTGACATAATTGAATATAAGGCCAGTTAAAAACATAAAAGAATTATGATTGGGCGTAAAGCCCAATCATATGATACTTTAGATGAAATGGAAATGACTTTAATATACTGGAAAATATGTCATCTCAAACTCTTTCGAATGGTGAATAGAGACTTTTGCATGGGAGGTGGTAGAAGTAGAGGGGGAGGTTTGTATTTTTCGTATATGACACCGAACATGGCATGCACAATGTTTTTTGCTGAATTTAAAGATTTTAGTTTTCATTATTTTTAAAGAAATTGGTCATTGATTTTCTGAAATTGGGCAGAGGAAGTGGAGCGTTTAAGATGATTTCGAAACTGCTTATCATCATCCTTATCACCATGCTTTGATTCAATTTCAAAGTCGATAGCTCTCATATACTTGAAGGAGAAATGCTTTTCTTGAAGTTATAATACAGATATTTGTATGGGAGGTGGTAGAAGGTGTGGAGCGGAGCTGAAAATTTTTTCTAAGATTTATTACAATTATTAAAACACAAATCCTGGCCAAATTTTAAGATTGTACTTTTTCTATTTTTAATGGAAATCGATATAATGATGTAGCCCATTTACAAACTTAAAGTTACTTTTTTACTAAAAATGACACACAACAATTTTTAGCACTATAGCTCAAAGCTTTCGAGAGTTATGCTGTTGACAGACGCACAGACGGACAGACGAACAGACAGACAGACGGACACTCGGAATCGAGATTTTTGAGCGACAACAAATATTTCTGTACCCTTGGCGGCTGTGTGCGAGCGTTATTTCTTAGCGTTACAAACGGTAAGTCAAACACAATATACTCTCAAATTTCATCTAGAGTATAATTATGTAGTACCTAGAGTGTAGCCTAGCAGGCAGCGAGTTGGTCTTGTAATGCGAAGGTCGTGAGCTCAAATCCCGATCGACGCAATATATAATTCCAGCACATTGCCTGCTTGGATATACCTTGGTCACCTCAATCTACGAAAATGAAAAATTCGCAGAAAGAGGGTTGTGCGAAGGGCTAACAACCCTTCTACAATAAGTAATATAAAAATGTTTAGGACCCTGAATATCAGGAGGCCAAGGTCCGATAGGGGCTGTAGCGCCATTGTAGAAATAATTATCTAGATACACATCTTCCGAATTTAATGGAATTTTCTGACATCGAAATATTATCAAAGATTTTCTGGTGATATGGAAGGACTAGTGAAGATGCAACAAAAAAATAGAGTTTTATTGAAATTTAACTTGAATAATCGGCAACTCCCTCTTGGCAGGGAAACTTGCTGTTTCAATCAATTTAACAACCGGTCTCATCAATCAAGAATGTCAAATTAAAATCTCTATCTTCTCTCAATACTGAATAGCGATCATTAAATAGTTCAGCGGAATTAATTCCATCAAAGATATGAGTCTTGGATAAGAACACGACATAAAACTCTAACCCTCTAATATTCAAATAGAGTAATTTTAAAGAATTCATAATTATGAGTATTATGCTATCGATGTCAATAAAATGTAATATTCCTATTATAATTTCGTTAACAATTTCATGCCGAAAGCATGTTTAAAATTCATCAAATTACTTGCAGTTAGCATCTAAATATTGTCAAAACAATTTTGATTTGTACTATTTTTCATTATTTTTTCAAGATTTGTCATAGTTTCGGAAATAACTCTTTTGCGACATATATAGTGTCCAAATTTAGTGTTTCATAAATAATACCAGTACTTTGTCAGTTTTTGATTATATTGTCAAAGATTTGGTCTATAATGCCAGAGACACAAAGCACAGAAAAATGTCAATAGAGGATTAAGGATTCTTTTTCTTCTTTGGGGCCCTTTCATGTAAATTTTTAGTCCCTATTGGCTAAGCAATTCAACTTTCAAAATGTGACAAGATGAGTGATTGGCTCTGCTTAATTAGCAAAGTGATATGTGTCATCACTCTACTAACGATGAAGATTAGTTTAATTGTTTTTTATTAAATTATTAATTTTGTCCGCTATGAATTACTGGTATAAGATGTGCTGCTGTTTTGTAACAAATTTATCAAGAATTGGATTGAGTGCAGTCACAGCCAGAGTAATGCGCTTTTAAAATGCTATAGAAAAATTTTGATTTATTGGTGTTTTTTTTTTTTTTTTTGACATGGATATGCCTAATGGGTCGACTCAACCAAAAATATTTTTTATTGCTTCAAAAATATGTTACCGTAAGTCTGTCTCTTCAATAGAAGCCCATAATCTCAAATGAGAAGTAAACAAATAAAATATTCAGTCCACTCATTGTGCACGCGCTCGCAGCTGGCCAATAAATTCACATTTATCCCATACCGAAACGAATCTAATACCAGGCATGCAGAACTATGCTCAGCGGGTTGTTCAGATTTCAGATTCAGTATGAAAATTGTGAATGAAATTATTGCGGTGTTTATCTCGCCGAACGTCAGAATTGTCGCCCACTGAAATGAAATAAGGGAGTTGATAGGTTTTCTATTATTCTCAGAGTCGATGAAAAATAACCTTTTAACTACTTCTCTTTTGTACAAAATATTTTAAGAAATATCTGTAGGTCTTCCATGAGTGCAGAACTCTTTCATTTTCTTCTATACTCTTTAAGCTTTGATTATTTAACCACAAGCTCTTCATGAAACTTATTAAATCAATTTTCGTCGATAAGAGTTATAAGGAATTAATTTATATTAACCTGCAATAAAAAATAATAAACCCAGCTCATACATGACAACAGACGAACAGCTTGTAGGGCTTCATGGCCTATGTCCATTTGGGAAGTATAATCAAACAAGCCGTTGAGTAAGCCGGCGAGGAATGGACTATTAAATAGTGATGTAATGGCTTATTAAATGTTATGTAATGTTGTATTAAATATTAATGGTATATGATGCCAGTTCTGATTATATAATTCACACTGCAACTTATTTCGGAAGGATTCATAAGCTAACGGCGAACCAATTGGTAAAAGAACTAACAAAAACGGACCAATTTTATAATAAAACGTGACAATAGTGAACTGGTTTGTGTTGAAATGATACTATCGGATCATTAACAATCATTACAACCTTACGATAATTAAAAACGAAAATCCACCAGAGCTGTGTCACATAAAATATCGCAGCTACGGTGTAGCCTAGTGGATAGCGTTTTGGTATACAATGCGAAGGTCGTGAGCTCAAATCCCGGTCGACGTATAATTCCAGAACACTGCCTGTTTGGATATTACTTGATTACCTCAAACTACGAAAATAAATATCGTAGACAGAGGGTTATGCGAAGGGCAAAGAACCCTTTCACAATAATTAATGAAAATGTTAAGGATACTGAAGTTCAGTGCCATTATTAAATTATACTTTACATGGAATCTGAGAGCATTATAAGGTTACTTTACTGCTCGCATAGCGTCGCCAAAGATAAAGAAATATTTGTTGTCCGTCCGTCTGTTCACGCTGTAGCTTGTAATCGCGTTGAGCTCGGAAGTTCACACTTTGCATATGTCATTTCTGGAGAAAATGCAAGGTCAAGGTCGTGAAAGTGCCAAATCGTCCTATCCATTCTACCACCTCGCATACAAAATGGGACAATTTCACAACTTTAATTTATCTAAATCAATTTTCTTGGAAGATATAAGATAAGTACACATATTAAAGTTCGAATTTACTATATTTATTTTATTATTTGACCGCACCTCCCTTTCTATCAGCTCCCATACAAAATGATACAATTTCACAACCTTATAATAAATCGATTTTCCTGGGAAATTTCAAAGTTATTGCAATTATATAGCTTTTATAAAAAAAAAATCTTCTTTTCCCATACAAACCGCGCTTTTTCATGAAATACAATGAACCAATTTTCACTGTACCTATTACAGCTATGAAGCTCAAATTCAAATAAAAGAGATATTTTTGTGACTTAAAGAAATTACTTAAAGAAATTAAATGTGGAAGGGGATAGAAGGGGTAACGATATAGAACTATTTTTTTAATGTCTTACTTTATTTGCTGCAGATTTATTTCATTCCAAATTTGGGACTTAAATATTTTATATGTGCTAGGTTTAATGTATATCATAAAAATAAAAGAAGGTGTCCCATTAAGACTGCATATTTTGAATTTAATAAAAAACATAACAGGGCTACAATTGCGCGTAAAGCGCAATCTTACGATACTCTAGATGAAATAGAATTTTTTGTGATCCCAAGAAATTTAGCATGGAAAGTGTTAGAAGGGATGATAGCATTGGACTATTTTTTTTCCAATCATACTAAAGTATCTATAAAAATGTTTTATACGAAATGCTTACTCCAAAAATTGAATGGGAACTGAAAAATTAGTGAGTTAGATTTAGTGAAAATGTGCAGTTTGTATGGGAGGGGGTAGAAAGAGTGGGGGGATTTTAATGATTTTTTTCAGAAATAGCTAAGAATATTATAAAATTGACATCCCCGAAATTTCAGACTAGTGTCATTCATACTTTTCAAGAAAATCGATTTTTTGTGAAGTTATGAAACTGTGTCATATTGTATGGGAGGGGGTAGAACCAGTGAAACTTATCAAATATTTTTTCCTGATCTTAGTGATAATACTGATAATACTAATTAAGTACTTATTACAAAATATGAGCTCAATAAATTTTATATGTTCTGAGAAAATCGTCTTAGAGCATTTCATGAAAAAGTGTAGTTTGTATGGGAGGGGGTGGAAGTAGAGGGAGGACGCAAATAATTTTTCTACTGTAGATTAGAATCATCATGAAAGTAATATATCTCAAAATTCAGATTAATAACTTTTAAACATTTCGAGTAAATCCATTTATTGTCAAATTCCGAAATTGTGTCAATTTGTATGGGAGGGGGTAGAAGGGGTAAAGCTAATAGTTTAATTTTTTTTTAACTTACTAATAATTCTAAACAAATGATTAGTGCATAATTTCAGCTCAATTAATTCCATACATACTGAGTAAATTGGTTTAGAGTATTTCATGAAAAAGTGCAGTTTGTTTGGGAGGGGGTAGTAGGAGGGGGAGGGCACAAATAATTTTTATACGGTCGATTGAACCTATTACAAAAGTAAAATATTCCAAGTTTCAGATCCATAGCTTTTATACTTTTTGAGCAAATCCGTTTATTGTTAAATTGCGAAATTGTGTCATTTTGTATGGGAGGGGGTAGAACGGGTGAAGCTAATCGTCTAAATTTTTTTGGGCTTATTAAACACTTTAAATAAATATTTGGTGCACAGTTTCAGCCCGCTAAATTTTATACGCACTGAGTAAATTGGCTTAGAGTAATTCATGACAAGTACAGTTTGTATGGGAGGTGGTAGAAGGAGAGGGAGGAATCAAACAATTTTTATACGGTAAATTGGAATTATTATAAAAGTAATATATTCCAAATTTCAGGCCAATAGCTTTTATACTTTTCGTGCAAATCCGTTTATTGTCAAAGTGCGCAATTGTGTCATTTTGTATGGGAGGGGGTAGTAGGGGTGGAGCGATTTGGCCCGTTCACGAACTTGACCTTACTTTTTTGTCAAAAACGACGTGTACAAAATTTGAACTATCTAGCTCAACACGTTCTCAAGGTAGAGCGCGCACAGACGGACGGACGGACGGACGGACGGACGGACGGACGGACGGACGGACGGACGGACGGACGGACAGACGGACGGACATCCGGTTTTGAGATTTTTGAGTGATTATATGAACTTCTGTATCATTCATTTTTTTCTCCGAGCCTTATTTCTTGGCGTTACAAACTTTAGAGCAAACTTATAATACTCTCAGATTTCATCTAGAGTATAAAAACATAACAGGGCTACGATTACGCGTAAAGCGCAATCTTACGATACTCTAGATGAAATAGAAGTTTTTGTGATCCCAAGAAATTTTGTATGGGGAGTGTTAGAAGGGGTGATAGCATTGAACTAATTTTTTCCCCATCATGCTAAAGCAGCTATAAAAATGTTTTTTACAAAATGCTTACTCCAAAAATTGAATATGAGCTGAGAAAATTAGTGTGTTAGATTTAGTGAAAATGTGCAGTTTGTATGGGAGGTGGTAGATAGAGTGGGGGGATTTTAGTGATTTTTTCAGAAATAACTAAGAATATCATAAAATTGACATCTCTTAAATTTTAGGCCAGTAACATTCATACTTTTCAAGAAAATAGATTTTTTGTCAAGTTGTGAAACTGTTGTCATATTGTATGGGAGGGGGTAGAAGCAGTGAAGCTAATCAAATATTTTTTTCTGATCTTAGTGATAATACTAATTAAGTATTTATTACAAAATATGAGCTCAATATATGTTACATGTTCTGAGAAAATCGTTTTAGAGCATTTCATGAAAAAATGTAGTTTGTATGGGAGGGGGTGGAAGGAGAGGGAGGACGCAAGCAATTTTTCTACTGTAGATTTAGATTATTATAAAAGTAATATATCCCACAATTCAGATTAATAGCTTTTATACTTTTTGAGTAAATCCATTTAATATCAAATTGCGAAATTGTGTCATTTTGTATGGGAGCGAGTAGAAGGGGTGAAGCTAATCGATTAATTTTTTTTGGCCTTACTAAAAATTTTAAACAAATATTTGGTGCACAATTTCAGCCCGGTAAATTTTATACGCACTGTGTAAATTGGCTTAGAGTAATTCATGACAAGTCCAGTTTGTATGGGAGGTGGTAGAAGGAGAGGGCGGACACGCATAATTTTTTTACGGTAGATTGATATTATCATAACAGTAATATATTCCAATTTCAGGCCAATAGCTTTTATACTTTTTGAGCAAATCCGTTTATTGTCAAATTGCGCATTTGTGTCATTTTGTATGGGAGGGGGTAGAAGGGGTGGAGCGATTTGGCCTGTTCACGAACTTGACCTTACTTTTTTGTCAAAAACGACGTGTACGAAATTTGAGCTTTCTAGCTCAACGCGTTCTCAAGCTAGAGAGCGCACAGACGGACGGACGGACGGACATCCGGTTTTGAGATTTTTGAGTGATAATATTAACTTCTGTATCATTCATTTTTTTCTCCGCGCCTTATTTCTTGGCGTTACAAACTTTAGAGCAAACTTATAATACTCTCAGATTCCATCTAGAGTATAAAAACATAACAGGGCTACGATTGCGCGTAAAGCGCAATCTTACGATACTCTAAATGAAATAGAATTTTTTGTGATCCCAAGAAATTTTGTGTGGGAAGTGTTAGAAGGGATGATAGCATTGAACTAATTTTTCCCCATCATGCTAAAGTAGCTACACAAATGTTTTATACAAAATGATTACTCCAAAAATTGAATGGGAACTAAGAAAATTAATGAGTTAGATTTAGTGAAAATGTGCAGTTTGTATGGGAGGTGGTAGAAAGAGTGGAGGAATTCTAGTGATTTTTTAAGAAAAAACTAGGAATATTATAAAATTGACATTCCCTGAATTTCAGACTAGTGCCATTCATACTTTTCAAGAAAATCGATTTTTTGTAAAGTTATGAAACTGTGTCATATTGTATGGGAGGGGGTAGAAGCAGTGAAGCAAATCAAATATTTTTTTCTGATCATAGTGATAATACTAATGAAGTATTTATTACAAAATATGAGCTCAATAAATGTTATATGTTCTGAGAAAATCGGCTTATAGCATTTCATGAAAAAGTGTAGTTTCTATGGGAGGGGGTGGAAGGAGAGGGAGAACGCAAATAATTTTTCTACTGTACATTTAAATTATTATGAAAGTAATATATCCTAAAATTCAGATTATTAGCTTTTATACTTTCCGAGTAAATCCATTTAATATCAAATTGCGAAATTGTGTCATTTTATATGGGAGGGGGTAAAAGGGGTGAAGCTAATCGTCTAATTTTTTTTGGCCTTACTACCAATTTTAAATAAATGTTTGGTGCACAATTTCAGCCCGCTTAATTTTATAGGCACTGAGTAAATTGGCTTAGAGTAATTCATGACAAGTACAGTTTGTATGGGCGGTGGTAGAAGGAGGAGGAGGACATGCATAATTTTTTTATGGTAGATTGATTTTATCATAAAAGTAACGTATTCAAAATATCAAGCCAATAGCTATTACACTTTTCGAGCAAATCCGTTTATTGTCAAATTGCGCAATTGTGTCGTTTTGTATGGGAGGGGGTAGAAGGGGCGGAGCGATTTGGCCCGTTCACGAACTTGACCTTACGTTTTTGTCAAAAACGACGTGTACAAAATTTGAGCTTTCTAGCTCAACGCGTTCTCAAGCTAGAGAGCGCACAGACGGACGGACGGACGGACGGACAGACGGACGGACAGACGGACGGACAGACGGACGGACGGACGGACGGACGGACATCCGGTTTTAAGATTTTTGAGTGATAATATAAACTTCTGTATCATTCATTTTTTTCTCCGAGCCATATTTCTTGGCGTTACAAACTTTAGAGCAAACTTATAACACTCTCAGATTTCATTTGGAGTATAAACACACAGTGTTCATGTGAAAAGCTCTGATGTTTATACTCTAGATGAAATCTGAGAGTATATTGTGTTTGCCTTACCGTTTGTAACGCTAAGAAATAATGCTCGCACAGAGCCGCCAAGGGTACAGAAATATTTGTTGTCGCTCAAAAACTTCGATTCCGAGTTGCTGTCTGTCCGTCTGTCCGTCTGTCTACAGCATAACTCTCGAACGCTTTGAGCTATCTTGCTGAAATTTGTTGTGTGTCATTTTTAGCAAAAAAGAAACTTTTATTTCGTGAACGGGCCCCACTCCTTCTACCCCCTCCCATACAAATTTCGCGAAATTCCGAAATTTTTAGAAATTGATTTTTCTTTGAAACTATTTAAGCTATCGATTTGAAATTCGGGTCAAAGTATTATGATATAGATGAAATTAATATGACGGAATATGGATCTGATCCCGTTACTCCTTCTACCCCCTCCCATACAAATGCATAATTTTTAAAAATGCAGTTTTTCGATTTTAATTGAAACTAGCAAAGTTATAAAAACAAATTTTTGTCAGAATTAATTTTATTATAATTCCAATCAGCATTGAAAAAATTATCAACTCCACCTCACTCCTTCTACCCCCTCGAAATTTTGAAATTTAAATTAAATTATTTTTCTTCGAAACTGTTAAAGCTAGTAACTTGATAGTTTGCACAAAGTATAAAAATAGAAATATCAATAACGGGAAAAAAAAATGTATATCGATTTCCATTAAAACTAGAAAAAGTATAAACTTAAAATTTTGCCAGAATTTGTTTTTTAATAATTGTAATAAATGCCAAAAAAAATTATCAGCTCCTCTTCACTCCTTCTACCCCCTCCCATGCAAATATCTGTATCATTAATTCAAGAAAAGCATTTCTCCTTCGAATATATTAGAACTATCGAATTTGAAATTGAATCGAAGCGTGGTGATGAGGATGATGATAAGCAGTTTCAAAATCATCTTAAACGCTCCACTTCCTCTGCCACCTCCCATACAAATGCCTCAATTTCAGGAAAACTATGGCCAATTGAAAATAATGAAAGCTACAAACCTTAAATTCAGCACGAAATATTTTGCATACCACATAAGGTGTAATATCCAAAAATTACAAACCTTCCTCCTCTCCTTGTATCACCTCCCATACAAAAGTCGCTAGCAATTATTTAGAAGAATTGTAGGTGACATATTTTCCGGTACATTGAACTCTTTCTCATTTCATCTAGAGTATTATATGATTGGGCTTTACGCCCAATCATAATTCTTTTATGTTTTTATTTTAATAAATAGTGCGGACATGGAGGCTATGTATGGAACAGATTATTCGGCAAACGCTGCATGACCGACACAAAAAAAAATGGGTCTGAATTCAAAATAATTCAAAATAGGTGGCCTAAATGGACACCTAATACAATAGAACGAAAGTGGTAATTTTATAGATTTTTTCGAAGGTAAAGATATGTTTCAAATTTCAGATCAGTAGCTTCCATATTTATGACATGTTTTAAACATCCAATCACTATCTATTTTATAGGGGGCCCCATAGATACAATATACAAGTTTGTGTACTATATATTTTACCACAAAATTCTTACAAATACAACTGTATCTATACATTCCTTCTAACCAGCAATAGCTCGTACAGTAAAATTAGATGAAGTAATTCTCTATACATAATGGTAAAGAAAAACATAATATATTTTAGGCGAATAATAGAATTTTTGCATTTAAATATATTTTGTTACTCATCTAATAATATAAGTTTATTTCTAAAAAAAAAAATAGAAAACATTTTCATTAATTAATACAACTTTTACATAAAATCGGGAAAAAATGATTACCATGCTACGTTAATTATAAAATTAATGTCTAGTAGTAAAGGCTTTGAAGAACAGGAACTGTTGCCCACCATAGTTGAATCCCATTGCGAAAGATCAAAGAAATATGTTATTGAGTGATCTTCTAGTTCTTCAAAATTGAGTAATCAAAATCATTCTGAACCCTTTCCCTATGAAAGTTTTCTAGTAAAATATTATAAAAGTGATCTCATGAACATAAAAACCATACGAAAATAAAAAATTTCATTAGTTTTATTGTAAGTATTAGAAAATGATATGGGGGTTACGATAAATATATATAAATATATGCGGATGTGTGGAAAGTTAATAAGCAGGTTAGAGTGGTTCGGGAAGACTAAGTGAAAGGGGGTTCTTGGGCAGGGCAACTGTGTTGTGGAAACGTTAAGAAGCTCCAGTACATATAATCAATATTTCGTTATATAAACTGCCAACAAGTCGGGCGAAATTTTATTGTTCTTGGGACAAGTTGCGGATGTGTGGAAAGTCAATAAGCAAGTTAGACTGGTTCGGGAAGACTAAATGAAAGGGGGTTCTTGGGCAGGGCAACTGTGTTGTGGAAACGTTCAAAAGCTTCAGTACATATAATTAATATTTCGTTTGTTTATTTATGCAAGTTTGAGTTTTTGTGAGGGGAGGGGTGATAGTAAGGATGTATGGATGTTAATAGGTTTTCAATTGATTGCTTGAATCATGTCCAATATTCTCTGTATAGAATGTCAGTTTCATAGACGAAGGTGCATAGAATTTTCATAGGATTCGGTGTATTTTACATTCACGAAACCAAACACTGGTATGGGAGGGGGTAGAGGAGGTAGGGGAATCGTAAAATTTGTGACGCTGTTTTATTTCCTTTCTCTTGTAGTGTGCTCGTACAAAATTTCAAATTCGTATCTTTTAATTTGTTGGTTATTAGTTGATTCAATGAAATAAGTCGAAATGATACTTTTGTATGGGAGGGGGTAGAAGGGCAAGCACCACTGCAAAAATTTTAAAGGAATTTCATTTGGATTACTTTCATAAGTTTTTGTAAAAAATTTGAAATTGATAGCTCTTAAGAGTTAGCTGATAACTGATTTCTTAAAAATGCTCGAAAAAATAATTTTGTATCGGAGGGGGTAGAAGAGGTAGGGGAATCGCAAAATTTGTGACGCAATTTTTTTTTTCCCCCTTTTAAGGTGCTCGTACAAAATTTCAAGTTCGTAGCTTTCAATTTGTTGGTTAGCAGTTGTTTTATTGAAATTGGTCGAAATCATACTTTTGTATGGGAGGGGGTAGAACGGCAAGTGTGATCTCAAAAATTTTGACGTAGTTCCGTTTTAACTATTTACAAAAGATTTTGTGCAAAATTTCAAAAATGGTCGAAAAAATAATTTTGTATGGGAGGGGGTAGAAGCTTTCAAGGTATTCGACCAGTTAATACTTCATTCTTTTAAAGATTTTTTTTAATGCATTTCGCAAATTTTCAAGTTTCTACCTTCAAATTTCATTCAAAAATTTTCAGTTTATGTGGTTTTTTCATTGCACATGAAACACCTTGGCAGACGAGGGTGGCCGGTGCATAAGAATTGTGGAATTATTATTATTTTTGCTGTATGTAAAACAAATAGATGTATCCACATGGAAAATTTAAATTTTGTATCTTTCACCGGAGCCCACTCAACATTTTCGTCATTTTTGGTTACCACCTCCCCCCCCATACACCTCCGACGAAAAATTTTGGCAAATTTTAAAACTACCTAGCTCTACAATTTGACGAAATTTGAATTTGATATCTGCACTCAAGTTTGAATTATAACGGTTTGAAATTTTGGAAAGAGCACCATTTTTGAAATGCTCCCCATTCCTCCCACTACTATTTTGTCCAAATGTTAAATTTTTTTCGTATGTCTCTAATATAACTCAATATAGGTTCTAAGATTCAATTACATAGCTTAATAAATAGTAGAGATATTGATTTTTAAATGTTTTTCTTTGCAACCCCCCCTAACCCTTCCCCTTATAATAATTAGCTTTTACCTAAACTAATTCTAGTGGATCTATATGTCACCTTAATGGTCTCAAAATATCAATTTTTTATGGTAAGTAATTTCGAAGATATAATCATTTGAAAAAAAATTTGGCTGACAATTGGTTCTTAGCCACCCCTTTTCGCACCCCAATGGATAAAAAAATTTAATTATTTTTAAAAGTTGTCCTACAAATTCTTTTAATGTGTGCTGAGTTTTAGCTTACTAGCTGTTACCATGGTTGAGACATTTGAATTCGTATTTTTCGGTCTAAGCGCTCCCCGCGCCTCCCCCTGAACCCGTACACCCCCCAAAATGGGTATCCTCCTGAGATCCGCAACTATCTACAATCCCTCCAAAAATGAACTTTCTATCTTGAAGGGTTTGGGAGTTAATGTGCGCTGAGCGTAAACGCCGGCGTACGGCGGACGGCGTACAGACAGACGGATTGTTTTTTTGCATTTTTCGGCTAATTTAGTCATGAAACGCGAAAAAACAAAATTTCAGGGTAGCAGATTTTTTTTTTCCCAAGTCGATCACAATACTTTATTATTAAAATACTAAAGTAAAATTAGACTGTTGGATTTAGTGAAATTGTGCAGTTTATATGTGAGGTGGTAGAAGGAGTGGGGGTTTTTACAAAATTTTTGAGAGCATCAATAATCACCGTGCAATTGATATATTTTAAATTGCAGATTTCTGAAAAATTGCGAAATTGTGTCACATTGTATGACAGGGGGTTAGAAGGAGGCAAGTTAATTGGTTTATTTTCCCCATATTAATAATAATGCTATTTAACGATTCAATATAAAATCTGAGCTTGATTAATGCTATAAGTACGGAGAAAATTGGTTTAGAGTATTTCATGAAAAAATGTTGTTTGTATAGGAGGTGGTGGAATGAGTGGGAGAATTAAAATAATTTGTATGATGGCATACAACATATTTATGATAAAAAACATAACAGATAATCTAGATGAAAAAGAAATATTTTGATTTTAAGAAATTTTTTAGAGGAAGTAGTGGAGGGGGTGACGAAATTGAACTATTTTTCTTACACCACGCTAGAGTTGCCACCAAAATGTTTCATAGAAAGTTTAGAACTAAAAACTTTAATAGGTACTGAGAAAATTGGTGTACTGGATTTAGTGAAATTGTGCAGTTTGTATGGGAGGTGGTAGAAGCAGGGGCGAGTTCTTAATGCATTTTAGAAATAATGTTTTAAATTGCAGATCAGTAGCATTCATACTTTTCAGGAAAATCGACTTTTTGTGAAGTTGTTAAATTGTGTCAGATTGTATTGGAGGGAATAGAAGGAGTGAACCTAATCGTCGGTCTTACTAATAATTCTAAGCTAGGGTATAGCCTAGTGGGTAGTGCGTTGGTCTTGTAATGCGAAGGCCGTGAGTTCAAATCCCGGTCGGCACAATATATAATTCGGGCACATTGCCTGCTTGGATATATCTTGGTCACCTCAATCTAAGAAAATGTTGTGCGAAGGGCTAACAACCCTTCCATAATAAGTAATGAAAAATGTTAAGGAACCTGAATATCAGGAGGTCAAGGTCCGATTTGGGCTGCAGCGCCATTGTAGAAGAATAATTCTAAATGAGTATTTAGTGCACAATTTCAGCTCGATAAATTTTATACGTACTGGAAATTTGTTTATAGTACATATTTCATGATAAGGTGCAGTTTGTATGTGAGGTGGTAAAAGAAGGGGAGGACACAAATAACTTTTATACAGTAAACTTAAATCACCATGGAAGCATTTATACTTTTCGAACAAATCCGTTTATTGTCAAGTTACGAAATTATGTCATGTTGTATGGGCGGAGTGGAGAAGGGGTAAAGTTAATCATCTAATTTTTTTGTGGTTTTACTAATAATTCTAAATAAATATTTGGTGTACAATTTCAACTTGATAAATTTTATACGCACTGATTAAATTGGTCTAGTGCATTTCATGAAAAAGTGCATTTTGTATGGGGAGGACACAAATAATGTTTATAAAGTAGATTAAAATCGTCATGAAACTATTACATTCCAAATTTCAGATCAATAGCGTTTATACTTTTCGAGAAAAGCCGTTTATCGACAAATTACGAAATTGTGTAATTGTGCAATTTTGTATGGGAGAGGGTAGAAGGGGTGCGATTTGGCTCGTTCACGAACTTGACCTTACTTTTTTTTCAGAAAGGAAGTGTACAAAATTTGAACTATCTAGCTCAACGCGTTCTCAAGCTAGAGAGGACACGGTCAAATGGACGGATACCCGGTTTTGAGATTTTTGAGTGATTATGTGAACTTCTGTATCATTCATTTTTTTTCTCCGAGCCTTATTTCTTGGCGTTACAAACTTTGTGACAAACTTATAATACTCTCAGATTTCATCTATAGTATAATAATATATGGAAAATTTCAATTTGTTAGCTTTTATAGTTTCCAGAAAATTTGATTATTATATATTTTTGAAAATGAATCATTTTGTATGGGTGCGGTAGAAGGCATCAAAGGATAGAAATAAAACTAAAAGCACATGACATATCGGAGCATATAACAAAGCAATATAACAAACTGCGAAAGTTTCATTACAATCGGCATAGCCATTTGTGCGTGAAAGACGGCTCGACAAACAGACAGACAACAATTTCAAAAACATGTTTTTATGGTTAGTTATTGTTGGAATAAAGCAAAAAACTAACTTATAGCCATTTATAAGCAATTAACAGACAGATACTGCAATTGTATTTACCTATATATGTGTAGTGTAAAGATACTCATACGAGTATCATACCTAGGATTCTACTTCTGTATGATACTAGTTAGTGTTATGTAGAAAAAGAACGTTGAGGTATAAACGTGTATAAAAAATCTTCAAAAATTGCCATCAGATTTATAATTTGATTTTATTTCTGATTCGCTGACTAAAAATATTGATACCTAAGCCGAAAATCTACTCAAGACGCTGGAGACTTAAATCTAATTTGATTATGTGACACTCTCCAAATTTATCATGCTCTCATCCAAAACTAGTTAGCCGTAAAGCTACACGATATGGGTTATAATAAACACAATCGTATCCATAACAAAATCTCACAGATGATTTTCCTCTGACAGACAACCGAATACATCGCCCTTTTTTCTTGCATACTGCCCTCATTTCATAAAAATAAATTACGCCATCAGAGACATCAACTTTTAGTGTTGAATAAAACCTTAACTACGGACGGAACAAAGCACAACCTCAGTCTCCTTCTCTTCAACCCGCTATCAAACATCCACAGCCTCAAACTCAAATATGACCTAGGCCGAAAAACCTTTTATCCCTGCTTTTCTCCCTGTAAGCATGACTCCAATCCCGACATTAGAGAAGAGATAAATCAAATATTTATACCCAAACATCATTTACACTTAGCATTAGTTTCTCCGGCAAAACAAGATGCCCAGTGTGATACATGATGGGCCTTCGGATTGTGGGTCCGGTATTTCGTAATACCGAAACTATGACTTCGTCCTTACATATCTATGTGCGTGTACGGTGCACAGTCCTTGAAAGAATATCATACAGCAGATCGAGAGTTCTCATATATCCTGGATGGGAATTTTGGTTCTGGTGGAAAAAAGAAGTCGAGAAAGGAAAAAAAACTCAATCTAACGTGAAAAACGAGGTCAAAAGGGAAACAAATAAAATCGTTAGTATTCGCAAATTGATTGAAAATGTGTGTGTCTTGCAACTGTTCCTTTATCCCTCGAGCAACATTTTATCTGATAGAAAGAAATCAGAAATCCATTTACTAGATACTAACCGATTCGTCGATACATAAAGTGAGTGAAAAAATAAAAATAAAAGATATTACAAGAATATTAGATTAGGTTCGTACCGGGGATCCGATTCAGAAGGATGATACAGCTGCTGTTCGCCACCTATCTATAGTGTATCCTTATTTTGACGTTAGCTGATAATTCGATTCACATTATTTCACAATAATTTATTCTTCACTGCGCACGAATTGAATTGAATTATTCCCTTTTCATGCCCGGAATAATTAATTTTTAAATTGATCACTATGAAAACAACTAGCTTCACACTTATTTATTTGAATTTTTTCAAAAACTATTTCGCGCCAAATCGAACATAACATTCTCGCTATTTAGTGCTTGATTAACATTGACACGCTGCGCGTGTAATCCGTATCGTTGGGGTTATCCAAGTTAATTGGTATTCCATGACCATAATCCAATTATTGGGTGACTTTCTGTCATGAAATGCCAACAATTTTCAATAATACACTAAAAAATTCCTTGCGCATTAATTACGTAATCCCAGGGTAGAGTCGATTCAAAACGTCGAAGAAGCGACGAAATTACACGATGACGATGAATTAACACTTAACACCAAAATGAATTCGGGATATCCTGCTAGCGCGACGAAATCACTGTGAATAACCGAATTACCGAAATCGAGAACACTCTATACTAATGCATTAATTTACACACATCCTCCTTGCACTCAACGTCACACTAAATTCAAAGGAAAATAATTGGCCTCACTCGACGTTGAGATTTTAAACTTTTCGGAAGTCGCCACCATACAGCATCTCGCTCGAATCCGTCATAGTCGGAACTCGCACTTCTTTTTTATCGCGACAACTTCAGAGTTATCTGATAGTTCCACCTTTTCTGGTCGATAATATTAAAAAAAAAATGTTTTTTTCCCGTAGATTTTCGGCTCTAATCCTGACAGATTTCGGTATGGAACTGACGTCAAGTTCTAAAATACGTCCCGAAATTGCTATGAATCCATTGCATATATCCTTAATGCGATGGTGGCGCCCTAACAAGATAATCGCTCTGGGATGCCATCGAATTCGTTGGGCTTTTTTCAGGGGTCCTTTTCGAGTCGGCAGTACGCAAACGCTGTGAGAAATCGGAAAATTTCCCATACAAGACTACAAGAATTTTATTCTCCAATATCCTAGACACAAATGTGTCGTGTGGAACGGAGAGCGTTCTAGTCGTGCTCCAAAATATTGAGAAGAAAATTCATTCCTACATGGCAATGAACTTTACTCAATTTTTTTTTTTTGTTCTTATTTCGGATATTTTATGCACGAATTTAGGACAATCTCTCTTATGAAATCTGTGGCGCGAAAATTCAAATCAAGTTCTATTGCTTGAACATCGGTTTGCAAACCTTTGATTGAAGAGAAGAGATAAATACTGTTTAGATCAATCCAAAAACTTGCACAGATATTTAACAGCACACGACTGGTCGAAAAAATCACACTTCTCTTATGGATAGCTATAAACAAAGACTGCGTAAAATACAAATACCGCGGTTGGAATTTAATGCAGAAGCTGAACTTAAGTTTTCTTTATATTTAGGTCCGCTGGGGTTCGCTGGATTTCAAGTCAAGTAATGTCAGTTCACTTTTTAATTCACGAAGTACAAATTTAATGCGTCGCTTTCAAAACTCACTTAACATTTTCTGTTTGCACTATGTTGCTTTCTACCACACGATTTATTCTCTTTCGAATAACAATTGTGTCCTTTTCACAAACGTTCGCCTCTTTTTATATCACACACAGGGTCCGAAAATAGTGGGCTAAACGCAAATTCTTTGCCAATTTTTTTTTTTTAATAATTATATCTTTGGAATTACTGACTACTAACTGCTAATAATCTACTTTAACCAACTTTAAGAAGGGCGAGTACTTGTTAATGGAAGTTAATATTAAAATAATTTCAAAAGATATGGAGATAAAAATTGTAAAATACTCAAGTTCAATCTGAATGCTCTTCGGTCCCTTGAAGCGGTGAAGCTCAATAGTTTCACCGATAGAGCCGCCTAGCTAAATTATATATTGGTCTACTTGATTCAAATAAGGAAGAGTACAATGGGCCCACTGGTGGCCTACGTACATTGGTGCCCAACCCCTCCACAAATCTAACTCAAAATAATTAATTGAAATATTAAGCTAGAAACTAGGAAATTTGGATATAAAATATGTAAGTGCATGAAAATTCTTTTTATCAGAGCACAATAAATTGACAAAAATTGACATAAATTGGTGTCAACTAGCGTCGAGTCTGCGTTTTAAGCCAATTTTATCTATGAAAAACATCAACATTCTTGCCAACTTCTCTTGCATGACTCGAAATAGGTTCACTCATACCATAGTTAGTCCGCTTTCTCCTCTTGTACCTCGTTAGTTGATTTATTGAAATTGGTCGAAATTATACTTTTGTATGGGACGGGGTAGAAGCGCAGGCGCGATCTCAAAACTTTTGATGCGATTTCATTTTAACTATTTTGAAAAGTTTATGTGAAAATTTTAAATTCATAGCTTTGAGAGTTAGGTGATAATTGATTTCTTAAAAATGGTCGAAAAAATAATTTTGTATGGGCGGGTAGTAGAAGTTTTAAAGGTATTCGACCAGTTAATATTTCATACATTTAGAGATTTTTTTTAAATGCATTTCACAAATTTTCAAGTTTCTACCTTAAAATTTTATTCAAAAATTTTCAGTTTATGTGTTTGTTTCATTACATACTTATGAAACACCTCGTATACATTAGACCCCAACTTCGGTGCATAACAAATGTGGAACAAATTCTCATTTTTTTTCTATGTATATTAAGTAGATGCATCTACATGCAAAATTTAAACTTTGTATCTTTTACCAGAGCCCTAAAATAATCACTCAAAATTTCCGACACTTTTGCTTACCACCTCCCTCCCCTTACACAGCCAACTTCAATTTTTACCAAAATTAAAGACTATGTAGTTGTACTATCTGACGATTTGATATCTTTACTCCATTTTGCTAGTTTAGCTTAATATATGTTTCAAGATTCAATTACATAGCTAAAGAGATAGTCGAGATATTCATTTTTAAGTGTTTTTCTTTGCGCCCCCCTCCCCCTGATATGACCCTTACAATAATTAGCATATCTCTAAGCTGATTCTAGCGGATCTTTATGCCACCTTAATGGTCTCAAAATATACATTTTTTACGGTAAGTAATTTCGAAGATACAATCATTTGAAAAAAAATCGTTCTACAATTTGTGTTTTCGGACGCCAAAAAAAAAATGAAATTATTATTAAGGATTGTCATATAACCCTCTCTATATCCTGCTGATTTTCAGCTTCCTATCGGCATTCGTGGTGGAGATATTAGTTAGTGTAGTTTTTGATTCTTTCCCTCCCCACGCCTGCCCCTTCCACCGGACACTCCCCAAAATTTAAATAATGGAGCTCACTTACCCACTCAACAATCCACCTTAAAACGAACCATTAACGGTCTCGAAGATATGAGTCCATATGTACGGCGTATGGCTGAACGGTTTTTTTTAGGCTAATTTAGTCTTGAAACGCAATAAAACCAAAATTCAGGGAAGCAAATTTGTTTTTCTGTTTTTTAATTTATTATTTTAATAATAAAGTATTGTAATCGATTTGGAAAAAAAAAATTTACTACCCTGAAATTTTGTTTTTTCACGTTTCATGACTAAAATAGCCTAAAAATAAAAAAAAATAAAAATCCGTCTGTCTGTACGCCGTCCGCCGTACGCCGACGTGTACGCTCAACGCACATTAACTCCCAAACCCTTCAAGATAAAAAGTTCATTTGTGGGGGGATTTTAGATAGTTGCGGATCTCAGGCGGATACCCATTTTGGGTGGTGTAGTGGTTCAGGGGGAGGCGGGGGGAGCGATTAAACTGAAAAATACGAAATCAACTTACATATTGAGGGGTTTGTGGGACAACTTTTAAAAATAATTTTTTTTTATCCATTGGGGTGCAAAAAGGGGGGGCTAAGAACCAATTGTCGGCCGACATTTTTTTTCAAATGATTATATTTTCGAATTACCATAAAAAATTTATATTTTGAGAACATTGAAATGGCATATAGATCAGTTTAGATAGACGCTAATTATTGTAAGGGGAGGGTGCACAGAAAAACACTTAAAAATGAATATCTGGACTGCCTCTTAAGCTATGTAATTGAAACTTGAAATGTATACTAAGCTCTACTAGCGAAATATGAAAAAAATATAACATGTGGACATAATAGTAGTGGGGGAAATGGGGAGCATTTAAAAAATGGGGCACTTTCCAAAATTACAAATCGGTATATCTCAAAATTAAATACAGATATCAAATCAAAAACTTGTCAGATTGTGGAACTATACTCGTATAGTGTTTAATTGTGTTAACAAAATTTAAGTTTGGGGGTGTAAGGGGAGGGAGGTGGAAAGCAAAAATGTTGAAAATTTTGAGTGTCTGTTTTAGGGCTCTGGTAAAAGATACAAAGTTTAAATTTTGCACGTCGATACATCTATTTGATATACATAGAAAAAAAATAGTAATTTGTTCCAAAATTGTTATGCGCCGTAGTGTGGGTCTAACGTGCACAAGGTGTTTCATGTGGAATGAGAAAAACACAGACACTAATAATTTTTGAATGAAATTTTAAGGTAGAAACTTGAAAATTTGCGAAATACATTTAAGAAAAATCCCTAAGAGTTTGAAATATTGATTCGTCGAATACCTTTAAAACTTCTACCCTCTCCGATAAAAAATAATTTTTTCGACCATTTTTAAGAAATCAATTATCACCTAACTATTAAAAGCTATCAATGTGAAATTTTGCATAAAAACTTATAAAAATAGTTAAAATGAAATTACTTTAAAAGTTTTTAAATCGCACTTGCCCTTCTACCCCCTCCCATACAAAAGTATAATTTCGACCAATTTCATTAAATCAACTAATAACCAACAAATTAAAAGCTACGAACTTGAAATTTTTACGAGAATTAAAATAAAACTGCATCACAAATTTTACGATTCCCCTATCTCCTCTACTCCCTCCCTTACAAATGTTTGGTTTCGTGAATGTAAAATACACCGAATCCTATGAAAATTCTATGCAACTTCGTCTATGAAACTGATATTCTATACAGAGAATATTGGACGTGATTAAAGCAATCAATTAAAAAACTATTAACATACACCCATCCTTACTATCACCCCTCACCCCTCCCCTCATAAAAACTCAAACTTGCATAAATAAACGAACGAAATATTGATTATATGAACTGGAGCTTTTGAACGTTTCCACAACACAGTTGTCCTGCCCAAGAACCCCCTTTCACTTAGTCTTCCCTAACCACTATAACCTGCATATTGACTTTCTACGCATCCGCAACTTGTCCCAAGAATAATAAAATTTCGCCCGACTTGTTGGCAGTTTATTTTTTTTTTGTGGCATTCACAATACTTTATTATTAGAATCTATTCATATAAATATAATTGTAGTGTCTGTCTGTTATTTGTTTATAAATGGCTATAACATACTTTTTTGCTTTATTTGGATAATAACTAAGCAGAAACACACGTTTTTAAAAATTTTCTCTGTTTGTCTGCCTGAAAGGGCTTCCACGTAAAAATTCCTAACCCGATTGTAATAAAACTTTCAGAGATTATTAGGTCTGCCTCGAGAAGTAATTTTCCTTAGGTTTTGTTTTACTCCTCTCACGCCTTCTACCTCCTCCCATACAAAGTGACTCATTTTCAAAAATTTATAATAGTCAAATTTTCATGGAAACTATTAAAGCTATTAATTTAAAAATTAAAATATATTATTTTTATTATTATATTCAATATTGAAGTATATAAATAATTTGGATCCCCCTACTCCTTCCACCACCTCCCATACGAACAACACTTTTTCAAGAAATACATTATCCCAATTTTCTTAGTACGTATAACTTTCATCGAGCTAAGATTTTGTACTAAATCCTTAATTAGCATTGTTATTAATATCAGGGAAAACTAATCAGTTAGCCTTACTCCTTCTATCCCCTCCCATACAATCCGACACTTCAACAAATTTTCAAAAATTAGATTTTCTTCAAAAGTATGAAAGATACTGATCTAATATTTAAAATATATCGCTTTCATTATAATTATAGTTGTTTGTCGAAAAATCACCAAAAACCTCCAACTCCTTTTACCCCCTCCTATACAAATTGCACAATTTCATTAAATCCAATGCACTAAGTTTCTCAGTACCTATTTAATTTTTCAAGCTTAAATTCGGTACAAAACATTTTTATAGCTACTCTTGCATGATGTGAAATAAAATAGTTCAGTGCTGTCACCCCTGACATCACTCCCCATACAAAAATTCTTAAGATCACAAATATTTCGATTTCATCGGTAGTATCATATGATTGGGCTTTACACACAATCGAAGTCCTATTATGTTTTTAAGCTTAATGTCATTTGATTTGGGCTTTTTTTAATTGACACAAGCTACAACTATTCAGATGTCCTTAACGCTCTTCACACACATTAACACATGATCTCGAATCACGGGGATGATTTGATCACGAGCCTGTCCCATACAAATGTGAGTATCATGGTTTCATTCTTAATAATTTATGGTTCTGATTCCAACAAAATACAAAGCATTATGTTCAAAGAGCCAGTAAACTAAGCAGATTATTTATCAGATATAATTTACTACTAACTACATTCTCAAAAAATGTTTATTTTGTGATTCATACGCGGACAAAGCCGCGGACGATCTCTAGTAATAAAATAAAAATCGCCCGACTTATTGGCACATATTTTATACTTAGATTTAAATTTTTCTACAATATGCACTACGATCTCTTGGTTTTTCCGTTCATTTTCTTTTTATAACTAATCCAAGGCAAAAGATTTAAAATAACACTTAAATAAAAAAAAGTTTGCGCAATTTCTTCTCTCTGCTCTTACTTATTAATCCAAAAACCAGAAAACTAGTTCCTACAGCGTCAAGTGTTCTTTATCAATAGAAATTTAGCTCACATGAGTGCATACATATGGGGCCATAGCACCACCAGTAGTGCAACATGATTAATGGGTGAACAAGTTTTATGGATGCATTTCAAAAGAACTCACCACCGTAACTTTTATCGGTATTTTTTCATATACTCATCACATTTCAGGCAAAAAGTTCAACATCAATAAATCGTAAATTTCGAATCAGATAATCGTTTATGTGCAAGAACTTCAGCGGAATTTTTTTTTTCAATTTTTCAATGCATGTAGGCTTTAAAATTTTTTATTTTAATGATGATGGTTCTCGAGTTTGTTTCATGTACAAAATAAAAATATAACAGGACTACGATTGGGCGTAAAGCCCAACACACGGCCTACAGGGGTTGACGACATTGAACTACTTTTTTCTCATCACGCTAAAGTTGCTATCAAAATGTTTTATACAAAACTTAGGATTCAAGAATTTAATAGGCACTGAGAAAATTAGTGTATTGGATTTAGTGAAATTGTGCAGTTTGTATGAAAGGAACGAGTTCTTAAAGACTTTTTTAGAAATAACTATACACATCATGCAGTAGATATGTTTTAATTTGTAGATAAATAGCATTCATACTTTTCAGGAAAATCCACTTTTTGTAAAGTATTGAAGTTGTGTTAGATTGTATGGGAGGGGGTAAAACGAATACAGCTAATAGTCTATTTTTTTGGCTTTACTAATATTTCTGAATAAATATTAATTGCACAATTTCAGCTCGACAAATTTTATACGCACTGAGCAAATTGGTTTAGAGCATTTCATGAAAAAGTACAGTTTGTGTGGGAGGTGGTGGAAGGAAGGGAAGGACTTAGATAATTTTTATGAACTGGATTGAAATCATCATAAAATTAATATATTCCAAATTTCTGATCAATAGCATCTATGCTTTTTGAGCAAATCCTTTTATTGTCAAATTGCGAAATTGCGTCATTTTGTATAGGAGTGGGTAGAAGGGGTACAGCTAATTGTCTAATTTTTTTGAACTTACTAACAATTCTAAATAAGTTATTAATGCACAATTTCAGCTCGATAAATTTTATACGTACTGAATAAATTGGTTTGGAGCATTTCATGAATATATATTATATTTCGAGTTGCGAAATTTTTTCAATTTATGTGGAGGGGGTAGAAGGGGTGAAGCTAATCGTCTAATTTCTTTTGGTCTTACTAATAATTCAAAGTAAATATCAATTGAAATTGCAATTTCAGCTCGATAAATTTTATACTCACTGAGTAAATTGATTTAGATTCTTTCATAAAAAAGTACAGTTTGTATGGGAGTTTTTGAAAGGAGAAGACACGTATAATTTTTATATAGTAGATTAAAATCATCATAAAAGTAATATATTTCAAATTTCAGATCAATAGGTTTTATACTTTTCGAGTAAACCCATTCATTGTCAAATTGTGAAATTTTGTTATTTTGTGTGGGAGGGGGGAGAACGGTTGGAGCGATTTGGCCCGTTCACGAACTTCACCTTACTTTTTTCTCAAAAATGACGTATATAAAATTTGAGCTCTCTAGCGCAACGCATTCTCAACCTAGAGAAGGCACGGGCGGACGGACAGACAGACAGACGGGCAGACAGACGGACAGACAGACGGACGGACGGACATCCGGTTTTGAGATTTTTGAGTGATTATATGAACTTCTGTACCATTCATATTTTTCTCCGAGCCTTATTTCTTGGCATTACAAACTTTATGACAAACTTATAGTACTCTCAGATTTCATCTAGAGTATAAAAACAATAGCTTTTATTTTAAAAATTTGAATGAACACTTTGTTATCGCTTTAATAAACAAAATAAATTAACAAAAAACGAGAAGTGTAATCATATAAATTATGCCGTATATGCACGACTGGAAATTTCGTCATTTATTTTTTGTTCTAATAATGGGCAGTAATGCGGACTATCCTTCGCCAATAATGACTCGACCAAGCGACGATTTGCACATAGTTTAAATCTATTATGAGATCCTCGGATTATTCGAGAGTAGTATTATAATATAAATTATACTGGGTTAACACAATTGACAATTTAGTGTACACTGATTATCAATACTGGTTGGTACAGTATACTACTATGTTCAAAAAGTACCCGAAATTTTTCAATTAAACGAACCGCGCTTAATATATTCTCAAAATCATTTTTTTTTCTTTGCTTACATGTCACTTTCGATCGCACTTTTGTCGAAAGCGTCTTAGGACGATTGAGGTGATAAAGGAGAATCTCAGAAGGAGGTGAAGGTGATTCCAAAATCGGCCTTTGAAAAGTGTTTTGAAAATTGGAAAAAGCATTAGAATATGTGCATTGCTTGCGATAGAGATTACTTTGAAAGGGAGAAAATAAATATCGATGAAAAATTGAACCGTTTTCGTTTTATTGACAAATTCCGAGTACTTTTTGAACATAGGGTAGTATCATTCGGAAATAATGATTCATCCTGACAAAAACTTGCACATTATTGAAATTTATTCTATGATCCTTTGATCAGTCATGATCAATAGAGAATCACACAATCGATGTCGACAATATCCAAGCAACAAGTAGACATCACGATTTCTAAACATACACGAATTTCAACTGGGGCACCAGATACATAGCTATAAACTATTTGCCCACCTGTCTTAATATTTGGCGAGAACAAAAAACAGCACCCTATTAATTAATTGCCCCGCACTAACCGAATATCGTTTTATCAATTAACCATCAATTAATTGGAAGTGGGTAGAATACTTCCAATTAATTGCCTTGTTTATCAATATTATCAAGTTTTAATTCAATTGGATAAAAGTCTCAGCAGAGACCGAATCTACTCACAAATGAGAACATTGGGAGTTCCGAAAGTTTTAAATTTAAAATGTTTTCAATCCTATCATTCGCGTAAGCCTGGCAGTAAAGCAGTTCTGGTCTTAAAACTATTTTATTTATTATACCTAGTCGTGCCATAAGTTCTGTCACACGTATATGGGCAATTTTTGTATAAACGAAAAAGAGTTTTTGACAAAGGAAAATATATTTTATTTTGGCATACTAATGGAAGTAAAATAAGCAACAAATTATTTAAAGTGGCCGCCTTTAGCCTTAACACAGCTCTTTAATCTGTTGGGCCAGTCATCGATAGCAGTACGCACTGTTTCTAGCGGAAAATTAGCTACTGCGTCTGTCAAAGATCGCTTAAGGCTCTCGATATTTGGGTGTCGTCTCGTGCACACCATGGACTCTAACTCCGCCCACAGTTTGTAGTCCAGGGGATTCAAATCTGGGCTCCCAGAAGGCCATTCCGTCGCCCTTATAAACTGTGGAATATTGGTTTCCAACCACGCTTGTGTGGTTCGAGCTTTGTGGGCTGGCGCAGAATCTTGCTGGAAAACCCAATGTCGATTGTTGAATAGCGTAGAGTTCAGCGGCTTCACACATCCCTCCAGGATGTCCGTTTGATAATTTTTCGCTGCAGTTTTTACGCCTTTTTCGCAAAAATGAAGCTCGGTGACCCCTTCGTAGCTGACACCCCACCATACCATGACTGATGCTGGATGATGTCCTCGCTGTACCCTAGTGGCAACTTCTCGGGCTTCTATGGAGCTGTGGGCATACACCTTATCATTTTGGCGGTTGAAATGTTCCTCCACCGTAAAAATTTTTTCATCGGTAAATAAAATTTCTCGATGTTTGTTGTTGCCGTACCGCCGAAGGAGCTCTTTCGATCTGGTGCTCCTAATTTGCTTCAACTGTTCAGTCAGCAAATGTCCCGTTGATCGTCGAAAGGCACTCATCCCGAGGTCAGATTTTATGATGCGAGACATACTTCGGGTGGAGATGTTCATCTCTCGAGCCATGATTCGTTGTTTACGAAGCGGATTTCGACGAATTCGACTCTCGACCGCTTTGATGGCAGCAGAAGAACGTACATCACGCGGACGTCCAGAACGAGGTCGATCTTCAATAGTCTGGATCGCGTTATATCTCTGGATCGCACGATACACAAATCTTTGCGTTATTTTTAACGGGCACAACAACTTGAAAATTTCACTCGCGGATTTTCCACACTTATGTAGTGCAATCACTGCAGTTCGGTTTTCTATTACACCCCATTCCATCTTCACACGTTAACGAACACACTTTAAATGACCATCAACTGTCAACAACATTATGACGTTTATAAAACTGGCCGATATTGAAATGTCACTCATAAAATAAAGTTGTTGCCAATGTGAGAAATTATGTGACAGAACTTATGGCAGGACTAGGTATTATATTTTATTCTATTCTACAATGAAACTACAGTCCAAATCGGACCTTGACCTCCTGATCTTCAGGTTCCTTAGCATTTTTCATTACTTATTGTGGAAGGGTTTTTAGCCCTTCGAACAACTCTCTATCTACAAATTTTAATTTTCATAGATTGAGGTAACTAAGGTATACCCAGGTAGTTTGCTAAAATTATGCGTTGACCGGGATTTGAACTCACGATCTTCGCATTGTAGACCAACACGCTACCCAGTTGGCTACACCCTAGCTATTATATTATATTTTATTTGTTCTGGTTAAGTTTTATTCCAATAAAATGTGCAAAATTGGACTTCATTGGATCTTTTGGTAATTTGGGACCGTTTGGATGATTTAATTACGTATCTTTTTTTACTGCTTTTTGCTTAAGTATTTAGTCTCTAGATTAAAGCTGAGAGTATTATAATTTTGCTCTTAAGTGAGTATCGCTAAGAAAAAAGAGTCGAGGAAAAAAATGGATTGGTTTGTTTCATAACTCAAAATTTCAAAACCGGAAATCCGTTCGTCCATTTGCTATGTAACTTTAAAACGCATTGAGCTAGAAAATTCACGTTCACGTTATTTTCTATCAAAAAAGTAAGTTCATGAATAAGCCAAATGCACCCTTTCTACCCATTCCCATAAAAAAAATTACACAATTTCGCAATTTGATAATAAATTGATTTTCTCGAAAAGCATTAATTCATAATGATTTCTCCAAATTCTATCTCTCCTTCCACCACCTCCCATACAAACTGCACCTTTCCGTGAAATAATATAAACTCTGAAATTTTCTCAGTACGTATAGAATTCTTAAAAGCTGAAATTGTGCACTGCGAGTACATATTTGTTTATTATTTATATTATTAGTAAAACTGAAATTGGACGTTTAGATTCACTCACAGGGTGTAGAGCCTCCTATACAATATGACACAATTCAGCAAATTATATTTGAGTAAATGCCGATTTCATTCACTTTATTTTATTTTGATATGCCAAATAGAAAGTAAGCAGGAAAATTCTTAATACGTAATTTGCCCTCGCTGACATATATGCCGTGTAAATTTATGGAACAATATCAGGCGTTATTCAAGCGAGCAACACCTGATATTATTCTTCCTTTTCTGATTATACAGTACCTTGCCAAATTATTAGACCCATTAGCAAAATAGCTTCATTTTCGTTTTAAGTTATGATGTTTCCAATAATTGGCCGTTATTTTTAATTAATCACTTTCTCTGTCCCTTAGGAAATGAAACACAACACAAAACTTATTTAATAGATATTTATTCACCTAAAAAAAAAAACTTGAGTACACTTCATATTTCGTATGCCTACCCTTAACCTCCAGTAATGCGTCTATGCGACGAGACATACTGTTAATACAGTATTCAATGGTGGTTTTAATGTTTGGGTTATGGTTCCAAATCTTTGTAAGCACCTCTAATAATTATTTTTTCGTAGTAGGTGCGGTATTACTTACTTTGGTAAGCTCCCAACATTTTCGACAGGGTTCATGTCCGTCAGATTTCCCGGCGAATCAAGGACCGTAATATTATTTTCAGTCAAAAACTGTATTATAATATAAGTTATAACCCTTACTTTATGGCACGGCGCTACATCGTGCCTAAGAATAGGGTTTTCATTTTTCTTAAGCCAGTTTCTCATCTGCGGTAGCAGTTGCTCGCTCAACACTCGTTGGTACTAATCGGATTTAAGGGTGCCTTCTACAATATACAAAGGTCGCGGACCTTGGCGCTGATCACAGATCACACCATGACTGACGGTGGATGTTTAATTGTGGGTACAATGCACTCCGAAAGAAATTTTTCTCCCGGCCGTCGTCTCAGAAAATTCGTTTTTTCAGCCATAACCTGAAAAATGGATTCATCCGAAAAACGTACCTGAAAAACAGATGGAAGAAAGCGAATATTTAAAATTTCTCGGTGAAAATTTAGCAAAATAAGACCACTGAACTATAATTTACGCGTTGCCAGTCATCAATGGTGAAATGTTTGTACTTTTTAGCCCATTCAAAACGTTTTTTTTATCATTGCGGGTGTCAGTCTTGGCTCCTTCGCAGGTTTTTTGGCTACGAGTTGCTCTTCAGCCCATCTACGCTGGATATTTCGCTGCGAAACCTTGATGCCTGCTTCTTGAATTTTTTTAGTGATGACTTTATCCGGTAATTTTCTGTTTTGCGTGCAGTAATCACGTATTTTTCGGTCAGTTCGCACAGTAGTTATTCGGCGTCGACCGCATGCGCCCTTCCATTTTGGTATCAAATCATCACCTGAATCCATTCTTTTCTTAATATTCTTTACAGAACTTCTTGATATGCCCAACATTTCTGGAATCCTGTATTGGGACAAGTTTCCCGCCCTCAATAATCCGGAAATTTCTCCAACCTTCAATTGCGACAAGTCACCTCGCTTTTCCATCGCTAGAAAACATAATATGCCCAAAATCTCGGTAATAAAAAATAGATTCTACAAAATAGAAACTAATCAACTTACCTGTTATCGAATTTTCCAAAAAAAAATTATTATTATTACCTTAATTCTCAAATATTGCGCCCTTACTTATAACAAGTAATTATTTTAAAAAAACTGAGAGTGTATGTTATTATACTTAACAGGAAATTTTTTGTCGTTATTCGAGTTGGTAGGCAACAATGTTAACATTAAAACGTTGCCAACACAACAAAGAATAAGAAAACCACATAATCCATAAAATTAGTTGTAAGATATCTTATCCAAAGTAAAACGAATGATTTGTTGGCAATGGGTCTAATAATTTGGCAAGGTACTGTATTAACAGTATTGTCTGTTGCTGCGTCCACATGTAAAAAAAAAATTCAAACATATATAGAGTTACCCGGTTACCTTACGAACTTTACTGCATGATTTATATTATAATGGAAATAATGAAAGTATCGCTTTTAGTTTTGTTCACGTAAAAATACTCCTTTTGAAGGGTTTGCAACTTTGCCTCGGCCGATTTTTTCCCAAAATTTTACGCTTTATTCTTAAAAGTGATTAAAAAATATTTATGATTCAAAGTCCATCGCTAGCCACTACTTTTTTCCGATCTTTCTGGCAATTGTCGGATAACACCTAAAAAATCGATGTGTCTTTTTAAACGATCCACGAATCGATTCATTTTTGGACTTCATCATAAGAATGGAAGTGCTGTGCAGCCAGGCTATGCGTCATCGATCAGAATAGGTTGAAGTCAGAAGGGACGATGTCTGGAGAATACAGCAGGTGGGGTAGGATATCCCATTTCAGTGTTTCCAGGAAGATTTTCACAACCTAAGCAACATGCGGCTGAGCGTTGTCTTACAGCGAAATCATTTTCACGATATGTTCTTTCACTAAGAGCAGCCTCACCGTAAGCAATTGAGAGCATCTGATGAGCTTCTACCGCAGTTTTCTTCAAATCGAAGCAGAAAATTAAAACTTCCTGAAAATGACGAGATTTTGGATTGAAAACTGACATCTTCGATCGAGAATAAATTTATGATGCAAACAGAAATTCACTTATGTTGTGCTGTAGTTATATTGACAGATGTCCAAACTTGCTGCTTGACATTTTTGATTTACCTATTTCGACCAGAACTTGCCACTGCAGCCATCTACTGGAAATCGGCGGAAGCAAAGTTGCAGATCCTATATATAGCCTAACTTTTATATTTTCAAAATTTGTCAACATTTTTACTCAGTGCGTTGTTACAAGAAGGGTTTTTCACTTATTTGTAGTTCGTTCGTAATTGTTCAATTAATTTCTTGTGATGGTAAATTTCATTAGTTGCTAGGAAAAATGGAATGGAATCATAATTTCATCGTTTAGGAAAGATGAAAAGACTTATTATTATTATATTATTATTATTTCTTTTTTATATCTGCATGCATTTTTTTTAATTTTATTATGATTTTGTTATTTATATTATTAGCTATTTTGAAATCTAGTTTTGGTAACCTCTAAATTTATGTATTTGAAAGGGAAATGAATTTTGTAAAAATTACTACTAAAACCCTTAACGTGTAGTGATAACGAGGAATGTAGGTTAATGAATAAATAACTGATCACCAAGTGCCGCCATTGCCATTATCCGTTTAGTAGTGTGATTACCTTACAGAAATTTTCTCATTTCATCGAATATAATATAATATATGTAAATTAAGAATAATAATTTTTTCAAGAAAACCTACTGCTTCACCTATCAATTAACGATAGAAAATTTAGCTAGAAAATTACATAAAACAGAATCTGAAACCAAGGTACCACTCTCGTTACAACAAAAGGGACGTAAAAACATCGTTAGATACCGACAAGAGCCACCGTTTCTCACGAATTTTATAAACTCATGGGAACAATCGCAACATCATTTAGTTTGTATAAAAGCAAAAGGCAAACCATTTCCTTTAAGTCATTGTAATGGCCCTACGTACATTTGTTGCACGCACACTTAGAAAACAGCTTAAGCGTATACACCCGAAATTAATTCTGAAAGGAGAGCCGCCACAATATCACATCTTGACATATAAAAATTGCAATTGACATCTCAACTATGGAACATAAATCTTATGACAGGCTCCCGGAACCACATCTAAATCGTATGAAAGGATCCGGAGCTTTGAAATGGCAGAAGGGGGAAAAGACGTCATGCAGACGACAAAAATATAAGGAACATACGGTTTTGTTTTGTTGCTCCCCGCGATGATATATATGAGCATGTTTCCGTTCACCAATCGCCCTCTCATTCACTATTCCAACGATTTCGTCTTCGTCGTCTTCTGTTTCTCATTCAAGAATCCCTCAAGTCAAATTCCAGACGTAAAAGAATTTAATGAAAAAGAGAGCCCCGGAAAGCAACTACTACCCCATTTGTGTGTACTTTTGTATCATTTAAACGTGTCATCCACAGCATAAAACCACAAAATTAATCTCGGCGCACCACAAAGTCATCGTGAAGGACGGACTCCTCCGTACGACCTCCTTTTTTTCAACGTCTAATAGAACCATAGCTAAGCCCAAGTCTTGCCCTATTCTCGTTTTTGATTCGTATAATCCTTTGGTTATCTGAAGTGCATTATTCGAAATATGGAGCGTACAGACTGGATGTGTCCTTGCCAGTGACATAAATTGACATTTCATTTCTCTGCGGCACTGAAGGTCTTTTTCACGATGGCTACACCAGAATACCGAATAGGAAACCTGATATGAAATATAATCATAAAAGACTCCATGAAAGCATATTTCATTCGCGCAAGATGCAGTTGAAGGTCCTTAGAGGAAACCCTAAGCAATTTTCCTTATACGAGTGTAAGAGTTAAGCTGCGAACAATGTTTCAAGCTTTTCCGTTAGCTAAGAATACGGCTGAACTAACTTACTGGAAGCTCTAGCCAAGATCTCCACCATTCAATTTGCTTCTGAAAGCACAACTCTTAAAATTTTTAACCCATATAGTCCCAAAGAAAATTTTCGATTCAGTATCATTGAAATTTTTCTCAATTTCTATAATCGATTGTGCTAAAATTGATAGCTATTTATGTTAACAATTAGTTATACGTCTTACTTTACAATAGTATTTGAGTGGAATTCTAATTCTTGCATTTGTTACAAGATACTTGGTATTACCACTATATCCTACTCAATCATAATTTTAATTCAGATTATTTTTATTTGTCTGGGGTATGTTATTATGATTAACATTTTTAAATTTGATTAAACGATGTTACAAACCTAATGCTTCAAAATTTAAAATTATGTAATAATTCAATTTATTTAAATTCTAGATACAAATTATAACTAAAAATAAATTTTTCACTTTCACTTTCGTTTTTAGCTATTATTTTTATGTTTAGTAGCATTGTAATTTATTTTAAGTCTCTTCCCTACAACGACCGGTTAATAATAATAATAATACCTAAACGATTCTGGATTTTTGTCAAATCTAAGAAATGCTCTGAGTATAGTATGTTTCCTAACGATGTAGTCAGCTGTGATCCTACTGGAATTAATAACTTATTTTCTTACCTTTTCCATATCGCTTTCAATTGCAGTAACTCGGTAATATCCGCTGAAAACTTTAAATAATTGTCAAAGTTTCTACCTTCGTCCATAGCACCTAAAGATCTTTTTATTGACGACACTACTATTTTGAGATACATTGGTAAAGTTTCTAATAATTTCTCCAGTGGACCTCATAGTGTTCCTTCTTCTGTGATTAAAATGTGCAGTTCATCCCTTTTCTCCTTTCTTTGGATATCTGTTTAATTCATCCCTTCGTAGTGGGTCCTATGTTATGGAAATTCCCAACTATAATTGTCATATTCAAAAATTGTAAACATAACGCTAGCATTTTACCACTTTCTTTAGAAAAGCCACTATTCAGTATGGTAAAGAATTTGAGATAACATATTTTACGGTTCATTAAGAGTTTTTCCATTTCATATAGAGTATCTCATAGTTGGAATTTATGTCCAATCTTTATTCTGACTAGAACTATTTGCGAACAAGGATGGAATACTTTTTGTCGTTTCAAAAATTTAAACAACAGAATGAATTTCCTTGCTAAAACGAAATTATGAAATTTGTTTATACCAAACGCTACTCTGCATATCTTCTTTCGGTTTGTGCTAATTTTTGTAAAACATTCTATATTAGTCTTTTTGTATTATTTTTGTACACATGCTCTAAGACAGATGCTTCGTAGACTAGCGTCACGATTTGTTTCAGCGAAATATTGGGCCCAAAATAAGCTAATACTTGTTCTAAAGAAAGCAAAGCCTACATGGAACTAGACATTTTTTCTTGCGCGGAACACCATTGAAATCTTGCTCGCTTAACCGGGTACTGAATTTCTATAAATTTTTAATTTCCAAAATTGATAGGAGTTCTGAGCTTCGACTTGGCAATGACAAAATATTATTAAGATGCTTGGAATTTTTGTATAAAATTGCGTTGTACATATATATATTATGCCTCACAAATAGCTTACGGAGTCTTCAAAAAAATTCACATTTTGATTTTTCGACTGGAAGACCAGAGTCTTTTCTTTCTGATCGATTAACAATTTCCAGCTGCTATCACAATAAAATTCATAAATGTAGTTACATCAGAAATACCAATCCAAAACTGTTCCAAAGTTTTTTGAGCTTTATTGCGAGTGCAGACGATCCTCCAAATAGTACTCTAGTGCAGAGCTACTTAGATAGCTCTTTGGTTGTTGAAATGGTGGTAAAATGTTGGGAGATGTGGTCGTGGACAAGCTGCTGGTAGAACATTAGAAATTCGTCTTAGAAAATTGGGACCACCATGGAGCTTTGAAAATAATTTCTCAAACTGAGAAATAAGACACTAGTCAACTAAAAACATAACAGGAGTACGATTGGGCATAAAGCCCAATCGTGCGATACTCTAGATGAAAGAGAAATTTTTGTATCTTAAGAAATTTTGTAGGGGAAGTGGTAGAGGGGGTGACGACATTGAACTAATTTTTTCACATGGCGGTAACGTTGCTATCAAAATGTTTTTTACAAAATTTAGGATTTAATAGGTACTGAAAAAATTAGTGTATTGGATGTAGTGAAGTAGTGCAGTTTGTATGGGAGGTGATAGAAGGAGGGGCGAGTTTTTAATGACTTTCCAGAAATAACTATAAATATCATGCTTTTGACATATCTTAAATTGCAGATCAGTAGTATTCCTACTTTTCATGAAAATTGACTTTTTATAAAGTTGTGAAATTATGTCATTTTGTATGGGAGGGGGTAGAAGGGGTAAAGCTAATCGCCTAATTTTTTTTGGGTTTTACTAATAATTCTAAATAAATATTTAGTGCATAATTTCAGCTCGGTCAATTTTATACGCACTGAGTAAATTGGCTTAGAGCATTTTATGGAAAAGTGCAGTTTGTATGGGAGGTGGTAGAAGGAAGGAGAGGATACAAATAACTTTTATACAGTAGATTAAGACCATCATAAAAGTAATATATTCCAAATTTCAGATCAATAGCATTTATATTTTTCGAGCAAATCTGTTTATTGTGAAATTACGAAATTGTGTCATTTTGTATGGGAGGGGGTAGAAGGGGTACAGCTAATCGTCTCATTTTTTTTGGTCTTAATAATAATTTTAAATAAATATTTTGTACTCGATTTCAGCTTGATAACTATTATACGCACTGAGTAAATTGGTTTAGAGCATTTCATGAAAAAGTGCAGTTTGTATGGGAGGTGGTGGAAGGAGGGGGAAGACACAAATTATTTTTATAAAGTAGATTGGAATCATCATAAAAGTATTACATTCCAAATTTCAGATCAATGTCATTTGTACTTTTCAAGGAAATCCGTTTATTGTCAGATTGCGAAATTGTGTCTTTTTGTATGGGAGGGGGTAGAAGAGGTGAAGCGATTTGACTTGTTCACGAACTTGACCTTACTTTTTTGTTTAAAACGACGTATACAAAATTTGAACTTTCTAGCTCAACGCGTTCTCAAGCTAGAGAGGACACGGACGGACAGACAGACGGACAGACAGACGGACGGAGATTATATGAACTTCTGTATCATTCATTTTTTTCTTCGAGCCTTATTTCTTGGCGTTACAAACTTTGTGGCAAACTTATAATACTCTCAGATTTCATCTAGAGTATAAAAATAACTTTATAATCACTGCACATGCGCACAGGTCCAACCTTTTTGAGTATGTGCAAAATAGATATTCACCACTCACTATAATTGACTGGTGTTAGGACGCCTAACAGAAAAAAAATTCCATCAGCGCTCCCCTAAAATTGAGACTATGAGAGCAAAACTGGCCTAACCAACCAGCTTTCCTATTGGGGTTAGTTCACTGTTGCTTTCATAACCTCAATTATCCTCCTTATCACTTTGGAAAAACTATCATCTCTGAAACTTCTAATTAAAATAAGAAATATTCAATATTAAAACAGAAATCAAAATATGGTACAAGGTGCTCCGCCACTACTGTGTCCAAAAAATTACCTTGTCCTTCCTACTTACCTTACTAGTAGACTTTTCTTGTTTTAGCACAATTATGTGTTCGTAATTGTGCTAAAACAATATGTGTAACTTCTGTGGTGTTTCATCCGGAAAAGTGATCATTGTGAAAGCTAAGCAAGGACTTAGAAGGTAGATTATTTTGCAGAATGAAGGTAAAGATAAGCTCATAAGTCGTGGTTGCAATTGGTCTTACGCTTGTGGAAAGAGGTATGGCGTAAGATTTGAGACCCCATTGGGTGGTGTTACTTTCAATAACATTGAAATTCAGGAAACCGGCTGCCCTTGTTATATTTATCAACTCGGTTGTTTTATTTATCAACTCAAATTTTGTGCAGAGCATTATAATAAAATTTCTAGCATGATGTGAAAAACTTAGTGCAATGCTGCCCATACAAAATTTCTTCTTGTTTGTATCTAGTTTTGGTTTGAATAATTAAAAGACAGTCGAGATATTATTTATATTTCTGTACAAAATGTTCTTCAATTGGCAGCACTTTCGAATTCTCAACAGATTAGAGCCATCTAGTTTCATTTTCGTAATTCTCAAGCTCTGTATATTCAAGATTCACTCAAGCTTTTCAGAAATTAAAACTTTATTGGATTTCATTTGATTTGCGCATGCTTGGCAACGGTTCGAAAATAAATTGAACATTTCTCGGTGATTTTAAAGATTTTAGCAAGTGTCTATCAGAAAATATTATGATGGCGCTTTGTTTATGCGAATCATCTGAGTTTGGACACATCGCAGCATCTGCTTCTGATTTATTTACAGTCGCAGCCCATTAAAGCGAATTTCCCGGATTATCTTTAGATCGTTCTTATAAATATATCCACTACGCCGGTACACACTTTCATCGCTTTCGTATTAATGTTTGTTTGGATAGCAGATGGTGGGTGTGGGTATTGTTGGCGTTTGATTGCGCTTTTATACGCAGAGTGGTTTACATTAATAAAGTGGAACTTATTCGATTAATGTTTGATTATCCCAAACGGCTATTTATTTGATTTGCTGTTCGATTTATTGCTTGTAGGATTATCTAAATAAAAAAATTGATGATCGGTTGCATTTATTAACGGATGATTCTAGTAACTTAAAAAAAAAATCACATCGATTCAGCAATGAACAAGATGTCGCTGTGATCTTGAAGAATTTCTTGTGTTCATACCCAACATACGCTCAAAATTAAACTGTGTATCATCAATCTGATATATGAGTAAAACTATTCGAATACAAATGACAATGCGTGGATTGTCATCACTTGTTTATGCATTTTATTGAAAAAGTAATGATAAGTTTTAGAGCCTCCAAGCTTACATGCATATTCCACGAAGTTTAAAAATTCAACCGAAGCAGCTTCTACTACTCGTACTTTAGATACAAACGCCATTATTTCGGTCTACTACTTTTCAAGTTGGAGCGTTATGGTATAAGAGGTGTTTTTTTGAAGTGGTTGAGGTTTTACTTGATGGATCGTACACAACAAGTTAAATTCTCATCACATCTTTCTAAAACGACTACAGTCTCCTCTGGCGTTCCTCAAGGTAGTATATTGGGGCCCCTTTTATTTATAATTTTCATTAATGACGTGCCATTACTCTTGAACGATTGCAAAATATCCTTTTACGCTGATGACTTAAAAATCTTCAGAGCTATTGACTCAAATCAGGATTGTCTTATATTGCAAAACAATATTGACATTTTATCTGATTGGTGTTTGAACAACGCTATGCAATTAAACGTAAAAAAATGTGCAGTAATAACATTTTCTAGAAAAATAGCTGGTTCTTTGCAGTATGACTACAATGTTAGCAAGGAAAAGTTGAAACGTGTCTCTCAAATTAAAGATCTTGGGGTAATATTTGACACAAAGTTGACCTTCAAGTCCCACATAGATAAAATTTCGAACAGTGGTATGGCTATGTTGGGTTTCTTAAAAAGGAGAGTCAAGGAATTCAATAACCCACATTTATGTAAAACTCTTTTCTGTACGTTGTTGTTGCCTCTGCTTGAATATGCAAGTGTTGTCTGGTCACCTTCCACTCAGGTCGACTCATACAGGGTTGAAAGAGTACAAGTGCAATTCCTACTGTTTGCTTTACGAAGCCTTCAGTTTAGTAGCTACCGTTTGCCTTCTTACAAATGTAGGCTACTTTTGCTTGATATGACCACGCTTGAGAGAAGAAGAGAGCTTGCTTCGGCAACCCTTGCATTCGATTTAATTAATTATAATTTAATTTCGGACGAGCTCCTTTCCCGCTTTATATTTGTTGATCACAGGTTTAGTTTTCAAAACAATAGAATTCTGAAAATGGAGAATCATTCTTCTAATTTCATGTTGAATGATCCTATTGCTTGTGCCATAAAAAACTTTAATTTGCATTCAGATTACTTCAACAGTTCTGTAAGTAGAAATACTTACAAAAACAAAATAATGACTAAATTTAAGACTTTATTTGTAAGATAATATGTAAGATATTATTAAAATTCTTAGGTCTAATACAATCATATTTTGTTTGCTGTTTAGATTATTGCAGTTGTAGTAATGGTTATCTAGTTTTTTTTTTATGTATTTCTAATTTAGAATTAAGAATGATTGTTATTTATTCTATTATTATTATTTTTCTTTGTAAAATAGACTTTAGTTGTCTACATATATAAATAAAAAATAAAAAAAATATTTGATGAAAAAAGAAGTTAAAAAGTTATAGAATTTAGAAAAAATGATATATCTATTGCAATCACTCATGTACCACCTACGACACAACTATACCAATCTTGATTATTTCGTTTATTATATGCATACATATTTATAACTTAATATTTCAGAAATTTCTGAAGTAAATGCATATGAATCATAAAAAAAAAAACATTATCACTCACCTCGCTTACAATTTAAAAGGAACACTATCAATTTTTTCTAGTATTTAACTGCTACGATCAACAAATCTAAAATGATTCTTATAATATAGCGGTCGTTAAACATCGAAATTCTGCGGACCACAACTTGTCAAAAAAAATACATGTTAACTTAGCTACCAACCAAATGTTAAAATATTCTACATAATCTGTCTGAAATTATTTCGAAATTTTGGCAGAGCTTACGCTTGATCAAATCTGCTGCGTTATAATCAAAAATTGCTGAGACAAAAATCGATAAACAAAAGTATAAGTAAATTCCACAATAATATCAAATAAAAATTTACTACAAATCGTTCTCGTACGAATAAAAATTCTATACTTCACCATATGTAGGCGAAACCGGGGCACAGTGTGGTACCCGGGTGGAATAGAGTTTATTTATTTATTTAATAATTCATCAGCGTATGGTTACTTACAAATTATACTACAATACATTACAAAGATTACAGTGAAACATCAGATTGTTTTTTTTTTTTTTACAAATCTGATTTTATCTGAGCAATATTAAGATTGAAATCAATGTTTCTACAATTAACGTTAAAAGCCCGTGAAATGGAAGTTATTGATTCGTTTACGGCCAGTACGATTCCAGTGCGATGGAATAGAATGTCGAGAAGTACGTAGTCTCTCAAGGATCGATAAGGCATTTTGAAGGAGAGAGCTCCTATCAAGGGCGGAGAGTCAATCTCACCTGAAATTAATTTTACTGTGACTGCAGCACTAAGAATTAATCGCCTATGTTCGAGTAACTCCCACGAAAGTAGTTGAAGTCGTTCTTTATAAGGAGGAAGACATATCAGATCTGACCAGGGAAGACCCTTCAGAACAAATCTTAAAAATCTTTGCTGTACAGACTCTATCCTATTGATATGAATATCATAATACGCGGTCAAAACAGGGCAGGCATATTCAAGAATTGAACGAAAAAAAGCACAGTAAGGTGCCTTTGCAATGTAAGGGTCGTTAAAGTCCTCACACCATTATTTTACAAAGCCCCAAATGGAGTTAGCCTTGATAACAATAGAATCGACATGGTTGTTGGAGGTAAATTTAACATTAAATAGTACACCTAAATCGCGTACTTTGCTTAATTTCTGTAAAGCAATTCCCTCTAAAACATAAATAAATTCGAATGGATTATTTTTCCTGGAAAAAGATGCCATGGTGCACTTTCCAACATTAAAAGACATACAGTTTAAGGTACAGCAATCAAAAAATAGCTTTATGTCGTTTTACGAAAGTAGATAATCATTCATACAGGTGATAATTCGAAATATTTTCGCATCGTCAGCATACAAGAGAATATTTGAGTTGGAGATGACCGAATTCACGTCATTAATAAATAAAATAAATAGAAGTGGACCAAGATGACTACCTTGAGGTACACCAGAAGCTTTTCAAATAATCGGTGAGACAGCATCTCGAAATTGTACTTGTTGGGTTCGATTAGAAAGATAGAATTTGATCCACGTAGTAAAAATAGCAGGAAATCCGAGTGAGCAAAGTTTGTATATTAGTAAATTGTGATTAATTTTTTCAAATGCCTTACTAAAATCTGTATATTCACAGTCAATTTGTTTGCCTGCTTCAATCGCTGGAATCGTAAAATTTGGAAATTCCAGCAAGTTTGTTATTGTGGATATACCTTTGGTGAACCGGTGTTGGGTTGGGCTAAGTATTGATTTGCAATGAAAGTACATTACGTCACAGATAATTGCCTCAAATAGTTTTGGAATACTACTCCTTTTGCTTTTCTTGAACAGGAGGAGTTATTGTCGAGTATTTCCATAAACTAGGGAAAACCCCACAACGAAGGGATGCGTTAAATAAAAAGCTCAGTGGAGATAAAAATGCAGAGGGGCACCTTTTAAGCACAACCGACGGTATACCATCTGGGCCGCTATTGAAACTCTCAGCGATATTCGTGATGAACTTGGATATATTGGACTCATCAATAACGAGATCCTTCATCTCTAGTGTAGTAGAGGGAAATTTTGTCAAGTATTGAAAATTCTTAAAATTAACATCACAGTCTGGGGCCTCAAATGCAGCACGAAAATGATCCCCAAGAAAGTTGTTAATTATTATGGGGTCGTCGCTAACTTCCCCGTCAAAAGACAGAGTCGCAGGCAAACCATCGGTTCGCCTTTTAGAATTGACGAAATTCCAGGACTGCTTCGGCTTGTCTTTAATTGTTTTTTTCATATCAATCAGATAACATTGATAGGCCGATTTTGAATTGGTAATAAATAAATCGCGTACCTCAGAGTAGCGCTTATAGTCAGATTCAATCCTTGAGAGACAGCACATCTTCCAGGCTTTAGTTTTCAATTGTTTTTAGATTTATTAAACCGTCGTCAAACCATGGAAATCTTTTACATGAACCATGATCGTAACCGGCACGCACCGAGTGAAACAACTAAACATAATATTGTAAAAATTATTAACAGTAGTTTCAATGTTTGTTTCATTAAGTACCACATTTTTCGGTGTCAAGGAAGTGCTGCCAGCGAGCGCCAATAATTAGAGCTAAATTAACCTGTTACTGTTCAATTACGTAAGCCATGTTAGTCTAGTTTCCCTGAGCTTTCGTTCCGTGTTTTCTTGCTCCTTTATTAGAACTTCTTATGATTTTGTAACCATGCTAATGCATACGTACTTGTTTTCATTACAACTAAAGTTAGTACATGCTTGAAGTGTGTTTAATTGTCTTTAGTTTTTTGTAGTTAAATGTGTGTTTACGTATCTTTATACTCTAGATGGAATCTGAGAGTATTATAAGTTTGCTCTAAAGTTTGTAACGCCAAGAAATAAGGCGCGGAGAAAAAAATGAATGATACAGAAGTTAAAATTATCACTCAAAAATCTCAAAACCGGATGTCCGTCCGTCCGTCCGTCCGTTCGCTCTCTAGCTTGAGAACGCGTTGAGCTAGAAAGCTCAAATTTCGTACACGTCATTTTTGAGAAAAAAGTAAGGTCAAGTTCGTGAACGGGCCAAATCGCTCCACCCCTTCTACCCCCTCCCATACAAAATGACACAAATGCGCAATTTGACAATAAACGGATTTGCTCAAAAAGTATTAAAGCTATTGGCCTGAAATGTGGAATATATTACTTTTATGATAATATCAGTCTACCGTAAGAAAATTATGCGTGTCCTCCCTCTCTTTCTACCACCTCCCATACAAACTGTACTTGTCATGAATTACTCTAAGCCAATTTACACAGAGCGTATAAAATTTACCGGGCTGAAATTGTGCACCAAATATTTATTTAAAATTGTTAGTAAGGCAAAAAAAAATTAGACGATTAGCGTCACCCCTTCTACCCCCTCCCATACAAAATGACACAATTTCGCAATTTGATATTAAATGGAATTACTCAAAAAGTATAAACGCTATTAATCTGAATTTTGGGATATATTACTTTTATAATAATTTAAATCTACAGTAGAAAAAATATTTCCGTCCTCCTTCTCCTTCCATCCCCTCCCATACAAACTACATTTTTTCATGAAATGCTCTAAGACGATTTTCTCAGAACATATAACATTTATTGAGCTCATATTTTGTAATAAATACTTAATTAATATTATCACTAAGATCAGAAAAAAATATTTGATTAGCTTCACTGCTTCTACCCCCTCCCATACAATATGACACAGTTTCACAACTTGACAAAAGATCTATTTTCTTGAAAAGTATGAATGTTACTGCTCTAAAATTTAAGAGATGTCAATTTTATGATATTCTTAGTTTTTTCTGAAAAAATCACTAAAATCCCCCCGCTCTATCTACCACCTCCCATACAAACTGCACATTTTCACTAAATCTAACACACTAATTTTCTCAGCTCATATTCAATTTTTGGAGTACGCATTTTGTATAAAACATTTTTATAGCTACTTTAGCATGATGGGGAAAAAATTAGTTCAATGCTATCACCCCTTCTAACACTCCCCATACAAAATTTCTTGGGATCACAAAACATTCTATTTCATCTAGAGTATCGTAAGATTGCGCTTTACGCGTAATCGTAGCCCTGTTATGTTTCTCCCTAACTTGAATTGTGTGCCAGACGCGGAATTGGGAAGTACCCCAGTGTGGCAAATTACTTAATTATCTGTTTTTAAAAACCAAAATACTATTCTTTGGTTTTCTGATGATATTAATGTATTTTTGTGATTATTAAATTTGCAGCTCCTTCGATTAATCCTTTTGCGTTTTAAAAACATATTTTCAACTTAGCACCCCGTTCCTCTATGTATGTTGGTATATGTTTTAAATTTTTAGTGGAATCGTTGGCAACCAAAAATCAAGCTTCATTCTGTCGAAAAAAGAAAATTCGATCCAAAAAAAAATGGTTCACCTCAGCCATTATCGAATTTTTTTATAAATTCGGGTTCTCCCTGAAAATTAACCTTTAAATTCACAGACTGTTAAAAAAACATCAAACAGCTTTGATTTAATTTGTTTACTGTTTCTCGTTCATTGGCGAACGAGTAAATAAAATAAATATGTACTTTAATTTTATCACCACTTATTTGCTAAGTACCTGTCAATTTACTGGCAAAACATGCATTCGAACGCAGCTAGCATACCAACAAATAAAACATCCGGAAAGTAAGAGCAAAGTCTAAACTCGCACATCACTCGGCTGTATAGCATCGTCCTCACGCCGAAATATTGTAACTGGCTCCTGGGCTTGTGACCCCGCCAAAAATAGTACCCATCCGTATCTAAACTCTATACGGACTTATCGATGTTCGTGCCAACCTATGGCTACATAAGACATAGACCGCACATTATTATATTTATGGTAATTCGTAGTATCTTTTTTAAGCCATCACAGATGCATTTGGCTCGGACTGATCTCGAAAGACGAATTCGAACGTAAATAGATAGGATGTTCACAAACTCTTGTTGACGTAGCGCACTTCTTCTTCTTCCTTTTAATAAAAAGGGCCGCATTTCTACATCCAAAGTCTATAAATAAACACGACTTACGGTAGCAAAAAAAAGTATTCGCTTCATTTGAAGATTTTGTATAGCATCTCGGTGGAGATATTTAAGCGAGATGATGCGCGAAAATAAGCGACACTTTCGCGTGCCCCGCAATACTAAGCAACTTATTTTAAGATGACACGAGGTGATTCCAAGATAAAAAATCTGTTTTAAGCGTGTTTTTCTGTGACTAGAATTAGCTGAAAGGACCGCATTGTTAGCGATCTTGTGTCATGACGTATTTATCGAGAAATACTTAACGCATTATGCTACGTAATCGTCTGATTCGAAGAATCATCTGAGCTCAATTAAATTTCTTTAAACTATAAAATTGTAAGTAACAAAAATTTGGTGAATTTTTTTTCCAAGCAGTTAATTTTCAGCAAAAAGAATGATTTGATATGTTGTTCTTTTAGAAAACCTTCGTAGTCGACTGTAATAAATTCGATTTGATAGAAATATACGAAAATAATATAGTGAATTATAAATAAATATAGTGAATTGTACACATTGAAAGGAAACATTTGGGATTTTACACTGCTTCGTCTTATTATTCGTGACGTATCACTAAAATATCTCAGCAGAGACCGAAACGTCACAAATAAAAAATCATTTACAGTGTGAAATCCGGAAATCTTTCCTTTCAATTCGAAATGCACTATGTGAACATTCACCAAACCACACATGTCAGTTACATTTACGAAAAAACTCAAGCAAACCATATCCCAAATTAAAAATTTAATATTTTTAGTAATCCTAGTGAAAAAATAATAATACTTTGTTTGAAGTTAATTTCGAATATATCAAATATCCCCTACATAGCTTTGATCTTTAGATTTTGTGCACTTTCGCATCGTTGTTCTATAGGTAAACCTGTACACAATTTTTAAGATTCATTATTTTTTGCTGAGATCTTTATCAAACTGAACGATCAGTTTGCTGACAAATAAGTCAGAACAGTCTGAATCTGGAATCAAAAATCGCTATGAAAATATTCACCATAACAACGCTTCTGCTTTCAGCTCAATAATAATTCTTATTAGAAAATATAATATGGTATAAAATATTTTATTAATTCTTTTAGTCACGTAGCGATTCCTGTTTGCCAGTCAATTAATAACAATTTAAAATTATTTCTAGAAACTTACCAAATATCAATACGCTGAAATTTCATTAAATTGAAAATTTCAATTAAATTTTTATTATGCGATTCAAAACTATAATGAAAGTCTTACCAGTAGTATCGTATAATGGAAGTCATAAATCTTTTGCTCTAACAAGAGGAAATCAGTTTTCAGTCGTAAAATAGAGAAGAAAACATTCATTCATTAAATTGACCGGAAAAATTTCGTAAGTGCAGAGAGGTACGTCACATTTTGTAAACAATTTTCTCTCGAAATAGAAAGAACACTTAAGTGGGTTTTTCAAAGAATTTAAACAGAAAATTGGAACAAACATTTTGATGAAAGTGTCGAGTTTGTTAAGAAATATTGTTCAAAAGGGATTCAGTTTTAATGAAAAAAGACAAGTTTTGGCAGGTGAATGGGAAAGTTTTGAAATTACAAAAAAAAAACCTATTAGAAAAAGTTATTTTAGAGTTAATTATACGCAAAATATTGTGAAGGAATTGTAACAAATTTTTATACTCTAGATAAAATCTGAATATGGCAAGTTTTCTCCAATGATTTTCGCAACGATTTGACAAATGAGTCTCTGAGAACAATGGACTAGGCAGTAGATCATATCTTCACTCAGAACGTTTAAGACTAGATGTTGTATGATTCCTAGCATGGAAACGCCTTGATCTAGATCTTTAAAATATTGTGCACTTGATTTTTGTTTAAAAGTAAGCAACGTGGAGTAAACATTTTGTCCATTTTTCGCACCTCTGATGCAAAATGATTAACGATTTCGCAATAATTTGCTTTTCTAGAAACTGTACAAGATCAATTCTAACAAAAACAACCTTTGCCACAAAAAAAATAAAAGATTTTTCAGAAAGCTGAAAAACTTCCGTACGATTCTTGATGTACCACCGTTTACAATGCTAAGATATAATGCTCGTACAAAGCCACCAATGGTACAGAAATTTTTTTTGACGCTCAAAAACTCGATTTCAAGTGTCTGTCCGTTTGTGCGTCTGTTAACAACATAAACCTTGAACCCTCTGGGCTATCGTGCTAAGATGTGTTGTATGTTGAACCCGCTATATCCCTAAACTCCTTCTACCCCCTCCCAAATAAATTTCATGAAATTTAGAAATTTTAAGAAATTGATTTTCTTCGAAACTGTTTAAGCTCTCAATTTCAAATTTGGGTCAAAGTATAATGATATATACATCCTTAATATCACAAATACTCATCTGATTCCCTCACTCCTTCCACCTTCTCCCTCCACCTCCTACAAACCTACAAATTAGAAAAATTCAGTTTTTCAATTTTCATTGAAACTAGCAAATCTGAAAAGACGAATTTTTGCCATAATTAGTTTTAATATAATTGCAATTAATATTAAAAAAATTATCAACTTCACCTCACTCTTCTAGCACCTCCCATACAAATCTCACCAAATTTTATAATTTCAAATAAATTATATTTCTTCGAAACTGTCAAAGCTATCAACTTTAAGTTTTGTGGAAAGTTTAATAATAGAAATATCATTGTCGACGAAAAATTTTGATTTGATCCTTATACTCCTTCTATCCTCTCCCATACATATGCCTATTCTTGGTAAAAACATTAGGAAAAGTGCAAGTAGAACACTAGAAAAAGTATAAACTTAAAATTTTTTCCAGAATTTTTCCCTGAGTAATTGCAATAAATGCTAGAAAAATAATCAGCATTGCCTTACTCCTTCTAGCTTCTCCCATACAAATATCAATATTATAAATTTAAGAAAAGACTTTGTCCTTCGAACATATGAGAGCTATCAATTTTGAAATTGAAACAAAGCATGATGATAAAAAATGTTGATAAGCAGTTTCGGAATCATCTAAAATCATCCTCTGCCACCTCCCATACAAATACCATAGTTTCAGGAAAACTATGTCAAATTTCTTTGAAAATAATAAAAGCTACAAATTTTAAATTTAGCAAGAAACGTTTTGCATGTCACGTTCAGTGTCATATACAAAGACTACAAAGCCTCACCTCTCTGCTTGTACCACCTCCCATACAAAAGTCACTATTCACTATTCGAAAGAATTTGACGTGAAATATTTTCCGGTTCATTAAACTCCCATTTGATCTAGGCCCAATCATAATTCTGTTGTGTTTTTTGTCCAAATTTAGATTGGCAAAGAGTTGGCTTCATTGCAGATCAACAGAAGGTGCTGTTATCAGGAAAACCTTTTTTTGTGACAAAGGTCGTTTTTGTTATTAACCCCTCAATTGATCATGTAAAGTTTAATTCGAAATAGATAACAATCTTAAGGTAAGGTCGACACAGCAGCTTTGGTTTTATGGTCCAATTTGCTGCGTTCATTAATTCAATGATGTTAGCTTTGTGCGTCAAATGGTCTTTACATTCGCGTATGTCTGATTCAAAAAAATGTTGTTAAGAATGTTTATTTAGTTGATAGAAATGAGCAATATGCAAAAATTCTCTACTCAAGAAGGAGTAAAAGTGTTTTCGTCCTCAACCGGAAATGAAATAATTAGCAATAAATATAAATAAATGAATCATCAAAAATTCTATTTCTATCGAGTCTCGCAATCAGTCTCTCCGCGCACACTTGCATCAATATACCCCAGCTACTAAATTTTTAGGTTAGGTTAGGTTAGAGTGGCGACCTTAGCTCACATAGAACCCTTGGGATCCATAGTTATACCACATGAATTGAGGAAAACTTAATGAGTATCATATAGCGGTGGTACAAGTTCATTATTGAGATAAATCGGCCAATTTCAATAAATTATTTTTTTTACTAAACGACATATGTTATAGGCAATTTCCGACTTGCAATGCAGAAACACAGCTATGGAAGAAAGGTAGAGAAAGAGGAGTTAGAATGTCTGTAACGAGTGGCGACGCATGTATAGTTTTTTGTTGTTCTGGCTGCTACTGTAATATTTTCACAAATTCTATCAGGAACTGAATAATATAAAGAGAACAGAAATTATCTACTGAGTACGCAGACCTTCCAGAAGTGGAACAGTTTCACTTTTACATCGTTTGCCCATTTTATTTCATTGCCAGTAGCAACTGAAAAATTCGTGCTTAAAAAATCCTACTGCCTGGAGTGGGAGTCAAACCCAGCAAATATGAAGCAAATATACTGCAACTAAGCCGCGGAGGCCTTGATAAACAACAAATTAAAAGCTACGCACTTGAAATTTTGTATAAACACCTTTCAAGAGAAATAAAATAAAACAGTGCCACAATTTTTACGATTCAACTCCACTACAAACAAATCTTTTGTTCAGTGAATACAAAATATACGGAATTTTATAGGAATTCCATCGAACTTACTTTATCAAACTGCCCATCCACCCTGTCTCTACCCCTTCCATACAAAACCAAACTCGCATAAATCTATTAACGAGATATTTCACTATCAGAATTCCTTAATGCAAGAAATCGCCAGAAATTGATTCCAAATGTAAAAGATAAAAATCGATTTATCTTCTGGCTCAACATTTAGTGAAGGGAAAAAAATAAACATCAAGTACATAAAAAAAATAATACAAGAAATAAAATAATTTGCTTAACCTAAACGGAATAATTCCTGTTCTAAATAGAAACATAACAGAATTATGATTGGGCGTAAAGTTCAATCGTATGATATTCTAGATGAAATGATAAAGAGAAAAAAGGTATGTCATCTCAAATTCTTTCGAATAGTGAATAGTGGCTTTTATATGGGAGGTGATAGAAGCAGAAAGGGGAGGTTTCTAATTTTTATATTTGACACCGAACGTGGCAAGCAAAAGGTTTCGGACTGAATTTAAAGTTTGTAGTTTTCATTAATCTCAAAGAAATTGGACATAGCTTTCCTGAATTGGGGCATTTGTATGGGAGGATGCAGAAGAAGTGCAGGGTTCTAAGTGATTTTGAAACTGCTATCAACATCCATATCACTATGCTGTAGCTCTTATATAAATTTATAATGGAGATATTTGTATGGGAGGGGGGTGAAGGAGTGAAGCGAAGCTTATAATTTTTTTTTGCATTTACTACAATTATTAAGGGACAAATGTTAAGTTAGTACTTTTTTTAGTTTTAATGGAAATCGATATAATGCATTTACCAAAATTATGCAGGAGGTAGAAGGAGTATACGAATCAAATCAAAATTTTTCGGCAATGATATTTCTTTTATTAAACTTTCCACAAAACGTCAATTCGATAGCTTTGACAGTTTCGAAGAAAAATAATTTAATTGAAATTTCATAATTTCGTGAGATTTGTATGGGCGGGGGTAGAAAGAGTGAGGTGAAGTTGATAATTTTTTCAAAACTAATTGCAATTATATTAAAATTTATTCTGGCAAAAAGTCGTTTTACAGCTTTGCTAGTTTCAATGAAAATCGAAAAAATTAATTTCTTAAAATTATGCATTTGTACGGGAGGGTGTAGAAGGAGTGAGGAGGTCTCATCAATATTTTGTGATGTTAAGGATGTTTAAAAAAAAGTCTATTTGATATGTAACTTGAGGCAATAAATAAACTGAATTTAATTGAGTAAGTATTGCAACAATCTTTTTGGTTTAATCTCATGCGGGTTATATGTGTGTGTGACAGCTAGTTCATTGAATCGAAGCAATTTCCAAGATTTCACTATCAGTAAAAATCGCACTATGAATACAATTGTAGAGATTTTAATATAGTTCAATCTCGATGGACTCAGTAACAGCTGAAGCAATTGAAACGACCCCGAATTGAAAATGTAAAACAACTAAACGATTTATCGAGTGAGTTGTCGTACAGTGCTATATACTATGTATGATAAGCAATTATACATGAAGCATTCAGGACAAAAGAATGTATGACAGGCATGGAAATGATTGATGAAAATTGAAAATATAATCAGTTGAAGCTCGTAGCTCTGAAGTTGACATATTTTTAAAGATTGCGGAAATTGATTTTGAAATGTTTCGAAACCATAAATTATAATTTTTTTTAATAATTTAAGGGCAATTCAATATAAAAACTCTAAGGGTAGAATTTAGAGGCAGACATGTTTCGTTAATTCAAATAATGAGTTTTCCAAACTATTGCGCAAAAGTTGCCATGATCTTATTTTTGCAAGATTCTCTGTCATCATTGATCTATTAAGACTGTGATGCGTTAAACAACGAAATCTGTCAATACGCTGAGACCATTTACAGTGACCGACAAAAGTCTACATACAGCACCAATTTTCGCTGCTTGACGAGCCCAACAGCACTATTTGAAAAAGGAATGATGTAGTCTTGTTAATAATCTATTTTTATTGATATATAATAAAAAAAATTTTTCTCCAATATAAACTTAACATTCTATTCATAAAAAAAACCACAAAATAGCGTCGACAAAAGTCTACGTACTATCATAAGATCCACCAAAAACTTCATTACAGAATTTACATTTCATTTCAAAACTCATGCCCACCATGGGCGTCTATAACTGCCTGCAAGTGTATTGGCATTGATGCGACCAAATTCTCTTACTCGTTATGCGTTATTTGAAACCAATTCTCAATGAGCTTCTCTTTTAGCATTGTAGCACTTCTAATGTCGTGTTTTCTTATTTTTCGATCCAGAGGTTCCCAAACGTGCTCGATGACATTCCAGTCCGGAAAGTCGGTAGTTGTTCCAATCTATGTCCTTTTAGACATATTGCATCAAGAACATTCACCCCAAAGGTATTTCCAAATAAAACTTAAAGTGTTAATTTTTGCCAGGGTTAATAATTCATAAAAAAAATACAATCACTTATTAGTAAAATACTTTTTTCCAATTATCATCATCCTCTCTATGAACGTTGCTGCAGTGTTTTAAGTTGATTTAAAAGTTGTGACAATTCGATGGAATAAATTGGAGCACCGACTCTAATCTTTATATTTTTGAATTGAAGCCTCCCTTCCAGTTTTATTTTTATTACCTATGCCAAGCAAAATGATTGTGTAGCATTTCAAGTGAACTTGTTTATAGTCCTCACTAAAATCAGTCTTAATAAATGGGAAGCCAATGCTTGCTCATCTAAATTCCAATAAAACACTTTTTGAAATCAGTACTGGATCCTTTTTGCAATTAATTTTAAGGGCTACAAATGGCGAATTTTGTGCATTCAAAAGATTTTTAAGATCTTTGAAATCAGCTAACCCCAAGCTATGCACATGGTATTTTTCAGAACGTTGGTTGACCAACTGTTCTCAATCCCACGGTCCTAGCCGTTTAGTAAGAACCATTGAGCAATTGTCTTTATTTGTGGATATTTATTTAAGATATAAAACAAGGCAATGAAATATTTTAGTTCCACCCGCAGCAGTTATCTAACCAATTACTTTTTTTTCAATTTTGGAGGCAGGCATGTTTTTAACAGTCCATTTCAAAAGAAAGAAAGCCATTTCACATCCACGACCACCATTTGATTCATCTCAAATAAAAAAATGAGAGGAACCATCAAATGAATCAAACGCTGTGTAATTAAATGCCCACACTTTTCTTTTTAAAAAAACTAAACTATTGTTGCGAGCTAGGGGTTCGCCGAGATTTCAAGTAAAACACAATTAGTTAAAAAATAAAGGATAATTTATTTATTCGCACGTTTATTCAATTTCCACTTAATTATTACTATACGGCACCACTGATATCGCGTTCTTGCACCGGTTCTCGCCTTCTATAATGTCGCTGGCTGAATGACTGCTGCTGTCTGAAAGTTGCGGATATATATACCAAATCTCCCAGTTCTCGAAGCTTCCGTCAGGTGTCGTTGAGTGTATCTCGACTATTCTAGAACTTTAATTGCCTACATTTTGGAGTATACAGTTCCGTTGGGTGTTTACTTGAATGTTCTAGATGGCGTTTTACATATTCGGGGATACTGTTCTTGTATATTCCAGAAACATCAATTACGTGGTTGCCAGATCTATAACACTATTAATCAAAAGTGACATTGGTAAACTTTTCTGTCTTGTTCTTAGTGAATACCTCAAATTAACATTACTGAGGTGCTCCTAAGGAGAATATATAATTTGAAGAGCCTGATTGGCTGTCTCATGTTGGTTTACTTTTTGATTTGGAAATTTTCGAAAATTTTTTCCATAATTCGTTTTCTCTCTTGGTTGCTAATATTCAGTCAGCAATAAAGCAATTTTCAGTGCAATGGAGTTTTATTTCAGGAATTTCGAGTCTTACAATTTGTATTAATTTTTGGTTCGTATATAAGCTAATGACTTTAGCAACGGACAATTTAACGCGGGACAGAGATAATAGCATTGAGCTTAAGTGTTCCAGATAAGGATAGCGAAACAATTGTTTCGAAAACTTAACGATTGTTTCGGAAAATTTAACGTGGAACAGAGTTAGTTGCAATAGGCTTAAGTACGCCAGACAAGAATAGCGAAACGAATATTTCAAAAAATTTCGAGCATGTGGCCAATAAGAGAGGGAAATACTTTCAGTCCCATATTCTTACAAGCCAAAGAATGCTCATAGTCTCTCCATATTATATATCCTCCTTGAGTGCTTCTAATGCTGTTTTTCTATTCCGGAATTTTCCTCTGCAGTCATATTTCTTTTTGCAGCCTCAAACGCATCCCAAGTATAACAAGTGTCAATTCCAGGAGTTTCATTTGCTACACTGAAATGAATTCAACTGCAATAATTACGGAAGAACCACAACTTTCGAATTCGATTCACTTCAGCATAATCGTAATTGGTATCAATCAAATTATTTTACTTGCATTTTCCGCTAATTTAAAAATAAATTCCACGGAATTTCACACTCACCCAAAAAATGCGTGATCGGAAAATATTTGTTTTTATTGTGCTACCATATGATATTAATATTCTATTTAAATGAAGTGTTGAAAAAAAAATGTCACAACTCATTCAATTCGAAGAATTTGAGCTTGATAGGCGCACTAAACTGACGCCAATAAGATTCTGCCGCCAAACCGGTGCCAGAATAATCATCTTAAATATTACCTATGTGAAAGACAAAATTTAATTCTTTTTGTAGTCCACCTACATTAAATATGACTTTTCTCATTAGGCCTGCTCCTGATCGAATAGTACACAATTCCGTTGCAGCCATACTCCACTTTGGTTTTAAACATTTCAATATTTCTTTAAATACGCCCTATTTTCGTATGCAGGCCCTTAAACTATCTTATGAAGAAATCTTCGCAGCACACATTAGTTTCATTCTAAAGATCAAAATCTACGGTTAAGCTGTTCGGTGTGATGCTGATCTCAGAAAATGTCTTCAGAGTGTCGCTATTTTTACATCAGTTTCACGGTACAATCTGCGCGGATAAGACACATTTTCATCTCGATATCCATATATTTTACTAAATCTTAGATGAAGCAATATTAATTTGAAACGAAAATTTAATTATGTTTTAGTGCGGATTTGTAATTCGGGAGGCGTACAAAGATGAAAAAAAATTAAAAGTGAAATGAGTTCAGTAACCTCCAGGTATTAAGTGATAAAACCGTGAAGTGAGAAAAAAATATCTTAACTGCGCTGTTTTGGCAAGCGACCCAATCGTAACGTGTGCCAGAAAAAACCCCACTTAAGTGTCACAAGAAGTTTTTTTTAGTATTAATCCGCTTGACTAATGGAATCTGAAAAATCTCTGCAAGCGGATATAAGAAAGCAGTGCATGTCATCGGGCATTAAGATTTGAAATAAGACTAAGAGACGATTTAACCCTACTACTATGGCAGTTTACATTCATTTATTTGTCCTTTTCTGTTTGTCGAGCGTAACTGAAAGTTTATTTAGCACCGCAATACTCTACGAGGACGACATGCTGGCGCAACACTTCAGACACGACGATTCGACTGGAAATAGCCAAAATGATGCCAAAGATCGGTCGCAAGATCGCCGAAAAGATGATGCATCTTATGCACTTAAGGCAGATGTTCAAGCAGGCCATAAAACTAATGGATTTCATGAATTTAATGCCGCGGAAATCGGCGATGAGGCGCACCATTTTCATGTGAGAGAGATGGCCTACGAAGGCGAAGACGACATTAATTATGCAGTCGATCCTGGCGAACATAGCGATCGAGAAGATAAAGGTATCTTGTTCAATGATCCCCCCGAGGACTCGGAGGAGGTTTATAGTAAGGAAGAGCCTTACATTTATAACCGAAGACAAATACCGGAGAAACTAATGTTTACGGAGGAAGTAATCATAAGACAGGGTCGTGTCAAGGGTATTGTTAGGAATATGCATCCCAAATCCGGTTTGGATGATGTCAATCAATTTTTGGGACTGCCATATGCCGAAGCACCAGTTGGAAGTAAAAGATTTATGCCACCAGGTAAGAGTTAGTAAGCGATTGACTTTACTTAAGCATCAAATAATTGTTTTTGCTAAAAATGAGTTCATTTGTAAGTTTAAAATTTTCGCATTTGGAAATAAATACTAGAATCCGAAAAAAAAGAAGATTTGTAGCATCCTTAAATCTCTTTTAAATCTTTATGAAATCTGATTGTATTATTTTGGCCTTAACGTTTCTATCACGAAGAAATAAAGCTCATACGAAGTCGCCAAGAATTGAAAAATCTAGGTTATCGCTTAAAAACTTCGAAATCTAGTATCCGCCCATTTATACGATAACTCCCGAATGCTTTGAGCTATCAAGCTGAAATTTTGTTCATGAAATTTTTAGCAAAAAAACAGCATTGCTATTGAACGGGCTACATCACTCCCTAGCTAGAGTATAGCCTAGTGGGTAGCGTGGTGGTTTACAATGTAAGAGTCGTGAGTTCAAATCCCGGTCAACGCATAATTCCAGCCTCAATCTACGAAAAATGAAAAATTCGCAGATAGAGGGTTGTGCGAAGAGCTAAAAACCCTTCCACAATAAGTAATGAAAATGTTAAGGAATCTGAAAATCAGGAGGCCAAGGCCCAATTTGGGCTGTCGCACCATTGAAGAAGAAGCATACATCACTTCCTGCTATCTCCTCCCATAATTTTAGCACACTTTTGGCATGGGTACCCTTATATCCGGGATATCTAAATTTCCGAAATAAAATTTCGTAGATAGGAGTTTGTGGGCTATCAACCGTTCTATAGTGACATACAAAATTTAGGGAAACATAAATTTCACACTAAGGCCTGATTTGGGTTGTAGCACCGTTGAAGATGAGAAATTTTACACTTCTATAGTACATTCACCTATTTTTTCGCCAGACCATATATTTTTCGTTCTAACAACGAAACTATGAACAAGGTTTCGTTATTCAGTCCGTAGTTTGATCTAAATTCATCTATAGCTTACAAATGAGCCTCATTGCTGCGACTCTCAGGACGTTAACAGAATTAATGGGGTTCCTTTAGGTCCGGGCAGAACAATTTACCGGCAGTCAGGAGCATGGGGTGGAGAAGACACGACCCAGAGGAGACCACTATCCTTGAAGGTGTTGCGTAAAACGACTGAGATCAATATGAACAAAGGAAGGGGAAAGGAATCTGTGGGATCCTGCAACTATCGGTACGTCCATAAGTGTTGCAAGAAAACAGCTTAATTGTTGCGATACGGAACCTGGAAAATTCCTAGTTACATTTTTTTTATTCTCGGAATGCGACCCACTCAACCTTCTGAAGTACTTCCGCGAGTATTTATGTTCCCCGTGCTCCATTACGCAAGGCATCAATAAGAAACCCAAGAGTCATTCGGAATAAAAACAGAGAAAAAAACAAATCATCTGAAAAGAAGTATCTATTACAATCCCTATCTGAGTCACCCTTTAACCTAGAAACACTCACTATGAATAACTTTCAATGAATTTAATTTTGACGTAATATTCTGAAAAGATCACAAAGAAAATTGAATTTGTTTTGTTTACAAGTAAAAATCTGAAAAAATAAACGGTAATGTACCTAGTCCTGCCATAAGTTCTGTCACATAATTTCTCACATTGGCAACAACTTTATTTTATGAGTGACATTTCAATATCGGCCAGTTTTATAACGTCATAATGTTGTTGACAGTTGATGGTCATTTAAAGTGTGTTCGTTAACGTGTGAAGATGGAATGGGGTGTAATAGAAAACCGAACTGCAGTGATTGCACTACATAAGTGTGGAAAATCCGCGAGTGAAATTTTCAAGTTGTTGTGCCCGTTAAAAATAACGCAAAGATTTGTGTATCGTGCGATCCAGAGATATAACGCGATCCAGACTATTGAAGATCGACCTCGTTCTGGACGTCCGCGTGATGTACGTTCTTCTGCTGCCATCAAAGCGGTCGAGAGTCGAATTCGTCGAAATCCGCTTCGTAAGCAACGACTCATGGCTCGAGAGATGAACATCTCCACCCGAAGTATGTCTCGCATCATAAAATCTGACCTCGGGATGAGTGCCTTTCGACGATCAACGGGACATTTGCTGACTGAGCAGTTGAAGCAAATTAGGAGCACCAGATCGAAAGAGCTCATTCGGCGGTACGGCAACAACAAACATCGAGAAATTTTGTTTACCGATGAAAAAATTTTTACGGTGGAGGAACATTTCAACCGCCAAAATGATAAGGTGTATGCCCACAGCTCCATGGAAGCCCGACAAGTTGCCACTAGGGTACAGCGAGGACATCATCCAGCATCAGTCATGGTATGGTGGGGTGTCAGCTACGAAGGGGTCACCGAGCTTCATTTTTGCGAAAAAGGCGTAAAAACTGCAGCGAAAAATTATCAAACGGACATCCTGGAGGGATGTGTGAAGCCGCTGAACTCTACGCTATTCAACAATCGACATTGGGTTTTCCAGCAAGATTCTGCGCCAGCCCACAAAGCTCGAACCACACAAGCGTGGTTGGAAACCAATATTCCACAGTTTATAAGGGAGACGGAATGGCCTTCTGGGAGCCCAGATTTGAATCCCCTGGACTACAAACTGTGGGCGGAGTTAGAGTCCATGGTGTGCACGAGACGACACCCAAATATCGAGAGCCTTAAGCGATCTTTGACAGAAGCATTAGCTAATTTTCCGCTAGAAACAGTGCGTACTGCTATCGATGACTGGCCCAACAGATTAAAGAGCTGTGTTAAGGCTAAAGGCGGCCACTTTGAATAATTTGTTGCTTATTTTACTTCCATTAGTATGCCAAAATAAAATATATTTTCCTTTGTCAAAAACTCTTTTTCATTTATACAAAAATTGCCCATATACGTGTGACAGAACTTATGGCACGACTAGGTATAATATAAAATAAACAATAAATATAAATAAATAAAACACATGAAATGGGCCGAACTACTTCCTATCTTACGAACATATTTTGGCACTAAAACAAATCATCATCACATGTAAAATCCTAAATTAGCTCACTTTGGCACGTTGTCGTCTTTAATTCCTGGCTAGTATTCGTATACTTGCTCTATGACCGAAAATAATTCTTTAAATAAATCAACAGGCGTCACTTAGATTCAATTATAAATTGGCCATCAACATCATTGAATTACCCTGCAAAGGAATCCGTCCTTTCGTGTATTAAAAATACTACTTTTTTTTCGTTCGTATTGAAAATAACCTAATAAAACTTTCACTGCATGACAAATAGCTACGTAGTATTGAATAGTGAATTATTTGTTTTTTTGGATTTCTCATACTGTGAAATTATTTGGCAATTCGTCAATGTTACCAGCATGCATAGATCAATGGTGCCAGCAGGCAATTTTACTTAATCGGGAAGATAATATATAAATAAATAGTAAGTGGTACGTAATTAATGGCTATGGAATGTATGATTTTTAGAACGACTGTGTTTGATAAGTCGAATTGCAGATGAATTTTGCTATTTAAAAAATATATAGTGTCAGGGCTTATGATAACCATCTTCTGGAAATTAACTTGTTGATTGTAATAAGAAGTTTTTATTGTGAAGTTTCCGATGTGCCGATATTGAGTAAGCTTTTTTTTACTTAGTAGGAAAGATTAGTGTAATGTTGGGCCTGAGATATTGTTGGCATCTGGTCTATGCATAGACGGTGCACACGTAAAATAAACTATGCAGTACTCTAAACGTGCCTTTATGAGTCAATTTAATTTGCTTTATTATGTGACATATATGTTTTTGTAATTTTAAATTGACAAAGCAGTATTTCTTTTAAAACCTCCCAACAAAATTTAACCACTATCAGATAAATGGAATGAATCCTTTTAACCTCGATCGAAAAATACCAATAAAAATTTTAAAATTCTATGAAAGTTCACTTCACAAATTCAGTTCAAAAATCATAACACAATTATGACTGGGCGTAAAGCAAACGTGACATGCAAATCCATGCTGAATTTAAAGTTTGTGGCTTTTATAATTTTCGAAGAAATTGAACGATTTTAGTCTGAATTTATGACATTTATATGGGAGGTGGCTTAGGAAGTGGTGCTAATCACATTGCTTTTTGCAATTTTAAAGTCGGTAACTATCATATGTTCGAATGAGAAATACTTTTCTTGAATTTCAAGTACAAAAATTTGTATGCGAAGGGGTAGAAGTAGTGAAGCAAAGTAGTTTTTTTTTAGCATTTGTTGCAATTATTAAGAAACCAATTCTGGCATCATTAAACGACGATCTAATGTTCAAGTCGATAGCTGAAACAGTTACGGATCAGTTTCTTTAAATTCCAAAATTTCTTGAAATTTGTATCGGAGGGGTTAGAAGGAGTTTTCGAACTTAAAGTTACCTTTTATCTAGAAATGGAAAAAGACAAATTTCAGCACGATAAGTCAAAGCTTTCGAGAGTTATGTTGTAGACAGGCGGTCAGACAGACGGACGGACTGTCACACGAGATTGAGGTTTTTGACCGACAACAAATATTTCTGTACCCTTGGCGACTTCATGCGAGCATTATTTCTTAGCGTTACAAACGGTAAGGCAAACACAATATACTCTCAGATTTCATCTCGAGTACAATAAATAATCTGCACGAAATCATTCTACCACACCTCCAGTTACAATCTTTGAAAATTCGACAATCTTATTTATAACTAGCAAACGCCCGCGACTTCGTCCGCATAAAATTCGCAATAATAAGTGATTTTTGAGAATGTAGTTAGTAATATATTATATGGGATATATTATCCGCGTACTTTAATGGCTCTTTGAACACAATGTTTTGTATTTTGTTGGAATCAGAACCATAAATTATTAAGAATGATAACATGATACTCGCATTTGAATGGGAGAGGCTCGTGATCAAATCAATCCCGTGATTTGAGACCATATACGTATTGAAGAGCATTTAGGACATGTGAATAATAACAGCTTGTGTTTAAACAAAAGCCCAAAAAAAATAACATTAAGCTTGAAAATCTAACAGGACTACGATTGTGCGTAGAGCCCAATCATACGATATCATAGATGAAATCGAAATTTTTATGATATTATGAAATTTTGTATGGGAAGTGGCTGCACTAAACTAATTCTTTTCACAGCATGCTAGAGTAGCTATAAAAATGTTTTGTATCAAATTTATGCTTCAAAAATTGAGCAGGTACTGAGAAACTTAGTGCATTGAATATAATGAAATTGTGCAATTTGTATGGGAGGTGGTAAAAGGAAAAGGGGTTTTTTGGTGATATTTCGGGAAACAACTATAATCATCATGCAATTGATATAGTTTAAATTTCAGGTCTGTATCATTCACGCTTTTTAAGAAAATCGAATTTTTGTAAAGACGTGGAATTGTGTCACATTGTATGGGAGGGGGTAGAAGGAGTGAAGCTACTCGGTTAATTTTTTCCCGTTATTAATAATGCTAATTTAGGATAGAGTACGAAATTTGAGCTCAATGAAAGTTATATGTACAGAGAAAATTAGTTTAGAATATTCATGAAAAAGTTCAGTTTGTATGGGAGGTGGTGGAAGAAGTAGGGGGTTTTAAGTGACTTTTTGAGAAGCAACTATAATTAATTTACAATTGACGTATTTTAAATTTTAGATCAGTAACATTTACAGTTTTCAAGAAAATCGGATTTAAGTAAAGTCGTGGAATTGTGTCACATTGTATGGGAGGTGGTAGAAGGAATAAAGCTAATCGGTTAATTTTTTTCCCGATATTAATAATAATGCAAATTAAGGATTAAGTACAACATTTAAGGTCGATGAAAGTTACACGTACTGAGAAAATTGGTGTATAGCATTTCATGAAAAAGTGCAGTTTGTATGGGAGGAGGTGGAAGGAGTAGGTGGTTTTAAGTAAATTTTTGAGAAACAACTATAACCATTACGCAATTGATATATTTCAAATTTCAGATCTGGATCATTCACGCTTTTCAAGAAAATCGAATTTTTGTAAAGTCATGGAATTGTGTTATATTGTATGGGAGGGGATAGAAGGAGTGAAGCTACTCGGTTAATTTTTTTCCCGATTTTAATAATAATGCAAATTAAGGATAAAGTACAACATTTAAGCTCGATGAAAGTTACACGTACTGAGAAAATTGGTGAATAGCCTTTCATAAAAAAGTACAGTTTGTATGGGAGATGGTGGAAGGAGTAAAGGGATTCAAATAATTTGTATACCATAGATCACCTCTCTGATAAAAATAGTAAGTTCTAAATTTGAAATGATTTGATCGAATGGTTTTGAAGAAAATTTGATTAGTATATATTTTTGAAAATGAGTCATTTTGTATGGGAGGGGGTGGAAGGCGTAGGGGTATTGAAATGAGACCACACGCAGATTACATCTCGTTGCACATATAGCAAACTGTGAAAGTTACATAACAATCGGCCTAGCCGTTTTTGTGTGAAAACCGGAAAGACAGACAGACAGACAGACAGAGAAAATTTTTAAAAACGTTTTTTTCTGCTTAGTTTTTGCTAAAATAAAGCAGAAAACTAGCTTATAGCCATTTCTAAACAAATAACAGACAGGCACTACAATTATATTTATATAGATATAAATGAAAAATATCAATTTAAGATAATTTTCTTGAAATAAAATATAATAGCCTAAGTACTTACTAATGATGGAGCTACAGCCCCAATTGGGCACTGGCCTTCTTTATGCTATCTAAGAAATCCATCCGCTATACATATTAACATATATACGATCAGAGTACGAGAACTCCCAATCCCTTGACGATAAAAAGACAATTTTTGGATAGATTATAAACAAAGGTCCTAACTCTAATTTTGACTCTAATTTCTGGTGGCTTGTTGTGCAAGGGAGAGGCGGCAGAAGGAGTAGAACCAAAAACCGCAAGTTCGAATATCTCAATTATCTCTCCAGCAAGAAAACTGAAAATTGACACACATACAGAGGAGTTCGTGGAACGAACTTTACAAATAATTAAATTCTTGCATTCATTGGAGGCCAAAAAAGGCGCTAAGATCAAATTGCTGGCCGAATCTTTTTTTTTTTCAATTGATTATATTTTAAGAATTACCACAAAATGTTCATAGTTCAGAACCATCTGGACTAGCTCCACCACAATTATCTTTGCAGGGGGGAAATTTCATCGTCATGAGGTACAAAGAGAAATACTTAAAAATTAATATCTGAACTATTGGAACTTGAAACATACTCGTATATTAAGCTACTTTAGTGAATTATGGGGAAAAATATAAGTTTTCCAAAATAGTACACCATTTTGAAAGTTTCCGAGATTCAAATCATTTTAACTCAAAACTCACTACCGATGGTGTAGTGAATGTTTTCACAGTGCATTTTGAATTCAAAGAAGAGAATTCCCGCAGTTCACACTGTTTTGATTTTTCGTATTCTTGACGTTTCTAAATGGAGAAGTTTCATGAAGGTCTCAGCAAAGACCGAAACGCCACAAATAATAAAGCAAAACAGTGTGCCATCCGGAAAACTTTTCTTTCAGTTGGATGTCAGGCTATAAGGCTATAGTGTTAATAATTTTGGTATGAGTTTTTATTTGAGGTGTGTAAGGAGAAGTAGGTGGTGACCCAAATTTCAAAAAATGATAACTAGTAACAAAATTAGTACACTGTATTCCATGAAATCGTGCAGTTTGTTAAGGAAGTGAAAAAAGGTGAAACTAGCTTAGTGTTATTTTTTTTTAGAATAAACACAAATGTCATGTTTCAAATTGTACATTAGTATCTTTTAGACTTTTCAAGAAAATCGAAATGTTATATAGAGAGTGGTTTTTTTAAAGGCGACAAACTTTCAGTTAAATTAAAACACAGAAAAATGTTTTCAATATCCATGAAACTGGCTTTATTTGAAAGGTAATTTTATGGCATTAATGATTAAATATGACTTTGGGTTGTAGTCGCCGTGGAAATTAGGCTGTATTTCGGCAATAACGCGATGAAAATTGGCTTTCAAGAGGTTATTAGTTTCTGGTTTATCGGCGTAGACATGAAACTATACATATCTCCAGAGAAAAGATCTAATAGCGTCAAATCGCACGAACGAGCTGGCCAGTAATCAAATGTTTCTTTCAGTAAATTAATTGTATCGCGCGCTGTGTGGCATGTGGACCAAAAATTCCACCGGCCCATAAAGCGCATCAAACGATGACTTTTTCTGGATGTAATGGTATATTGATAATGGCTTGTGGATCATCATCGCTCCAAATGAGGTAATTCTGCTTATTGACATAGCCATTTAGCCAAAAGTGAGCTTCTTCACTGAATAAAATTTTCAAATTTGAATAATTTGCAAGCAATTCTCCAGCATGATTCTATTCATGATAAATTGTCAAACAAAACTAATCCCAAAACAATTAAGAACTCTCAAATCAGCTGTAACAGAAAACAGTGTTGCTAATTTAAGGTTCTCCGCATCTAAAAAAAAACACAACTATAAGTTGCGAAATTGCTTCATTTTGTATAAAAGAGTTCAGAAGAATTGAAGGTAATCGCTTAATATTTCATGATCTGTAAAATATTTAGTACTCATTTTGATCTCAATAAAGTTTATACGTACTGAGAAAATGGTTTTTTGTAATTTATTAGGTAGTGTAGTTTGTATGGGAGTTGATGAAAGGAGTGAATTCCTATACCGTCGGCAATAATTGTCATAATAACCTTTTACTAAAAATTTCAAATCATTTACTTTTGTAATTTTGAAGAAATCGGATTATTATAAAATTGTGAAATATGTCTTTTTGTATGCAAGGACGAGCGTCATAGAAATTGGGCGCAAGAGTTCGGTCAAGAATATCATTTAGAAATTTTGAGCTTCCTGGCTCAACGCATTCTCGAGCTAGAGAGCGCGCTAATTAAAGGACAGATCGCCATACGGTTTTGAAAATATCTAGTGGCAATATGAACTCCTATGTCATCCATTTTTCTCTCCAAACCTTATCTGTATCTTAGAGCTACAAACTTGGTGGCAAACTAATAATACTCTCAGGCTTCATCTAGAGTATAAAGTCTACACAGTGGTGATGGTTTTATTGGATTATTTTCAATTCGAATGAAAAAAATCACGTATACAGTCAAATATAGATAGACAGTCTTCCCTTTAGGAAGCAGAATGTGGGATGCGATTACCGCGGTATGCGTTGACAATATCAAGGCGTTCGTTAAAATCAGTTTTTCATTGCGTCTTATTTAACTTCACATGTATTTAATTGTTTGATTTTTATCCTGTTCATTCAATAAATCATGTTTATTCACTAAATGATTTAAGAGTATCATTATCGATTTTGCCATCCTACCTCTCCTTCTACCATAGCCCATACAAAGTGGATAATTTACAAATATTAAATTTGATACTGAAGTGCGCAAGGGGTAGCTGGATTTCAAGTAAATAAACCAAAATAGATTTAACATAAATAACCGCAAACTGTTTTTATCTACTCTCTATTTCTCACAAATACTTTTTTTGTTCACCAACTGTCACTTTTCTATATCCGATTAACTATTGCGACTTTCCACGTGATCATCCTATCTTTACTTTTTCGCTTCCAAATTTAGACTGACACTCCCGTTGCAAATGCTCCCATTTTTATGATTCTTTTCGCCCGCCTTTCGCCTAATTTTCGTTTGCATTTCGCCTGGTGGTCGCTTGCTATTCTCCTGTCTGTTTTTTCGTCTGTATTTCAGTACCCACGAGCAGTTCGCGGTCACAAGCAATTGATGATCGTGGATTGTCAATGATATGTGCGTGTAGAAGAATGGATAGCAGATTTTCTTTATGGTAATTCAAAGATCGCGCTTATATTTGTTTTTTGTTGACGACCTTGACATTCCAATCAAGTCGTATAGCGATCCTTATAGTGTTCCTACGCGCGCATTAATTTGATAAAGAAGAGCTGACATTTCGCATCACTTTCGCGTACAGTGGAGACCGCGGATATTTGATGAATGACTAGGGCTAACATATAACAATACGCTACTATTTTCTCAATCAATTTACGTACTTATTCAAATCAAATCGGATTAAACTTTCAATCAAAAATACTAGAAAATCAAATAAAACAGTACCAAAAATAAAAAATAAATTAAACATAAAAGCTTCAATCCTATTTTTCCTAGTCGCCGATTTACTGGCATCGTTTTTCATTCACCCATAAATTTAAAACTCTTCCGGCCAGTCAGACAAAATAATATTCCTTTTCAGTGCCTAGCTAATATAAAAGAGTGTTGGGTTTTTTACTATGTATTCGTTGAAACTCATCATATATTTTCTTATGCTGAAATGACTTTTCGAGTTTATTGTATTATATATTACATGCATAAACTGGACATTGACAATAAAACGGACACAAGACCGAGTTCATTTTATACGACTTGAAAATAATAGAAAAGGATGCTTTTAAGAGTCCTAGATATCAATAACTCATATGAAAAATTATGAAGGGTTCATTTTGTTTTGAAGCGACATATTGTGAGTAAGGGTATGATAAAGCTGAAGGATAACTCGGAAAGAATGTGGTTCATCATCAGGTGCGGGTTATCTAGTATTTAAGTACGGTGCGACCTGTTTATGGGAATACCCGATTTTTATATGGAATTAATGAAGTCCATTTTGCTATAATAAAATTCTATGAAAATAATAACGGTAGTTGTTAATACTTGATATAAATTTTGTTATCGTGTACGGTATTGTGCAATGCAGCCATAAAAGCCAGGGTTTGAAGTATTAAAGTTTTTAATTATGAAGATGAAAATGCATAAAAAGATTGCCGAGCCAACAAATAATCTAACAGATTATCTGCAAACTGCTATGCTCCCTATTCAAAAATTTATATTGTATTATTGAATAAACTATAGAAAGCTAATGATAATCGATACTATGAGAGCAATAGCCACCTAACTTCAATAGAAATGTATTGGGGTTAGACTACTTTCGCTCTCAAAGCCTCCGTTACAAAACATATTCAGAAATAACTTTTCGATTGCATTAATTACATACAAGCTTTTCGATCATATTATTTAATGAAAATGAAAGTACACAGGTTGGATGAAGGATGCTCTCGATTCAAACTCAATAATAATATTCACAAACCGGATTTTTTTCATTGAACTGTACTTTATTCAATTTTCAATACGTAAATGCATTAAATCAAAGTGAATCGAATTTAATGTCCATCACATTTTCAATTTAAATTAAATTAATCCTCATTATATAATCTCCCTGTGAATGGGGGCCATAGAATACACCCATAGATAGTCCTGCTTGCCATAAAAATGGCAAATAGATAGGTCAGCTGGGCAGGATCAGGAGAAAAACCAACCCCGAGTGATAACGGTATTCTGTTCGTTGGCCCAGAGCATTAAGTCAAAAATGGCGTGACGGTCGTCTTTGCACCGAGAGTGAGAAACATCCGCATTAGAATGTATTTAAAGATGTTTTGGCAATTTTCAAAGAATTAGTGTTTTTAGAAAGAATGAGCGTCTCACAAAATTTAAAAAAAAATATTTTACCAGAACTTGCGGCCTTTTGCCTCTTAATAAATGCTCTTGAAATAAATGAATCCAAACTCATTCCATATTTAGCCGGTTTCATAGAAATTTTATCTGATGACGTTACTGCAAAACAAGCACATGCACCCTTGCTCTGCACGCGTGTCTTGTACGAAAAGGAAAGGCATTTAATAAGACCCTCCTTATTGTTATTGCTGAAAAAGTCAAAAATAAATAAGTAAAAATAATTTCTCCTTTTAGAAATATTTGTTTATTTATTAAGATATATATAATAAATTTTTAACTATTTTCCCTGTCCCTGCAAATACTCCTGATACGAACCAAACTCAGTTCTAACTCAAATCTACAACTAATCTCTATAGTCAGGTTGTACTTTAGACATCCTGATGAAGAAATTGCGGAGCTTGAAGTTCAATCTAACCCTTCCGGAGCCGAGATATCGACCTTCTTCTTCCAGATTTTTTATAATTATATTATTTTTACTCATAAAATTTGCATTTTCGGATGCCAATCATTTTCTTACAAAATTGTGATATAGCTGCACCTTAGAGGATGGATTAAACAAAAAGTTTGATTACATAATGCAAGTCGTGGTAATTTTTATAGTGCTGAAATTTTGAAACCTAACAAATTTTACGGGTTTTCGCTGTTTGTTTATTCGATTGTTAAGTTAGTCTTATGTCCTATCTCCGTTCATTCTGTATTGCCTCGCTATTTAAACAGTCATTTCCCATTTTTAGATGGAATTCCATTTTAGATCCTTTTTTATGCAGCCGCATCTTTCTAGACACTATTAATTTTTTTCATTGATTTTTGAGAGATTAAGCTTTCAGTGCGGAAAACAGATTCAAAAATATTTCTATTTTCTCTCCACCTCTACTTTTTATTTTGTAGCTAAAGCTGACACTGGAACTAAACCCTTAACGAAAGCTGGCGTGGGGCACGTTCGGCATAAAGTAGGGAGCTTAAATCAATATTTTTTAGGGATCTTCAATATTCAAATCGAAATTCGTTCAATGTCGTGTTACATATTTTTTAGACAAGTGCAAAATGAAATTTCAAATAACTTATTTAAAGTAAGTAATAACTTTATTACTTCTAGCAATAATTAGCAATTGTTATTTCGAGTTTTTAAAAACTTTATTTTCCCATAATTGAAAAATGGTGGCGTGGTACCACAGCCACTGAGAACGTGAGCAAATAAAAAAACTTTTTTCAATGGTTTTAGGTGTAAGCTTGCTGCATATACCTTATATCTGGAGGTTTTGAGTTTGTGATAGGTTTTATCAAATAAAAATTCCAACTTTCTTCAGCTAATTGTTTTGGTAGCACAAAGAAATCAACGTCTCCTTCAATAACGTAACTCTGAATTTCATTATTGGATTTTGACAGAGCTGTTGTAGTTATTAGCAAATCTGCGTCTTTTTCTACTTGAAGAGTTTCTATATTGAAGTGCGCGCACTTCTATAAGCATCTTTATTAGAGGATATTTATTATTATTATTGCTAAGGAAGTTTTCTTTTACTGCTAGAACTGGTTTTTTATACTCTAGATGAAATCTGAGAGTATTATAAGTTTGCTCTAAAGTTTGTAACGCCAAGAAATAAGGCTCGGAGAAAAAAATGATGAATACAGATATTAATATTATCACTCAAAAATCTCAAAACCGGATGTCCGTCCGTCCGTCCGTCCGTCCGTCCGTCCGTCCGTCCGTCCGTCCGTCCATCCGTCTGTGCGCGCTCTAGCTTGAGAACGCGTTGAGCTAGATAGTTCAAATTTTGTACACGTCGTTTTTGACAAAAAAGTAAGGTCAAGTTCGTGAACGGGCCAAATTGCTCCACTCCTTCTACCCCCTCCCATACAAAATGACACAATTGCACAATTTGACAATAAACGGATTTGCACGAAAAGTATAAAAGCTATTAGCCTGAAATTTGGAATATGTTACTTTTATGATAATATTAATCTACCGTACGAAAATTATGCGTATCCTCCCCCTCCTTCTACCACCTCCCATACAAACTGTAATTGTCATGAATTACTCTAAGCCAATTTACTCATTGCGTATACAATTTAGAGAGCTGAAATTGTGCACAAAATATTTATTTGAAATTGTTAGTAAGCCCAAAAAAATTTAGACTATTAGCTTCACCCCTTCTACCCCCTCCCATACAAAATGACACAATTTCGTAATTTGACAATAAACGGATTTACTCGAAAAGTATAAAAGCTATTAGTCTGAATTTTCGGATATGTTATTTTCATAGTAATTTTAATCTACAGTAGAAAAATTATTTGCTTCCTCCCTCTCCTTCCACCCCCTCCCATACAAACTACACTTTTTCATGAAATGCTCTAAGACGATTTTCTCAGAACATATAACATTTATAGAGCTCACATTTTGTAATAAATACTTAATTAGTATTAGCACTAAGATCAGAAAAAAATATTTGATTAGCTTCACTGCTTCTACCCCCTCCCATACAATATGACACAGTTTCACAACTTCACAAAAAATCGATTTTCTTGAAAAGTATAAATGGCACTAGTCTGAAATTTCAGGGATGTCAATTTTACAATATTCCTAGTTATTTCTGAAAAAATCACTCTAATCGCCTTACTCTTTCTACCACCTCCCATACAAACTGCACATTTTCACTAAATCTAACTCACTAATTTTTTCAGTTCCCATTCAATTTTTGGAGTAAGCATTTTGTACAAAACATTTTTATAGCTACTTTAGAATGATGGGGAAAAATTAGTTCAATGCTGTCATCCCTTCTAATACTTCCCATGCGAAATTTCTTGGGATCACAAAAAATTCTATTTCATCTAGAGTATTGTAAGATTGCGCTTTACGCGCAATCGTAGCCCTGTAATGTTTTTTATTTGATTTTAAAAATGATTACATACTTCCGTTCGTCCGTCCGTCTGTGCGCTTCTTAACTTAAGAAGGAAGAAAGTTAAAATGCTGCACAAGTCGTTTTTGACGAAAAAGAATATCATTTTCGTGTACTGGCCAAATCGTTCCACCTCTTCCATAAAAGTATTAATTCTACTGATCTACAATTTACAACATGTTGATTGCATGATGTTTATAGTTATTTTGGAAAAATCAATAAGAAACCACCATTTCTTCAAACACCTACCACGCAAACTGTACAATTTCACTGAATCCATCGCACAAATTTTCTCAGTACTTATTAAATTTTCGAGGTTAACTTTTCGTATAAGACATTTTGATTGCAACTAATATGCATAATGTCAAAATATTAATTTAATGCCGTCACCACTTCTACCACTCCCCATATAATATTTCATAAATTCAAAAAAAATATCTGTATTTCATCCTAAATCGTCGTACGATTGGACTTTAAACAAAATCGCAGTTCCGATACGTTTTTTATTTAGCAATTCCATCTTCTTAGTTTTAGCTACATGGTAATTCTCAAAGAATATGATTAGCATTGGGTAAAAATAGTATTCTAGAAAAAAACCTTGGAATCTAGAAGAAAACGATCGATATCTCGGCCCTGGATGGGTAAAATTGAACTCCAAGCCCCGAAAATTCTTTGCCCAGAGGTTTACAATACAACCTAAAGATTTGAATTAGACCTTCTTTTTTAGATCTTCTTTTAATTTGCACGAAAAGATATTTTGCAATAACTTGATCAGAAGATATTCGGTTTCATAAAAATATCTTCTGATCAATTTATTGGAAAATAGCTAAATTTGGGCTGAGTTTTGATTCAATTATTTCAAGTTCATTTATTGAGAGGTTAAGCCGCAAGCTTTGATCGAATATATTTTTTAGAATTTGTGCGATAATCTTTTCTTTCAAAAAACACTATTTCTTTAAAAATTGACAAAAACGTTTTCTCAGGTTTATGTGAACCAAATTTAACTATGTGCCACTCATTTGAAAGGCCCAAATGTCTGCAGTCAAACGTCATTCTTAGTTTTTCAATTTAGCTTAGTAGAACGCCAAAAATCTGAAAAAAACTATAAAGCATACGAAATTTTTTTTTTTACTATTTTTCGAGTCCTTCCCCGAATCTCCCATCGCCCGTAATATTTTATTGTAATATACGCAAATAAACTATGAGGTTTGAAAAAAAAATCATCGAGATCGCAGCATTTCGCCAAACAGACCTTTTTTGATTTAATCCGACTGGACTATGAGTTTAACTTTACCCATTTGCCACACTCACTAAACATTAAAAATAAAATAAAATTTCAGAACTAAGATTGCTCTTAAAGCCCAACCTTGCGACGCCCTAGATAAAATATTGTGACTTCGAAAAATTATTATATTTTATATCGGAAGTGGAAGAAGAATTGACGGCATTGATCTAATTTTTTTACATCACGCTCACGTTTCTGCCAAAATGTTTTACACATAATTTGATATGTTCTGTGATTAATCTGTACTGAATTTTGTGTCCATCCGACCGTCCATCCGTCCGCCCGTTCGTTCGCTGTCTAGCTCAAGAACGCGTCGAGCTAGAAAGTTCAAATTTTGTACACGTCGTTTTTGACGAAAAGTGACGTTAAATTCGTGAACGAACAAAATCGCTCCACTCCTTATACCCCTTATAAAATGACTCATTTTCAATTATTTACAATAATAATACTTTCTTGGAAACTATAAAAGCTAATAATTTCAAATTTTGAAGTTTTTTTTTATCATAAATATGATAACTTTTGATGAGATATGGATCTATGAGTCTGACAAACTAGTCAACAATCATCGAAATGGAGGTTACCCTCCATTTCGATGATTGACATAAAACAAAAATCACCGTGGACTACTGAGGTGTACCCATTCAACCAACTGCTGTGAACAAACTGATTAACAGACTGCGCTAATTTTTGGGAAAATAATTAAAGAGAGTCCTGCCTGCTATGCAAAAAAAAATTTAAATATCACCCAGACTAATTTTAATTTCAAATTCCGGATACTTTATGGTCACAATGTATGAAAAAATCACTTAAATCCCCTACTCCTTCTACCATCTGCCATACAAACTGCACGATTTCACTAAACTCGATACACTAACTTACTCGGTATCTGTTCAATTTTTAGAGCTTACATTTTGCATTAAAGATTTTACTTTATTATTGTAATAATAAAGTATTGTGATCGACAGAGAAAAAATAAAAATTTGCTACCCTGAAAAATTTTTTTTTCGCATTGACCTAAAAATGTAAAAAAAATCCATCCTGCCGTACGCCGTACATATGGACTCATAACTCCGAGACCGTTAAAGGTAGAATGTTCGTTTTTGGGTGGATTGTTGATTGGGTAAGTGAGCTCCATTATCTAAATTTTGGTGAGTGTTAAGTGGAAGGGGGAACCGGCGGGAGCGAAAGAGTCAAAAACTTGACTTGTTAATATCTTCACCACAAATGCAGATAGGAAGCAGTAAATCAATATAGGTATAGAAAGGCTTGTGAGACAAACTAAAAATAACTTAATTTTTTTATCCATTGGCGTCCGAAAAGAGGGGGGGCTAAAAACAAATGGTCGACTGAATTTTTTTTTTTTCAAATGATTATACCTAGTCAAGTCTTAAATATTGGTACACAACTAAACGCATTCATTACGAATGCAATATTGGACGCATCCATTTTGTCTTGACTGCGATTTGACAGTTGACATTTCTGCTTCATTGCCACGTAAAAAGTTCTTGGCATCAATTGTTTACAATCATGGAATGGGGCGACATTGAAAATATTGTTGTAGTTGGCCTACTAAAATGCAACATGGAAAAAGGCGATATCTTTCGGACGTTGAGACCGCTTGGAATCACTCTCAATTTTGTGTATCGTGCTGTGAAGTTGTTTGAGTACGAGACCGTTAAAGATCCGGCCGTCCATGCACTGTGAGAACTCCGAAAGCGATCAAAGCCGTAAAAAAACGAATCGACCGAAAACCGCTGCGAAAACAGAAAATCTTGTCGCGGGTAATGCAAATTTTGCAAAAATCCATGTCTCGCATTATCAAAGAAGATTTGGGACTCAGCGCGTACAAGCGACACACTGGACACCTGCTCACGGCCGCGTTGAAGGAAAAACGCAAGCGAAAATCAAAAGCGTTACACAACCGGTACGCGAAGAACGTTCACAGACGAATTCTGTTTACTGACGAGAAAATCTTCACCGTGGAAGAATCTTTCAATAAACAGAACGACCGTGTGTATGCTCGGCCATCCAGAGAAGTATCCCAACTCATCCCGAGGGTCCAAAGAGGCCACCATCCCGCGTCTGTAATGATATGGTGGGGAGTGAGCTACGATGGCGTTACCAAGCTCCATTTTTGTGAGAAAGGGGTGAAAACATCGGCCAAAGTATATCAATTGACCCATTGTGAAGCCTCTCAACCAATCAATATTTGCCAACATGTCGTGGACTCTCTAGCAAGACTCTGCTCCAACTCACAAGGCAAAAACGACTCAATTGTGGCTCAAAAACAACGTTCCGGACTTCATATCAACGGATGATTGGCCAGCTGGTAGTCCAGACCTCAACCCGTTGGATTACAAGTTGTGGTCCGTATTAGAGGGCATGGCTTGCTCTACTCGACACCCAAATATTGAGTCGTTGAAGCGAGCCCTTGTCCGTGCAGTGGACAATTTCCCCATGCATGAAGTGCGTCTTGCGATCGATGAGGGGCCAGATCGTCTCAAGTCGTGCTGGAAGGTAAATGGAAGTAATTTCCAATAAGTTGTTCTAAGATTTGTAGCCATTGAATAACCCAATAAAAAGAAAAAAAAGTTTTGAAAAATATTAATTCGTTTTCATTTGGCGTCGATTTTTCTGTGTACCAATATTTATGACTTGACTAGGCATCTTCGAAATTACCAATCATTGATTAGATTGTAAAACTAAATTGCTCTTAAATTTGGTAAAGAATTTAAGTTGGGGGTGTAAGGAAAGGGAGGCGGAAGGCAAAAATGTCGAAAATTTTGAGTGACTTTTTTAGGGCTCTGGTAAAAGATACAAAGTTTGAATTTTACACGTCGATACATCTATTTGATATACATAGAAAAAAAAAATAGTTTGTTCCAAAATGGTTATACACCGAAGTGGAGGTCTAACGTGCATAAGGTATTTCATGTGCAATGAAAAAAACTATTTCAATGAAATTTTAAGATAGAAACTTGAAAATTTGAGAAATGGATATAAAGCAAATCTCTAAAAGTTTGAAATATTAACTGGTCGAATACCTTTAAGACTTCTACCCCCTCTCATTTATAAGAAAACAATTATCATCTAACTATTTAAAGCTATCAGTTTGAAATTTTGCATAAAAACTTGTAAAAATAGTTGAAATGAAATTACCTTAAAAGTTTTGAAATCGCGTTTGCCCTTCTACCCCCTCCCATACAAAAGTATGGTTTCGACCAATTTCATTAAATCAACTAATAACCAACAAATTAAAAGCTACGAGCTTGAAATTTTGTACGAGCACCTTACAAGAAAAGGGAAATAAAATTGCGTCACAATTTTTACGATTCCTTTCTCCTCTTCATACAAATGTTTATTTTCGTGAATGTTAAATACACCAAATCTAATGAAAATCCTACGCAACTTTCCCTATGAAACTGACATTCTATACAGATAATATTGGACGTGATTCAAACAATCAAATAAAAACTATTAAGGGAGTTACTGACTTTCCGTTTTCCATGCAAAATGCGGTACCATTTTCTCGGAAACGGCTTGACCGATTTTAATGATTTTTTCTACACTTATTACTTTGAGGAAACTAATGCTTTGTAGCAGAGGAATTTCAAAAATATTCAAAACTAAGTCATTTATAAGCTGTGAAAGTTTCAAATTTTTTTAAGTTGTTTAAAATATATATATATATATATATATATATATATATATTTATATATTTAGAAACAACTATTTTAAATTTCCTCTGTACTGTCGTTAGCTAATATCGTTACCTATCGATCAAAAAAATCATGCAGATTACTGTTATCATTTTCGAGAAAAATGTACCGATGTGGATGAAAATGTGAAAATAAAAACTTTTCAGGAGAGCGAAAAAACTAACAGACTGTTAATACGATTTACAGCGACCTTCCTACTCATCGGAAAAATCTGCAGTTTATTTTATTTTGTGTTAAATTGAATGAAGAATGATAATCATCCCAAAAAACAAACATCTACCCGCCCCTCCCGTCATAAGAACTCAATCTTGCATAAATAAACGACTGAAATATTGATTATACATATGTACTGGAGCTGCCCAAGAACCCCCTTTCACTTAGTCTTCCCTAAACACTCGAGCTTGCAAATTTACTTTCCACGCATTCGCAAATTGTCCCAAGAATAATAAAGTTTCATCCGACTTGTTGGCAGTTTACTTATAGCTACTCTGGCATGATGGGAAAAAAATTATTTCAATGCTGTCACCCCTTTTACCACTCCCCATAAAAAATTGCTATAGATAAAAATTTTATATCCATTTCTATATACTCTAAGTATCGTAAGATTGGGCTTTTCGCGCAATCGCAGCCCTGTTATGTTTTCATATTAAGTTTAACGTAGCAGTGATGCCTAGGATATATAAACAAGAAAATCTGTCTAAAATTTTATAACCATCTTTGATGTTGAATTATATTCTTATAACAGATTATAAATGATAAATTTTTTCATTAAGTTTCTTTTGTTAAGGGGCCGTTTGTACGGAAAAAGCGTTTTCGTTGACGACGAGGTAATTTCAAATCGAAAAAATATGCGAATAGCTCAAAATAGTTCTAGTAGTTATAAGTTGGCTGAAAAAGAGCAGGAAAAGAAATAATATGAAAATTCACAATTATTGGTTGCGTAGTTTTTATTATTTTTTTTCAAATCAATCTTTATACTAATAAAGAAACAGGGCCAAAAAAATATAATTTACATGAAAAGAATTAAAATCAAGATTTTTTTTTAAAAAAGCTTCATTTGAAATATGGAAAAATTTTCTAACCAGTTCCGTCGAAGAAAATGCTTATTTTTCGGTAATGTGATAAAAAATTAACACTTCCTCACAAAATATAAAAAAAGTTTGCTTGTAGAATTTACACTTTCATATTTTCTTAAAAATAACTGTGTTAATAAATTCAAAACCAATCACAATTCACCAAGGTTTTGATTTAAGGTTATTCGAAAAAAGATAAGGTTTCGGCAAAATTGTATGTTTTTAGAACACTACACAACAACAACACAACTATGCGATTTCATGTATACGCCCAGTTAAAATGTCTGTTAATTATCCTTAATTGGCATACCTTTGCGAAGCACTTGTGCAATTATATCCATAAATATTTATTTACTAGTAAATATAACAGGAATATAAATTCTCCGTAAAATATTTTAATTTTTATTCAACGCGGTAGGAAACTTTCGGTATATTCTACCAATTATAATTATTGTCAAGTTTAAATAGGTGCCATATAAATAATATTTCCTTTTTTTTCGTATTTATCACATGATAATTTTAATAAGTTCTACTTATTTATGAACATGGATGAGAGGTTGAAACTTCATTCAATATTTTTTAGTCATACATAAATTTAATGATTATATAGCTATTCACGTATATAATATATATGCATACAGTGCAAAGTCATGTACCATGATCCGGTTTTCACTAAATGCACTTTAATTTAAATATAAATTGAGTCTGTGTACCTTTAGCAAATGGGTGATTTGCGGGTTCTTTGCCCTACTCTTGATTTATCATCCCTTGATTTCTCGTAACTTGTTACGGACGAAGGTACGACGCTGATAACTAGTACAGTAAATTATTTTATTTTAACATAACCTAACAATCAACCTATTAAATAAGAAAAAGATTTAAAACAAGAAAACCAAGCACCCAAGAAGAACAAACTACTGATGAAAAAGTCACAAGGTTTTGCATATTATTTCAGTGACAGTAACACTTAAAAAACTAATTTTGGACGCAGAATAACTATTTTTCCGTTCTGTGCGAAGTATGGGCTACTTCGAAAGGATGACAGATGTTGAAAATAAACTGCCAACACGTCGCGCGAAACTTTATTATTCTTGGGACAAGTTGCGGATGAGTGGAAAGCCAATATGCAGGTTAGAGTGGTTAGGAAAGACTAAGTGAAAGGGAGTTCTTGGGCAGGGCTGTTGTCAATTTAACAATATTTCATTCGTTTCTGTAAATTTGTATTCTTATGAGGAGAGGAGGAGGGGTAATAGTAAAGGTGGGTGGATGTTAATAGGTTTTTAATTGATTGCTTGAATCACGTCTAATATTCTCTGTATAGAATATCAGTTTCATAGGCAAAATTGCATTAGATTTTCATTAGATTTGGTGTATTTAACATTCAGGAAACCAAACATTTGTATGGAGATTAGATAGGGGAATCGTAAAATTTTTGACGCAATTTTATTTCCCATTTCTTGTAAGGTGCTCATACAAAATTGCAAGCTCGTAGCTTTTAATTTGTTGGTTATTAGTTGATTTAATGAAATTGGTCGAAATCATACTTTTGTATGGGAGGGGGTAGAAGGGCAAACGCGATTTCAGAACTTTTAACGTAATTTCATTTCAATTATTTTTGTAAGTTTTTACGCAAAATTTCAATTTGATAACGTTAAATAGTTAGGTGTTAATTGATTTCTTAATAATGGTCGAAATCATACTTCTGTATGGGAGGGGGTAGAAGGACAGGTGCGATCTCAAAACTTTTGACGCATTTTTATTTCATATATTTTTAAAAGTTTATCTGCAAAATTTCAAATTGATAGCTTTTAATAGTTAGGTGATAATTGATTTATTGAAAATGGTCGAAAAAATAATTTTGTATGGGAAGGGCTAGAAGTTTTAAAGGTTTTCAACCAGTTAATATTTCGTATGCTTAGAAAATTTTGATAAATGCATTTCACAAATTTTCAAGTTTCTGCCTTAAAATTTCACTCAAAAATTTCCAGTTTACAGCACAAGCTCACTTATATTAATAATTAAATGCAGCATCCCTCTTTATATAAGCGATTGGTTAACATAAGTGAATGAAACAGTAAAATCATTTTTACGATCTTTATTATGTATTTAAACATACATTATGGCAATTACTTCATATTTATATTTCTCCAGAAATCGTTAGGTATCGAATGCCGTATCGTTTCTTAAAACGGCTGAACCAGCCATTGCTAGCACTAAATCCACTGCCATTTTCATTTTTAAGTCCATGTATGTATTTTGCTCTTTCCTTTAGTAGATTAGCAGTTACCGGGATATGGTTCTTTCTTTGTTTAAGAAACCACTTGTAAAATTTTTTTTTCCATATTTGGCAACTCACCTTAGACTTTTAATTTCTTCTGCTGTTGGGCTAATGTATTTCGATTCACTATTTTCAGAATTTTTGTTGCGTTTCTTTTAATATTCGTGGTAACAGGCTTGGTAACGTTAGATTTGCGTCCAATATCAGCGAAACTATACTTTCCTGAAGAAATCAGACTTAAAATTTCATTTTTCTCCAATACACTTAAGCACTGACATTTTTTTCGCGGCATTTTGTGAACACTTCACGGGGGGGGGGGGGGGGGGGGTAGGTTTTAAACAATTATGAATCAAGTTATTATTATTTTTCTATGTATATTAAATAGATGTATCCACATGCAAAATTTAATCTTTGTATCTTTCACCAGAGCCCTAAAAAATCACTAAAAATTTTCGACATTTTTGCTTATCATCTCCCAACTTAAAATTTTTACCAAAATTAACCACTATGTAGTTTTACAATCTCACAAATTTTCGATTTGATATCTGTACTCTTTTTTAAGATATAAGGATTTGTAATTTTGAAAAGTGCGCCATTTTTGAAATGCTCCTTATTTCCCCCCAATGCTATTATTTCAACATGTTATATTTTTATTGTATTTTCCTGGTATTGCTTAATATATGTTTCAAGTTTCAATCACATAGCTTAAGAGATAGTTCAGATATTCATTTTTAAGTGTTTTTCTTTGCACCACCCCTGACCCTCCCCCTTACAATAATTAGCCACTCGCAAAGATGATTTCGGTGGAACTAGATGCCACCTTATTGGTTCCAAAATATGAATTTTTTACGATAAGTAATTTCGAAGATATAATCATTTGAATAAACAATTCGGTCGACAATTTGTTTTTAGCCCCCCCTTTTCGGACGCCAATGGTTAAAAAATTAAATTATTTTTAAAGTTTGTCCCACAACCCTTTCTATATCTCTACTGATTTTCAACTTCATATCTGCATTCGTGGTGGAGATATTAGCAAGTGTAGTTTTTGACTTTTTCCCTCCCCCCGCCTCCCCCTTCCACCTAATACCTCTCAAAATTTAGAAAATAGATCTCATTTACCCAATCAACAATCCACTTAAAAACGAACATTCTACCTATAACGGTCTCGGAGATATGAGTCCATATGTACGGCGTACGGCGGGACGGATTTTTTTTTCCATTTTTAGGCTAATTTATTCATGAAACGCGAAAAAAAAATTTCAGGGTAGCAATTTTTTTTTTCTTGTGTCGATCATAATACTTTATTAATAGAATACTAAAGTAAAATACTAAAACCAACTAGCAAAAAATTACTGAAACCATTTTTTCAAAACATTGTTAAATTCGTCAAAACAGTGACAGTACCAAGGTACAATTGGTCCAAGGCACATGAACTTCTCGTACTATTTGTATTTAATATTTTTTCGACAGTTTTTTTATGGAAAAATCCGATAATTTTAGTCATAAAGACACAGTCGTCTGCACCCTTGCATAGTATTACTCAGTGCAATTCACTGTAAATTGAAATCATATTTGGTTGATAAAGCAAATCCGCAAACAGAAACAATTAAACTGGAGGTTTTTAATAATTAAAATAAATCGAATTTATTGGCCCATTAAAACCTTTTAATTCGAACTTTAATACAATTTTGTACCAAATAATAATAATAGCTTTTTATTATGGAAACGGATTGAAATGATAATAACATGTGGTCGAGTTATTAAGTTAATTTCATCGGATGTTGTAAATTATATACTCTTGATTGATAGAGCAGATTTTAACTGACATTTTCCAAACAGTATTAATGAATTAAATTGACATTTTTTTTTTCGTTCAATAATTAAATTAAATTAAATTATTGATGTATTTTTCTGAAGAAAAAAAAATTCAGATCTATCTTATTTCAAAGGGTTATTTGTGCTTGCTCGTTGAATGTAATGCACATGGTGTTGTCCTCAAATTACTCAAAACCTAATGTTTTCGAAATTTTTGTTTTCCACCAGAAGAAAACATTTAGAGGGTGGACTAAATGATTTAAAATGAATTTGGAATTAGCCGACGAGCAAATTTTGGAATTGACAAATTTTAAATCTTAATAAAAGTAGAAAATTTAATGATGCTATCACACAACAGTAACAACTGAGTAAGCAATAACCAATATGATTTTAAGTACATTTGACTTGCTGAAATCAAAAATATCAACGGTTTTGTCCCAGCAGCTCTTGTTTAAATTATTTACTTAAATTTACTTACTTATTTCACTTAAATGGACATGCAAACATTAGCTAAGCTTAAAAACACTTATAAGTACACTACATACGAGACTATCATATACAAAACTCGCTTTGTCTATTTTTGTGAATATTTCATATGTATTACCTTTTCTTCTAATTGAAAATGAATTTTGTGTCGTCCTATTTAATCAGATCAGCGATCCTTGTGAAAAATAATTAAAAATCACTTTCCATTGCAAGACTTGTCTTATCTTATTTGAAACGAAATTGGCTTTATTTAAACTTGCAATTGCGAATTAATTTATATGTTCAGTGCCATTAAACGTTTTTGACTATTTTAAAAGTATCTAAGGACTAAATACTGGATCGGTTTTATGAAAAATATCATACAAAGCGTGATTCGGTTATAGCATTTATAAAAAAGTTCAAAGGAACGGAAAATCTTTTTATAGTAAGACTTCTAAAGCAATACTTATGCTCTGATTTAAATATTACCAAAAAGATGAAAATGAATAATCGAGAAACATTATAGTCCTTACAAAAAATTAAGCTATTTTTTCTTTTATAAAATATGCTGTACCCTGTTTGAATCGTTCTTTTTGTAATTGTCGATATTCTCTTGAAAGCGATCCCAGTGGCTACGTAAATAATTAACATTGATGCTCATATTAGAAAGAAGCTTCTCATAATTCAAGAGGAAATTAATTAGCCCATCGTAATTTTCAGCTCCCTGATTGTCTAGAAATTTTGCAGCAATTCGGTCCATTGATTTAATAAAATGCAAATCTTCCATCAATTTCCGAGAACGATCAAAAATATCTATTTTCAGTTTTTCCATTCAACTGCTGAGAATGTCTTTAAAACGTAGCTGAGCTATGTAGCTTCTTTGTTCAATGATTCCACAAATTAAGTCATCAGATCTAGCTTAATAAGTAATGATGGCAGGATGATTTCTTATCAGTCAACCCATGGTGAGTTCATGCTGCTTATTACATATTATTATTCTCGACTTGTAGATTTGTTTTTTAAAATCACTCTTTTTTTATCCAATAATCCATCGATAGCGTGCTTAGAAAACTTGTTACATGTTTCTGGGATAGCAGAGCCTAACATGACCGGCTCTGCTATCCCAGAAACATGTAACAAGTTTTCTAGGCACTCTGTTGATTTAGGATCACTGTACATAATCTCTTCCAGTAATAGAGATATATTTGTGTACTCTTATTTAATTATTATTGCAACTAAGCCGTAGCTAGGTTGGAGCCTAGTCACCAGCGTGTTGGTCTAGAATGCAAAAGTCGGGATTTCAAATCTCAGTCGATGTATAATTCCAGTACGTTACCCGCTTAGGTATGGATGCTCTTGCTTAACCCTCTTTCCAAATTTAAGGTTTGAGTGTCCTTTTGGTTTTCTGCAGAATGGCTCTGGTCCAATAAAATTCGTTTCAACGCCATTTTTCTCAATTCCCATATGTCAGAGAATCCACATTAAGGCTACTTTGTTCCTTCTTCCAAGGATGACTAGGTGTTGAAGGCAGTCTCGAACTACCCTCGATTCGTGTTTGTTGGATGCTAGGGCTTTGAGAACTGCCTGGCTATTCGATAAGATATACATGCATAGTTTTGTTGTGATGAGCTCTCCTAATAAACACTTGTATACATAGCTCCATTGCAATAAGCTCGGCCTGGATGATTGATGCTTTTTTACCGAGTGATTTTGAAACCAAGAAGTTAGGACCTTTAACACCGCCTCCCGTCCACTCCGAGGTGCGCGAGCCATATGCATACCAGATGGCTGATCCCTTTTCTATTTTATGTGGCATAGAATGCCAGTCCTTGCGTTCTCTGATTATAACTTTGAATGGGGTTTCCTTGTCCTTGCATTCTCTGATTATAACTTTAAATGGGGTTTCAAAGTTGAATTTTGTTGGCATAGCGCCTGACAAAGTCGAGGTTAGAACCTCAATTCTCAGGTTTTTAAGATTTTGAGGTGACCTCTAAAATCCCTGGATTTATATTTGTTTCCCTCTATATGCGTAATACCCCTTTGATAGCCCCCTTTTTTTACTTGGCCATGTATCGGAGATATATTTCAGAACATTTCTGTCGGAGTGGGCAGGTTTTCATGTCACAAATTTTACGATTCCTTTACCTCATTTATGCCCGTCCATACAATTGATTGGTTTCGTGAATGTTAAATACACCGATTTTATTAAAAAATTAGTAACATCCACCCACCTTTAGTAGCAAGAACAACACCTCGATATTCGACCTCATCTGAAAAGGGTATTGGCGTTCCATTTAGAAAAGAAGGTGTTATGTGGATTTTCCATCTATTCGTAAATGCTACTGTTTGAGTCTTACTTAGGATGATGTTCTTAGACTGACACCAGTTCATTATCACCTCTACGACAGATTGTATCCTTTCCAGAATTATTAAGTCATATTTGATTTTAATGATAGTGATGAAGTCATCGGCATACCTTATTACCTCTGAGCCTTGTTCTATTATACGGTCCAGGAGCTCATCTACTACAATTGACCACAGAAGTGGAGATAGTAAACCTCCTTGGGGATCTCTAAAGATCTGTGCAGTCAATGTGTTGTCACCTAAACATGGTGTGCACCAATTTTATCGTGGCTGGTTCTAGGTCCTTTTTCCTAGCTGCCGCTATTATGGCATCATGCTATTAAATGCTTCTTCTAAGTCTAGGAATGTGCAAAAGGAAAATTCTTTGTACTCTTTAACCATTTAGATTTGTCTGAAGACACAGTGGAGGGTTGATTCTTTTGATTTGTCTTTCTGGTGGTTGATTCTTAATAAGCTAGACCTTGTTAGCCCTGTTCTTATATGATGATCCATTAATTTCTCCATTGTCTTGATGAAGAAGGAGGTGAGACTTGTAGGGAATATGACTTAGGCTCGGCAATGGGACGGTTCCCAGATCATAGACCACCCTTGCTTTCCTCCAAATTATCGGGATCTATTATTGGCATATCAAACCCGTTCTGTAGTAGAGCGGAAAATATTTTACCTATTTCGGCTGATTTGAACCGCTTAAAAGGTGTTGATTGCCCATGTTATCTTTTCTGGAGTGAAGGTTTCACCAGCACAATGCATCAATTTTTTCCGAACTTTTTAAAATTATGTACCTAGTTAAAATTTTATGTCAGATATTTTAGTAGAAATTGTGGTTTTATATAGAAAAATTAATTCATTTCCGACAACCCTTCTACCACCTCACATAAAAAAATTGCATTTTGATTATACACGTTCAAAGGAACTAGCCTCTAGTAAAATTAGCTGTTCTACCACCTCCTCAGTAAAATTTAAAAATTTGTCATTGCTACACAGATCTGTATTTCACGCTTAACGTGTAATCGTAGCTCTGTTTGTTGTATGTTTTTTCTCGATTCAGTTAACATAAATATTTTTTATGGTATGTCTAAGTACTAAATTAGGGTGGCATCACCTTCACAAGTTTTATCAAACATTTTTTTATGGAAATGCTAATTTTTTCCAAAATTGTGCATCACCCATTAAAATATTACCCCAAAATATTTTCAAGAGAGTAAAAAAGAAGTAAAATCTACTCAAACTTTCACTACTAATATTTAATTTATTTTAAGCAAATTCAGTATCATATCTGTTTTTTCATTCCTATTCCTAAATAAATACTAATCAATAATTTTCTCATCTAGGAGCACCACCACCTTGGCATGGTCTAAAGCTAGCATCACATCTTCCGCCCGTATGCCCACAAAACTTACCGGACCTAAATCAACAACAAAAGAAACTCTCGAAAGGACGCTACGACCAACTGGTCAGACTTATACCATACCTAAAAACTGAAAGTGAAGATTGTCTATATCTGAATTTATATGTTCCGAAATGGAGTAAGTCGTTCTGTTCAATCTCCCCGAAATACTAAACCCTAACGAATTCATTGTCAATCTTTATTTATTTATTTTTTAGATGGTGATAGTCCTATCCCAAAATATCCTGTCATAGTCTACATACATGGAGAATCGTACGAATGGAACAGTGGTAATCCTTACGATGGGTCTGTTCTGGCCAGCTACGGTCAAGTCATAGCCGTTACATTAAATTATCGATTGGGCATATTAGGTAAGTCCTTTCTTATCCTGTCCCGTCAACAAACTTCCCAAACAAAAAAAAAAAATATCAAACCAAAATCTGGTCGAACCGAAATTAGTTTGATGTCATCATCCGACACACACACTCATAGGTTTCATGAAGCCGGGCATAAGTGACCACACCGTCAGCAATTTTGGGCTTCTGGACCAGATAGCAGCCTTGCAATGGGTTAAGGATAATATCGAATTATTCGGCGGTAACAATCAGCTTGTGACCTTAATGGGTCATGGAACCGGAGCTGCATGTGTTAATTTACTGATGGTATCGCCTGTTGCAAAAGGTCAGTTTACAATACGAATCGCGCAGCAAATTCATTCGAATTTCGCTTAAAATTTATCTAAAATCGCACGTTCACGAGACATGAAAGCAAAGACATTTATTAAATTACCCCTAATTTTGCAGGTCTATTCCATCGAGCCATCCTGATGTCCGGGTCAGCAATGTCCGATTGGGCAACAACAAATCACTCGCTCGCACTCACAATGCAGATCGCTCATGGACTAAATTGCCGCTTGGATGACACAAATGACGAAATGTTGGACTGTTTAAGGAAAAAGCGGTAATTAAATTCGTTGGCTACGTTCACTCTTGCTTCGTGTATTATTCGATTGTCATCTCCTCTTATCCCAGCCTCGAACCTTTTTCCGTTTAATCGTGTGCTTTGTTCATTTCAATATTGTTCAGAGGACTCTAACCGGACGGAACATTCAGCTACTTTATTCGTTAGTGTAGTTGCATCGAAAAAGGACACGGTTGATTTCGAATGAAATTATCTCGGTTTTCGACAATATTCGACTTTTTGGGCCGATGTGGCCACTGTCGTATTTAATTAATTCTGTTGAAACAAGGATTTCGTGAACAGGAATGATTCCGAATGCATATTTGGGTCAATTGGATTTGGGTAATGCGGAAACGACCTTTCGTCTGTTCTTTAGTTTAAGGTTCGATAACGAAGCGTTCGAGTTTTTATACTCTAGATGAAATCTGAGAGTATATTGTGTTTGCCTTACCGTTTGTAACGCTAAGAAATAACGCTCGCACAGAGCCGCCAAGTGTACATAAATATTTGTTGCCGCTCAAAAACCTCGATTCCGAGTGACCGTCTGTCCGTCTGTCTGTCTGTCCGTCTGTGCGTCTATCTACAACATAACTCTCGAAAGCTTTGAGCTATAGGTATAGTGCTAAATAAATAAATTTTATGTGTCATTTTTAGCAAAAAAGCAACTTTAAGTTCGTGAATGGGCTACATCCCCCCACTGCTTCTACCCCCTCCCATACAAATTTCATGAAATTTCGAAATATTAAGAAATAGATTTTTCTTCGAAACTATTTAGGCCATCGACTTGAAATTTAGGTCAAAGTATTATGATATAGATGTCATTAATATCACGGAATATTGATCCGATCCTCTCACTCCTTCCACCCCCTCCCATACAAATGGACAATTTTGAAAAATACATATTTTCGGTTTTCATTGAAACTAATAAAGCTGAAAAGACAAAATTTTGTCAGAATAAATTTTACTATAGTTGCAATTAGTTCTAAAAGGAATTATCAACTTCACCTCACTCCTTCTATCCCTCCCATACAAATTTCATGAAATTTGGAATTTAAATTAAATTATTTTTCTTTGACATTATTAAAGCTATCAACTTGATATTTTGTATAAAGTATACAAATAGAAATATCAATAACGCGAAAAAAATTTGTTACACTCCTTCTACCTCCTCCCATATAAATGCATAATTTTTGTTAAATATATTATATCGATTTCCATCAACACTAGAAAAAGTACAAACTTGGAATTTTGTCAGAATTTGTTTTTTAATATTTGCAATAAACGCTAGAAAAAATTATCAACTCCATTTGACTCCTTCTACCACCTCCCATATAAATATCTGTTCTATAAATTCAAGAAAAGCATTTCTCCTTCGAATATATGAGAGCTATCGACTTTGAAATTGAATCAAAGCATGGTGATAAGGATGATAATAAGCAGTTTCGAAATTATCTTCAACGCTCCACTTCCTCTGCCAGCGCCCATACAAATGCCCCAATTTCAGGAAAACTATGTCCAATTTAATTAAAAATAATGAAAACTAAAAACTTTAAATTCGGCAGGAAACATTTTGCATGCCATGTTTGGTGTCATATACGAAAAATACAAACTTCCTCCTCTTCTTCTGCCACCTCCACCATGCAAAAGTCTCTATTCATTATTTGAAAGAATTTGAGATGGCTTATTTCCCGGTATATTAATGTCATTTCCATCTCATCTAGAGTATCATATGATAGGGCTCTAAGCCCAATCATAATTCTGTTATGTTTTTATATATTGTTGCGAGCTAGGGGGTTCGCCGGATTTCAAAGAAAACACAATTCGATTAAAAATAAAAGGATAATTTATTTATTCGCACGTTTTATTTAATTTTCACGTTAACTTAATTTTCTCTATAAAACTCTGGCAAAACCGCCGATATTTCGCTTTCTATCGCGATCACTACCGTTTGCGTTCAGATGTCGCTGAATGACTAACTGCTCGCTGAGAGCTATCGTGCTTTTATACCTTCCCTAGTTCTCGTCAGATGTCATTGGGACTATTCGGGAGAATTCTGGAGTATACTGCTGGGTGTGCGTCTATACTAGAATGTTCAGGAACTTTGTTTATGGCTTTATACATGTTGGGGGACTTTTATGGATTTTTCTGGGAACATCAAAATTTCGTGGTTGCCAGATTTATAACATTACCCTCTCCTTAGTACCTGTTCGTCCCGAACAGAGTCGTTCACTTCCTCAATGGCACCATGGTACTTTGTTAATCGGTCGAGATGTACCACTTTCATTTTAGTGCGAGGTTTTCGTTGATTCCATCCATCCTTTGGTTCGGTTGTTATCCTCTGAATGGTTTTTCCGGCTTCCTTTTCCTTCTCACGTTTGCGTTCTTTCTCCACGTCCTTTTCGTGCTCCTTCTCCTCCTTAGCAGCACGTTTACTTTCCTTTTCACGTTCCGCATTCTTCCTTTCGCGATCTTCTCGATCACATCGCTTCTCATGTTCGGCCTTGTCACGATTATTTGCATGAAGTATTTGACCGTCACGACTTCTACCTGTTCGTTCGCGATCCTTATTCGAATGGCTATTTTTGCTTCCATGATCTTTCCCGATGTATTGTTCTTGTTGCAATCGCTCTTGCCGACTCGGGGTTTTCGACCGACTCCGGCGTCTTTTATCAAAACCGTGTGTAAGATTTGAACTCTGTCGACTAGTTCCTGACCTAGATTTACCTTCCCGATCTCCATCTTCACATTGTTAAGCAGCACAGCTGGAACAATAGTTGGTCGCTTTTCGGTAGTCGAGTCTCAAGTGTCCAGCCTGTCCACAATTCCAGCATCGGGGGGCACCAAATCTTTCGCTCCGCTTGGTGTACTCTGCTTTCTGACACACACACTCTTTTGCTATTTACCGGACTCGATAGTTGCTCCGCGAGCTTTGCTTGGCAGCTTCGAACGTCAGCCCATATACTAAGGCTTCGCCAATCGTTTTCTTACCTGCCGATTTCAACGCCTGTTGCAGCTCTCTGTCCTGTACAGCATTGTTAAATGCGAAAACAGCTGTATCGTTGCGTTGCTCTGTTTGCGCATTAGGAAGCGATAATAGTGTGAGTCGTTCAATATCGCGTGCCAGCTCTTGAAGTGTTTCACCATTCTTCTGGGCTCGGCTGTACAGCTGTGTTTTGTAGATCTTTCGCATGTGGTCACTGCCGTTATGAAGATCCAATGTCTGGACTAACGTTGAAAAATCTTGTTGTTGCTCCTGCGGAATCGTTTGGAGAACCTCTGCTAGTGGACCTCTTAACGCCTATATAAGAGCCGTTCCCCGTTCCAGATCATTCCAATGATTGTTTCTTGCGGCAGCCTCAAATTGGATCTTATAAATCGCCCACGGTGTTTGTCCATCGAAGATTGGAGCTTTGAAACCCTTGTGCGTAACGTGTTCTGCTGTGATGACTCCAGTCGCTTTCACGTTATCTAAGTCCCTTTTTAGGTGTTCAACTTCCTCTACAATCCCGGATATCCTTTCCGTAATTTGTTCTTCGAGAATTCGAAGCTTCTTCTCTACGTTTTCTTCTATTGCCTTACCCATGATGTCTATTTTATTATTTTGCAGCTCCAATTTTTGATTGAGTTCCTTTGAGGTCTGGTCTAATTTCTGATTAACGTCCGCTGATTGTTGTTTAATGTCTGCAGATTGTTGTTTAATGTCCGCAGATTGTTGTTTAGTGTCCACTGATTGTTGCTCTAATTTCTGATTCATGTCCGCAGATTGTTGATCTAATTTGTTCATCATTTGTTGCATTAACTGGGTTAGAGCATCCGATGTACCAGAATACTCCTCTACACGAGCTTCTTGGATTTGCAACTCAAAACTATCTGCATCCTCACCCTCAGCCGCAAGTGTCTCGATCATACGGTTGACAAGTTCAGACTTGCTCCCTGTCGTAGATAACTCGCGTCTACTGAGCTCTTCTTTCAGATCCGTTAATTTTAAGTCCTTTAGATAACGCAGCATTTTCACTACCGATTATTTCAAGTTTTTCCGCGATTCGAATTCGCTTAAATTTACGTCACTGCTCACTAAATCACTCGAGAATATTCGATTTCACAAAATTATCACTGTCCATTCGAGAATTTTAGTTTCACTTTTCCGCTCTCACAAAATTATCCGTTCGAGAATTTTAATTTCACTCGCGATTTTTAACCCGAATTTATCCTTGAAATACCACTTCTGACACCAGTTGTTGCGAGCTAGGGGGTTCGCCGGATTTCAAAGAAAACACAATTCGTTTAAAAATAAAAGGATAATTTATTTATTCGCACGTTTTATTTAATTTTCACGTTAACTTAATTTTCTCTATAAAACTCTGGCAAAACCGCCGATATTTCGCTTTCTATCGCGTTCACTACCGTTCGCATTCAGATGTCGCTGAATGACTAACTGCTCGCTGAGAGCTATCGTGCTTTTATACCTTCCCTAGTTCTCGTCAGATGTCATTGGTACTATTCGGGAGAATTCTGGAGTATACTGTTGGGTGTGCGTCTATACTAGAATGTTCCGGAACTTTGTTTATGGCTTTTTACAAGTTGGAGGACTTTTTTGGATTTTTCTGGGAACATCAAAATTTCGTGGTTGCCAGATTTATAACAATATCTATAGTTTGAATCAGATTAAAAATAACCATTTGCAGATAAAAATTTCGATTTATCTAAGTAATGCTATTCAAATCTGTAACTTATCTTCGAAGATGTGCTCATAACTCTCTGTTAGCAGAAAACTGTATGAAATAGTAATTTTAAACTTATACAAGTAGGAAATGAGTCTGGTGTAGACAATCTTCGATATTTTATCGTTGCGATATTTTACTAAAGTTTTAGCTTATTTTGCGATCAGATCTAAAATATTAAAATTACTTAGAAATTGTTTATAGATACAACCATCTTCAATTACTAGTATACGAGTACTTTAAGTTTCATCTCATTTTCTACTTGTTCCAAATTAAGTTCAAAGAATAATAAAGTTGAGTCCCGGCAGATATTTCAAATTACTTGGGATCATATTCTACGAAATAAAAAGTTGGAATACTGAAGGTAAGTAAGAAAAGTGTAAGGTATGGGTGGAGCTGATGAGGCTGTCGAGAAAAACAAAGAAACTCCCGGAATTCTCTTAATAATCAGAAATATGCTACGAAATCAACAGGTTTCCCTATCAAATTTCCATCGGAATGAAATTAAATCGAACAAACAAATTTCTTCGCTCGGAAATTAGGGACAATCGAATTTAAGTTTTTCTCATTTTTTTTTTTTCAGCTACCAGGAAATCCTTAAAGTTCAGACGTCATCACCCCAATTTTCTACATCATTTGGCCCAATCGTCGATGGATTGGTGATACCGAATCAGCCGTATAAAGTGATGGGACAATATACCGACCTTTTCAGCAGGTCCGTAAATTAAATTAAATTAATTTTAACGTCATTTTCAAGATTATCCTCGACTAGAGGAAAAATCATCTCATATAAATGTCATAAATTACCCAAGCACGAATCCTTCTTCCTTCGTTCTGTACCTAGATACATTTCTCTTTACGCTTTCCCATTCACATTCTGTGACTCTGTCATATTATGAAAATGTTCTAGCCAGACCGCAAAAACTTTCTCATCACCTAATAATTCACGTCGTGTTTTTTTTTTTATTATTTTTTTGTGTTCTTTCTCCCAACCAACACAGATATGATTTATTATTTGGTGTTACTGAGGTGGAATCGTATCATACATTAAACGCATTAGCACTTGAGCAAGGTCTTCGTGAGAATGAACGTGACAGTTTATTGCGCTTCTATATGCAGAATCGTTTTGAAATCCGGCCGGATTTGGCACTGGCAGCAACACTCAAAAAGTACGTATCTGCTTTCATGCAAATTAAGCGCTTTACGAGTGGTTGGTGTCGCGTGTACGCCAATTTCTCCCCGTGGTCTTACGATAAATCGCTTGAAGTAGTTATCTCAAATTATAGTGAACTAATATTATTTATCGCCTACAGGTACACCGACATTTATAACAATCCCATCAAGGCATCCAGCCATGAACATCGAGATGTTGTCCTGGACGTTCTATCCGATGCTCGAGTCGTTGCTCCTGTCATACAAACCGGGGTTTTTCATGCGAAAGTTAATCCACGGAGTTACATGTATGTTTTCGGGCATAATAGCGAAGCTGGTGCATATTCAAACGTAAGTATGTGTATTAATACGGTTGAGTTCATATTGCAGTCAAATAAAAAGCGGGCGTATTTTCATGTAGCTAGCAGAACACTATATTTACCAAACTTATCTCCGTAATTTTACATTAACATTTTGATATTCATAGTTTCGGAGAGCTTTATATGACAGTATACTAGGGGTTGAAAATTCAGTTTTATTGGGAAACAATTTTCTTTCAAACTCGTAACAGCTCGTAAAACATACATATATAAATATTTCTGGTGAGTACCATTAAGTGTAAGAACGCAATGTTGCATCTTATGGTGGTATCAATGGTACTCAGTTTTATTGTGCTTAAAACTCGATTAAATGAAAAAATATTAACAATGAAAAGTTTTGATCTAAAAATTTGAATTTCCGTGTATACGAAGATGCACTAAGATTGTGCAAACTAGTCCTACTAAGGAGACTCACAATGATGAGCACTAGACTCTAAGTGAAAATACAAACCGATTCTACAACCCGCTTTCGAACGGAATGTGGCTTAATGCAGGGAGATGTTCTAACCGCTATGCTTTTCAACTTGGCACTAGAGTATGTAGTTCGAAAAAACTCAATCGGGAAAAAATTATAGGGACTTAAGAGATGGGGTAATGAAATCTAACAGGCTTCACATCAATCAATATGCCTATCAATCACGAAAGTCCACTACCTACTGATACGAAATGAGCGTATATACAATTTTTTCATTTTTTATTTACTTAATTTTTTTTTTTTAATAAGGAAAGAAAGATTTTTTATTCTTCTACATATTTCGATACTCTAGATGAAATCTGAGAGTTTGCCACAAGGTTTTTAATAATAAGAAATAAGACTCGGGGACTCAAAAATCTCTAAACCGGATGTCCGTCCGTCTGTCCGTCCGACTATATCCTCTCTAGCTCGATTGCTTAGCTAGAGAATTCAAATTTTGTACAAGTGGTTTTTGCCAAAAAAGTAAGGCCGAAATCGTAAACGGGCCAAATTGCTAAGCCCCTTCTGCCCCCTCTAATACAAAATGACTCAATTTCGGAATTTCCCACTATACGGAATTTCTTAAAAAGTATAATATAATAGCTATAGATCTAAAATATAGAATATATAATTTTTTTAAAAGTATCAATCCACTCTCTAAAAACTGTTTAAACCGTTTCACTCCTTCTACCACTTCCCATACAAACTACACTTTTTGTTGATATACTATAAACCAATTTACTAAATACGTATAAAATTTATCAATCTGAAATTGAGCACTAAACATTTGTTTAGAATTATTAGTAACATTGAAAAAATTAACGGATTAGCTTCACTCCTTCTACCCCCTCCCATACAAAGTGACGCATATTCAGAACTTTACATAAAATCGATTTTCTTGAAAAGTATGAATGTTATTGGTCTGAATTTTGAGGGAGGCCAATTGCATGATCTTCATAGTTATTACTGCAAAAAAACACTGAAAACTCAATGCTCCTTCTACCACCTCCCATACAAACTGCACAATTTCACTGATTTTCTCTACACCTATCAAGTTTTTCAAGATTGAATTCTGAATAAAATATTTTGCTAGCAACACTATCATTATGTGAAAAAATTAGTTCAATGCCGTCTCCTTTTCTACGACTCCCCATTTTACTTTCATCTAGAGTATCGTATGATTGGGCTTTACGCCGAATCGTAGTACTATTATGTTTATACTCTGATGAAATCTGGGAGTAAACTGTGTTTGCCTTACCATTTGTAACGCTTAGAAATAATGCTCGCACAGAACCGCCATGGGTACCAAAATATTTGTTGCCACTCTAAAAACCACGATTCCGAGTGACCGTCTGTCCGTTTGGCTGTCTGTCCGTCTTTCTACATCATAACTCTCGAACGCTTTGAGCTGCAAATTTAAGTTCGTGAACGGGCCACATCCCTACTCCTTCTACCCCCTCCCAAACAAATTTCATCAAAGTTCAAAATTTTGAGAACTTGATTTTTCTTTGAAACTATTTAAGGTATCGACTTGAAATTTTTTCAAAGTATAATATCACAAAATATTGATCCGATCCCCTCACTACTTTTACCGCCTCCCATACAAATGCACAATTTTCAAAAATGCATTCATTCTATCTTCATTAAAGCTAGCGAAGCTAACTAAGCACGTTTTTGAATCTGAGTTAATTTCACTACAATTGCAACTAGTTTTACAAAAATCATCAACTCCTTCCACCTCCTCCCATACAAATTTTATGACAGTTTGAAATTTAAATAAAATTATTTTTCTTCGAAACTGTGAAAGCTTAATTTTTGTGAAAAATAAAATGATAGAAATATCATTGACGACGAAAAATTGTGTTTTGATCCGTATACTCCTTCTACCCTCTCCCATACAAATTCATAATTTTGATAAATGCATTATTTCGATTTTCAATTAAACTTAAAACTAAAAGTGCAAACTTAAAATGTTACCAGAATTTGTCCATTAATAATTGCAATAAATACTAAAAAAGTTATCATGAACTGAAATTAAGCCAACGCATGGTGATGGGGATATGGATAAGCAGTTTCGAAATCATATTAAATCTACCACTCCCTCTACCACCTCCCATACAAATGCCCCAATTTCAAGAAAATTATGTCCAATTTCATTGAAATAATGATAACTGCAAACTTTAAATTCAACACGACATCTTCATAAAATTAGACACCCACGGGACAATCTCTGCAAAATGTGCAACGAGGAGAAGAATACACCAGAGCATTTTCTCTGTGAATGTGAACCACTGATGAACAAAAGACCACATCATTTTGGTCATCGATTCATGAATCCGAGTGAATTTTTGACCTTTCCTTTACGTAATATCCTTTATCTTTAGTACGTGACTCGATGAGGAACTCTAAATTATATACACCGGGAGGGGGGGGGGTCACAATAGGGCCATATGTAACCGACCAATCTAATCTAGCTAATCCTCAAACGTGCTCTTAAAGGTAAAGCGACTGGTAACAGGTAAGTATGCAATCCACGTAAGCGATGGAAAAACTCGCTTAATAAAGATAGCAAACCCATCTTAGAAAACATAACAGGACTACGATTGGGCATAAGGCCCAATCATACGATACTCTAGATGAAAAAGAAATTTTTTGATTTCAAGAAATTTTGCATGGGGAATGATAGAAGGGGTAACGGTATTGAACCTAATTTTCACATCGTGGTGGAGTTACTATCAGAGTATTTTATTGAAAATTTTTGCTTCAAACATTTAGAAGATACTAAGAAAATTAGTATATTGGATTTAGTGAAATTGTGCAGTTTGTATGAGAGGGGGTAGAAGGAGTGGGAAGTTTTTAGTAAGTTTTTCAGAAATTACTATAAACATGCATTTGACATGTTTTCAATTGCAGATCTGTAGCATTCAAACTTTTCAGGAAAATCGACTTTTTGAAAAGTTGTGAATTTGTGTCATATTGTATGGAGGGGAGTAGAAGGAGTGAAGCTAATCATTTAATTTGTTGGGGTCTTAATAACAATTCTAAATAAATATTTTGTTCAAAATTTCAGTTCGATTTATTTTATACGTGCTGAGATAATTGGTTTATTGTATTTCATGAAAAAGTGCGGTTTATGTGAGAGGTGGAAGAAGAAGTAGGGGAATTCAAATACCGTAGATTGAAATTGGTATAAAAATAATATATTCCAAATTTCAGTTCAATAGCATTTATACTTTTCGAGAAAATCGGTTTACTGTCAAATCTCGAAAATGCGTCATTTTGTACGGGGCGGGGTAGAAGGGGTAGAGCGATTTGGCCCGTTCACGAACTTCATTTTACTTTTCTATCAAAACCTACGTGTACAAAATTTGAACGTTCTAGCTCAACGTGTTTTCAAGCTAGAAAACGAACAGACGGACATCCGGTTTTAAGATTTTTGGGTGATAATATTAGCTTCTTCATCATTCATTTTTCTCTCCGAGCCTTATTTCTTGGCGTTACAAACTTTAGACCAAACCTTTAATACTCTCAGATTTCATTTAGAGTATAAACATAACAGGACTGCGATTGGGCTTAAAGCCTAATCATGCGATACTGTAGATGAAAGACACATTTTTTTGATTTTAAGAAATTGTGTATGGGGAGTGGTATAAGGGGTGACGGCATTGAACTCATTTTTTTCATATCGTAGTATCACAATATTTTATACAAAATTTAAGCTTCGAACCTTAAATAATAACTGATAAAATTGAATTTAATGAAATTGTGCAGTTTTTATGGGAGGTGGTAGGAGGAGTGGGAAGTTCTTAATGACTTTTTCTGAAATAACTATAAACATCAAGCTTTTGACATGTTTTAAATTGCAGATCAGTAACGTTCATTCCTTTCACGCAAATCGACTTTTGGCATAGCTGTGAAATTGTTTCATATTGTAGGGGGGTAGAAGGACTGCAGCTAATCGTCTAATATTTAGTGCACAATTTCAGGTCAATTAATTTTATATGTACTGAGTAAATTGGTAAAAAGTATTTAATTAAAAGGTGCAGTTTGTATGGGAGTTGGTGGAAGGAGTGGGGAAATTCAAATAATTTTTTTACAGTAGATTGCTATTACTCTAAAAGTAATATGTTCAATTTCAAATCAATAGCTTTCATACTTTTCAAGAAAATTTGTTTATTTTCTAATTCCGAAATTGAGTCATTTTGTATGGGAGGGGGTAGAAGAGATGGAGCAATTTGTCCCGTTCACGAATTTGGACTTACTTTTTCACCAAAAATAACGTGTGCAAAGTTTGAGCTTGCTAGCTCAACGTCTTCTTACGCTAGAGAATAAACAGAGGGACAGACAAACATCCGGTTTCGAGACTCTGTTCAAGCATTCTTGGCATTACAAGCTTTAAAACAAACTTATAATACTTACAGATTTCAGCTAGAGGATAAATATAACAGAATTATCATATAACTCTGTAAATGAAATGGGAAAGAGTTTAACGAACTGGAAAATAAGCAATCTCAAATTGATTCGAGTAGTGAATAGTGACTTTTGTATAAGAGGTAGTAGAAGCAGAGAGGGAGACTTACAATTTTTACATATGACACCGAACGTGGTATGCAAAATATTTCGTGCTGAATTTAATTTGTTTGAAATTGTGGCATTTGTATGGGTCGTGGCAGAGGAAGTGGAGGGTTTTGGATGCTTTTGTAACTTTTTATCACCGTGTATTGCTTCAATTTCAAAGCAGGAGTAAAACGATGCTGATCATTTTTCTCGTATTTATTTCAATTATTAAGGGACAAATTCTGACAAAGAATTTAAATTTGTGGGGGGTGAAGAGGGCGTAGAATGAGTATGCGGATCAAAACAAAATTTTTCTGATATTTCTTTTGGCAAAAATTTGTCTTTCAGCTTTAGTGGTTTCAATGAAAATCGAAAAAGCTAATTATTCAAAATCAAGCATTTGTATGGGAGGAAGTAGAAGGAGTAGAGGTATCAGATCAATATTTTGTTATCAAAGTGATATATACATAGCATTATACTTTAACCGAAATTTCATGTCGACAGCTTAAATAGTTTCTAGGAAAAATCAATTTCTTAAAATTTCGTAATTTCATGAAATTTGTAAGCGGAAGGGAGGGGGGGATAGAAGGAGTAGGAGGATTTAGACCTATCACAAACTTAAAGTTACTTTTTTTGCTAAAAATGACACGCAACAAATTTTAACACGATAGCTCAAGAAGCACAGATGGACAGACGGTCACTCGGTATCGAGGGTATTGAGCGACAGCAAATATGTTCCTCGGTGACGCTGTGCAAGTTTTATTTCTTTGCGTTAAAAACGGTAAGGCAAACACAATATACTCTCAGATTTTATCTAGAGTATAAACATAACAGAATTATGATTGGGCGTAAGAAAATATTAGAACTAGCTAACTCAAAAAAAAGATAAAGTACGTGCGCCGTACAAGCGCCAGTCTAAACCAAAATAAAAAATCAAAAATTTAAATTTCACCCATTATTTTAGTTTAAGCACTTGTTCGCAATAGCTATCTTTTGATAGATGGCACTTTCTTAGGTTCAAGATTTGACGCTTTAATTTGAATTTCGGCATTTTAAGCAAAAACAATCTGGAGCGAAAATCATGATATTTTTAACGAATAGTACAGCAGTATTTACAAAATTGGTTAATATCAATTCGTATGCCCACAAAGCATGGTAATAATTTGATAATTCTCAAAATTTATTAATATAATTTTTGTGATAGGTGGCAAAATAAAGTTATTATTTTTTTCTAGATTTATGGAATTGTAATTAGGGTGAAAAAATTTGACAAATGTTTGCAGTTGTTTTAGTTGTTGTGAAAAATGTTGCTGAATTTGTCAAATTATATGGAAGGTGCTAGAAACCACATTTTTCTAATACAGTATTCACCCGATGTCTAAATGTCTACATTAATTGAAGCAACCTCCTTATCTAATTTAATGTTTCTGTCCTCTAATAAGGACACCTGAAATTCTTCAGTGCTTTCCCGTATTTCATGTATTTCAACTTTCATATCTCGCTTGTTATACTCTAGATGAAATCTGAGAGTATATTGTGTTTGCCTTACCGTTTGTAATGCTAAGAAATAATGATCGCACAGAGTCGCCAAGAGTACAGGAATTTTCGTTGTCGCTCAAGAACCTCAATTCCGAGTGACCGTCTGTCCGTCTGTCAGTTTAGTTTAGTTAAGTTTATTTATTCATTTGGTTTAACACAATTAAGATACAAGAATCTTTTGTTTGCGTAATAACGGTAAATTAACTATTCAAATTAAGTGATTCATTTAAAATTAGTTCTTTATTAATAACTGTTAATCAAAAGAGGAATAGAAAAAAAGAAAAAGAAAACAAAAACGAAAATTTAATTAGAATAGAAGAAAAAGGAAAAAATTCAACCTCTCAAGTATACGCCGAGCCTCCTGCAAAAATCACCATCCCCTGCTGATCTACGAATTTAGACTGGTAACTGATTCCACTGTTGAATGACATAAACGAAGAATGCCTCTGTGAGATTAAAGATAAGAACTCAGGTGTTATTAGTTAGTGAGTCCTGGAAGACCGGGCGAACGTAATTCGTTGGAAAAGATACTCGGGCCATTTGGAATGAATTATCTTGAAAAGAAAAATAAAGCAGCGATCTAGAATATAATGTTCTAGAGAGCACCAAAATACATTGTCAGCATAAGGAGAAACATGGTCAATCGTCGCAAACTATGAATATAACGAACAGTAGAGTTGAAAGCTACATTTAGTCGATTTCTGCATATATAATCAGGTCTACTAAAAATTTCATGCCCATATATTAAAATTGGTATTACTAAAGTTTTTACCAGCATAAGTTTGACATCTACTGGTACATACCTACGTGTGCTAAATAAGGTTTGAAGAATCCCATAAACTTTTCCTATATTGGATAAAATATGATCGCTCCACGTTAGGGTGCTGTTAAAAAAACCCCAAGATTCTTAATTTTTACCACATATTCGATAACAGAGTTATTGAGGATGACAGCAGGGAAATACGACAAATCAAGCTGCGTTTTGTATATTACGATACTTTTGGTCTTAGATGAAATGAGTTCTAGAGAATTCATTCGCGCCTAATTACTAATACGAGTCAAATCTTCGTTAATGCGATTGGTTGCATCTCCCACCAACTCAAGTATATAACTAAGCTGTAGTTGCACATCGTCAGCATACATGTTGATATCGCAGTGTTTTATAAAGAATGGGAGATCATTGATATAAATAGCGAAAAACAAAGGACTAACAATACTTCCTTGCGGTACACCACAAGCTGTAGTTGCACATCGTCAGCATACATGTTGATATCGCAGTGTTTTATAAAGAATGGGAGATCATTGATATAAATAGCGAAAAACAAAGGACTAACAATACTTCCTTGCGGTACACCACATTTTGTTTGCAAAAAAGGTGATAATTGCTCATTGACAGATACGGCTTGTAGGCGATTAGTAAGGTATGATTTAATCAAAGCGGTTGAAGAAGTAGAAAACTGATAATGTTTAGAAGTTTGTAAATAAGGATATTGTGATCAACTTTATCAAATGCTTTGGAAAAATCCAACAAAGTAAGCGTGGTCACACGATCATTGTCCATTTGCACTCTGATATTGTCAGTAACATTAAGTAGTGCAGTGATACAACTATGGTAGAGCCTAAAACCGGATTGTAAATCCGATAGTAGATTATATTCGCAGAAGTAGTATGATATTTGGCTATTCATAAGTTTTCCAAAAACTTTAGAAAGATAAGGCAAGATGGCAATCGGTCTGTACTCTTGTTGAGCTGAATTAAGAGATTTCTTAGGAACAGGAATAATTTTAGATTTTTTCCACCCATCAGGAAAAGTTGAAGTAGTTAAAATTGTGTTAAATATGTGTGTCACAACGGGGAGTATGTAAGGAATGATAAGTTTAACAAATTTCGTCAGCGTCAGATTTGATCGAATATAGCATTGTACACATCTAATTCAGTAACACAAGTGAAACTAAATTCATAAGAGGGATTATTGCATTTCAACTTACATACATGTTCGGAAAATTTCGCAGAAAGCGTTAGCGTAAATTTGATAGGAGGAGTCGGCTATCCATGTCTGTCTACAACATAACTCTCGAATGCTTTAACCTATCGTGCTGAATTTTCCATAAATCATTTTCAGCAAAAAAGTAACTTTAAGATTGTGAATGGACCACATCTCCCACTCCTTCTACCCCCTCCCATACAAATTTCATGAAATTCCGAAATTTATTGTTGACTTGAAAATTAGATCATAGTATAATGATGTAAATTTCATTGACGTCAAAACATATTGATTTAATCTCTTTACTCCTTCTACCCCTTCCTATGCAAATGCAAAATTTATTCGATTTGCATCGCAAAGCAAAAAGAACCATTTTTGGTCATAATTAATTTTATTACAATTCCAACTAATTTTGTAAAAACTATCAACTTCACTTACACTTCACTCTTTCGACCCCCTCCCATACGAATTTCACAAAATTTCGGGATTTTAACTAAACTATTTTTTCCAAAACCGTTAAAGCTATCAACTTTTAATTTTGAGAAAAGTATACTATTATAAATATCATTGATGTTGAAAAATATAGATTTTGATTTGTGTATTCCTTCTATCCCCTCCCAAACAAATGCACAATTTTGGTAAATGCATTTAATCGATTTTCATTGAAAATAGAAAAAGTATAAACTTAAAATTTTGCCACAATTTGTCCCTTAATAATTCTCCTTCAAACGTATGAGTAACATAGTATTGTGATTAAGATGTTGATAAGCAGATCCAAAATCATTCAAAACCTCCCACTTTCTCTGTCACCTACCATGCGAATGCCATAAATTCCGACAAAAATTGTTCAATTTCCTCGAAAATTATGAAAGCTATAAAATTTAAATTCAGCATGAAGTATTTTGTACACTACGTTCGGTGTTACATACAAGAATTACAAACCTCGCCCTCTGCTTTTACCACCTCCTATATAAAAGTTACAATTTTTACTATTCGAAAGAATTTGAGATAACATATTTTCCGGTACAATAAACTCTTTCCTATTTCATCTAGAGTATCATATGATTGAACTTTACACCCAATCATAATTCTGTTCTGTTTTTCTAGTAAAAATAGTTCGGTAATTAGCTGATTCGTAACGACTTTTCATACATACATATCAGAAGATCAATTTTCACTTACGGCATCAAATAAAATTTCTTCCAGTAATATTCTGAACGACTAAAAGAGGGTAGAAGAGTTCTATTACAAAACCATACACACTTCCTCTTATTACGAACGTTTCTGCATTTCATAAGACGAATATTTCGTCATTTGGGAACAACTTATAAAAATTGTTTTCTATTGTACAGCTCCCGCACAGCACTGTCGGCGAAGAATTAGCTTTTGTATTTGGCGCTCCTTTAGCTCCTGCAGGACCATTTCATTTGCGATATAGCTCTCAAGAGAAACTACTTTCGGAAGCAGTCATGTTATATTGGACTAATTTTGCTAAAACAGGGTATTGTAAAACTTTATTATTTCGATTTCATCAAAAACTAATCTAGAAATATGTGTATACATGTATCGTTGTTCAGAAACCCGAAAGCACCATGGAAAGACCAGTTCATAAATCTACATCGAATGGAATGGGATCGCTACGATATTGATTGGTCCGAATTCAATGCACGTAATCAATGTTATGTGAATATTGGTAAGTGATTTCGTCTTTTCTGTTAATTGTTTTCTCGTTCCTAATATGAAGTATCGATTTCTAATTAAGGTATACCTCCATCCCTGGGCTATCGTTATCGTAACATCTATATCAATTTCTGGAATAAGGAACTTCCCGATGAGCTAAACCAAATCGCTGTAATTCAGAAGCCGCCATTTGTTCACTACTATCCACCGCATCCGGTACAATTTCCACGCGGTGGTACTTCAGTTGATCACATCGTGACGGGACATATGAGTAAATTTCCAAGCCGGCCAATCCTTCAATCGACCCCAGATCCACTGCGAACACTAAAGAAACTCCTCAATGATCCATTAGATACGGCCGAGATGTACAATGCTCAGCCGACATTCGGAGGTTCGACCGATACACCGAAAATCGAAAATAAATCTTATGAAAAGACTTTGAGATCCGAAAGTACTGTTCATATCCTTGTTGGATTAGTTGTTGTTTTCCTGGTAATCAATGCGATAATATTGTCAATGTATTTGGTCAAGAAGAAGAAGAAAGGAAATCGAATCACTCGAAAATTGGGAATATTGACTTATGACGGGACGACTGATGATGATCTCAAGAGGACGAAACATAACGATGGCAATGACAGCTATGTACTTGACATTGTTAGGAAATCAAACACTTATGAACCGGTTAAAACATCACATTCACCAATCAATGGATACAAAGTTACCCGACAGCTTAGTTCAAGCACTGTCGACACTCATGCAAAAGTCAACGATTGGATATCTCAAGAAATTTCAAAGTACAGTCCGAAGGACACAAAGAAAACGTCACCGTCATTTTCGATTAGAGCCAGAAGTTTCTTGCTAAGACCAAAGAAGGTCAGTGTAGCAATAGACGCTACGCCTCAGGCACGAAGCAATAGTATACTGCGGCAAGAACCTATCGAAGTGACTAAGTTCAAATCGGAGGATAGTCCTGCACGAAACATTATCATCTGTCAAGAGATTGATATCGATGCGGATCTTTTGAATAGTAATGATTCTGAGGATTCGATTAGTGTTCGCCGAAGGGGGTCAGCTTCTTCGATACAAGAGTACCCGAGAGTACATAAGATCGATCACAAACATTCGCAATCTGACCCGGTTGAAATGTATTACACAGTGCATCGAAATGACGAGGAAACTACAAGTTTCATCGAAGAAAAGGACATCAATGTTACGAGCTGTGATAGAAATACCGAAAAGGAACCCCTAACGCACGAAGAACAACTTCAAAATATCAAAAGAAGAAATTTTCCCAAGGTCTTGCCAGACTATCCGCAGGACGAAAACAAGTACGGAATGTCGGCTTCGATGAAAAGACGCTCGTTACCACCGCAACAGTACTCGTTCACCGGCAGTCAAATATTAAGGATACCACCAACTCCGCCTCCCCGAACCATTTCAACATTGGGCCGGTATCCGTCGAAACGACGACAAAGTAATAATATTACAACATCGCCGCTTATGCTGGCCGAAGATTGTCCGGAAGAAGAAGAGCCACAAATTAGCGAAAATACACTCATAGTCGGTCCTTTAATACCGAAAAGTTCGGAAAGTCTGTATTGTACAGTGCGCGGCAAGAAACCGCTCAGCATGGATGAAGTGGACGATACGATCCATCAGAAACCATCAGGAATTAAGCCGCCATCATCATTCTGCCCACAACGTTCGTCCAGCAAAACAAATATTACTCGAATTCATCACCATCAGGATTCCAGCTCGCGTATTCCGCATCTAAGACCATTACCAGCGCATCAATCAGTGCAAATATCTGATCGGGATAAGTCAACTCCCGAATCGACATCATCCGATACTACCAGCTCAAGTACGGGAACCGTGAAAACCGAACTGAAGCAGAAATAATCGTATTACCATTCAAGTCTAAAGGACTCTGATGTACATAAATTTATCGAAGCTTGAACTGCTTATGCGAGAAATCTAGTCCTGATTGATTCAAAACCAATAGCAGAATTCGGATGTCGAAAGCTAAACTAGGAGGACTGTATCTCTTTTAAAATAATTCTCTCCGTTTATTTTTTGGTTTTCATCCATTACATATCACTTTTCCCTTTCCCTTCCTTAACTCATTTATTTTTAATATGAATTTGACATTTACTATCTCCGTTGTACGTTGTCCCTTTTAACTCCAAATGTAATTGCACTTTTCTTAGAAAAGCATCTGCGTCTGTGTTCAAGATGTATAGTCCTGCGATTGTAAGGACAGTACACCATCATATTTAACGAGTCGTAAACTAAATAAGTAACTAAGGAAACAATGATAGAGAATAGCGAATTTTTTTCTGTTTTTTTTTTTCGTAACCATTGTACAAGACTGCTTTTCTTTAAGGTTTCTTTCCCTTATGACTTTTGTTTTATTCAAAACAGGAGAAAAAAAAAAGATTAGCTGGAGACGAAAGAGCAATGAAAACTTGTCAGAGATGAACGTTAAACAATGGACTAGAGAAGTTGTCGTAGCAAGTCATCTTTCTTATCATTTTCAATTTTGCTTAATTTTTCTTTAGACCGATTTTTTTCTGTTCATTTCTTGTTTGCTTATTATCATTTAAGTGCCCTGTCTTCAGCTTCGTTCAATTCAAAATAGAACATTCCAAAAGCAAATAAAAAATTTAAAAAATGAAATTTTCACAACCATTAAACTTTCTTTTTGCTGATTTATTCTAGAAATAAAATGAGTTTTTTAATATTAATTTTATAAAATTTTAGTTTTTAAGTATAGTTTAAAATTTAATATGCTTTCTGGATGGTTTATTTTTAATATTTATGTAATTATTAAATTTAATATCATGACATGAGTAGAGAAATAAAAATAAAATGATTGAGGAATTTTTCAAATAATCCAATTTGTATTTATTATTTGTTATGGAAGTTGTTTCAGCTTTTTAATTTAATGAATTCATTCCTGTACACAATGGGTCAAATGATCATCGCCATCACTGTCTCCATTGCGTGGAGGGACGAGTGGCCTCGAATGGCACTTGGTGGTCGAAAGTGGCTCACGATGTAAGCACAAACGAAACAAATGTTCAAGCTCGTGCATATCAATGAGAATGAGAAAATCGCACAATTCATTACGTTATTGCTTAGCATAAATTTCAACAAATGAAATAAGCACGACTCCAAATTGAAGGCAGGTGGCTTTCATCAAAAATTTCTGCTGAATTTCAAATAATTTTCATCTGAAATTCAAAATCAATGCATATGGTTAGTATTTCTTTTTAACAGATGTTTTTGATTTAAAAGTACAAACCTACATAATACATGAGAAAAATATCGTTCGGTATTTTGTTCAAATATCTACACCACAGAGCTACATGACCATATCGGAAATGACAGTATCAGGATTTCGAAATGTCTATGGAAACATGTAAATTGAGTTCAATCGATTTGTCTCCGACTGTCGTATCTTTTGCGTGTACATAGTGGTATCTATACGTTATTGCTCTTTACTTAAGAATCTTCGAGTCAGTCAGAGAAATGAAGTCTTCTGGCATTGTCTGATAAATGTGCACGATGGTATCAAAGATAACAGAAAGACGATAGGCTAATAAACCGCGCCATATCCAACAATAGAGATATTCTGAACAATGGCAGTAGAAAAAGGTCAGGTTTCTTTCGCCATCGTCCTAATTTGTATTCGTATTTTTCTCCTATAAAAAAAGCAAAAAAAAAATCATCTTATTTTATAGACATTGGATTATGCTATTTGTAAACTACCACCAAATCGATAAGCTGCCAAGTGATGTTTTCAGCTAAATTGTATGATTATACAAATTGGATTCGAGGCTTAAATTTAAAGCAATCTGCCATTTACTATTTATTGGAAATTTGGCACACATTTCGGTTTTGTCCAGAAGATAAGCTGGTCTGGCTTTACCTGCCATATAGGGATTATAAGCCCCTATCTGAAAATTTATACTCACAATGCTACATAAATAATGAACATGGACAAATATTGAAATACAGATCAATTGCATTTCTGCACATAGGATTTCATTGATATAACAGCCCTCAGAGATTTATTTAGTGTTCCACGAAATATACAGAATTTCAGTAATTATATGCAACTGTAATTTATTAAAATACTCAGAATTACACTTGACCAAATTTTGATTGTTTAACTGGATGTTGTTGAAAATTGAATGATAATTATTAATACTACTAGAATATTAGATTGCGAGTATTTAGCCTAACTCCGGCATGTATTGTTGTGTAGATATTTGCCTGAAGTTGGAGCTAGAATCCTAAACGGAAGTTTGTGATGTAAAACAAGTATGTTAGTCAGCTCCGCATTTACAATTAAGCAAAGCAGGCAGTTTGTCTAACTCGGTACAGATTAAGGGGCGAAAAATATTTTAGCGTCTAACAGCTTGGCTTATCAAGGAAACGACTGACACTGCTAGTTGCGTAGGCTATTGTTTGATCTGGCTACAACTGCGAGCTACATAAGCTTGCCAATCACTTCTTGAAGAAGGAATCTTGCTCTAACTGTCGCTTCATTTCCCAATTTCTACAGAAATTAACAAAGAATTAAATTTGATTAACATGTTGAATCGGGCTAGAACCTTTTCTATATATATTGCTTCATGGACATAAATTGATTCGTCATCGATTCGCTTTTAAAGATCTAAAAGCTTTTCTATATCCTTACTATCTCACCTATTATCAGTAAGAATCCACGTAAAGTTTTTGATTAGCGAATCCATTTCACCTCCCATTGCTTTCTTCCACTAGTTACTAAGTGACGATTAAGGTGCCTCCACATATTTCATTGTCTCGTGACAGTCTGCTACGAAAGCATACCCTTCAGTTAAGAGTTCATATTGAGATCAGCTAGAACATATTTTATGGGCCGTAGATGGCTAATAATCGTCCTTACTTTACTCCTTTTCTGGGCTAAAGAATACGTTTCCTAGAATCTGCCTCCAAAGTTTTCGTTCCGCAGTTTTATGTGAAGAACTTGGAAAAATAGAAATAGTATAGTAAAATAGTATTTTCTAATATCTTAATGACTTATAACTTTTATCTGCTCTTTGCGACTCTTTATTAAAAATATGTAATATCGATAGCCCTCGGTATTCTTACTAAAACCAACCAGCTAACTTTTCTTGTCTTCTGATGCCATTTTTGTCACTTTTATTTGGTAGTCTGATAGTAGGGCTTAGTTCTAAAAACTAGTATAAATGGCATTTCCTATATCGTTCATTTTACGAACCCTCACCTGTTATGGTATTTTGTAAACTTCTACAGCTACGACTAAGCATATACACATATGCAAAATATCCGCCCAGAAACTCAAATTTAGTTTTTTGACATGCAACATAGTTCGCGCGGCTTCCACAATTGTCCTCAAATCCCTTTCGGCTTAAATTCATTAACTCTCTGCAGTAAAGACAGGCGGATACGTCACAAACGACAACTATTTCACTAGTCGTGGAGTTTGAATGAGAAAAAGTTTAGTGTTCTTTTGCAAAATTCATCTATTAAATAAATTATTCCTTCAAAATTTTTGTTTGTAACTTTTTAGTTCAGTGATGTTCAAAACGTGCCAAAAAAAAGTTCGACATTTTTTTTAATTTCGCTCTAAATTTAGGACTTTTAGGGCGATTTCCAGACTATGACAAAGCGCCTTGTAACAAAATTGGAATTCTACAACTACCTGTACCTGTAAGTATTGATATTCCAGGTACAGGTAGTTGCACAGGTCTCTTTCCTTTTCACCCCATTTTTTTCACTCGTTATTTTTCGCAGCACCCTCAAGAATGGTGAGCTCCTCTGAGTTGTCTTTTTCCCCACGCTCCTGACTGCCGGTAAATTGTACTGCCCAGACATGGACGAGCCTTATCAAACCTGTGAATGTCTTGAGAGTCGCAACAATGTGGCCAGAATTCGTTACAATGGCGCCCAACGAGGGGCCTCACTGTAACGAAATTGAAGCCTCGTTGCTGAGACTTCCAGATCATTATTATATTTGATGGGGCTTCTCCCGGCCTGGGTGGCACAATTTGCCGACAGTCAGGAGCGTGGGCGTAGGGCAAAATGACCAAGAGGAGGACACCATACTGGGAAATGCTGCGAAAAATAACGGGTAAGAAAATGGAGGAAAAAGAGAGGTATCTGTGGCATTATGCAACTACCTGCATTTGAAACATCGATACTACTACTACTACTACAATAGCGCTACAGCCCAAATTGGACCTTGGTCTCCTGATATTCAGGTTCCCTAACACTTTTCATTACTTATTGTGGAAGGGTTGTTAGCCCGTCGCACAACTCTCTTTCTACGAATTTTTTCATTTTCGTAAATTGAGGTGACCAAGGTATATCCAAGCAGGCAGTGTGCCGGAATTATATATAGCGCCGACCGGGATTTGAACTCACGACCTTCGCATTACAAGACCAATACGCTACCCACTAGGCTACACCCTAACTTCACCTTCAGGAGTCGTTCCGGGAAGCTCCTAGTGCCTCTATGAAATGGCATACTTCGGATGTATGAGTAATAAAAATTATTTTTAAAAAGAAAAAAATATGGTTACCCTCCAAAAGATATTTACAGCATGTGATCATAGACGTCAGTATATACTAACTACTTAGGCATTGCAGCTCTGCCACCCCTGCTTTTAGAAGATTGATGGTGCTGCTTACCAATTTTGTAAGCATCGCATCGTAGGATTCAAAATTAACTATGGAACGATTCAGGGACCAACAGAGCTCAGTTGCTGTAGCTATAAACGGAAGGCAGTCGGTTTCGATGAGCGCAAGAAGAACGACTAACACTTGCCGCCATGATACAAAAACAAAAAAACCTGTTGGCTGATGGATCGCGAAACCACGTGGACTTGCGAAAATTAACGGGAATCTACAAGACGCGTAACCATTAATGAGTACGCTCCAAAAATAAGAGATCCTTAGATATTTTATTATATTGTTCTTTTAATTAGGGAACACGTAAGAGCACCGCACATTCTGCGTTTGTTGTCCCTTCACCCTACCAATCTAAGTATGTCTAAGGGCTAGTGGGCTAGATCATCAGTTGTAAGGAAACCTTCTCCTAGAAGATTTAATCTTTTCCTTTAAGACAGAGGCAGCAGATGTCGGTTTCAGATAGACTCATATTTTTGAGGTGATGGTTTACTGCACTATACCCCGTCAATAGGCCGATTAGAGTATTATTTTTAATTTTAGAATATCCTTCACTTTATTTATTTATTTTTTTTTTTTTTGTAGGATAAAATTCTTGGAGATTGATAAATCTGAAAGTCTATTCCAGTAGATTCTGTGGCGGCTTAAACTGCATCGCTACTAACCGACTAAGCCGTGGGTTCTAGATAGCTCAGTGGCCAGCACGGCCGCTTTGCAACTCGAAAATCCCCGGGTTCTAGTCTTACTACCTGCACGGTATTCCCTTAACGTCTAAGGCAGGGCCTGCTTACACAAGCCTTACTGACGAGTCCGTCGTAAGCAGGCCTGGGACGAAACGCAACACAGCGTTGTAGCCGCTCACTCGCTACAATTCTATGCTCTTGTTCAATCCACTCTCTAAGTAAAAGGTTGATGTATCCTCAGATTGCAATTTCCTGGGCCCATTTTGCAAAAAAAGAGGCTGTACTTTGAATACACGTCGAATGTAAAACTACAAAGCCACTATGAAAGGGTTACCATCCACTTGAAGGTCAGATTTTACTTTAACGGTGCTTATACGGTTGCTTAAATTTAGTCTAACGAATACCACGTTGAAATTTACTTATCGAAAAAATGTTTTTGGCATTCAGATTTTTATTACAGAAAGTTGGCTTCGTGGAAACTTTTCTAGTAGTCGCTTTTGGAGCTTTCCTTTTCTTTCCCAATGATTACCATACCCTACCATATGAAAACTTCTGCCTTTTCGATATATTTCATCTGATGCTAACATACATTGGGCTGCTCATTAACATGTCGTCGTATAGGCGACGGCCGAGCCGATAGTCAGGAAGACATCGTCGTATGGACGACGATATAAACAATCGTCGCTGTGAAGTCGCTATGTACGTCGACGGCGTGCAAGAGAGTTTAGACGACGATCGCTGTAGAGTCGTTATGAACGGCAACGGTGTGAAGAATGGTATTGATGACAGTCACTGTGGAGTCGGTATGTACGGCGATGGTGTAGACGACCGTCGCTATGGACGGCGACGGTGTGGACAACGCTATGGACGATGGCCGGTATGCTGTGTATAAAATGGGCGAGCATTGGTGAGAGCAGTAAGTTGTAAATTGATATTTAAGTAGGATAGTCGTCAGGCGATTGCGATCGAGAAGTGTGTCGTGTGCTCGACGGTTTGGATGAGCGAGCGAGTAGGTCTTGTGATACTAGGAAGAAATAAATTTAATTGCTTTTACGCGCTGTGTCATTAATGACCACAGCATTGATTATAACCATAGATTATGATATTGCTTCACCTAAATATTTTACCTAATGAATGAATTTCTCAAGTTTTGATCGGTGTAATGCCTTTTACCGAATCTATAGAAAAATAAACTGCCAACAAGTCGGGCGAAACTTTATTATTCTTGGGCCAAGTGGAAAATTAATATGCAGGTAAGAGTGGTTAGGGATGGCTAAGTGAAAGGGGTTCTTGGGCAGGGCTGTTGTCAATTTAACAATATTTCATTCGTTTCTGCGAGTTTGGGTTTTTATGAGGCGAGTAGTAAGAGTAGGTGGATATTAATAGCTTTTTAATTAAGTGATTGCCTGAATCTCGTCCAATATTCTCTGTATAGAATGTGTTTCATAGACGAAGTTGCATAGAATTTTCATAAAATTCGGTATATTTTACTTTCTCGAAACCGAACATTTGTATGGAAAGGGGTAGAGACGGTAGGGGAATCGTAAAATTTGATATGTAGTTTTATTTCGCTTCTCCTGTAAGGTGCTTGTACAAAATTTCAAATTCGTAGCTTTTAGTTTGTTGGTTATTAGTTGATTTAATGAAATTGGTCAAAATCATAGTTTTGTATGGAAGGGGGTAGAAGGGCAAGCGTGATTTCAAAACTTTTAACGTAATTTCATTTTAATTATTTTTGTAAGTTCTTATGCAGAATTTCAAGTTGATAACTTTAAATAGTTAGGTGATAATTGATTTCTTAATGATGGTCGAAATCATACTTTTGTATGGGAGGGGGTAGAAGAACAAGCGCGATCTCAAAACTTTTGATGCAATTTTATTTTAACTATTTTTAAAAGTTTTTATGTAAAATTTCAAATTGACTGCTTTTAATAGTTAGGTGATTTCTTGAAGATGGTCGAAAAAATTATTTTGTATGGGAGGGGGTAGACGTTTTAAAGACTTTCGACCAGTTAATATTTCGTATATTTAGGGATTTTTTTGAAATGCATTTCAAAAATTTTCAAGTTTTTAAATTAAAATTTCACTCAAAAATTTTCAGTTTATGTGTTTTTTTCAATGCACATGAAACACCGTGCGCACGTTAGACCGGAGGGGTCTGTTTATAACAATAATGGATCAAGTTATTATCATTTTTCTATGTATATCAAATAGATGTGTCTACATGCAAAATTTAAACCTTGTATCTTTCACCAGAGCCCTAAAAAATCACTCAAAATTTTCGACATTTTTGCTTATCACCTCCCCCCCTTACACCTCTCAACTTAAAATTTTTAGTGAAATTAAAAACTACGTAGTTCTACAGTCTGACAAATTTTCGATTTGATATCTGTACTCTTTTTTGAGATATAAGGATTTGTAATTTTGAAATGTGCGCCAATTTTGAAATGTTTCCTTTTTCCCCCTCTATAATTATTTGTGTTTTCCTAGTATAGCTTAATATACTTTCCAAAGTTTCAATTACATTTTTTTTTTTACGGAATGAGCTGTGTTATAGGCAACTTCGGCCTTTATGTGCAATGCACAAACACAGTCATGTAGGGAAGGAATGGGATTAGGACGGTAGGGGAAGAGGAGTGAGAACGACCGTAACGAGTGGAGAAGCTGATATATATTTTTCAGCTGTACTGGCTGCTACTGACAAATATTTGCAGATGTTATGGGAGACTGAGTGATAGAAAGCGAACAGAATCCATCTGCTGAGTATCTAGGCCTTCTTGAAGTGGAACTGTTTCACTTTTACACCGTTTGCCCACTTTATTTCGAATAATTTTTTCATCGCCAGTAGCAACTGAAAAATTCGTGCTTAAGAAAATCCCGTCTAGAGTGGGAATCGAACCCACGACCTATTGACTGAAAAGCAAGTACGCTGTCCACTACGCCACGGAAGCCACATAGCATAATAAATAGCCGGGATATTGATTTTTAAGTCCCTCCCTCTAAGCTGATTCCGGTGGAACTATGTGCCAACTTAGTGGTCCCAAAACATAAATTTATAATAATGAGTAATTTCGAAGATATAATCATTTGAAAAAATAATTCGGCTGACAATTAGTTTTTAGCCCCCCCTGTTCGGACGCCAATGGGTAAAAAAATTAAATTATTTTTAGAGTTTGTCCCACAACTTTCTCTATATCTCTACTGATTTTCAACTTCCTATCTGCAATCGTGGTAGAGATATTAGCAAGTTTAGTTTTTGACTTTTTCCATCCCCCCGCCTAACCCCTTCCAAAATTTAGAAAATAGAGGTCACTTACCCAACCAACAATCCACCGCAAAACGAACATTGTACCTTTAACGGTCTCGGAGATATGAGTCCATATGTATGGCGTACGGCGGACTGCGGACGGCGTACGGTGGGACGGATTTTTTTTTTTGCATTTTTAGGCTAATTTAGTCATGAAACGCGAAAAAAAAATTTCAAGGTAGCAAATTTTTTTTTTTCTTGTGTCGATCACAATGCTTTATTATTAGAATAATAAAGTAATTATAAAAGCGCTATTGATTGTTGCAAAAAAGTAAGTGATATTTTTCATAGATGTCCTCAAGTTCAGACCGCATGTCTTGCCCTGTTTCATAATTCATGATGTGAACTTCAGCTTGCTGCCCACCGTAGTTGCAATCAAAATTTACCCTCGGGAGTTATCTTTTTTTACTTTTCTGGAACTCGGCTTAGAATGAAATTACAAAAATATGAAATATACAAAGGATTTAACTATGGTGCGAAGGTCGTGAGTTCAAATATATAATTCCAACACATTGCCTGCTTGGATATACCTTGATTACCTCAATCTACGAAAATGAAAAATTCGTTGAAAGAGGATTGTGCGAAGGGCTAACAACCCTTCCACAATAAGTAATGAAAAATGTTAAGGAACCTGAATGTCAGAAGGCCATGGTTCGATTTGGCCAGTAGCGCCATTGTAGAAATATAAATAGAAGAAAGGATTCAACTCAGCCTGGAACGTAACCATGGTCCAATTTGGCCTGTAGCGCCATTGTAGAAATATAAGTAGAAGAAAGGATTCAACTCAGCCTGGAACGTAACCTTACTTTTCGATAAAAAAAAATAACATTAGGTTGTACGAGGGTGGTTTCGTAGAACACTGGACCAATCTAGTTGGACCCATTGTACTCATCCTATTCATTGTTAGATGGTTTCTATTCTTCCTGCCACTTGTTTCGATTTGCGAACCGAAGCACGTTCGAATATTTGACGCCTGTGAGGTCGTCTAGTTCTGAAAAGAATTTATAACCTAAACAAAGGAGACGAGTGTTGGAGATTTGCTGACAGTGATAAAAATAATGTTCGATAGATTTATCGTCCTTCTCGCAACCTCTGCAAAGGCTGTCTTCGCGATCCGCAGCCTGAATGCGTGCAGCTTTAGCAAGCAATGATCTGTGGCCAATAATACTAGGTTGTAACAGCTAAGCTGTAAAATTTTTTTTCGGTTCTTCCCAAAAGGAGCTGTCCAGCTGCCACCACCCCGCCAAGAAACAATCCAAAATAGTTTGTTTGAAGCCAGACCATAGCGCTGTTGGTGTTACATCGACTGACTTCCTAATAGAGTTAATGTTTACAGATCCTTGCCGCGCAAGGGTGTCTGCTGCGTCATTTCGTAACAGGTCGCTATGACCCGGTATCCAAATTAGAAATACTTCGGTTACATGTAACCGCTAGGCGATTCAAATTGTGTCTACAAATGGACATTAGTTTGGACGTGGTCCTGTAGGATTATAGTGCCAGAAGTGCAGCCCTGCTATCCCAGAAAATTTAACAATTTTCGAAACTTTTCTGCATATCTAAAATGTTTGTGCACTCGTTAATAGTTAATACTTCCGCTTAGAACACAGTCCCGTGTTCTGGAAGATAAAATAAAGTGTGGATCTCGAGGTCGTGAGAATAAGTCCCGGCACTATTCCTTGGTTAGTTTTAGATAAGTCCATACAGAGATGAGAACCTGCACAGGTGCTGAGTATCGTGTTTGTTGCCCATCATTCGTTCCGTTCAGGAAACTAAATGTGAAACTTTTGTTTCTCAACCTTTGGTTGGTTCATGCATTTATACTCGCAGTCTAAAAGAGAGTTTGAGTCAAAAAAAAAATAAAATAAAATAAAAATAAACATAATTCGAACCTTCTAGATTTCAAGCAATTTCTACTGAAATTATCATAAATAATTATTAATTCGTAAAACGATGTAAATACATTTCAGATGTAAACATCATTTTACTGTAATAGTTTTCATATATGTATTATTAGAATTCACTTTCTATTTGAGGATAAACCACTTTAAATTATAGACTACCTCTCGTGGAAAATTTCTCGTATGATTTTCTCTCCATAATTTATTAATGGATATTTTGAATTATGGAAAACCACTAATCCTACAATATTCGTATTACCTCAGTTGCATTCACTAAATACAAGAACTAAATCAAATGTTATTTGCGTACCCACTATTGCAAAATTCGTTTTTAATAATATCCTCTATGTGCTATCACACATTCTCATAATGTTGTTTGATTCGCAATAAATTATTGTAAAAGTTAGAAATTCGCGTTCACTCTACCACCAGAACTCAACCACTATTTGAACCTACTGGAATGTAAAAAGATGTGCTTGTTCGTTTTCCACATACATACATATACCTATTTCCAATGTTATAATAACAAAACCGCAAAAACCTATCATTTGTCCATTTATTTCCGTTTTTGTGGCTATAAAATCCGCTGCATTGGGATGCAACGCTTGTTCGTATTTTGTGAAAACTTGCCAACCACATGTACAAGTACCACCAATAGCAAGAGAGATATACACGCTCCAATATACCTATATATGCGAATATACATATATATGCGAATATTTTAAATGAATATTGAAAGTGGTTGAGCGTTATCATTACAACACGAATAATAAAACAAAAATAGCCACTGAATTATAATTATTATTTCAGCAGAATTTCACCATTCCAGAATGTACTGATTCGTACAATAAAACCACGACAGTTGTTTTACTATACTTGCATTTGGATAAGTGGTTAGGTTTTAATTCAAAATACCAAGTTTTGAAAATCAAATTATGTGAACAATTAAAGCTTTTTGAAGGAAACTAAAAAGGTTCAATCAATCCGTCGTTGTGCTACAAAATAATAAAACCAAATACCAAAATGTTTTTGACGGGAATACAAATCATTTAATATAGTTGTTCATATGCGTGGCAACTAGTTTCTAGTTCACAAAGTTTTGTTTGGGTAAATATATAACTTTTCCAATTATTCTACAATAATGAACTAGCAAAATAGGCGTCAAATTTTAGATAATTTTTATTTTTCCATCTATTTCGGAACTCTCATTCTGACTTTCCGACAGCAAGTTAAAATATTTCTCTGTTAAATGAATTTTTTTCGCGCCTATTTGATTTGTAAGTTTCGTATCTTGGATTGCACGATAAACTCATCAAATCAGCAACCACGAAAATTTTAACTCAGAAATTTGCTATTGGAAAACGAAAACCAGAGAAAGTTCAAGCTCCTCTTTTAAATTTGTACACCGAGTCAGTCTCAAATATTACAATTCATACAGTCGTCAGTTAATTTCAATGATGAATGTGAAATAAATGACGGTAGAAAACTTACTGCACGAACCCCGAAAATCTTAGTAGATTCATCCGTTTTCTAAGATTCACCGAATCTAATCATAATTTCGAACTTATTGTATTAACCCTAAAAATATAAAAAACTGAGTAAATTATTTTTTCTACGAAACCAGTAAAAGATAAAAACCATTTAATTTAATTTTACAAAATTTTCCATAATTAATTTCTCTTCTTCTTGAAATCTAAGCTAGACTTAGGCTCTTCATAAATTTCTCTCTGTAGACCTGTTCGACCTTCGTTATTGCTTAGGGCGATACTCTTAAGAGGGTCTGTTATGATTCGATTATCCTGATTAATGACTTGTGTATACGCAAAATATTACAAGCAAGAATAATACTCTGCTACCTATCTATTAAATTGAAATTCTCTGTACACTCCCAGAACTCCAAAACGAACTAAACTCAATTCAGTGTATAGTAGGACAAAGCTAATGTTTCTTGTCAACATTTACGGTATCAATCATAAGGACTTGCACCTAACGAGCCGCATATCACCAGATACCAAAGCAGCAGCAGTAAGTTCATCACGACATTTGATAAGTAGTTTTGGTGCAATATGTATGATGTGCATTAAGTTTTGCGAGATTGAAAGCACAAGCCCCTGTCGAAAAGTAAGATAACTATATCGGCAACGACTTGCTATCGCCGCGAAACAGAGACAGGATAATGAAATGGAAACGTAATTCCTGGAGAAATGGCGCAAGTCCCCTTTAAAGAGCTTTTTTCATCCCCTATTTTTTTTTTGTACTGAACAGCATTCTGTTTAATGTATGCCTGAAAATCTGTTAGTATCAGTTCCACCGGGCAAATCTTAGCAGGACTGTTATTTTACACTTCAATGGCGTATAATTTACGAGTATTTTAAAAAAAAAAATTAAAAGTACTTCATTTGCCTTCCCAGAACCCCAATCTTAATTAAAAAAAATTTAAACTTCACACTAAATTGGGAGCATCTATCAATCTTTAATGCAATCATTTGATTGTACGGCCAATAATAGAACAAGGTTTCAAAGGATATATATTCAAGATTTGACACAATGTTGTTTGTGTAATGTATTTGCGTTTAAGCTTACGGGAATTGTAATAAATATTTTGCATGTAAGCATGGTAGATAGTGTTGTATTGTATATACATATTATGACAACGAGATTGTCATTAGGGATTTTGTGTGTTTTCCTAAAGCTAGTCATATTGGTTTTGCGGCTGATGCAGATTCAGGACACATATTCTCGTTCATTTATATTTAATTAGTTCTGTTGGTTAATTAATTACTGCAATAATTGTTAATTAAAATTAACCTCAACAAGTTAACGATATTACAGAATAATTGCTTTTTACTAAATTGTCGTTTGAATTGATTTAGTATAGAAAAATTGCAATTTAATCTTTTCGCGTTGTAAAAAAACTATCTAAAAAATTTGAAAACCTTAAGAAAAATAGTGAAGACGTACGTGCAATGATAACTTTTATTTCAGTATAATTATGTAAATACTGTAAATTATTAAATAGATTGAAAAATAAATATTATTTAATTGTACGGAAGAACAGAAGTTGTTAGTGTTCTAGTTGGAGTCCGTCTCTAAACTTATGTTGCCTTCCCTCGTTACTATCGACCTGCATTTTGCAACTAAATAGAACGCTAAACAACTTTTGATATACATATGTACAGAACACATTGGAATTTTAAAAATATTCGCCGGCATCGCTCTGAAATGGAACCAAAAGTAAGGATGATGAAAATTCTAAAGAAACTACCCTGGAGAAAATTTCCACAGTGCATTTCGAATTGAAACGAAATTTTTTCTTGACGCTTTATTAAATGTGACGTTTTCGTCTCTGCTGTGACCTTTATCAAACATAATATTTAATAAAGCTTAACAGTGTGGAATCTGCAAATCTTTCCTTTCAAACTAACCTGGTTCTATTATAAGCAGAAATATATGGGAATTAATCCTAATTTATTATGTTAAGTATATCAAAAGAGAGCAAAGCGTGCACCACTATTCTTATGCATTTCTTTAATTCTAAACTTTCATGATTTACTGACAGAAATTTCATTTGAATGTTAAGTAAATTAATTAATCATATTACGATTTTAGCGTAAACAATTGTTAATTAATTCCCTTTCAAACACATAAGTTTCGCCTTACAGAACAAATCGATTTTATTAAATCCGAATTGCTAATTCTACGCATTCGTTTGAAACTTATATTAACAACTCGGTCAAACTATTTGAAGAATAGTAGTACTTCTATAAGGGTGTTTAAAATTCCAACTAATTTTATAGTTCTTAACTATTTACTTCATTAGCAGTTTGAATTGAATTTGAATTCACCATTTTTTTCTGCTTTTCTTATTCATCTTTTGTGTCATTTATTCACGCAGTAGCACAGCCACGAACATTTTATTTTACATTACGATTATCGATAGTTCTGTGTATATTTCGAATAGCAGAGTTTCGAGAAAAAGGACGAAGTTTCTATTGTTTTAAAATGGAAACTTTTGCCGAGTTTGTAAGAGTTTGGTGTATTCTATCTGTTCACTAAAACTAATTATATATCTTTAGTGATTACTCTTATTGAAAAATCCACGGTAATAAGAACCCATTTAATTTTATTTGACCTAAAACTTTTCCGATAGATATTTTCATTTCATAGAGCAAAGAATTCAAAAGAAATGAAATCACCACTGTACTGCAAATTTTTAAAGTAATTTTTAATCAAAATTTAATTCAATTGCATTTGAGTATTCTAGAAAATTTGTAACTGTTTATAAATCGGCAGCATTTATAACAACAGAACTGAAAATAATTTCAACAAAAATTTTCATTGTTTTATAAGTTAAATTAAATTAACCACCCTCATAGATGCTCAAAACGCTGGTTTGTGCGCCTCCAACTGGAGAGTGTTGAGTAGAAAGGTAGAGGGCACAAACACCATTGTAACCTTTTCCATCGACGGCCAATCGATGGAAAAGCTTAAACAAAGGGGGCATAGAGTATGCTATAAATTTTCCAGCATCACTCTTCGCCCTAAGGCCAAGGAGTTCAAAAGCGGCGAGCCGCGGATGAACAAAGATGGCCCAAACTCTAAAGAAAATTAGAGTAATTCAAGCGAATCTCCATGGCGCAGCGGCGGCCATGGATATTCTAACATGGAGATTCGCAAAAGAGGAATATCACATAGCCCTAATACAAGAACCAAGAGCCGCTATGGGAAAAATATTTGATATTCCTAAAAAAATGGGTAAGTTGATCTTTGATAGAAGAAGTGACAGGCCTAGAGCTGCAATTCTGATATCATCAGAAATAAATTACCTAAATATACCTATGTTCATCCGTACAGATTTAGTAGCGGTATTGGTGAATATACCAAAGATAGGAGGAAGCCAAAAGGTTATAATCGCCTCGGCCTACTTTCCAGGGGAGGAGCTAGAGGCTCCACCACAAGGAGTCATGGAGCTGGTAAGTTACAGCAAGGCAAACAACATACCAGTTATTCTTGGTTGCGACGTGAACGCCCATCACACGATCTGGGGTAGCAGCGATATAAACAAACGAGGTGAGTCACTCTTAGAATATATAACTACTAACAACCTAGACGTAATTAATAAAGGTAATTCACCAACCTTTATAAACTCAATTAGGCAGGAAGTACTGGATCTAACCATTACCAGCCCCTGCCTGGTAGACAAGTGCGTGAATTGGCACGTATCAAAGGAAGCCTCACTATCAGATCATAGGCATATCTGTTTTGATGTTGAGACTTCAATTGAATATATCAGGGAATACAGAAATCCGAAACGCACCAATTGGAGTCTGTACCAATCAGTCCTAGAATATGAACTAGGAATCGCTGAAGAATCAATAAGTAGCCCAGACTGCATTGATAAAATGGCGAACAAAATCGTAAACAATATTATTAATGCTTACGAACAAAGTTGTCCTGTTCTACATAAAAAAAGGGCCAAACAAACACCTTGGTGGAACGAGGAACTTGCGAAAAAACGCAAGGAAACTAGGAAATTGTTCAACAGAGCAAAAACCTTCGGGAATTGGGATGAATATAGAGTGTCCCTAACCGAATACAACAAACTTCTCAAAAAATTGAAGAAAGAGTCGTGGAGTAGATTCTGTGAAGAAATAGACGATCTCCCAGCGGCCTCAAGACTTCAAAAGGTGTTATCAAAAGACACCCCGATAGATATCGGACTTCTAGAGAGACCTGACGGGTCCTCTACCAAAAGCAGTATGGAAACCCTTGAGGTGTTATTGGCAACACACTTCCCAGGCTGCAGAATAATAAACAGGAATGAAGATTTAGAAGCGGAGCAAAGGACATATTGTCAAACTCCGTCCAGCAAAAGTGCTGCTGGAAAAATCTTCACTCCGGAAAAGATAAGATGGGCGATTAACACCTTTAAGCCTTACAAATCCCCGCTTTACTGCAAAAGGGGTTAGAGATCTTATTGCCAATAATGATAAGGATCTTTAAAGCCAGTTATAGTTGGTTATACATCCCCAAAATATGGAGGAAAGCAAGGGTGGTATTTATACCGAAGGCAGGCAATCGCCCTATTGATCAGCCCAAGTCATATCGTCCTATAAGCCTAACCTCCTTCTTCGTCAAAACGATGGAGAAATTAGTGGATGCACACTTAAGAACAGGGCCTAACAAAGTTCGTCTTAACAAAAATCAACATGCCTACCAAAAGGGCAAATCAACAGAGTCAGCTCTTCACGATTTGGTAAGACAAATTGAAAAGGCGAAAGACTATAAAGAAATTGCGCTTTGCGCATTCCTAGATATAGAGGGAGCATTTGATAATACTCCGCATGAAGCCATTATAGCGGCAGCTAGGAAAAAAGGGCTGGAAACGGCCACAATTAAATGGATACATGCCATGCTAAGAAGTCGAATGACTATCACGGAATTGGGTGATAGCTCACTGACTGCACAGACCTATAGAGGATGTCCCCAAGGTGGGGTACTATCTCCACTTCTATGGTCTATTGTAGTGGATGAACTCCTGGACCATCTAGCGGAACAGGGTTACGAGGTTATAGGATATGCTGACGACCTCGTCATTATTATTAGAGATAAGTATGGTTCTATTATATCGGAAAGAACACAATCTGCCTTAGATATGATAATGAACTGGTGTCGGTCTAAAAACTTGAACATCAACCCAAGTAAGACTGAGTTGGTACCATTTACAAATAGAAGGAATATCCACATCACACCCCCTTCAATAAATGGAACAATTATACCCCTTTCAGAAGAGGTAAAATATCTAGGAGTTATACTGGATAGAAAACTCAACTGGAACAAACATATAGAATGGACTCATGCCAAAGCTCTAAAGGCATTTTGGGCCTGTAGAAGCTTATTTGGCAGGAAATGGGGACTTAAGCCCAAAATGATTTACTGGTGTTACAGAACAATCATTCTTCCAATAGTCACATACGGATCAACGGTATGGTGGACTAAAACGTTGCAAAGAAAAGCACAGCTCACGCTACAAAAAATCCAAAGGCTAGCTTGTCTTGGCATCACAGGTGCGATGAAAACCTGTCCCACAGCGGCAATGGAAATGTTCCTTAACATTCCTCCGATACATCTCCAAATAAAAAGGGAAGCTATCAAAGGAGTGTTACGCTTACAAAGGGAAAACAACTATAAACCAGGGGATTTTAGAGGCCACCTCAAAATTCTAAATAACCCAAAATGGGAGGCTCTAGCCTCCACTTTGTCGGACGAAATGCCGACAAAATATAACTTTGAAACCCCTTTCAAGGTTATTATTGGTGAACGCACGGACTGGCAATCCACATCACCTGAAATGACAGAGGGTTCAACCATCTGGTACACAGACGGTTCGTGCACCTCTGAGGGGACGGGAGCTGGAGTTAAGGGACCTAACCTCTCGGTTTCAAAATCACTCGGCAAAGAAGCCACAATCTTCCAGGCTGAACTAGTGGCAATCGAGCTATGCATCCAAGAAAACATAAGGAGAGCTCATCGCAACAAACCAATTTATATCCTCTCGGATAGTCAGGCAGCTCTAAAAGCCCTATCATCCAACAAACATGGATCGAAGCTAGTTTGGGATTGCCTTCAAGACCTAATAATCCTGGGAAAAAGGAATGACGTAACCTTAATGTGGGTGCCAGGACACGTAGGAATTGAGGGAAATGAGGAGGCAGATCGCTTAGCTAAAAACGGTGCGGAAGAAAACTTAATTGGCCCAGAACCTTTCTGCGGAAAACCAAAAGGATTTCTTAACTCCTCAATTAAAAAGTGGGTCCAAGAAGAACATATAATCCACTGGAATAGACTTCCTGGTTTATCAACCTCGAAAAAATTAATCCTACCACATAAAAACAAAGTGGAGGATATCCTGAGATTCAGCAAAAGGGACATCAATACTCTAATCGGGCTAATGACGGGGCATAGTGGAGTAAACCATCACCTCAAAAAAATGGGCTTAGCTGAAACCGACATATGTCGTCTCTGTCTCGAAGACTCGGAAACGACAATACATATCCTATGCCACTGCGAAGCAATGGCAAGGAGTAGACTCAAGATTCTTGGGAAGGGCATCCTTTCCACCGAGGAACTAGCCAACATGGCTCCCTCACTAATACTCAAATTAGCTAAAGCTACTGGGATATGGTAGGGAAATGGGGCAATCACCGTACAATAGGTCGGAAAGACCGCAGTGCACTCACGTAGTCCCCATACTATAAAAAAAAAAAAAAAAAAAAAAAAAAAAAAAAAAAAAAGTTAAATTTTTTAGAAACTTGATTTTCATTAATTATATTATGAGTTCATCGAGCTAGAAATACTCGACACACACTAACAATTCTGTCCTAATAGAGTTTAGTCAATACTATAATACCAATAGCTCAGCGTGAGTTCAGAAGCACAAGAAGGCAACATAAGAAATGTGAAACTACACGTTTTTAAAAAGAATACTCATAACAATTGAAAATAAATATGACTTTCATAAATAACAATTCATTATGATTGTGTTTACTTCATAAAAGAAAAAGAATTGAGAAAATTCAAATTTCGAACAAAATTTCCCGCGTAATCGAGCCTGCATTGTCTAAACTCTATTAGAACAGAAGTGCTAGTGTGTATCGAGTATCTCTACATCGAGCAATCGACAATTTACTTTCAGGTATTTCCTTAAATTGTATGGAAGCAGGTAGCAGAAGTAAAAGCAATCGGTTAATTTTTTCCGAGCATTTTAATAATAATGCTATTTAGGTATTTATTACAAAATGTTATATCGATAAATGTTATACGTACCGAGAAAATTGTTTTATAGTATTTCATGAAAAAGTACAGTTTGAATGGGAGGTGTTGTATATCTTGTATACCATTACAATTATGTTTTACTTCTAAATGTATTTTAAGGGAGCAGTTTAATAAATGTAGTCAACGCGAAAAGACCTATTTTACTTATAATATAAAACACAATAGGTGTAAAAAGAAAAAGGTAATAGAATCAAATCAAGAAAAAAAAAGAAAAAAACTAAATATAACAATAGTCGTCTAAAAAGTTAAATATATTGAAAGTAAAAAAAAAAAAAATAGTAAAATCATTTCAATGTCTGAAATGGCCACAGCTCTTGCTGGCGACTCAAGTGATAAATTAATCGCACGGTGTGAAAATAACGGTGCATCAGGCGGTACTTCAGCAGTGATAACTGGAGTTTTGCCAATGGATTTCAAAAGCAGTAAGTTATCAGCAACTTGGAAAAGGTGGAAACAGCAGTTTGTCATACACTCGGCAGAAAAAGTTTGCGTACATACCCAACACATCCGACATATGTATCTATAAAAAACATCGTTTCTAACATTTTATTCCCAAATATTTTTTTTTTTCCTATTTTTCATTACTTCATTATGAACATAAGACAAAACAAAAATGAGAATTACTGTACTCTAAAAAAAGGTAAAATTCGGAAACGAAAAATAGTCTGAAATTCCAGGAATAAAACGTCTGCGTTCAAAGCGTATAAAGGGAAGTCAAAGTCTCTGAGTTGCAGTTAAATCATTAATAACAATAAAATTTGTGTTGGAAAGTTGATAAACGTATTTTTATCTTAGGTTTGCGTTAAAAATAATTGCTAAAAAACGTTAAGTAAGAGATGTCTAATAAAGGAAAGGAAATTGAATTTGGGGAAAGGAAAATTATCGTGGATTTGTGGAAAAAAGGTACGTCATATCGTGAAATAGGTGCAATAGTCAGCAGAAGTCATTCATTTTTTTTTTTTTTATTTAGATATTTCCATAATACAGCAGTTTCTCAAAATATTTGTTTGACATAGACTTTCAGTACGCTAATGAGTTTGAATATAGACTCTTGATTTTTAATCTCACCCGGCAATGAGTTATACAATTTTATACCTCTATAAAATAGGGAATTTTGACTGCACGCCCTTATTAAATTGGGTAAACTAATTTCATTGGCGTTTCTAAGCGTTGTAATTTGGTTTTCATTATTTAATTTAATTCGTTCGGTCAAATATGGGGGTGCCTGCCCAATTACTATTTGATGTAAGAAGATCACAGTTCTAAAATTAATTAATTGCACAATACTCATTAACTCTAACGTATCACATGACTTTCAGTATAGTTATTAACTCTTAAAATCTGTCTAAGACATTTGTTTTGAATGACTTGGAGTCTACTTAGAGCGGTTGAGTTTGACAAAAACAATATAGTTGCACAATAGTTAAAATGTGGTTCGATTATTGATTTATTTAACGTCAATTTTTGGTTGAGATTTAATTCATTTCTTAATCTATTAAGGACATTCACTTTTTGGCCAACCTTTCGGCATACATGATTCACATTTTGGTTAAAGCTAAATTTGTCGTCGATAATTACACCTAAATATTTAATTTCACGTTCAATTTCTAATTTTTCACCATTAATATTTAACTCTACAGTATTTTTGTCGATATTCCTATTCGTAATTATCATTGCTTTAGTTTTGCTGACATTAAGTTTAAGTTTATTTTGGCAAAGTTTATGTGAAATTATGCTGAGATCATGATTCATTTTTGTATTGGCATCCTCGATAGAGTCAGAAACGATATAAATTAGTGTGTCATCATCAAATAATCTAGCTTGGCAATGTTCTAAAAATTGTGGAATGTCATTAATGTACAAAATAAATAAGAGGGGGCCCAAAATGGAACCCTGGGGTCACAGTCTATTACTAAGTTCATTTGAAATAAAATCTCTTAATTTTACGACTTGCTTGCGATCCGTCAAATAACTTCCGAACCAATCCAGAGTTTTCCCACGAATTCCGCATTTGGCCAATTTCTGCATCAAGATTTTTGGGTCGATGGTTTCGAAGGCGCGTTGAAAATCGAAGAAAATTGCGATGATTATTTTTGAGTTATTTAGAGCGACCTTCCACTCAAATAAAACGTCGTTGATCGCCGTTTCGCATGAGTGTTTGGTGCGAAAGCCGGATTGAATGTTGTCCAAAATTCGATGTTTTTCGATGAAATGCACTAACTGATTGAATGCTAGCGATTCCAGAAGACGCTCGCAACACGGAAGCATATGGATCGGTCGGTGGTCGTTGATTTGAATGGAGCCTGGTTTTTTGTGAATCGGCATAATGGTAGACTTCTTCAGCATGTCAGGAAAAACACCAGTTTCAAATGATTGATTGACGATGTTGACAAGTTGATGGCCAACTACAAAAACCGCATCAAGAAGAACTATGGGATTGATGAAGAACTCGTCTGTGTTGTTTTTGAGCTCTCTTAAACATGTTTTTATTCCCTTAATCGAAACGCCTCTGAATTCAAAATAAACAGTTCGGTTGAGCTGAATGTCGTCAACAAATGGGATATCCGGAATATTTTCATTTAGTTGCAAAATGCTATCAACGAAATAGCAGTTGAATCTGTTGGAAATTTCGCCATCATCTTCAATAATTTTACCGTTCACTTCAACGCGAGTCACCTCATCGCACTCTTTATTTAAAATCGAGTTTAGAACTTTCCACGTCGCCTTGCTGTTGCCATGCACTCTGTTCAATTTGTGTTGATTATGTTCGATTTTTTTTGTTTGAATCGTATTTTTAAACTCGTTTTTGAATGTTCTATATTGATGCCATTTTTCATTAGCTAGAGCCATGTCAGTGTTGAACTGCGCGACCTTGTACAAACGGTTTTTTTCCCGACGCATTTGTTCTAAGTCATTGTCGAAGAAGTCTGGATTTGTTGCAATTTCTTTTGTCGCTTTAAATTTGCTGATCGCCGACTGTACCGTTTCCACAAACCACCTTACTTTCGTGTTAAGGTCACAGTTTTCAACGACACTCCACGATAACATTGAGTTTTCGAGGTGTTGCCACAATACAGCCTCACTATAGTTTTTCCAGAATTGTATTTTTCGTTTTTTGAGCACATTATTATCACTGTGGCCAATTAAATTAATATACAAGATCGCATGGTCAGAAATCTGGTCGTCATTTGAAACGTTGCACGATATTTTATTGTCAGTAAGATTGGACAGGCACAAATCAATTAGCGTCGATGTATTGTCAGTGATTCTCGTTGGAGAAGTCACCAAAAGTTTCAAACCGTTATCATCACAGATATTGCTGAGTCGACGAATATGTGTTGAGTCGGCGCTCATGTCTTTATTAAAATCACCACAGATCATAACTGCTTTATTCACTGAGATTGATTCAAACCAGTTTTCAAACGAATCTATTGTTTGATTTTTATGTTCAGATTTTGCCGATAAATATACACACGCAACAACAGTCCGAAATTTATTTATATTAAGTTCAAAAGATAAGTACCAAGCTAATTGTTGACATTCTGCGGACACAGTATGATATTTAATTGTTTTGCTTATATATGCACAGACTCCACCAGTATGTTTAGAATGAGACACACAATTCACAAATTCATATCCACTTATGCTCAACTCGCTAATATCACAGTCATTTGTCACATGTGTTTCGTTCAAAAAAATAATTTTTGGTTTTTTATCACGCACAACGTATTTCAGTTCAATGAAGTTATTCCGGAGACCGTTTATATTCGAACACAGGATTAATAACTGTGATTCTCGTTGCTATTCTTGTTCATTGTACTCTATTTTATTTCTCACGGATGTTTGTCGACGTATGTAAATTGGGCATTCACTGTTCCACGCATGATGATTGGTGTCAAGATTTAATTTGAATTTGTCGTTGGCATTTTTGCAGTTCACGCAGCAATAACGTTTGTTTTTGCATTCTAAATGCTTATGCGGGCCGGCATCTGTCCAACGAGTCGTAAACAACTTCAAAAACTCAGGAGTTTTGGTTCCAAAACCCAGATCTGGCCGTCCTCCAAAGTTGAGCCCGCAGTAAACTCGGAGTTTGCTCCGAACGATGAAGGTTAATCCTAGATTAACTGTAGCTGATATGGCAAAGGACATCAAAGCATAGTACCGCAAGTCTATTCCTGATGATGGTGTTCGTAAAATTCTTAGGAAATAGTTCACTAAGAAGCTGGTAGATTCCATGCAAAAACGGTTGTGGGAAGTAATAAAGAGATGAGGATATCCCACAAGCTTTTAACGAGGGAAAACATTTGTTTTATTTTGAAAAGGAATATTTGTACGCAAACTTTTTATTGTTGCAATTCAGGACTTGTTTTCGTTTTTTAATTTTAATATTTTTATGGAGTACAATAATCATCATTTTTGTTTTGTTTTATGTTTGTTATTATGAAATAAATTACTTAAAACTATGTTTTTTATAGATATGTTGGATGTGTTGAGTGTGTAGGCAGACTTTTTCTAGATAATGAACTTGAATCCAGAAAAGTGGCTTTACTGTTACATACCATGGGACCAGAGTCCTTGGATGTGTTTAGCTCTTTTAACAGTGATATGGACAATATCACTCTACAGGAATTAATAGAGCTATTTGATAAATATTTTCTGCCTAAAGTTAATATTGTAATGGAACGCCATAAATTCTTCTCCAGAGTTCAAAATCCCAATGGATTAATAGAGGAATTTATTACGGCACTTAAAAACTTAAGTCTGACATGCGATTACGCCGCACTTCGAGAGGACCTAGTACGCGACATATTTGTATGTGGCTTGGCAAATAAGTTCCAAAGCATAAAAGAAAATTGCTAAATCAGGCAAATTTAAATCTTCAAAAAGCAATTGATATTGCACATTTTAGCGGATGTGTAATAAATTCGGTGTCGTCTAAGACAAATATCGTGTTTACTCGGAATCCTGAGATCAATTTACCCTAAAATTTTAGAAAAACTACAAATGTTTCAATTAAGTTTTTCAATCCTTTTATAGAATCATTGATGCCAAAATTGTAATAGTTTCCCTCAATTGTTTTTTTTTATATAATTTATTTTTTTATTTTTCAACACTTATGTACGTAGGCGATTGGGAAATGATTTTACAATATTTTTGAATTTTCATTGCAACGCACAAATAGTCAGCAGTAAATTGAAATATTTCATACATCTACTTGATATTGCCCATGGCTTTTTGAATTTAAGGTAAACTGATCCGTCGACTAAATATCCTCAAGTTTCTTCCCAATAGTTCCATAGTTAACAATAAAATATTCCTTAAATATAACATTAACTAATTAATTTAATTTTCCGCACTAACACATACTGTTTTATAATGAATTTTGAATGTTATATCTTAACTTTAATAATTAAATCTTATCCTCATAGTTCATTGAAAATCAAGAGTTATGTAGGTAGATGCCATACGAAATGACTGATTGCTCTCCGTAAATCAAAATCTGACGGCTTGCATACTGGCATGCTTGAGGCGACAACCTATTTCTTGAATAATATAATACATCTACAGATATCGTGCACTTGAATAAAATTTTAGGTCATGTTTGTATATAAATATCTACAATAAACCCATAAGCACAACATACGTCGTATACGTGATATGTCCTCAGGTGTCGAGAGAGATAAATCTGCTGTAGTACGATGGCAGATATGATTGTGTCTACAGCTGCTTTAATCATAAAAATCAAGTGTAGTACACAATATAATACAGCGTTGTATATGCAAATTATATTAAAATTAAATTTGGTCACAAAATTGTATACTGATGCACATGTAAACTTGGGCTGATCTACAAACATTTATGGACTCAAACGTGCATAAATATGCACCATCACTAAAGTACTAAGGACCACATAAATACGTAGAAGATGAACAGCCTTTCAACCTCTATTACCTCGATCAGGATGATGGGTAATCTTTAATGAATCGGAATTATGTCAACAATATCAAGACATTTTCCTATCATCGTACAGCAAGGATGCGATAAGAAATTATTGTTGGGACTATTCTAACAAATTATATACTAGCTTCATGGATGTCTTGAGATGAATCTTCAGGAAATTTGAGTTAAATGGATCGTGAATTTTCGTAGATAACGAACTATTTTCCTATTAGTTGTTGTTGTTGTTTTATTCACGCCGACATCATCAAGGTTATGCGATATTAGAGCCACGTTAACATGCCCTCTACGGAATAATATCATCATCCTTCTTTAGCCGTGACCTCTCGAAATGTATGTTTCTGCATCAGAAATAGCACACAATCCCCACCGGATTAATTCGCAGGATTTTCATATTTTAAGGGTCATCCGTAAACGACGACTATACTTATCCGGGGTCGCCTAAATTCTCAATTCCCAGTTACATACATTCACTATACTATACACCTCGCTTAGGCATGAAGTTGTTATAAAATGGATTTAGCTTAAGTGAAGGAAACATAGTGATAAATGACAGTACTTAGAATCAGCGACTGCTTACATAAGCAACAAGTCTTGAGTATACGAATTTGGTGTAAATTGTCGTCTTGCAGAGGTGACAAATAGGTGCTAAGAAGGATTTTAATGACAGCAATTTAAACATTTCATCAGGAGGTTTGTCTCCGCCGGGCGGATTTCAAGACGATTTAAGGGAAACGAAGAATTTGGATTAAAGACATGGCCGAACAATTTTATTTGCGGGTTATTTTTTAGTCCTAGGCTTGCTAAAAATTGATGGGTTCTTATTAGAGAAGAGAAACTAATGGTGGGTGTAAAAAAAACTTCAAAGAAGTGGTGCTCCGGAGAAGTTCTGCAGACTTAATATCTGTCACTGCAGTACTTTCAGCAATACGAAATATGGGGATTAAATGATATAATTGGTGTAGATTCGATAAAACTAACAACGATATCGTAGATCAACAACGCTTAATGCTTGAAAAAATCGATGTTCTCAATTTCAAAAATGACACAGAATAAATCAGGAGACTAAGACAAATATTGTTGAGTACAGTTTTTGAGGAAATTAGACCAACATAATTTCTGAAATACTCCATTTATATGGAAACTGGTGGGAAAAAAGTTAGGGATTTTTTCAGTTTACGAACTTAAGGTTACTTTTTTCATAAAAATTAAATCGAAAAAATTTCAGTTCGATAAATCGAAGCGTTGTCGTGTAATGAGACAGATGGTCAATCAAATCTGAGATTTTACCTAGGGCGACAACAAACATTTCTGTAGCCTTCGGATTTCTTTAGGATCTTTATTTCTTGGTCACCGAATGCTATACAAATGAGAGCAGAGTAGGGTAATGGTGGTACCATCTGACTTAGGAACACTACCAACACTCAAATTTTAAAACTAGTCACAGAAATCTTCCAACAAATTTATTATTCGTCAGGCAAGTTGAGCATTAACCGTTTTTGCTTAGATAATTGAAAATTTCATGCTGCGAAAACAGTCATTTATCTCAAAAATTTTTAGCGAAAAATGTATGTGATTATAAATGTTCAATCTTTGCTGTTCTATGGCTCCATTTTTCGGTACGATTGATCTGAAATTTAAAAATTCTTTGTTGGACGAAAATGCCATTGTAACGTCATGTGATAAATGACTCAGACGAATCCCGAAGTTAGCAATTTGGGACAAATACAAAAGCCAACTTAGCAAACATTTTGAGCCAATGGTTGATAAAATCGGTGATTCCTTCCGCCTAGATCACACTACGATGGAGCTAGTGAAGATAATCGTTACCTCATTTGAGGAAAGTTTTCCTCCTAAAACTCTGAGAACACAAATAAATTGAACTGTGATAGAGCGGAAAGCTTGAAAAATTATGAGTGAGAGGCAGCAAACTTTATAACAAAGTAAAATGCAATGTTATCTAGGACAGATATAGATCCACTCGCAAAAAGTACTACATAAATGTAAGAGCTTTTGAACAAAGGACTCGGAGAATCAAACCTCTGCCTAAGGGAAAACGCGAAGGCTAAAAGACTTAGCAAAGTTCTTTTGAGGGGCAAATATAATAAGCTGAACAGTAGCACAGAAGGACTGCTTGAGGCCTTGAGTGCAAGCAGCTCGAAAAGGGCAGACTGGCAAACCGCTGCTTAATTTTTCACGTACAGTAAGATTACGAAGGTGATCGGCTTCTTCCATCTCTAATGTTCCCTGCTCTCCTACAAAATAATGAAGAGGGAATACTTCTCCATCTACTACGAACTCTTAGAGAGATTACATCCTCCATGCATGTAGAAAGACAAAGGTAGTCGTCATGTCGAAGATATTAAAAAAATCGGGACCGGATCCGAAATCGTACAGATCCATCTGCCTCATTACATTTTCACAATAAAATATACAATTGAAGATACTAAAATATTGCTAGCGCCAAGCAATGCTTGGTTTTATACTTTGACATATGTTAGGAACCCATATGCCTACCCGGCCGGTAAACCAACAGAGACGACACTTTTATTTCCTCGAGAAATAAATGACACTCCATGGACTTTGAGGGTCCGTTCGACAATACCTCGTACGCGGGTATAATCAATACGATTGACAAAAGAGGAATCTACGAAACTTCAGCAAGATAGATCAGTGGAATGCTTTTGGCGCAAGAGCATCATGGTAAAAGTTGACAAAAGTTGTCCATATTGGGGAGTGTCATCCCCATTTTTGTGGCGCCTGGTAACTAGTAGATGATTTACTTACCATTCTTAGCAGCAGTAGATACACGGTACAGGAATACGCGAACGACTTGGTCTTTACAAATAACCGCCATATCTAGTTGTATCGACACTATCCCCGAAAGAAACACAGTGAAATCGAAACTAATGGAAGAATGCCAAGGAAAATTAAGTAACACCGTTTCCAATAACAAACTTTCTCTGTATTGAATGCCTAGTCGTCAAGGCATAGACGAAAACAAAACAGGAGGTAGGGCCAGAACCGTTAAGCGGGATTTGAACTTTCTCCATCAAAAAGAGCATTAATTGTCTAATGCTCTTTTTGATGAATAAGAGTGAAGCCATTATTAGACTAACAAAACTTAAACAGGGTTTCCACTGAACAAGCCCAACAACTGCTCCACTGGGATAGAAGTAGGCTACCGATCATAACAGGAATTTTAAAGGAACGCTCCCGACTGAAACGAACCTTAAGACTGTGGATACCGACAACCAATGAAAATTTTGCCCAATACCAATTAAGACCTACGAGCACATTCCAGGAAACCGCAAAACAATAGCCTACCAACATCATAGGTTATTTGGACAGCACTTCATACATGTTTGTTCTATTTCAAATTTAGGAAATAAGACTAGGCGAGGGAATCTAGGGCTATTCTATAAAATAGTATCCTGAGGTAAAGCAATAATACAATATTGTAATAATTGATGGAAACTCGCACAATAGAAAAAAAATTATACTAAACTATAATACGATATACAATTCTGTACACTTGCCCGGATCAGCTTCAGAACTTCAATTAGAACCCATGTCCATGGAAATACCAAACCCCTAGTTAAATTTTAAAAACTTCTGCTAAACTACTAATGCATAACAATATTCCGACCATACTAAACCAAATGAATTTCAACCAAAACATGCAAAAATATATTGCCAAAATATTTTGATCGATGAGCAGATTCATCCGGATATCCGAAAATAATAATAATGCAAAACTATTCCTCAAACACACACATCTGCCACTTAATTCACTATTTACGAGTTATCCCTTCCGTTCAGTTATGACAAATAAATGTCGGTTAAAACTAGACAAATTTGAATACTAAATTTCGGGTTAAGTTTCCCATTCAGGATGCGGTGAAAAACTTGAAAAATCTCTGCAGCAATTGCAGCATTTCACAAGGCCACATAGTACGACGCATACCTGCATACAAATACTCATCGTCACCTTAACCATTTTATAATACACGAAACCACACATGATGAACAGAGGTCACCCTTGGGCTTGGCGAAAATAAAATTCAATTGGAACTTGATTGTTGGCATTTTCGTAGATATACGTTTCTCTCTTTTGTATGTGTGAGCTATCCCATGGGAAAATTTATGAATATTTTATGTTGGAAATTCAATTTCCACTTGAATGCTGAGCATGAATGGCACTGTGTATTTGTATCTTTGGCATGCATGGCGGGAGAACATCAGCTCCCCGAATATGTTGATATATACATATTTCGAATGTCTACTACTTACGAAATAAATGTAACGAAACTTTTGCGCCAGAATCGCACGTATGCATAGATATATACATAATAGGAGCTCTCGGTACGATGTGGCGAAATGTGATTATGGGAGCGCCAAAGCAGAAGGACAGTCTCGCAGTTTCTGGAAACGTTCAGTGGGCAAGTAGCCAGTTTTCAAAGTATTCCTTACCATTGAGATCTTTAAAGCCGCCATAAACCTGTCCGATATCCTACAGGATTTTGTAACTATTGTTAGCAAGTGAGATTTCCACCCAAGAACCAGAAAGTCCTCGGCTTGAGTATACCCTTACATTGGACTATTGTGCAAAATATAATATTTTATGATTTTTGAATATTTTCAACATTTACCTATTGAATATTTTCGATTACATAGAATAATTCAAATCAAATGTTTGACAAAACTCAAATACCTTTTCGAACGATTGCCAATTTTCATTTTTGTTGAACTTTTTTTTTTTTTGCTGTTGGAATAGGTAGGTACAAATGAAAGCAATTTACGATCTCGAAAACGATTTATTTCGTCTAGAAATCATTTTAAAAATCCTCAGAAAAACGGCTAAGTGCGCAGTTGTATTTTACAAAACCAATACTGTATACAACGAGTTTATCGTGAAGTCCTTGGATCTGCGACTTAGCTATGATTTCATATCCTTCTGTTTTGCAATGCTACTTTACTCGAATCCATAAAATAAGTTCAATTCGAGTGGATTTTAATATAAAGGCTTTTTTGTCGCGTAGCCGACGACAGCCCTAATCGGGTCTTGACTTTATGATCTTCAGGTTTCTTAACATTTTCATTTCTTATTGCAGAACAGTTGTTAGCCCTTCGCACAACCCTCCATCTATGAATTTTTCATTTTTGTGGATTGAGGTGATTAAGGTTTACCCACGCAAACTGAAATTATGCGTCGATCGACATTTGAACTCACGACCTTCACATTGTAGAGCAAAACGCAACCCTCTAAAGTACACTCGGACCTGACCAAATTTAAATTTCTAACTAACTTTATTCTCCATAAACTAAAGAATGAAAATGATAATTTACTCGCGATATTTATGAGTTGATGAGTTGTTGAGTGTATTAAAATTACGAAGACTAGGAAAAAACGTCAGGTTTACTCATTAAATGGAAAGAAAAATTTAAAGTAAACACAAATGCAATTTGTAAAAATTATAATAATTCCTTTCATAAAGCTTTCGAAGTAATGACATGCCACGAAAGTATATTCCCGATCTCATTACTATTATTTCTTTTCGGAAGAAATGAATGCTTGGGGCCATCAGTCATCCCCTCAAATTCAGTAATTTATTAATCAAATTCCATTTCACAATATACACAATAAAGTCCTTGATGCTAAATTCTCGCATATTTATTCATCTCACATAGCTTACATCAAAGGATGAAAAAAAAATTGTCATGGAATTCTTTTCAGACATTACTTTCTTCCGTTTTCATTAGCAAAGAAGCTACCGAAAGTTCAGAGTTTTTCTTTTGCCATTGTACATAAGAATTCTTTCGAAAACAAGAACATAACTAGTAATGTGTGCTGTACGAAAGCTACCATAGGTATAATAGTCAAATTTTTCCTTCCTAGATATCTATAGATATCTTCACAAAACATAAAAATACTTCTTTAATAAAAATTCGTATTTTTCAATCGAATGCGACTCGACTATTTCAAGAAAATTGTCTTAGATATTTTTCGTAAGTAAATATTTTTGTCCTAATTTACGATATTTATTGATTCATTAGAAGAAGATACATAATATAAGGCTCAAAGAGAGTTCTTTACCGAATACGAAAAAATTATTTCAAGAAATAGTACTCTTGTCTTTTATATTGCAAAATTATGTTAAGAAGATCCCAACAAAGGAATAACAATTATTGAAGTTTTAAAATACAATTGAACCTGGATTATCCAAGTTAATATGGATCGAGCATTTTTCTTTCATAGTTCGAAATTATCAATAACAAAAATAAATTTTTACTATATTTACGAGGGTGTAGCCTACTCGGTAGCGTGTTGGTCTAAAATACGAAGGTCGTGAGTTCAAATCATAGTCGGCGTATAATTTTAGCACACTGCTTGGTCGGCTATATCAGGGAAAATGAAAAAACTCGTAAATAGCGTGTTGTGAGAAGAGCCAACAATACTTCCACAGTAACTAATAAATTTAAGGAACCCGAAGGTCAGTAGGCCAAAGTCAGATTTGGGCTTCACTGCCATTACAGATGAAGAAAAATTAGCTGGGATAATTCGAACTTATTTAACAGAATTATGATTGGTCGTAAAGCCCCATGAGAAATAGTTTAACATACCGAAAAATATAATGTCATCAGATATTATTTCGAATAGTGAATATTTGTATGGGAGGTGGTAGAAACAGAGGGATGGTTCATAATTTTTGGCCACCGAATATTGTACGCAACATATTTCGCGCTGATTTTAAAGTTTGTAGCTTTCATAATTTTTAAGGAAATCGGACATGGTTTATCTAAAACCGGGGTATTTATATGGGAAGTGGCAAAAGAAGTGGAAGGTTTTGGCAGATTTCTAAACTACTTATCAGTATTCTTATCGATATACTCATCACTATGCTTTGATCCTATTTTAAGGGCAGTAGCTTCATATGTTCGAAGAAGGAGAAATTGCTTTTATGGAAATTTGTATGGGAGTGGGTAGAAGAAATGAAGCGAAGCTAATATTTTTTTTGCATTTACAGCAACGATTAAGGAACAAATTCTGGAAAAATTATGAAGTTTCTACATTTTCTAGTTTTAATGAAATTCGATATAATGCATTTACCAAAGGTAGAAGGAGTTTAAGGATCAAAACAAAATTTGTTGACATTAAAGATACTTGCGCTATTATACTTTGCTCGAAATTTCAAGTCGATGGCTTTGGCGGTTTTGCCGAAAAATTACATAAAATTTGTATGGGAGGGGGTAGAAGAAGTGAGGTTAAATTGATAATTTTTTAAAAATTTGTTGCAATCATAATAAAATTAATTCTGAGGACGGCTCACCATACCCCACATCGCCGTAAAATTAAACGAAACCCGCTCAAATCCAATCAGCCAAGCTACAATCATAGATCGTCTTCATAAGGTAGGGCTTATTGGCCGAATAGCCATTCGAAAACCTTTATTACATCCCCGAAACAAAGTTGAAAGGTTAGCTTGGGCTAAAAAATATAAAAACTGGTCTATTAGTCACTGGGAAAAAGTTTTTGATGAATCAAAACTTAAATAATTTGGCAGCCATCCACAAGCTATCGCCCGATTTTTTATCCATTGGCGTCCGAAAAGAGGGGGTTAAAAACAAATTGTCGGTCGAATTTTTTTTTTTCTTGTAAATGATTATGTATATCTTCGAAATTACAATGGCATGACAAATTCATATTTTGAGACCATTAAACCAAAATCAGCTTAGAAGGTGGCTAATTTTTGTAAGGGAAAGTGTCAGGAGTGGTGCAAAGAAAAACACTTAAAAACGAATAGCTCAACTATCTCTTACGCTATATTTTTGAAACCTATAACAAATATTAAACTATACTCGTAAAATACAAAAAAAAAAATATTTAAAATTTGGTCATAGCAGTAATGGGGCGAAATGGGGAGCATTTCAAAAATGGTGCACTTTTCAAAATTATCTCAAAACGGAGTACAGATATCAAATAGAAAATTCGTCACATTATAGAGCTACATAGTTTTTAATTTTGGCTTAAATTTTAAGTTAGGTGGTGTAAGGGAAATTTTTAAATTTTTTGAATGAAATTTTAAGGTAGAAACTTGAAAATTTGCGAAATGCATTTAAAAAAAAATCTAAATGTATGAAATATTAATTCGTTGAATATCTTTAATACTTCTACCCCCTCGCGTACAAAATTATTTTTTCGACCATTTCCAAGAAATCAATTATCACTTAACTATTAAAAGCTATCGATTTGAAATTGTGCATAAGAACTTTTTGAAGTGGTTGAAAGACAATTGCGTTAAAAGTTTTGCGATCTCACTTGCTCTTTTATCCCCTCCCATACAAAAGAATGATCTGGACCAATTTCACTAAATCAACTATTAAACAAGAAATTAAAAGCTACGAACTTGAAATTATGTACGAGTTCCTTACAAGAGAAACGGAATAAAATGGCAAAAATTTTACGATTGCCTTACTACCTCTACCCATACAAATATTTGTTGTCGTGAATTCAAAATACACCGAATCTTATGAAAATTCTACGCGTCTATGAAACTGACAATCTATTCAGAGAGTATTGGACGTTAGTGAATTAAAAAACTATTAACACCCACCCACCACCCACCCCTACTATCATTCTACACCCCTCCCCTCATAAGATCCCAAATTTCCCAAAATCTTTCGGCCGGGGGAAAAGACTGTTCATTGAAGATATATCTGAACAATTTACTGATAATGACGGCTCGGTTGATATTGAACACATTGAACACATTGAACAAAATTTTTGAGATTTTTTTCGCTTTGTTTGTTTGGTTGCTGCAGGCGTAATCATCTCTTTTCCTTCTGAGCAGATTTTGATGCAATTTCCCGTATTAAAAAACTAATCTTTGCTTAATCTAAAAAATAAAAAGATTATTCAAATTTTTTTCTTACCCTAATTGTTTCTGCAAAACCACGCAAGAACGCGATAGTTTGACCATGGACTCCACGCGAAGTTTCCTTCACCCTTGACCATTCACACAATCTTTAACACTAATACTTTATTGTCCAAGGTTCCGTAATTAACACTATATTGCTTGCTTGCCTGGTGGACGTTCTGCAGGAGTTCCTCCAAATCTTCGTAGCATCGCTGTATTTAATTATCGATTTTAAAATATCTCTCGTTGAATCAGTGAGTTCTACATTCACACATATGATACTGGATATAATGATTCCGATTATAATGATCAAAATCAAAAGCACAAGTTAAGGTGTAGGCTAGTGGGTTATATGTTGGTCTACAATACGAAGGTCGGAAGCTCAAATCCCGGTCGTCGTATAATTTGAGCGCACTACTTGGATGGGAATATCTTGGCCACCTCAATCTGCAAAAATGAAAATTCATAGATAGAAGATTGTACTCACAAGCCTTTTAAAATAACAAATAAATATTAAGGGACCTGAAAATGAATGTATGCTCGATTTACGCTGTAGTGTTGTGCTGAAGACGAAGAAGAATGTTTTTATAATCTTATTTTTCGGTCTCTGACCAAAAATTGATTACAGTTTTCTTCGTTTAAAACGATATCGCAAAACATTTAAGCCGTAAATATTTATTGCATTCTAATTTACAGGGTAAGCTCACGATATAAAACAATTGCGGTTGGGCAATATTAGCAAATAAAAATAATATTGATCAGGATGAACATTTTCTTTTATAACGTATTCCATTTACACCGAACTTTTTATCTTAGAACTTCATTTACTCAAATGTAGAGCTACGTTAATGAAAATTTAGTGTCTATGAATAAAATACACAAGAGTTTTTTCTCCATAGATATTCCTATCCATGGAAATTTTCTTTCCGTGAAATCGCTTCATACGTTCAAGTTTCCGGATTAAAGTATGAAAATTATTAAAGAATTAACTTTAATTCTGTAGCAGAAATCGCATAACTTAATATCTCGACAATGGCTTCTAAAGAGGCTGATTTTGCATTGAAAAGATGGAAATTTTCATTCTCCATGCTCCTTCAGAATGGCAAAAGTGTCGCCAGAAAAGTACTTGTCTCGTATCAGATAAAAAGATCGTAAGTCGTCGGCACAAGTACGTTACAAGAAAATGAGTAGCATACTGTGTGTGAATAGCGAACATTTCGTATAATTTGAAAGAGAAGCGCGAAATTCAAGAGATATCTCACTAAAATGGCAAACTGCAAAATTTATTATGTAGAAAAATCGGCTACTTGTTTCATCCTCGAGAAATCCTGTTAAGAACTCTCTGAAAAGGGGTTTTGTTTCTATTTCAGATTAACAATAAATTTATTGCGAATTTTCTGCGTTTAGTTACACAAGTACCTATAGAATATTCGGATTACGCGTTGAACAACTTGCACCGGTTGAGAGAGTAAATTTCTATATTACATCTAAAAAAAATTCCTGAAAAGTTTCCCCCATTTTACCAACAGGAAATTGCAAATTGGCTTCACGCGCTTCGTAATTGCCTGCAAATTTTAGTCCTTGGAAACACATAGAAAAGGAATTAGGCTTTATGGTATTACGTTTAAGTGTATCATGCGTATGTGAAATGTAATATTGTTAATGGTAAATTTATTTCAATCAACTGTTTACAAGTGTGTATAACGTTATTTAAAGTTCATTTGAAAGGATCGGTTTTGTTTGAAATTAAGCTTTCATCTAGATTCGAATTTAAATGCAAGCATGTTATTATGTAATCTGAGTTTATAGGACTGAATTAGGTCAGGCTTAGATTGAAGATATTTTGAAGTGATGTTTTGAATGATTCGATTGAAATTGGATCAGATTCAGATTTAATTCTAAATTTGAAAGTTAACTACGAATTTAGCGTAAATATTTTAGAATATAAATCCTTGTACATGGTTCGAAAACATATTAATATAATTGAAAATGGGCATACCCTATATGCACAGTGCTTACATGACAATGGGTGTACATTGTTTTTTCCGACCACGTAATTAAGTTCTCTAACATATGTAGAAAACTCAACTGACTACTCTAGATACTCGTATATCCAAGCATAATAAATCCAAATAAGTTCTTGTTGCATGTTTTTGGTTTGAGAGTATCATTACGTTTTACAAGAACCATAATAATTGTAAGACAGGTCATGAATAATAGGTTTATTTACGTGAAATTGACGTAGCTATTGTGCTAGGCAATAATCCTTAAGTGAAGTAAGAAACTTGAGAGTAGCTTATTATGGGTAACAAGGCCGCTTGCTTAGGAGATGAACACAAAATCCGAATTGCTGAATGCTATTAAATAAGCTCGCTGTGAATTACACATCACATTTACCTAAACTTGTATAAGCTCAGTACAGAAATAATATTTCTTATTTTTCATGGCACAACAACCCAAATCGGGACTTGACCTTCTGACCTTCACGCTGCATAACAATTTTTTTTAATTGCAATTCTGAATGGGTTGTTAGCTCTTCGCACATCCTTCTTTCTACGAATTTTCATGATGGCAGATTGGGGTGACAAAAGCAGTGTGTTGAATTATACGTCGACCGAGATTTGCACTCACGACCTTCGCATTGTAGACCAACACCCTACCCACAAGGCAACACCTAGAATCTAAAAATAATCAATAGTGCATAAACTTTAGAAAGAATAATAAATATTTAATGTTAAATTGCGGTAAGGGTTTTCAACTTGTAAATTCATGCAAAATAAAAATAAACTGCCAACAAGTCGGGCGCAACTTTATTATTTTTGGGACAAGTTAAAGATGCATGAAAAGTCAATATGCGAGTTAGAGTGGTTAGGGAAGACTAAGCGGAACCCCCTTTCACAAGTGGAACCCCCTTTAGGGCAGGGATGCTGCCAATTTAACACTTAATTACGAATACGATCAATAGCTCCAGTATGTGTAATCAATATTTCATTCGTTTATGCAAGTTTGGGTTTATATGAAGGAGGGGAGAGGGGTCATATTAAGGGTGGGTTGATGTCAATAATTTTTCAATTGATTGCTTCATTGCTTCGTCCAATATCTTCTGCATAGAATGTCAGTTTCATAGACGAAGTTGCATTCACGAAACCAATCATTTATTTAGGAGGGGGTAGAGGAGATAAGAGAAATGTGAAATTTGTGATGCAGTTTTATTTCATTTCTCTTGTAAAGTGCTCGTACAACATTTCAAGTTCGTAGCTTTTAATTTGTTGGTTAGCAGTTGATTTATTTAAATTGGTCGAAATCATACTTTTGTATGAGAGGGAATAGAAGGACAAGTGCGATATTAAAACTTTTGGCGCAGAGCCGTTTCAACTATTTTCAAAAGTTTTTGTGCAAAATTTCAAATTGATAGCTTTTAATAGTTAGGTGATAATTGATTTCTTAAAAATGGTCGAAAAAAAAATTTTGTATGCAAGGGATGAAAGCTTGAAAAGTATTCGACCAGTTAATATTTCATTATTTCTGAGATTTTTTAAATGCATTTTGCAAATTTTCTACCTTAAAATTTCATTCAAAAATTTTCAGTTTATGTCTTTTTTTCATTGCACATCAAACACCTTGTGCACGTTAGACAATTGTGGAATTTTTAATATTTGTTCCGTATGTGCAACAAATAGATGTATCCACATGGAAAATTTAAACTTTGTATCTTTCACCAGAACCCAAAAAAAAAAATCACTCATAATTTTCAACATTTCCAAAAAAAAAAAAAAAAATTACCTTTGCAAAGCAATAAGCACAAGAAGATACGACCAATTTTCTTGTCATCATCAATGGCGCGACAGCCCAAATCGGGCCTTGGCCTCCTGAAGTCGTCGCCTCCAATCGTCTCGATCCAAAGATCGCGTCTTCCAGCTGCTAATTTTTAAGATGGCTTTGCTATCTTCATTAACCGAGTCTTCCCATCGCTTGCGTGGCTTGCCTACTGGTCGGTTACCCCTCGCTTTCAGAGCACGTTTGGGGATTCTTCTGTCTTCCATTTGCTCTACATGGCCAGCCCACTGCAGTTTACGTAGCTTAATGAACGTTGAAACTTCTGGCTCGTCGTAGAGTTGATACAATTCATGGTTGTATCTCATTCGCCATTCCGTTCCTTCCTTCACAGGTCCCAAAATTCTTCGGAGGATCTTTCTTTCAAATGCGTTAACTGCTTTTTCGGAAGTTCGTGTTAATGTCCATGTCTCGCTGCCATAACAAAGCACAGGTCGTACAATAGTTTTATATATCCGCAGATTATTGTTCCTGTGTACTTTCTTGGATTTCATTATTGGAAGTACCGAATAACACGACTTATTTGCTAGTATTATCCGTCGTTTGATTTCGTCTGTTTCATTACCGTCCTTTGTTAGATTAGCCCCAAGATATATGAAATTGTCTACATTCACCAAATTATATTTCGCAATTGTTATATTTTGTCTAATAGGCGCTCTCCTTCTTGTTTGCGTCATTACTTTTGTTTTGTGTTCGTTAATGCGCAACCCGACTTCTTTTGCGGCGGAGTCAAGATTGACAAATACCTCCTTAGCACTAGGGAAGGATCTTGCTAAGATGTTATTGTCGTCACCGTATGCTACTAATTGGGTGGACTTGAAAAGTAGTGTCTCGTTGGTGTCGACTGCGATTTTTCGGACGACATACTCTAGTGCCAAGTTAAAAAGCATGGGAGCTAGACCATCTCCCTGCTTTAAACCGCATTCCGTTCGAAAGCTGGTTGTGGAATCGGTTTGTATTCTCACTTGGGATTCAGTGTTCGTCATTGTGAGTCTTGTTAGTCGGACTAGTTTTGGAGGAATTCCAAAGTCAAGCATGATTTGGTACAGTACGCTTCTGTCGATACTGTCGTATGCTTGCTTACAATCTACGAAGATTTGGTGCACGTCTACGTTATATTCCCAGCATTTCTCAAGCACCTGTTTCACCGAGAATATCTGGTCTGTTGTAGATCGTCCGGTTCTGAATCCGCCTTGGTATTCACCAATTATTTAATTAGTATAGGGCTTAAGACGACGTTCAATTATTTTTGTCAGTATTTTATAGGACGTACACAACAATGATATTCCTCTGTATTTCTCACAGCAGAGTTTGTCTCCTTTCTTGTAAATTGGACATATAATGCTTTTTCGCCAATCGTCGGGTATGATTTCCTCTATCCAAATTTTGCATATCATGTTGTGCAGTATTTCAGCGACACAGTTTCTACCGTTTTTCAGAAGTTCAACTGGTATTTCGTCAATTCCCGGCGCTTTGTTTAGTTTTTGATTTCAGCAAGCGTGGGTAGTGTCGATGATGGTTCATCTTCGTCAGTTGAGGCTTCAATTGAAATGTTGTCTGTTGTGATCGGTGCTAATGGGGTGGGATTCAGAAGATGTTCAAAGTATGAAGCCCATCTCCTTGTTATTTCTTCTGTGTCGCTGATGATATTGCCCTCTGCGTCTTTTGCAGAGGCTGGTTTTTAGCTTATATCCCTTTTTTAAGTCTTTTACTATTGCGTATGCGTCGCGCGTTTTATTTTTTCTCATGTCGTCCATTTTTTTGTATTTTGTCATTATGGTACTTCCTTTGTTTTCGTCTGCAGGTCTTTTTCGCATATCGCCTAAGCTCGTCATATCTTTCTTTTTTGGCTCGTGTTGGTCGTTCAGTAAAAATTTTGTAAGCTTCGTTCTTTCTATCTATTGCGTCGCGACATTCTTGGTCGAACCAATCATTACTTTTTCGCCGTGCTTGATATCCTAATACCTCTTCCGCGCAGGATTTGATGCCGTCTCGTATTTTCATCCACGCATTCTCCACTGGCATATTTTGGATATTTTCATATATTGGTGTCAGGTGCTTATTATATGCTAACATGTAAGCCTGCGCCACCGTTTCGTTGTTAAGCTTGTCGACATTGAATTTGCGAGCTCTACTCGTTTTCGAATATCCACGACAAGCTATTTTGCATCGATACTTAGCTCTGACTAGATAGTGATCAGAGTCACAATTCGCACCGCGGAGAGTTCGTACATCAAGTATGCTGGAAGCAGCCCTTTTCTCAATTAGAACGTGGTCTATTTGGTTGAAGGTGTGACCATCTGGTGATGCCCACGTTCGTTTGTGAATATCGCGATGTGGGAAGCACGTAGAGCTTACTATGATATTTTTACTGCTTGCGAAATCAATAAGACGTTGGCCATTGTCGTTGGTTATGTCATGGAGGCTGTGCCCTCCTGTTGTTCCTCTATGAGCCTCCTCCTTTCCGACTTTTGCGTTAAAATCCCCTAAGACAATTTTTAGGTAATTCGAGGGCAATGAGTCATAGGTTGTCTCTAGGGTTGCATAAAATTCGTCTTTAGTTATATCGTCCTTGTCTTCTGTTGGTGCATGAACGTTGATCAACCAAGTGTTGAAGAATTTAGTCTTTATTCGGATTGCACACATTCTTTCACTGACTGGTCTGAAGCTCGTGACCTGTTGTTTAAATTTTTTGTCAACGACAAAAGCGACTCCAAACTCTCTGCTTCCCGACAATTTTCCACTTGGATAGATTGTGTGTGATCTCATGTCCATGATTTCGCTACCGAGCCATTTCGTTTCTTGGATGGCAGTTATGTTGATGTTGTGTTTTGCCACTTCTTCGAGAAACTCTTTCAGAGCTCCTGTCCTAAATAAGGATCGAACATTCCAAGATCCAATAGAGTAGTCCATTTTTCGTTTGCGGGGTCGTTGCCGTTGAGTCCATCCTTTCCGAGGCTGTTCTTCAGGTTTTCGGACAGTGTTCTTTTTCCGGTGATGCGTTGTCGGCGCCTCGCCCAGCCCCCGACCTGGAGGACCGGTCCTTCTTATTTATTACACCCTAGTAGAAAAAGGGTGGGAACTTTCCAACTATGTCATACTTTTTGCCTACTTCCTGAGACGCACTGGTGTTACTGGCCATTCAGGTTAACTCCATGTTCCCTCCTCCTTTGTCAAACCGGGCGTGGGACCGTCTATGGCGGAGTTAATTTTTTTGTACTAGTTTGAATGTGCGCCATGCTCAAACGATGCTCGCTTAGTTACTTTCAGATGAAAAAAAACTGACTTACGCTATACCTCATTGTCATATCTTTTACCCAGCATCTCTCTAATTATCCACGTAAACATTCCAAGGTTTCTTTTGATGAAATGATGATTATTTTTGGCGTTTGTTCGCTTGGACTCATATCGCCGAGATCAGTAAAGATAGGTTATTTGATTTTTGGGTGGATTGTAGATTAGGTAAATGAATTCCGTTTCCTAAATACAAGGGAGTGTCTGCTGGAAAGAGGCAAGCAGTGATGATAGTAACTAAATAAGTTTTATGTTTCATTAAAATTTTGAATTTTTTTATAGGCTTCCGTAGCGATGTGGGCGTCGTGCTTGCTTCACAGTCAATAGGTCGTGGGCTCGATTCCCACTCCAGACAGTAGGATTTTTTTTAAGCACGAATTTTCAGTTGTTACTGGCGATGCAAAATTATTCGAAATAAAATGAGCAAATGGTGTAAAAGTGAAACAGTTCCACTTCAAGAAGGTCTATATACTCTGTAGATGGATTCTGTTCGCTTTCTATCATTCAGACCCCATAACATCTGCAAATATTTGTCAGTAGCAGCCAGTACAACTGAAAAATATACCAGCTTCTCCACTCGTTACGGTCGTTTTCACTCCCCTTCCCCTACCTTCCCATTCCTTCCCGCCATGACTGTGCATTGCACATAAAAGCCGAAATTGCCCATAGCATAGGTCGTTCAACAAAAAAAAACATTATTCAAAATTTTTTGTGCACAATTTCCTAAGCAGCATACAGTTTTTTTTTCATCTTACACGGTTTTTTTAAATTCTGGAACACATCTTCAATTTTAATATGAGTGGCATGTCTTTTTTACACTTTTTTTTTACACGGTTTTGTCTGGAACGCATCTACCGTGTAAAAAAAGAGTTGGGTGTATATGGATAAATTGCATTACTATCTTCTATTCTGCGTATAATTCCAATCATTTAATAAATGATTCTTAAATAATTCTTTGGAACTATTTATCATTATTCCACTCAAAAATCGCTCAATTTTTAATATTTGGAAATAAAAATAAGAAGATATCACGTTTTATAATAGAAATTAATCTATTCAGTAAGCTGTTCTGTTTAATATTTATGTATGTAATTGTGGTATAATGCATTACAATAACCCAACATACTAGAATTTAGTTACTTTATAATTATACTAGAGCTCATTTATACTACAAACAACAATATACTATGAACTAAAGTGAAACTCAAAGAATTATCGGTTCTGTTCACTACTTTGAAACACTCGTAATTTTATACTCTAAATGGAATCTGAGAGTATTATAAATTTTCTCTAAAATCTGTAACGCCAAGAAATAATGCTCGTACAGAGGCGCTAAGGTACAGAAATATTTGTTGTCGCTCAAAAATATCATTTCCGTCCGTTCGTCCGTCCGTCTATCTGTGCGCTCTCTAGCTTCAGAACGCGTTGAGCTAGAAAGTTCAAATTCTGAACAAGTAATTTTTGAGGAAAAAGTAAGGTCAAGTTCTGGCCAAATCGCTTCACTCCCCAAATTTTCTTGCAAACACTAAAAGTTAATGGTTTGGAATTTAGCAAATATTATTTATATCATAACTCTTTCAACCACATCCCATACAAACTGCACTTTTTTTACAAAATACTATAGTATAATATTTGTGGAGCTCAAATTTTACACTAAATTCTTAATTAGCATTATTATTAAGATAAAAAAAAATCAAATGTTTAGCTTCCCTGCTTCTACCCGCTTCCATAGAATATGACACAATTTCACAAAAAATCTATTTTATTAAAAAGTTTGAATGCTACTGGGCTGAAATTGGAGAGATGTCAATTTCATAGTATTCATAGCTATTTCTGAAAAAAAAATAAATCTCTAAAACCCCCAAACCTTCTACCACCTCCCATACAAACTGCACAATTTCACTAAATTTTTTCACTAATTTCCTCATTACATATTTAACGCTTAAATTCTGTATAAAAATTGTTTATAGCCACTCTAGTCCTGTTATGTTTTCTCTTGTAACGAAATGGGCCCTTCGCCAGATACTTGAGACACGTATATTAAGTCTTTCCTCTTTTCTTTAAAATTTTAAAAAATATTGACAAATACATTAATTATAGTTTTTTTGTTCGGATAATTATTTTTGTTTGTAATTGGTACTTCTTTTTAGGTGATTATTTTTTTCCCCCTTTTGTTCAGGTTGTCTTTTAGGGTTTATTTTTTTCCTTGCGTAATGGAGTAGGTAGAGCGCGAGAAGCATTCCGGAAAGATCTCATGGCAAAGTAAAAAATAATACTTTTCAAAGCTGTATAGTTTTATATTCAAAAACCAAGAAATACCATCCTGGAATACGTATAATAATCAATGAAATGTTCAAAAATCGGCTTGTAATCCGGGACTCCGTGTTTCGGGATTTGGTTCTCCAAGATTTTGAAATCCAAACTGGGTGTCGACTAATGAGTCGCGTGTTGTTCGACTACGGTCGGGAGTTCAGCTCCCGGTCGTTGTTTAATTCCAGCACACAGCATGCGTTGTTATATATGGTCCAACTCCATCTGCGAAAATAAAAAGTTCGTAGATGAAGGGTTGCGAGAAGGATTAACAACCGTTACGCAATAACAAATAAATGTTAAGGAACGTGAAGGTCAAGAGGCGAAGACCCAATTTGAGCTAAGGCACCATTGTAGAAGAAGAAGAAGATTTTGAAATCTGGGAATATATCATATGAAATCTAGCAGGTATAAGGGATGCCAGAGTAATGTTCAAGTCTTGGCAATAACTCACGAACGGTGCACAAGATAGTACTATTCCCATCCTATGAATCTAAAAAGAGGGTTTATGACTGGTCCAAATTGTATCCAGCTTCAGCTTCGACTTTGCGGATAAAAATTTGAATGCAGTTTAACAAAATTTGTACTCAATTTTCAAAATTCTTCAAACATATTCAAATAGAATTTTGAATCACTTTGTTAAGTTATATGCGAAATGAATTTTCGTAAATTCGTAGCCGAGACAGGCCATTGTAAACTGGATTTAATAATTATTATTACGATATATATTCTATTCTTCTATACTTTAAATTTTGAAAATTATATTCTTAACTATAAAATTATATTAACGCATTGTTTTACTAAAATATACCAACAAATTTGTTTAAATTTCTTTTTCTAAGCTCCACTTAACTGACACTTTTCAACATCATTTTAATTAAATACTTCCCTAAATTCATTTTATGTAATCCCTACGAGACTTTTTAAAGCCGATTAACTTCCATTAACTTGGGGTCCTCGTGTACATCATTAATTACCAAAGTCCTCATTATGTTATTTTTACTCTTTAGCTTTTTTTTGTACAATTTTTTTAGCTTTTCTCACGAAAGGTGAAAATGTCTAACCTTATCGTTACTACCCTTTTCAGCCAAACTGACAGTATTACTTAACACGGATATGGCGGAGGGAAAAGCGAGTACGGACAAAGGTAAAAATAACTAGACAATAACAAGGGATAGCCCGAAAAGTCTTTTTATTGAATTTAATTTTAATTATCAATTTCTTAGATGTTTTCTTAAAATAAGAAAAGAATTGGTTCGACACTACGGATGTATCGTCAGTACATTAAGGAATTAAGGATTTCAGTAAATGACAAGGGTACGCGATATTGCAGCAAAAAGTGGATTAACAAAGCATTAATTTCAATCAAATCAAGATCCTGAACTTTAACAGCAGGGAGAATCTTAAAGGTAAATACTACGAAACGCGACTTATTTTCAGTAGGTAGCGATACAGCCTAATTGAAACCAGCAATCTTATTTTCGCTTCTTCACATTTCGAAAAATTTTATCACCACGCAACTTATGGCTGACGATAATTTAAACATAGTAGATTTCGCGTAAGACCCAACCATACGATAATATAGATGAAAAGGTGTTTTTTGACTTAAAGAAATTATCATATTTAGTAAAAAAAATTTCATTGCACAAATAGATATGCTTAAAATTTAAGCTTCAACAATTTGATATGTATCGGGCAAATTTATTTATGGAAAGTAATAGACGGATCGAGAAGTTCCTAACTAGTTTCCAACAAAATATTCAATAAATAATGTGAGAATTTTGAATTTCGTAAGCAGGTACTAAATAATTGGTTTATTGTACTCCGCAAAATTCAAGAATTTATATGGGAGATGATTAAAACAGAATTAACTTTGGTCCTCATAAAAATTACTTCTCTCAAATTTTAGATTAGAAGTTTTAATACTTTTTCTAAACGTAGTGAAATTGCGTCTTTTTGTAAGAATGGCGGTTGAAGGAGTGAAGGTATTGGTTGATATTTTCGATTTTCCTAAGGATGCTCCTAAAATATTGAAGTACGCAAAGGATTGTTGGATTTCAAGTAAAAATAAAACTACAAGTTTAATAAGATCATTTTAATTTAATTTTACATAAACTTTAGTTATCGCTTCACTTCAGATTCTTTTGCTCACAAAATATCGCTTTCCAATAACCGACTCTTTCACTTTCCAAACATCGGCTGACCCGTCGACCGCTCAATACGGACTGACTCTTTATTAACAACGTTCAAATCATTCCTTTGTTGTCCGAATATTTTCGTCCGAATCATGTCCTTGTCGTCCGAATCATTTCCTTTTCGTCTTTTTCTTCTAAGTGAAAAACTCAGAGGTGTTCATTTTATTAGCACTGGGTTGTTGTTGGAAACTTTGAACATTCGATGAGTAGCTTAGTGTGCGTGCACTTATTTACTTTCGACGATAGTGGAAGATTGCAAACATGCGATGAGCGACTAGATCTGACATGAAACAATATTGTATAGGAACTGAGAAAATTTCTGCACTGCAGTTCGTCAAATTAACCAGTATGTGCTAGAGAAGCAGGAGTGGCTAAATACATATTATTATCAAACTCCAACGAACTTTAGAGAACAACTGGATAGACTAAAATACGCATTGAGATTCAAAGGCGCAAGTAGCAGTGGATCGGTCATAATTCGATGAAACTAATTCGAAACATCGCCAAACAGGCTCTGGATTATAATCCTCAAGGAAGACGTTGGGTTGGTCGATCATATAGCACATGGAAGCGAGCAGTTGAGCAGGAGGCCAGAGAAATAAACAAGTCCTGGCAACAGCTAAAGGCCGATGCTCAGGATCGCGCCTTGTGGAAGAGAGTTGTTTCTGTCCTATGCCCCTATAAATGGTATTAATAGGAAATTGATTGATTGATCATTCAAATTTGAGTGTATAAGCTTTTAGTAAGAAGTCAAAATTATACAAGAAATATTTAAATTGATTTTGCAGAAGATCTATCTTCTGTATGCGACATGGTAGAAAAGTTTACATTTAATTTCATTGCACGTCTATACGTTTGCTACTGTAATATTCTCGAAACTTAATTTAGCCACACATGTCGTATGATTAAAAAATAGTTCAAATGTTTCAAATGAATTCCTCAGCTATTATACTATTAAAAACATAACAGAATTATGATTAGGCGTAAAGCCCAATCATATCATACTCTAGATGTAATAGGAAATAGTTTATTGTACCGGCAAATATGTCATCTAAAATTCTTTCGAATAGTGACTATTATATGGGAGGTGGCAAATAAAAACACTTAAAAATGAATATCTCAGCTATCTCTTAAGCTATGTAATTGAAACTTAAAATATGTCTTAAGCTATACTAGGAAAATACAAAAAAAATATAACACGTTGAAATAATAGTAGTGAGGGGAAATGGGGAGCATTTAAAAAATGGCGCACTTTTCAAAATTACAAATCCTTACATCTCAAAAAATAGTACAGATATCAAATCAAAAATTTGTTGGATTGTAGAACTACATAATAATTAATTTTGGTAAAAATTTTAAGTTGAAAAGTGTAAGGGGAGGGAGGTGATAAGCAAAACTGTCGAAAATTTTGACTGATTTTCTTAGGGCTCAAGTGAAAGATACAAAGTTCAAATTTTGCATATGAATATATCTATTTAATTTACAAAAGAAAATAATAATAACTTGATCCATAATTGGTACAAATCGACCCCCACGGTCTAACGTGCACAAGGTGTTTCATGTGAATTGAAAAAAACACATAAACTGAAAATTTTTGATTGAAATTTTAAGGTAGAAACTTGAAAATTTGCGAAATGTATTTAAAAAATATCCGTAAATATACAAAATATTAACTGGTCGAAAACCTTTAAAACTTCTACCCCCTCCCATACAAAATTATTTTTTCGACCATTTTCAAGAACTCAATTATCACCTAACTATTAAAAGCTATCAATTTGAAATTTTGCACAAGAACTTTTAAAAATAGTTAAAATAAAATTGCGTCAAAAGTTTTGAGATCGCGCTTGTCCTTCTACCCCCTCCCATACAAAAGTATGATTTCGACTAATTTCATTAAATCAACTAATAACCAACAAATTAAAAGCTACGAACTTGGAATTTGGTACGAGCACCTTACAACAGAAAAGAAAGAAAACTGCATCACAAGTTTTACGATTCCCCTTCCTCTTCTACCCCCTCCCATACAAAATTATTTTTCGAGCATTTTTAAGAAATCAGTTATCAACTAACTCTTAAGAACTATCAATTTCAAATTTTGCACAAAAACTTATAGAAGTGATTCAAATGAAGTTGCTTTAAAAGTTTTGAAATCGCGTTTGCCCTTCTACCCCCTCCCATACAAAACTATGATTTCGACCAATTTCATTAAATCAACTAATACCCAACAAACTAAAAGCTACGAACTTGAAATTTTATACAAACACCTTATAAGAGAAGCGAAATAAAACTACGAATCAAATTTTACGATTCCCCTACCTTCTCTACCCCCTCCCATACAAATGTTCGTGAATGTAAAATACACCGAATTTTATGAAAATTCTATGCAACTTCGTCTATGAAACACATTCTATACAGAGAATATTGGACGTGATTCAAGCAATTAATTAAAAAGCTTTTAACATCCACCCACTCTTACTATTACCCCTCCTCCTCCGCTCATAAAAACCCAAACTTCCAGAAACGAATGAAATATTGTTAAATTGACAACAGCCTTGCCCAAGAACTCCCTTTCACTTAGCCTTCCTTAACCACTCTAACCTGCATATTGACTTTCCACTCATCCGCACCTTATCCCAAGAATAATAAAGTTTCGCCCGACTTGTTGGCAGTTTATTTGTATATAACACCGAACGTAGTATACAAAATTTTTCATGCTGACTTTAAAGTTTGTAGCTTTCATAATTTTGGAGGAAATTGAACAATTTTTGTCTGAATTTATGACATTTGTAGGGGAGGGGGCAGAGAAAGTGGTCTAGAGGTTTTGGATAATTTTGTATCCGCTTATCAATATCCTAGTCACATTGCTTTGCTACAATTTTGAAGTCTCATATGTTAAAGAAGAAATACTTTTCTTGAATTTAAAATACAAAAATATGTTTGGGAGGTGGTAGAAGGAGTGAAGCGAAGTTCATATTTTTTTTAGTATTTATTGCAATTTTCAAGGGACAAATTCTGGCAAAATTGTAAGTTTGTCCTTTTTATAGGTTCAATGAAAATCGATTAAATCCATTTCGCAAAATTGAACATTTGTATGGAAGGGTGTAGAAGAAGTATTCGAATCAAAATCAAATTTTTCGACATCAGTGACATTTGTAATAGGATACTTTTCTCGGAATTTAAAGTTAATAGCTTTGACGATTATAATAATTTAGTTAAAATTTGAAATTGCGTGAAATTCGTATGGGAAAGGGTAGAAAGAGTGAGTTGAAGTTGATAGTTTTTACAAAATTGGTTGCAATTGTAATAAAATTAATTATGACAAGAATTTGTTCTTTTAGCTTTGCTATTTGCAGTGCATTTTTGAAAATTATCCATTTGTATGGGAGGGAGTAGAAGGAGTAAAGAGATTATATCAATATTTTTTGACGTCAATGATATTTACATCATTATACTATGACCTAATTTTCAAGTCAAAATCTGAAATGGTTTCGGAGAAAAATCAATTTCTTTAAATTTCGAAATTTCCTGCAATTTGTATGGGAGGGAGTAGAAGGAGTGAGGGCATGTGGCCGTTCACGAACTTAAAGCTACTTTTTTTCTAAAAATAACATATGACAAATTTCAGCACGATAGGTCAAAGCTTTCGTGAGTTATATTGTAGACAGACGGACAGACGGTCACTTGAAATCGTGGTTTTTGAGCGACAAAAAATATTTCTGTACCCTTGTCGACTCTGTGCGAGCATTATTTCTCAGCGTTGCAAACGGTAAAACAAACACAATATACTCTCAGATTTCATCTAGAGTATAAGCAGCATAATTCCGCAAAATAAGTTTTCATTTTGAAAATTTCCAAAATTTACTGGAGCATGTAAACGATACTTAAAAAGCTTAGGCCGAACAAAATTTTCCCATACACACTTAAATGTTCATCCGTTGGAATTTAGACCTCTCCTTTGACATGCAAGAGCACTCTAATTAGCATTACATGCCATGCAGTCAGATACCGTGAACTCAAACCGTAGGAGAAATACTTTGCAAAATCCTTTTGTACGACTATGGAGAAAACATTATATATTTGCTTCTGAGATTTGCAGGTTGCTCGTTTTACACGATACTAAACTTGAAGGAATGGTAAACGATTCGGGATAGAAAACATATTTCGCACAAACATAGGCACATCTGTACAGTCGAGGATATCTGCCCTGGTTTCACTCCAGTTTGTTGCTAATCTAACAAGACAAGTGGCTGTGTAAACCTGCTAATGGCAGCGCCATGTTTCAGCTGCAGCAACGGATAAAAGTTTCGTTGCGGTAAGTTCGGAAAATTGCTCAAGCGTTCGAAACTTTACTTTCTTTCAATTAACTTCTACATCTCTCAGGTGTTGTGTGTAGCCTTGGTGCGCAATGCAATTCCCATCGGCTTGGCCGTAGATTGTAAATGGGATTTAATGGCAGTCAGATATGTGCGGGCCAGAAGCAATTAGTGAAAGCGATGCACCTGAAGCAAATTTGCTCAGTTAAGACAAAAGAAGACCAAGCAGTCGGTGTACTGCGATAGGATACCAAGTAATGAACTTTGTACTGTTTTAATGGATGAATATTAAAAATTAGAATTTTTCGATATGGAACTTGCTCGAAGGGTAGTACTATTCTCTGTTATGTTTTTTGTACGTGTGCTCTACTTGTGCAGTGCCATTGTAAAAAAAAAACATAACAGATTGAGCGTTATGCAAAAATGTAGATGAGATTTGAAACATTTTAATGCACCGAAAAATGTATCTGAAATTCTTTGACTTTTGTATGGGAGGTGAAAGTGAAGAAGGAGTGCGGGGAGATGTATAATTTTTTTTATTATTCTAATAATAAAGTATTGTGATCGACACAGAAAAAAAAATTTGCTACCCTGAAATTTTTTTTTTCGCGTTTCATGACTAAATAAGCCTAAGAATGCAACAAAAAAAAATCCGTTCCACCGTAGGCAGTACATATGGACTCATATCTCCGAGAACGTTAAAGGTAGAATGTTCGTTTTTAGCTGGATTGTTGATTGGGTAAGTGAGCTCGAATACCAAAATTTTGGAGAGTGTCAGGTGGAAGGGGGAGGCGGGGGAAGAGAAAGAGTCAAAAACTTCACTTGTTAATATCTCCTGCACGAATGCAGATAGGAAGCTGAAAATTAGCAGAGAATAGAATTGTGGGACAAACTTTAAAAATAATTTAATTTTTTTATCTATTGACGTCCGAAAAGGGGGCTAAAAACAAATTATCGGTCGACTTTTTTCAAATGATTATATCTTCGAAATTACTAATCACAAAAAAATCATATTTTGGGAGCATCAAGGTGGCATATAGATCCATCAGAATCAGCTAGAAAGAGGCTAATTATTGTAAGGGAGAGGGTCATGGGGAGTGCAAGGACAAACACTTAAAAATGAATATCTCAACTGTTTTTTATGCTATGTAATTGAAACTTGAAAATATGAAAAAAAATGTGGACATAATAGTTGTGGGGGAAATGTGGAGCATTTCAAAAATGGCGTACTTTCCAAAGCTAGAAATCATTATATCTCAAAATTGAGTACAGATATCAAATCAAAAATTTGTCAGATTGTAGAGCTGTATAATTTTTAATTTTGGTAAGAAATTTAAGTTGGTTGGCTTAAGGGCAGGGAGGTGGAAAGCAAAAATGTTGAAATTTTGAGTAATTTTTTTAGAGCTCTGGTAAAAGGTTCAAATTTTAAATTGTGCACGTGGATACATCTATTTGATACACATAAAAAAAAATATATAATTTGTTCCAAAATTGGTCTGCACCGAGGTGGGGGTCTAACGTGCACAAGGTGTTTCATGTACAATGAAAAAAATACGTAAACTAAAAATTTTTGGATAAAATTTAAAGGTAAAAACTTAAAAATTTGCGAAATGCATTTAATAAAAATCTCTAAAAGTTTGAAATATTAACTGGTCGAATATCCTTAAAACTTTTACCTCTCCAATACAACATTGTTTTTTCGACCATTTTCAAGAAAGCAATTATCACCAAGTATTAAGAGCTATCAATTTTAAATTTTGCATGTAAACTTACAAAAATAGTTGGAATTAAATTATGTTAAAAGTTTTGAAATCGCGTTTGCCCTTCTACCCCCTCTCATACAAAAGTATGATTTCGACCAATTTCAACTAATAACCATCAAAATAAAAGCTACGAATTTGAAATTTTGTACGAGCACCTTACAAGAGAAAGGAAATAAAATTGCGTCACAAATTTTACGATTTCCCTTCCTCCCATATAAATGTTTGGTTTCGTGAATGTAAAATACACCGAATCCTAAGAAAATTCTGTGTAACTTCGTCTATGAAACTATGATTCAAGGAATCAGTTAAAAAACTATTAACATCCACCCACCCTTACTATCACCCCTCACCCCTGCCTTCATAAAAACTTAAACTTGCATAAATAAATGAACGAAATATTGGTTATATGTACTGAAGCTTTTGAACGTTATTGCAAAGTGTTAAATTGACAGCTGCCCTGCCCAAGAACTTTCATTTAGTCTTCTCTAACCACTTTAACATGCATATTGACTTTTCACGCATCCGCAACTTGTCCCAAGAATTATAAAGTTTCGCCCGACTTGTTGGCAGTTTTTTTTTTATATAACACTGAGCTTAGTATGCATTTTTTTTGGGTTGAATTTAATATTTTCAGCTTCCATAAGCTTCAAGGACATTGAAACATTATCTTTCCGGAATTGTGGCATCGATTGTATGGGAGGTGGCCGAAGGATTGGAAATTGTTGAATTGTAAGCATTTTTTCACCATTTCACCAAATGCTTTTCTTAAAATTCTAAAATGTGAGAAATTTTTATGGGAGGGGTTGAAAAACTGAGGCACAGTTGATATTTTTTTTCTTTTCCAAATTTTCTCTAGTTACTAAAAGTTTCTAAATTACATGTTTGTAACTTCTCTAATTTTAATGAAAATCTATCCAATGTATTTTGCAAAATTGTTCATTTGAACAGAATAGTTTCGATGTTAATGGTGTTCAAACCGTTAAACTTTGGTTAAATTTTTAGTGGTTTCAAAGAAAAATTATTTCTTGAAATTTCATAACTCCGTGCAATTTGTATGGTAAATGTTAGGGGTAGTGGGAAACATGAACCATTCACGAACTTGGGGACTATGTACGACTATTATTTCTTTGCGGTACAGACGTTAGAGCAAACTCGATATACTTTTGGATTTCATCTAGAAAATATTTACTTTAAGAACTATTTGGAATGCTGACCTCTTCTACTAACTCAGATCCGAAAGCAAAAAAAAAAAAAAATTTTTCAATGTTACAAAGGTTTGATCAAAAGAAATATATAAATTAACTAAAAAGTAATTCCCAAACAATGAGAAAAATGTAAATATAAAACCCTCGTATATCTAACAAAAAACCACTAACCTTTTAGTTTTCCATGTCCTTGGTCCAAAAAACTTGTAACCCATCTCATAATTGTATTGGACAATGAAATCGACATCTTACAAAGGCCTTTCGAAATTCAAGATAGCCCGCAAAAACGCTCTGCTTCTATCTTTGCACTTTTAACCCAACCAGCCAGACCGTAACTCGTTTGGGGCTTTGCGCCAGGTAAATTGGCCCAAGCATATGTTCAACACAAAATACCATTGGAGAGATTTCATCCAAATAGAATTCCCTTGTTCCGTAACCATTTTCCGGACACGGAATGGAAAAATTCCCAACAAAAGAATTGCATTCAACAAAAGCGCTCTTTTAGTTAAATGTGATTTTTAACTTTCTCCAACAAATAACATTCGTTACATATGTGTGTGTGCCTAAATGGAAAAAAAAGAAAGAATAAGTTTATTCGGTTTAGCAAATATACGCGAGAGATTATCCGGGATTTTATAGAACTTTAATGCTGCCATGGGAATTTTTTGGCTTCTAGATTGCGAACAAAGTTCTTTTGACTGTAGGTAAACCGCAGTATGGCTACAGGAGCAGCAACTGTTGCTTACTTCGAGTTCATTCTATGAAATAAGTATTCCCAATAGGCTAACATTTTAGGCAGATTCATTTACAAATTTTGCGACTACAAGCGCTTAAAATTAATGTCGAAGTGGGAAATTTGTTTAAGTTACAGACCGTGAAAGTTGTTCATTTATATTATACTCGTATATTTAATAGTGAAGTGCGCTTAAGGTCGCTAACTTAATTTAACGAACTACCAAGTGAAATGAAAAGAAGCTGAAATTAAATGTAATTCAAAATAAATTTAAAGAAAATGTAGAACTATTTCCTAATTAAAAAATACTGAACAAAGATGATTACGAAGATTGATATAAATTACGACTAATTTATTCGGTTATTTACTACCTAGTGGTTATTACCATTTATTGAGCATTGTTTTCAATTGTCAGTACAATCTTGTGATTGTTTATATTAAACTGGTATTGCAGTTAATCATTTATTTCGCTATTATTATTATTTTGACTCTACATTGTTTATTTTTCGTGCAGTTAAGCTTTTGTTATATCAATCATTTTCCTTATTTAAATGATATACGCATATGCAGGTAGCTATTTCTTTTAATTGTATATTAATTTTGTTCGTTTCGCTATTATTATTTTTTCCAGTTAACTTACTTAACTTACCCGCTGTAAAGGCATAGGACAGAAACAGTTCTCTTCCATACGGCGCAATCCTAGGTTTAGGTTTAGGTTGTAGGAGGGTGGTTGCATAGAACCACAAGCACTGAGGCCATCTAGTTGGGCCCATTGTACTCCCCCTATAGTTATGAGTTGGAAGTCACTCCTCTTGCTCTAACCACTTGGTTCGGTTTGCGAACCTTAACAGGCTTGAATGTTGGACGCCTCTGAGGTCGTCTAGTTCTGAGAAGAATCTAGAACCTAAACAAAGGAGACGACTGTTGGAGATTTGCGGACAGTGACAAAGATAATGTTCGATAGATTCTTCGTCTTCCTCGCAACCTCTGCACAAGCTGTCGCTCGCGATTCGCATCCTAAATGCGTGCAGCCTTAGCAAGCAATGGCCTGTGGTCAGGCCGACAATAGTTCGGATACTGTAGCGACTACGTTGTAACAGCTGAGCTGTAATATTTTTGTTCGGTTCTTCCCAAAAGGATTTCGCCGTTTTACAGCTTTCCAGCTGCCGCCACCCCACCAAGAAAGAATCCAAAATAGTCTGTTTGAAGCTAGTCTTCAGCACTGTTGGTGCTACATCGACTGACTTCCTAGTGGAATTGATGTTAGCAGATCCTTGCAGTGCAAGCGTATCTGCCGCCTCGTTACCTAGCAGGTCACTATGACCCGGTATCCATATTAGAAAAACTTCCGTTATGGCCGCTAGGCGATTTAAATTGTGTCTACAGATGGACACTAGTTTGGCGCAATCCTAAGTATCGGCATTTAGTTGTAGTCAGGACTTATTCCTCTGATCTCCTGCTCAGATGATTACTTTCACGTGTTAACCAACCAGAGGTATCCCTTAAGGATTATAATCCAGAGCTTGTTTGGTTATGTTGTACTCTGGTTTCCTCAAAGTATGACCGAACCAATGCCATTTCTGCCTTTGATTCTCAGTGCCTATTTTAGTCTTTCCAATCGTACTCCAAGGTTCGCCATTGGAAATCACATTTGGCCAAAATATCCATAGAATGCGTCGAAGGCATTGGTTCACCATTCTTGATGATCCCGGTGGTCACGATGAAAAGAGGAGAATAGTTTCAAAAAATCAGACTACTCTGAACTCTATTTGACAATGATCCCTAACCGGCACTGAGAATTATTGGATAAAATTCTAATTACTTGTCTAAATTGCTTGGCAAATTTTACTTTAAGAAAACAAAATAGTACTAGAGGAAAACAAAAAAAATTGTTTGTTTTATTTTCAGGACTTTTGTATCTTCAATAAATTTTTGCCATCTATGGTAAGCTTTATAATCATTTTCCTACGATGAAAATTTTAATTTTGCCACGCACGAGACGTATAAAAAGTTCTTGTTGAACGTTTATAAGCCAGATGCCATCTAGTATACTTTCAAATTTCAATGATTTATGCTGTCACTTGGTGTGTGTCGGCTATAATATAAGAAGAGCCATGGTAAAATTTATTTTCATTCTGCCAAGTAATAATTAATTTATGTTTGTCTGCAGCCATACCAGTACTATGCAAAAAAAGGGAGTCATGCAATTTATGAATATTTAGTGATTTAGATCCTGAGTAACATTTACATTCAAATTAGAAATCTTCTTGTAAGACTCCTAACTTGATTTGAGTACGAAAAAAATTATCCTAATTCTAAATAACAGTGTGAGGAGTATATCAGCTTTAATTTCCGATAAGCAATGCTTTCCTTGCGTTTTACCCTTTATTCAGTTTAGAAAAGCTTAACTGAAATCAGCACGAATATGAAAATTTATTAAAAAATTTCTTTAAAAGAAAGCGCGCATTATTTTCGTCTACGACTGTTTACAGCATTTACGTGCTCAGGTCACGCTTTTTCTGACCAACGAAAGTTGAAAGCCTTCTATAGGACAAAAGATGCGATTTTAAAAACACATACCCGAAACCGCCGGTCAATACTAGCAAAATTTTCTCGTGCGACGAACTCAATTTTGACTTCAATAAGAAGGGAAGATGCGTTGCATTAAAATTATTCTACCTTGCCTCTCATTGCTTTTAGTCGCATATATAAGAGAACGAGACCGCCGGCCAATACGAGTAAAACTTTCGCGCGCAGCGAGCGCAAGTTCGCCTTCTATAGGAAGGAGAGATGTGTTAATGCAAATGCTTCCAGCCAGTGCTTTCAGTCGCAAGCTCTGGCTCTCGATCAAAGTATTGCCCGTATTAAAATTTCTGTACTAGCCGAAAAATTCAGGAAGAAAAATATGAAGAGGTAGATCTGGCAATATTGCCCATATATGTCGTGCTTTGAGTAGAAACGAATCGATTTAAACTTCAGCAGATCGGGCGACATCGGGACGTGTTTTATTAAGAAAATACAAACTAGAAGCTAAAACTAAGGCATGAATTAATTATTTATTCAACATTTTTAAAGCTTATATTTAATAAAAAAAAGTTTGAAGGGTCTATCAAAGCAAGATGTCGCTAAAACATTTCTTCGAATTTCTCTTCGTTACCACGCTAGCAAATAAAATGCCATCTATTGGGATTGAACAATATGGACTCTCCGTTAATTTATTAATTCAGGCGCTCCTGTGTGGTAGTAGAGGTGTATGTAAATCGTTTTTTATCACGTTCGTGATTCCTGGCTGCTTTCAACACTAAAATGTTTCAAGCAGCTGACGAGAGAGGTTTTAGTAATATTTATAATATATTGCTTAAGCGTAATAAACCAATACATTTAAAAAAATAATTGCCTTCCCTAGCTATAAAGTCACGCCACGCCACCGGAAAATGCATAAATGCGCAACTAAAATACATTGTATTGTAAAAACTATAAAAGGTATAATCATGTAAATTTGCCAAAATTATAAATTGCTGTAGACGTTCAAAAAATTATCAACTTCACCGGCCTCTTCTACATGTCATAATTTCTCCTGTTTAATGAAAATATAGCCTAAATCGGACTTTGACCACATGGTCTACAGATTTCTTAACATTTTAATTGTTATCGTGAAAGGTTTGTTAGCCCTTCGCACAACCATCTGTCTAGGAATTTTTATTTTTGCAGATTGAGGTGGCCAATATATACCGACGCAATAGTGTGCAGAAATTAAATGTCGGCCGGAATTTGAACTTCCAACCTTCACATTGTAGACCAACACGCTACTCATTAGGCTACACTCTAGCCCAGTATACTTAATTTAATCCTATTTCCTCTATAGTATCTGAGGACACGGATTTAGTCCAATCATAATTTGGTTATATTTTTCGAAAATTTCAAAAACATGAAGTAGTGCTTAAATGATACATAATTATCCCACCCAAAAGACTTATCATCTTATTAAATGAAAAATAAATAAAGTTATTCAAATCCTTCCACGACAAGAAAATGTCAATGTTTTTCTCTAATACTCGAATATTAACCCAAGGATTGAGGTGTAACTTTGTTGAACTAATCTTCCAAACTAATTTTCTTTCCTTACGACAAGGATTATGAGAAATAAATTGATCCTTTGGGTTCGTATACAATCCCGACATTCTAAAAACCATGCGGAGGGAAAAGCGAGACGTATACTATTCGCTTTTCATATTCACATAATGGCCGGTGGAAAATCGGTGATGGTTGAGAAGAATAAAAATATTCGTCGAGTTATTGTGCTTACACGGATTTTTTTTTCGACGTCAACAGATGAAATAGACGCAAAAATTAACACGAAGATTCATTTAGGGTGTTGGCATCTTTTTAATTAGGTTTTCCGCCTTTGGGGATTATTTCGTCGTGGAACAGAAAAACATTTTACAAGAAGTTTTTTTGTCCTCTTGTATTTTCCATTTTTAATGAAATTTTTAAAAGATTACATCCTTGATATAACACTTTTTATGTGTAAGAGTCTCAGTCTATTAATAAAGAGCATTAAAATTGCAACGCATAATTAAAGTATTTGTGGGATAATTTTTGTTATTGGTAGAAGTAGGTTCGAATCTATGATGGGTTCGAACGCAAGCACACCGATTGTTCTTAACGGACGGGATGTGGAAAAGGTGCAAGATTTTTGCTATCTCGGAAGCATTGTCAGCATGGACGGCGGAGCTGAAAAGGATGTTGAGGCTCGGCTAAATAAAGCTCGTCAGGCCTTCGGTATCTTTTCCCCTTTATGGAGGTTAAGAGAGATCTCCCTTCGCACGAAGCTGCGAGTTTTTGACGCATGCGTCAAATCCGTGTTGTTATATGGTTGAACTACGTGGAAAGTGACCATTCGACTTATCAAGAAACTACAGGCATTCGTAAACCAATGCCTCCGACGCATTTTAGGAATATTTCAGCCAGAAGAGATCTCCAACGACGAACTTTGGAGTACAACTGGCCAAACTAAAATAGGTATTGAGATTCAAAGGCGGAAGTGGCAGTAGATCGGTCATACTTTGAGGAAACCTGAGCAAAACATCGCCAAACAGGCTCTGGATTATAATCCACAAGGAAGACGTCGAGTTGGTCGACCATGTAACACTTGGAAGCGAGCAGTTGAGCAGCAGGCCAGAGGAAGAAACAAGTCCTGGCAACAGCTTAAGGCTGATGCTCAGGATCGCGTCTTGTGGAAGAGAGTTGTTTCTGTCCTATGCCCCTAAAGGGGGTCTTAACAGGAATTTGATTAGGCGGAAAGAAATTGAAAAAGATGCAATAATTGCATTTGAAGATCAACATAGATTTTGCATTGAAAGTGAGTCTGTATGCATTGTAGGAAGAGTTGCGCATAATCTGGAATAGTGTAGAAGGACCTGATAATTGCGTACTTGGAGGGACTAGCATTTTTTTTTTTTTTTGAAGAATCAAAGCAAAATTTTATTTTATTTAATTTGATAGAGTGAATCCTTTAAAAAATGAAAACAAATTTAAAAATATTCATTGTGCTAAATAAAAAACAACAGAATTATGATTAGTCCTAAAGCCCAATCATATGATAGATGAGTTTAATGTATCGGCAAATATGTAGCCCATAATTCTTTCGAATAATTAATAGTGACTTTTGTATGGAAGGTGGTAGAAGCAGAGAGGGAAGGTTTATAATTTTTGTATATAACACCGAACCTAGTATACAAAATGTTTCATGCTGAATTTAAAATTTGTTGCTTTCATAATTTTCGAGGAAATTGAACAATTTTTATCTGAATTTATAGCAATTGTAAGAGAAAGTGGGAGCTTTTGGATGATTTGAAATCTGATTATCAACATCCTAATCACATTGCTTTGTTACAATTTTAAGATAGATAACTCTCATATGTTCGAAGGAGAAATACTTTTCTTGAATTTCCAATACAAATATTTGTATGGGAGGTGGTAGAAGGAATGAAGCGAAATACAAATATTTTTTACCACTTATTGCAATTATTAAAGAACAAATTCTTCGTACTTTTTCAAGTTGAAAATCAATGAAAATCGATTAAATGCATTTACAAAAATTGTGCATTTGTATGGGAGGGGGTAGAAGGAGTATTTGAATCAAAACCAAATTCTTCGAAATCAATGATATTTGTGATAGTATACTTTCAACAAAATTAAAAGTTGATAACTTTGACAATTTCGGAGAAAAAAAGTTTAATTGAAATTCCAAAATTTCGTGAAATTTGTATGGGAGGAAGTAGAAAGAGTGAGGTGAAGTTGATAGTTTTTCAAAAATTGGTTGCAATTGGAATAAAACTAATTAAGTCAAAAATTGGTTCTTTGAGCTGTGCTAGTTGCAATGCAAACTGAATAAATGTATTTTTAATAATTGTGCATTTGCATGGGAGAGGGTACAAGGAGTGAGAAGAACAGATCAATATTTCTTGACGTTAATTATTTTTAAATCATTATACTGTGACCAAATTTTCAAGTAAATAGCTGAAATGGTTTCGGAGAAAAATCAATTTCTTTAAGTTTCGAAATTTCATGAAATTACTTTATTATTTTAATAATAAAGTATTGTGATCGACTTGGAAAAAAAAACTTACTACCCTGAAATTTTGTTTTTTCGCGTTTCATGACTAAATTAGCCTTAAAAATGCAAAAAAAAAATCCGTCTGTGACTCCCAAGCCCTTCAAGATAGAAAGTTCATTTTTTGGGGGATTGTAGATAGTTTTGGATCTCAGGCGGATACATATTTTGGGAGGTGTACGGGTTCAGGAGGAGGCAGGGGGAGCGCTTAAGCCGAAAAATACGAATTCAAATATCTCAACCATGGTAACAGCTAGGAAGCTAAAACTCAACACACATACAAAGGGGTTTGTGGGACAACTTTTAAAAATAATTTAATTTTTTATCCACTGGCGTCCGAAAAGGGGGAGGGGTGCTAAAAAAAAATTGTCGGCCGAATTGTTTTTTTCAAATGCTTATATCTTCGAAATTACTTATTGCAAGAAATTCATATTTTGAGACCATTAAGATGGCATATAGTTCCATTAAAATCAGCTTAGAGAGTGGTTAATTATTTTAAGGGGGAGGGTCGCGGGGGGTGCAAAGAAAAACACTTAAAAATTAATATCTCAACTATCTCTTACGCTATGTAAATTAAACTTGAAACTTATATTAAGCTATACTAGTAAAATCCAAAAAAAATACATCTTGAAATAATAGTAGTGGGGCGAAATGGGGAGCATTTCAAAAATGGCGCACTTTTCAAAACTATAAATCCTTATATCTCAAAAAAGAGTACAGATATCAAATCAAAAATTTTTCAGATTGTAGAACTGCATAATGGTTAATTTTGGTAAAAATTTTAAGTTGGGGGGTGTAAGGGTGAAAAGCAAAAATGTCGAAAAATTTGAGTGTTTTTTAGGGCTCTGGTGAAAGATACAAAGTTTAAATTTTACATGTGGATACGTATATTTAATGTACATAAAAAAATAATAATAACTTGATCCATAATTGTTATAAACCGACCCCCCCTGTCCAACGTGCACAAGGTGTTTCATGTGCATTGAAAAAAAAATAAACAGAAAATTTTTGAGTGAAATTTTAAGGTAGAAACTTGAAAATTTGCGAAATGCATTTAAAAAAATCCCTAAATATACAAAATATTAACTGGTTGAAAACCTTTAAAACTTCTACCCCCTCCCATACAAAATTATGTTTTTGACCATTTTTAAGAAATCAATTATCACCTAACTTTTAAAAGCTATCAATTTGAAATTTTGCACGAAAACTTACAAAAATAATTGAAAGAAATTACGTTAAAAGTTTTGAAATCACGCTTGCCCTTCTACCCCCTCCCATACAAAAGAATGATTTCGACCAATTTCATTAAATTAACTAATAACCAACAAATTAAAAGCTACGAACATGAAATTTTGTACGAGCACTTTATAACAGAAAAGAAAGAAAATTGCATCACAAGTTTTACGATTCTCTCACCTCCTCTACCCCCTCCTATACAAAATTATTTTTTCGAGCATTTTTAAGAAATCAGTTATCAGCTAACTCTTAAAAGCTATCAATTTTAAATTTTGCATAAGAACTTATAAAAATGAAATGAAGTTAAAAGAAAAGATTTCCGGATTCTACACTGTTACGCTTTATTATTCGTGACGTTTCGGTCTCTGCTGAGACCTTTATCAAACTGTTGATCACTGTTCACCAAACCACGAAATGAAGTTATTTAAAAAGTTTTGAAATCGTGCTTGCCCTTCTACCCCCTCCCATACAAAACTACGATTTCGACCAATTTGATTAAATCGACTAATAATCAACAAACTAAAAGCTACGAACTCGAAATTGTATGCAAGCACCTTACAAGAGAAGCGAAATTAAACTACATATCAAATTTTACGATTTCCCTACATTCTCTACCCCTTCCCATATAAATGTTCGGATTCGTGAATGTAAAATACACCGAATTTTATGAAAATTCTATGCAACTTCGTCTATGAAACACATTCTATACAGAGAATATTGGACGTGATTCAAACAATTAATTAAAAAGCTATTAACATCCACCCACCCTTACTATTACCCGTCCTCCTCCCCTCATAAAAACCCAAACTTGCAGAAACGAATGAAATATTGTTAAATTGACAACAGCCCTGCCCAAGGACTCCCTTTCACTTAGCCTTCCCTAACCATTCTAACCTGCATATTGACTTTCCACTCATCCGCAACTTGTCCCAAGAATAATAAAGTTTCGCCCGACTTGTTGGTAGTTTATTTATATGGGAGGGGTAGAAGGAGTGGGGGGATGTGGCCCATTCACGAGCTTAGAGCTAATTTTTTGATAAAAATGACATATGCCGAATTTCAGCACGCTAGGTCAAAGCTTTCGATAGATATGTTGTAGACAGACTGACAGACGGTCACTTGGAATCGAGGTTTTTAAACGACAGCAAATATTTCTGTACCCTTGGCGACTCTGTGTTAGTATTATTTCTTAGCATTACAAACGGGAAGGCAAACACAATATACTCTCAGATTTAATCTAGAGTATAAAAAATAACAATTTATTATCAAATGAGATAAAATATAATATAAATGCGAGGGTAGCTCAATAAGCTCGTGGTTTTTGAACTTCCCGCATAGTAGCCTTAAATTCAATACTGCTTCTGCCAATTAGCATCTGTCAATAGACAACAATACCCGCAGGAGGATAGTTACAGGATGAGGTTTTACCAATTCCTGCAACTATCTTTGGAAGCTAGCGACTCCGGGGACCTGAAGTAACCATCCCCCTGTGGGATAGGGGCAGTAGAATTCACTCACATCCAGTCCTGCTTGCCCTAAAAATAACAAATAGACACTCACTGGATCATGGGCTTATAACCCGTATTTTGCCAAAAATAGAAAAAAGTAAAATTCGTGTGGTAATCAAACATTGTTTTTTGTTAAAAGAAAACCATGACCCAAACCAATAAAATGCTTGATAATGGCGCCTTTGCACCATCGATTAAAATGATTCACAAGTGGTTTACTGAGTTCCGATGCGGTCGCACAAGCACGAGTGATGCAAAACGTTCTGAAAATTTAGGTCACTACTCCAGAAATGATTGAGAAAATCCATGGTATGGTGTTGGCTGATAGGAAATTGAAAGTGCAATGAATGCTTATTATGTTTTGTCTCTTTTTTATTTGTTATGGAAGCTGAGAGTGAAAATTCACGATAAGCTATTAGATTCCCATTTGATATCACAAGCAATTTGTGCACTGGAAAATTAAAGGACTGTCAACTGATCATATCTCAAAATTTGATTCAAATACATCTCATCACAACCTTTTGCCTGCCACGAATAAGGTGCTGACATACTCATACTTCATACCTTATTATACAAATACTTTGATTTTTGCACATAAAAACATTTTACAATATTCGGACATAAAAAGCTCAACTCAATTATCAATCAAGACCAAACGGGAATGCCATGGTATATATTATAACCACCGAATTGAATAAATTTTAATTTGAAACTCCAACAACTGCGGAATAACCCTCACTTTACTGTCGCCTAATAATTTTAATATTAGCAATTAACACAACGTCAGCGTCCTAAAAAACAGTGTTACCAATTTGAACGCTATATTCAAGGTAAGGCTATAAAGGCTTGAGGCTGAAGGCCCTTTAATTCCAATTGCACCGTAAAAACATTCACCAAACCATTCTAAAGGCAGAAATTTCGTTATAGCTAACTTCGATATAATTACTGTATACAAATCGTTAGTATTTGTTGGGAAGAGACGTTCAGTGGACTTATACCAAATATTAAAAAATACAATGTAATTAACGTGAATAGAAATTTCTTGATATTTCGGTGGAACAAGTCTTTAGTTTCTAGAGTTGTACACATGAATCGTTACTGGTAGATTAGGTTAGGTTAGGTTTGTGGTTGGGTTGGACACCAATGTATATACGCCTCAGTATTTGTACCATGTGAATCTAATTATCATTTAGTCAGCCTGCTCTACCGGTGAAACTAATAAGCTTCATCGATTCAAGGGACCAGAGATCATTCAGCTCGGCGAAGAATTACTGATAGATTAAAACTGCTTCTGTCCTACAGGGACATATAGAAAATGAATAGAATCTCTGCAGTACAGCGAGGTAATTTCAAAGACTTACAACTCTCCAAAGATATTTGAAGCTGGATAATAATATTGCTAATAGTGTATAAAAGGATTAAAACTTGCCCGTTCGATAAATTAATCCGTTTTCATTCATATAATATTTTTTTTTAATTTATTATACTATATCTGCCCCATGATTTTAATGTTAATTAAATAAAAAATTTCTCGACATATTTCGTTAAAACTAACCTGAAAAATATAATTAATCGCGATATTATCGAAAATCACATGTTTGTCTGACATAAAATTTCAAAAATATTAAGCAGGACGATAAATTTTAAGGAAGTTCAAGTGAATATGGAAGATTATTGCCAACGAGCTGAAAATAGCTAAATGAACTTTACGATCATAAAATACTTGAGAGCATAGTATATAAATTTCATAACACAAAATAATAAAATAGAGCGAGAAAAAATAAATAAATAAATGATAAAAATGAATAATAAAAACCTTTTTTCTGTCTGAATTGAGGGACAGAAAGGAAAAGTATTGGTGAATAGAATATGAAAGCCACGACGGAAAAGTAAGTGCCTTGCAATATTAAAAAAAAACTCGTCACCTATAACTCAGTAATCGCTGACAATAAAAATAAACCACTGCTATAAAATAGCTGAAGGTAAAGGGTTTGTTAACCGTTAAATTAAAATGAAAGAAATTTTTCGACCTCCAAGCTTTTCTTTTTATTATTGTGCCACCGTTCTGGTATCTTTAGTTCGTAACATTTTTCGTGTCTTTAACTTTCAAATAAAAGAAAACCTCTTTTTTGATAGCCAACGCATCTTTGTCGAATTCGGTTTTTTTTTATTTGTTGGCTTTTCAACGATAAAAATTTATTACGGTCTATGGAGTTGTTAAAACCAAAGACAGAATGAAAGTATTGCGCTATCATTTAGATCTCTGCTAATTTTTTAAGCTCTTTTTTGGTGATTCTTTTTCACTTCTATGAAGGCATAGTTATTAAAAGTATGCGAAAACTGCGAGATTTTAGTCTGAAGTTCTCTAATTTAATTAAGTTATTTGTTTTATTATATTTAACGGAGTGAAAGAGCTTAACTTATCAGAGAAAATTATTTGTTAGGAAATTCTACACTGTTCTGATTTATTGTTCGTATTGATAACACTGAGTATAATTGAAGTCACTCCGTGTTTACCCTCATAAGAGTTCATCCAGCATTGTCCTAGACATATCCCGATGACAATTATTTACGCTCCAAGAGATCACAGTCTATACGGAATGAAGGTTCGATAATCATACTGCTGGATACGAGATCTATCTAAATCTCTGCTATTACAATCTTTCGGTCATGGTACCAGAATGAAAAGCAGAACTCCACACCGAACTCCTTGAAGCTCTGCCCGCGAAGTGGGCAGTAATCACAGCCATCACGATGCTCCCCAATGGGCCATCTTCCATTACCGGGAGTAGATGCAACCTTCCATGGGCTCCCCGACACCCGTGGTACCAGAAACCTTCAGTCAGGTTTTGTAAATTTGAAAATTACTTCCAGCTTAGGTCCCTTTGCAAACCCGTGACATGTAGCACTCCGCTTTAGAAACGTGAGGTCAGTAGCTCTCACAGGATATACCGAAATTCAAATTTGTCGGTCACCTAGTATGTGATAACTTACGTTATCCCTTGCCTGCATATAAATGATTAAAATCTAAGCTTCTTCTTTACACTGCTTAGCTACACTAAGCCCCTAGGTTTGCCTATCTCGCCCTACTATCTTTTTCTAAACACTTCTTGTGTGAAGTCACGAATGCATTCAAACGTCTGTTGGCTCGCCCACTAAGGTTTAACCTTTCCCTGTTTCTTCTTACTCACATGTCTGCCAGCTGTCCGCATATCTTGCACATTTGGCCAGGATGTGCAGTCAGCTTCCAAACGCAGCTACTCAGACACGACCCGTAGTCCGACTTCTATCCACCCAGACTGAGAGAAAATTCAAACTCCAGGTTATCTCTGGAGTAGCTTGCGACTCCAATGAAACTGTAAGTGACCCCGACTTAGTCATTGTTTGCCCACCTGGTTCGCAACATCGACCTTGAGGTCAAGAAGTTCTTTGCATTCGTGAAGCCTTCTCTCCCCAATCACCCTAGGAGATGCCCTTGCGGATCTTGTAGGTGATAGCTTGACGCTTCAACTCTAAGTCCAATGATGGAACACTCATGAGTATCTGCATGGCATCAGCGGAAACTTGTAGGTGATAGCTGGACGCTTCAACAATGCTAAGAATATTTTTTAGTTTGCTTTAAGTTTTCCAGAAAAACTAAGTGGTACAAAATCAAGTGGCATAAGCAATTAATAAAAAATAACTCGAAACTGACCACAATAATTAATTCAATAGGCGCAAAATTTCAAAAGATGTTTGTTCAAGTTTTCTGCTTTTTTTTAAAGCCATAAATTAATTAATTCCCAATTACCATTTTTCATTAAAAAATACTAATAAGCCTAAGTAATGTATAATTGAATGAAATTGGTGAACGATTTTATACCGTCGCGCTTCTAAAATCGTTTTTAATTGAATTGTTGCGCCTAACGAAGAGTTAGCAAATCTAATGTAATTAAATAATGCCTATTATTAGGCGAAGGCATACTTCATCGATGGCAAAAAAACATCAACCACAGTAACCAAAGACACCCTCCCTCTCCCTAAGTGCCAACGAAAATCAATTTTCACGCGTATGACTGAAATTCACTGTTACATGGGCTTAAATGAATTTTCGCGTGCAATATCTGCATCGCATTGCCCCCAAAGTCATGCGATCATTCGATTATCTGAAGGCGATTGAACGAATTTTCTAGCAATAGATTTTTGTTTATTCGAAAAATTATTATTGAATGAATTTGTTTGCATTAATTTGTTGATTGTTAGGCGCAACATTAAAATGTAGCATGGTCTCTGCTCTTCCGAAGATTCTATTCTTTTAGGCGTAAAGTTCAACAACCATCTCAATCGGAGTCAACACATCTTCGAAGTTGCCCTTGACGCTTCCAAACGCCTACATATTCTTCGTAAATGCAAAAAATACTTTACGCCTCACGACTTAGCTACCATCTACAAGGCCTACATTCGACCTCGCTTAGAGTACAACTCGCATCTTTGGGCTGGGGCTCCCAAAACTCACCTTGCGCTGCTCGACCGAATTCAAAAACATGCGTTCCAACTAATTGGAGATGAAACCATTACGGCTTCTATAGACTCCCTCGAGCATCGCAGAAATGTCGGAGTACTCAGCATTTACTATCGCTACTTCCATAGTGTAAATGCAGTTCGGAACTATGCGCAATTATTCCTCCACTTTACACTTTTCCACGATATACTCGACAAGCGGAACATGCGCACCAGTATACAATCAAACTTTTATCTACCCGTACAATGAAATTTAGGCGGTCATTCATTTCCCGAACATCCAGACTCTGGAACGCATTGCCGGCTAGCGTTTTGCCAAACGGGTATAACCTCCAGTCCTTCAAGAATAATGTTCACCGTAATTTCCTTCTCTATCCATCCGAATTTCCATAATACTACAAATTTTAATCCACTTCATTTACCGACTTAACTGTGCAATGCATTAAAGGGTGACCCCCTAAGTTATACTCGGTGCCTTAAAAAAAAAAAAGGTTTTCTGCGCAAGTGAAACTACTGACCGGCTGAATCTTTTCTCGTCCTGGCACCAACATTCCCAAGCAAAAAAAAATTAAATAAATAAAAAACAGGGATTTTACCAGAATTATCCTGACAATATTCTAAAAAAATTAAAATTTCGAAAAATATGGCTCTGCAACCATTGTCCAGGCAACAACGTTTAAAAAGGAAAATCAATTATTAAAAACCAACAAAACAAATACCAGAAAAAACAGCGTTTCGATACAATTGTCCTGGCAAACACATTCCCAAGAAATTCAAGTCACGTCCTGACAATATTATCCGGAAAAAACAACAAATTCAAAAAACAAGAAAACAGTTTATCTGCAATCACAATCCTAAAAATGATTGAGATCACACCTCCATTGTCCTGGTAACAATTATCACAAAAAGAAAACATTACATTCCAAAAGAAAAACAAATCAAAATTGCAGAAGAAATTTTAGGGTGCCGCCCGATTTTTCATGGCTAAGTATTCTCAAAAAGAAAAGAAAAACATTACAGGACAATGAATGGCGTAAGGCTCACTTATGAGATACGCCGGATGAAAGAGAATTTTATGCTCTTTGCAGCAATTTTGGGGTAACAGCATTGCACTATTTTTTTCACATCATGCTAACTTGCTATCAGAGTGTTTTAATCAAAATTAAAGTTTCGAAAATTTAATAGATACTAATAAATTTAGTGCATTAAATTTAATGTAATTATGCTGTTCATATGAGAGGTGGTGAAAGGAGTAGGGAGTTCTGAATGATTTTTTTCATATACACATATATATATATAAACAATGCTCGCAGAAAAAAAATTAGTGACACAGAATCATCACTCAAAAATCTCTTAACCGGATGTCCTGCCGTGCCCACTCTAGTTTCAAAACGCGTTGAGCTAGAAAGTTTCAATTTTGTATACGTTGCTTTGGCAAAAAAATAAGGTGACGTACGTGAACGGGCAAAATCGCCCTACTCCTTCTGACCTCACCCATACAACATAATATATTTTCAAAAATTTCCAATGTTCAAATTGATTCCAAATTTTGGAATACCATTTACTATTTTAATCATTCGAATCCATACAAACTGTACTTCTACATGAAATACTATAAAGCATTTCACTCAGTACAAATATATATAATATGTCGAGCTGAAATTGTGCACATAATATTTAATTCGATTTATTAATAAGATCGACAAAATTTGACGATTAGCTTCACTCCTTCTGCCCTTCGCATACAATATGGCGCAATTTCCCAACTATACAACAAATCGATTTTCTGAGAATAATAAATGTTACTGGTCTGAAATTTGAGAGGTGACAGTTGCATAATTTTCGTAGTTATTTCTGAAAAAATCACTTGCAATCCCCTTTCCTTCTACCACGTCCCATACAAATTGAACGATTTCACTAAATCTAATACACTAATAGTGATTTCTATTCGCCAAAAAAATGTGACCCGTTTTTGCCCTTTAAAATGCAAAATTATTGCAGTTTTGCACTCATTTTTCTCAGTTCCGTCGGTCAGGTCAATTTCCAATAGAACACTTTAAGTGCAAGTTTTTTGCATTTTTTTTTATCATGTTGTCTGTATACCGAACAGCTGATTGCCTTTCAAAACTGTCAAAACAAAGTGTTTTAATTTGTCTTGTTATCTCTAAATGGTCCTGTGAAGATTTGGGAAAATTAAGAAAAGTTACGTATGCACTCATATCGCATGCTTCATGAAAAGTATTAAGTCCTTTTAAGTAAGATCTATCCGTAAGAATTTGTTGCCGATGTTGTCACAGGATTTATTTTTTTCATGTTGTTGTACATTACAGGTCAATTGAGTTGCACCGCCGAAAAATTCGGGGCAAGAAATGTGCATTTTCAGGTCAAGTTTTACCTAGTGCGCAAACCATTTTTCTAGCAGGGCAGAATTTTTTTTTACAATAGAACATAGGAACTGCTAGAAAAAATGTTAAGGGCAAAAACGGGTCACATTTTTTTGCCGAATAGAAATCACTATAATTTTCACAGTACTTATTCAATATTTGAAGCTTAAATTTTATATAGCCATATGAAGCTAGCATGATGTGAGAAACAATTAGTTCAATGCTGTCATCAATTCTACTACTCCCCATACTAACTTATTAACAGTTACGATTACTATTTCATCTAAAGAATCACATGTTTGGTTTTCACGCCCAATTGTTCTACTGTTATGTTTTTTTTTTTTTAAGTTTGCCTTTTTGAAGACTCTGGACTAACGACTTTATTCAACTCAAAAATTGATGTTTTGACTTGATTATTAACTTAAATACAACAGGACTAGCATTGGCGTAAAGCCCAATCACGCGATACTCTAGATGAAAGAGAAATTTTATTGTTTGTGTGGGAGTGGTAGAAGGAGCGACGGCACAGAAGTTATTTTACTTTATTATTCTAATAATAAAGTATTGTGATCGACACTGAAAAAAAAATTGCTACTCTGATATTTAGTTTTTTCGCGTTTCATGACTAAATTAGCCTAAAAATGTATTCTATTTTCTAAATTTTGGTGGGTGTTAGATGGAAGGGGAAGGAGGGGGGAGGGAAAGAGTCAAAAACTACACTTGCTAATATCTCCATCACGAATGCAGATAGGAAGTTAAAAATCAGTAGAGATATAGAGAGGCTTGTGAGAACTTTAAAAATAATTAAATTTTTTTATCCATTGGCGTCCGAAAAGGGCGGAGGGGGCTAAGAACAAATTGTCGGCCAAATTTTTTTGCAAATTACTTATCGTCAAAAAATTCATATGTTGGGACCATTAAGAAGGCATATAGTTCCACCGGAATCAGCTTAGAAAATGGCTAATTATTGCAAGGGGGATGGTCAGGGGGGGGGGAGGTGCAAAGAAAAACATTTAAAAACAACTATATTTTAAGCTATGTAATTGAAACTTAAAACATATGCTAAGCTATACTAGAAAAATACGAAAAAAATACAACATGTTGAAATAAAAGTAGTGGGGGAAAATGGCGAGCATTTCAAAAATGGCGCACTTTTCAAAATTACAAATTCTTATATCTCAAAACAGAGTACAGATATCAAATCGAAAATTTGTCAGATTGTAGAACTACATAGTCGTTAATTCTAGTAAAAATTTTAAGTTGGGAGGTGTAAGGAGACGGAGGTGGTAAGCAAAAATGTCGAAAATTTTTAGTGATTTTTTTAGGGCTCTGGTGAAAGGTACAAAGTTTAAATTTGGCATGTGGATACATCTATTTAATATACATAGAAAAATAATAATCAGTTGTTCCATAATTGTTATAAACCGACCTCCCCTGTCTAATGTGCACAAGGTGTTTCATGTGCATTGAAAAAAACTCATAAACTGAACATTTTTGAGTGAAATTTTAAGATAAAAACTTGAAAATCTGCGAAATGCATTTAAAAAAATTATACAAAATACTAGTTGGTCGAAAACCTTTAAAACTTCTACCCCGTCCCATACAAAATTATTTTTTCGACCATTTTCATGAAATCAATTTTCACCTAACTATTCAAAGCTATCAATTTAAAATTTTGCCTAAGAACTTTTAAAAATAGTTGAAATACAATTGCGTCAAAAGTCTTGAAATCGCTCTTGCTCTTCTACCCCCTCCCATACAAAAGTATGATTTCGACCAATTTCATTAAATCAACTAATAACCAACAAACTAAAAGCTACGAACTTGGAATTTTGTACAAGCACCTTACAAGAGAAATGAAATAAAACTACATCACAAATTTTATGATTTCCATACCCGCTCTGCCCCCTCCCATACAAATGGTTGGTTTCGTAAAAGTAAAATATATCGAATTTTATGAAAATTCTATGCAACTTCGTCTATGAAACACATTCTATACAGATAATATTGGACGTGATTCAAGCAATCAATTAAAAAGCTATTGACATCCACCCACCCTTACTTTTACCCCTCCTCCTCCCCTCATAAAAACCTAAACTTGCAGAAACGAATGAAATATTGTTAAATTGACAACAGTCCTGCCCAAGAACTCCCTTTCACTTAGCCTTCCCTAACTAGTTTAACCTGCATATTGAATTTCCACTTGTCCCAAGAATAATAAAGTTTTGCCCAACTTGTTGGCAGTTTATTTTCACATCATATTAAATTTGTAATCAAAAAATTTTGTACAAAATTTAATACGTATACTGAGAAAAATTTAGTGAAATCATGCAGTTTACATGGGAGGTGGTTGAAGATGAATGATGAATTTTTCGAAAATAACTACAAACATCATGCATTTGACATGTTTTAAATTGCAGATCAATACCATTCATACTTTTCAGGAAATTGACTTTTTGTAAATGTAAAGTTGCGAAATTGTGTCGTATTGCATGGGAGGGGTAGAAGAAGTAAAGCTAATCGTCTACTTTTTTCCATGCTTTCTAAAAACTCTAAATAAATGTTCAATGCACAATGTCAGCTTGATAAATGTTAAAGATCCTGAGTAAATTTGTTTATAGTATTTCATGAAAAAGTGCAGTTAGTATGCGAGGTGGTAGAAGGAGTAAGGGGATTTGAGTAATTGTTATACAGTAGATTGAAATCATTATAATAATAACATAATCTTAATTTCAGATCACAGGCTTTGATACTTTTTGTAGAAAATTCCGTTTATTGTCAAATTCTGAAAATGTATCATTTTTTAAGGGAGGTGGTAGAAGGAGTGGAGCGGTTTGGCCAGTTCACGAACTTGTCTTTACTTTTTTGTCAGAAAAGACGTGGACAAAATTTGAGCTTTCTAGCTCAACGCTTTTGGAGCTAGAGAGGACTCGGACGGACAGACGTGAACGGACGGACGGAATGACGGATATCCGGCACTAAGATTTTTGAGTGATAATATGAACTTTTGTATCATTCATTTTTTCTCCGAGCATTATTTCTTAGCATTACAAACTTTGTGGCAAACTTATAATACTCTCAAATTTTATATAGATTATAGAAAGTGTACCAGGCCAATACTGGTACTCGAAATTGAAATCTAGCAGCATAAAACTTACTCCAACACAGATTATAGATCAACGGAATGATAATACAAAACATTAGCTTATCCCTACTATTCCAAATTTGCTTGAAAGGGTAAATGACTGAATTTAAAAAAAAAAATTTGCACTTCGCGTATCCGTTTGAACTTTCTTTCGGTCTAAAAATTATCCATTCAAACAAAATCTTTTGTCATTAAATTTTGCTGATGGATTTGCTTATATATTCTCAATAAAGATGAGTACCCGTTCTACAACATAACGTCTTAAAAAACTTACCTACCGAAGTCCAGGACTACTTTAATTCTTTACTTTTTGTTTAATTTTGGCAAGTATTCAATTTTTTTCTAAAGACCTTAGCCCGGATTGAAGTAATTATTATTATACGAATTATTTATTATTGCCTGGAACTAGATGAAAATCACAGTAGAATGAAAAACATTGATGAAAGTTTTTTTACCAAAATTTGTTTCGGGGTTATTTTCATTTTAAGTTTTTTTTTTTTTTCATTCGCACTGAACGAACTGCAGATTGTGCAGTTTTTCGGAAGAATTATGTAGCATGCACATTATAATAAAATACTCTCTACCACCTAATACCGAAAAAATATCAAGTATACTACTAAAAAGGAGGAAGCTATCACTGCCTCCTGGCATGAATAATTTTAAGAAATCAAGAAGAATCCCTCTAGTATGCGGTTCTGACTTCTTTAAGAGTTAGGGTTCTTACTGGAAAGATAATTTTCGTTTTATTACAAAATATTTTACATGTGTTGCGGTTTCGACGTAGATGTTTCGAAGATTATCTTTTTATGAGCTTATGAATATGCTAATTTTTGTTGGTACTAGCTATATATTTGTAATTTCGAGTCATTAAAATTCATTCACCGTGAAGAGAAACTCAATTGAAATCTGGATGACTTTCTTTTGTATGCGAGTTATGCGAATTATACTCGTATATACAATAAATAAAGTTTGGGAGTTTGTTTGAAAGTTTATGACTTTGCTCCAGATCAAAGAGAGATTTTCGATTTCTTGATTTCGTAAACAAGATTTTATTAGATACTTCATTGTAATAATGCGAACATCGAAGGAGTATACTGATAAACAGCAAAAAAACAAGAAATCTTTGAATTTTGGAGGAAATATTGTTAGAAATTATCGTTTCAATCAATTAATATCCTGTTAATATCCTGCTACAGGCCAGAACCAATTCTTTTTCACAAAGCGCGGTCTTCAACATCGGCCTTTAATTATCGCCAGGACTTTTTCATTTTTCTGGCCTCCTGCTCATTTCATTTGCTACGTGGTCGATCTACATGACTTCTTTCTTGATGATTTTAATCCAGAGTTTGTTTGGCTATATTTCGTTCAGGTTTCTACAAACTGTGACTGATCCACTGCCATTTCCGCCTTTGAATCTCTGTGTCTATATGTTGATCTATAGTTCCAGCAAGTTAATGCTAACTACGATACAATATACAGAACCATCAACATTTTAGACTATACATGGAAGACCTACGATACCTATATATGCTTTCAGTAGAATGCAACCCGATATATGCAATCGTGTCAACGATTATTGGACGCCCGAAGTACATGCTGCCAAGCGGTTCAGTGTCGGCCATTTTGCAAATAATGTATACTATGCACAATGTCCTTACAACAAAAGTATCCGCCAATAAGACTGGCGGCGCAACTATATTATTCTTGGGACAAGTTGAGGATGCGTGAGAAGTCAATATGCAGGATAGAACGATTGCAGGTAGGGAAAACCAAGAGAATAGGGGTTCTAGGGCAGGGCTGTTTATTATTAACGGCGATTACGATCAATAGTTCCAGTATATTAAATGCTTGAATCATATTCCAAATTGTTTGAATAGAATGTAAGTTTCATAGACAAAGTAAATTCAATGAAATTCGGTGTATTTTATATTATTGAAACTACACGTTTGTATGGGAGCGTCAGAAACCATTTGTGATGCAGCATTATTTTATTCCTTTTGAAATGTTGTACAAAATATCAAATTCCTTGCTATTAATTTGCTGGTATGTGATTGATGATTGATTTTTTAAAATTGTCAAAATAATTCTTTTGAATGAGAGAGAGTAGGAGCTTTGAAGGTATTCGACCATTTAATAGCATCCTAAACTTTTAGTCATTTTTATACTCTAGATGAAATCTGAGAGTATTTTAAGTTTGCGGTAAAGATTGTAACGCTAAGGAAAAAGGCTCGCAGAAAAAAATTAATGACACAGAAGTTAATATTATCATTCAAAAATCTCAAAACCAGATGTCCGTCCGTGCGCTCCCTAGCTTGATCACACGTTGAGCTAGGAAGTTAAAATTTACTACACGTCGTTTTTTGTGAAAAAAGTAAGGTCAAGTTCGGGGACGAGCCAAATCGCCCCACTCCTTCTACACTCACCCATACAATATGTCTCATTTTCAAATATTTACAATAAATAAATTTTCTTGGAAACTATAATAGCTAACAAATTGAAATTTAGAATATACATTTTGTTTTTTATTTCATAAATATCCGCTATGGTATATAAACTATTCGAATCCCCCCTTTTTTCCAGCACCTCCCATACAAACTGCACTTTTCCATGAAACATTGTAAACCAATTTTCTCAGTACATATAACATTTATTGAGATCAAATTTTGATCTAAATACGTAATTATTGGGAATACAAATTGAAACCCGCCATTTCCCAATAGATAGCGCCAGCAGTAAATGCTGATCAACAATGGCAGATCAGAAACGTCACATGGTAAACTAAGGCATCTGTCATGAACTCCTCATCATTAGATTTGTGAAGTTTCAACGGCATCATATAATTTTTTGTGCGCGAATATGTCGAAGTTTGAGCCAAATAATCGTCATTTGCGCAAAGTTTTGCTTTTTGCCTTCAATTTCAAAAAAAATTACAGCTGAGGCTCATTGAACTATTTTTGAAACTTACGATGAGGGTCTTATTAGTGAAAGAACGTGTCGTAAGTGGTTTCAATGCTTCAAGGCCGATAATTTTGAAGTCAAGAATTGGCACGGCAATGGAAGAGAAAACATTTTTTTGTTGGCATATCATGAGCAATTCAAACAGAGTAAAACTGCCACAGTAGATCACTATCAACTATAATTGATGCGTTTGAGTTGAGCATTGCAGGAGAAATGGTTATAGTACCAAGAGAGACATGACAAAGTGATTTTGTTGCAAAACAACGCTGGGCCTATGTTGCTTAAGGAAGTCCTACTCCACCCGCCATATTTTCCAAACATCTCCCCTTCCGACTTCCACCTATTTCGATCAATGACACATGGCCTGACTGAGCAACAACTCCATTCTAACGAAGAAGCCCAAAACTTGGGTCGATTCGTGTTTCGGGTCAAAAGAAGAGCAGTTTGATTCTGCCAGACAAATGAGAAAAAGTTGTTTAAAGCTATTTCTGAAAACATCGCTAAGAAGCTCTTACTCCTTCTTCCACCTCCCATATAAACTGCTCAGTTTCACTAAATCTAATAAACTAATTTTCTTAGTACCATTTAAATTTTTGAAGCTTCAATTTTGTACCAAACATTTTTGTGGCTACTCTAGCATAATGTGAACAGAATTAGCTCATTCCTGTCATACCTTCTACCGCTCTCCACGCAAAATTTCTTAAGACAACAAAAAATTTTATTTCATTGACGATACTCTCGTATAATTGAGCTTTACGCGCAATCGTAATCCTTTTATGTTTCTTAAATGAATTTCGCAAATTTTTAAGTTCTTAAACTAAAATCCAAATTTTTGAGTTTTGTTTTTTTTTACGATCCACGTGAACCACCTTGTGTAGGGTCCTGTATTGATGCACAAAAGTTCTAGTTTAAATTATTATTTTTTCGTTATGTATATTAAAAGGATCTATGCACCTGATTGCCCTAAAAAAATTAATCGAAATATTCGACATCACCTCCCACCTTTTACATCTCTCAACCTAATAATTTCATCAAAACTATATATCATCAAATCAAATTCCTGTTAAGACCTCCTCTAGGGGCATAGAACAGGACAACTCCCTTCCACAAGGCACGATCCTGAGCATCCAGCTCCATAATCTGACAAAATTTTAACTTAACAGCTGCATTGGATTTTGAAATATAATGGTATGCAATTTTGACATGCTCCCCAATTGAACCAGCTATTGTTATGTGAAAAACTCATTTTTTGCATACTCCGCTATTATAGCTCAATATATTATGTTTCAAGTTCTTTTAAGTATTTTTCTTTGCACCCTCCGCATTCACTCACCCTTCTTCTACAATGGCACTACTGCCCAAAGCGGAACATAACTGGATGCAAAAATTAATTTATTTTAATTTACATAAACCGATATGTCCAAATGTCGAATTTTAGGTATCTATCTGCATTTGTTGTGAAGATATTATCGACTAAAGCAATCATCTCGCCTTCCCCTTCCACTCTCATAAAAATTAGATGGAACTCACTTACCCAATCTACAATCCACCCGAAAATAAGGATCTCGGAGATATGAATCTACATGTACATCGGACGGCGTACAGTGTGCATAGAGACAAATGGTTTTGTTTTCATATTTAAGCTTCTGTGGCGTAGTGGGCAGCATGCTTACTTCACATTCAATAAGTTTTCAGTTTATGTGTTTTTTCAATGCACATTAAACACCTTGTGCACGTTAGACCGGGGGTCGGTTTATAACAATTGCGGAACAAATCATTTTTTTTCTATGCATATCAAAGAGATGTATCCAAATGCAAAATTTAAACTTTGTATCTTTCAACAGAGCTCTAAAAAAATTACTCAAAATTTTCGACATTTCTGCTTACCACCTCCCTCCCCTTACACCACCCAACTCAAAATTTTTACCAAAATTAATAATTATTTAGTTCTACAATATGACAAATTTTCAATTTAATATCTGTACTCAATTCTGAGATATAACGATTTGTAATTTTGAAAAGTGCGCCATTTTTAAAATGCTCCCCATTTCCCCCCACAGATTATATTTTTTTCGTATTTCGCTAGTATAGGTTAATATATATTTAAAGTTTCAATTATATAGCTTAGATAGTTGAGATATTAATTTTTAAGTGTTTTTCTTTGAACCCCCCCTGACCCACCCCCTTGTAGTAATTAGCCTCTCTCTAAGCTGATTCTGGTGAAGCTATATGCCACCGTAATGGTCCTAAGATATGAATTTTTTATGATAAGTAATTTCGAAGATATAATCATTTGAAAAAACAATTCGGCCGACAATTTGTTTATATCGCCCCTTTTCGGACGCCAATGGATAAAAAAATTAAATTATTTTTGTAGTTTTTCCCACAACCCTCTCTATATCTCTGCTAATTTTCAGCTTCCTATCTGCATTCCTGGTGGAAATATTGCAGTGTAAGAGTAATTTTTGACTCTTTCCCTCCCCCGCCTCCACCTTATTATTTTTTCGACCATTTTCAAGAAATCAATTATCACCTAACTATTAAAAGCTATCAATTTAAAGAAGAAGCAATTCTAAAAATAGTCGAAACAAAATTGCTTCAAAAGTTTTGAAATCGCACATACCCTTCTACCACCTCCAATACAAAAGTATGATTTCGACCAATTTCATTAAATCAACTAAAAACAAACAAATTAAAAGCTACTAAATTGAAATTTTGCACGAGCACCTTAGAAGAGAAATGAAATAAAATTGCATCACAAATTTTACGATTCCCTTACCCGCTCTACCCCCTCCCATACAAATGTTTGATTTCGTAAATGTAGAATACACCGAATTTTATGAAAAATCAAATGCAGCTTCACTTATGAAATTCATTCTATATAGAGAATATTGGTCATCATTCAAGTAATCAATTAAGAAGCTATTAACCCTTACTATCACCCCTCCCGCTCCCCTCATAAAAACCCAAACTTGCATAAACGAATGAAATATTTTTAAATTAATAAGAGCCCTACCCAAGAATTCTCTTTCACTTAGTCTCCCAAAACACTCTAAACTGCATATTGATTTTCCATGCATCCGCAACTTCTCCCAGAAATAATAAAGTTTCGCCCGACTTGTTGGCAGTTTATTTAGGCAAATTTAGTCATGAAACGCAAAAAAACAAAATTTCAGGGTAGCAAATTTTTATACTCTAGATGAAATCTGAGAGTATATTGTGTTTGCCTTACCGTTTTTAACGCTAAGAAATAATGCTCGCATAGAGCCGCCAAGGGTACAGAAATATTTATTGTCGCTCAAAAACTTCGATTCCGAGTTGCTATCTGTCCGTCTGTCTACAGCATAATTCTCGAAAGCTTTGAGCTATAGTGCTACAAATTTTTGTGTGTCATTTTTAGCAAAAAATTAACTTTAAGTGCGTGAACGGGCCACATCCCCCTACTCCATCTACCCCCTCCCATACAAATTTCACATTTCATGAAATTCCGAAATTTTCAGAAATTGATTTTTCTTTGAAACTTTTTAAGCTATCGACTTGAAATTTGGGTCAAAGTATTACAATATAGATGTCATTAATATGAATGAATATTAATCCGATTCCGTCACTCCTTCTACCCCCTCCCATACAAATGCGTAATTTTGAAAAATGCATTTTTTCGATTTTCATTGAAACTAGCAAAGTTATAAGAACGAATTTTTACCAGAATTAATTTTATTATAGTTGCAATCGGTATTGAAAAAACTATCTACTTCACCTCACTCCTTCTACTCCCTCCCGTACAAATTTCACGAAATTTTGAAATTTAAATTAAATTATTTTTCTTCGAAAATGTTTAAGCTATCAGCTTGATATTTTGCATAAAGTATAAAAATAGAAATATCAATAACGAGAAAAAAATACAAATACACAAATGCATAATTTTTGTTAAGTGCATTAGATCGATTTCCATTAAAACTAGAAAAAGTATAAACTTAAAATTTTGCCAGAATTGGTTTTTTAATAATTGCAATAAATGCTAATAAATTGCCGATAATTGATCGGAAGTACTGAGCCCATCGTCCATTGATTTCGATAGCGTCGCTTATGATGTTGCGTTCTTCGTCCTTACAGAGGTCAGTTTGCAGTATGTAACCCCCACCTTTTACCATCTCCCATACAGACTGCACAATTTCACTAATTCCAACACACTAATTTTTTCAGTACCTTTTAAATTTTTGAGTCCTAAATTTTATATTAAAGATTTTGATAGAAACTTTAGTGTGATGAGAAAAAATTAGTTCAATGTGGTCACCTCCTCTACCACCTTCCCTACAAAATTTCTTAAAATCAAAAAATTTCTTTTTCATTTAGAGTAGAGGGTTCTTTTTCTTTTCGTGCCCCACGGTATCATAGATAGGGGATACATTTTTTTTTGATATGCATAGATAGAGGTATACGTGGTCTGTTTAGAAAATAACCGAACTTTATTTTTTCAACTTCATTATTAACAACAACAACAAATTATTGGTTCTTGTCCCCTTCAAAGTACTGCCGTCGCCTATTTACATGCTTTCTCGGCTTCATTTGAGAGGTCTTTAAGTTCTGTGACAAATTTACCTTGATATCATTAATACTCAGAAAACAGCGTCCTTTCAGCATTGGTTCTAATTTTGGAAGAAATCGCAAGGAGCCAGGTCTGGCGTGTAAAGAGGCTGCGGGAGGACATTTATCTGATTTTTTCCCGAAACTGATGAATTGATAAAGATGAGTGTACAAGAACTACTCGCTACAATTCTGGTCTCTTTTTGCGGTTTTTTCACGTACCCGTCTCTTTCAGCTGGCTTCAAGTGTTGAAACGTTTCGGTAAAAATTTTCTCCAATTTCACGCAAAATGTTACCTTGAAATCGCCACTAAAACTTATACACCTTGTGGTCAAATAACAATATCACGACAATAAAAGATGTCAATAATCCAAAAAAAAACATCGTTGCAGAGGAGGTAATGCGCAAGACAGCGCTGCCAACCGCATATCACTAAATATCTCCGTTAGCGCTTAATTCAAAATTTTCGATTATTTTCTGAAGAGACCTCGTATATAATGTATAATTTTTTTTTAATTCACAAAATGGTCTTTTTTTCGGCCGCTCTACTGAGAAGTTCCCTTCAGTTATTTATATCTTCTTCTTCTATAATGCCACTACAACCTTGGCCTACTGAGCTTTGGGTTAACAAATTTCATTACTTATTGTGGAAGGGTTGTTAGCCATTCGTACAACCCTTTTTCTATTTATTTTTCATTTTTGTAGGTTGAAGTGACCAAGGTATATTCAAGCAGGCAGCGTGCTAAAACTGTACGTCGATCGGGATTTGAACTCACTAGCTTCGTATTTTATAGACCAACATGCTACCTACTAGGCTATACCCTAGCTCCTCTTGAGTTATTTATATAGATTTAAATATCTCTTCTGGTTTTCAAGTAGTAAAACTTTGGCCGACAGTTCATAGACTTATTCGAATTTTGAATTTAATTGATCAGATTTGTCCATGTTTATCACCAGAATGCCACATTGCTTACATTACTATTAAGGACCCAAGAAAAAATACGTATTTTTATTTTGTTCCATAATCTTAATAAATCTTAACACTCTTATGAGTATTCTTTATAATCTTAAGTCCTTTCAGAAAAAAATGTTACGAAAGCTTTACGAATCTCCTTCTTATATTTTCAGAGGGAATACATACAATTCCAAGAAATTATACTCTTATATCTTATATGTATATTTTTGTTTTTGTTTCTCTCTTTCTGCTCTATGTTAAAGACTAACCATGACACGAGGTTTACACCCATATTTACTAGACCGAGCAATCAATCATGTAACCACTATTATTCGCCCTGTCAAGTACTTATACCACCCATATAATACTCAACTCATGTAGGTACACATATTCACACACTTTATGCCAAAGTAGCTCACTATATTCTTTTGTAGACCCGATGATTTAAAGTGTTTGGACCATAATAAATTTGTCGGTTAAAGGAAAATTTAGTGGTGCACTTTAGTAATTTATTCTATAGACACGGAAGTGGATATAGCAATTTTCGTCGTCGATAAATGATACAAAGGAGGTACGTTCAAATTTTAGAAATTTTGTCGATCGAGAAACTTTAAATTATGCAAATTGGGTAATTATGCTCTTGGCAAAATGTAAGAGTATTATGTGTTTAATGGAAAGTTTTTAACGCTGTTTTTGTACGAAGTGAGGATGTGAGAATAAAATTAATTTCAAAGATATTATAAGAGTCTTAGCGAAAATCAATACTAATAATAAAATAGTAGTTCGGGGTAAAAAATATTTAGATTGAAGTTATCTTAGAAACATAACAGGAGTACGATTGGGCATAAAGCCCAATCGTGCGATACTCTAGATGAAAGAGAAATTTTTGTATCTTAAGAAATTTTGTAGGGGAAGTGGTAGAGGTGGTGACGACATTGAACTAATTTTTTCACATGACGCTAAGGTTGCTATCAAAATGTTTTATGCAAAATTTATGATTTAAAAATTTAATAAGTACTGAGAAAATTAGTGTATTGGATGTAGTGAAGTAGGGCAGTTTGTATGGGAGGTGATAGAAGGAGGGGCGAGTTTTTAATGACTTTTCAGAAACAACTATAAACATCATGCTTTTGACATGTTTTAAATTGCAGATGAGTAGCATTCATACTTTTCAGGAAAATCGACTTTTTATAAAGTTGTGAAATTGTGTCATTTTGAAGGGGTAAAGCTAATCGTCTAAATTTTTTTTGGTCTTATTAATAATTATAAATAAATAGTTACTGCACAATTTCAGCTCAATCAATTTTATACGCACTGAGTAAATTGGTTTAAAGCATTTCATGAAAAAGTGCAGTTTGTATGAGAGGTGGTGGAAGGAGGAGGAGGACACATGTAAATTTTGTACAGTAGAATGAAATCATTACACAAGTATTATATTCCAAATTTCATATCAATAGCATTTATACTTTTCGAGAAAAGCCATTTATTGATAAATTGCGTAATTGTGTCATTTTGTATGGGAGAGGGTAGAAGGGGTAAGGCTATTCGTCTAATTTTTTTTGGTCTTATTAATAATTTTAAATAAATAGTTACAACACAATTTCAGCTCAATCAATTGTATACGCACTGAGTAAATTGGTTTAAAGCATTTCATGTAAAAGTGCAGTTTGTATGGGAGGTGGTGGAAGGAGGAAGAGGACACATGTAATTTTTATACAGTAGAATGATATCATTAAAAAAGTATTATATTCTAAATTTCATATCAATAGCATGTATACTTTTTGAGAAAAACCGTTTATTGATAAATTGCGTAATTGTGTCATTTTGTATGGGAGGGGTAGAAAGGGTGGAGCGATTTGGCTCGTTCACGAACTTGACCTTACTTTTTTGTTAAAAACGACGTATACAAAATTTAAACTTTCTAGCTCAACGCGTTCTCAAGCTAGAGAGGACACGGACGGACAGACGGACAGACAGACGGACAGACAGACGGACGGACGGACATCCGGTTTTGAGATTTTTGAGTGATTATATGAACTTCTGTATAATTCATTTTTTTCTCCAAGCCTTATTTCTTGGCGTTACAAACTTTGTCAATCAATCAAATTCCTGTTAAGACCCCCTATAGGGGCATAGGACAGAAACAACTCTCTTCCACAAGGCGCGATCCTGCGCATCGGCTTTAAGCTGTTGCCAGGACTTGTTTATTCCTCTGGCCTCCTGCTCAACTGCTCGCTTCCATGTGTTACATGGTCGACCAACCCGACGTCTTCCTTGAGGGTTATAATCCAGAGCCTGTTTTGCAATGTTTTGCTCTGGTTTCCTCAAAGTATGACCGATCCACTGCCACTTTCGCCGTTGAATCTCAATACCTATTTTAGTCTGGCGAGTTGTACTCCAAAGTTCGTCGTTGGAGATCACTTCTGGCCAGAATATTCCTAAAATGCGTCGGAGGCATTGGTTTACGAAAGTCTGTAGTTTCTTGGTAAGTCGAACGGTCACTTTCCACGTAGTACAACCATATAACAACACGGATTTGACGCATGCGTCAAAAACTCGCAGCTTTGTGCGAAGGGAGATCTCTCTTAACCTCCAGAAAGGGGAAAGGATACCAAAGGCCTGACGAGCTTTATTTAGCCGAGCCTCAACATCCTTTTCGGCTCCGCCGTCCATGCTGACAATGCTTCCGAGATAGCAAAAATCTTGCACCTCTTCCACATCCTGTCCATTAAGAACAATCGGTGTGCTTGCGTTCGAACCCATGTGCATGTACTTGGTTTTACGCACATTTATTTTCAGTCCCGCCTCTTTGCATTTAGAATGCAACGAGCGAACATTTGACTCTAAGTCCGAACGGGTATGTGCAAGCAAACACACGTCATCAGCATAATCAAGGTGACTTAAGATGTTAAATAGTCTCCATTGAAGACCTTTACCTTCCCCACCTTCCAGTGCAGCTTTCAAGATGTCATTTATTACCACCAGAAACAGGGCTGGTGATAATATGCAGCCTTGTCTGACACCCGTTCGCACAGGAAAGCTCTCGGACAGCTCTCCTCTATGCAAGACGCGACACCTTGCATCTTCGTAGGATTCTTTAATCATAGCTATGACCTTATTTGGAATACCTCTCCTACGCAAAGCATTCCATATGTAATCTCGCTTAACACTGTCGAAAGCCTTCTCGAAGTCCACAAACATGAGATGTAGTGGCGAACCTATTTCGGCTGACTGCTCTAATATTATCCGTAGGGTATTTGTGTGGTCGGTACAAGACGACCCTTTACGGAATCCAGCCTGATAAACTTCGAGAGTGCTCTCGACGACATCACTAATCCTATTGAGAATTACCTTAGCCATAATTTTTGATACGGCAGTAAGTAGACATATACCACGCCAATTGCCACAATCCCGAAGGTCGCCCTTCTTCGGAATTTTCACAATGACGCCCTCCTTCCATTCAGTCGGATATCTTCCATCATTCCACACCTTAGTGAAGAGTGGGAGGAGTATATCGGCTGTTATTTCCGGGTCCGCTTTGAGGAGTTCGGTTGGTAGTCCGTCTATACCTGGAGCTTTCCTTCCCGCCATTGACCGAATGGCGGAAACTATCTCTTCCTTATCTGGGGGATCGTCCCTAATAGAGGATTGTTGCGGTTGGATGTTTGAAAGTTGTTCTGTTTCCGGAATATCTTCATCTGACAAGATGTTTAAAATATCAGAGAAGTATTCCTTCCATCGTCGCAACTGGTGTTCACTCATATTAAGGAGAGTTCCGTTGACATCTCTCACCAGGTGGTTGGCGGTGAAATTCCTGTTCGTCAACTGTTTCATGATTTTGAAAATTGAACCCATATCCCCAAGGTAAGCCGCAGATTCTGCCTTGTTTGCCAGATCTTCAATGGCCTTTCTCTTGTCGCGTCTAACAGCCTTTTTAAGCTGTATATGAGCATCGCGGTAGTTCTGCCTCAAGTCGGGCGTTCGTTGGTTGACATCGGGTTGAGAGATGATTGCCAATTTGGCTTTTTTCCGATTGTCAACCTTGTCCCATGTGTCTTGCGACATCCAGGGTTTCTCACCGCTTTGCACATATCCCACAGATTCTTCAGCACTAGTTAGAAAAGTGTTTCTGGTTGCCTCCCAATTGGCGTCCAGTGTGCGCATTTCATGTTCACCCAATGTGGATGACTTTTCGCGTAGAATGGTGGTGTATTCGAGTTTTTTGTTGGGATCTCTGAGTTTATCCACATTAAGCTTGCGCTTCATTTGAAGAATTTGTGGTCGTCGGATAGCTGCTGTACACAATCTCAAGCAGGCAACCATCAAGTGGTGATCGCTCCCCACGTCAGCTCCACGTTTCGCTCGCACATCGAGGAGACATCTTCTCCATCGGCGACTTATAGCCAAATGGTCGATCTGGTTCTGAGTAACACCGTCAGGGGAAACCCAAGATGTTTTATGATGACTCTTGTGTGGAAAAAGGGTCCCTCCAATGACCATTTGCCGAGTACTACAGAACTCCACAAATAATTCGCCGTTTTCGGGTCTCTTAATCCAAGGTCGTGAAGGGTCGACCCAAGGGTCACCATGCCTCCCCATGACGTGTTCTAGTCCAGTGTTGTCTGATCCAACCTGGGCGTTCATATCTCCCGAGATGATAATAATATCACCTCTTGGAACGCGTTCGAAGGTGGCACTCAGTTGGCTATAAAACTCCTCTTTGTCACCAGATGTTGCGGTATTAGTTGGTGCATAGCACTGCAGAATTGTGACGTTTCTGACACTGGTCCTGAGCCTGACGACGATAATCCTATCCGAGATTGGTTCCCAGCTAATGAGACTGTTTCTCGCCCTCGGCGTAAGGACGAACGCCACGCCATTTCTGGCTTCACTTTCAGGGCCAATGTACAGAATAGTGTTTCCGCTAGGGGTTCGTTCTTCTCCTGATCCTGTCCACCTGACCTCGCTCAAGCCCAAGATTTGGATGTTATAGTGCTCCATTTCACGGTCGATCACTGATTGGCGGTGCAAGGACCGAGTAACCCCAGCTCTTCCCCCGTCATTCAATGTTCGAACGTTCCAGAAGCCAATCATAGTCCGTTTTTGAATGCCAAAAGTCGTTACCGTAGAATCAGTCCGTATCCGAGGCGATGTATCCGTTTCTCGTATCATTTAGGTCTTAAGATCACGGGTGATAAGCCCATGATCCAGTGAGTGTCCATTTGCCATTTTTAGGGCAAGCAGGACTGGCTGTGGGTGAATTCTACAGCCCCCATCCCAGAGGGGGATAGTTAGCTCAGGTCCGTGGAGTCGCTAACTCCAAAGATAGTTGCAGGAATTGGTAAAACCTCATACTACAACTACCCCCTTGCGGGACAAACTTTGTGGCAAACTTATAATACTCTCAGATTTCATCTAGAGTATAAAAATATATTCTACTTCTACTTCTACAATGGCGCTACAGCCCAAATCGGACCTTGGCCTCCTGATATTCAGGTTCCTTAACATTTTTCATTACTTATTGTGGAAGAGTTGTTAGCCCTTCGCACAACTATATATTGATGAACTCAAATTTGGGACTTTTGTCTGTTTGTCTGATTTTTTGTAACAGGTAACATGAGTCAAAAACTTTTATTGAACCGATTTCGATGCAGTTTTCATCATTATACTAAACTGAATTAAATATCATTTCAATACTAAATTGCAATGTAGCGGTATTAGAGTATAAGTCGCACAATTTTACCCCGTTGATTAATTAAAATATTATACCAAAGCTTAAGCGTAAATTTATCTATGAGTTGAAAAGACCTATGGTCTGAACACCGAATATCAATTATATGTAAGAAAAAATATTTAAATCAATAGGAAATATTGATAAATCTAAATCTAATTAAAATATTAATCTTACGAATAATTTCGTTTGTCCTAGGATTCAAGACATAAACTAAATTATTTCAATTTCTTTCTTACCGTATATCGCATATTAAAAGGCTATAGTTTGAATCACTTCTGATTAGTTTTACTCTGGCACTAACGTGCCCTTTGGTGAAAAAAAAATTACTAAATAAATAAAGCCCAGTGTATAGTGTACAGTGTATGATAATGGTTAATTCTTATTAAGTTAATTTATTGTTATACATAGGCATTAGGATATATATAAAACTCAATATTATTGTTTTTTCCGGTACAGTGAATCAGCCCTAGCCCAAACTAAACTACTCATTGCTCAAATAAAAACAAAAATGCTATCAATTCAATTCCCTTTTTGCTTTTTGCTCCCTCAAAACTCTGGTATTATTTTTTATTCGTGATAGTTTATTATTATTTAAAGTGATAGCTTGGAGTGGAACAGAATACTTGCTTCTCTAGTGGAGTTCTACGAACTCTTTTCTTATATGAATTTAAATTTTCTTTATGTATTCCTTAATTTTTTTTTGCGAAGATTCATTTTATATTGTAATTATTTTTTTTCTTATATTATTGAAGGTTTTTATTATTATGAAAAGAGGTTAAGCTTTACATTTACACACATACACAGATACCAGATATACTTGCACTGAGCGAAACTTAAGTATTGCCAGGCAGTGAGCTGTTTTATGCCACCTACGAGGAAAGGTAAAAAATTTCGCGGAACGACAGGGAAGGGGTGTAAAATTGAACTAGTTATTATTTTTCCTATCCAATATATTCTCTTTCAAGCCTAATACATTTATCACATCTCCCACAAAGTTTATTAATCCCTCCTGAAAAAAAGTTTTAGCAAAGCTTTCAAAGTAGGCTGAAATTGCCGACTTCACCTATTCATCATTGGTAAATTTTCTTTCCCGAAGTTCTTTGTGCAGTTTTGGAAACAAATTGTAATCGGAAGGAGTCAGAACTGTACTATAAGGGGGGTGGTTCAATATTCCGTAGCCACATGGGCAGCCATTGCAACGTGACTCTTGAGAACAGGTTTGTTGTCGTGCAAAAGCAGTATACCTCGAGTCCACTTTCCTCTTCTATTTTCTTTGATGGCTTCCTTTAATTTTTGTAGTAGGTTAGTATAGTATTCCCTGTGATATGCTGTCCTTTTTCTTTATAGTCAAACATCAAAACCCCCTCTGAATCCCAAAAAATAGTGGCCATGATTTTTCGGTGCATTGTGAGACCTTGAACTTCTTGGGGGTGAAGCGTCTTTACCCACCACTGAATTGACTGCTGCTTTAGTTCAGGCTCATAAAGATGAGCCCAAGCTTCCTCTCCAGTAACAATCCGGGTCAATATTTCACCCCTGTTCTAGCTACAGAAATACAAAAGTCACATGAAAACTCGGCGCGCTGCTTTTTCTGAACCGCTGAGAGTATTCTCGGTACCCATCTTGCGCTAACCTTAGACATGCCGAAATGATCGTTGACGATATTCGAAATGATTGTATCTGATGCTCCAACTAGTTGTGCGATTTGTTTCTTCTTTAAACGAGCATCTTCGAGAACAAGTTTCTCCACTTTTTCGACTATTTTTGAGGAAGTGGCCTCAATCAGCCGGCCCGAGTGTATATCATCTTCAAATGACTCTCTGCCTTGCCTGAATAAACTATGTCACTTATAAGTCATTGTTTTTCCAGGGTAAGAGTCCCCTTAAGCAGATGACATTTCTTCCAAAATGATTTGTGGCGTTTTTCCTTGCTTGGTAAGGAACTTATCAATAGCATGAAACTCAATTTTCTCCGTAGCTAGCGTTTTCTTTTCAATTGTTGTCTTGTTGGTTTGGCGATAACTAAAATGTTAGTGATTCGATTTGACATAAACTGTGTATTTATACCTGAATTAAGTATTAGAATAACTCCAGGTAAGAATATTTCCCCCCCCCCTCCCTTGTCCATTCCAAGAACATTTTTTACCTCACTTCGTACCAAATTATCATCTTCTGCCAGCGGAGTATCGATATATACATCAACGATGATGTCGCTTTTCAGTTACTCCCGCATTTAAAAACATGCTCCAACCCAGAATTCAGCTTCTATTAGATAAAATTAAATGTCCGAAAGTAGATCCTTTATTTCTGCTATGTTTCCTGAATTCCAGCAATGAGTACATCAAACATCAACATAGAACTTGATAAACTATCAACCGCTATTTAAGCTACATCTGTAGCAGAACCTGACGCTGAGTTCCTTGTCACGGGTGATTTCAATGTTCATAGAGCTGCCTGTCTTAAACATTCCATGCATACTGACCAGCCGGGTCGTGACGTTGAGCTCTGCGTACATATTAATGTTTTAGTACCGCTGATAGACAACCCCACGCGTCTACCTGATATCGCAGGCCAATCTTCAGATTCCCTTGACCTCTTTTTAACCACCACTAAATTATGATGTCTAGTTATTGGTTCCAGTTGGTACATCTGACCATTTTATACTTCGGGCACAGTTTCCTTTCACAGCAGCAAAACTACTGACCACAAAGACACCACGTAGAACCATATGGCACTATAAGAAAGCAAATTGGGAGGCTCTTAATTCATTATACCGCGCCTTTGCTTGGAGGCTGCGCTTTGAGCCCGGAAATTGTGGCGTCATCATGAGGCTATTTATTTCATGCAATCACAAATGGATCAGACCTACAAAAGATTCATGGCTCAACGATTAGTGCCTCGAAGGAATTAGAGCCGAGAAGTAGTCTTTTTAAACTTTTCACAACAATTCGACTGTACGTGTTATTAAAAGTGTCAAGAAGCACCTGCAATAAAATCTTAATGCGCACTAAATTTGAACATGACCAGAAATTGAGAAATAATCACAAAAACTCATCTTTCTGGTCATTTGTGAATCCTGTCAATAGGCTTCCGTGGCGTAGTGGGCAGCGTGCTTGCTTTTCAGTCAATGGGTCGATTCCCACTCCAGGCGGGATTTTTTTAAGCACGAATTTTTCAGTTGCTACTGGCGATGAAAAATTATTCGAAATAAAATGGGCAAACGGTGTAAAAGTGAAACAGTTCCACTTCAAGAAGGCCTAGATACTCAGTAGATGGATTCTGTTCGCTTTCTATCATTCAGTCCCATATAACATCTGCAAATATTTGTCAGTAGCAGCCAGTACAATTGGAAAAAATATATGTCAGCTTCTCCCTCCACTCGTTACGGTCGTTCTCACTCCTCTTCCCCCACCTTCCTAGTCCCATTCCTTCCCTCCCTCTATGACTGTGTTTGTGCATTGCATATAAAGGCCGAAATTGCCTATAACACAGGTCAATCTGTAAAAAAAAAAAATAAACAATTTCAGCACATCTGCAAAACCTTCTCTTCCCGATGGCGACCGAGCCATTGTATATCCAGTTGAAAGCAAACCATTTGGCTGCAAACTTCGCTAGAAACTCGAAGCTTGTACTGTCGAACCAGAGTCATCCGTACTTAATGGAACCCTGCTTCAGGCTGACACCACTTCGTTTTCGAACAAGGGCTATTTCCAAGATCCTGCAGGTGAAAGGAAATATTTACGGATTCTACACTTTTACGTTTTATTATTCGTTACGTTTCTGTCTGGTCTCAGCAGAGATCGAAACGAATAATTAAGCGTAACCATGTAGAATCCGGAAATCTTTCCTGTCAATTCAAAATGCACTGTGAAAATATTCACCAAACCATCCTGCAAGTGCTTAATACTAATAAGTCTGCTGAACTGGATGACATCCCCTCATCGTCCTCAAAAACTGCGCTTCCTCTCTAGCTAAATCTCTCCTCTATTATCTTTCAAACTCCTCAGGGTACTTTCCTTAGATCTGAAAGATCGCGAATGGCCAGCCAATTCTAAAGAAAGGTTGCAAAGCAAACCACGCTAATTACCATCCCACAGCTATTACCTTAGTGCTTTCATAACTAAAGGAAACTGCTGTCAATCACAAGATAGTTAACTTTCTTGCATATAACAATTTCATTCATAATCGCTAATGTGGATTCCGCTCTAGTCGTTTTACAGGCGATGTACTGGTCTATCTTACCGAGCATTGGAGTTCTTGAATCCACGAATTTGGTGAAGGTCAAGTTCTTAATCTTGACATCGCTGAAGCGTTTGACAAAGTTTTGCACAAATGTCTCTTAAAGGCCTTTATTTTAACTATGCCTTTCTTCAGTGAGTTGAGAGTTTCCTCTCCTAGCGCTCTATTCGAGCCGAACCAAATGGAATAACTTCTACACCCTTTTGCATTGATTCCGGTGTCCCTCATGGCTTAGTTTTATCTCCCACTTTCTTGCATAAACGACTTTCTGTTATCTACTCTCAATCCTATACACTGTTAACCAGAGACGGCAATCCAGATAATATTTAACTATTTGACATCTTTGATGGCATTTTGCCATAATGAGTTGATGCAGTCATTGAAATCTAACTCTGAGTTTAATCCTGGAATGGGGCAAGAAAAATGAGTGTGCTTCATGCCTTAAGCATGCAGTCCTACCATTTACCACTTAAACATAACGTTCTTACGTCGGTCGGTAATATGTCGTTAAATGCTACTAGCTACTATCCATAAAGCCTCTATCCGGCCATATCTTGAGTAAAACTCGCATGTTTGGGCTGGAGCCCCAAAATCACAACCAGCTTTGCTAGACCATATTCAACAACATGCATTCCGATTAATTGGAGATGAGACTTTATCGGCCTCGAACAACGTCAAAATATCTGAGCACTGTACATTTACTATAGATATTTCCATGGTAAATACTGCAAGGAACTAAAAGTCCAAATACTTCTATTTAAAGCCAACCGAAATGTTCGCCAAGCTGCATGCTCACAAAAGTACACTGTGAAGCCCTTGTCGAGGAGAGCAGTGAAATTAAGGTAATCATTCATTCTCCTGATGACAGTCATGTAGAATTCATTACCAGGATACAACCTCCAGTAATTTAAGAGCAACGTTCACCACTACTTCAAACTCTTCTCTTCCTTGTTTCCCTACTAATTTTCCTTATTCACTTGTTTCCCCATATCCATTTCGACTTAACTGTCCTTAAAACTAGCCCCAAAAAGATGCAGTGAATAATTCCAAGAAATGGTCGAAATCTTCGAAGATTTCTTGTGAATAGCACTATCGCAAACAGTTTCGTTTCCTGATTTACCTGAGTTAAAACTTTGAGTCTTATAGCTCTTCGTCATCTTTCATCCAAAAATCCCCAATTGTTTCGGAGATATGAGTTAAGAGTTGTAAGACCAGAGAATATAGATCAATTTGGGTAGATTGTATGAAAATAAATATTCTCTTGCCAAATTAAATATCAAGTTTCTTTCTAAATCAAAAGTCAAACAAGCGAATCCAAAAACCTAAGCTACAGACTTTCATCCATCATATTGAACCACATTGTTGCTTCAAGACCGATTTCTTACATTAATACAGTCAACCACATCTCTCGACGTCTTCTCCTGGCCCAAATGGAGTTCCAGCAGATGTGCTTAAAAGCTAGTATCTCTCTATTTAATCAAATTCCTGTTAAGACCCCCTATAGGGGCATAGGACAGAAACAACTCTCTTCCACAAGGCGTGATCCTGAGCATCCGCTTTAATCTGTTGCCAGGACTTGTTTATTCCTCTGGCCTCCTGCTCAACTGCTCGCTTCCATGTGTTACATGGTTGACCAACCCGACGTCTTCTTTGAGGATTATAATCCAGAGCCTGTTTTGCGATGTTTCGCTCTGGTTTCCTCAAAGTATGACCGATCCACTGCCACTTTCGCCGTTGAATCTCAATACCTATTTTAGTCTGGCGAGTTGTACTCCAAAGTTCGTCGTTGGAGATCACTTCTGGCCAGAATATTCCTAAAATGCATCGGAGGCATTGGTTCACGAGAGTCTGTAGTTTCTTGGTAAGTCGAACGATCACTTTCCACGTAGTACAACCATATAACAACACGGATTTGACGCATGCGTCAAAAACTCGCAGCTTCGTGCGAAGGCAGATCTCTCTTAACCTCCAGAAAGGGGAAAGGATACCGAAGGCCTGACGAGCTTTATTTAGCCGAGCCTCAACATCCTTTTCGGCTCCGCCGTCCATGCTGACAATGCTTCCGAGATAGCAAAAATCTTGCACCTCTTCCACATCCTGTCCATTAAGAACAATCGGTGTGCTTGCGTTCGAACCCATGTGCATGTACTTGGTTTTACGCACATTTATTTTCAGTCCCGCCTCTTTGCATTTAGAATGCAACGAGCGAACATTTGACTCTAAGTCCGAACGGGTATGTGCAAGCAAACACACGTCATCAGCATAATCAAGGTGACTTAAGATGTTAAATAGTCTCCATTGAAGACCTTTACCTTCCCCACCCTCCAGTGCAGCTTTCAAGATGTCATTTATTACCACCAGAAACAGGGCAGGTGATAATATGCAGCCTTGTCTGACACCCGTTCGCACAGGAAAGCTCTCGGACAGCTCTCCTCTATGCAAGGCGCGACATCTTGCATCTTCGTAGGATTCTTTAATCATAGCTATGACCTTATTTGGAATACCTCTCCTACGCAAAGCATTCCATATGTAATCTCGCTTAACGCTGTCGAAAACCTTCTCGAAGTCCACAAACATGAGATGTAGTGGCGAACCCATTTCGGCTGACTACTCTAATATTATCCGTAGGGTATTTGTGTGGTCGCTACAAGACGACCCTTTACGGAATCCAGCCTGATAAACTTCGAGAGTGCTCTCGACGACATCACTAATCCTATTGAGAATTACCTTAGCCACAATTTTTGATACGGCAGTATCTCTCTATTGCGGAGCCATTCTCCCTCCTCTTTGAAAGGTCCCTGTAAACTGAAATTTTCCTAAATGTATGGAAGGCCTTCTTTGTTATACCGAAGCAACAACATTCGAGGAAAATCTGCTGTTGAAAACGATCGACCAATAGCTAAACTGTCTGCTATTCTAAAGCTTTTTGAGTCTTTAGTGTATGAGTACATTTCACTTCATTAATTTCCCTTATTTCAAATAAACAACATGGTTTTGTCAGGAATAGGTCAACAATCACTAATCTGATGGAGCTTACAAATAAATCTATTGTGGATACTGTGGAGGATAAGCAGGTGGATTGTATTTATACTGATTTTACTAAGGCTTTCGATAAATTACACCGTTCCATTATTTTGATGAAATTAGACTTCTGGGGTTTTCCTTCATGGTTTATAAATTGAATTAATTCATATCTACTTAATAGAACTTATCAAGTTCTCTTTCATGATTGCACTTCTAGCCCATTTACTGCGCATTCTGGTGCTCCTCAGGGAAGTCATTTGAAGCCACTTTTGTTTGTCCTCGCTATTAATGAAGCAGCCTCTGTTTGTAAATATTTGAAAGTACTTATTCATGCAGATTACCTTGAAATCTATAGGTCTCTTATTTCCAGCTCTGACAATTTTCTCTGATTAATTAAGGAATTTAATAATTCTTTTGTTAAATGGAGTCTCTATAATAACTTCATTAGATCTCACCTTAAATATGATTCTCAAGTATCATCTCCTTATTATGATGAAAACATTGGCAGAATTGAGTCAATTCAGCGTAAATTTGTGAGAATAGCTTTATGTTACCTTAGTTATATCGATCGACTTCAGCTATTAAATCACCGCTCTGTAAGCCAAAGTTCAGGTTAAGCTTTGAAATAATTCAATTCGATTAACCAAATAATCTCATTAATCTATTTCGGCTCAAATTAACTACTAACATCGCAAATTAATACAAAATTACAAGCCTAGAATAACGAAACTAATACTCTGGCGGAAACAATTCTAAAAAAAGAAAGCTCCTAACAACGCAAAGAGGCAAATGGTCCGGTAATTACCTTTAACGACCTTCATAGACCACCAGAATAATGTCCCTGCCAGAGGACATTTTATATACGGACATTATTTGAGTAATGCTAACTTAAACCACGCAAATCTACGAAAGAGAAGATACAACTTTGACGAACAAACTCAATCTCTCTTCTCTAGTAATTTTCATGGGTTTTTTTCTTGCCGCCTACTAGTTAATATTTATGAGGAGTAGTAATCAGTTAGAGTAAATAAACGAGATCTTAAGAAGATACTTGGATTGAAGGAAATTACATCGTATTTGAGAAAACTGTAAGAAAATGAAAACAAATGAATAAAAGCGAATGTATAAATTTATCATTTGATGTTCTATGTCGCGAACGGTGAGATTTTATTTCAGGTGCAGGGAAAATTGCTAGTCATGACTTTACACATATTTTAGATAATTAATTTTTGATACATATACATATAACATATAGTTATGGCATCATCATGTTTCGTATAGGTACTCCACATGATACTAGAGGCATTTTGTCATAGTTTGTCAAAGGTGAAGCCCTATATTTAGAGCGAAATTTGAAAAAGTATCGCCCTGGTTCGCTTTCAACATCAAGAACAAAGAAAAGACATAAACAAAAATTTTGAATCAACAATTTAATTTGAGGTAGATGAATTTTGAATGGTGATTTAAGGAAAGTGAATTGTAGGTGTTGATTGTGACATATCTGCTAGAATTCTTCTTCTTCTTGTATGGAGTGACTCTTAATATTTTGAAGATACTCGTAGATGTGGAGATGAAAGTTGGTTTAAGTGATCGGCTCACCAGACATCGAAATTTTTGGGATATTTTTAATTTTGTATGGAGCAAGATTGATAGAATGACAGACCGATTTGCTTTCTGATTTTCGGTTAAACTTTTATTATCGGAGACTCTATCGTGGAATTGAGTTTTTCGTGTCCGTATGTGATGAAATTTCGTTGTGTGCATAAATCAGAGTATTTTTGATTGAAATGTCTGAAGACTAGTATATAGCCTAGCATGTTGGTCTACAATGCGAAGGTCGTGAGTTCAAATCCTGTACAACGCATAATTCGAGCACACAACCTGCTTGGATAAACCTTGCTTACCCCAGTCGACGAAATGAAAAATATTCGTTGACAGAGGAGGTGCGCGTAGGGCTTGCAACCCTTCCACAATTTGAAAATGTTAAGAAACCTGAAGATCAGAGTCCAAGGCTTAAAGAAGAAGAATGCCTAAAGTTCAAGAATTGGGAATTTTGAAATAATATTTTTCGACGTTTCTATATATGTACAATACTTAAATAATAGATGACATAAGTTCAGTAGTTCGTAGTCCGCCATTTAGTTTTTCAAAACAATGAGATATCAAACGTTTGAAAATGGTTCCATCAAATCAAGGAACGAAAGTAAGATCTATCACCCGCGTATTTTGGAAAGAATATTGGAATTGAATTACTCGTCTGAATTGTTCAAACATATGTTGGCACCTCATATTACGAGAAAGGATGTCGATGTGAATGTTTCTATCCCTCTCTAACGTTGAATAAATAAATAACCGTGCAGTGTCTTTAGATTTAAGTAAAACTTTTTAAAACAATACAAAAAGTTTTTGCCATTTGATAAAAACTTTTTGCATAACACTATTAAACATGAGTTTAGAACTCATTTGAAAAAAAAATCAAAATAGGATTAAACCAATTATATAACTGAAAATTAAACTTTTGAAAAGACACTTATTTTTATTGCCACTTTTTCAAGCTTAATAAATTCTACAGATAGCGTTTCTCTTTCCTATGTTTATTCACGTTCTATTCAAAACATATCCGAAAATTTAAGAGAAATTTCCTAAATAACTTTTCAACTTAAATTTAAACTAGGAAGCTATTACCTAAAATTTGGTCCGGTTTGAAACTAAATTCATTGCATGTCCTTCCTTAATCTCTGCTAATATCTTGCAAGAAAATGTTCGCACATTTTTCTAAGAAAAAAATCGTTTAAACACTTTATGTACTTTACAGTGCTAGTTGATATAAAATTTTGCTTAGCTCGGCATAAAAACATTTCTTTTAATATTGTCGAAAAGTTAATTTGACCACATTATATCATTTTAATGAGATAACTTGAGAGTTATAGTGGCTAAGTAGTTTTTTTTTTTTTAAAACTTTACAAGCTAACATTTTGCATACATAGTGAATGCAATCTTATGATGATGTATAAGGTTAGCCTGTGAGGCTGACTCTACTAAACTTCAAAGTATTTATGATGTCCTAGTTTTTACATTTCATAATTTCTACGTTCCTTTCATAAATTCATGTACACCTACATACTAAATTTTTCATTTCATTTTAGATACTTATCAAAGTGTAGGAAACTTTTGATTTATTTTCGTAGATGGGAGAAAGAAATTTTGTAAAGAATATCTTGTGAAAATTCTGAACGTACCGAGCAAATCTTTCAAGTGTTAATAATGTCAAAGGAAATTGTTAAACATTTTTTTTTTATATAAAAGAAAGAGCCGGTACAAGTTGTGTTTAGGCATAAATGCTATTCATGAAATTAATGGAAGAGATTTTCGGAAATCTATTTATTTGAACTATAAAAAATATAAAATTTAATTGGATTTGGTTCAGAGTTTTATAAAATTTAGCAACGTTTGATATCGGTTCGCTTTGAAACATAAAAATTACGTGATTATCAAATGCTTCAGTGAATAAACTAAATCTTATTTCATTTTTTCTATAGTGAAGTGCATCCAGAGTTAATGGATTTCAAGGAAAATAAAGCTAAAGCAAATTATAGTTATCAAAATACAAACTGTTTTCTTTTTCTTTTAAAAATCTTAAAAAAAACACTTTTTGTTTAAGTTTTGTGCTTTATTATTCGCACTTATATCGCTGTCGATCACCCGACTTAATCGCTTTTCAATTACGAATATCTTTTTTCCTGTAGCATTCGCTTTTTATACATTCACATGCCCCTTAAAGAGGGTGTCAATTTCCGGCATGACCCGAGAGGTTTCGATATTGTGCAAGTAGTAATTAAACTCTAGGCTAATTATGAAAGTTTATTCTGTTCAATCGAAGGTTTGTAACGTTAAGAAAAAAGGCTCGCGTAGAGTTGCCAAGAGTACAGAAACATTTTTGGCCGCTCAATATCTTTGATTCCACGTAAGATTCTGTTCGCATATCTCAAAATAAATAATAAGGTTTAATAATAATAATACACCTTTTATTCGTCAACTGCCTGACTACTACAATTAATATAATAAATTATTAAAAATTAAAAAATAAAGTCAATGAATAAAAATAAAAATAGCAACACAAAAACCTAAAATAATTATGATCATTTCATACTCTAGATGAAATAGGAAAGAGCTTATTGCACTGGAAAATATGTCATCTCAAATTCTTTCGAATAGTTAGTAGCGATTTTTGTATGGGAGATGGTAAAAGCAGAGAGGGAGGTTTATAACTTTTTTATATATTATCAAATGTAGTATACAAAATGATTCGTGCTGAATTTAAAGTTTCTGGCTTTCATAATTTTCAAGGAAATCGAAAATTTTTTGTTTGAACTCATGGCATTTGTATGGGAGGTTGCAGAGAAAGTCGGAGGTTTTGGATGATTTTGAATCTGCTTATCAACTTCCTGATCATATGACTTTGCTACAATTTTAAAGTCGATAGCTCTCTTATATTCGAAGGATAAATACTTTTCTTGAATTTCTAATTCAAAAATTTGTGTGGGAGGTGGTAGAAGGAGTGAAGCGAAATTCATATTTTTTTTAGCATTTGTTGAAATTATTGAAGGACAAATTCTGGCAAAATTGTATGTTTGTACTTTTTCTAGTTTCAATGAAAATCGATTAATTGCATTTACCGAAATTGTATATTTGTATGGGAGGGGTAGACGGAGGATTCGAATAAAAGCCAAATATTTTGACATCAATGATATTTGCAACAGCATATTTTTTTCAAAATTTAAAGTTGATAACTTTGACGGTTTTGGAGAAAAATAATTTAATTGAAATTCCGAAATTTTGTGAAATTTTCTTGAGAGGGAGTAGAAAGAGTGGGGTGAAGTTAATAGTTTTTCCAAAATTGGTTGCAATTGGAATAAAATTAATTATGACATGGATCTTTTAGCTTTGCTAATTGCAATGAAAACCGAATTAATGCATTTTTTTGAAAATTGTGCATTTGTATGGGAGGTAGAAGGAGTAAGAGGATCAGATTAATATTTTTTGACGTTAATAATATTCAAATCATTGAACTATGACCTAATTTTCAAGTTAATGGCTGAAATGGTTTCGGAGAAAAATCAATTTCTTTAAATTTTTAAATTTCATGAAATTTATATGGGAGGGGGTGGAAGGAGTTAGGGTATGTGGCCCGTTTATGAATTTAAAGTTATTTTTTTGCTAAAAATGATATCTGACAAATTTCAGCAAGACAGGTCGAAGCTTTCGAGAGTTATGTTGTAGAAGGATGGACTGCAAATATTTTGTACCCTTGGCGACTCTTTGCGAGCATTATTTCTTAGCGTTACAAACGGTAAAGCAAACACAATGTACTCTCAGATTTCAACTAGAAAAAGATTTCAACTAGAAAAATTAATAAAATACTTGTACACTAGATAGTTGTAGGACTCTACGAATTTCGTTATTTCTCAATGTACTTTACGGAACATTGAAATTAATTGAAGACAACAATTGGTTAGAGTCGATAACTCCAATTAAAACTTTAAGAGCATGTACAAGAAGTGCAATGAAAGAAGTTTCAAGCGATTAGCATAAAATGGAAGCCTGAGCGAATATGACCACGGAAGGCGAAGGACAAATCTTAAAAATTTACACTGTGCATATTCGATTCTAGCTAGGTGGGCAGAATAAAATGTAGACCAGACAGGTCGCGCATACTCCGGAACTCCGGACAAAAGCACAATACGAAAATAAACTGCCAACGAATCGGGCGGAACTTGATTGATCTTGGGACAAGTTGAGGATGCATGGAAAGTCAATATGCAGGTTAGAGTGGCTAGGGAAGACTAAGTGAGTCTAAGTCTTGGACAGGGCTGTTGTCAATTTAACACTTTGTGGAAACGTTCAAAAGCTCCAGTACATACAATCAATGTTTCATACGTTTATTTATTGGAAATTTGAGTTTTTATGAGGATTGCGGTAAGGGGTGAGAGTTGGTAGAAAGGGTGGGTGGATGTTAATAGTTTTTTAATTGATTGCTTGAATCACGTCCAATATTCTCTATATATATTATCAGTTTCATTGGCGAAGTTGCATAGATTTTTCATAAGATTCGGTGCATTTTACATTCACGAAACCAAACATTGGTATGGGAGGGTTTAGACGAGGTAGGGGAATCGTAAAATTTATGACGCAATTTTATTTCCTTTCTCATGCAAGGTACCCGTACAAAATTTCAAGTTCGAAGCTTGTAATTTGTTGGTTATTATGTAGTTGATTTATTGAAATAGGTCGAAATCATACTTCTGTATGGGAGGGGGTAGAAGGGCAAGCGCGATTTCAAAACTTTTAACGCAATTTTATTTCAACTATTTTTATAAGGTTTTATGCAAAATTTCAAATTAGCTTTTAATAGTTGGGCGATAATTGATTTCTTAAAAATGGTCGAAAAAATAAGGAGGGGCTAGAAGTTCGAAAGGTAATCAACCATTTCTTTTTATTTAATTTTTTTAGAAATTTTTTTTAAATGTATTTTGCAAATTTTCAAGTTTCTAGCTTAAAATTTCATTCAAAAATATTCAGCTTAAGTGTTTTTTTCACATGATTCACTTTACGTACGTTTGACCAGGGGGGTGGTCGGTTCATAACAATTGTGGAAATTTTATTATTTTTACGGTATCTACAAAAAAAAGATGTATCGACGTGGAAAATTTAAACTTTGTATCTTTCAGCAGAGCCCTTAAAAAATAACTCAAAATTTTGGCCAATTTTGATTACCACATCCCTCCCTTTACACCTCCCGACTTAAAACTACCACATTACCAAAATTAAAAACTATCTTGCTCTACAGCTCGAAAAAATTTGAATTTGATATTTGCATATTTTGAAATTTTGAAAAGTGCACCATTTTTGAAATGGAGAGCATTTCCCACCACTACTATTTTGTACAAATGTTATATTTTTCTCGTATTTCTCTAGTATAGCTTAATATAGGTTCAAAGTTTCAATTACATTGCTTTATAAATAGCCAAGATATTGATTTTAAAGTGCTTTTCCTTGCACCCCCCTGCCATCCTCGTTAAAATAATTAGCTTCTATCGAAACTGATTCTAATGGATCTATATGCTACCTTAATGGTCTCAAAATATCAATTTTTGTGGTAAGTAATTTCGAAGATATAATCATTTGAATAAAAAATTCGGCCGACAATTGGGTCTTAGCCCCCCCCCCCCTTTTTTTGCACCCCAATGGGTAAAATTTTTAAAAGTTGTCCCATGGTTGAGATATTTGAATTCGTATTTTTCGGTTGAAGTGCTCCCCCGCCTCCCCCTGAACCCATACATCCCCCAAAATGGGTGTCTGTCTGAGATCCGCAACTCTCTACAGTCCCCCCAAAAATGAACTTTCTAGCTTAAAGGGTTTGGGAGTTAATGTGCCCTGAGCGTACACGTCGGCGTGTGAACGGCGTATAAACAGACGGTTTTTTTCTTTTTGTATTTTTAGGCTGCTTTAGAAATGAAACGCAAAAAAACAAAATTTGAGGGTAACAAATTTATTTTTTTTTTTTCTAAGTCGATTACAATACTTTATTATTAAAATAATAAAGTTTGAAGATTTCAAGTGCAAAATTAATAGGCAGTAAAGGCAGCAACGGGCTGTGGCAGCGAGAAACAGTCGTATGGTTAGTATCGGTCGAAAAAACAAGGTCCAAATATCTGCCGCAAGCATTAGGAATAGGACACACTTGTAGAAGTCCAGTTGACAAAATGTCGTCTAAAAATCGAATTTCATGACGAATATAGGCAATACTAAGGTAATAAATAATCGTCGTCATCGGAACGTATCAAGTATATGAGAAGAAAGTTGATATCAACAAGAATCAGAAGCTCACTGGACGGTTGAAGGATACTAAGAAGGGTATCCGTTGTAAATTGCTTCGTAATTAGATCATGGTGAAGAAGTCGGAACGTAAATAGTGACAACGTTTAGTTTTCTGTCACTAAGAGAAACAGCTACACTCAATCGCTCGATATTCTCTGTAATAGGAACATCGAATAAAATTGCAGAAAATCTACTACGGATTGCGCATATAACTACACCACCCACTAAAATATAAAAAAAACATAACAGGACTATAATTTGACGTAAAGCCCAATCGTACGATACTCTAGATGAAAGAAATATTTTTTGATTTCAAGAAATTTTGTAGAGGAAGTTTTTCTCATAACGCTAAAGTTTCTATCAAAATGTCTTATACAAAATTTAGGACTCAAAACTTTAATAGGTATTGAGAAAATTATCGTATTGGATTTAGTAAAATTGTGCAGTTTGTATGGGAGGTGGTAGAAGGAGGGGCTAGTTCTTAAAGAGTCTTTCAGCAATAACTATAAACATAATGTTTTTGACAAGTTTTAAATTGCAAATCAGTGGCATTCATACTTTTCAGGGATATCAACTTTTTGTAAAGTTGTGAAATTGTGTCAGATTGTAAGGGGGAGGGGGTTAAAAGGGGTAAAGCTGGTTGCCTAATTTTTTTTGGCCTTACTAAAAATTCTAAATACAGCTCGATAAATTGTATACGCGCTGTTTAAATTGGTTTAGAACATTTCATGAAAAAATGCAGTTTATGTGGGAGGTGGTAGAAGGAGGGAGAGGATAGGAATAATTGTTTTTACAGTAAATTGAAATCATTATATAAGTAATATATTCCAAATTTAAGATCAATATCACTATCAGAATTCCTTAATGCAGGAAATGCCATAAATCGGTTCCAAATTCAAAAGATGGAAACCAAATTATCCTCTGGCTCATCATTTAGTGAAGGGACGAAACAAACAAGAACATCCCTACACCATGTGCATAAATAAAAATAACAAAAAAACATAACAGGGCTACGATTGCGCGTAATGCGCAATCTTACGATACTCTAGATGAAATAGAATTTTTTTGGGACCCCAAGAAATTTTGTATGTGGAGTGTTACAAGGGATGATAGCATTGAACTAATTTTTCTCCCATCATGCTGAAGTACCTATAAAAACGTTTTATTCAAAATGCTTACTCCAACAAATTGAATGGGAACTGAGAAAATTAGTGAGTTAGATTTAATGAAAATGTGCAGTTTGTATGGGAGGTGGTAGAAAGAGTATGGGGATTTTAGTGATTTTTTCAGAAATAACTAGGAATATTATAAAATTGACATCCCTTAAATTTCAGACTAGTGCCACTCATACTTTTCAAGAAAATCGATTTTTTGTGAAGTTGTGAAACTGTGTCATATTGTATGGGAGGGGGTAGAAGCAGTGAAGTTAATCAAATATTTTTTTCTGATCTTAGTGATAATGCTAATTAAGAATTTATTACAAAACATGAGCTCGATAAATGTTATATGTTCTGAGAAAATCGTCTTAGAGCATTTCATGAAAAAGTGATGTTTGTATGGGAGGGGGTGGAAGGAGAAGGAGGACGCCAGTAATTTTTCTACTGTAGATTTAAATTATTATGAAAGTGATATACCCCACAATTCAGCCTAATAGCTTTTATACTTTTTGATCAAATCCATTTATTGTCGAATTGCGACATTGTGTCATTTTGTATGGGAGGGGGTAGAAGGGGTGAAGCTAATCGTCTAATTTTTTTTTTCCGTACTAACAATTTTAAATAAATATTTGGAGCACAATTTCAGCCAGCTATATTTTATACGAACTGAGAAAGTTGGCTTAGAATAATTCATGACAAGTGCAGTTTGTATGGGAGGTGGTAGAAGGAGAGGGAGGACACGCAAAATTTTTATACGGTAGATTGATATTATTATAAAAATATTATATTCCAAATTTCAGGCTAATAGCTTATATACTTTTCGAGTAAATCTCTTCATTGTCAAATTGGAAAATTGTGTCATTTTGTATGGGAGGGGGTAGAAGGGGTGAAGCTAATCGTCTAATTTTTTTTGGCCGTACTAACAATTTTAAATAAATATTTAATGCACAATTTCAGCTCGCTAAATTTTATACGCACTGAGTAAATTGGCTTATAGTAATTCATGACAAGTACAGTTTGTATGGGAGGTGGTAGAAGGAGGGGGAGGACACGCATAATTTTTTTACGGTAGGTTGATATTATTATAAAAGTAACATATTCCAAATTTCAGACCAATAGCTTTTATACTTTTTGAGCAAATCCGTTTATTGTCAAATTGCGCATTTGTGTCATTTTGTATGGGAGGGGGTAGAAGGGGTGGAGCGATTTGGCCCGTTCTCGAACTTGACCTTACTTTTTTGTTAAAAACGACGTGTACAAAATTTGAGCTTTCTAGCTCAACGCGTTCTCAAGCTAGAGCGCGCACAGACGGACGGACGGACATCCGGTTTTGAGATTTTTGAGTGATAATATTATCTTCTGTATCATTCATTTTTTTCTCCGAGCCTTATTTCTTGGCGTTACAAACTTTAGAGCAAACTTATAATACTCTCAGATTCCATCTAGAGTATAATTAACAAAAAATTGACAAAAAAAAAATTGATATCAACCAGCATTAAGTTTACGCTTTAAGCACATCTTATCGATAGAGAAGTCGAATACATCAGCATTCTTATTAACTTCTCTCGCGAGACGCGAAATCGGCTCATTCATACCATAGTTTGTCCGATGAAAGCAAATCTGAAGAAGTCTAGGCTGCCTGGGTAAAAATTGACCAACTGCAAACTGCATTAAGCCCAAAAGCGTGGAAGAATCAACTAACCCTGTAAGAAGTTGATGAGCAAAAACTACATCAGCTACCTCACGTCGTTTAGAGAGTGATGACATATTTAATAGCTTAAGTCGATCGATATAAGGGGGAAGACGAACTCTGTCATTCCAATTAAGGTGGCATAAGGCAAAGCTGTTATACTCTTTGAATAAAATCGTTTAATGTCGAATTGCGAAATTGTGTCATTTTGTATGGGAGGGAGTAGAAGGGGTAAAGCTAGTATTTTAATTTTAGTTGATCTTACTAATAATTCTAAATAAATATTTAGTGCACAATTTCAGCTCGCTAAATTTTATACGGACTGAGTAAATTGGATTAGAGTATTTCATGAAAAAGTGCAATTTGTATTGGAGGCAGTGGAAGGACGCACATTTCTAATACAATAGATTGAAGCAATATTTCCTGAATTTCAGATTAATAGCTTTTATACTTTTTGAGTAAATTCTTTTATGGTCAAATTGTGAAATTGTATGATTTTGTATGGAAGGGGGTAGAAGGGTGGAGCGATTTGGCCCGTTCATGAACTTGACCTTCCCTTTTTGTCAAAAATTACGTGTAAATTGAGACTATCTAGCTCAACGCCTTCTCGAGCTAGAGAGCGCACGGACGGACTTATGGTTTTAAGATTTTCGAGTGATTATATAAATAATATTTTTTTTTCTCCGAGCCTTATTTCTTAGCATTACAAACTTTAAAGCAAACTTATAATAGTCTCAGATTTCATCTAGTGTATAAAAACGAATCAATAATCAGAAGCAGCAAAGCCAAAACTTAAGAAAAAAACATTTATACTCTTATGAATCCAAACACAATCGCGCGTGATCGGAGCGCACGAGGTCAACACTTCGGGGCACCTCCAGACACAAGTTCGCAGGCAAAAAAAAATTTGCGTCAAAAATCAATAGTTCACTTGAATGAAAAAGGTGAACCGAAAATAAATAAGAATAAAAATCAAAAAATTCAGCTCAGGAGCCAAAACCGACTCAGAATCAAAAAATCAACAATTAAAAAATAGGTTTCAAGTTAGAAAAAAAGACGGACTATTTAGTTTTACAAAATAAGACACGGATCAGCCAAAATCACGTTAATACTCCCTGAGAGTTACAACAGTTTTTGTACCAATCGAAGGATGTAGCCTAGCGGGTAGTGTATTGGTCTGCAATGCGAAGGTCACGGGTTCAATTCCCAGCCGACGTTTAATTCCTGAATACTGCCTACTTGGATATACCTTGGGTATTTCAATCACCGAAAATTAAAATATGCGTAAAGTGTTCTATGAAGGGCTAATAACCCTTCCATAAGCGATGGAGAAATGTTAAGGAACCTAAATGTCAGGAGGCCAATACCCAATTACCTATAGTGCCATTATAGTAAAAGTCTGTTCGTCGATCTAGAAAATAACTCCCGAACGATTTGACCCATCCAACCGAATTGTGTTTATTTCATTTTAATTGAAAAAGAAAGTTTAGCTTCATGAACGGACAACATTCCCCATTCCTTCTATAAGCTCTCGACCAAATTTCACGAAATTTTATAAATTAAATATTTAAATAGAATTATGTTTCTTTGAAACTATCAAAGCTATCGATTTCAAAATTTTACCAAAGTACATATAACACAGTAAATAACATAAACGTCCAAAAATTCTTCATCGATCGTTTCTTACCTGTCTTCTCGCATTCAAATGTATATTTTTGAAAAATACATATGATCGATTTTTATTATCATAAAACTAAAGAAAGTGCAAACATTAAATTTTGCAAGAATTTGTCTTTTAATAGACACAGTGCCATAAGCCTTAAAAAAATATCTCATTAGCTTTACTTTTTCTGCCCTCTTCCAAACTCCTTATATTTTATAAATTTACTTTAAAATTGGGTTGGTGATAAGCATGCTACTAACTACCATGAAACTATTAAAGCTGTAAACATTAAATTCAGCATGGAAAGCTTGCATACAAAGTTAATTGTCATTTTCAAAGATTATAAACATTCTCTATACCGCTTCTGTGCAAATGTTAATAGTCATGATTGCATTAGGGCGAATCAACAAAAGGTGTAGTATTTGTTTTCAAGACCCAATCAGAAAACGTACGGCGCTGCTGGAGGTCCGCTGGCTGCAGTTCTTGAGTAACCTTCACAGAGCTAAATCTTTTGTCAATATTTGCTGCAGTGCCGACGTAGAGAGATCGAGTTCTTGAGCACTGTGACGAATGGAGATGTGCGTCGTTTTAAACACTATCCTTCACTGCGGCGATATTTTCGGCCGAACGGCCGAGGTGAAGTCGTTTCGGTGTCTTGACATCTTGTGCTGAACCAGTCTCTTTAAATTTTTTGAGTAAGCTGCGCACACACATCTCAAAAGACGCATGATTACGATCAAAATTGGCTTACGATGCGCAGTAACTGCGATTGAACGCAAATTTTCGTAATAAAATTCATTGATAGTATTGCGTTTCATGGTAAATTTCCCGAGCTTATAGATGACAAATGTCAACATTTGACAGCTATCAAGCGACCAGATGGCAAATAATAGACCTTTCCAACCCTACACCTCTTGCTCAAACACCCTATAGTATAGAGGTCCAATTTGAGACCTCATGGTCAACATTTCTTATCGTGTATTAACTACAGCAAAGTTATTACTATTATTTTTCGACGCTACTTTTGCCAAAATAATTGACATAACAGAGCAACTGCAAGTCCGGCGTAGTGGGAAGAAATTATGGCACAAATTTAATAAACATTTGAATTTTACCCGAATGTTAGTGTCACAGTAGTAATTCACAAATATCTCAAATATTTTAATTTCAATTCTTTTCAGAGCGTAACTGCATAGGTGCCTGTTAGACTACGGTCGAATTTTTCGCAATCCAAACTCGATATCATATCGCAATGAATTATTAATTTTTTCCTTTTAAACTGGGTAACAAACATATAAATCTGCATGCAAATAGTAAATTATGTAGACAGATACAATGATCTGAACATAATAATATGGTTGAATTTTCCAATGAAACACAGCCAAACAAATAAAACTGTTTTATCGTAACAATTCGAATAATTCACAATTCAGTGTACAAGGCAACCTTTATTCAAAATATTGAATATTAATGAAATAAATTTACATTTCTACTTATTAACACTGTAAACAGTAAAATTATAATCGAAATGTTGAGAATATTATTTGATTTACATGATGCCTCACTGCTTCATTGATTTTCGTTACAATTTTATTGTGGAAATTGAATGAAATTGTTCAGATAAAATTTTAACAATGCTAAAACTATTACAACTAGCAACATTCATGGATAAAATAATTGTGATTTTGAACGGAAATGTAACATTATTTTTTTAGACTTCCTTCGTTGATGCTAAATAGGTCTAAAGTTCAATTTTACGAGCTAATATTCTAAATATTATTTTGGAAATAGATGCATTACGTTTTGTAACAAATACTGGAGATGCGGCAGCTCGCTCGTTGCTGGTCATGAACTGTCCACACATCCCCTATATTAAATTTCGTGCAGCTAATTAAGAACATAACAGAATTATGATTGAGCGTAAAACCCAATTATTCGATACTCTAGATGAAATGAGAAATTGCTTAATGTACCGGAAAATATAATGTCATCTTAAATTCGTTCCAATACTGATTAGGAAATTTCGTATGAGAGCAGAGGGGTAGAGTAGTTTGTAATTCTTGTAAATGCCACCGAATATTGTATGGAAAATGTTACGCGCTGATTTTAAAGTTCGTAGCTTTCATAATTTTCATGAAAACTGGACATTATTTCTTTGGAATTAGGCGATTTATATGAGAGGTGACAGTGGAAGTGGAAGGTGTCGACAGATTTTGAAACTGCTTATCAATATCCTTATCTGCATCCATATCACCATGCCTTGTTCCAATTCTCTTCTCTCATATGTGCAAAGGAATTCCTTATAAAGAAATTTGTATGAGAGGAGTAAATTGAAGTTGAGCATTTATATAATTAATTGTTAAAGAACAAATTGTGGCGAAATTTCAAGTATCTACTTTTTTAGTTTTAATGAATTTCGATATAATGCATTTGTAGTTATGCATTTGTATGGGAGGGGGTGGAAAAATGTACGGATTAAAACAACAAATTTAACATTGAAGATATTTCTACCATTATACTTTGCTCATAACTTCAAGTCAATAGTTTTGAAGAAAAATGATTTAATTGAAAAGTCGAAATTTCTTGAGATTTGTATGGGAGCGGGTAGAAGGAGTGAGATGAGCTGACAGTTTTTTTTCAAAATTAGTTGCAATTATAATAAAATTAATTTTGGCGGAAATTTGTTCTTTTGGCTTTACTAGTGCATTTTTTAAATTCGTTCATTTGGGAGGAGTAGAAGGAGTAATGAGATTGGATCAATATTTTCTTACGTTAATGGTCTTTATATCATTAGAATTTGAGCAAATTTTTTATATTGCTGCACATCCCTTCGAAAAGACTCTTTGCTCTTTAGCGTACACGTATCTGTACTAGTGCGCGAGCCTTTGCGTAAGGGAAAGAGCGCATGAGTATAGTCTTACACGGAAATATTTATTTCTATGCTAGGCTAGCAAATTTTCAGACTTCAACTCCTATCCTAAAAAAGATTTTTTTTCAATTTTATAGTTAATTTATTTTATCAAAAGGCAAACCATGATGAGTCCCCAGCTACAAAACTAAGAGTAGCAACGCTGGTAGTATCATTCTGATTTTCGATTTCAAAACTTCTTCTTATTCCTTGGTTTAGTGTAGTGGTTAGCGTGTTGCTCCTCAATGTGAAAGTCGGGAGTTCAAATCCCTATCGACGTATAATTGTAATACACTGCATGCTTGGGTACATCTGGGCTATCTCAATCTGAGAAAAAGAAAATTCGTAGATAGAGGGTTGTGCGAAGAGCTAACCACACACAATAGCACATAGCAAAAAGCTAAGGAACCTGAAGGTCAGGAGGCCGTAGCATGATTTGGGCTGTTGTTTCATTGACCAAGAAGAAGAAGAAGTTTCTTCTACCTCGTAGAGACCTTATAGTCTACCTGACCAAACATTGGAACTCCTGAGTCCATAAATATGGCGAAGGTCAAATTCTTGCCTTAGACATCACAAAGACTTTTTGACAGAGTTCGGCATGATTCCCTTTTAGTTAAGCTAACAGCTATCGGCTTTTATGCATTAGATTAGAATTAGATTAAGAGTTTCCTTTCTAAACTCTCCATATGAGTTGCATTTGATGGCATTTTATCTTCTTCCTACCCAATCGATGGATAAAGAGTTTCCTTTTTAAGCGCTCTATACGAGTTGTAATAGATGGCGTCTCATCTTCTACCTACCCACTCGACTTGGCGTTCCCCAACATTCAGTCTTATCTCCTACCCTATTCCAATTATTCATCAACGACATTATGTCGTCAACTCATAATCCAATCCACAATTTAACTCTCTTGTCAACTCACGCAGACATTCCGTTGCTTCCAGAATCCAGCGAGTTATTTGGTTCGCTGAATTTATACCTCAAGTTAATCCTGGAATGGGGCAGAAAAAAAACAGAGTTGAATTTCACGCTACAAGAACACCGGCATCTATTCCTCTAGCGTGATGTTCCGGCGCTGTCCTCCAGTGTTTACTTTGGTGGCGTACAACTTTGCTTTTCGGAAGATTTTACTCTCCTTGCATGAAGATTAATAACATTTCAATTGGAGCGAACGCATCTTTGAAGTTGCTCTTGATACCTCCAGATGTCTTCCATCAAAATGTAAGAAATGTCTTACGCTTCCGATCTCGCTAACATCTACAAAGCATTCATTTCATCTAGCTTAGAGTCCAAGAGCCCTAGAACAAAAAAATTACAACGTAAAGCGACAACTTCATATCCACATAATTATAGAGCGCAGTATAACTAAGACAAAGGATAGCAAAAAAATTTCAAAATCCGGTGCCTTCAATTAACTCAACAAGAATATCTAATTTTTTCTCGAAGTTACGAATTGTTTTGTAAAAATTATACACAACATTTTAATTACCGTTTTTCTGCCAAAGGCAACAATTTATTAGGAAACAAATTATATTTATACTATAGATGAAATCTGAGAGTATATTGTGTTTGCCTTACCGTTTGTAACGCTCGCTCAGAGCCACCAAGGCAACAGAAATATGTGTTGTCGTTCAAAAACCTCGATTCCGAGTGACCATCTGTCCGTCTGTCCGTCTGTGCGTCTGTCTACAGCATAACTCTCGAAAGCTTTGAGCTATAGTGCTAAAAATTGTTGTGTGTCATTTTTAGCAAAAAAGTAACTTTAAGTTCGTGAATGGGCTGCATCCCCCACTCCTTCTAACTCATGAAATTTCGAAATATAAAGAAATTGATTTTTCTTTGAAACAATTTAAGCTATCGACTTGAAATTTAGGTCAAAGTATTATAATATAGATATCATTAATATTCTGGAATATTGATCCGATCCCCTCACTCCGTCTACTCCCTCCCATACAAATTTTTTGAAAAATACATATTTTAAAAGCTGAAAAGATGAAATTTTGCCAAAATTTATTCTACTATAATTGCAATTAGTTTTAAAAAGAATTATCAACTTCACCTCACTCCCATACAATTTTCACGATATTTTGAAATTTAAATTAAATTATTTTTCTTCGAAACTGTTAAAGCTATCAACTTGTTATTTTGTATAAGGTATAAAAATAGAAATATCAATAACGGGAAAACAATATTTTGATCCTCACACTCCTTCTACCCCCTCCCATACAAATGCATAATTTTTGTGAAATGCATTATATCGATTTCCATTAAACCTAGAAAAATTACAAACTTAAAATTTTGCTAGAATTAATTTTTTTAATAGTTGCAATAAATGCTAGAAAAAATTATCAGCTCAGCTTCACTCCTTCTACCCCTCCCATATAAATATCTGTATTATAAATTCAAGAAAAGCATTTCTCCTTCGAATATATTTGAGCTATCGATTTTGAAATTGAATCAAAGCATGGTGATAAGGGTGATGATAAGCAGTTTTGAAATCATCTAAGACGTTCCACTTCCTCTGCCACCTCCCACACAAATGCCCTTCCTGAAATTGGAAAACTATGTCATAGGCGAAAAATATGAACATCCCCTTCTACTTCTACCACCTCCTATGCAAAAGTCTCTATTCACTATTCGAAAGAATTTGAGATGACATATTTTCTGGTATATTAAAGTCATTCCCATATCATCTAGAGTATCATATGATTGGGCTTTACGCCCAATCAGAATTCTGTTATGTTTTTGTAAAGTGCTCAGTGAGACCGTTTCAATGATATCAAGTTTGTGTCTGTATCTTCAAATAATTTTTGCGTCACATTACGCAGGACTCCTTTGGCACCGTTTTTTTTTAAATTATTTTTTCGTCCTTCGTCTTAATAACACTGCGTATCATTATACGCAATTCATATCCTTGTCGCATTCTGTTGTTGTTTTTTATTCACATATTTGGTCTAGGGCACTCAAAACAAATCTCGCGTTGTTCGATCGGGTCCAGAAACATGCGTTTCAATTGATTGGAGACAAAGCCATCACAGCTTCTACAGACTCCCCAGAGCACCGTAGAAATGTAGCAGAACTCAGCATTAAGTATCGCAACTTCCATGATAAATGCGAACTAATTCTCCCTCTTTTTACTTTCCCGCATCATACTCGTCAAGCTGAATGCGCACACGAGTATACCCTTCGAACCTTCTTCCTTCCGTAGTGTTATATATAAGCAATTTCTTATTTTTTGAACTACAAAGCTGTACCAATGTAACTAATTAGTATTTTTCCTAAACAATATAACCCGCAATGCTTCAAGAGTAACGTCCAACGACACTTTTGTCTCTTCCTCTCCTTTACTGTCCATTATACTCCTCCCTATTCTAACTCAACTGTACATAGCATTAAAGGCTGATCTCCTAAGTTGATCTTGGCGCCTCAAGAAAAACCTTCAATGATGTTAACAAAAAAGTCAGTGTTCTGAACAATAATATTGTCTACTGCCTAATGCGTGTAAAATATAAAAGATTACCAAAAGCCCAATCATATGATACTCTAGATGAAATGAAAAAGAGTTCAATGTACCGGAAAATATGTCACTTCCAATTCTTTTAAATAATTAATATTGACTTTTGTATGGGAGGTGGTAGAAGCAGAGGAGGAAGGATTATAATTTTTGGATATGACACCTAATGTGGTATGCAAAATATTTCGTGCTGAATTTAATGTTTGTAGCTTTCATTATTTTCAATTGGACATAGTTTTCCTGGAATTGAGGCATTTGTATGGGAGGTGGCAGAGGAAGTGGAGCGTTTAAGATGATTTTAAAACTGCTTATCGTCATCCTAATCACCACGCTTCGATTCAATTTCAAATTCGATAGTTCTAATGTATTCGAAGGAGAAATGCTTTTCTTGAATTTATAATACAGATATTTGTATGGGAGGGGGTAGAAGGAGTGAAGAGGAGCTGATAATTTTTTTTAACATTTATTGCAATTATTAAAAAACAAATTCTGGCAAAATTTTAAGTTTATACTTTTTCTAGTTTTAATGGAAATCGATATAATGCACTTAACAAAAATTCTACATTTGTATGGGAGGGGGTAGAAGGAGTGTACGGATCAAAACAAATTTTTTTCTCGTTATTGATATTTCTATTTTTATACTTTATAGAAAATATCAAGTTGATAGCTTCAACAGTTTCGAAGAAAAATAATTTAATTTAAATTTCAAAATTTCGTGAAATTTGTATGCGAGGGGGTAGAAGGAGTGAGGTGAAGTTGATAATTTTACTTTATTATTATAATAATAAAGTATTGTGATCGACACAAAAAAAAAAAAAGTTTGCTACCCTGAAATTTTTTTTTTTCGTGTTTCATGACTAAATTAGCCTAAAAATGCAAAAAAAAATCCGTCTGTCTGTACGCCGTCCGCCGTACGCCGTACGCCGACGTGAACGCTCAGCGCACATTAACTCACAAACCCTTCAAGATAGTAGATAGTTGCGGATCTCAGGCGGATACCCATTTTGGGGGGTGTAAGGGTTCAGGGGGAGGCAGGGGGAGCGCTTAAACCGAAAAATACGAATTCAAATATCTCAACCATGGTAACAGCTAGGAAGCTAAAACTCAACATACATATAGAGGGGTTTGTGAGACAACTTTTAAAAATAATTTAATTTTTTTATCCATTGGGGTGCGAAAAGGGAAGGCTAAGAACCAATTGTCGGCCGAATTTTTTTTTCAAATGATTATATCTTCGAAATTACTTATCGTAAAAAAATCATATTTAAAGACCGTCAAGGTGGCATATAGTTCCATCGGAACCAGCTCAGAAAGCGGCTAATTATTGTAAGGGGGAGGGTCAGGGGGGGTGCAAAGAAAAAAACTTAAAAATTAATATCTCCACTATCTCTTAAGCTATGTAATTGAAACTTAAAACGTATATTAAGCTATACTAGGCAAATACAAAAAAAATATAACATGTCGAAATAATAGTAGTGGGGGGAAATGGGGAACATTTCAAAAATGGCGCACTTTTCAAAATTACAAATCCTTATATCTCAAAAAATAGTACAAATATTAAATCAAAAATTTGTCAGATTCTAGAACTACATAATGGTTAATTTTGGTAAAAATTTTAAGCTGGGAGGTGTAAGGGGAGGGAAGTGATAAGCAAAAATGTCGAAAATTTTGAGTGATTTTTTTAGGGCTCTAGTGAAAGATAAAAAGTTAAAATTTTGCATGTGAATACCTATATTTAATGTACATAGAAAAATAATATTAACTTGATCCATATTTATTATAAACCGACTCCCATGGTCTAACGTGCACAAGGTGTTTCATGTGCATTGAAAAAAACACATAAACTGAAAATTTTTGAGTGATATTTTAAGGTAGAAACTTGAAAATTTGCGAAATGCATTTAAAAAAAGTCCATAAATATACGAAATATTAACTGGTCGAAAACCTTTAAAACTTCTACCCCCTCCCATACAAAATTATTTTTTCGACCATTTTCAAGAAATCAATTATCACCTAACTTTTAAAAGCTATCAAATTCAAATTTTGCAAAACAACTTACAAAAATAATTAAAATGAAATTGCGTTCAAAATTTTAAAATCGCGCTTGCCCTTCTACCCCTTCCCATATAAAAGTATGATTTCGACTAATTTCATTAAATCAACTAATAACCAACAAATTAAAAGCTATGAACTTGAAATTTCGTAGAAGCATCTAACAACAAAAATAAAAGAAAATTGCATCACAAGTTTGACGATTCCCCTACCTCCTCTACCCCCTCCCATACAAAATTATTTTTTCGAGCATTTTTAAGAAATCAGCTATCAGCTAACTCTTAAAAGCTATCAATTTCAAATTTGGCATAAAAACTTATAAAAATAATTCAATGAAGTTGCTTTAAAAGTTTTGAAATCGCGCTTGCGCTTCTACCCCCTCCCATACAAAACTACGATTTCGACCAATTTTATTAAATCAACTAATAACCAACAAACTAAAAGCTACGGACTTGAAATTCTATACAAGCACCTTACAAGAGACGCGAAATAAAACTGCGTATCAAATTCTACGATTCCCCTATATTCTCTACCCCCTCCCATACAAATGTTCGGTTTCATGAATGTAAAATACACCGAATTTTATGAAAATTCTATGCAACTTCGTCTATGAAACACATTCTATACAAAGAATATTGGACGTGATTCAAGTAATTAATTAAAAAGCTATTAACATCTACCCACCCTTACTATTACCCCTACTCCTCCCTTCATAAAAACCTAAACTTACAGACACGAATGAAATATTGTTAACAGTCCTGCCCAAGAACTCCCTTTCACTTAGTCTTCCCTAACCACTATAACCTGCATATTGACTTTCCAATCATCCGCAACTTGTCCCAAGAATAATAAAGTTTCGCCCGACTTGTTGGCAGTTTATTTTTAATTCTGATTGGAATTATAATAAAATTAATTGTGGCAAAAATTCGTTTTTATAACTTTGCTAGTTTCAATGAAAATCGAAAAACTGCATTTTCAAAATTGTGCATTTGTATGGGAGGGGGTAGAAGGAGTGGCGGGATCAAATCAATATTCGGTCATATTAATGACATCTATATCATACTATTGTGACCCAAATTTCAAATCGATAGCTTAAATAGTTTCAAAGAAAAATCAATTTCTGAAAATTTCGGAATTTCGTGAAATTTGTATGGGAGGGGGTAGAAGGAGTTGGTGGGATGTGACCCGTTCACGAACTTAAAGTTTCTTTTTTGGTAAAAATTGCACACAAACACGATAGCTCAAAGCGTTCGAGAGTTATGCTGTAGACAGACGGACAGACGGACAGACGGACAGACGGACAAACGGACAGACGGACAAACGGACAGACAGCAACTCGGAATCGAAGTTTTTGAGCGACAACAAATATATCTGTACCCTTGGCGGCTCTGTGCGAGCATTATTTCTTAGCGTTACAAACGGTAAGGCAAACACAATATACTCTCAGATTTCATCTAGAGTATAAACATAACAGGAGTACGATTGGGCATTTCGCCCAATCGTGCGATACTCTAGATAAAAGAGAAATTTTTGTATCTTAAGAATTTTTGTAGTGGAAGTGGTAGAGAGGTGATGACATTGAACTAATTTTTCACATGACGCTAAGGTATCTATCAAAATTTCATTTCATTAAAAAAGTGCGGTTTGTGTGGGAGGTGGTGGAAGAAAGGGAAGGACTCAAATAACTTTTATACAATAAACTTATGTCATCATAAAAGTATTATATTTCAAATTTCAGATCAATAGCAAGTATATTTTTGAGCAAATCCGTTTATTGTCAAATGGCGAAATTGTGTCAGTTTGTATGGAAGGGGGTAGAAGGGGTGAAGCGATTTGGCTCATTCACGAACTTGACCTTACTTTTTTGTTAAAAACGACGTGTACATAATTTGAAGTTTCTAGCTCAAAGCGTTCTCAAGCTAGAGAGGCCATGGACAGACGGACGGACATCCGGTTTTGAGATTTTTGAGTGATTATATGAACTTCTGTATCATTCATTTTTTTTTCCGAGCCTTATTTCTTGGCGTTACAAACGTGGCAAACTTATAGTACTCTCAGATTTCATCTAGAGTATAAACAGTCCTCTTCTAGGCGCGATCCTGGTCACTGGTCAATAGTTTTCGCCAGGCCTTGTTTATTTCTCTGGCCTCCTTCTCTACTGATCGCTACATGGTCGAACAACTCGACGTCTTCCTTGAGGATTATAATCCAGAGGTTGTCTGATGCTTTGCTCTGGTTTCCTCAAAGTGTGCTCGGGCACACTGCCATTTTAGTCTGTCTAGTTGTTGTCTACAGTTCGTCGTTCGAAATCTCATCTGGTCTGAATATCCCTAAAATTAGTCAAAGGCACACGGATTTAACGCATGCGTCCAACACTCGTAGCTTCGTGTGAAGAGAGATCTCTCTTAATCTCCAGAAAGGGGAAAGGTTACTGCAGTTTTGACGAGCTTTATTTATACGAGCCACAAAGACCTGCTCGGCTCTGCCGTCCATGCTGACAATGCTCTCGAGGTAAGAAAAATCTTGCACCTCTCCCACATCTTATAAATTCTATGCAATCCATAATTGATTATTGCTCAATTGAATAAATTTTAATAATTTTAAATTTTTCAATAACTGAAACGTACACACTTATACATGAACTGTGTCATCCCAATCATAATGTTGTCACTATAAACAAATTCCTCAAATATTAATTTTCAACGAATTCGTTTTCAATGCAAACATATCCCTTTCGAATCAATCTATTTAGTGTTCTCCCTTAGAAAAATATTTATTTAGTGAAATTCAATTTTATTGTATTAAACTACGATAAATTTGCGTATCGTGCTTTACAGATACATAACTTTTGACTAACCGAATGAGAAGAAATTCTATTGTATTTACCAACCATTCTTCATAGAATTGAATAATTCATAATTCATTAATTCAAATTCATTAGAGATTTTTCGTTGACTTTTTTAATTAGCTATGTTCAGGATATACAAATGTAGATACCGTCAGTTGGGGTGATAGTAATTCGTGAAAAAACAGGCTTTTAAGCTTAAATTTTGAAAAAAAAAAAATACATTGCCGCATATTTCACAAGTTATTTGCACATATTATTTATACTAATTAATTATAATTTTTAATTAATTACTGAACAGTATCACCCTGTAGATCGGGTGGATAATAATTTATTTATATTCAATACTGAGTAGATTTAGCTCCCCAAGGGGTGGTAACGAGCACACCTAATTAAAAAAAAATATATTATGAATTGTAAACAAAGAAAACTACTTTTTTTTCTTTAATTTGTAATTGTCAATTTCAGTTTGATAGAAAAATACAAAAAAAAATGATTGAAATAAAAAAATGTTGGAATGTAGGTAAATAATAAAATATTTCTGGGTACCTCTTGTTAGTCAGGGATGATTGGAAAAACTATGGTAATAATTTTTGTACCTACATGCTTCTTCATGAAGTTAACCCCTACATTTTGCGCACTAATTAATGTTATTATTCGAGTATATTTTGTTATAATATTTTGTTTTTTGCACTTTATGAACAAATAATAAGTGATTTTGTCATTTTACCTTATTCTTCTTTGGTAAATACTCGCTGTCCACCATATGATTTTCTATGAATATTTAGGACTTTGTTCCGCATAGTTGCAAACGGAATAGAATGTATTTTGCCAACTTTTACGCATATTAAGGTTCTTATTTTTAACGTCATCACCTGCAGCTTGAATCATTTCTTCAGTATATTAGCATCTTGACCCTGGTCCAAACTTTTTATAATAGGTTCTGGGCATTTTTGTTCCGATTACTATCACCCTCAACAATGAAAAAAAAATATTTCATGTGATTACGCCTATATTTTGAATATTCATCTACGATTTAAAATTTTTAACTTTTAATTGTATAAATAAAAAATAATATTGAAATTGATGAAAATATTTCACAATCATCTCCACAGACAACACTTTCTCAATCAGACGAAAATACGCATTAAAAAAAATTGACCATTAACCATCCAAATAAATTCTTTAGATTTTAATGTCAACACTGATTTACTAATGTGATAAGAGATAACAAATAAGTCCACTTTTGGCGGAAATTTTAAAACATCTGTTGATGGTTAAACTAGACATCAGTAGAGAAAAACCCCGTCTAAACAATATTACTCTGGATGATTACTATAACCCCGGGTGACGGTAACTCAGACGAAAAAGAAATAAAAATTACATCCAGTTGAAAAAAATTAAGTTCAAATTATCGTTGTAGACCAATATACAATGGCACTACAGCCCAAATCGAGCCTTCGCCTCCTGACGCCTCATTACTTATTGTAGACGGATTGTCAGCCCTTCACCCAACCCTCAACCTTAAATTTTGTTCATTTCACTGCCTGCTTATATCTATGTACAATAGGTAATTGTAGATATAAGCAGGCAGTGTTCTGGAATTATACGTTGACCAGGATTTGAACTCACAACCTTCGTATTGCAGGTCAACACGATATCCTTTAGGCTACACTCCAGCTGTACATGCATAGCTACTGTGGCTACGAAATTAATGAAAAAGCGAATTTGATTTCAATTTTTAGCAATAGATTTTACGATAAAACCATTCAACTTAGAAAAATATCTTCGGCAAAACTAAAATGTAACTAAATCTGTTTCTAAAAAAAACCTTTCTCTTTCTCTTAAATCATATGTTAATAGTTTAACACTTACAAATTTAAATTGTGTATCAAGATTTCAAAATTAAATTTATTTAAAAATTTCGAAACGACCCCAATTTATTTTGAAAGCACGCCCCTATATTTATCTTTAATTGCAGATCTGTAGAACTTAAATTGATGCCATTTTCTTTCCCCTATTTGTTCACAAGAAATTAGTTTTAAATTTTGGAAATTGCTCAACTTAAATTGTAGCTTAACATTCAGAAAGATATGCACTGCATTTCATTTTATGTGTGTATGGGAGTAGATGATTGCGTGCTAAGCGAAAATCCAGGATAATCCCGTTTATAAATATTTCGTATAAGATTTTGAACTTTGTCTGCTTGAGTGCATTTCCGCTTACTGTATACAAGTCTGAGGAGGAACATATGTTGACGTTCTACTACACAGTAGTGTTATAGTTCTTAACAAAAATAAGCACATGAAACGTTGTCCTGGTTTAGTTCGGTCCAACACAAAACTTTAACTTCACTTAAGATGAGCTTTGATAACGAAACTTAATCCTTTTACAAATATAGAAAGTTTCTACGATAGATATCGTATAGAAATAAAAGGGTTCAATCGGCATTCTTTGGATAAGGGAGTGGAATACAAAGTTCTAGGAAAGTGTTAAGGTTATTGTTCATTTGAATATGTCTTAGATATTGCCGGTCTTTTGTGCTTTGTGCTGATGCTTAGTTCGAAAGTTTTGAAATCCGAAGACGTGTTGTAGTTTTTGCACAGATATAAGTGAAGTAAATTGAAAAATAACAAATTTTAGCTATTCTAATGTACAGGTTTTTTTTAGGGGCGAAGAACTTTAAATTGAAATAAAAAACAGAAAAATGTTTTTAATATCCATTTAATTGGCTTTATTTGAAAGATAATTTTGTAGCATTAATGTCTGAATATGGCTTTGAGCATGTAACCACCGCGGCTAGCACGTATATGGTGTAATCTGGAAGTCCTCAATTTCATTTGAAAATTTTGTTCAGTGATGAAGCACACTTTTGGCTAAATCACTTTGTCAATAAGCAGAATTGCCTCATTTGGGGCGATGATAATCTGCAAGCCATTATCAAAACACCATTATATCCAAAAAAAGTGACCGTTCCATATGTCTTCAAAAATGATGATGGTCAGAACGTAACGGTGAGCGGTACAGAGACATGATTACTAACTTTTTTGTATCTCAATTGGAAGGTATTAATGTCGTAAACATGTGTTTTCAACAAGACGGCGCTACATGCCACACAGCGCGCGATGCAATTAATTTACTAAAACAAACATTTGATGATCGATTAATTTCACGTACATGCTATTTAACGCCATTAGATTTTTTTCTCTGGGGATATGTAAAATTCCATGACTATGCCAATAAACCAGAAACTATTGAGCACTTGGAACCCAACATTCGATTGCCGAAATACAGCCTGATTTACTGCGAAGAGTATCTGAAAATTGGGCTTCCAGATTACGCTATGTACGCGCGATCCGCGAAGGCCACATGCCCGAAATCATATTCAAACATTAATGTTATAAAATTTTCTTTCAAATAAAGCTAATTTCATAGATAGTAAAAACATTTTTCTGTGTTTTATTCCAATTTAAAGATCTCTGCCTCTAAAACAAAAAACTGTCACATTCAAGGCGCAATACTCAAATTACTCCTTTCGCTTATATTTCTAGAAACGACAACGATGGTTAACTGAGACCTCAATCAATCAATTTCTTGTTAAGTGCCCATAAAGGCATAGGATAGAAACAGTTTTCATCCACAGGATTTGTTTATTCCTCGGATCTTCTGCTGAACAGCTCGATTCCATATGCTACTTGGTCGACCAACGCGACATCTTCCTGGAGGATTTTAATCAAAAATTTGTTTTGCGGTGTTTTGCTTTGTTGTCCTCAAAGTGTAATCGCTCCACCTTAGAATTTCCACCTTAGAATTTCAGTGCCTATTTTATTCTGTTCATACTTGATTTTCTTGTTTTAAAGCTCCAAAACTTTTGAATACCTATATGACATTAATTAGTATTTTTTGATCCGATTGAAAGTATAAAAAAAAAACAAATAAAAATTATTTATCTCTACAACATGGAAGATTGCTTCACAAATTTATCATAATAGTTTCATTGGTGGTACAAATAACATTTTAAATAATTTTTTTTGTTAAATGCTCCACTTGTAGCTGGAAATTATTCTTAAAAATAGACCAGGCCTATGCGATGTTTTGGCTGATCTTTTGCGACCTCTTCCTTGCTTTTATGTACATGTTTTCAAAATTATTGTCAAAACATACAGGGCATCAGGACGAAACTAATTTTTGGATTTCTGGGACTTAAACTGGTGTGATAATCCTTCGGAAATCGATTGCAAAGATTATTCGCAATCACAACAGTTGTTTTCTGTTTCATAATATGGGGAACTACGTATTAACAAATATACATTTTCCAAAAAATTTTATATCAGTTTTTTAAAAATAGGTAGGAAAGTCGCATATATGAGATTTCGTCATAACCATTATTTTTTTAATTATATATCGTTTAATAGATACATCCACACATCCTACAAATATCTCTTTTTCAGAAATTGAGAACAGGAACGAGCCCTCGGTTGGCACGCCTATGGTTGAGACCCATCCCGACTTCAAAATTAGTACGAAATGTAAATTATTCGGCCAAAAATCGATAAAATCCGATGCTCATTCCATGCCCTTCAATGCAAATGCCATAATTTAAAAAAAAAATTTAATTTTTCATTTTTCTTGAAATTTATAACAAGTCTAATGAAATATTTTTAAGTTATTCCCTTTCCCTTCCCCACCTCCCACACAAATGAGTAAATTTCAGAAATTTCTGTCCATAAAATTTGTCATTGTGTAGCTTGGTGCGTAGCGTGTTGGTATACAATGCGAAGGTCGGGAGTTCAAATCCTGGTTGACGTATAACTTAAGCACACTGCTTGCGTGAGTATTGTTGTAGTTGACCACCTCAATCTGCAAAAATAAAAATTCGTAGATAGATAGTTGCGCAAAGAGCCCTTTCACAATAATAAATAAGTATTAAGGAACCTGAAGGTCAAACGCCAAAGCCTGATTTGGGCTATAGTACAATTGAAGAAATTTCCTCAGAAATATAAAAGAATACATAATTTTATCCTTATAATTCCAGCCACCAGTTAGAAAATTCACTTCTTTCCACCTCACATACAAATGTCGCTATTGAGTATTCTAAATAAATTGATATGACTTACTTAGAAATACTCAAAGTGACTTAGAAACTCTCTTTAATTTGATTCAAATTGAGTATCGGTTCAAGGGTAGATAAAACTGTCTATTAATAAATATTGTACACATTAAATACATTGCATTCTGTATATGTAGCTAGGATGTAGCCTAGTGGGTAGCGTGTTGGTCTTATAATGCGAAGGTCGTGAGTTCAAATACCGGTCGACGCAATATATAATTCCAACACATTGCCTGCTTGCATATATTTTGATTACCTCAATTTATAAAAATGAAAAATTCGTAGAAAGAGGGTTGTGCGAAGGGTTAACAATCCTTCCACAATATGTAATAAAAACATAGCAGGACTATGATTGGGCGTAAAGCCCAATCGTGCGATACTCTAGATGAAAGAGAAATTTTTTGATTTGAAGAAATTTTTTAGGGGAAGTGGTAGAGGGGTTGGCGACATTGAACTACTTTTTTCGCATCACGCTAGAGTTGCCACCAAAATGTTTTATAGAAAATTTTGAATTAAAAAATTTGATAGGTACTGAGAGAATTAGTGTATTGGATTTAGTGAAATTGTGCAGTTTTTATGGGAGGTGGTAGAAGGAGGAAGGAGTTCTTAATGACCTTTTAGAAATGACTAGAAACATCATTTTTTGACTTGTTTTAAATTACAGATCAGTAGCATTCATACTTTTCAGGAAAATCCATTTTGTGAAGTTATTAAATTGTGTCAGATTGTATGAGAGGGGTGGAAGGACTGAAACTAATTGTCAATTTTATACGTACTGAGTAAATTTGTTTATAGTATTTCATGAAAAAGTGCAGTATGTATGAGAGGTCGTGGAAGAAAGAGGAGGACTTAAACAACTTTTATACAGTAGATTGGAATCACTATTAAAGTAGTACATTTCAAATTTCAGATCAATAGCAATTATACTTTTCGAACAAATCCGTTTATTCTCAAATTACGAAATTATGTCATTTTGTATGAACGGAGGGAGAAGGGGTAAAGCTAATCATCTACTTTTTTTTGGTTTTACTAATAATTCTAAATAAATATTTGGTGCACAATTTCAGCTCGATTAATTTTATACGCACTGAAAAAATTGGTCTAGCGCATTTCATGAAAAACTGCAGTTTGTATGGGAGGTGATGGAAGGAGGGGGAGGACACAAATAATTTTTATAAAGCAGATTGAAACCATCATAAAAGTGTTACATTCCAAATTTCAAATCAGTAGCATTTATACTTTTCGAGTAAACCCGTACGAAATTGTGTACTTTTATTTGGGAGGGGGTAGAAGCGGAGCGATTTGGCTCGTTCACTAACTTGACCTTACTTTTTTGTCAAAAACGAAGTGTACAAAATTTGAACTATCTACCTCAACGCGTTCTCAAGCTAGAGAGTACACGGACGGACGGACGGACAGACAGACGGACGGTTTTGAGATCTTTGAGTGGTTATATGAACTTATGTATCATTCATTTTTGTCTCCGAGCCTTTCTTGGCGTTACAAACTTTGTGGCAAACTTATAATACTCTCAGGTTTCATCTAGAGTATAAGAATATTAAGGAACCTGAATATCAGGAGGCCAAGGTCCGATTCGGGCTGTAACGACATTGTAGAAGATTATATGTATGTAAAATATTTTGTATTCCCAATTTTCATTTCAGCACAACTTAATTTGAAATGGGTAATAATTAGAACCGCGATTCTCCATTACTATATAATATTTATTTATCCAGTAAGATCTTAATAAGCAACTTTACAGTCGAGTTCTTGTTTTTTTTTCTAAAACTGCTTTCATCGCATTATTTCTGTTGTCCTAATCCTCAAAAGCCACTGGCATGATAAAGTGCATCCCATTGTTAAGAGCATTTCTTTTATTTCACGTTGAAGCTTTACACTTTTTTGTGCTGCTTTCTTGCTGGCAACTGTCCCTTCTTTTCCAATGAAAAATGTTAACTCTGCGAAGCATTTGCATATTTACGTGTTTAAAGAGATAATTAAAGTGAATCCCTCCGAGTCATACACGAACGTACTGGTAGAAAAGTGCCTCATTCATTTACGTTGTATAACTCTAAAGAGCTTAATTAGGGTCACAGCATTCACTTCTTGGCATTCTAAAGTTTGCTATTGCACTTCTTTAGCGAAATTTTCCACTGTAATTACAGTGGAAAATTTCACCAAGGTCGTATGCTGGTAGCGGCAAGTTAAGATCTGAACACCTTATAGCGAAAGTTATGAGCTTTATTACCTGTGACACATGGTTCACATATCTACCTACACATAATATCGCGATGTGATGCAACTGAAATCATTTTCTTGGTCTGAATTCCGAGAACGTTTCCAGGAGACCTCTGTTTATAGCTCCAAGCCATGTCGTTTTCGTGCTTTGAACAAATGAGTATACATGAATAGCTTCATACTTATATATGTAGGGTATCCTTTTCCTTTTACTTCATGGGAAATATGCATGCCACCTGAATGAACATATCGACCGAGTTATGTTTCTTTCTCTCTCTCATTCTCTCTGCGATGCACTTTTTGATGCAATTTAATTTAAGGGAAGGAAATGTTTGCTCATACTTGAATGGTTCGAAATATGGTGATTATGCGTTCATTATTCTGTCAAAACGAACCCGGAATTGCCATAGGATATAAGCAATTGCTATGCGTTTAGAATACTGTTGAGTTTATATTTCTATAGCATTCCTCTTCCGTTCTGAATCTTCTATCCAATAAGGTTATTTGTAGTTGTAGTTTTGTTCCAACGACGGAAAGAAGATACTATTATTGGATGGATTGATTCGAATACATCCAATATAAAAGAATTCCCAGCAAACAATTTAGCGAGCGCTAGCAAATAACGATCTTAAAACGAGCATGAAATGTCACGAGACAAAAAAACTGCGTGATGATCTTAAGCAAACCAAACAAAAAGGGTCGCAAAACGTCGATCTTCTTATATACAAGCAGTTTTCAGTTCACCATGCGCATTAACAGAGCCAAAATTATTTCGTGTCGATATCTCAAAATATTTCAAACGCAAACGGTGAACAAATTGGAGTTTGCAGAAGTGTCCGCGTGTGTTTGTGGGTATGTATCCATAAAATGTTCATTCAATTCAAATTCCTGTTAAGACCCCCTATAGGGGCATAGGACAGAAACAACTCTCTTCCACAAGTCGCGATCCTGCGCATCGGCTTTAAGCTGTTGCCAGGACTTGTTTATTCCTCTGGCCTCCTGCTCAACTGCTCGCTTCCAATGTTCAATAGTCATAAACAACAGAAACATAACAAGAAGTAATTGCGATCTTCTCTTAATTAGCTTTAAAAGCCAAGTTCTTTAATAAATCGTTAATGTTTCATAAATAATATAGTTTATGAATCGTAAACGATTTTTGTTAATGAATTAAAATGAAAATCGTTAAAAACACATTAATGATTCATTGATAACGGCTATATACTTGCTTATATACTCGTTTCTTGTAATCGTTTTACAATTCATTAATAAATCGTTAAAAGCAATTCATTAACGAATGTCCATTTAATCCGTTTGATGAATCATTAATGACTCGTTAACGAAGCTCGTTAATATAATTCATTAACGATTCTTCAACGAATTATTTCATTTGCTGGGTTAGTTCGAATGAAATCCAGTTTTTTAGTACATATTAAGAAACAAAGTGAAACTTAATCCATAACATAAAGTAAAGTCGTTGTTTCCGTAAAGTAAAGTCGTTGTTTCCGTGATTTCAGGCGTATTTTGTTCCGGTTTTCACTTATGTATGTATAGATTAACTCCGAGAATGATCTTTTCTAATATGAAAACAAAGAACCAATCTTCCCAAAAATGTCGCAAAATACTATTGCTGCATGTTAGCCCTGGTCATTTATCAAATACCTGCGGTCATCTACTATACTCGAAAGTAAAGCAAAAAGTCAGATTTACTTGCTTATATTAAGTTAATGCGTGCGTAAGAACACTATAAGGAACACTATGCGATTTGATCGGAATGTCAAGGTCTTCAACCAAAGACAAATATAGGCGCGATCATCAAATTACCAATAAAGACCAACAACTACACTCGACCGATAGGGTACTGGGGCGGCGATGAAATGCTTTATAGGTGTCAACAAACAGTAATGATAGAACTCTTGCACTCTAGCACGCACGTTCATCGAAGATCTCCAACAGAAATAACACGGACAATATAGAAAAGTAACGGACTGCGATCGGACGACACGGAAAGACTCAGACGACGATGAAATACTTTATGGAAAGCAACAACAACCACACGTATGAGCTCCTCCGAATGGGAAAAGATTCGAGCGATGATCGAATGCTTTATGGAAGCAATTAACAGCATTCGTCTGAGAAGAAAAGAAATCACACGACAAGGGGAATGATTCGGCCGACAAGAACAATATTAAAAGGCGAGCGTCTTTTATGAGCAGCCAGTCCGACTTAGAGCCGTCGATGTGTGTGTCGAAATTTTGAATGCGAAGAAATTAAGCGATACTTAGAAAGCGAATAAGTTTCAAGTGCGATTTAGTTAAATTAAATAAAGTTTTGCGGTGAAATTATTAAACTGGTTGTTTTATTTTCACTTGAAATCCAGTGACCACTTGCGCACTTCACTATATTACTATAATAAATATGTTGGGGAGTAACAGCAGCGTGCGCTACATAAACCATTAGAAATACATGAAAAATATTGAATCTTGCGATATTACTTACATCACATACTCCCACAAAAAAGTACGCGATAACATGTATCTAACTGCCACGAATAATTCATACAAGTGGAAAATATATCATAAAAGCGTTACAGGACTTCAATTCCGCATGAAGCGTGTGAAATACAAATTTTCGTAACTTTAGGAAAGTTTGAATGGGAGTGGTCATTCCTTCGACCAGTTGCAACTAATTTTTTCACATCATGCTAGAGTTGTTATTGAAATGTTTTATAAAAAAATTTAAGCTTCAAAATTTGTGTACTAAATTTAGCGAAATTTTGCAATTTTTATGGAAGGTGGTACAAGGAGAGGGAGGCTCTTTATTGATTTTCTGAGAAATAACTATCTTTATCAAACTGGCGATTGCAAACCAGTAGAACTCATTCTTTTCAACGAAAACAAGTTTTTGTAAAGTTCTTAAGCCGTGTAATATTGTATGAGAGGGCGTAGAATTAGTGAAGCTAATCAGATAATTTTTTCCGATGGTAAAAATTATGCTAATTAAGTACGGAGTACTCAATTTGAGGTCCATAAATGTTATTTGTACTTTTTGGTTTATAGTATTTTAAGAAGGAAGGAGCCAGGGAATTCGAAATATTTGTATACCGTAGGTCATATTTATGATAAAAATATTATATTTTAATTTTTTCATATTATTAGCTTTAACAGTTTCCAAGAAAATTTGGTTATTGTAAATTTTTGAAAATGAGCTATTCTGTATGGAAGAGCAGAAGAGTAAAACTTACTTTCTCGTCAGTAAATTATGCAAAGCATGATGACTCTCAATGAGAGAACATATTATCAGAAGATGCTTTTAAGTGTACGCTACACCACTCAGATATTTATTACCAATCGTGATTGCCTTTTGCGAGGTGACTTTCCTACTCTTTAGGGCAATCATCGTGAAAGTATAACTAGAGACTGATTGCATTGAAGACATCAAGAACAGACGATAAAAAATATGATCAAAATATTGAAGTGCACTAAGGGCTGGTGGAAAAAATAAAAAAAAAACTAGTTCACTTTAGTTTAACCGAAAAACTTTATTCATTCATTTTTCAACTTGCTTTACACTTTTCACTCACAATATTTCGACTCATCCCTCGTACTTATCGCTCTGTCGTTCACACGACTCTTTCGATTATCAATATCCACCGTCGTTCATTCGACGTATTCGCCTACTAAATTCCGCCAGTCGATCACAGGACTTTTTTCCCGCCTGTCGGTCACCGGACCTACTAGCTCAATCATCCCGGCCGCCGATCGCACTCGCATGCCGATTCCCTTCTTGCTTACTGTTTCGAGTCTCCAGTTCAAATGTCAATTCACAACTTACTACGTCTTCATCAACGCTCGCTATTTTAATATCGTTATTGTCGACCGAATCATTTCCTTGTCGGCCGATCGCTGTCAGTTGGTTTTATAAATCATTTCTTTGTCGGCCGAACCATTTCCGTCTCGACCGAATCTATCCACTATTTCCTTTTCGCTCGATCGTTGTCGGCCGCTTCTACACATCATTGTCGATGAGTAATATGTGCGCCCGTGCAATTATTTCTGCTTTCTCGGTAAAGAGCTTGTAGGTGTTTTTAAAACTGCAGAGTTGTTGTTGGTTGAACACCTTGAATATTCGATGAGCGGCATACCGTGGGAATGTGCATGATCGGAATATGCGAGCCCGTATATTTGTTGTTGGTTGAGAATAACTGAAAATACACGGCAAACGAATAGGGCTAACATAAAACAAAATCTTTGATGGAGCATTAGAGGGTCTAAATAAATTGGCGGAATTTCGACGTGGTAATTTCATTGCAAATTTTGGACTTCCTTCACCGATTAATGCCACTGTGAATATAAACAATTCTGAATACTACGATCAGTTCCGATCAGTTTCGCTACACTCAAACTTTCGATGAAAGTTTCAAAGCATTGCAACAGTACGAAATTAATGAGTGATTGAAACTTGATTGCGTAACAATCACAAAGCGCTTGGCCAAACAGTGAATGTTCCGGATTTAGATCTTCGCGCTTAATATTTTTCACCAGGAGCAGAAACATTTGGATTATAAGTAAATATTTTAACTACGCCATTGCGTTTTGCCAAGTAGTTCGAATTTGAACATTATGTAACAAACAATCAATGATTCAAGATATTAATACTGAGTTTGTCAAACGCAATGAGTCCTTGCGAGGCCGTGAGGAGTCGCTAGTTAATTATAGTCGCGAAAAATGTCGAAATTCGTTTTATGATGAGCCTTAAATTTTCATGAAAGATTTAAAATAAAAATTTGCAATTCATTGGTTAATCCGTTCCGAAAACCTCGATTTTCTAAATTCCGTTTTATACCTCCAGGAAAAAAAATTCAAATTTTCGTCTTTTTGGTTACTAAAATACAGTGATGGGTGAATGAATGCAGTATTGCTTATTCCATTATTAATACATATTATTAAAACTAAAATAAATAATAAAATAAAAAACATAACAGGGTTACAATTGCGCGTAAAGCACAATCTTACGATATTCTAGATGAAATAGAATTTTTTGTGATCCAAGAAATTTCGTACGGGGAGTGGTAGAAGGGGTGATAGCATTGAACAAATTTTTTCCCCATCATGGTAAAGTAGCTATGAAAATGTTTTTATGGGAGGTGGTAGAAGGAGTTTTGGAGATTTTTTCAGAAATAACTAAGAAAATCATAAAATTGACACATCTTAAATTTCAGACCAATTATATTCATACTTTTCAAGAAAATCGATTTCTTGTGAAGTTGTAAAACTGTGTCATATTGTATGGGAGGGGCTAGAAGGAGTGAAGCTAATCAATTATTTTTTTCTGATCTTAGTGATAATGCTAATTAAGTATTTAATACAAAATGTGTGCTCGATAAATGTTATATGTTCTGGGAAAATCGGCTTAGAGTGATTCAGGAAGAAGTGCAGTTAGTATAGGAGGTGATGGAAGGAGTGGGGAATTCAAATGATTATATCGTACATCACATTTATGACAAAAATAATAAATACCAAATTTCAAATCATTAACTTCCACAGTTTCCAAGAAAATTTTATTTATGTAAGTTATTAAAAATGAGTCATTTTGTATGGGAGGGAGTAGAAGGGATGAAGCGATTTGTCTGGTTCACGAACATAACCTTACTTTTTTGCCAAAAATGACGTGTACAAAATTTGTAAATTGCAGCTACAGCAGATGAAAAAAAGCTAGCCGGAATATACCAATTACCAGATTTTAATGAACTAATCAAAATTGTATTCAATTGCAACAGTAAAATAATAAACGCATAAAACATAGAATTTCAGACTATTTGTTTCTCTTTAAGCCATTTTTTTAAGAGAGTAACGAAAAAAAAAACAATGATCAAAAATCGAAAAAGTCGTTCATATTAACCTTTTCTAAGTCAAATAAACTAAAACTGTTTGCAAGTAAAATTAATCTGAAAAACGCTGACATAGAAATACAAGACATCCATGATGAAATGAATACGCTTAGAACTTATTTCGACTTCACTAAAAAATTAATTGATAAAAGTTTCAGCTTTAGTTAAATAAATTTTCAAAACATCAAGAAGTCGTAAATGAACCAGAAATTTCAAACCCCTGCTTAATTATCTACCTAATGGAAAATAGATTGATGAGCAGCCAGATTTAGCAAGCCTACAACGAAACTATTAGAATCCCATAGATCACTCATGTTCAATGATACCTTTTCACTGAAGTTTAGCAGCATCGTTACTAATTACATTAAATTTGAAGGTGGTTGTCTTAGAAGATTTATTTACCTAGCCGAAACCGTTTAGAACCCATGATCCAACAAATCTTTCACCATATTCCTTGCCACGAACCTCTCTGGAGACTGAAATGCATGTCCTCGAAAGTAATGAAATAACTATTGTTAAATGTGGATCAAATGTTAATTACAACTATGTATATCATTTACATACATGTCTACATGTATCTGAAAGGCATCAAACAGTCTTACCGCAAATTTGGATTTGAGCTGTAAAACGAAACATAGAGCTGAACAGCGTCCTCGTCTGGGGAATAGAATCGCTTTTTCGGTTTACTGATCCTTATCCTATAGACGAGCTACTTAACCGGATTGACCACAACATCACTATAACGTTCGATTACGGGTCAGCAGGATTCCAGAATTCGATAATATTTACAACCCCGATGGTAGACCTTCGATAGCTTTTGTGGCATTATTTAGGATATTACAGGATCGATACCTAACTATGGTTAGAGTGAAAAGTTTTTGCCAACATATTCCTTATGAGCAGAGGAGTGAGATTGGCAAGAGTCCTTTGCAAAAACCGCTCTTTTCGAATTATATCTACGTGTATAACATATATGGTTAAAAGTAAAGCTGGCAAGCGGATGCAAATATTAATATGAAATTGTGTCAAGTATTTATTTGGCGTGCTGAAGGATTCTGTATCATGGATAAAAGATGAATGATAGGAGAAGTTTGCATACTCCAAGTTCTAATTAAGACCAAATGTACTGTAAGCAAATGAAACTCCTAGTAACGACTTTCAGTCGTATTTTAATTATGTTGATGGCATGATGCAAGCCGACGATGTAAATTTATGTCGAAAGGGTTTCTAACTTAAGTGAATAAAACTTGGATAAGAGAGATATACTTGTAAAGGAGCAATGTCCCCACAAATATTTTTATATTAACATATTTTACACTCTTGGTAAGTATCTAGATAAAATTTAATCGTAATCTAAGTAAAATTTGAATAATATAATTTTAAGTAATATTATGTAACGAAAAAAAAAACTGCGAATATGCTTGCACCAAAAAATATATAAATGTTTATTGAAAATGAAAAACTCGTTCTTCCACCTCACAAACAAATCCTAAAATGTTTACATATCCAAACATATCCGCACTACCATGTCGCATACAAAATCATCATAGCTGCAAACATGATAAATTAATTTGATGAAGAAAATTCCAAATCATTAATTTTAGCATTTTTCGGCTTCCAAACTAACACTCAAGAAATTACATTTACATAATTTCATTACAGAATGGTTTGGTGAATGTTTTCACAGTGCATTTCGAATTGAAAAGATTTCCGGATTCTACATCGTTACGCTTTATTATTCGTGACGTTCAGTTTGATAAAGTTCACAGCAGAGACCGAAGCATCACGAATAATAAAGCGCAACAGTGTAGAATCCGGAAATCTTTTCTTTCAATTCATTACAGAAAATTAATATTGATTTTCATCTTTTTCATTTAATATCTCCTTTTTCATTTAGTCTAAAGAGTATCAGACGAGTGATGTGTCAATCAGCCAATTTCCTGTTAAGACCCTCATAGGACGGAAACAGTTCTCTTCTACAAGGCGCGATTGTTAGCATCGGCATTAAGTTGTCACCAGGACTTGTTTATTCCTCTGACCTCATGCTCAACTACTTGCTTCCATGAGCTACTTGGTCAACCAACTCGCAATCTTCATTGGAGATTATAGTCCGGAGCTTGTTTGGCGATGTTTCGCTCTGGTTTCCTCAACCTTTGATCAATCTGAAGCAATTTTCGACTTTGAATCTCAGTTCCTATTTTAGTCTGTGCAATTGTACTCCAAGATTCGTCATTGGAGACAACATCTGTCCAGGATATTCCTAGAATTCGTCGAAGGCATTACTTTATGAAAGTTTTTAGTTTCTTGGTAAGTCGAACAGTCACTTTCCCTATATGTAGTACAACTATGTAACTACACGAACTTAATGCATGCGTCAAATATTCGCTGCTTCATGCGAAGGGAGATCTCCCTTAATCTCCAGAAAGGGAAAAAGATAGTAAAGACCTGCCGAGCAGTTTTTGGTATCGACCCTACTTGCGGTGTTTTTGGTATCGACCCTACGTGCATGTACTTGGTATTACTCACATTTATTTTGAACCCTGCCTCTTTGCATTTAGAATGCAAACGATTATGTGCACGTAAATATACGCCATCAGCATAATGAAGATGAGTTAATATGTTTAACAGTCTCCACTGAAGAACTGTATCTTCCTCACCTTCCAGCGCAACTTTCAAGATCTCATTTAATATCAACAGAAACAGGGCTGGTAATAATATGCAGCCATGTCTGGCATACGTTCGTACAGAGAAGCTCTCGGGAAGCTTTCCTCGCTGTAAAAAGCGACGCCCCTCATCTTCGTAAGATTATTTAATCCCAGCTATGGTCCTATCTGGAATATCTCTCCTAAGCCAAGCATGAATTTACGCCTATCGCTGTTAAAAGCCTCCTCGAAGTTCACAAGCAAGAGATGTAGTAGTAAGCTCATTTCGGCGGACTGCTTCAATATTATCCGTAGGGTATTTGTATGGTCTCTTCAAGATGATCCTTTACGGAATCCAGCCTGACAAACTTCGAGAATGCTCTCTACATGACTACTCCTATTGAGAATAACCTTAGCCATGATTTCCGATACGGCAGTAAGTAGACATTTTACATGCCAATTACTACAATCCCGAAGGTCGCCCTTCTTCAGTTTCAAAATGATGCCCTCCCACCCTCCCTCTATATCCCGCCGGATTCTTTCTTCATTCTACCCCTCAGTAAAGAGTGGGATGAGTATATCGTATTTCCGGATCCGCTTTCAGGAGTTCGGTTGATAGATGGTCTATACCTGGGCTTTCATTTACGCTATTGACAGAATGGTGGAAACTATTTCCTCCTTGTCTGTGTTATCGCCCTGATAGAAGATTGTTGTGGTTGGATGCTTAGCAATATTTTGTTTCTGTAATATCTACCTCTGGCAAAATGTTTAAAATATCAGAGAACTATTCCTTCCTTGCCAAGTGAATGACGGTGAATTTCCTGATCGTCAACAGTTTCATAAGGTATCCTGCAGGTTCTGCCTTATTTGCCAGACCTCTCTTTTCGCGACTATCAGCTTTCTTGAGCTATTATATATAAGAGCGACGTAGTAGTTCTGTCTTAAGCCGAAATCTCTTTGGTTTACATCGGGTTAAAAGGTTTTCTCCGATTGCCAATCTTGTCTTGAGACATCCAGGGTTTCTTACCGCTTTGCGCATATCCCGAAGATTCTTCAGCACCTGTTAGAAATATGTTTCTAACTACCTCCCGATTGGCGTCCAGTGTGCGTATTTCACATCCGCCCAATGTGGATGACTTTTCGCATAGAATGGTGGCATACTCGTGTTTTTTGTTGGAGCTCCTAGTTTATCCACATTAAGCCTGCGGTTGATTTTAACAATTTGTGGTGATCAATCTCCACGTCATCTTCACCCTTCGTTCATACATCGAAGAGACATCTTCTCCATTGGCGGCTTATGGCTAAATTTTGGATTTGGTTCAGAGTTAGACCATCAGCGAAAACCCAAATGTTTTTGGTGACTCTTGTTCAGATGACCATTCGGCGAATACTACAACCTCCACAAATATTTCGCCGTTTTTCGGTTTCTTAATGCAAGGTCATACATCGCGTCACGACCACCCAAGTGTCTTCTAGTCCAGTGTTGTCAGAGCCAACCCAGGCGTTCATATCTCCTGAGATCATAATATTTCACCTTTTCACTCGGTCGAAATCAGCACATGGTCATAAAAATTCTTTTTGTCACCATGTATTACGGCATTAGTTGCTTCGTAGCATTTTAGAATTGTGACGCTTCTGAGACTTGTCCTGAGCCTAACGACGATAATCCTATCCTTTGGTTTCTCGCTCTCAGTGTAAGGACCACTACTACGACACTTTTGGATTCACTCTCAAGACTAACAGAATGGTGGGTCGTATTTTACGAATGTTCAAATAAATTAAGTACCGTGAGAATTTCAATAACAAAGTCGATTCATTAACACTCCGATTTAATTGCTCTCAGTTTGACATTGATCAGCACCCTTAAATTAATAGTAATCTGATGCTGACAGCTTCAGCATCCTGTCTTCCTATGATGAGTACGTTAAAAGCCTTTGTTTTCTGATATAGATGTTAAATCTTGAGTATAATCACGAATCAATTGCTTCTCTATGAGACTCCAAATTAAACGGATTTAATTAAGCATTGACAATGTTAAGTGATTATAGCTAATCAAGAACATGATGATTATGTTGTAAGAGATTAGGTGTTTTTTTTTCGTATTTATTTCAGTTCACCAAATCCTTTTTACTAGCAAGAGAATATTCGAGATGAACGCTATGACATATGGTAATTTATTATTTTACAAATGTCAAACACAAGTGATTGGAATATTATTTAATTACACTAACTGGCTCATCAAGTGTTGGCACACTGTACCAACTGTCGACTGCTTGCGATCTTCAATTCTTTACGACCGCAAATTTTTTACACCCGTAAATTGTTTACACGAGCGCATAAAAGACCGTAGTCGCACGCATACAAATGAGCACCCTCCCTCAAGCATATAAAAAACACTCCGTCGAACAGTGAAGAAAAATCACATAATTCGCATATTCACCGTGCATTGTTACTTTGTAGAATTTTTGAAAATTAAGAGTTTATCGAAGATTCTTCAGCTCAAAAATCAGAATACAAGAATCCTTTATAGTTGTTCGCTACACTTTACATTTTTAAGAGTTGTATGTAGTGTACTGAACCCTGTGGTACTCCACATGCGATGTTATACTTTTTAACCTTTCTATTTTATCGTATCGAAGTATTATTTCTACTGGATTTATTCTAACTATCCGTATCAGATATAATAGAACAGAATTCAAGACTTTCCCAAGTGAGTCTTTAGTGTGTTGGTTATTAATAAACTTCAACCACTTGATATAAATATTTTAAAAATTATTCATAATTTTTATAATTATTTATTTTAATAATTATTTTAACAACAATTAGTTATATGCAATTATTTATTTTAAGAAATAATATTTAATGCGCTTATCCAACAAAAACTTTTTACAACTTGCTTTTATAAAATTCGTTTTTCAACTGACTCGTTTTTTTACAATTTTTTCATAAAAAACTAATATGATTATTTTTATAGAGAAGAATGCTTAATTCGTCGAGTGAAACATTCGCTACTGCTAAAATCGATTGTGCATTAGGTGGTAATTTTTGAAGCCAAAGCTTCTTTAAAAGAGGTTCTCCAACAGAAGACCCAGCTAACGCCTTCATCTTACTTAAAAGATGAGATGGTTTATCGTCTCCAAGATCAAGACCGTTAATTAATTTCTGAAGTTTGTGATCTTCCGATTCACCAAATCTAGAAATAACAGCCAATTTCAAATCCGAATAAGGTGTGGTAGAGGATAAATTCTCAATAATGTCCAACACCTTATCACATTCTTCCTGAGTCAACATACTCAATGCATAGCTAAATTTCGTTGCTTCTGACGAAATGTTAACTGACCGGAATTGTACCTCGAGAGCTTGAAACCAAGCAGTCGGATTTCGTCTCCACAAACAGACCTTTTGAATTGCGACGGTCGCAATATTATTTGAATCGCCTAACCCCAAAAAAGGATTAGCTATCAACGATTCATCCCGAGATGAAGGAGGTAAAGTTTCATACGACATGACGCAACTTAATATCAAAATCAATAAATCGCCACAAAATTTAAAATTTACAAAGTGAAAGTGAAATATATATATGAAGTAAAATATAAATATTAGATTAAAATTTACTTGATTTATGTATTTTCTTATTCTGAGCAATTACGTATTCTGAATTTTGCTGCGGTTGTTATTGTTGCGCTTTGACTGTTGATGTAGCTGCTGCTGCTGCTGTTGCTGTTGTTGCTACTCTTGCTGTTGACGTTGTTGCTGCTGTTGCTGTTGCTGTCGCTTCTGCTGCTGCTGTTGCTATTGTTGTTACTCTTGCTGTTGATGTTGTTGTTGCTGTTGTTGCTGTTAAATTACGTTTAAATGCTTCTAATTAAGCTTGAAGTTGATTGTTTGTTTCTTGAAAGATCTGCAAAAATCAGCGACGTCTTCATGCGGATTCCGTTTAAAAATCCGTAAAATTCAGCAACGTCTCGAATCGTGCGTTGTTTGATCTTGATTGAATTGAATCGAAATCATTTGAAAATTTTGAAAATTGAGGCGTGATGCCTGTTGCTTCTGTTGTTGATAGTCACCAAATTGTTGATGAATTGTTTCTTCAAAGGGCGTGTGCCTTCGTCGGGGTCACCATTTTTAGTGTGTGGGTTATTAATAAACTTCAACCACTTGATATAAATATTTTAAAAATTATTCATAATTTTTATAATTATTTATTTTAATAATTATTTTAACAACAATTAGTTATATGCAATTATTTATTTTAAGAAATAATATTTAATGCGCTTATCCAACAAAAACTTTTTACAACTTGCTTTTATAAAATTCGTTTTTCAACTGACTCGTTTTTTTACAATTTTTTCATAAAAAACTAATATGATTATTTTTATATTTTGTGCGATCTATTCATTTATCAAAAGTAAAGTAGCGCTATTAAAGTAAGTTTCTACGATTTACTTAATTTATAAAAAGTAAAGTAGTGATAGTAAAGTAGGCACTACAAGTCAGTAGTCTGTATGCTGGCGGCTCTCATTTCGATTTGTTTGGTTTAGGAAGTAAAATCGAAATGCTAATGCGTCCATATTTTGGAAAAAATACACACTCAACCATCGCGTGGATAAGCATCCGGGTTACGCCTTCCAACTAGCTTAAGTGTATCCTTTTGTATAGAATCTGACCCTGCTTTTTTATTGTTTGCGAGCCGGTTAGCTAGTTGGATCGCCTCCTCGGCAATCACTTATGCGATTTCTGTGTATGCCTCAAAGATAGCTCTAGTAAAAGTCAATTGAAAATAGTGCAAGTGCAATAGATCGGGAACATCCCCGAACAGATCTGTATTGTTTTTGGAGCATTTAATTAGAATAAAAAAAAAAAAAATCTTTCAATTCTTAATTCTCTGATCAAAAAAATTTGTATGACAAAGGTGTAGAACAATTTTTTTCACTTAGTGTGATTTTTCCATTTAGACGTTTGAGTTTTGATTAGATTAGACCACAATTCGTCGTAGATTTGATCGGAGCAAAAACCATTCTGAGTAAAAGTTGTGGAGCACTAATTGTCATATCACTCTCTCCAATTGCACTGCAGCCCAAATCGAGCCTTGGCCTCCTGACCTTCAGGTTTCTTAACATTTTTTCATTATTTATTGTGGAAGAGTTGTTAGACCTTCGCACAACCCTCTATCTTCGAATTTTTCCTTTTCGTAGATTGAGGTGACCAAGGCATACCCAAGCAGGCAGTGTGCTGGAATAATGCGTTGACCGGGATTTGAACTCACGACCCGCGCATTGTAGACCAACATACTACCCTTGTCATATCAACTGTAGTTATGTTCGCATATTTTCTTCTCTTCTAATTGAAGGTGGCACTATCTTTGACTGCATTCTGGTTGGTAGTACTTCTATCGTTGCGGAGCATTGACTTAAAAACAAATGGGCAACTGGTTATCCAGACTAAGGGACAGTTTCATAACAACTTTGCGATTTTGCTTTTCCACAAATAAATAAGAAATATTTTGCGAATTAAAGAATATTACAATTGATTGGAAGAGCAAAATACACTAAATACATTGAAATGTTAGGAGTTTGTGCAGAGAGATAGAGCGCAAAAATTTTAAATTGTGCACACAAATTGCAAATAATCCTCTTTTGATATCCGTTATCAGCTTAATATGCAGGTATTAAATTCGATCAATCGATACAGTAACGTGATGTGGAGCGATTATAAAATCAAAGAAGAAGTTTAAATTTTCCTAATCATTACAAAGTGGGATGGTTTTTATTTGTGAAATATGGCGATCAGTATTTATCGAAATATAAATACATCTAAAGAAAATATTTAAACAAGACAGTTCAAAATTGTAATCCATTAAAACTCAATGCAAACAATACTAAGTAAACCATTTTTGTGTTCAAATAACTCACTTCTGAACACCATTTATAAGTTCCAAGGAGGAGTTCTATTTTTAGGCTTTCGATTTATAAATGTTTTTTCATGTCGACAACCTAAGCCGTGTTTTTTGTTTTTGTTTTTTTTTTTTCAAAACAATACTAACATGAATTTTATTTTCATGAATTTATGATATAAAACCTTGCGCAGCAGTTACATTTCGACAAATAGTGACTCGAAAAACAAATAAAGCTTCTTGAAACAACCATAACACCTGAGATAAGTATACCTTCAATTTCCATCTTAAACAGAAAATTCAGCTTTATCTCACGGAAAATGTTCTCAAGAATAATGCGATTTCTTATGAAGGAGTGTTTCTTGATAGAAATAAGTTTATTCAAGTGCGGGTTGTACCTACCTGCAGTATAAGTTACTCCATACAGAAACGTTAAGACAAGAACTAGTTTACCTTTAAAGGATGAATTTATCTTTTGCAATGTAAACGGTCCAAAGTTCATGTATGATAAAAGATTTCCAGGAAGATGACTACATGCAATACTGCATAATATAAGACACCTCCTAGAAGTATCCATTATACCCAATCTGCCCGGTAAATGTATAGAGTGCTTCTATATGGGATGGGTATGCTATTCGAATAGTTTACGTCAAGACTATTGCACCGAGATCATCGATTGAAAAGCGCTCGTTATTTAGACTTTTTCAGAAGTATCGTTGAGCTTAAGCCGTGCTAGGTGGTGATTTAAAAAAAAAAACTGATGGGAATAGAGAGGGTCAAAGAGCTTGATAACTGATTCTCCGTTTAACTAAAATCTTAATTGCAACAATGAACAGGTTGATTGCGCAATATCCTATTTCAAAGCACCGTCAAATTGTATTCAACTTGATTGGAAAAAAAATCCTGTTTTACTCATCGCAATTGTCTTCGGCTTGAATAGATTGAGAAATATAAGCTTGTCATTGTCATGTCGGATGCAGGATATCGTCAACAATTGTTGGAATGACTTGGAAAGAACTTGCCGTACACTTACGTGAGGCAGAAATCAAAGAAAACTTATCCTCGACAATGGATAAACGACAATATTTTGCCACCCTTTTTGTATGGAAAATTTCGAAACCGTGCACTTCTCATTGATGTTGTGTCAGAAACTTGTGTCATGTTATCATTGAGCTAGAAAATTGCTTCGTTATAGATGCTACAATGTCGTGGCGTCGTTTGTTTGAAATATACAATTCATACGAATAGTACATTCAACCACTAATTGGCAGGGCTCCTTTTGTATATATTAATACTTACCTACTTACGATTTCTTGTGAATACTTCAAAAAATAGAAGCAATTAAATTCAATTTATTTTCGTTCCTGGCCTTTTCAAAAGAAAATTATATCACTACCTTATGAATTGTATTTTCAGAAACTAATGTTGCTATAGTTTCAGTTTTAGATAGAAGGACCTTTATACCACTTATGGATTTTCACGTAATCATGCAACGACTCCATATATTATTATTATCGCATTAATGTACGTAGCTTACAAATCAGTTGAGCGAACATGGGAACTGACGACAACAATAACATCCAGTGAAGAAAATTAAGACATAGCTTTCTATCACTTGAAGAGCATTTTATTATTTTGCGTTTATTTGCATGTTTGTAGTAAAACGACAGGATGTCAGAGAGAAAGATTTGAATTTCTTAATAAGGAATTTTTCAATGAGATTCAATTTGCTTTAACCAGATTGCTTAAAATTAATATTTTTGAAGTAGTTCTTGGAATTAAATATTTATATACTTTAGATGAAATCTGAGGTTAATATAAGTTTGCCGCAAAGTTTGTAATGCTAAGAAATAAAGCTCGGAGAAAAAAATTAATGATACCGAATTTAATATTATCAGACAATGATCTCCAAATTTTAACTCCGTTAGGAAGTCAATCAATGTAGCTGTGGCAGTGCTGAAGACCAGCTTCAAGTAAAAATAATTTGGATTCTTTCTCGTTGGAAAGCTGTAGAACGACCAAATCGTTTTGGGAAGAACCGATTACAAATATCGCAGCTCAGCTGATTATAGCATAACTATTGTCAGCCTGTCAATACGTGCTTAAGCTCATCGTATTCCGGGAGCGGATTTCGAGCGACAGCCTTTGCAGAAGTTGCGAGGAAGATGAAGTATCTATCGAACATTTGATAATGTCCACAAATCTCCAATAGTAATTTCCTTTCTTTAGACTCTACATTCTTCTCAGACAATCTCAGAGGCGTCAAACATTCGAACCGGCTTCGGTTCGTAAACCTCAAATCTCAAAACTGGATGTCCGTCCATTTGTCCATTCGCTCTCTAGATCGAGAATGCATTAATCTAGAAAAGTCAAATTTTGTACGCGTCGTTTTTGACAAAAACAAAGTAATGTCAAGTTTGTGAAATCGCTTCAACTCTCCTATCCCCTCCCTTACAAAATGACACATTTTCAATAATCAGATTTTCTAGAAAACGATAGAAGCTAGTAAAGCTTTAAATTTAGAATATTTTCATTATAGTTTCAATCTAGGGTATAAAAGTGGTTTAAATCCACCAACTCCTTCCACCATCTCCCATACAAAATATAATTTTTCATTAAATACTCTAAACCAATTTAATAAGTACGTATACAATTAACCAAGCTGAAATTGTGCACTAGATATTTAATTAGCAATATACGTACGATCAAAAGAATTAACCGATTAACTTCACTTCTTCTACCTCCTCCCATACAATATGACACAATTTCACAAAAATCTCCTAACATGCGATTTTCTTCAAAAGTAAGAATGCTATTAATCGGAAATTAAAAACGTGTCAATTGCATGACATTTTTAGTTCTTTCTGAAGATGACTAAAATTCCTCCAATTTATGTAACACTTTCCGTACAAACTACACAGTTTCACTAAGCTCAGTACACTAATTTTCTCAGTGGAACGTATTAAATTTTTGTAGCTTACATATTGTATAAAACATTTGATAGCAACTCTTGCATGATGTGAAAAAATTAATCCGATTACCGATGTAATCCCTTCTACCACTACTCATACAAAATTGTTTAAATAGCAAAAACATTTATTTCATCTAGAGTAGAGTCACTTCATGCAAGAAGAAGAAGAGACATACTGTATGAGAGTCTGGCAGGGTCTAGAATATTCCACCTTGGGCGTCGATTCCCCTTCTTACATAACTTTTTCAGGTATGGGTAGTAACGCCCCCTCTACTCTTCTTACAAAGTTATTAACCGAAACCATTTTAGCTCAGACACGAAAAACTCAGTTTTACAGACGAGGTGTTAACAATCTATAAAAATATTACACCCAACTTATTGACTTGTTGGGAGATACTTTAATACTAGGATAATAAGCTAAAGTGTCCACATCACCATATTTTATTCATTATCTCATAGTTTTGTTAGAAAGTTTTTTGAAAATAAAGAGATTCCAAACATGTCTAAACAACATTTATTAACTTCACAAAATCTACTTTGTTGAAATCTAAATTGAATGCGCTCAAAGCTCTTCTGCAATTAAAACATTAAAATCGGATCCCGAACTCCATAAAGTAAACGAAACACTACAAAATTCACTTAGACGCCTCGTTTTCCGAACTTTGTTACTCGCTTATTTTTTCAAAAATAACGGACATAAAAATGTTTCCCTATTGCGAACACACAAAAATTACCAAGAACCAATGTCCCGTTTTTATAGCAAGCGAAAACTCAAACCTACGGCTTGTTTGGTTGAAAGTAAAGATAGCAGCACTGCAAACCAACGATATTTTCTTAGGAGTGCTTTGGTGTATTAGTATACCATCAAGCACTCTTAATAAACGTGTCTTGGATATGAGATTCCCCGCTAGAGCTCACTAAGAGTGCTTTCCATTCTAACCGAGGGTGGTTGCCTTTACTTAAAATAAATCCTAGACAATATCTATGAATTATTTTACATGCGATGTTTACCTAGTCGTGCCATAAGTTCTGTCACACGTATATGGGCAATTTTTGTATAAATGAAAAAGAGTTTTTGACAAAGGAAAATATATTTTATTTTGGCATACTAATGGAAGTAAAATAAGCAACAAATTATTCAAAGTGGCCGCCTTTAGCCTTAACACAGCTCTTTAATCTGTTGGGCCAGTCATCGATAGCAGTACGCACTGTTTCTAGCGGAAAATTAGCTCCTGCTTCTGTCAAAGATCGCTTAAGGCTCTCGATATTTGGGTGTCGTCTCGTGCACACCATGGACTCTAACTCCGCCCACAGTTTGTAGTCCAGGGGATTCAAATCTGGGCTCCCAGAAGGCCATTCCGTCGCCCTTATAAACTGTGGAATATTGGTTTCCAACCATGCTTGTGTGGTTCGAGCTTTGTGGGCTGGCGCAGAATCTTGCTGGAAAACCCAATGTCGATTGTTGAATAGCGTAGAGTTCAGCGGCTTCACACATCCCTCCAGGATGTCCGTTTGATAATTTTTCGCTGCAGTTTTTACGCCTTTTTCGCAAAAATGAAGCTCGGTGACCCCTTCGTAGCTGACACCCCACCATACCATGACTGATGCTGGATGATGTCCTCGCTGTACCCTAGTGGCAACTTCTCGGGCTTCTATGGAGCTGTGGGCATACACCTTATCATTTTGGCGGTTGAAATGTTCCTCCACCGTAAAAATTTTTTCATCGGTAAATAAAATTTCTCGATGTTTGTTGTTGCCGTACCACCGAAGGAGCTCTTTCGATCTGGTGCTCCTAATTTGCTTCAACTGCTCAGTCAGCAAATGTCCCGTTGATCGTCGAAAGGCACTCATCCCGAGGTCAGATTTTATGATGCGAGACATACTTCGGGTGGAGATGTTCATCTCTCGAGCCATGATTCGTTGTTTACGAAGCGGATTTCGACGAATTCGACTCTCGACCGCTTTGATGGCAGCAGAAGAACGTACATCACGCGGACGTCCAGAACGAGGTCGATCTTCAATAGTCTGGATCGCGTTATATCTCTGGATCGCACGATACACAAATCTTTGCGTTATTTTTAACGGGCACAACAACTTGAAAATTTCACTCGCGGATTTTCCACACTTATGTAGTGCAATCACTGCAGTTCGGTTTTCTATTACACCCCATTCCATCTTCACACGTTAACGAACACACTTTAAATGACCATCAACTGTCAACAACATTATGACGTTTATAAAACTGGCCGATATTGAAATGTCACTCATAAAATAAAGTTGTTGCGAATGTGAGAAATTATGTGACAGAACTTATGGCAGGACTAGGTATAATCAATATGAAATCTCAGAGTATTATAAAATTGAAATAAAGTTTGTAACAGTAAGCAATAAGGCCTGGAAAAAAAACAATGATACAGAAGTTCATATTATCACTCAAAAATCTCAGAACCGGATGACCGTCAGTCTCTCCGTCTCAACATTCGTCTCTTCTCTAGCTCGAGAACGCGTTGAGCTAGAAAGTTCAAATTTTGTACATGCCGTTTTTCACAAAAAAGTAAGGTAAGGTCAAGTTCGTGAACGGGCCAAATTGCTCCACCCTATCTATCCCTCCCATTCAAAATGAAACAATTTCAGAATTTAGCAATAAACGCAATTTCTAAAAAAGGGTAAAAGCTGTAGATCTGTAATTTTTTTGATTTTAGTCTAGAGTATAAGAATTATTTGAATACCCCAACTCCTTCTACCACCTCCCATACAAACTGTAGTTTTTCATGAAATACTATAAACCAATTTACTCAGTATGTATCAAATTAATCGAACTGAAATTATGCAGTAAATATTTGTTTAGCATTATTAGCTAAACCGACAAATATTACACGATTAGCTTCACTCCTTCTACCACCTTCCACACAATATGACTGGTTTCACAACTATACAAAAAGCCGATTTTGAGTCGATGAAAAGTATAAATGCTACTGATTTAAAGTTTAAGACAAATCAATTGAATAATGCTTGTACTTATTTCTGAAAAATTCATTAAGAACTCCTTCTACCACCTCCCGTACAAACTGCATAATTTTACTAAATCCAATGCACTAATTTTCTCAGTACCTATTAATTTTTGAATTCTAAATTTTGTATAAAGCATTATGATAGCAACTCTAGCGTGAAGTGAAAAAAATTAGTTCAATGTCGTTAACCCGTCTACTACTTCTTCTACAAAATTTCTTAAAATCTAAAAATTTCTCTTTCATCTAGAGTATCGCGTAAAGCCCAATCCTGTTACACATATCTATAATCTAGATGAAACCTGAGAGTGTCATAAGTTTGTCACAAAAATAAGGCTCGGAGAAAAAAATTAATGATACAGAAGTTCTTAATATCATCCGAAAATCTCAAAACCGGATGTCCGTCTGTCCGTCCGTGTCCTTCCTAGCTCAAGAACGCGTTGCGGTACAAAGTTCAAATTTTGTATATGTCGTTCTGTTTTTTTTTTTCAAAAAATAAGGCTAAGCTCGTGAACCGGCCAAATACGGCTCCACTCCTTCTACTCCCTCTCATGCAAAATGACTCAATTTCGGAATTTTACCATTAACAAATTTACTCAAAAAGTGTGAAAGCTTTAGATCTGAAATTCAGAACGTATTGTTGCGAGCTAGGGGATCGCCGATTTCAAAGGAAAGCACAATTCGTTTAAAAACAATGAATAATTTTATTTAATCGCACTTTTCTTTATTTCTTGATCACTTTTAATTAATTCGCACTATATTCGCCGATTTGGCAATGCCGTCTTTCGCTTACTTGTACCGATTCGCGTTCTTCCACCGATAGGTGTCGCCAAAATGACTAACTCGTTGTCTGAAAGTTGGCGGATATTTATAATAAGTCTCCCAGACAGGTGTCGTTGTGTGTGTGTGTCTAGAATGATTGCCTACATTGTGGAGCTCGGTAGAAGTGTCTGGAAACATGTTTATAGCGTTTTACATGTTGATGGACTTTTCTCGGTGTTTCTGGCAACATCCAAATTGCGTGATTGCAAGATCTATAACATTACCCTCTCCTTAGTCCCTGTTCGTCCCGAACAGAGTCGTTCACTTCCTCAATGGCACCATGGTACTTTGTTAATCGGTCGAGATGTAACACTTTCATTTTAGTGCGGGGTTTATGATGTAGTTGAATCCGATAGACGACATCATTTAACCGGTTGATGATCTGGTAAGGGCCTTCCCAGTTTCGCTGTAGTTTCGGCGATCTGCCCTTCTGTCGTTTGGGATTGTATAACCAAACCAAATCGCCCTCTGGGAATCCTGATGAGTTCGCCCGTTGATCATACCTCGTCTTCATGCGGTCGGACGCCAAATCAATTTTATCTCTGACCAGGTTATAAATTGTCTTTAGTCGACATCGAAGATCCGAGACTTAATCTTTAGCATTGGTTGGTTGGTCTGGTGGCACTCCAAACATTAGCTCCGCAGGGACTCGAATATTTCTTCCGAAAATGACTCGGGACGGAGTTTCTCCTGTTGTTGAATGCACCGATGTTCTACAGGCCATTAAAAATAGAGGGATGTGCTGGTCCCAGTCCTGTTGCCTCTCGCTGACGAGCTTGGATAGGTTTGAGTTCAATGTCCTATTGAAACGTTCCACCATTCCATCAGACTGTGGGTGTAATGGAGTTGTCCTCGTTTTGTTTATTCCCAACATTTGGCACACGTGTTTGAATATTTGAGATTCAAAATTGCGCCCTTGATCGGAGTGTAGTTCGCGTGGCGCTCCAAATCTGCTCACCCAGTTGGTAACAATTTGTTCTGCGACGGTTACTGCTTCTTGGTTTGGAATTGCGTAAGCTTCAGGCCACTTGCTGAAATAATCAATGACCACTAAAATGTAGCGATTACCATTTTCTGATTCCGGGAATGGTCCAGCAATATCCACAGCAATTCTCTCGAATGGGACTCCCACGTTGTATTGTTGCATGTCTCCCTTTGATCTGCGGTGTGGGCCCTGACTCGATGCACACGTAGTACATTTACGGCACCAGTTTTCGACATCATCTCGGAGATGGATCCAATAGAACCTTTCTCGTATCTTTGCCAAGGTTCTGTTTACTCCCAAATGCCCACCGGAGGTACCTCCATGATATTCCTTCAAAACCTCCTCGACTTTACAATGCGGGACGATGGTTTGCATGTGATACGACTTTCCATCAGCGTTCTCCCATTTCCGTTTTAATAATCCGCCGTCTAGGTGAAGGGAGTTCCATTGTGCCCAATAACACTTTAAGGTTTCACTGAATTGTGAGATGTCTTTCCACTCAGGCCGTTTCATTTCGTCCTTCCATGCCATGATCGGTGAAATATCTGGATCTTTACGTTGGGCATCTTCCAGTTCTTGCTGATTCCATCCAGTCTTTGGTTCGGTCGTTATCCTCTGAATGGTTTCTCCGGCTTCTTTTCCTTCTACACGGTGACAATGCTTGCAGTTCGGTGGACAAGGACGACGTGAAAGCGCATCGGCATTTCCGTGGATTCTTCCTCTTCGATGAACAATCTCGAAATCGTAGGATTCGAGCCTTTCGATCCATCTGGCTACTTGGCCTTCGGGGTTCTTAAACTGAAGTAGCCATTTAAGCGATGCGTGATCCGTTCGAAGAAGGAACTTTTGACCATAGAGGTATTTGTGAAAATGTTTTGTTGCTTCTACTATGGCTAGTAGCTCTCGGCGAGTTACGCAATAGTTCCTTTCTGATTTTGAGAGTACTCGGCTGTAGTAAGATAGCACTCTCTCCTGCCCATCGATCTCTTGTGATAGTACTGCTCCGATACCGATATTGCTGGCGTCAGTGTCTATGATGAAACCATGACCTGGTTTTGGATACGCCAGAACTGGGGAGTCGCAGAGTTGGTCTTTTATCCTCTCGAATGCTTCCTGGCACTCTTGACTCCATGTAAATGGCTTCCCTTTTTCTGTTGACTGATGCAGACATTTCGCCGTGTTAGCAAAGTATTTTACAAATCGTCGGTAATATGTCGCTAAGCCTAGGAAGCTGCGCAACTGGTGTTTATCACTCGGAGTAGGCCAATTTTTCACCGCCAGTATCTTCTCCGGATCTGTCTTTACGCCATCAGCTGAAACGATGTGACCCAAGTACTTGACTTCTGCACTAAACAAAGTGCACTTTTTCGGACTCAGTTTTAATTTTGCCGCTCGCAGCCGCTGGAAGACTTCCTGCAGATTTTTCAGATGTTCCTTGAATGTTCTGCCGATAACGATCACATCATCCAGGTAAACGAGACAAGTTTTCCAACTCAGGCCACGCAAAACGAATTCCATTAGTCTTTCAAACGTAGCTGGAGCATTGCACAAGCCAAATGGCATTACGATGAATTGCCACAGTCCACTGCCGACAGAGAATGCTGTTTTCTCTCTATCTTTTTCATCTATCTCCACTTGCCAGTAACCACTTTTCAGATCCAACGTCGAGAACCATTTAGCATCAGCCAGGGTGTCCATGATATCGTCGATTCTTGGTAGTGGATAGCTATCCTTTTTCGTAACATCATTCAGTCGCCTGTAGTCCACACAAAAACGGGTACTGCCGTCCTTCTTCTTTACCAGCACTACTGGCGATATCCACGGGCTCTTTGATTCTTCGATGATTCCCTGATGCTCCATAGTTTTGACCATTGAATTGACTTCTCTTTGTTTCGCTAATGGTACTCTTCTTGGAGGTTGACGTATCGGTGTAGCACTTCCGGTATATATACGATGTTTCACTAAGTTTGTTCTGCCATAGTCGTCATCACCGGTGGAAAAGACGTCGCTAAATCCTTCGATTAGATCTACTGCTTGCTTGTGTTGTTCTCTTCTAAGTTTGCTTGACTGAAGAAGTGTTGATGTTACATTGTCCTTCCTTCTTGGCTTATTTTTAGAGGGTACGTCATGTGGTTCTGCCTTGTCGATACTCGTGACCGCCGATATTGGTTCACAGCTGCCAATTACATCTCCTTTCTTTACGCTGGTAGTGCTGTCCGCAACGTTCAGGACTCTTATTGGTACCATCATCTTCTCATTCCTTTTTACGAGCGTTTTTCCTAGTATTAGACTTCGTAATGCAGGTGTCGTTTCCGGTTCTATGAGGTAGAATCGGTGGTTCCCGGGATCACCATCGAGCTCTGCCCAAATAACATTCTCAGATGACTTTGGTATATCCGCATCTTCGCACAATACAACTCGTAGCTTTGTTGTGTTGGATGATGTTATTTCCATCGGGATTTCAATATTCCGCCACTTCATTATTCGTTGTCCTAAGTCCAGCTGGATACCGTGTGGTTTCAGAAAATCCATTCCAAGGATACACTCATCGGTAATGTCAGCTACCACGAATACATGCGAGAAGGTCAAATCCCCAAGCTGTATGTCACGAGCTATTTCTCCATGGACCGTTGTAGTTTCTCCTGTAGCAGTGCGAAGTGCGTACTTCTTGGTGTTGTGAAGCCAAGTACGATCTACAAGGTCAGATCTTAGCACTGACCGTGTTGCGCCTGTGTCGACTGTTATGATGCAGTTTAATTTGCCGACTCGACCACTCATACATAAGTCGTTTTCACAACGATGTAGTCGAGAAACTGCGATGATGGTTCCGGGGGCATCGATTCTACCAGCCAACTTCTGCCCCATGAAGTTGGCCTTTACTCGTTTCCCGGACTGTCATTAGGCGAAGCGTGCTCTTGTGACGGTTCGCCCCTTCCTCCTCTTTGTTTAGCAGCGCAGCCGGAACAGTAGTTGATCGCTTTTCTGGGTTTGCGGCAGTCGCGTCTTAAGTGTCCTGCCTGTCCACAATTCCAGCATCGGGGAGCACCAGATCCTTCGCTCCGCTTGGTGTACTCGGCTTTCTGGCACACACATTCTTCTACTATTTCTCGAACTCGATAGTTACTCCGCGAGCTTTGCTTGGCAGCTTCGAACGTCAGCCCATATACTAAGGTTTCGCCAATCGTTTTCTTACCTGCCAGTTTTAACGCCTGTTGCAGCTCTCTGTCCTGTACAGCATTGTTAAATGCGAAAACAGCTGTATCGTTGCATTGCTCTGTTTGCGCATTAGGCAGCGATAATAGTGTGAGTCGTTCAATATCGCGTGCCAGCTCTTGAAGTGTTTCACCATTCTTTTGAGTTCGGTTATACAGTTGAGTTTTGTAGATCTCTCGCATGTGGTCACTGCCGTAATGAAGATCCAATGTCCGGACTAACGTTGAAAAATCTTGTTGTTGATCCTGCGGAATCGTTTGAAGAACTTCTGCTGGTGGACCTCTTAACGCCAATATAAGAGCCGTTCCTCGTTCCAGATCATTCCAATGGTTGTTTCTTGCGGCAGCCTCAAATTGGGTCTTATAAATAGCCCACAGTGTTTGTCCATCGAAGATTGGAGCCTTGAGACCCTTGTGCGCAACATGCTCTGTCTTGATGACTCCGGTCGCTTTTACATTATCGAAGTCCTTTTTTAGGCGTTCGACTTCTTCTTCGAAGACTCGAAGTTTCTTCTCTACGTTTTCTTCTATTGCTTTACCCATGGTGTCTATTTTATTATTTTGTAGTTCCAATTTATGGTTGAGGTCCCTTGAGGTCTCATCTAATTTCTGGTTAATGTCCGCAGATTGTTGTTTAATGTCCACCGATTGTTGTTCAAATTTCTGATGCATATCCGCTGATTGTTGTTCTAATTTCCGATTCATGTCCGTTGTCACAGCTGATTGTTGTTCTAATTTCCGATTCATGTCCGTTGTCACAGCTGATTGTTGATCTAATTTGTTCATCATTTGCTGCATTAACTGTGTTAAAGCATCCGTTGCACCAGAACACTCATCTCCACGAGCTTCTTTGATTTGGAACTCGAAACTATCTGCATCCTCACCCTCAGCCTGGAGTGTCTCGATCATACGGCTGACAAGTTCAGACTTGCTCCCTGTCGTAGGTAACTCGCGTCTACTGAGCTCTTCCTTCAGCTCCGCTAATTTTAAGTCCTTTAAATAACGCGGCATTTTCACTACCGATTATTTTAAGTTTTTCCGCGATCCGAATTCACTTAAATTTTCTCCACTAATTAAAGTCACTGCTCACTAAAGCACTCGAGAATATTCGATTTCACAAAACTCTCACTGTCCGTTCGAGAATTTTAGTTCCGCGATTTTACTTCGCTAATTAAAGTCACTGTTCACTAGAGCACTCGAGAATATTCGATTTCGCAAAATTCTCACTGTCCGTTCGAGAATTTTAGTTTCACTTTTCCGCTCTCACAAAATTATCCGTTCCGTGAATTTTTAATTTCACTCGCGATTTTTAACCCGAATTTATCTTTGAAATCCCACTCTTCTGACACCAATTGTTGCGAGCTAGGGGATCGCCGATTTCAAAGAAAAACACAATTCGTTTAAAAACAATGAATAATTTTATTTAATCGCACTTTTCTTTATTTCTTGATCACTTTTAATTAATTCGCACTATATTCGCCGATTTGGCAATGCCGTCTTTCGCTTACTTGTACCGATTCGCGTTCTTCCACCGATAGGTGTCGCCAAAATGACTAACTCGTTGTCTGAAAGTTGGCGGATATTTATACTAAGTCTCCCAGACAGGTGTCGTTGTGTGTGTGTGTCTAGAATGATTGCCTACATTGTGGAGCTCGGTAGAAGTGTCTGGAAACATGTTTATAGCGTTTTACATGTTGGTGGACTTTTCTCGGTGTTTCTGGCAACATCCAAATTGCGTGATTGCAAGATCTATAACAGTATTATTTTTATGAAAGGAATAAAATTAATTTAAATCAAGTCACTTCTTCTACCACCTTCAATACAATTATTTTTCTTCAAAACCGTCAAAACTAGCGGCTTTAAATTTTGAGAAAAGTATACTATTATAAATATCATTCATATCGAAAAATTTGGTTTAGATTCGAGTGCTCCTTCTACCCCCTCCCATACAAATGCACAATTTTGGTGAATGCATTTAGTCGATTTTCATTGAAACTAGAAAAGGTACAAACTTAAAATTTTGCCACAATTTGTCACTTAATAATTACATTAAATGCTAAAAAAATGCGAACTTCGCTTCACTCCTTCTACCACCTCCCATACAAATTTTGTAAAATTGTATTGCAAATTCAAGAAAAGTATTTCTCCTTCGAACGTACGAGTAACAAAGCAATGGGACTAGGATGTTGATAAGCATATTTCAAATCATTCAAAACTTCCCACATTCTCTTCCACCTCCCATACAAACGCCATAAATTCAGACAAAAATTGTTAAATTTCTGCGAAAATTATGAAAGCTCCAAACTTAAATTCAGCATGAAACATTTTGTATCATACGTTTGGTGTTCTATACAAAAATTACAAATCTCCCTCCTCTGTTTTTACCACCTCCCATACAAATGTCACTATTCACTATTCGGAAGAATTTGAGATGACATATTTTCCGGTACAACAAACTCTTTCCTATTTCATTGAGAGTATCATATGATTGGGCTTTACGCCCAATTACAATTCTGTTATGTTTTTTATTTGGCACCGGTAATATTTGTGATGAATTTATCGAATTCAAAGGCGATAGAAGAGAATTTAAATGACAGCACAACTTCTCTTGGCCCACAAGTCAGATAAATATTGGATAAATGAGAATAGCTTATTTCTGCGCTTGAAATTTATTGACAGACAATGGCTTAACACCTTTCTTTGGAAACATTCTAACTTATTTAGTTAGATCGTTATCATAAAAAAGGGTTTACCAAAGACCGAAAAAGCACGATTAATAATGTAGAACAATCCGTTAATCAATTTTCAAAATCAAAGTGCTCCAAATATTTTATCCACAGAAATTAGTATATATCAGTGAAATAATTTTTGCTTAATCGTACAGCCGGCAGTCTGCTTGTTAATGCATTTTTTATGCAAATGGTAAGAATCTAAGAGACAATCTGAGTTGCTCATCAATACTGCAGTATCTAAAGGTTTATTTGATCTATAAATCTTCTTTTAAATGCAAATCACCTTACTAATGGGTGATAGCACTATATTGTTACATGCAGACCTGGCAGCCCCGCCGCTCGATCTCTCTCGAATAGACAAGAATTATGTAGAACAGTATATTCCACTATGTAGAAAGCCACAATTAAGGATCTAGAGCTTTCCAGTATAGTTTAGTTTTTTTATATACACCGAAGGAAGCTTCGAGAACAGTCATGAGTATGAAGAGACGTATAAAAGCACGGAAGCTTTCAGCGAGAGAGTTAGTCAGCGATTTTTATTACGGAAGACGCGAACCAATGAAAGCGATAGAAAAGTACGCGGCGGTATTGCCATATAGTGCGAATTAAGCGGGAAATTGAATTAAAGTGCGAATAAATAAATTATCACTTATTTTTTTAAACGAATTGTGTTTTTACTTGAAATTCCGGCGAACCCCTAGCTCGCAACAATATATTCAAACATTCAAGATTTAATGAAATGTGGAATCTACAGAAATTTACCAATTTAAAACTGCTTCCTTAAATCTTAGTTTTTTATTTTTTATTTGTTATCATATCTACATATTCTGTATTTTGCTACTTTTTTCAAAAAACGACGGTTACCTACGACGGTTGCCTCATTTAACTATTGAACTAATCGCATATGATTAATAGTGACACCAGTAACCAAAAATTAATTTTTGCAATGAAAAGTATCATTTACTTTTAGTCTGTTTTATACAATTGACACATAGCGCAGCTAAATTATAATTAAGGCCTTAATTATCATTAAACGGCTGTAAAATTCTGAAAATGTGTCATGGGAGGGGGTAGAGGGAGTGAAGCTAATAAGTTTATTTAATTTTATTTTGATGTTAGTAATAATTCTAAATAAATATTTAGTGTGGAGTTTCATCTCGATAAGTCTTAAACATACTGAGTAAATTGATTAATATTATTTAATGAAAAAATGTAGTTTGCAATGGAGGTGGTAGAAGAAATAGGGCGATTTTATACTGTGGATTTATCATAAAAATAATACATTCTAAATTTCAGTTCTATAACTTTCATGCTTTTTGAGAAAATCTGAGTATTGCGTAATTCCGAAATTGAGTCATCCATTTCGACGAAAATGGATACTATTACTAAAGCTTACGATTTTAATCTTAACGAAAACGAGGTTATAATAGTCATTTAACGGGCACCATCGATATTCAATGAACTCGAACAAAAATATATTAAGTTTAATAAAAGTCAAATCCCTCGACAGTTTTAGCAAACAAAATTAGAAGATTTATTAATAAGAACATTTGTTATCGGTTGCTTCTCATTTTTTTTCTTAGCACGTATGCTTTGGTTACACGAGATTCCTAAACTAGTAACATACACCTTCGCTATACAAGTAAAGTATTCGAAAATTGAAAAATCAGATATTTTCTGGTACGATTCTAAATTTTTTGCACACTCTATTATTGTTGTATGTCTTGAAGAATTTCTAATATCCGTCCACTCCTTCTTTCCTCGTGCTATCGGTTATTATTGAATCATATTTTATTAAAGATAAAAGGACCACTTTTCAAAAATAAGTCAATTTTCAAGACGCGGTAGATTTATTACTTGGGACACCCGCCCAAAAATTATCCACCAAGAAATTCGGACTGACCAGAACTTTAAGATTCAAGAATCTTCACAGCGACTGGCATTCAAAACAAGCACAAATATAAAATTGTGCCATCAAATCGATTTCCACATGAATTATCTTAAAAGTTGGCAATACTTGTAGAAAACGATAGATCAAAGCACATTGCTCAAAAATGAATATTGGTATGAAGGCCACTAGCAGAGCTCGATGATTTTACCATGAATGGGCCATGAGTGTTGTATAAACAATTTTCAAACTACATCTCGCTGGATGATTTTTCTCCAACGAACTTTTTAGCCTTTCGTGTTAGAAACGTTCTTTGGATTGTCTGCAGTGCTTGATGGGAGTATTGCCCAAATTTTTCCTACGTGAATTTAAATGATCTCTCTAACTAAACTCATTGACAATTAAATTTAAGTTTTGTAAATATTACATAGGCGAAATGAAAGGGAAGCAATGCTTTTCTTGCTTCAATGGATGCTACACCACTGCAACTCTTATTATTTTGAGTGTGCGTGCAAATTATTTAAATCAAAACTTTATTTGGCATTTAGCTCTCAATTTTCTTTAAGTATGAAGTTGTTGTTTGTTGTTTTCTTAAAATATTTAGAAATGGTAGTCATAAATTGAAAATAATTACAAAGAAATGAACTTTACTTTCATCAAGGTCTGTAACAAATATATATGGTACTACCATGGTCAAAATTTACGATGCTCAAGTTATTTTGCACATTTTTTGAGATAGCTGATAAATTTCAAAGCCTAGTGCCTACTATTTTCGAAAATATTGATTTTATTTATTATTCAATAGAAATCATAAGAATATGTTTCTTGGCAAAAATAACAAGATATCGCGATATTATTGAACGTAATAAAATAATTAATTGTTCGGGTAAACATAATAATTATTACCTTGTTTTGCGTATTACTTAGATCTATTTCGTCTTCTTCTGCAATGGCACTACAGCCCAAATCGGACCTTGGCCTCCTGACATTCAGGTTCCTTAACATTTTTCATTACTTATTATGGAAGGATTGTTAGCCCTTCGCACAACCCTCTTTTTACGAATTTTTAATTTTTTTTTTTTTAAATTCGTAGATCGAGGTGACCAAGGTATATCCAAGCAGTCTATGTGCTGGAATTATATATTGCATCGACCGGGATTTGAACTCGCGACCTTCACATTATAAGACCAACACGCTACCCACTAGGCTACACCCTAGCTAGATCTATTCCGTGGTTATCCCGAAATAGAAATGTATTGAAATAGAATGTTGTTAAATTCGAATTGAATTAACAATCAATTTTATTTAATTGTTTACTGGATGTTACACAATTTAGTTTATATTTTATGCCAAAAATTCTTACTGTTGTAAAAAAATTCAGCCAAAAGCAGCTGGATATTTTCGAGGAATTGAAAGATACTTTCATTCAATCGAAAAATTTAATATATATGTATGTATATATATATATTTTTTTTTTGATAACAAATTTTGTATGCGTATCTACTAACATGGAATTCCTATCTTTCTTGAATTAAACTTGAGGAAGGTCGTTGAATATCAAAGCTTATTTCGTATCAAGATTTGCAGACAGATTGACTTTAATAATAATTTAGTACTGAACTTAGTTTTTCATTAGAAGTAAAGATGATAAGAAATTTTTAGAGTATCAAAATTTTATTGAATAATAAAGTAATCGAATTAGTCGCGTAAACATAATAATTGTAACGTTATTTTGGTTTTATTATACTCTAGATTGCATCTGAAAGTATTATAAGTTTGCTCTAAGGTTTGTAACGCCAAAAAATAAGGCTCGGAGAAAAAAATGAATGATACAGAAGTTAATATTATCACTCAAAAATCTCAAAACCGGATGTCCGTCCGTCCGTCTGTGCGCGCTCTAGCTTGAGAACGCGTTGAGCTAGATAGTTCAAATTTTGTACACGTCGTTTTTGATAAAAAAGTAAGGTCAAGTTCGTGAACGGGCCAAATCGCTCCACCCCTTCTACCCCCTCCCATACAAAATGACACAATTGCGCAATTTGACAAAAAACGGATTTACACGAAAAGTATGGAAGCTATTGGCCTGAAATTTGGAATATGTTACTATTATGATAATATTAATCTACGGTATAAAAATTTTGCGTGTCATCCCCCTCCTTCTACCACCTCCCATACAAACTGTACTTGTCATGAATTTATCCAAGCCAATTTACTCAGTGTGTATAAAATTTACCGGGCTGAAATTGTGCACCAAATATTTATTTTAAATTGTTAGTAAGCCCAAAAAAATTTAGACAACTAGCTCACCCCTTCTACTCCCTCCCATACAAAATGACACAATTTCGCAATTTGACAATAAATGGATTTTCTCGAAAAGTATAAAAGCTATTAGTCTGAATTTTGGGATATATTACTTTCATAATGATTTTAATCTACAGTAGAAAAATTATTTGCGTCCTCTTTCTGCTTCCACCCCCTCCCATACAAACTGTACTTTTTCATGAAATGCTCTAAGACGATTTTCTCAGAACATATAATATTTATCGAGCTCACATTTTGTAATAAATACTTAATTAGTATTATCACTACGATCAGAAAAAATTATTTTATTAGCTTCACTACTTCTACCCCCTCCCATACAATATGACACAGTTTCACAACTTCACAAAAAATCGATTTTCTTGAAAAGTATGAATGGTACTAATCTGAAATTTAAGGGTTGTCAATTTTATAATATTCCTAGTTATTTCTAACTCACTAATTTTCTCAGTCCCCAGTCAATTTTTGGAGTAAGCATTTTGTATAAAACATTTTTATAGCTACTGTAGCATGATGGGGAAAAAATTAGTTCAATGCTATCACCCCTTCTAACACTTCCCATCCAAAATTTCTTGGGATGACAAAAAATTCTATTTCATCTAGAGTATCGTAAGATTGCGCTATATGCGCAATCGTAGCCCTGTTATGTTTATACTCTAGATGGAATCTGAGAGTATTATAAGTTCGCTCTAAGGTTTGTAACGCCAAGAAATAAGGCTCGGAGAAAAAAATGAATGATACAGAAGTTAATATTATCACTCAAAAATCTCAAAACCGGATGTCCGTCCGTCCGTCCGTCCGTCCGTGCGCTCTCTAGCTTGAGAACGCGTTGAGCTAGAAAGTTCAAATTTTGTACACGTCGTTTTTGACAAAAAAGTAAGGTCAAGTTCGTGAACGGGCCAAATCGCTCTACCTCTTCTACCCCCTCCCATACAAAATGACACAATTACGCAATTTGACAATAAACGGATTTGCTCAAAAAGTATAAAAGTTATTGACCTGAAATTCAGAGTATATTACTTTTATGATAATATCAATCTATCACATAAAAATTGTGCGTGTCCTCCTCCTCCTTCTGCCACCTCCCATACAAACCGTACTTATCATGAATTACTCTAAGCCAATTTCCTCAGTGCTTATAAAATTCAGCGGGCTGAAATTGTGCACCAAATATTTATTTAAAATTGTTAGTAAGGTCAAAAAAAATGAGATGATTGGCTTCACCCCTTCTACCCCCTCCCATACAAAATGACACAATTTCGCAATTTGGCAATAAATGGATTTACTCAAAAAGAATAAAAGCTATTGGTCTCAATTTTGGTATATGTTACTTTTTTAATGATTTAAATTTTCAGTACAAAAATTGTTTGCGTCCTCCCTTTCCTTCTACTCCCTCCCATACAAACTACACTTTTTCATGAAATGCTCTAAGCCGATTTTCTCAGAACATATAACATTTGTAGAGCTCATATTTTGTAATAAATATTTAATTAATATTATTCCTAAGATGAGAAAAAAAATATTTGATTTGCTTCACTACTTCTACCCCCTCCCATACAATATGACACAGTTTCACAACTTCACAAAAAATAGATTTTCTTGAAAAGTATGAATGGCACTAGTCTGAAATTTAAGGGATGCCAATTTTATAATATTCCTGGTTATTTCTGAAAAAATCATTAAAATCCCCCCACTCTTTCTACCACCTCCCATACAAACTGCACATTTTCAATAAATCAAACTCACTAATTTTCTCAGTTCCCATTCAGTTTTTGGAGTAAGCATTTTGTATAAAACATTTTCATAGCTACTTTAGCATGATGGGGAAAAAATTAGTTCAATGCTATCATCCCTTCTAACACTCCCCATACTAAATTTCTTGGGATCACAAAAAATTCTATTTCATCTAGAGTATCGTAAGATTGCGCTTTACGCGCAATCGTAGCCCTGTTATGTTTTTTATTTAATTTTTGGCATTATTCTTCTCACGGCGTAAAAGAAAATTACGATCGTCAAACTTCTGTATTCCGCACAGCTGAACTGCTAAAGCTTGCACATGTTCAAATTGTAGAACTTTGAGTTTAGCACCATACGAACAAGCAGACTTCTAATGCAAACCGCTTATGCTGTATGAACAGGGCTCCAAACACGGCTATTTTAGTGATCTTCTTTTATCCTTCTTCCTCTCCTTCTCCTTCTCCCTCTTCTTGTGCTTCTCCTTCTCGTTTACTTATATTTCTCTTTCTTCTTCTCATTATCCGTCTCTCCGTTCATTTTAGATAATGGCAAAATTATTTATCTGATGGGTGCGGAGTGCTTTTTGGGCATTCTAATGCCAGATGTGATGTCTTTTGTAATTAAGTTCTTAATATACGAAACTTTATTTTTATATTTCTTATTTAAGGAAGAAAATGAATCTTATGCCATTAAAAAGAAGCTGTACCCCAGATATGCCCAAGCCAAAAATCATGCGTATATGTTGCCGTTAAGGCACGTAAAATAAAGTAAAAGTAAAACATGCGAGCTGGATCTCATCTTAGTACTACATGCATCCTATGCTGCTTGAGTTTGATGATCCGACAAGAACTGGAGCTTTTAGATAAGCTTTTATGTAGAAAAAGTGTACAGTTAAAGAATGCTTAATATTAGGCGAAGGCATACTGGAAGTAGACATCGAAGACAAAAACCAACAACAATAATCGCCAAAGCTTTTGAAATTTCATTCGCGCCCAATGCTGCTTAACCTACAACGTGAACATCAAAAATTATGGTAAATTTTTTTAGTATTTAAGGAAAGGGAATAAAACTTATATGTAAGAATTAAGAATTCTTATACAAATAAATTCTAATTATGTCAAAAGCAAAATGAATTTCGTTATTTTGCACACACAATTGGTTGAATTTCGACCACAAGCGTTACTATTTATGATTATTACTTATTTTTTTTACCGCATTACAAATATTAAGTATAGGCATAATAAATTAATAATGTCATAGGTGATTGGGTAATCATTTGTTATAATTGCAAAAAATAAAGATATTTCATTTTCACTCAATTTAATAAATACTGCATTATTTTTAATTATTGTAAAATAATCCGCTATTCAACAAAAATTTAGATAACAACCCGCTTACATGCAATAATAAAAATATAGATAGATAAAAATAAATAATGTTTAATTGATGGAATTATCAATCCAAAAAACTAATAGTAATTAATTTCGTTAGTGTTAGAGTACATAATACACTTCGTAAAACGTTTTTCTATTTGGCATGTGATAAGTAATAACCTGTAAGCGATTAGCAGAGTTATCCTCAAAACATCTTTTTAATGGAAAATTTCACAGCTTTTTTTGAATTGCCAAGTTTCCAAATCATATATTCAACCGTGTGCGATATAACATTAAATAGTGGTCTCATGCCGCATATACTTATATATTCCTATGTCACATCCGTTGACAGTCTTAAGTTACTAATTTTAAAGTGTATCTACTAAATTAGCAGAATAAATGCCAAAAATAAATAAACATTTACCAATTACATTGTTTAAGCTTTATTCAAAGCATACTCTGAATAAATGAAAAATTGAACCAGTTCTTTATTGAAGAATATAAAAGTGAATTATAAAGAAAATTATCTGGTTTCAATTCAGATAATTTTTATCATACAATCTGGTTTAGCAGACACGAAATTTTTTTCTCAATTTTATCTTATATTTTAAAGTGTTCGACATGAAGTACTTAGCAATTTTTATTACAATTTATATTTCGAAAGGTCAGTGAAACTTACTCTAAACGCAATTTGAAATTCTTCATATTTCAATATTTCGCATAGAAATACAAGCAGCTTGCAATAGTACTTATGGATACTTGGCCGCTGAGCAAATTCAATGGACCATCGATTGCCCAGAGTGTGGTGGAAAAGCACAATCGCCCATAGAAATAAAATCGGAAAATGTAACTTAAATCTCTATATAGTTCGAATTTGAATACGTCACATATAAATAATAATAAATTATACAGGCAGTGCCTACAACAATATCACCTTTACTACTAAATGGATACGACAGAGCTCTTCCAAGTCCTTTACGATTTCATAATGATGGAAAAACAGGTCAGCTAGTTTAGTTTATTGCTTATGTATTTTTCTTATTAATATTTTTCAGTTAATATAAAAATTGACCAATCAGCTATCACTAATATGACATTGGTTCCATATATTTCGGGTGGAAATATAAATGGAACGTATCTATTTGAGCAAATTTCATTTCACTGGGGCAAGAGCAATGACGAAGGAGCTGAACATGTTATCGATAGTTCTAGGAAACCGCTCGAATTGCAAATTCAACATCGAAATATTCGATATTCAGCGAGTGAGGCTGCATCGAAACCTGATGGATTCGCTAATTTTGGAGTTTTGTATAATGTGAGTATTGAATAGCTTAACAAGTTATTATTCAGTAGAATATTTCTATAGTAAACAGTAAAGGAATTAAAAAATTTTGGAAACATTTCATTTTTAAAAATATTTTAAAAACTATTTTTAATGAAAAGTTTGCAAAGAAACTGCACTCTATTCGTATTTTCCGATTAAAAATCGAAAAATCTATGCTATTAAATTTGAAACTTTTTCAATATTCGTTTTTTCTCCTGTTAACTCGGATTGGTAAATGTTAACCGGAACAACGTGTGGATGTAGTCTAGTGGTGAGCTTGTCGGTCTTTAATACGAAGATTCCTATCGACGTATAATTCCAGCACTCTGCCTGCTCGGTATATTGGGGCCACCTTACTCTTCGAAAATGAACATTTGTAGGCAGAGGGTTCTGCGAAGAACTAACAACCCTTCCACAATTTATATAAATATAATTGTGTGTCTGTCTGTTATTTGTTTATAAATGGCTATAAATAAGTTTTTTGCTTCTTTTTAGCAATAACTAAGCAGAATCAAACGTTTTTAAAAAATTTCTCTGTTTATTTGAAATATAATATTTCTATTATAAATGCAATCTTCAAGTATATAAATAGTTTGAATCTCCCAACTCCTTCCACCATCTCCCATACAAACTAAACTTTTTCATGAAATACTATACTCCAATTTTCTCAGTACGTATAACTTTGATTGAGCTAAGATTTTGTACTAAATCCTTAATTACCATTGTTATTAATGTCAGGAAAAAACTAACCAATTGGGTTTACTCCTTCTACCCCCTCCCATACAATCTGACACAAATCCACGACTTTGCGAAAAATCGATTTTTTTGAAAAGTGTGAATGTTACTGTTCTGAAATATAAAATATATCAATTCAATGATAATTTTAGTTGCTTCTCACAAAATAACTAAGAACCCTCCACTCCTTCTACCACCTCCCATACAAACTGGACTTTTTCATGAAATATTCTAAACCACTTTTCTCAGTACGTATAACTTTGATCGAGCTAAAATTTTTTGATGAATCCCTAATTAGTATTATTATTATTATCGGGAAAAAATTAACCGATTAGCTCCACTCTTTCTACCCCCTCCCTTACAATATGACACAATTTCACGACTTTGCAAAAACTCGATTTTCTTGAAAAGTGTGAATCCAACTGATCTGAAATTTAAAAGATATCAATTGCATGGTAATGATAGTTGTATCTAGAAAAATTACTAAAAACCCCCCACTCCTTCTACCACCTCCCATACAAATTGCACAATTTCACTAAATCCAATGCACTAAGTTTCTCAAGTTACCTATTCAGTTTTTCAAACTTAAATTTGGTGCAATATATTTTTATAGCTACTCTAGCATGGTGTGAAAAAAATTAATTTGGTACTGTCATCCCTTCTATCACTCCCCACACAATAATTCTTAAGATTACAAAAATTTCGATTTCATCGGTAGTATCATATAATGGGGCTTTACGCACAATCGAAGTCCTGTTATGTTGTTAAGCTCAATGTCATTTTATTTGGCCTTTTTTCAATTAACACAAGCTACAACTATTCACATGTCCTTAACACGTATACATATGATCTCGAATCACGTGTTTGATTTGATCACGGGCCTCTCCCATTCAAATGCGAGTATCATGCTATCATTCTAAATAATTTATGGTTCTGACTCCAACAAAATACAAAACATTGTGTTCAAAGATCCAATAAAGTAAGCGGATTATATATTCCATATAATGTATTACTAACTACATTCTCAAAAATTGCTTATTAATGCGATTTTTATGCAGACGAAGTCGCGGGCGTTTGCTAGTATCAAATAAATATAAAGAAACCTGAAGGTCAGGAGGCCAAAGCCCGATTTGGGCTGTAGTGCCATTGAAGAAAAAAAGTAGAACTATAACATTAAATATTTATTTTGCTATTTATTATTTATTTAGCGAAGTATAAAAGACGGTCTGGAACTTTATCCGATTCTTAACAATTTAGATGAAATTCGCAATTTTAATTCGACTTTATCGATTCGATCAACATTTTCTCTTGCTTCTCTTCTCGGTCGATTAAATAGAGAGATTTATTATGCATATAAAGGTAAATAAAATAAATATAATACTATTTTAGTAATTTACTTGTACATCCATTTCCGCTCCAGGCTCTTTAACCCATCCCCCGTGCTCTGAGTCAATAACATGGATCATTTTCTCAGATACATTATCAGTATCTAATGGTCAGGTAAAAACGAATATTTTTACAATTTGCTAGATTTAACATAATATTTGAGATTTTCTCTTCTAGCTTAATCAATTTCGACGCCTTTTTCAGTCCGATGGAAGCACGAAAATTCTTAATAATTATCGTTTACTACAACCGCTTAATGACCGTCGAGTACTGGTTCGACAAATTGAACGTACACGTTATAACTGAAAACAATTATGTGTGCGAAAAAAAAAATATTACAACTAATTTACATTATTAATTGTGAAGGTGCTTTGTTGATAAAATACTTATTATACACTACGTTATTTGGCGGACTTCCTCTTAATCGGGAATGAAGGAAAATTTAGTGAAAAATTATGAAAAGCAAGTCTAAATTTAAATTCAATTTAAAATTAAAATTTTAGTGAGTTTTTATTATATTTAAAATAAATGTTTTTCATTCAGATACTACCCTTAAGAAAGACGTCGGGTTGTTCAACCATATAGCATAAGACAACCAGCGGCTGCAAATTAGAACAGTGAAAAAAATTAGTCCTGGTGACAACTAGCTAAATGCCTTGTGGTAGAGAACTGATTTTTTCACACACCTCTACGTAGATCTAAACAGCAAAACAATTAATCGATTCAGAAACAATATAACGACGGTGTTTTGATGAAACCTCCTATGTGTATTTTTTGCCTTTTCAAAATAGAATATGGTATCGAGTAAAGTTTAACAAAGAGGCCACAAAAAAAATGCATGAACAATTTCGCTAAATTTATTCTAAACTGCTCTTTGTATTTTCCGAAAAATTGTACTCAACTCACATAGGAGGTTTCATCAAAACAGCGACAATAAAATCTTTTAGCATCCCGATTCGGCGCTAAGGCAGCTTGAGCTCTCCCAGATGGTTTATTATTTTCAATATTTATATGTATGTATGGGTTTAAATGATTTGGACTCTTACTAAGCCAACCATCTACTGGCAATCTTTTATGTAAAATATGTTAAAAATGGTAAAAATGGAAACCCTATGAATAGCTCATAAAGTCGGTCAAAATGCATGTATTTCCGAATTTCTATAAATAAGCACTACAGTGGCGTAACTAAAAGCAGCGAGCCCCACCTCACCCAAGAAATGTTCAGAGACCCCTCCCCCCTCGCGACAGAGTCATGCGTATTGCGGTAAGATTTTGTGTATAAGTTTATGTCTCGCAGGCTAAGGCGTGCCAAGAGGAGAAATTGGAGGAGGGGCTGCCCCGAGATTAAAAAGGGATTCGTATGCAACATCTATGTATTTTCTTGGTTTGAAGCTCTTTCACGCCTACCTCCCTCCAGTCGTGAAGTATTATATTCAGCCTGCTCCAACCCGAAGGGATGTAGCCACTGATTTAAAGATCACTCGATTACAGTAGTTTGTTTGCAAAGTAGCCTTCTGAGGTGAGCTAAATTAGTAAAAATAGATTAAACTCCCCCTCCCCTCCTTCCCGCGTAGCCCACCAGAAATGGGTTGTGAATGTAGTGAAAGGAAAGACTAAATATTGAATGGTAGTAAATGGTAAATGTTGAAGAAAGTAGATACCAAGGTAATCGAAATATGTACATCACAGACAGTGATCACAGTACTTACCCTGTGGCTAATTAAGTAGCAAATTGAGGAAGCGAGATCGGATGCTTACAGATGACATTGGTACATAATAGAAGACATGCGGAAGAGAGTAGTGACCGATGAGATCGGAAAATGCTATGTGGTAGCTCTACAGTAAAGCAGTGACCCAAGGGATCAAATTTAGATGCAGAGATTGATGGTATGGATCGAACATCTAGCCTTCATACAAAGTTGGGGAGATGTGCTGATATGGCTAATCGGTACATGGATGAGGTACTTCAGGGTACACGTAGAGTTCTAGGTTATATCTACATATAGCGCGGTCAGAAATTTTTTGAACTTGTTCCTCGTTCCTTGGCGTGGAGTTGCGCTATACAAACGAGCGTGATGACACAGACTGAAAGAGATTTTCGATAGGTCTTGCTTCTACTAGTATGAATCCCGAACTGAAAATAGGTTTAAGCCAAAGACATAAATGATTGTCATCATAAAACAATCCGTGTTGTTAAAGGGCACCTTAGTGTTAAACCGTTGTGGCCTTCGTGGTTGCATTAAACTCTAATAGAAGCTCTGTACAAGTTTGTAATGCAAAAATGAAGATCTGTGCAAATTTTTAGTAAATGCGCCAAATTTCCCCAAGTGAAATTCCTATCGACGGGCTTCAATCAAATCAATCAAATTCCTGTTAAGACCCCAATAGGGACAGAAAACACTTTCTTCCACAAGGCGCAATCCTGAGCATTGGCCTTAAGCTGCTGCCAGGACTTGTTTATTCCTCTGGCCTCCTGCTCAACTGCTCGATTCCATGTATTACATTATAATCCAGAGCCTGTTTGGCGATGGTTCGCTCTGGTTTCCCCAAAGTATGACCGATCCACTGCCACTTCCGCCTTTGAATCTCAATACCTATTTTAGTCTGGCCAGCTGTACTCCAAAGTTCGTCGTTGGAGATCACTTCTGGCCAGAATATTCCTAAAATGCGTCGGAGGCATGGGTCCACGAAAGTCTGTAGTTTCTTGGTAAGTCGAACGGTCACTTTCCTCGTAGTACAACCAAATAACAACACGGATTTGACGCATGCGTCTTGCACCTCTTCCACATCCTGTCCGTTAAGAACAATCGGTGTGCTTGCGTTCGAACCCATGTGCATGTACTTGGTTTTACGCACATTTAGAATGCAACGAGCGAACATTTGACTCTAAGTCCGAACGGTTATGTGCAAGCAAACACACGTCATCAGCATAATCAAGATGACTTAAGATGTCAAATAGTCTCCATTGAAGACCTTTACCTTCCCCACCTTCCAGTGCAGCTTCCAAGATGTCATTTATTACCACCAGAAACAGGGCTGGTGATAATATGCAGCCTTCTCTGACACCCGTTCGCACAGGGAAGCTCTCGGACAGCTCTCCTCTATGCAAGACGCGACACCTTGCATCTTCGTAGGATTCTTTAATCATTGCTATGACCTTATCTGGAATACCTCTCTTACGCAAAGCATTCCATATGTAATCTCGCTTAACGCTGTCGAAAGTCTTCTCGAAGTCAACAAACATGAGATTTAGTGGCGACCCATTTCGGCTGACTGCTCTAATATTATCCGTAGGGTATTTTTGTGGTTGGTACAAGACGACCCTTTACGGAATCCAGCCTGATAAACTTCGAGAGTGCTCTCGACGACATCACTAATCCTATTGAGAATTACCTTAGCCATAATTTTTGATACGGCAGTAAGTAGACATATACCACGCCAATTGCCACAATCCCGAAGGTCGCCCTTCTTCAGAATTTTCACAATGACGCCCTCCTTCTATTCAGTCGGACTTTTTCCATCATTCCACACCTCAGTAAAGAGTGGGAGGAGTATAACGGCTGTTATTTCCGGGTCCGCTTTGAGGAGTACGGTTGGTAGTCCGTCTATACCTGGAGCTTTCCTTCCCGCCATTGACCGAATGGCGGAAACTATCTCTTTCTTATCTGGGGGATCGTCCCTAATAGAGGATTGTTGCGGTTGGATGTTTGGTAGTTGTTTTGTTTCTGGAATATCTTCCTCTGACAAGATGTTTAAAATATCAGAGAAGTATTCCTTCCATCGCCGCAACTGGTGTTCACTCATATTAAGGAGAGTTCCGTTGACATCTCTCACCAGGTGGTTGGCGATGAAATTTCTGTTCGTCAACTGTTTCATGATTTTTAATAGTGAACTCATATCCCCAAGGTAAGCCGCAGATTCCGCCTTATTTGCCAGATCTTCAATGGCCTTTCTCTAATCACGTACAACAAATTTTTAAAGCTGTATATGAGCATCGCAGTAGTTCAAGTTGGTTCTTCGTTGGTTGACATCGGGTTGAGAGATGATTGCCAATTTGACTTTTTTCCCGATTGCCAACCTTGCCCCATGTGTGACATCCAGGGTTTCTCACCGCCTTGCACATATCCCACAGATTCTTCAGCACTAGTTAGAAAAGTGTTTTTGGTTGCCTCCCAATTGGCGTCCAGTGTGCGCATTTCATATTCACCCAATGTGGATGGATTTTCGCGTAGCATAGTAGTATATTCTCGTTTTTTGTTGGGATCTCTGAGTTTATCCACATTAAGCTTGCGCTTCATTTGAAGAATTTATGGTCGTCGGATAGCTGCTGTACACAATCTCAAGCAGGCAACCATCAAGTGGTGATCGCTCCCCACTTCAGCTCCACTTTTGGCTCGCACATCGACGAGGCATCTTCTCCATCGGCGACTTATAGCCAAATGGTCGATCTGATTCTGAGTAACACCATCAGGGGAAACCCAAGATGTTTTATTATGACTCTTGTGTGGAAAAAGGGTCCCTCCGATAACCATTTGCCGAGTACTACAAAACTCCACAAATAATTCGCCGTTTTCGGGTCTCTTAATCCAAGGTTGTGACGCGTGGACCCAAGGGTCACCATGCCTCCCCATGACGTGTTCTAGTCCAGTGTTGTCAGATCCAACCTGGATGTTCATATCTCCTTAGATGAAAATAATATCGCCTCTTGGAACACGTTCGAAGGTGGCACTCAGTTGGCTATAAAACTCCTCTTTGTCACCAGATGTTGCGGTATTAGTTGGTGCGGAGCACTGCAGAATTGTGACGTTTCTGACACTGGTCCTGAGCCTGACGACGATAATCCTATCCGAGATTGGTTCCCAGCTAATGAGACTGTTTCTCGCTCTCGGTGTAAGGACGAACGCCACGCCATTTTTGGCTTGACTTTCAGGGCCAATGTAAAGAATAGTGTTTCCGCTAGGGGTTCGTTCCTCTCCTGATCCTGTCCACCTGACCTCGCTCAAGCCTAAGATTTGGATGTTATAGTGCTCCATGTCACGGTCGATCACCGATTGGCGGTGCAAGGACTGAGTAACCCCAGCTGTTCCCTCGTCATTCAATGTTCGAACGTTCCAGAAGCCATTCATAGTCCGTTTTCGAATGCAAAAAGTCGTTACCGTAGAATCAGTCCGTATCCGAGGCGCTGTATCCATTTCTCGTTTCAGTTAGGTCTTAAGATCGCGGGTGGTAAGCCCATGATCCAGTGAATGTCCATTTGCCATTAATAGGGCAAGCAGGACTGGCTGTGAGTGAGTTCTACAGTCCCCATCTCAAAGGGGGATAGTTAGCTCAGGTCCGTGGAGTCGCTAGTCTTCAAAGATAGTTGCAGGAATTGGTAGAACCTCATCCTATTCCAATTTATCAATCTCAGATTGTGCACTAATAACTTATTCAGAATTATTGGTAAGACAAAAATAAATTAGAGGATTAGCTTTACCCCGTCCACGCCCTCCCATACAAAATGACGCAATTTGACGATAAACGGATTTTCTCAAAAAGCATATATGCTATTGATCTAAAATTCGGAATATATTACTTTTATGATGTTTTCAATCTACTGTATAAAAATTATTTAAGTCCTCCCCGTCCTTCCACCACCACCCATTCAAACTGCACTTTTCAGTGAAATACTCTAAACCAATTTATTCAGTGCGTCGAAAATTTAACGTGCTGAAATTATACACTTGATATTTATTTAGAATTATTAGTAAGGCCAAAAAAATAGACTATTAGCTTTACCCCCCTTCTAACCCCTCCCATAAAATCCGACACAATTTCACAACTTTACAAAAGGTGGATTTTCCTGAAAAGTATGAATGCTACTGATATACAATTTAAAACATGTCAAAAGCATCATGTTTATAGTAATTTCAGAAAAATTCATTCAGAATTCGCCCCTTCTTCTACCACCTCTTACACAAACTGTACAATCTCACTAAATCCAATTCACTAATTTTCTCAGTACTTATTAAATTTTTGAATCCAAAATTTTGTATAAAACATAACTTTATCGTGATGAGAAAAAATTAGTTCAATGTCATCAACCCCTGTACCACTTCCCCTACAAAATTTCTTCAAATCAAAAAATTGCTCTTTCATCTAGAGTATCACATGATTGAGCTTAACGCCCAATCATAGTCCTGTTATGTTTTAAGTTAAGTTTTCCTGTGTAATTTCTTGTTTTTGATTATTTGAAGTACCGAATAATACGTGTTATTTGCCAACAAAATCCTTCTTTTAATTTCGTTTTCTAATCAAGTTTTACAAATAACAACTTAGCTCTCTCCAGAGACTTGCAAGGATATCTATGTCGTCGGCATATGCTACGAGTTGTGTAGATTTAAAGCATAATGTTCCCTTGGTGTTAACGGGAAGTTTCAGAAAAATATATTTGAGTGTCAAACTGAAAATTATTCGAGCGAGGTTATCACCTGTTTAAGGCCGTTGTCTGTTTTAAAGCTAGAAGGCAGATCGTTTTCTACTCTGAGTTTTGACAAGGACTTGGCTATTGTCATTCTTGTAAGCCGAACCAGTTTCGGAGAGGCTCCGAACTCCTACATAAGTTTATGCAGTACACGCCTTTTGATACTGTTGTATGCTTGTTGGAAGTTAATAAATATCTGATGCACATCAATATTATGTTCCCAGCACTTTTCCAGTACCTGTTTAACTGAGAATATCTGGTACGTGGCCGATCGTCCCGCCTTGGTATTCACTACTTACTTTGTCAGCAAAGGGCTTAATTCTATTTCCTAGAGTTTTCGTCAAAATCTTATAAGACCTTATAATTGAACATATGATACTCTTGCACCAATCTTCATCAAGTGTTTCCTGCGTCCATATGTCCGTAACTAATCTATGTAGGAAATTCGCTATGCAGGTGTCGCCGGTTTTCAGAAGCTCAGCTGGAATTTGATCAGTGTCCGGCGCATCTGCATCTGCATCTTTGCAGAGGATCGTTTTCAGTTGGTATCCCCTTTCATTCTTTTGACAAGGGAATACGCGGCTTTTCTGTTTTGTAATTTAAAGTGTTCGTCCATGTTTTTTATTTCGTCATTATTGTACTTCCGTTTTTTTTTTTCTGCCTGCATATTTTGTTTACAAATCGTCTAAGATCATTATATTTGTCCCGTTTTGCTCGTGTCGGCCGTTCTGTTAATACTTTGTAAGCCTGGTTTTTTCGGTCTAAGGCATCTTGGTATTCGTTGTCGAACCAGTCATTTCTTTTGTGCCGGGGTTGTTGTCCTCTGCGACAGATGTAATGCCATCTTTGATATTTTGCCACATTTCTTCTATTGGCATGCTGGCGTTGTTGTTCAGCATTGGCGCGAAGTGCCTCTCTAAGGCTGATACGAACTTTGCGACTACTTTCTCATCCTTGAGTTTTCCTATGTCGAATTTAGGAACCGGTTGTGTTTTTGGGTGTTCTCGGTTTGCGATTTGACATTGGAAGTTGGTCTTTACCAAATAGTGATCTGTGTCGCAATTACCATCGCGATATGTACGCACGTTGAGAATTCAGGAGGCCGTCCTTTTCTTTATTAGAACGTGGTCTTTTTGGTTGAATCTTCGTCCGTTGTGTGATGTCCACGCTCTCTTATGAAAGTCACGATGTGGTAAGTATGTCGAGGTCACAGTAAGATTTTTGCTACTGGCGAAATTTGTCCGCCTCTGGCAGTAATTGTTACTAATGTCAGGGAGATTGTGCCTTCGAATTGTCCCTACGTAAGTCTTTTCTTTGCCCAGTTTCGCGTTAAAGTCGCCTAATACCATTTTAATATTGTTCGACGGAAGGGAGTCGAATGTTGATTCTAAGGTGCTGTAGAAATAGTCTTTAACTTCGTCGTCTTTGGTTTCGTTGGGGCGTGAAGATTAATAATCCGAACATTAAAGAAATTAGTTTTGATGCGTATTGCACACAATTGTTCATTGACAGGTTTGGAGTTGGCAACTTGGTCTTTAAACTTGTTGTCGACGATAAACGCAACTTCAAACTCCCAGCATCCCGATGATTTTCCACTTTTGAAAATTCTGTGCGATCTATTGTCAATAATCTCAATGCCTAACAATTTAGTTTCTTGGAGCCCAATGATGTTTATATTGCATTTGCTTGCTTGTTCCAGAAGCGCTCTCACTGTCCTTGCTCTGTAAAGGGATCGCACGTTCCTAGATCCGAAGGAATAGTGGTCGTTGCCGTTGAATCAGTCCAGTCTGAGTCGGTGCTTCAGGTTTCGGAACAAGTCTGTTTTATTTCGAGGATGAGTTGTTAAGACATCGTCAACCCCCAATTAAGTTCAAGAATTTCTTGCTCATTACGAAATATACAAAAACCTTCCCTACACCCTAAGAAACCTATCTTTCCCGACTGTACAGGGACCCCTCCCTTCTTAGTTTACGGAAACCTCAATATCTCGGTTGCAGATCAACATAGTATATTAATTTGAAAAAGAAAATGGCTAATACAATTTTTAAGAGTGGAGCCTTCCCCCCAACGCACAAACATACACAAAGAAATTCTAGTTACGCCTCTGCATTGTAAGTACTGCTGGTATGGATGAAATGGTAAATGGACACTCTCTGGACCACGAGCCGGTAATCATAAAATACTTATTGATACGAGCCTCGGATAACGATTTACTTTTATATTGATATTGTTCAAATGTTGTTTATACTAAATTATTATTATATTAAACATTAGAAAAAAAAATACTCTTATTACTTCCATTTCAATTTAGTAACTGAATTATTATTTCCATTTATTTTCATTTAATATGAAATAATAAATATTATAACTTTCGAAACTACCTTCGTTATTTATAATTATTATTTTACAATACTCTTACAGAAATACTTTACGATATGTATACATGTCAAGTGCAATTATAAAATTGTGATTATGTCCGTTAATGAAATATATATCATAAATAGCTTTATTAGGCACGGTTATAATTTGATAAGTTCCGTAAAACTGTATCTGTTTATACGTTTATATCTGAATTGAATCATCTTTTTTGCTACGAATATAAATAAATGCAGATCGTTTCAGATGGCTTCATAACTCCTTCGTTATTCAATCAATTAAAAAGATTTACATTGTAAGCTGCAATAGAGAAAAGTTCGTTAACAATTTTCAAAAAAATAGAAGTGAATTTGTTTGTTATAAAATCAGTGACGGTAATGATTTTAATTTATTCATATTTGATTATAATAATTAATTTTTTCAATCTTAAAATACTGAAAAAATTATTTTAATTTTTTATATACAAGTTTCGACTTTTAAGATTGAGTTTTCAAAATTTTTGTGTTTCATCTTTGAAAATTAACCGTAGCACATTTATCATTTAATCGACGTTACCCTATAATTCTCTTTCTTAAAAAATCGTTTTCTTAAGCTAGAAGTAATTCTAAATTTAAATTAGAAAAATAATAGGAAATTTAGCTTGAAAAGCTATTAAGATGAATTAACCTTATGAAATTCATTAAGTTTAACCAAAAATTTTAGTGTGCTAAATCATTTCACTCCTAAAGTAAAAATATCCGGATTTCATACTGTTTTGACTTATTAATCGTGACATTTTGGTCTTTGCTTTACTTAAAAGTTTGGTAAATATTTTAGCCGGGACCGAAATATCACGATTAATAAATTCAAAAAAAGTGAAATCAGGAAATCATTTCTTTAATTTAAAAAGTGTTTTTATGTCATTTCACTACTATCAAGTAAAATTTTTTTTGTATAAGTGAACGGAATCAAGTTGAAAATTGGTGTCTTTCGGTAGTTATTTCAGGATTTCACACTGTTATGCTGTATTAAATGTGACGCTTCGGTCTCTGCTGAAACCTTTCTCAAACTAATGAATATTATATTATATAATTTGAAATGCGCAGTGTGAAAATATTTGTCGAACCAGTTGGTAGTTCTTCGCGCAGATCAAAGATTTCTACAATTAATTGGATTATTATATGAACTGAAAAATTAAGTCTTTCTATACTTTCTACCAATTCTTATAAAAAATTCAGAGATTAAATTGCTTCACTTTGAATTTGTTTTAAGATAAATCTGTGCAACTGAACAAAATGTATCTATTATAATTATACTGTGGAACATATTGAGAGAAGCTAGGGTGTAGCCTAGTAAGTAGCATGTTGGTTTTGTAATGCGAAGGTCGTTAGTTCAAATCCCGGTCGGCGTAATATATAATTCCAGCATATTGCCTGCTTGGATATACCTTGATCACTTCAATCTACGAAAATTAAAAATTCGTAGATAGAAGGTTGTGCGAAGGGCTAACAACCCTTCCACAATAAGTAATGAAAAATGTTAAGGAACCTGACTGTCAGGAGGCCAAGGCCCGATTTGGGCTGTAGCGCCATTGTAGAAGTAGAACATATTGAGCGTCAATTTCTGCAATACAAATCCGATGTTACTTTTTGGGTTCTTTGGGGTCTAGAGAAACTTTTCACGATGAAACATACCACCTTATCTATTTATATTCTAGATAAAATCTGAGAGTATTATACATAAGTTTGCCACAAAGTTTGTAACGCAAAGTTTGTGAGTTACGCCGGTTTTAATATTTTTTTTTTTTTTGAAAACATTCCACATTTAGATCTTTATGTCTGAGAACTTATCATAAAGGATACTCTAAAGATTAATTTTGTCTTAAACGGAAAGTTTTCCAGAGTAAACACGTTTTGCTTTATTTTGTGTGGCGTTTCGGCCTCTGCTGAGGCCTTTATCAAAATTCAAAATGTACTGTAACTATTCATTTTTTCCTTCGGGTCAAGTATCGATATTGTAATTTTACTCTCCATTTCAGCTATTTTAGATTGATTCTACACATCGTGAATATGGTGGAAGTGGTGAGGAAAGTATTATACTATAGTGGGAAAAATGTTCAATCCCAGAAAAGACATAAGGTCTGCGAATAAATGGAATCGATCAAACTTTTTGTTCACGAAAAATTTTTAACACGAAATTCAAAAAAATTCCGCTTATATGGAAATTGTATGGAATGCTAAAACGGCGTACATTTTCATGTTTTTGTCCGAGAACCAATTAATAAAAATATTCTAGCGAATAGTTTTGTCATCAAGTTTCAATCTTGACGCTTTTGGCGCTTTTAGATAGATTCCACAGGTTCCATTTCTGGCTGATTTTTTGAAGGCACTGAGATTAACTTACGCGGTCACCCTTTGATGTTATACACAGTTGGGTCGGAACAGGGAGGAGTATAATAGGCACTAAAGAAGTTTGGGCGAGGAGATGTAAAAGTGTCGGTGGACGTTACTCTTGAAGCATTGCGAGTTACACTATTTAGAAAAAACACCAACAGGTAACGCGTTCCACAGCTTTGTAATTCAAGAAATGAAAGATTGCCTATATTTTACTGTACGGAAGGAAAAATGTTTGACTCGTGTACTCGTTTGCGTTCCGCTTTTCGACTACGATGCGGTAAAGTGAAAAGAGCAGGAATTAGTTCGCGGAGTTCTAGACTGCATCTATCGTAAAACTAGCGATAAATGCTGATTAGTGCGACATTTCTACGGTGTTCTACAGAGTCTATACAAGCCGTGATGGTTTCATCTCCAATCAGTCCAAACGCATGTTTCTAGACAAGATCGAGCAATGTGAGGTGTTTTTTGAGTGCAACAGCCCAAATCTGTGAATTTACTCTAAGCAAGGTCAAATGAATGCTTTGTAGACAGATGTAAGCAAGATCGGAAGCGTAAAATATTTTTTATATATTCGTAGATTACCTAGACGTTTGGAGGCATGAAAAGCAACTTCAAAGATGTGTTGGCTGGAGAGTGAAATCTTCCGAAGAGCAAACTTATCCGCCCCCAAAGTATATATTGGAGGACAACTCTGGAACATCAGAATTGAGGGATATATAAGACGACTGTGTTTTTGTAGCGTTGAACTCTACTCTGTTATTGCCGCCCCATTCCAGGATTAACTTGAGATCTGAGTTCAGCGAAACAAGTAACTTGCAGCGTTTGGAAGCTAAAGAATGTCTGCATGAGTGATTTAAATCGTAGACATTATCAAGAGTACCGCCATCTTCAAAACTGTGGATTGGATTGACGACAGAAGGTCGTTGATGAATATAAGGAATAGGGTAGGAGATAAGACTGAACCTTGGGGAAGCCGGAATTGATTGGGTAGGAGAACGATAAAACGCCATCTAATACAACTCATAGAACACTTCGAAAAGAAACTCTTAATCCACTGGGGAAGCGAGGGAAGTGTTTAAGTCGATAGCTGTTAGCTTTACCAAAAGCGAGTCATGCCAAAAATCTGTCGAAAGCATTTGCATTTTCTAAGACAAGGATTTGACCTTCGCCATATTTATTTATGGATACAGGACTTCCAAAGGTCGGTCAGAAAGATTAAGAGGTTCCCCGCTGACTTTTCCGACCCGAAGCCATATTGGCGATCGTCGATGAGGTGATTGTCCCCTAAATATTGAGCAATTGATAGCAGTTCCCATTACTTTCGACAGTACGGAAGTCATGATTATCGGGCGGTAGTTAGCGAGGTTCACCTTGCTTCCTTTCTTTGGGATTGGCCAAACGATCGCAACTTTCTACATTTGTGGAAAGCAGGATCAGCAGACTTCTGAATTTTTCATTTTACATGAAGAATCCTGAATATAATCCGTGTACGAAAATGTAAAGGGAACAGTCTAAAAGCATTGCAGATTGGATGGGGGGGACTGACCAGAAGGTGATAGTGTCGTATTTCTCGCGAAATTTGCTGCCAATAGATTAGCTTGAAGAAGAGCAAAAATTAGTGCTGACCGCTTTGACGAATGACTAGTAACATCTCGAGCCTTTAGGGCAATCAAGGATCTTCCGCCGAAGTTTTTGGTCATGCTCGTCTTTAGCGTGCTTAAATGCGGATTTGAAGGTAATACTTGCTTAGCTTTAAAAGATTTAAACGCTTGTTTTTTTTTTGTCTGTATGGCATCGAGATATTATTTGTTGAGCTGAGAGTCCCTCAGCGGCCTTACCCTCTTACGCCTGAAGGGTATCTAGAGCTTCATTCCCTTAAATATAGTCTCGCTGATAAGGCGGCAGGCTTCGTCGCAGCCTTAGGAATCAAAGCAAAATTTGCAACTAGAGGCACTGAAGAATTCGTCTAGTGCTTACCAATCAGCTCTTTTAAAGTATCAAATAGTTCTTTGATGTGGCTTGGCTGACATCGGGCTTAGTGTTGCAACTGGAAATTGTCCACGAACCATAGTCCATATTTCCGATTGGCAAAGATGATATAATAGAGACAATTATTATTAGAAATAAGAATGTTATAGAAGGAAATGAGAAGATTATATTGGCCTAGGATGTTTGATAAACGATTATGCTCTTTTACTAGCTATGTTAAACCGTTTAAGGAAGTAAAGAGCTCTGAATCTGAGGTAAAGGAAAGTTCGAATATTTATTGCACTATATTATGGAGATGTAACACAAAAAACTATACGGATCGATCAAAATATTTTCTTATCTTATCTTATGGCTTTATATTTTTGCGGCATACCAGATAATCTGGATTAATTTTTGTTTTGTAAAAATTTGAGGTAGGTCTAAGAAGTACGAATTATAAAGCTCTTTCTTAGGTGAAATGCAAGATAAAGAACATTTTTCTATTGTACGATTTTTACACTGTTCGAAAACGGCGATAATAAAAAATAAAATCTATATTCAGCTACTACTTCTAGTGATTAGCACCCAATCGGAAATTCAGTGCATAATAAAAGAGCAGAAAAAAAAATAATTCACGAAAAAATATTGTACGCACGAGCAGGATATTTGGGTGAGAACGCATGATTTTGGCATTGCATCTACATATGTTAAGACCAGCAGAAATAATTTTGAAATTGATTTCAAAACAATCACAAGCTGTGCATGTCTTGCAACCATCCACCACTGATATCAACTACAGAGCTGGAGATGCATACTTCGCTTCAGTATTGGTCATCCTTTGAAATTAAATTGCGTCTCTGAAACAAAGCTTTGAGTCATAGAAAAATTTATCGCCTCCGAAAACTATTAAAAATTTAATTAATCCGTACGAGGCACAGACTGATGCTAAACTAAACTCTGTAGCTGGGAAATAAAAACCTCCCAAATAATAGTTCTGCAAGATTTTCTATTTTTTCTAATTCTTTCTCACATTTGTTATATTGGTATTATATTATTAACTGTTTACGAGTAATGAACTAAGCCTCGAAATAAAAACGACGATTAATTTGAAACATAATTTCCCAAAAACCATATTGTTATTATATCGAAATCGATTCTTAAAAGATTACGTTTCATTAGCTTTATGACGTCAGAGGAATATTTTCGGAAATTTACATATACATTGCACTGCGCTAAATTCGTGACCACAACCTGCTTAAATATTTAAGAATTTATAGCATTCTGATTTTAAATTGTTTGTAATTATATTAATCCATCTATTCATCTACTAATTGACCTAATTATGAAAAAAAAAAAATCTATAAAAAGTCGAAAATTGTTGATCGGTTACAGTTCTTTATCAGATTTCAATATAAAGGTAAAACTAAACGCATGTTATTTAAATTTTTAGAGAATTTTAGCTATCTATTTCCACAATGAAATCGCTGGCAATTATTTTTGTAGTTCTTAATTTAGGCGGTAAGTTTATTCAGTCAACTAGGCGTTATTTCACTATTATTGTACAAGTCTTATATTACAAGTATTTATTTGTGAAATTGTAAAATATTAGGATTTACAGAAATTAAAACTGAAATAAATAATTATGATTTTTGGAGTTCTTTTAAATTAAAAATTCGAAACATATCGAAATTAAAATTCATATTTAAATGCGCCGCGCAAATACCATCAACTTGAAAATATAACTTGTATTAATAGTTGAATCGCGTGCATTAGAAGATATGTTAACTATATCTTAAGTTACAGTACGACTCGAAGCACAAGATTTCGGATACTCACCCGAAGATCAACAGCACTGGGCTCAAGCATATCCTGACTGTGGTAAAACGGATCAATCTCCAATTGAAATTTTCCCCAATAGTGTAATGAAAATAGTTTAAAAAAAACTTCGAAAATCTTAAGGATTAATATTTTTCATTTTTCAAAATTTAGGCAGAACCTTTAGTCACGCGAAATCTAAACCTGTCGGGATATTTTGAAAAAGTCCCATTAATACTAAAAAATAACGGACACACCGGTAAGTTTAAATTAATAAAAATCAATTTTTTTTACAAAATAAAATTTGAAAAACTTTTCAGCCGAGGCATTCATTGATGAAACTCAAACTGAGAATTATTTCAAAATGCCACGTTTAAGCGGCGGTCCTTTAATCGATACATACGAATTTCAAAATTTCCACTATCATTGGGGTGAACAAGATGACCGTGGTTCCGAACACGTAATAGCTGGATCCGATTATCCGCTCGAACTACATTTAGTTCATAAAAATAAGAAATATGATACAATTGATGAGGCTCTTCAAAATTATGATGGTTTAGCCGTTCTGGGTGTTTTGTTTCATGTAAGAATCTAAAATGGATTTTAAATTTCGAATTAAATTTTCTCTTTCTCATTTTTTCACAGCTCTCAGACGCAGATGGTAGTGAAATATTACCAATCTCTGAAAGTCTTATTAATATTCAACAATATAATGCAACTACTGCAGTTAACCCCAGTTATCCGCTAAGATTTTTCTTTGAAAAGTTAAATACCGGAAAATTTTTCACATATCATGGCACTAGCAACTGAAATTTTCGTGTCAAATATGAGTTTTAAAATGTCTTATTTTACAGGCTCTCTTACCACTCCACCTTGTTCTGAAGTCGTAACATGGATAGTGTTTCGAGAAACTCTGGCAGTATCCACAGATCAAGTATTTTTCATGATTTTATTTCGAAAGTCTGTTTTTAAAAAATTTCCTTTTTGTTTTCAGCTGAATCAATTCCGCTCACTTTTTGATGAATACGGAAATACCGTAGTTAAAAACTATCGGTTCTTGCAGCCACTTAACTATCGTCCAGTATTTCGTCGAATATCTGTATTACCTTCACATGTATGATTTAATAAAAATATTTTCTAGTAATTTTTATGAAATTTTGTAATTATTTCCTACTTTCCTGTAGCACTGATTGCGATGAAAATCTTTTTATAAATAATTTCATCTGTGGTTTTAGGGAGTTATTTCGTTCGCTGAACTCAGATCTCAGCATAATTATGGAATGGGGCAGGAAAAGTAGAATAAAGTTCAATGCCACTAAAGCACAAACCTCTCATCTTTCCCTCAAATGTCATGTTCCAGCGTTATTGTCTAATATAGCGTACAGCTCTCCCAAAGTTCAATAACCACCTCGATTGTCAACATACCTTAGAAGTTGCCTTTGACGCCTCCAAACGCCCAGGGCCTAAGAATTCTTCGTAAATGCAAAAAATACTTCCCACCTCACGACTTAAGGCTTACACTTGACCTCGCTTAGATAACAACTCGCATCTTTGTGTTGGGCACCCAAAACACACCTTGCGTGGCTTGATCGAATACAAAATCAAGCGTTGCGTTGGAGATGAAACCATTACCGCTTCTATTGACTCCCTCGAGCATCGCAGAAATGTCGGATTTCTCTGCATTTACTATCGCTACTTCCATTGAAGGGCAGCGCATTCATCATTCATCCACTTTACACTTTTCCATGTCATACCGGTCAAGTTGAATATGCGCACGAAATTCTGACAAACTTTTATCTTGCCGTATAGTAAAATTTAGGCGGTCGTTTATTTCCCGAATATCCAAACATATTATAACCTCGAGTAATTCATGAATAATGTTCATTTCCGTCTCTCTCTACCCGAATTTTCACAATACACCCAATTTTCATCCACTTCCTTTACCGACTAAATTGTCCAATGCATTAAGGGATGACCTCTTAGCTCATAGCTCTGTGCGCAACTTTATTATTCTGAGCGTAACTTTATTATTCTTCAGACAAGTTCGGGATGTATGAGAAATCAATTTGGAGGTTGAGGTTAATAAGGAAAACTATGGGAATATTATAATATATATTATAAATTCCGAAGAAAGGCGACCTTCGGGATTGTGGCAATTGGCGTGGTATATGTCTACTTACTGCCGTATCAAAAATTATGGCTAAGGTAATTCTCAATAGGATTAGTGATGTCGTCGAGAGCACTCTCGAAGTTTATCAGGCTGGATTCCGTAAAGGGTCGTCTTGTACCGACCACACAAATACCCTACGGATAATATTAGAGCAGTCAGCCGAAATGGGTTCGCCACTACATCTCATGTTTGTGGACTTCGAGAAGGCTTTCGACAGCGTTAAGCGAGATTACATATGGAATGCTTTGCGTAGGAGAGGTATTCCAAATAAGGTCATAGCTATGATTAAAGAATCCTACGAAGATGCAAGGTGTCGCGTCTTGCATAGAGGAGAGCTGTCCGAGAGCTTTCCTGTGCGAACGGGTGTCAGACAAGGCTGCATATTATCACCAGCCCTGTTTCTGGTGGTAATAAATGACATCTTGAAAGCTGCACTGGAAGGTGGGGAAGGTAAAGGTCTTCAATGGAGACTATTTAACATCTTAAGTCACCTTGATTATGCTGATGACGTGTGTTTGCTTGCACATACCCGTTCGGACTTAGAGTCAAATGTTCGCTCGTTGCATTCTAAATGCAAAGAGGCGGGACTGAAAATAAATGTGCGTAAAACCAAGTACATGCACATGGGTTCGAACGCAAGCACACCGATTGTTCTTAATGGACAGGATGTGGAAGAGGTGCAAGATTTTTGCTATCTCGGAAGCATTGTCAGCATGGACGGCGGAGCCGAAAAGGATGTTGAGGCTCGGCTAAATAAAGCTCGTCAGGCCTTCGGTATCCTTTCCCCTTTCTGGAGGTTAAGAGAGATCTCCCTTCGCACGAAGCTGCGAGTTTTTGACGCATGCGTCAAATCCGTGTTGTTATATGGTTGTACTACGTGGAAAGTGACCGTTCGACTTACCAAGAAACTACAGACTTTCGTAAACCAATGCCTCCGACGCATTTTAGGAATATTCTGGCCAGAAGTGATCTCCAACGACGAACTTTGGAGTACAACTCGCCAGACTAAAATAGGTATTGAGATTCAACGGCGAAAGTGGCAGTGGATCGGTCATACTTTGAGGAAACCAGAGCAAAACATCGCAAAACAGGCTCTGGATTATAACCCTCAAGGAAGACGTCGGGTTGGTCGACCATGTAACACATGGAAGCGAGCAGTTGAGCAGGAGGCCAGAGGAATAAACAAGTCCTGGCAACAGCTTAAAGCCGATGCTCAGGACCGCGCCTTCTGGAAGAGAGTTGTTTTTGTCCTATGCCCCTATAGGGGGTCTTAACAGGAATTTGATTGATTGATGGGAATAGGGGTTGTTTTCAATTATTTAACACTTAATTACGATTATGATCAATAGCTCCAGTACACAGAATCAATATTTCATTCGTTTATATATGGAAGTTTGGGTTTGTTTGGGGAGGGGAGGGGGGGGGGGGGTTGCAATAGAAGGGATAGTTACATGTCAATCATTTTTTAATTGATTGTTCGAATCGCGCTCAAAATTCGCTGCATAGAACGTTAGTTTCACAGACGAAGTAAACTCTATGAAATTCTTTGTGTATTTTATAGATTTATACATACATTTTCATAGGGGAGCGGGGATAGAGGAGGTAAGGGAATAGCAAAATTTGTGATACAGTTTTGTTAAGTTCCTTTTCAAATGTATTCATACATAATTTCAATTTCCTTGCTTTTAATTTGTTGTTGATTTATTGAAATTGGTCGAAATCACACTTTTGCATGAGAGAGGGTAGAAGGGCGAAGGGGATTCCAAAATTTTTGATGCATTTTTATTTGAAATATTTTTAGTGTTTGTACAAAATTTCAAGTTGGTAGCTGTTAATGGTTTGGGGATAATTGAGTTCTTAAAAATGGTCGAAAAAATACTTTTGTCTGGAAGGGGGTAGCTTTGGAGATATTCGACTAGTTAATAAATTAAACTTTTAAGCATTTTTAAATAAAATAAATTTTACAAATTTTTAAGTTGGTATCTTGAAACACCTAGTGCAGGTTAGGGCCCACAATTGGTGGATAATTGTTTTGATTCAAATTAATATTTTTTCTTTATGTACGAGTATATCAAATGGATGTATGCACTTGCAAAATTTAAACTGAGTATCTTTTACCAGAGCCCTAAGAAACTTATTGAAAATTTTCGACATTTTGGCCACCACTTCGTTCTCCGAACACCTCCCATCCCCCGATTTTTACAAAAATTATACATCATACAGTTCTACAATTTGGCGAAACTTCAATTTAATACCTGTTTTGAATTTTGAAATATAACGGTGTGAAATTTCGAAAAGTGCACCATTTTTGAAATGCTCCCCATTTCCCCTAACTACTATTATGACCAAATTCGCTAATATAGCTTAATACATGTTCTAAGTTTCAATTACATAGCTCAAGAGATAGTTGAGATGCTTATTTTTAAGTTTTTTTTTTGCACTCCCCCCAACTATCCCCCTTACGATTATTGGCCTCCCTTTTAGTGAGTTATAGTGGAACTGGATGCCACCTAATTGGTCTTAAAGTAAGAATTTTTCGGATAAAGTAGCTACGAAGAAATAATCATTTGAAAAAAAATGCGGTTGACAATTTGTTTTAAGCCCCCACCTCCTTTTCAGACGCCAATGAATAAAAAAAATTAAATCATTTTTAGAGTTTTTCCCACAACCCACTCCATATCTGTGCTGATTTTCAGTTTCCTATCTGCATTCGTAGTGGAGATCTTAGCAATTGTAGTTTTTGAATTTTTTGAAATGCCCTTCTACTTTCTCCCATACAAAATTATTATTTTAACCAATTCCAATAAAACTAATAAACAACAAATTAAAAGCTACGAGCTAAAAAATTTTGTACGAACACCTCTCAAGAGAAACTAAAAAAAACTCCATCACAAAGTTTGCAATTCCCACTCCTCCTCTACCCCGTCCCATGCAAATGTTTCGTTTTGTGAAAATAAAATAGGAATTCTAGCAGCTCCATTTATAAAACGATCATTCTACTCAGAACGTGATTCAAGCAATCAAACAATATCTTATTGGCAATCACCCATCCTTTCCGCCCCCACCTCACCCCCTCCATAAAAACCAAAACTTTCATAAATAAATGAAAGAACTTTTGATAATATGTACTTTAGCCCTGCCCTAGAACCCCCATTCACTTAGGCTTCCATATCCATCCTAACCTGTATATTGTCTTCTCACGCATCCTCAACTTGCCCCAACAATAGCAAAGTTGCGCCCGACTTGTTGACAGATATTTTGCCTAAAAACGACCTCCTATAAAATTTGTCTAAATAATTCAATGTCTTCGTGAATTATGAGACGAACGGTAAGGACGGAAAGTCGATTTGTCATATTCGAAGATTTTGAGTGTAAACTAATATTTCTGTCCATATTTTAATTTTTAAAGCCGCCTTACAAAAGTTGGATAAGGCAAGATGTGATATAAATTCACTGTCATTTTAATCTACTTTGAAGGAGTGCTGCCACGTTTTGCGTTGGGCTTCGGCAGCATTTCACAATGTAGCTATATTAAGCCTAATAGCCGGAACGGTACGACGGAAGTAAAATGTTCGCTGGCTCTTGAGCTATACGAACACTTTTAAACGGGTTGTAAAATTAATTACACTTGACGCACATTATTGGGGGAAAAACAAATTATACTACTCAATAAAAACATTATAGCAAAAATAATTATAATATAATTGAAATTAATTACGCATATCTGGCTACTTTGATTGCAAACAGCCACCCCAATTTTAGAGTTATTCTTCAACTTGCGCAAAGTGTTCAGTTTCCGCACCAGCCATAAGGTCTTCGTGGAGAAAATAAATACAGGAAAAAATATTTATTTGTAGTTTATTGTAAAAAATATCTTTGAAAATAAAAAGTAATATCATTTCAACGTCAATTTATGTCATACGCTACTAAAAAAATAACAGGATTGCAATTGGGCAACTCAATCATCCGATACTCTAGATGAAGAAGATATTTATTGATCTTATGCAATTTTTTATGGAGAGTACTAGAAGGGGTGACGGAATTGAACTAATTTTTTCACATCATGGTCGAGTTGTTATAAAAATGTTTTAAACTAAATTTTCAAAAACTTGTTAATTTTTGAGAAAAAGTAGTGTATTAAATTTAGTGAAATTGTGCAGTTTGTATGGGAGGTGGTAGAAGGAGCGGGCAGTTTTCAGTGTTTTTTTTCAGTAATGTCTACGAATATTACGCCATTGCCATTTCTCCAATTTCAAACCAATAACATTCATACTTTTCAAGAAAATCGATTTTAAGTAAAGTTCAAAAATTGTTTCACTTTGTATGAGAGGGGTAGAAGGTGTGAAGCTAATTAGTTATTTTTTTAGATTTAACTAATAATTTTAAATAAATATTTAGTGCACCATTTCAGGTTGTTCGATTGTATACATACTGAGTAAATTAGTTTATAGTATTTCAACAAAAATGTGATTTGAATGGGAGGTGATTGCAGGAGTGATGCGATTCAAATAATTTTTATAACGTGGATTAATGTCACTAGAAAAATTATTTATTCTAAATTTGACATCTATAGCTTTCATACTTTTTAAGAAAATCCGTTTATTGTGAAATTTCGAAATTGAGTCATTTGGAAGGGGGTAGAAGGAGTTGAGTGATTTGGCTCCTCCACGAACTTGTCCTTACTTTTTCGTAAAAAACGACGTGTACAAAATGATAACTATCTAGCTCAACGCGTTCTCGAGCTAGAGAGGACACGGACGGACGGACAGACGGACGGACAGACGGACGGACGGACGAACAGGTGGACAGATGAATGGACAGACGGACGGACAGATGGACGGACTGACGAACGGACAAATGAACGGACGTACATTTGGTTTTGCACAAAGAGCTTTATTAAAAGGTCTATTAACTGAAAGTTCGCTTGTGAGGGGAGAGAGAAAACGCAATCTAATTTCAATTTTCATCTAGGATACCCCAGCAAACCAAATAACATAATTCATAATAAAACATAATTGACATATCATTTATTATTATATAAAACGCTCCTTTTAATCGTCAATGAGTCCGACAATGATACTGTATTGCCTCCTCGCTAATGAATCATTTTTTATGTATCAATCCAACCCCGTAGGAGAGAAACAGATCTATTCCACAATGTGCGATTCAGAACAACGGCCTTGAGTTGTCGACAGGATTCGTTAATTCCTCTGGCCTCCTTCTCTGCTGCTGGCTCCTATGTACTACATTTTGCTTGAGGATAACAATCCAGTGCATGTTTGGCAATTTTTTGTTCTGGTATCCTCAAAGTTGACCGATCCACTGCCACTTTCGCTTTTAAATCTCAATACTAAACGGTGAAAAACTTGGAGTTTGCAGAGGAGACCGCGTATGCTTGTGTTTCAATTTCTTTAATTCATCGTTAATATTTCATAACAAATATCGTTTATGAGTCGTTAACGATATTCATTAATGAATTAAAATAAAAATCATTAACGACTAATTAATGAATCATTGATATCGATATATATTTGCTTGTATGGTCGTTTTCTGTAAGCGTCTTACAATTCAATAATGAATTTTTAAAAGTAATTCATTAACGAATGTTCATTTAGTCTGCTTGATGAATCGTTAATGACTCGTTAACGATCAAATCACTCGTTCATTAACGATTCTTTAATGAATTAATTTGTTTGCTAGGCATAAACAACAGAAACAGAACAAGAAGCAATTTGATCATCGAAGATCTCTTGTTTACCTTTAAAAGTCAAGTTCTTTATTAAATCATTAATGTTTCATAAACTATATCGTTTGTAAATCTTTAACGGTATTCATTAATGAATTAAAATAAAAATTATTAACGATTCATTAATGATTCATTGATAACGATTATATACTTGCTCGTTTCTTATAAGCGTTTTATAATTCATTAATGAATTGTTAAAAGTAATTCACGAATGAATGTCCATTTAGTCCACTTAATGAATCGTTAATAACTCGTTAACGACGCTCGTTAACTCTTATCGCTCGTTAATATAATTCATTAAAAATTCTTTAATGAATTATTTTGTTTGCTGGGAACTAACTATGACTATTAAATATTTCACACGTCAAACTTATCAAAAAAAAACAATTACACACACGAATCGATCGATCGAATTACGCACCGCTCGTTGTCATCATAAAACACCATTAAACATATGTAACATTCGGCAACATTAATATGTACATACTTTTTTTCCCAAGGCAATAAGTAAACATTTTTTTTTTCAAGGCAATAAGTAACTATTATATCAAATAGCTCTGCACCCTTAAAAATTCTGTACAATCGTTACAAACGTTAAAAACGTTAGAGCAAACACAATTTAATCTCAGAATTTATCTAGAGTATAAACATGTAACATTTGTCAACATTAAAATTTACATATATTTTTTTCCAAGGCAATAAGTAAATATTGATTTTTATTAGATATATATTCGTTTCAATTGTTTCTTAAATTAGTAGTAATTTGTCTAGAGTCTAAACATTCCAGAATCGAGGCTATGATATTTATAGTATTTACATATTTTAATTAAAACTGCTTAATAATCGTAGCCAAGCCATTGTAATTTAATAATCAACATCTTATTATACACATTTCATAATGCAAGTCTTAAGGTACACAAAATTACTGATGCTGGTTGTAAAATACAAAAATAAATACCGATTTATTGAATTTCGGAAACAATTGACAGGAAATAATTAAGATTCCAGCGTACTATCTGGATATCAAATCATTTAAATCTTAAAATATTAGAGCTAGGCTTACAATTTATTTATTTAATTTAGCATCACTATCAGAAGCTTTTAATAATTTCATCATAGGTCTGAAGTTGTGAGAATTACTAGGTAAAAATAATTAATACGAATTAAGTACAATTTTGGAAAATTATTTAGAACAAATCATAAGGTAAGTCTCGGAAAATTCTAGTCCGAGATTAAAGAGCTATTGTTATTATTATATTCAGTGATTATGCGTTATAAATTTCCAGAACATAATAAAATTCAAGTTCCACCTCAATTTTGTGAAACCTATACCATTGTTCATCGGTCAGTTCAAGGGCTCAATTATCCAAGTAATTTAAAAAAAAATAGGTCAACGAATAGTTAAGTTATTCAAAATAATTGTTGATAGCGTCAAAAATATAAACCAAACGTAATGCAGAATTGGAATTGAACAATTAACAAAAAACATATCATTGGAAAAGCAAAGATATTCAAAAGTCATTACCCGTAATTATCGATAGCGTCAAGACTGTAATTTAGATTTGCAAGACGATGTTGATTCATGTCTAATAGGGCAATTTTTGCTATAAATTCCAATGGATTTTACTAATTTCTGTAGTTTTGTGCTTCGAAGTAAACATTAGGTACTAAAATACTAAATTAAGTTTTGATATTAATTGAAAACCGTTATTTAAATTAAAATTAAATATAAATAATCCTGTGTAATAATTGATAATTAATAGGTGCTGATAAACGTGATAAATTAAAACTTTGCTTTATCGCCTTAATTCAGATTAAGACTATATATATATATAAATATTTATATAACAACATACGGATATTTATTAAATTTAAATTAATCAAAATCTGGGCTTAGGGCTACTCGTCCGCACAGCTTAGTTGTGCTGGCTGATATTGGTAAGATTAGTTATCACACATATCAGCTAGCTGAATATTTCATTTTAGATGGATTAATATAATACCTACCGTCCATGTAATTTACAAAATAGGTCAATGAATTGTTAAGATATTCAAAATAACTGTCGATAGCGTCAACGAAATAAACAAAAGAGCTTACCAATGGAAAAGCGAATTTATTCAAAAGTAATTACTTATAATTACCGATAGCATGAAGACTGTAATTTAGATTTGCAAGACGATGTCGATTAATGTCTACAGCCTAGTAATCACCTCAAGTTTAACTAAATTTTCGTTTGCCTGCACTTCGTGCTCATTTCAAAGGCTTAACTAAATTTTTATTGCAGAGTCGTAACCGTTTCTGCCATTTTTTAACGAACTTTTATCACTAGTGTCAACATAAAGAGTACTTTTTATTCCCCACGCGCGAATTAGCTTTGTGAAATGTGACAAATTCTAAATTCCTCTGTGGAAAAATTACATTTTTCGCAACCATTTAGCTTTGTAGGAGAGTATGACCTAAGGGAAATTTATTCGTGAAATCTCCACAAATATTTAGCCGAGCATTTCAAAATTATTGGATATTGAGCTTCGTTCGAATTCATTACTAGGCCTTATAGGGCAATTTTCACTATAAATTCCAATAGATTTTCCCAATTTTCGTAGTTTCGTGCTTCAAAGCAAACACTAGATACTAAAATTCTAAGTTGTATTATATTTAGGTATTAACTACAAAATATTATTTAATTTAGATACACAATAAAAACAATATAAAAAAAGGCAGTGTGATAATTAATAGGTTGGTTTGGTAAATGTTTTTGCAGTGAATTAAAAGAAAAAAGTTCTGGACTTACACTCTTTGTTTTATTATGTGCAATGTTTCGGTCTCTACTGAGATTTAGTTTGATAAAGACCTCAGCAGAGACCGAAATGTCACACATAATAAATAAAACAGTGTAAATTCGGAAATCTTTCCTTTTAATTAAGAGGTACTTATAAACTTGATTTTATTAAAACTCTGTTTTAATGCCTAAATTTCGATTAAGACTTCCGTTAATGCAACCCTCGTACTACTTAATTTCTTACTATTATTGATTTCAGTAGTGCAACTTTACAAAAAATATACCTGGATTAGTCCAGCTTTTCGTTTGTGTTATTATACTCTAGAAGAAATCTGAGAGTATATAGTGTTTTTGCCTTAACGTTTGTAACGCTAAAAACCAATTCTCGCACAGAGTCGCCAAGAGTACAGAAATATTTGTTGTTTTTCAAAAACCTCGATTCCAATTGATCGTCTGTCCGTCTGTCTACAACATAACTTTCGACCGCTTTTTTCTACCGTGCTGAATTTTTTTATGTTATTTTTAGCTGAAAAGAAAGCTTAAGTTCGTAAGCGAGCTTACATCCCTCGACCACTTCTACACCTTCTCATACAAAAATCATTTCGAAATTTTATTATTTTGATTTTCCTCCGAAGTTAATTAAGTTACTGACTTAGAAATCGAATCGAAGTATGTTGATATGGATTGCATTAATGTCGAAAAATATTGATCCGATCCGAGTAAAAACTCCTTCTACCCCCTCCCATACAAATGCACAATTTTGAAAAATGCATTTCTTCGATTTTCATTGAAACTAGAAAAACTGAAAAAAAACGAATTTTAGCCTTTGCTATTTTGTGTTATTATTACATTTTTTTTTTAACTAGTTATAGTTTTAAAAAAAGTTAATGGACTTTACCTCACTTAACCGAAATTTCGATAAATCGTGAAATTTGTATGGAAGGTGGTGGAAGCCCTTTCATACAAATTTTACGAAATATCGAAATTTCGGTTACGTTAATTTTCTGCGAAACTGTCAAAGCTATCGACTGGAAATTTTGACCAAATTATAATAACGCAAAAATTAGTAATGCTAAAAAATTTCGATTTGGTCAGTGTACTCCTTCTGCCCCTCCCATACAAATGTATAATTTTGGTAATATCGGTATATCGATTTCCATTGAAACTAGAAAAAGCAGAAAGTTCAAATTTTGCCTGAACTTGTGTCTTCATAATTATAATAACTTTTGAAAAAAAGCTTCAACTTCGCTTCACTTCTTCTATCCCCTCCCATTTATATATCTATATTCTAAATTCAAAAAAAACATTTATTCTTCGAACATATGAGTGCTATCGAATTTAAAATTGGAGCTATCGATTGTGATAAGAATGTTGATAAGCACTTTCAAAATCATCCAAAACCTTCCATTTCCTGTGCCACATCCCATGTAAATGTTCCAATTTCAGGAAAACAATGTCCAATTTCTTTGTAAATCATAAAAGCTAAAATCTTTAAATTCAAAACAAATTCAAAACATTTTTTTAAAAAAGTCACTATTCACTATTCGAAAGAATTTGAGATGATATATTTTCCGGTACATGAAACGCTTTCCCATTGCATCTAGAGTGGAGGCTGGCTGATCCCATACGGACACTAGTATTGGGGTAAGGGCAGTGGAGTAATTACGGGTGAGGGCTCCTCTCCAGAGAAGCTATTTTTTAACATTTGTATAATATTTATTTATTTATTTGGGCTCTTGAACAAAAAGATTACAATTTCAATTAAACAAAAGCGGAAAATAAAAGAATAGCAAAGAGGAAAATTTAAACATTGAAGATGATAGTTTATAATATACGCTAAAAAATAAATGAATAGAAAAAATAAAATATGACGGATATTATAAAAGAATATGAATTGCATTCAAAGGTTTTCAGAGCTTGACCGTATGCTTGCAATCTTTTGAGTAAAGGGTTTTCAAAATTATCGAGTTTCAATAGTAAGCACACAGCAATAAGAATTTACTCGTACATCCGTATGTTTAAATTTTATCAAAAGAAAAATATATCTTAGCCATGGTCCTCTAGAATTGCTTCACATGAAGATGTTTTTTTTCCTCATATCAATGACGCTATTTGGAAACTATAAATTGATTCTGAGTTTTTAGGACTTTAACTATTGTAGAAAATTCAGTCGAAGCGATCTGTATCAAAAATCGGAAAGAAAACTTTGAAAAATGTACATAAATTGAAATTATTAACGATTTTTATACATAAATCGAGCCGTTATTCAGCTTAGTGTTCCAACGAAGCCCTTACTCAAAACTAGTACATACAATTCAAAATTTTAAAATTTATAGTGTAACACATAAATAAAAATGTAAATATTCATATTTTTAATTTCAAGGTACGTGCTCGTAATCCGACATAAGGATGAGCTAGATAAATATGAGCTTGATAAAAATATTAATTAATCCTTTGATATGAAAATGAAACTCCTGCCAAATCGATGATGAGAATCTAATTGTGTGTAGCTGCGTGTAGCCTAGTGGGTTGCATATTGGTCTACAATGCGAAGGTCGGGAGTTCAAATCCCAGTCGACGTATAATTTCAATACACTACCTGCGTAGGTATATCCTAGTCTCCTCACTCTGCAAAAATGGGGCATTCGTATATAGAGAGTTGTGCGAAGGGCTAACAAATCTTTCATAATAACAACTAAAAAATGTTATGATATCTGAAGGTCAGGAAGCCAAATCCCGATTTGGGCTGTGGTTCCATTGAAAAAGAAGAAGAAGATAATGGGTGAATATACATTAGATTAGACGGCACAATGAAGTCGGTTTGGTTTCATCTGCGGCATTTGATGAGTCTATTGTGATAGCTTGAATGTAGCATAGTTGGTCTACAATACGCAGGTCGGGAGTTCAAATCCCAGTCGATGCATAATTCCTGCACACTGGTCACGTAGATATAATTGGGTCACCTCCATCTGAGAATATGAAAAATTCGTAGATAGTGGGTTGTGCGAAGGGCTCACAACTCTTACATGATAACAAATAAAATGTGAAAAAAAACCTGATGATCAGGAGCCAAGCCCCGATTTTGGCTGTAGTGCCATTGAAGAAGAAGGATTATGATATCCCTGGCAAAAAGTCTTACTGTTCTCCGTAGAATCCCGTGCTATTGACTTAGTTTAGGATATCTCGAAACGGAATGGTTAGTTCAGTTCATGAATCGTTGGGGAAAATCAAAATAAAGGAATACTAGCAACTAGCAGACCCAAAGTGACTGAATGAATCTCTAAAATGTCGTATTATTCATTAGTCACCAATGATCTGTAAATGCTGATCTGATCTTCTCTTTTGCAAATAGCAACACACGTGCTTTAAGATCGCGTCTAAAGATGTTAGGGAAAAGCCCTTTAATAGCGGTTCACTCTTTTGAACAACTTAAATGTTGGGTGAATATTACTTAGTGGTTAACGCGATCTAGGATCCCACGTTCAAATCTTCTTTTCGACATGAAAAAAAAAATCACTTGCTTATTCCTTACACACTTATGAGCTCTAAATCGTACTTTTTGCTCAATACAAAAAATAAGCTTTAAAATTGGTTCCATTAAAGCTGAAGCGGAGAGCTTACTTCAGCAGACATGTAATATTAAAACGTATATAAAATGCTAGCTAGTTCGAAGCATTTCCTCGCGATAAATTAAGCGCATTGAAAATACTTCACAACCGCATATTTTTCCCGCTGGGATAGTTAAAGAGTGAAACGTCCGCGAAAAATGTGTACTTAGTAAGACCCGCCCTCATATACTGTGACAGAGTGTTGTACTGTAAATACATCCTATCCACCGGAAAAAAAATTAAAAGACTCTGAAAGTGAGGAAAAATACTTCAGTATTACTAAATCTAAAATCTTATATGCGCTTAGCAATTTAAAATCAAAACGCTATTATTGGTTGCAGAAAAGCAAGTGGCGCAATTTTAAAATGGCGTCACTAAAAAATTGAAACAAATGAATAAAACGATTATGATTATGCGAAACAAAGCAATCAATACAACTACAACCATATTTCTGTGATGATTTCGAAGCACATTATTTTCCGTTGGGCTTATGCTTTTTTCTTTCATGGTTTCATATATTTGTAAACATATAGCAAAAACATAAAAGAATTATAATTGGGCGTAAAGCCCAATCATATGATACTCTAGATGAAATGAGAAAGAGTTCAATGTACCGGAAAATATGTCACCTCCAATTCTTTTAAATAATTAATAGTGACTTTTGTATGGGAGGTGGTAGAAGCAGAGGAGGAAGGTTTGTAATTTTTGGATATGACACCTAATGTGGTATGCAAAATATTTCGTGCTGAATTTAAGGTTTGTAGCTTTCATTATTTTCAATTGGGCATAGTTTTCCTGAAATTGAGACACTTGTATGGGAGGTGGCAGAGGAAGTGGAGCGTTTAAGATGATTTTGAAACTGCTTATCATCATCCTTATCACCTCGCTTTGATTCAATTTCAAATTCGATAGTTCTAATATATTCGAAGGAGAAATGCTTTTCGTGAATTTATAATACAGATATTTGTATGGGAGAGGGTAGAAGGAGTGAAGAGGAGCTGATAATTTTTTTGGCATTTATTGAAATTATTAAAAAACAAATTCTGGCAAAATTTTAAGTTCGTACTTTTTCTAGTTTTAATGAAAATCGATATAATGCACTTAACAAAAATTGTACATTTGTATGGGAGGGGGTAGAAGGAGTGTACGGATCAAAACACATTTTACTTTATTATTCTAATAATAAAGTATTGTGATCGACACAAGAAAAAAAAAAGTTTGCTACTCTGACATTTTTATACTCTAGATGGAATCTGAGAGTATTATAAGTTTGCTCTAAGGTTTGCAACGCCAAGAAATAAGGCTCGGAGAAAAAAATGATGAGTACAGAAATTAATATTATCACTCAAAAATCTCAAAACCGGATGTCCGTCCTCCCATACAAAATGACACAAATGCGCAATTTGACAATAAACGGATTTGCTCGAAAAGTATAAAAGCTATTGATCTGAAATTATATAAAAATAATATATTACTTTTATGATAATATAAATCTACCGTATAAAAATTATGCGTGTCCTCCCCATCCTTCTACCACCTCCCATACAAACTGTACTTGTCATAAATTACTCTAAGCCAATTTACTCAGTGCGTATAAAATTTAGCAAGCTGAAATTCTGCACTTAATATTTATTTAAAATTGTTAGTAAGGGTAAAAAAAATTAGACGATTAGCTCCACCCCTTCTACCCCCTCCCATACAAAATGACACAATTTCCCAATTCGGCTATAAATGGATTTGCTCGAAAAGTATAAAAGCTATTAGTCTGAATTTCGGGATATATTACTTTCATAATGATTTCAATATACAGTATAAAAATTATTTGCGTCCTCCCTCTCCTTCCAAACCCTCCCATACAAACTACACTTTTCATGAAATGCTCTAATCCGATTTTCTCAGAACATGTAACATTTATCGAGCTCACATTTTGTAATAAATACTTATTTAGCATTATTACTAAGATCAGAGAAAATTATTTGATTAGCTTTACTGCTTCACCCCCTCCCATACAATATGACACATTTTCACAACTTCACAAAAAACCTATTTTCTTCAAAAGTATGAATTTTACTAGTCTTAAATTTAAGAGATGTCAATTTTATAATATTCTTAGTTATTTCTGAAAAAATCAATAAAATCCCCCCACTCTTTCTACCACCTGCCATACAAACTGCACATTTCAACTAAATCTAACACACTAATTTTCTCAGCTCCTATTTAATTTTTGGAGTAAGCATTTTGTATAAAACATTTTTTATAGCTACTTTAGCATGATGAGGAAAAAATTAGTTCAATGCTATCACCCCTTCTAACACTCCCCATACAAAATTTCTTGGGATCAGAAAAAAATCTATTTCATCTAGAGTAACGTAAGATTGCGCTTTACGCGCAATCGTAGTCCCATTATGTTTTTTTTCCGCGTTTCATGACTAAATTAGCCTAAAAATGCAAAAAAAAAAATCCGTCCCGCCGTACGCCGTACATATGGACTCATATCTCCGAGACCGTTAAAGGTAGAATGTTTGTTTTTGGGTCGATTGTTGGTTGGGTGAATGAGCTCTATTTTCTAAATTTTGGGGGGTGTTAGGTGGAAGGGGGAGGCGGGGGGAGGGAAAAAGTCGAAAACTACACTTGCTAATATCTCCCTCACGAATGCAGATAGAAAGTTGGAAATCAGGAGACATATAAAGAGGGTTGTGGGACAAACTTTAAAAATAGTTTAATTTTTTTATCCATTGGCGTCCGAAAAGGGGAGGCTAAAAACAAATTGTCGGCCGAATTGTTTTTTCAAATGGTTATATCGTCGAAATTACTTATCGTGAAAAATTTATATTTTGAGACCGTCAAGGAGGCATATAGCTTCATTGAAATCACCTTAGAAAGTGGCAAATTATTGTAAGGGGGAGGGTCAGGGGGGGTGCAAATAAAAACACTTAAAAATTAATATCTCAACTATCTCTTAAGCTATGTACTTGAAACTTAAAACGTATATTAAGCTATACTAGAAAAATATAAAAAAAAAATAATGTGTTGAAATAATAGTGGTGGGGGGGAAATGGGGAGCATTTCAAAAATGGCGCACTTTCCAAAATTACAAATCCTTATATCTCAAAAATAGTACAGATATCAAATCGAAAATTTGTCAGATTGCAGAACTACACAATAGTTAATTTTTATAAAAATTTTAAGTTAGGGGGTGTAAAGGGAGGGAGGTAGTAAGCAAAAATGTCGAAAATTTTTAGTGATTTTTTTAGGACTCTGGTCAAATATAGAAACTTTAAATTTGGCATGTGGATACATCTATTCGATATACATGGAAAAAAAATAATAATATGATCCACAATTGTTACGAACCGACCAGCCCGGTCTAATGGGCACAAGGTGTTTCAAGTGCAGCGAAAAAAACACGAAAACTGAAAATTTTGGGATATAATTTTAAGGTAGAAACTTCAAAATTTGGGAAATACATTTAAATAAAATCTCTAAAAGTATGAAATATTAATACTTCCAAAACTTCTACCCCCTCCCATACAAAATTATTTTTTCGACCATTTTCAAGAAATTAATTATCACCTAACTATTAAAAGCTATCAATTTGAAATTTTGCATAAGAACTTATAAAAATATTTGAAATGAAATTAATTAAAAAGTTTTGAAATCGCACTTGCCCTTCTACCCCCTCCCATACAAAAGTATGATTTCGACCAATTTCATTAAATCAACTAATAACCAACAAATTAAAAGCTACGAACTTCAAATTTCTTACGAGTACGTTGCAAGAGAAGAAAAAGAAAATTGCTTCACAAATTTTGCTATTCCCCCACTTCTTCTACCCCCTCCCATACAAAATTATTTTTTCGAGCATTTTTAAGAAATCAGTTATCAACTAACTCTTAAAAGTTATCCATTTCAAATTTTGCATGAAAACTTATAAAAATAACTGAAATAAAATTCCTTTAAAAATTTTGCAATCGCGTTTGCCCTTCTACCCCCTCCCATACAAAAGTATCATTTCGAGCTATTTCATTAAATCAACTAATAACCAACAAATTAAAAGCTACGAATTTGAAATTTTGTACGAGCACACTACATGAGAAAGGAAATAGAATTGCGTCGCAATTTTTACGATTCCCTTACCTCCTCTACCCCCTCCCATACAAACGTTTGGTTTCGTGAATGTAAAATACATAGAATCTTATGATAATTCTATGCAACTTCGTCTATGAAACTGACATTCTATACAAGGAATATTGGACGTGATTCAAGCAATCAATTAAAAAACTATTAACATCCACCGACCCTTACTATCACCCCTCACCCCTCCCCTCACAAGACTCAAACTTGCATAAATAAACGAACGAAATATTGATTATATATACTGGAACTTTTGAACGTTTCTACAAAGTGTTAAATTGATAACTGCCCACTTTTTTTTCACTTAGTCTTCCCTAACCACTCTAACCTGCATATTGACTTTCCACGCATCCGCAACTTGTCCCAAGAATAATAAAGTTTCGCCCGACTTGTTGGCAGTTTATTTTTCTCGTTATTGATATTTCTATTTTTATACTTTATGCAAAATATGAAGTTGATAGCTTTAACAGTTTCGAAGAAAAATAATTTAGTTTAAATTTCAAAATTTTGTGAAATTTGTATGGGAGGGGGTAGAAGGAGTGAGGTGAGGTTGATAATTTTTTTAAAGCTGATGGAAATTGTAATAAAATTAATTCCGGCAAAAATTCGTTTTTCTAACTTCGCTAGTTTCAAAGAAAATAGAAAAACTGCATTTTTCGAAATTATGGTTTTGTATGGGAGGAGGTAGAAGGAGTGAAGAGATCGGCTCAATATTTTGTGACGAAAATGATATATACATCATTATACTTTAACCTAAATTCAAAGTCAACAGCTTAAATAGTTTCAAAGAAAAATCAATTTTTGAAAATTTCGGAATTTCGTGAAATTTGTATGGGAGGGGGTAGAAGGAGTGGGGGGATGTGGCCCGTTCACGAGCTTAAAGTAACTTTTTTGCTAAAAATGATACACAACAATAGCTCAAAGCGTTCGAGAGTTATGCTGTAGACAGACGGACAGACAGCAACTCGGATTCGAAGTTTTTGAGGGACAACAAATATTTCTGTACCCTTAGCGGCTATGTGCGAGCATTATTTCTTAGCGTTACAAACGGGGCCGTAATAATGTTTTTTTGTTAATCAATAGGCAAACGAAGGCCTTTATGCACAAACCCAGTAATGGAGGGAAGTTGAGTAAGAACGACCTTAACGAATGGTGTAGCTGTTCTGCTACTGACAAATATTTGCAGATGGTATGGGGATAGCGATACTTGCTTGGCGAATGTATAGATATCAAATGAGAGATCGGTATGCGGTACCACTGAATGGCGTTTGTGCTGTATGTCTCTGTCTCAATCCGACTTGAAGTTTTTGTAGGCTTGTCGTGATCACGGAATCAGTTATCAATTTTCACCTTCATCTTGTTTTTGATCATGTTGCCATATTTCAGTGGAAATCTAGAATCTATCTAGAAACTAGAAATGGCACTACTACTATAATGGCACTACAGGTTCCTTAACAGTTTTTTTTTACTTATTATTATAAAAGAGTTATTAGCCCTTCGCACAACCCTCAGTGTACGAATTTTCATTTTCGTAAATTGAGGTAACTAAGGTGTACCCAAGTACCCAGTGCGCTGAAATTATTCGTCGACCGGGATTTCAACTCACGACCTTCATATTGTCGACCAACACGCTACCCACAAGGCCACGCTCTAGATCCTAAAATGGCACACCTTGACAATATTATTTTTCCAGTGGTATTTAATTTGTTTATTTTGGATCATTGGTTTAGATTGTAGTGCGTTCACGAAAAAACGCTTATTCTTTTAAATATGTAGATTTTGTTCACGCGTGTTTTACAATCACATATATTATGATCTGACGTTTCCTTCGCATCACTGCAAATCCTACATACGAGTAGATAGTCTTCTTAGAGTTCAATTCCATGAAGATATTTTTTCCTATGTTATTGTGTAAAGTTAGGATACCAACTAACAGTCTAGTCTGATTACTTTTTAATTGTAGACTCAGAAGCTCCTTAAGGGGCCGTGAATCGCAAAAGGCGATTTCTTCGATAATTGCATATATTACAAACTAACGGAGTAAAATAATGAATTCTTCTCTTTTGCATTATAATGTTTATTAAGATGCTAAATGGATAAATTATTGAATGGCTTAACTTGAAGAAAATTTAAAAATTTTGTTTTAAAAATGAAATATGAACACCAATCCGCTTACAATTTTTGAAAACTGCAAGAAATTTACATTTTCAAAAGAACTTATGAACTAGGTAGAGGAAGCCGGGGTAGAAAATACAATACTAGTGGAAATGCAAAAAAAAAAAAGTTTGCTCTATATTTCTTTAGTTTTTAATGACTATGAAAGTTTAACTACACCTTTCATTATTTGCGCCCTTTTCACAAAATCCATACACTAGGACAACCTAGTTATTTTCGCTATCTATTCCCGCACAGAATTTTTTCGCACATTTTTCGCACTTGGAAGAAGCGACCCAACCTTCAACTGATTTCGAGTAAAATTCACCGCAACACAAGCATTCAGTCAGAATCGAGTACTTCCCCATTCCACCTTATCCTTTCCACCTAGGGAGACGATTCAGATTGGGGAGGTAAGGCCACTCGTGAAACTAAAGAGAATTGAACGCCCTTCAAGCATGGTCAGCTATAGTTGAAATGCAAACAAGTGTGTATACCTTACTGTGGTTACAAAATCATCAAGAGTTTCAATAAAGGAGTAAAAAACACAGAACGAGAACTTCACGCACCAATGCTCAAGAACAAATTCGCTTCAAAGCGGCATTAGTAATTTCCAAAGCAAATAATAAATTCGCATTTTTCTAAAATTTTGACATTTGTGTGATACCGATAGAATGAGTGCGAATTACTAAAAAACATTCTTTTCAATAAAAAGAAAAATTTCAAGTCAAATTTTTGAATGAAATTATTGAAAATTATATAGGAGGTGAAGTTAATACTATAATTTGTTCAAGATTTTATAAAAAAAAAACCAATTTAATATGTATTTGTTACCTTTCTCTGTATGGGGCATATAAACGGTTCTTGGCATAAGTTGCGACAATTTAGGGGAAAGTGGAGTGATGCAGACTATGTTGTATAGTGCCGCGTAAAATAGGTAGGAGTATCGGGTAAAAAATAAAAACACAAGGTTTTTCTTATTGGGAAGATTCTATTTTCAAGACCGACCAAGAGCTGTTCCTAATGCAGTGCAAGAGCTTAGAATGACTACTAAGGGCAGCGGCCACGATTTATATAATAAAACTTGTATGCGGTCGTGTGGCTCTTTTATAATGCAGTGGTGCCGTAAGGGCTTATTTTATAAGAGGTACCAGAAGGATTTAATACAAAATGGATAAATTATTGAATGTTACATCTTCCAAAATTGAGCATTTTTAAGGAAGGAGGAGGAAGGGATGAACGATTTGGACACAAATTTCCGAATTTAATCGGAATCATATTTTTTTTTTTTTTTAATTTCGAAATGTGTTTGAAAGGTGGTAGTTGGAGTAATTGGATTTTTTCCATTTCCGATCAGAAGGTTGAGATTTAACATACCTCGATACCTCAAAGCGTTTAAAAGTTATGTAATAGACGAACAGACAAACCCACAGTATGCCACTCGGATTTGAAATTTTGTAGCGACAACAAATATTTATGTGATTTTCAACTTTACAAATTTTATAACATACTCTCAGATTTTATCTAGAGTATACAATTTTTAATAAATACCACTACTTTAATCTAAGTTTCTTCAACTTATTTCATTGAATATCATAGATAAAGCCGTAGAAATTTAAAGTAAAAGAAAGGAAATCTAAAGTTAGCAATGAATATTTTAATAGTTTGTATTGCAGTTTTAACTTCAGCCGGTCAATTTTCTGCAAGTACGTATTTTGTACGGAAATTGTTTTGCATTAAACATACTTTATTACAATTTCAGTTTCATTCAGTTATTCTGATCAACAAAACTGGCCCAAGACATATCCAGAATGTGCAGGAAATCGGCAATCTCCCATCGTCATCAATTCGAAAAATGTAAAAATTATTTCATAACTTTAAAGTGAAAAAATTTATATTAATACAGTTAAATTTTAAATTTAGGCAAAACCTGCAAATCTAACACCTATAAAATTAATTGGATTTCACGAGAAAATTTCTTTAAAAGGTCACAATAATGGACATTCCGGTAAATTTACAATAATAAATAAAAATTTTATTTCTCTAAATAAATACTAAATGAAAATATTTGCAGTTGCTTTCAGCATTAATCAAACACAAAAGACCATTCCTACCATAACTAATGGGCCATTACGAATGATATATGAATTCTACCAATTTCATTTTCATTGGGGTAAAGTTAATAATCGTGGATCAGATCACGCCATGAATGGAACAAAGTATCCCTTGGAACTTCATTTAGTTCATAGAAATTTAAAATATACTTTAAGCGAAGCTGTACAAAAACCCGACGGATTTGCAGTTTTGTCAATTTTATTTCGTGTATAAGTTTCAGAAATTTTCCGTAATTTCGAAATTTAAGATTTTTTTTAAAACTTTATAAACAGCTTTCAAATCAAGATGGGCGTGAACTGGCATCGGTTGTTGATAGTCTTCAGTATATTCAAAAATATGACGCTAACACTATTGTAAAAGAAAATCATTCACTTCGATCATTCATGGGTGGTGTACAATTTGGAAATTATTATACATATCAAGGTAAGATTGTTGCCTAGAATTTCAAATCAATTTTCCGAAAATCACTTTTAAATTACAGGCTCGCTAACTGCTCCTCCTTGCCCTCAAGCAGTAACTTGGATAATTTTTAAGAGATCATTATCGGTTTCGAATAAGCAAGTATGTATAATTATGATTACATTTATTGTTTAAATTCAAATTTTTTTAAATATTTTACTTTTCTCAGCTCAAACAATTTCGCTCGATTCTAGAGGAAAATGGAAAAAATCTCGTTGATAACTATCGTTTGGTACAGCCTCTTGAAAAACGAGTTGTATTTTATAGTCAATATTGATTTCGTGATTAAAAAAATAATAAAAAAAAGTTTGTGAAAGGAAGTTACTATATATTTCATGTCATTGCTTATTTAAATAAATTTATTTTAAATTAGAACTAATTTTATTTATGGTGCTCTACACTTTTTTTTTGTGCGGTATTTCATATTTTACAAAAGTCCTTCCCTAATTTAGAGTTTTGTACAAGGGTTTTCAGCAAGTAATAAGGATTTTCTTTCCGGAGTTTAATTTTTAAGAACTAGAAAGGTTCCTACTTTATTATTCTAATAACTAAGTATTTCGTCCGACAAGTAGGTAATGAGTCAGTCAGTCAGTCCAGATGTATCAGTTCCCCATACGCTTATCCACATTCATATGAAAGCTTATCGGTGACAGAACTACTCACAATAAAAGTTCTAACAAAAGAAGTACCACTTATGCCCAGTAGCAAAAAATTTTAAAAAAATTTATAATTATTGAAAAGCGGATATGACTAAGAGTTTTTAATTTTGGAAGCACTAAAACTTTAACTGTGGATGGTTTTTGATCCGATTTAAAATTAGGTATATTGGAGATCAAGCGTAAAAACACTGTAACTAAAGAAATTGTTTGAGACTGTTCTGCAAGTTTGTGATACAAAATTTTTCGAATACGTCAAAAAACAATTTTTTTATTCTTTGTTTAATTCTTTCACTATCTGTTGGCCATTAGTTCCAAAAGCAATAAAGGTCTGTTGGGCGATGTGCCCAATCGTTTGCAACCACTCTCAACATTTACTGTTGAAGTTTGCTTGAGCTATTGACGAGACACACTGACACACTTTATTTCGAACTTTAACCCAAGAGCTGTTGACCTTAAATCTAAAATAAATATTAGAATCTATTTTGATTAATTACATCAATGATTAGAGTAGAAATTATGTATATGGGAAATTGATACATGTTGACTGCCAGAGACCAAGCCTTAAGTTTGTTTTCTTTATCTACGACCAGTTCCAATGAGCAAACTTGAGCAAAGAAGTGTAACAGTTTGTATATGTGGTGCCATGCTAGTACCATTTTTCGCTGCCAAGTAACATTGTTTGTGAACCCAATTGGTCATTTCGGGTACCGTAGTTTTGCAATTCCACAGAAAGAGTGCTGTTCTGCCATGCAACGAACCACTCTCAGTTGAGATGCTGTTGACAGGACTTGTTTATTCCTCTGACCTCCTGCTCAACTGTTCGCTTCCATGTGTTACATGGTCGACCAACCCGACGTCTTCCTGGAGGATTATAATCCAGAGCATGTTTGGCGATGTTTCGCTCTGGTTTCCTCAAAGACCGATCCACTGCCACTTCCGCCTTTGAATCTCAATACCTATTTTAGTCTGGCCAGTTGTATTCCAAATCCCGGTCGACGCATAATTCCAGCACACTACCTGCTTGAATATACCTTGGTTACCTCAATCTACGAAAATAAAAAAATTCGTAGATAGAGGGTTGTGCGATCAGCTAACAACTCTTCCGCAATAAATAATGAAAATGTTAAGGAACCTGAAGGTCAAGAGGCCAAGGTCTGATTTCGGCTGTAGCGCCACTGAAGAAGAAGAAATTGTATTCCAAAGTTCGTCGTTGGAGATCACTCCTGGCCAGAATATTCCTAAGGTCTGTAGTTTCTTGGTAAGTCGAAGGGTTAGTTTCCACATAGTACAACCACATAAGAACACGGATTTGACGCATGCGTCAACAAATCGAAGGTAATCGTCGTTGCAAAAGGAGCGAATTAACCTTGTGGATTAGTTTATATGGAAACCGCCAATGTCCTCTTCGCTTACAGCTGCAATTCAAGATTCTTGAACCATTGTATTGATATGTAGGCTGAATCGGGGAAACCAGCCCCTTGGGGCTTTGTTGGGTCCCACGTTATCAGGATATATCTGAATGCTAAACTGTTGATAGTATGACCACTGTTGAATAAACGATCAATGTTCGCATTGCTTTAAGAGCCATTTAGACAACCAACGTCAGCAAGATTTGGAAAATGGAAAACTTCAAACGGATGTAAAGTGATTTGGGTAAAACCACGAAGATGTTATTTGAAAGGTTTGATAAAAGGAAATCATTTAAAATTTTGGGACGCAATAGGAACTCCTTCCAGAGACTAGTAGATGTATTCAAGGACCACGCCTCTTAAAACATCAGCTCCACATTTCGCGCATACATCGAGGAGATATATTCTCCATTTTTAATTAATGGCCAAACGGTCGACGTCGTTCTAGGTAATACAATCAGGCATGTTTTATAGTAACACTTGTGTGGAAAAAGGATCCCTCCGATGGCCATTTGACGAGTGCTACAAAACTCCAAGCGTACTTCATCATACTCGAGTCTCTGAATTCAATGTCATGAAAAGTCAACCCAAGGATGACCATGCTTTCGCAAGGCATATTCTAGTCCAGTATTATCAGAACCAACCTGGGAGTTCATATCTCCTGAGTTGATAATAAGATCACCTCGTTCATTTGGCCATAAAAATCCTCGTTGTCGTCATTTGCTGCTACATTACTTAGTGTTCTACCCGAGATTGGCTCACAGATAATGAAACTTATTCTTATTTCCAGTATAAGGACAATCGCAACGATATTTTTGGTGTCACACTCAGGTCCAGAGCACAGAACTGAGTTTCCGCTCGTAGTTCGTTCTTGATTCTGTCCACCTGATTTGACCCATGACAAAGATTTGGGCTTAATAGTGCACCATTTCACGGTCGACAAATGATTGATGGTGTTTGAACCGAGTGACCCCACCTGTTCCGCTATCACTCAATCTGCGAACGTTCTTGATGTCAACCATAGTTCGTTGTCGAATGCCAAAACTCGTTGCCTTAGAATCTGTTCGTAGCCGAGGCACTGTATCTGATTTTCATATCAGAAAGTGTTTTAAGATCACGAGGGATAACCCTAGGGAGAATCCATTTGCCATTTTGGTGTAAGTAGAACTGCCTGCTAGGGTGTAGCCTAGTGGGTAACGTGTTGGCTTACAATGCGAAGGTCGTGAGTTCAAATCCCGGTCGACACATAACTCCGGCACACTGCCAGCTTGGGTATAACTTGGTCACCTTGATCTACGAAAATGAAAAATTCGTAGCTAGAGGGTTGTGCGAAGGTCTAAAAACCCTTCCACAATAAAATAAAAAATGTTAAGGAACCGGAAGGTCAGGAGGCCAATTCCCGATTTGGGCTGTAGCGCTGTTGAAGAAGAAGAAGAACTGCCTGTGTTAAAGGACAAAGACCGGTCGGAAAACCACGGAAGTGCTGGGAGGACTCGATCGACGCAGACAGCAAATCACTGCTAAGATTTTAAAATTGAAGGACGTGGTCATTGAACCGAGATGGATGGAGGCGAAGTATTCAGGAGGCCAAGGTCCGATTTGATCTGTAGCGAAAAGAAGACGTTACGTGCCTGTGGGTGAAATTAGCCGTCATCTCACTGAGGTGTATGTTCAGCATTAGTCGTCTTTCACGACAAGTAAGCTTGCTATGGAATAGTTCAAATCACATTTTCATGGGAGGAGGGGGGCGGACGGAATTGTGGTAGTCGTAGGAACTGATAGTGGAAGATAACAAGAGCTTAGCCTCATCTTCTCTTTGTTATATTGTTTGTTTTGGTTTGAATTATTTTGAGGTCCATCTTAAGGGAGTAGTAACGATACACTTCGTTCAAAATTTCGCAACAAGTTATATATATTCAGGAACTGTGATCCAATTGGTAAGGAACCTGAAGAGATATTTGATGTGCTTAGTTGTTGACTAAATCTTTTTCCGACAGGTATGTAGTGCTTCTGATTTCAAAAATTAGATTACTAGGTTGCAGTAAGATGTTTGGGATGTGGAGAGTAGTGAACTTTAGGACAATTCATTTTGAAAGGGGGTATAAAGAGAACTAGTGTCCATTAACCTTCGTTACAAAAGATAGGTGGGTAAGGGAGTAAAAAACAAAGAACTTCGCAATGATGGTGTTTGGAAAGAGCTTCGGTTAAATCATGCTGTGTGACGTATTGATTAGATGTCGTTCCTTTGAATGGTCTGAACTGTTCTTGGTGGTCGGGAAGGATTTTTCCAAGATATCACGCAGTTCTATTTAGAACATTTTCTATTGGCATAAAGAACCAAGAGAGACTGCACTTGGGAATTAGCTCTATATCGGCGCTTTTCCCTCGTGCTCTAGCTCAATTATTTTGCTATGCAAATTTATAATTTTATAATTTAGAAGTAAGTGCGATTTTTTTATCATACTACTACTACTACTACTACTAAAATAGCACTACAGCTCAAATTGAGACTTTGCCTCCTGAACTTCAGGCTCATTAACATTTTTACTCTCACAGCCCTCTATCTACAAATTATTCATTTTCGCAGATTGAAGAGACTAAGACGATTTAGGTTCTGCGCAGGAATTATACGAGATCAAACTTCAAGCGGACACACCATCGTTACATGCAATATTGAGGTTATAAACAAAACCATTTTTATCCCTTATCTGTTCCCAGCTGATCTCAGTGATGCCAACCTAAAGTCATAAAAGTACAAAAGTTTTCCTACAAACAGTTTCATTTCTACATCAATTTGTTTCTCTCATTATTGAGTATTCCTCGTATTTAGTATCAGGATTTACAAAAAAATGTTTTCAAATGGAGAAAGAAAAATTTTTTTTTTATAAATTTGGTAAAAAGCCAATTAATAATAACTACAATTACAGAAATAAACTTTTTCTGCAAAGAGCCAAAAAAATATAAATTAAAGAATTGAAATATTTATACAAATTAGATGTTATAGAAGATATATCTCATTCAATGGTAGAAAGTAAATTTTTTTTTTTAATTTTTTGGCCATGGTAATTAGGTTTTACTGCTTACGTCCCCATTCAAATGAAAGAGCGATATGATTATGTTATGTTTCAATTTTGAATAGAAAATATTGGTTTTTATTTCCTATGTTAACTGCAAAATTTTTAAACTAATAAACAAAAAAACGATAAGAAATTTTTGGAAACTATGATATGCAAAAAACAATATAAATTTGAGATTTACTATGTAAATGTATGCACAAATAGGAATTGTAAAATTTTATAAATCATTGAATTATTTATTCGGAGTTGAGCTAAATAAGATTTTTCATTTTGTACTCTTATTGAAATGAAAGAGCGATGTTATTTTGATGATACCTCCTTTTTTTCTTTTTTTTTTTTTTTTTTCTTTTTTGGAAAGAACATTGACCTGTTAACTTTTTTTAGATTGTCCTCCTTTGCAACTTGCAATAGTTGGTAACCCTATCCGTGAAAAAGTTCTGGAACACCTAAGAACGAGTAATTCTTGCAACATACCCATGGAATTCGTATTTATTGGAATCTGCAAAAGTCGTAAATTTCAAACAATATGTAATTTAACAGAATTGCTGATAAGTCACGTTCACGCTACAGTCAGTCATATATGAAATTCTTGAAAATCTCCTTGTACTGCTTAGTTCTGTTTTTTATGACTTTTCCCATTTTCTTACGTCTGAGACAAATGAATCAGATATGCCATTGTGCAATACGTCTTTTTATGACCCTCCAGAGCTCGATCGTGGTCTGTTACTACTACCCCCATCCCTCTTCCCAACCATCGCTTACAACTGCAGACTTTTCCATTTAATTTGAAATAAATATTTACAATATTTGCACAGCGCAGATGAGACTGTTTTCGAAATTTAATAATTGCTTAATGTTATGATTTTCGTAATGTTCGATCCATTTAGTTGCGCACAAGTGCAGTGTGGTGTGGATACCAACGGCTTGGATATACTTTGGTAGTTGCAATACTTTCAGTCGTTTCTTGAATGCCACGAAGATCATATTTTTTCTTCAGAGTTCTAATTCCGTTGCAATTCAGGAAATTTTTGTTCAATTGTAATTTTTTCCACGAAAGCTACACAAATAAACTAAATTGTCGTGAAGATTGCAAAGAATTGCAAGGAATTACGAGTTAAGCGATTCTTAGCCAATATTGAAGGTATTGTATTTATTTTAGAGATTTTTTTGATCTTAACAGAGCTACAATACATTTTTCTATTCTCAGCTTCGCAGATTTTTATTATCTCTTTCCGAAGTTGCAAGGCAATTCTTGCGTGATGGACCGCGCAAATTTAGATTGTGCTGCCGATCGTCCAGAAGTTTGCGAAAATCATGATCCTCCGATTGATAAAGAAGCTAAAACGACTACGGAAGCCGCCAATATGGCCGAAAGTGAATCTGAACAACGAGAAGCAATACTGGATAACATAGAAAAAAGAATCCTTCAAATTCAGGCGCTACAATCTCAAATGTCGGCCATTGTTAATTTGTCTGACGCGAGAATCCGCTCCCTAGAGCGTACGGGCCGGCAAATCCGTCACCGCACGATGAATTTGCTATCCCGACTTGGTTTGATGAACATGATGCCAGAAAATAGAAAAAAATCAAAAAAAAATTCCAGGAAAACCATTGTTTCCAAAAAAGCTTAGAGACCATGAGTTGTAAATTTATCAAAAAATAAACTGATTTTAATAAAATACGAACAAAATTTTGATATTCTAGATGAAATGGGAAAGAATCGGAAAATAAAATATGTCACTGAAAATTCCTTAGAATAGTGAATAGTAACTTTTTTATGGGAGCTGATAAAAACAGAATATGATATGATACCGAATATTGAAAGAAAAATATTTTTTACTGAATTTAAAGTCTAATTTTCAAGGAAATTGGACAGTTTTGCATTTCCATTCTATTGCATTTCTGGCTGTGTATTGATTGAATTTTTGTGTTACTAAGGCATTATTTATTATTATTATTCTATTTTGTTTGATTTCTTTATCACTCATCTTTATTTATAGATTTTTTCGAATTATCCAATTTTACTTTATTATTCTAATAATAATGTATTGTGATCGACACAGAAAATTTGCTACACCGAAATTTTTTTTTTTTTGCGTTTCATGACTAAATTAGCCCAAAAATGAAAAAAAAAGTTCGTCCCGCCGTACGCCGTACATTTTGGGTGGATTGTTAACTGGGCAAGTTAGTTCTATTGTTTAAATTTTGGGGAGTATCAGGTGAAAGGGGAAGGTGGGAGGAGCAAAAGAGTAAAAAACTACTGTTGCTAATATCTCCACTACGAATGCAGATAGGAAGCTGAAAATCATCAAAGGTACAGAAAAAGTGGAGGGGCACAATAATTTAATTTTTTTATCCATTGCGCAAAGCCCAATCATGCGATACTCTAGATGAAAGTGAATTTTTTTGATTTTAAAAAATTTTGTAGGCGAAGTGGCGGAGGGGGTCACGACATTGAACTAATTTTTTTCCATCACGCTAGAGTTGCCCTCAAAATGTTTCATACAAAATTTAGGATTCAAAAATTTAATAGGTACTGAGAAAATTAGTGTATTGGATTTAGTAAAATTGTGCAATTTGTCCCATGGTAGTAGAAGGAAGGGCGAGTTGCAGATCAGTAGCATTCATACTTTTCAGTAAAAATCGACTTTTTGTAAAGTTGTGAAATTCTATCAGATTGTATGGGAAGGGGTAGAAAGAGTGAAACTAATCGTCGGATTTTTTTTTATCTTACTAATAACTCTAGCTTGTTTAATTTTATACGTACTGAGTAAATTTGTTCATAGTATTTTTAAATTTTTTTGAAAAAGTTTTTCATGAAAAAGTGCAGTTTGTATGGGAGGTGGTGGAAGGAAAGGGAAGACTCAAATAATTTTTATACTTTTATTTTTAGATTTAAATCATCATAAAAGTAGTACATTCCAAATTTCAGAATAGCATTTATACTTTTCACGTATATCCGTTTATTATCAAATTACAAAATTGTGTCGTTTTGTATGGGAGGGGGTAAAAGAGGTGATGCAAATAGTCTGATTTCTTTTTTTTTGGTTTTTCTAACAATTCTAAATAAATATTTAGTGCACAATTTCAGCTCGATAAATTTTATACGCACTGAGTAAATTGGTTTAGAGCATTTAATGAAAAGTACAGTTTGTATGGGAGGTGGTGGAAAGTAATAATAAATAGTTTTTATGCAGTAGATTGAAGTCATCATAAAAGTATTACTTTCCAAATTTCAAATCAATAGCATTTATACTTTTCGAGAAAATCAGTTTTTTGTCAAATTGCGAAATTGTGTAATTTTGTGCGGATGGAGCGATTTGGTCTGTTACGAACTTGACCTTAATATTTTGGCAAAAACTACGTGTACAAAAATTAAGCTCTCTAGCTCAACGCGTTTTAAAGCTAGAGAAGACACGAACGGACGGACGGACAGACGGTCGAACGGACAGACGGACACCCGGTTTTGAGATTTTCGAGTGATTGTATGAACTTCTGTATCATTAATTTTTTTCTCCAAGCCTTATTTCTCGGAGTAACACACTTCGTGGCAAACTTAAAATACACCCAGATTTCAGCTAGAGTATAAACACAAAAACTGAAAATTGTTGAATAAAATTTTAAGGTGGCCACTTGAAAATTTGCGAAATGCATTTAGAAAAAAATTCTTAAAAGTACCACTCCCATACTGCCCTCAAACCATTTAGAGTTATCAATTTGAAATTTTGCACAAACACTTTTTAAAATAGTTGAAACGAAATTGCGTCAAAAGTTTTAAGATCGCACCTGCCCTTCTACTCCATCCCACATAAAAGTACGATATCGACCAATTTCAATAAATCAACTAATAACCAACAAATTAAAACCTACGAAATTGAAATTTTAAAGAAAAACAAAATGAAATTTCATCATAAATCTTACGATTTCCTAACCTCCTTTATGCCCTCCCATACAAATGTTTTGTTCCGTGAATGTAAAATACACCGAATTTTATGAAAATTATATTTAACTCCATCTATGAAACTGACATTCTATGCAGAGAATATTGGACGTGATTCAAGCAATCAATTAAAAAACTATTAACATCCACCCACTCTTACTATCAGCCCTCAACCATTCCCTCATAAAAACACAAACTTGCATAAATAAACGAATGAAATATTGATTATATGTACTGGAGCTATTGATAGTATCCGCAATTAAGTTTCACTTAGTCTTTTCTAACCACTCTAACCTGCATATTGATTTTCCACACATCCTTAACTTGTGCCAAAAATAATAAAGTTGCGCTCAACTTGCTGGCAGTTTACTTGTTATTGTCCCAGAGAAATTTCATAATTTAATTTTTTTCGAGTATTGTCTAAAGTGATTTTTTTTTTGTTCATATATGCTATTCTCTTACTTATCGTCTTTAATATTGTTTTATTCTTTATACTCTAGATGAAATCTGAGAGTATATTGTGTTTGCCTTACCGTTTGTAACGCTAAGAAATAACGCTTGCACAGAGTCGCAAAGGGTACAGAAATATTTGCTGTCGCTCAAAACCCTCGATTCCGAGTGATCGTCTGTCCGTCTGTCTGACGATAAGCAGTTTCAAAATTATCTTAAACGCTCCACTTCCTCTGCCACCTCCCATACAAATCCCCAATTTCAGGAAGACTATGACCAAGTTCTTTAAAGATAATGAAAAGTAAAAACTTTAAATTCAGCAAAAAACATTTTGCATGCCATGTTCGGTGTCATATACGAAAAATACAAACCTCCCCCTCTACTTCTACCACCTCCCATGCAAAAGTCTCTATTCACTACTCGAAAGAATTTGAGATGACATATTCTCCGGTATATTAAAGTCATTTCCATCTCATCTAGAGTATCATATGATTGGGCTTTAAGCCCAGTCATAATTCTGTTATGTTTTTTATACACATTTTACTTTATTATTTTAATAATAAAGTATTGTGATCGACTTGGGAAAAAAAAAAATTTGCTACCCTGAAATTTTGTTTTTTCGCGTTTCATGACTAAATTAGCCTAAAAATGCAAAAAAAAAAATCCGTCTGTTTGTACGCCGTACGCCGTACGCCGACGTGTACGCTCAGCGCACATTAGCTCCCAAACCCTTCAAGATAGAAAGTTAATTTTTAGGGGGATTGTAGATAGTTGCGGATCTCAGGCGGATACCCATTTTGTGGAGTGTACGGGTTCAGGGGGAGGCGGGGGGAGCGCTTAAACCGAAAAATACGAATTCAAATATCTCAACCATGGTAACAGCTAGGAAACTAAAACTCAACATACATTTAGACGGGTTTGTAGGACAACATTTAAAAATAACTTAATTTTTTTATCCATTGGGGTGCGAAAAGGGGGGGCTAAGAACCAATTCCCGGCCGAATTTTTTTTTCAAATGATTATATCTTCGAAATTACTTACCATAAAAAATTGATATTTTGAGACCATTAATGTGACATATAGGTCAACTAGAATCAATTTAGGTAAAAGCTAATTATTGTAAGGGGGAGGTTCAGGGGGGGTGCAAAGAAAAACACATAAAAATCAATATCTCGGCTATTTATTAAGCTATGCAATTGATTCTTGGAACCTATATTAAGCTACCCTAGTGAAATACGAAAAAAATACAACATTTGGACAAAATAGTAGTGGGGGGAAATGGGGAGCATTTCAAAAATGATGCACTTTCCAAAATTTCAAACCGTTATAATTCAAAATTGAGTACAGATATCAAACTAAAATTTTGTCAAATTGTAGAACTAGTAGTTTTTAAATTTGGTAAAAATTTTACGTCGGGAGGTGTAAGGGGAGGGAGGTGGTAACCAAAAATGTCGAAAATTTTGAGTGATTTTTTAAGGGCTCTGGTGAAAAATACAAAATTTAAATTTTCCATGTGGATACATCTATTTGTTGTACATACAGAAAAAATAATAAAAATTCCACAATTGTTATGCACCGACCCCCCTGATCTACCGTGCACAAGGTGTTTCATGTGCAATGAAAAAACCACATAAGTTGAAAATTTTTAATGAAATTTGAAGGTAGAAACTTGAAAACTTGCGAAATGCATTTAAAAAAATTTGTTAAAAGAATGAAGTATTAACTGGTCGAATACCTTGAAAGCTTCTACTGCCTCCCATACAAAATGAGTTTTTCGACCATATTTAAGAAATTAATTATCACCTAATTAGTAAAAGCTACCAATTTGAAATTTTGCACAAAATCATTTAAAAATAGTTGAAATAGAACTGCGTCAAAATTTTTGAGATCATACTTGCCGTTCTACCCCCTCCCATACAAAAGTATTGTTATAGATCTGGCAATGATCTCTCTCAAATCTGCCAGAACTATTTAGAATATTCTTCCAACATGTAGAGGGCTTCTAGTAATTTCTCAAAGACACAAACAATGACACCCGACGCCATCTAGTAACTTCCAGAATAGTCCAGACCCAGCAGAAAAACATACACCAGAGAAGGTTCGAGACTCGGATAAATCCATATAAATAGCCAGAGCTCACGACAAGGAATCCAGTTACTCAGTGACAGTTTCATGGAAAACACCTATCGGTGTAAGTAAGCGAAAGTGATAGATCGGCAGTGTTCCTGGGTTGTACGAATTAAGTTTTTAGAGTGAATTTAGTGAAGTGATCGGGAAATTGTGTATAAAGTGCAATAAATAAATTATCCTTATATTTTAAAACGAATTGAGTTTTCTTTGGAATCTGGCGAACCCCTAGCTCGCAACAGTATGGTTTCGACCAATTTCAATAAAACAACTGCTAACCAACAAATTAAAAGCTACAAACATGAAATTTTGTACGAGCACATTAAAAGAGAAAAAAAAAGAAAATTGCGTCACAAATTTTGCGATTCCCCTACCTCTTCTACCCCCTCCCATACAAAATTATTTTTTCGACCATTTTTAGGAAATCAGTTATCAGCTAATTCTTAAAAGCTATCAATTTCAAATTTTATAAACATAACTGAAATGATATTACTTTAAAAGTTTTGCAATCGCGCTTCCCCTTCTACCCCCTCCCATACAAAAGTATTATTTCGACCTATTTCATTGAATCAACTAATAACCAACAAATTAAAAGCTACGAACTTGAAATTTTGTACGAGTACACTACAAGAGAAAGGAAATAAAATTGCGTCACATATTTTACGATTCCCTTACCTCTTCTACTCCTTCCCATACAAATGTTTGGTTTCGTGAATGTAAAATACACCGAATCCTATGACAATTCTATGCAACTTCGGTTATGAAACTGACATTCTATACAGAGAATATTGGACGTAATTCAAGCAATCAATTAAAAACTATTAACATCCACCCACTCATAAAAACTCAAACTTGCATAAATAAACGAACGAAATATTGATTATAGGTACTGGAGCTTTTGAACGTTTCCGTAAAGTGTTAAATTGACAATTGCCCTGCCCACTTAGTCTTCCCTAACCACTCTAACCTGCATATTGACTTTCCACACATACGCAACTTGTCCCAAGAATAATAAAGTTTCGCCCGACTTGTTGGCAGTTTATTTTTACTGCTTTTCATTCTGTCAGAGTCTTAATTTGATTGGTTATGGTCAATTTCACTATTGGTATCAACGTTGGGGATCTGAACTCTGCCTATATCTTTCAGTATATCCTACCTATATACCCAAATAGAAAGACATGATATTCTGGCACTTGTCGAATGTAAGGTGTTACCGGGAAATTAACAGTTTAACGGTGATAATAAATCACCGTATTCCAGTTTTTTCCAATTAATTCCCTATTTGGGTAACTGCTCCAATCCAGAATTGATCTACATCTGGATAAAATTGGTGATGCAAAGACATGTTCCATATTTCTGCTAAAGGTATAGAAGCCCAGCAATGACTGCAGCGAACACTTTATTATTGGGCTATCTGAATCTATCCAGTCTATGTACGCTGCAAACCAATAATTACTACATTGCCTGGCTTAAATACTCCTCTACTATGGATCAGGAGGGACGTAATACTGAGCTTTTAGCCCCTATAAACGGTTTAGCACAGCTGGTAGATGAGCCCAGTCGTATACTAGATATTGTAGGACATTTTTTCCAAACTTCTTGACTTTTTCGCATTAGTCAGACTGAGAAATATTCTGTCTCTGTGTCATCGCCGATTGGAAATATGGATAATTTCTTGATTCATGCACAATTCCCAGTTGGAGCATTTACACCGCTGATAATCAAGGCACCTCAAAGAAATACTTGGCTTTTCAAAAGATCCAATTGAAGGACGCTAAGAGACTTCTTCAGCGCATTTAGTTGGAAGATATGCTTCGATTCCAATGACTGCGATGAAGGTTGTAGACTTATCACCACAATTATCCTGAAATATTTGAAGCTCTAAATACCGTCCAGTCATAAGAGAGTCAGAACGTCGAGGGACTCTTGTTTCAATAAAGATTGTCTCGATGCCATTCAGGCCAAGAAACAAGCATTTGGAACCCTTTAAAAGCAATATATACATAACACCTACCAACCGAAAACTCTTCAATGCCTCAAGAATGCCTGCGAATCCATACTTAAGCGAGTTAAATTTGAGCATATCAAAAACTTCGACGGAAGATCTTTGAGTTCTTTTAAGAATCGAGATCTTACTGGTCATTTGTCAAAACCGTCAACAATTTCATTTTTTTCTTAAATACCACCTCTTGCTAATAGCGATCGTACCGTGATTGATCTGACTGAAAAAAATGTTTTGTAGCAGCAAGTTTCGTTAGAAATCGCCTCCCGCTCTAAATGATTTTGGTTTCTCACTGCCTTCACTACATTTCGCATAAGACTTATTTCTATGATCCTTCAAGAGCTCAATATCCATAAATCTGCCGGTCCGGACGGTACTCCCAATCACCCTTAAAAAGTGCTCCTTTTCTTTAGCTAAAACTCTTCGCAATCTTTTCTACCTTTTCCGCTCTTCTGTCTGTTGGAAATGTTCAGCCAATCTCAAGAAAGGAAGGAAAGTGAACTCCGCCAGCTACCGTCCGTTAGCCATTACTTCAGTGCTCTCGAAAGTAATGGGAACTGCTGTCAATCGCAAAATCGTTCAAAATCTCGAGGATAACTAGCCAATCTGTGATCGTCAGTATGGGTTCCGTTCTGGAAGGTCGACGGGAGATCTTTGGTCTACATAACATACGTGGGAATTCATGCATACATAAACACATTGAAGGTCAACTTCTTGCACTTGACTCTGCAAAAGCTTTTGACAGAGTTTGGCATAAATATCATCCAGTTAAGCTTAGGGCCATAGGTTTTAATACTATCCTTGTTTAATGGATTGAGAGTTTTCTCTCTGAACACACTGTAGGAGTATTACTAGTTGGCGTTAGCTCTTCCTCCTTGCTAATAGATGCCGGCGTAACTCAAGGATCTGTTTTATCTACAACTCTTTTCTTAATTTTAATTAATGACCTTCTGTCATCTATTCTCAATCCAATCCATAGTTTTGCAGATGACAATACTTTAGATTATACCTGTGAATTTAGCTCTGCTGCGGAATCAAATAAGCATTCTATTGCTTCCAATCGTAGGGAGTTATTCCGTTCGCTGAACTCAGATCTCAACTTAATCCTGAAATGGGGCAGGAAATATAGAGTAGAGTTCAACTCACCCAAAACACAGGCCTGTAATCTATCCCTTTCCAGTGTTATATCGCAATGAATCTTTAAGTGGCGCACAACTTTGCACCTCGGATAGCTTCACACTTCTAAGAGTCAAAACTGATGACCGAAAATGTGCCAAGCACATCTTTAATATTGCCCTCGATGTCTCTAAGCATCTAGGTGTTCTTCGAAAGTGCAAAAAATATTTCCCGCCCAACGACGTAGCAACCATCCATAAGGCATACTTTAGACCACGTTTAGAGTACAACTCGCATGCTTGGGCTGGGGCACCCAAAACACAACTCGCCTTGTTCGACCGTATTCAAAAATATGCACTCCAACTGATTGGAGATGAGACTGTCACGTCAATTCTCTCGAGGATCGCAGAAATGTTGGAGAGCTCAGCATCTCTACTTTTATGGTATGCAGTGCGGAATCAAGCGCACTCATTCCTCCATTCTATACTTTTCTCCGGGATTAAGCTGAATCCGCACATAAGTACATAGTCAAACTCTTGCCTCCTCGTACAGTCGACTATAGGCAGTCATTCATTACCCGAACGTCAAGACTTTGGAACACACTACCAGCCAAAGTGTTTCCCACTTTCATCTCTCTCCACCCAAATTAACCCAACTTAATTTTTTTTCCAATTCCTATACAGACATAGCTGTGCATAGCATTATAGGGATACCTCCTAAATTATAAAAAAAGTGTGGTGAAGTTAAAAATTTTGTCCGTTCTTTTAGTTTTGCTAGTTTCAATGCAAATCGAAAAAAACATTTTTTTCAAAATTAAGCGTTTGCATGGGAGGAGTACAAGGAGTGGGGGGATCGGATTAATATTTTTTGACGTTAATGATATTTACATCATTATACTTTCACTTAATTTTCAAGTCGATAGCTTAAACAGTTTCGGAGAAAAATCTTTTTTTTTTTTTAAATTCTTAACTTTTAACAAATTTGTATGGGACGGGTAGAAGGAGTGGTTCTCCCACTCCTTCTATGGCCCGTTCACGAGCTTAAAGTTACTTTATTGCGAAAAATTACTTAAAATAAATGTTAGCAAAATAGGTTAGAGCATTCGAAAGCTATGTTGTAGACAGACGGTAACTCGGAATCGAGGATTTTGGACGACATAAAATATTTCTGTACTTCTCGCGACTCTGTGCGAGCATTATTTATCATTATTTAGCATTACAAACGGTAACGCAAACGCAATATAATCTCAAATTTCATTTAGAGTATAAAAAGTTCAGCTTTCAATTTTAGTTTGTTGCTGTAAATTTGTCAATATTTTTACTCAAGATAGAAATTTTGCCTTTTTGGAAAAAGCTAATCTTGCGCGAAATACCTACTTTAGAATTTCAGCTTTCAATTTTAGTTTGCCTAGTTAAGCTGTAAATTTGTCAATATTTTTACTCAAGATAGAAATTTTACCATTTTGGAAAAATTTAATCTTGCACAAAATACCTACTTTAGAATAAATGATAAGATAAACCTATAATCAGTTTTTATTGATCTCCCCATAAGTTCCATTTTTTCGAATTAACAAATAAATAAAAGCGAAAGCACATTAAACTTCGAATTCTTAAGAATACCATTGTTACAGTTAACACAAATATTTCCGAAATATGTATTGTATCGTATTTTTCGTTATTTTGAATTTCATATTATTTTTATTCATTAAAATAGGCATTTCTAGAGTTAAGCGAAAAACAAAAAAACCGGCTAGATCATTTACAACAATGAATAAAAGATGTTCCATTTTCGTAAAAACAATGTAACGTCACTACAAAAGAACGCATATCTTACCTATAAAAGCCGAATCTTTTTCTGTTTTTTAATTAATTGAAAAGAGTTACGCGATTCTCTTACATCTCAACCAGGAGAAAAGATTCATTCGAAAATTAAATAAATTTCTGAAATGAAGTCCCTAATAACTTTAATTGTAATTTTTTCTTCAGGAAGTATGTACCAAATTTTTAAAATATTTAATTTATCATTAATTGCATCATGAATTTTGAATTTTTTAGTACTGCTCGTTGCAAGTGATCATTTCGGCTATTCACTTAAAGAGCAACGGAAATGGCATAAACATTTTCCTGAATGCGGCAGAAAGGGTCAATCTCCCATTGAAATCCATCCCAATAAGGTATAAAATTGTTTTAAAAAAATTATTAACTAAATGTTAACAATGAATTTTAGGCTGTTCCGAAAATCATAGCGCCTCTAAAACTGGTCGGATACGATGAGATCCTATCCACTCCTTTAAGATTACACAATAACGGACATTCAAGTATCTAATTTAAATCCAATAGATCTTCCAAAAGTTAAATAAATTTTATTTTATTGGACAATTTCAGTTGATTCTACAATTTATCATTCAAAATATAAAAATATAACTATGCCGCGTATTAGCGGTGGAAATTTGAATGGACTTTACGAGTTCGACGGTTTTCATTTTCATTGGGGTAAAGCCAATAATGAAGGATCTGAGCATGTAATTGATGGTTCGAAGCACACTCTGGAAATGCATGTTGTCCATCGTAATGTAAAGTATGCTACTAACGAAATAGCACAGAAAAAACGCGATGGATTTGTTGTTTTCGCAGTTCTATATCATGTATGAAATTAAAATGAATGCTTTTTCTATTTTAATTGTACTGAAAGAACTTTCACTATTCGTACAGCTTTCAAAGGTCGATGGAAAGGAAGTCGATCCGATCGCCGATAGTATTCGTTTTGTTCAAAAATACGATACAAGCACTTTAATCAAGTCGAAATTATCACTTCGATCATTCTTGGGTAGAATTAATGTGGATAACTATTACACATATGAAGGTAATTGAAGTCATAACTGGTTCATACATAAACCTAAAGCGTATCTTTTCTCATATCGCAGGATCATTTACTACACCTCCATGCTCCGAAGCCATTACTTGGATTATTTTCCGGGATACATTGGCCGTTTCCGGTCATCAAGTAATTTAAATTAAATGGAAACTCTTGCAATTTATTATTATTAATTTTATTTTTTCTCATTTTTTAGCTAAATCGATTCCGTAACGTTCTAGAAAGTGATGGAAAAACTAGAATTGTTCAGAATCATCGCGAAACACAACCACTTAATAACCGTAAGGTCTATATTCGTCAAGCTGAAACTTCCACTTATTATTAATAAATTTCATAAAAATATTCGATCTTGTAAATAATATAATAATCATGTTGTAAAATAATCTAAATACTAATAATAAAATCATTAATAAAAATAAAATATCTGCCGAAAAGTTGAGAGTAAATTTATTATTCTTAGCAATTATGTTGAACTGGGGTGTAGCCTAGTGGGTAGCATGTTGGTCTACAATACGAAGGTCGTGAGTTCAAATCCCGGTTGACGCATGATTCCAGCATACTGCCTGCTTGGATATACCTTGGTCACCTCAATCTTCGAAAAAGAAAAATTCGAAGATATCGTTTATTGTGAAGGTATGACAACCTCCACAATAAATAATGAAAAATGTTAAGGAAACTAAAGTTCAGGAGGCCAAGTCCCGATTTGGGCTGCAGTGCCATTGTAGACTTATGTTGCGTGTGCGTGGAAGGTTCTTACTTTATCCTTTGGAATGGGCAGCATTACGGCAACCTTCCAGGAAAGTGTTGATTGAAATGACCTCTCCTTTCACCACCAGCAGAGTAGAGAGTGCTTAAATAAACTCAGAGCGGCTTTATAATCAGTTTCTTAGCTTATTGTTCTATCAGAAGTTTGCTCCATTTTCAAATCAGAACTTCTCATAACCGCAACTGTTAAGAAATGAAAGTCTTTCTCTCTGTTATCAGCACCACCGTGTTCAAATTATATAAAACGTGACCAAGGACGGGGAGGGGCAAAGTGGTCATCTGCCCCTCACCCCACCCCTCTCCTTGGAAGTTGACTTAACTGACTATACAATAAAATTAAATACATTCATATTAAATTTTTAATGACAACATTACGTTTCTAGTATCGTGCTGTATATTGTAATTATAGCACTTTACATGCATATATATTTTTTTTAATTTTCGTGTCAAGGAACAAGCTCAGCGGCGGAAGAGAGAACGATCTGACAGATTTTTGCTTGATTCTCGAGATAGTTGTTTTCCGACATTGGCAGAGGCTAGGTCATTACGCGACATATCTCTTTTACGTGTGAAATTTTATTTATATATATTTGTATATTCAGATAAGAGAATATTGAAGATATTCTTATAACTGATAGTCTTTATTTATGTGGACGCCGCGGCTGACGCGTACATGGCGTTATCTGAAAATCCAATTTTCACACACTCTTCGCAGTAAATATGCCGTATTTCGGCAATAACGCGTCGAATGTATTTTCCAAGTGCTCAATAGTTTCAGGTTTATCGGCGTTGATATGGGACTTTACATATTCCCAAAAAAAAAAAAATCTAATGGCGTCAAATCGCACGAACGAGGTGGCTAGTTAACAGGTCCACTTTGTGAAATTAAGCGATCATCAAATGTTTCTTTAAGTAAATTAATTGTATTGCGCACTAACCGGCATGTGGTGCCGTCCTGTTTAAACCACATGTCTGCGACATTAATATTTTTCAATTGAGGCGCTGGTCAGTAATCATGTCTCTGTACAACTCACCGCTGACTACAACGTTCTGACCATCATCATTTTTGAGGACATATGAACCAATGATTCACCGGCTCAAAAAGCGTGACTTTTTCTGGATGTTATGTTGTTTCGATAAAGGCTTGTAGATTATCATCGCTCCAAATGCAACAATTCTGCTTATTGTCATAGCCACTTAGCCAAAAGTGTGCTTCATTCTCGTACAAAATTTTCAAATGAAATTGTTGATCAATAGCAATGCTTCGCTTGGTGCGCTATTCTCATTTTATACAGATTTTCATAATGAGCAGGATTTAAAATCAGCTACTGTAATTCTACTTACAGTAGCAGACGATTTTGAAAACCGACTCTGAAAAAATAAAATAAAAAAATAGAAAATCAGTCGTAGAAAAATTTCTGATTTAAAAGGATTAAAAAAAATATATTATTTTGTTTAAAAATTAATAGTTGTTGTAAAAATACTTAAAAAATATATTATTTAAAAAAGTACTAAATAATTGTAATTAATAGTTATTAAAAAGTGAATATTAAATAAAAACATAACAGGGCTACGATTGCGCGTAAAGCGCAATCTTACGATACTCTAGATGAAATAGAATTTTTTGTGATCCCAAGAAATTTCGCATGGGAAGTATTAGAAGGGATGACATCATTGAACTAATTTTTCCCCATCATGCTAAAGTAGCTATAAAAATGTTTTGTACAAAATGCTTACTCCAAAAATTGAATGGGAACTGAAAAAATTAGTGATTTAGATTTAGTGAAAATGTGCAGTTTGTATGGGAGGTGGTAGAAAGAGTGGGGCGATTAGAGTGATTTTTTTCAGAAATAACTAGGAATATTGTAAAATTGACATCCCTGAAATTTCAGACTAGTGCCATTTATACTTTTCAAGAAAATCGATTTTTTGTGAAGTTGTGAAACTGTGTCATATTGTATGGGAGGGGGTAGAAGCAGTGAAGCTAATCAAATATTTTTTTCTGATCTTAGTGCTAATACTAATTAAGTATTTATTACAAAATATGAGCTCAATAAATGTTATATGTTCTGAGAAAATCGTCTTAGAGCATTTCATGAAAAAGTGTAGTTTGTATGGGAGGGGGTGGAAGGAGAGGGAGGAAGCAAATAATTTTTCTACTGTAGATTAAAATTACTATGAAAATAACATATCCGAAAATTCAGACTAATAGCTTTTATACTTTTCGAGTAAATCCGTTTATTGTCAAATTACGAAATTGTGTCATTTTGTATGGGAGGGGGTAGAAGGGGTGAAGCTAATAGTCTAAATTTTTTTGGGCTTACTAACAATTTCAAATAAATATTTGGTGCACAATTTCAGCTCTCTAAATTGTATACGCAATGAGTAAATTGGCTTAGAGTAATTCATGACAAGTACAGTTTGTATGGGAGGTGGTAGAAGGAGGGGGAGGATACGCATAATTTTCGTACGGTAGATTGATATTATCATAAAAGTAACATATTCCAAATTTCAGGCCAATAGCTTTTATACTTTTCGAGCAAATCCGTTTATTGTCAAATTGCGCAATTGTGTCATTTTGTATGGGAGGGGGTAGAAGGGGTGGAGCGATTTGGCCCGTTCACGAACTTGACCTTACTTTTTTGTCAAAAACGACGTGTACAAAATTTGAACTATCTAGCTGAACGCGTTCTCAAGCTAGAGCGCGCACAGACGGACGGACGGACGGACGGACATCCGGTTTTGAGATTTTTGAGTGATAATATTAATTTCTGTATTCATCATTTTTTTCTCCGAGCCTTATTTCTTGGCGTTACAAACTTTAGAGCAAACTTATAATACTCTCAGATTTCATCTAGAGTATAAACATAACTGGGCTATGATTGCGCGTAAAGCGCAATCTTACGATACTCTAGATGTCATCCCAAGAAATTTTGGATGGGGAGTGTTAGAAGGGGTGATAGCATTGAAATAATATTTTCCCCATCATGCTAAAGTAGCTATAAAAATGTCTTATACAAAATGCTTACTCCAAAAATTGAATGGGGACTGAGAAAATTAGTGAGTTAGATTTAGTGAAAATGTGCAGTTTGTATGGGAGGTGGCAGAAAGAGTGGAGGGATTTTAGTGATTTTTTCAGAAATAATTAGGAATATTATAAAATTGACAACTCTTAAATTTCAGATTAGTACCATTCATACTTTTCAAGAAAATCGATTTTTTGTGAAGTTGTGAAACTGTGTCATATTGTATGGGAGGGGTAGAAGCAGTGAAGCTAATCAAATATTTTTTTCTGATATTAGTGATAATACTAATTAAGTATTTATTACAAAATGTGAGCTCTATAAATGTTATATGTTCTGAGAAAATCGTCTTAGAGCATTTCATGAAAAAGTGTAGTTTGTATGGCAGGGGGTGGAAGGAGAGGGAGGACGCAAATAAGTTTTCTACTGTAAATTTCAATCATTATGAAAGTAATGTATCCCAAAACTCAGACTACTTTTACACTTTTCGAGTAAATTAATTTATTGTTAATTTGCGAATTTGCGTCATTTTGTGTGGGAGGGGGTAGAAGGGGTGAAGCTAATCGTCTAATTTTTTTTTGCCTCACTAACAATTTTAAATAAATATTTGGTGCACAATTTCAGCGCCCTAAATTGTATACGCACTGAGTAAATTGGCTTAGAGTAATTTATGACAAGTACAGTTTGTATGAGAGGTGGTAGAAGAAGGGGGAGGACACGCATAATTACGGTAGATTGATATTATCATAAAAATAAAATATTCCAAATTTCAGGCCAATAGCTTTTATACTTTTTGAGCAAATCCTTTAATTGTCAAATTGCGCAATTGTGTCATTTTGTATGGGAGAGAGTAGAAGGGGTGGAGCGATTTGGCCCGTTCACGAACTTGGCCTTACTTTTTTGTCAAAAACAACGTGTAAAAAATTTGAACAATCGTACGTAACTCTTTGCTCTGCGTCGTAGTTCTCGGTTAAACAAAAAAAACGATCAATATCTTGGAGATCGAGAACAAATCCATGGAAAACGTCGGCAAATATCGCTTTCGCTTACATTTCACAATGAATTCTCGTGTACTTAGCGCGTTTTAAGGCCATCTCGCCAGTTCACAATATATGCAAAACGATCTGATATCGGTGCTCTTTTCGTTTTATTTTGTATACGCTTTTGAAGAAGCAAGAAGGAAATAAGAGGATAGAACGTGGGCTCTCTCTCATCTCCGATATTTGTTGAAGTCTACCGTCAATAAGTGACCAAGTAAGGAATCCGCAAGAGAAAAGGAAAACCACCACGCTTTAAGATCCTCGTTGAGACGCGTAATATAAAAATACCAAAATGATTCAATTTAAGTATACACATCTGTATAAATAGCAACATACAAACCTTGTCAAGAAACTGCATGAAAATCAAAGCAAATGTAGTAGTTACTCACTACCGAGCAAATAATTTATCGAGCGCTCGCAAATAACGAAACTAAAACGAACATGAAATGACACAAGTCAAATAAACTGGTCAAGATCTTGAGCAAACCAAATATTAGTGTAAGCAAGAAGAGTCACACGACTTCGATCTTGTTATATACAAATAATTATCATCTCTACTTCTACAATAGCGCTACAGCCCAAATCGGACCTTGGCCTCCTGACATGCAGGTTCCTTAACATTTTTCATTACTTATTGTGGAAAGGTTGTTAGCCCATCGAACAACCCTCTTTCTACGAATTTTTCATTTTCCTAGAATGAGTTGACCAAGGTATATCCAAGCAGGCAATGTGTTGGAATTATATATTGCGCCGACCAGGATTTGAACTTACGACCTTCGCATTACAAAACCAACACGCTACCCATTGGGGTACACCCTAGCTAGTTTTCATTTCACAATGCGCATTAATAGTGCCAAAAATTATTTCGTGTCGATATCTCAAAACATTGCGAATGCAAATTGTGGAAACGTAGAGATTTAGTTTGCAGAGTATCGTACTCGAGTGGGAGTGTGCTTGACTTGAGCGCATGCATGAAAAGTTCTACGGCATAAACAACAGAAAGGAAAAATCATATGCGATTTTCTCTTGTTTGGCCTTAAAATTCCAGTTCTTTAAAAAAATCGTTAATGTTTCATAAATAATTAATGTTTCATAATAATATGAATTATGAATCTTAATCGATATTCGTTAATGAATTAGAAAAAAAAATCATTAATAATACATTAATGATTCATTGAGTATATACTTGCTTATATACTCGTTTCTTGTAATCGTTTTACAATTCATTAATGAATCGTTAAAAGTAATTCTTAACGTCCGCTGGATGAATCATCAATGTATCGTTAACAAGGCTCGCTAATGATCAAATCGCTCGTTAATGTACGATGCAACGATTCTTTAATGAATTATTTTGTTTCCTGGATACCTTCTTGTTCCTATAGATCAAATATCTATAGAAGTCTTCATGAGGCGCGTCGTAAAGAAAACTTTCCTTTCAAACGAGAATTAAGGAAAAAATTAAAATTTCAGACTTTTCTATTTTATAATGCATGTATTTGCTGGTTTGATGTCGAACACGGAGTAACTTAAAAATAATGAATAAATTTTTATGTACCTCCAGGATAAGATTTTAATTCGCCGAAAATCTTATGTTACTAAAAGGGTTTTCTTAAAACTTAAAAATGGTGAGAATAACCCAAATTAATGCTTGTTTCTTTAGGTGCGACGCATAACGATCCTTTTGAAGTAAGACAGGAATAGGCAACGGTCTATATTCACTTTTACCTTATTATTCTAATTATAAAGGCACAGAAAAAAAAAAATTTGCTGAAATTTTAGTTTTTTCGTATTTCATGACTAAATTAACCTAAAAACTCGAAAAAAAACATAACAGGACTACGACTGGGCGAAAAGCCCAATCGTGCGATACTCTAGATGAAAGAGAATTTTTTTTATTTTAAGGAATTTTGTAGGGGAAGTGGTAGAGGGGGTGACGATATCGAACTAATTTTTTCACATCACTCTAAGGTTGCTATCAAAATGTTTTATACAAAATTTAGGATTCAAAAATTTAATTGGTACTGAGAAATTTAGTGTATTGGGTTTAGTGAAATTGTGCAGTTTGTATGGGAGGTGGTAGAAGTAGTGTGAATTTATTAATGATGTTTTTAAAAATAACTGCAAACATCATTTAATTGACATATTTTAAATTTCAGATCAGTAGCTTTCATACTTTTCAGGAAAATCGACTTTTTGTAAAGTTGTTGAATTGTGTCAAATTGTATGGAAGGGGGTAGAAGAAGTGAAGCTAATCGGCTAATTTCTTTTTGGTCGTACTAATAATTCTAAATAATTATTTAGTGCATAATTTCAGCTCTATAATTTTCATACGTACTGAGTAAATTTATTTAGAGTATTTCATAAAAAAGTGCAGATTGTATGGGAGGTGGTGGAAGGAAGGGTAGGACTCAACTAATTTTTATACAGCAGATTGAAATTATTATTGAAGTAATATATTCCAAATTGCAGATCAATAGCTTTCATGCTTTTTGAAAAAATCCGTTTATTGTCGAATTGCGAAATTGTGTCATTTTGTATGGGAGGGGGTAGAAGGGGCGAAAGTAAATGTCTAATTGATTTTTGGTCTTACTAATAATCGTAAATAAATATTAATTGCAAAATTTCAGCTTGCTAAATTTTATACGCACTGAGTAAATTGGCTTAGAGTATTTCATGAAAAAGTAAAGTTTGTATGGGAGGTGGTAGAAGGAGGAAAATGACACGCATAATTTTTATATGGTAGATTGATATCATCATAAAAGTAATATGTTCCAAATTTGAGACCAATAGCTTTTATACTTCTCGAGCGAATCCGTTTATTGTCAAATTGCGCAGTTGTGTCATTTTGTATGGGAGGGGGTAGAAGGGGCGGAGCGATTTGGCCCGTTCACGAACTTGTCCTTAGTTTTTTGTCAAAAACGACGTGTACAAAATTTGAACTTTCTAGATCAACGAGTTCTCAAGCTAGAGAGGACACGGACGGACGGACAGACGCACGGACGGACGGACAGACGGACAGACGGACGGACGGACATCCGGTTTTGAGATTTTTGAGTGATTAAATGAACTTCTGTATCATTCATTTTTTTCTCCGAGCCTTATTTCTTAGCGTTATAAACTTTGTGGCAAACTTATAATACTCTCAGATTTCATCTACAGTATAAAAACTATCCGTTTGTCCGATCGCAGTACATATGGACTCATATCTCCGAGACCTTTAAATATGGAATGTTAAATTTTTGGTGGATTATTGATTGGGTAAGTGAACTCCATTACCTCAATGTTTTCAAGTGTCGGGTAGAAGGCGAAGGCGAGGGAGGGAAAGAGTCACAAACTACACTTGCTAATATCTCCACTACGCATGCAGAAACGATGCTGAAAATTGGCATATGTATGGAGAGTGTTGGGGGACAAACTGTAAAAATAATTTAATTTTTTTATCCATTAGGTTCTGAAAGGGGGGAGGGTGAGAGGAGGGCTTCTAACAAATTATCATCATATTTTTTCATATGATTATATCTTATAAACTAGTTGACACAAAAAAAATCTTATTTTAGGACCAATTAGGTGGCATATAGGTCCAATAAAAAAATCTGCCAACGAGTTGGGCGCAACTTTATTATTCTTGGGACAAGTTCAGTATGCGAGTGAAGTCAATAATTAGGTTAGGGTGGATAGGGAAGACTAAGTGAAGGGGGGTTCCATGGCTGGGCTGTTGTCAATTATTAAAAACTAACTGCGATTACGATCAATTGCTCCAGTGAATTGAATCAATATTTCGTTCACTTTTATATGCAAGTTTGGATTTGAATGGGGTTGATGGGGTGGTGATGCGATGGAAGTAGTATAGTAGTAAATAATGATTAGTTTCATAGACGAAGTGAATTCGGTGAATTGCTCTTGACACGATGCATTTTTACGGAGGGAGCACAGGAATTAAGGAAATCGCAGAATTTGTGATTAGTATTTTTTCGCTTACCTTGAAAGGTGTTGGCACAACATTTCAAGTTCGTAGCGTTTAATTTCTTGTTTATTAGTTAATTTATTGAAATTGAACAAAATCATACTTTCGCACCGGCGTGGAGGGGATTAGAAGGGCGAAAGGGAAACATTTGATGCAAGTTTATTTGAAATAGTTTTAAAAGTGTTTGCGGAAAATTTCAAGTTGATAGTTTATAGCAATTTGGTGATGATTAATTTCTTAAAAATGGTTGAAAAAATACTTTTGTATGGCAGACGATAGAAGTTTTGAAGGTATTCAACCAGTTAATATTTTAAACTTTTACGTATTTTTTTGAAATATGAATTTTACAAATTTTCAAATTTGTAGCTTAAAATTTCACTAAAAATTTTGGGTTTTTTTTTTTAGTATACATGAATCCCCTAGTGTAGATATGACCCCACTTTGGTGGATGGCACTCATGGTTCAAACTTATATATTTTCTTTATATACGTCAAATGGCTGTATGCAGGTGCAAAACAGAACTTCGTATCTTTTACCAGAGCCTTAAAAAAATTAGTGACCCACAACCTCACTCCACTTACACTCCACATCTTAAAATTTTTATGAAAACTATAGATATAGCTCTTCAATTTGACAAAATTTGAACTTAATACCTGTATTGAATTTTGAGATATAAAGATTCGAATTTTATTTTTCCCCACTACTATTATGACCAAATGTTAATTTTTTTCGGTTTTCGTTAAGACTCGTATCAAGTTTACATAATATAGCTTGAGAGATAGTCGAGATATTAATTTTTAAGTATTTTTCTTAACATCCCACCCTGGCCTTCGCTCTTACAATTACTGGCCTTCGTTTTAGTTGATTATAGTGGACACATATGCGGCCTAATTGGTCCTAAATTAATAATTTCTTGTGTTAAGTAGTTTCGAAGACATAACCATTTGAAAAAAAATAGGCCGACAATTTTTTTTGGACCCATTTTTCGGATTCCAATGGATAAAAAAGTTAAATTATTTTAAGAGTTTGTCCCAGAACCCCCTCTATACGTAGTAGATTTTCAGCCATAGGAGATAATAACAAGTGTAGTTTTTTACTCATTCGCTCACCCCACCTCGGTCTTCCTCCTGACTCTTCTTAAAATTGAGGCTATGAAGCGCACTTACCCAATCAACAATCTACGAAAAAATTAACATTATATCTTTAATGGTCTCGGAGATATGAGTCCATAAGTATGGCGTTAGGTGGATGGCGTGCAGACAGACACATTTACTTTATTATTTTAATAATAAAGAATTGTGATCGACTTGGAAAAAAAAATTTGCTACTCTGAAATTTTGTTTTTTCGCGTTTCATGACTAAATTAGCCAAAATATGAAAAAAAAAAAAAATCCGTCTGTCTGTACGCCGTCCGCCGTACGTCGGTGTGTACGCTCAGCGCACATTAACTCCCAAGCCCTTCAAGATAGAAAGTTCATTTTTGGAGGGATTGTAGATAGTTGCGGATCTCAGGTGGATAATCATTTTGGGGGATGTACGGGTTCAGGGGGAGGCGGGGGAGCACTTAAGCCAAAAGTTCAAATATCTCAACCATGGTTAAAGCTAGGAAGCTAAAAATCAACATACATATAGAGGGGTTTGTGGGACAACTTTCAAAAATAATTTAATTTTATTATCCATTGGGGTGCAAAAACGAGGGGCTAAGAACCAATTGTCGGCCGAATTTTTTTTTCAAATGATTTTATCTTCGAAATTACTTACGGTATATATTTCGATATTTTGAGACCATTAAGCTGGCATATATTCAATTCAAATTCCTGTTAAGACCCCCTATAGGGGCATAGGACAGAAACAACTCTCTTCCACAAGGCGCGATCCTGAGCATCGGCTTTAAGCTGTTGCCAGGACTTGTTTATTCCTCTGACCTCCTGCTCAACTGCTCGCTTCCATGTGTTACATGGTCGACCAACCCGACGTCTTCCTTGAGGGTTATAATCCAGAGCCTGTTTTGCGATGTTTCGCTATGGTTTCCTCAAAGTATGACCGATCCACTGCCACTTTCGCCGTTGAATCTCAATACCTATTTTAGTCTGGCGAGTTGTACTCCAAAGTTCGTCGTTGGAGATTACTTCTGGCCAGAATATTCCTAAAATGCGCCGGAGGCATTGGTTTACGAAAGTCTGTAGTTTCTTGATAAGTCGAACGGTCACTTTCCACGTAGTACAACCATATAACAACACGGATTTGACGCATGCGTCAAAAACTCGCAGCTTCGTGCGAAGGGAGATCTCTCTTAACCTCCAGAAAGGGGAAAGGATACCGAAGGCCTGACGAGCTTTATTTAGCCGAGCCTCAACATCCTTTTCGGCTCCGCCGTCCATGCTGACAATGCTTCCGAGATAGCAAAAATCTTGCACCTCTTACACATCCTGTCCATTAAGAACAATCGGTGTGTTTGCGTTTGAACCCATGTGCATGTACTTGGTTTTACGCACATTTATTTTCAGTCCCGCCTCTTTGCATTTAGAATGCAACGAGCGAACATTTGACTCTAAGTCCGAACGGGTATGTGCAAGCAAACACACGTCATCAGCATAATCAAGGTGACTTAAGATGTTAAATAGTCTCCATTGAAGACCTTTACCTTCCCCACCTTCCAGTGCAGCTTTCAAGATGTCATTTATTACCACCAGAAACAGGGCTGGTGATAATATGCAGCCTTGTCTGACACCCGTTCGCACAGGAAAGCTCTCGGACAGCTCTCCTCTATGCAAGACACGACACCTTGCATCTTCGTAGGATTCTTTAATCATAGCTATGACCTTATCTGGAATACCTCTCCTACGCAAAGCATTCCATATGTAATCTCGCTTAACGCTGTCGAAAGCCTTCTCGAAGTCCACAAACATGAGATGTAGTGGCGAACCCATTTCGGCTGACTGCTCTAATATTATCCGTAGGGTATTTGTGTGGTCGGTAAAAGACGACCCCTTACGGAATCCAGCCTGATAAACTTCGAGAGTGCTTTCGACGACATCACTAATCCTATTGAGAATTACCTTAGCCATAATTTTTGATACGGCAGTAAGTAGACATATACCACGCCAATTGCCCCAATCCCGAAGGTCGCCCTTCTTCGGAATTTTCACAATGATGCCCTCCTTCCATTCAGTCGGATATCTTCCATCATTCCACACCTTAGTGAAGAGTGGGAGGAGTATATCGGCTGTTATTTCCGGGTCCGCTTTGAGGAGTTCGGTTGGTAGTCCATCTATACCTGGAGCTTTCCTTCCCGCCATTGACCGAATTGCGGAAACTATCTCTTCCTTATCTGGGGGATCGTCACTAATAGATGATTGTTGCGGTTGGATATTTGGAAGTTGTTCTCTTTCCGGAATATCTTCATCTGACAAGATGTTTAAAATATCAGAGAAGTATTCCTTCCATCGTCGCAACTGGTGTTCACTAACATTAAGGAGAGTTCCGTTGACATCTCTCACCAGGTGGTTGGCGGTGAAATTCCTGTTCATCAACTGTTTCATGATTTTAAATAGTGAACCCATATCCCCAAGGTAAGCCGCAGATTCTGTCTTGTTTGCCAGATCTTCAATGGCCTTTCTCTTGTCGCGTCTAACAGCCTTTTAAGCTGTATATGAGCATCGCGGTAGTTCTGCCTCAGGTCGGGCGTTCGTTGGTTGACATCGGGTTGAGTAATGATTGCCAATTTGGCTTTTTTTCCGATTGCCAACCTTGTCCCATGTGTCTTGCGACATCCAGGGTTTCTCACCGTTTTGCGCATATCCCACAGATTCTACAGCACTAGTTAGAAAAGTGTTTCTGGTTGCCTCCGAATTGGCGTCCAGTGTGCGCATTTCATGTTCACCCAATGTGGATGACTTTTCGCGTAGAATGGTGGTGTATTCGAGTTTTTTGTTGGGATCTCTGAGTTTATCCACATTAAGCTTGCGCTTCATTTGAAGAATTTGTGGTCGTCGGATAGCTGCTGTACACAATCTCAAGCAGGCAACCATCAAGTGGTGATCGCTCCCCACGTCAGCTCCACGTTTCGCTCGCACATCGAGGAGACATCTTCTCCATTGGCGACTTATAGCCAAATGGTCGATCTGGTTCTGTGTAACACCATCAGGGGAAACCCAAGATGCTTTATGATGACACTTGTGTGGAAAAAGGGTCCCTCCGACGACCATTTGCCGAGTACTACAGAACTCCACAAATAATTCGCCGTTTTCGGGTCGACCCAAAGGTCACCATGCCTCCCCATGACGTGTTCTAGTCCAGTGTTGTCTGATCCAACCTGGGCGTTCATATCTCCCGAGATGATAATAATATCACCTCTTGGAACACGTTCGAAGGTGGCACTCAGTTGGCTATAAAACTCCCCTTTGTCACCAGATGTTGCGGTATTAGTTGGTGCGTAGCACTGCAGAATTGTGACGTTTTTGACACTGGTCCTGAGCCTGACGACGATAATCCTATCCGAGATTGGTTCCCAGCTAATGAGACTGTTTCTCGCTCTCGGCGTAAGGACGAACGCCACGCCATTTCTGGCTTCACTTTCAGGGCCAATGTACAGAATAGTGTTTCCGCTAGGGGTTCGTTCTTCTCCTGATCCTGTCCACCTGTCCAGTGAGTGTCCATTTGCCATTTTTAGGGCAAGCAGGAGTGGCTGTGGGTGAATTCTACAGCCCCCATCCCAGAGGGGGATAGTTAGCTCAGGTCCGTGGAGTCGCTAACTCCAAAGATAGTTGCAGGAATTGGTAAAACCTCATACTACAACTACTCCCTTGCGGGATATAGATACACTAGAATCAGTTTAGATAAAAGCTAATTATTGTAAGGGGGAGGGTCAGGAGGAGTGCAAAGAAAAACACTTAAAACCCAATATCTCGGCTATTTATTAAGCTATGTAATTGAATCTTAGAATCTATATTAAGCTTCACTAGAAAAATACGAGGAAAATATAATATTTGGACAAAATAGTAGTGGGGGGGAATGGGGAGCATTTCAAAAATGGTGCACTTTCCAAAATTTCGAACCGTTATAATTCAAAATTGAGTGCAGATATAAAATTCAAATTTTGTCAAATTTTAGAGCTAGATAGTTTTTAAATTTGGTAAAAAAAAAATTTTGCGTCGGAAAGTGTAAGAGGAGGGAATTGGTAACCAAAAATTTCGAAAATTTTGAGTGATTTTTTCAGGGCTCTGTTGAAATATACAAAGTTTAAATTTTGCATGTGAATACGCCTATTTAATGTACATAGAAAAATAATAATAACTTGATCCATAATTGTTATAAACCGACCCCCCCGGTCTAACGTGCACAAGGTGTTTCATTGGCATTGAAAAAAACACATAAACTGAACATTTTTGAGTGAAATTTTAAGGTAGAAACTTGAAAATTTGGGGAATGCATTTAAAAAAAAATTCCTAAATATACGAAATATTAACTGGTCGAAAACCTTTAAAACTTCTACCCCCTCCCATACAAAATTATTTTTTCGACCATTTGTAAGAAATCAATTATCACCTAACGATTAAAAGCTATCAATTTGCAATTTTGCGTAAGAACTAACAAAAATAATTGAAATGAAATTACGTTAAAAGTTATGAAATCGCGCTTGCCCTTCTACCCCCTCCCATACAAAAGTATGATTTCGACCAATTTCATTAAATCGACTAATAATAAACAAATTAAAAGCTACGAATTTGAAATTTGTACAAGCGTCTTACAACAGAAAAGAAAGAAAAGTGCAGCACAAGTTTTACGATTCCCCTACCTCCTCTATCCCCTCCCATACAAAATTATTTTTTCGAGCATTTTTAAGAAATAAGTTTTCAGCTAACTCTTAAAAGCTATCAATTTCAAATTTTGCATAAAAACTCATAAAAATAATTCAAATGAAGTTGCTTTAAAAGTTTTGAAATCGCACTTGCCCTTCTACCCCCTCCCATACAAAACTATGATTTCGACCAATTTCATTAAATCAACTAATAACCAACAAACTAAAAGCTACGAACTTGAAATTTTATACAAGCACCTTACAAAAGAAGCGAAATAAAACTACATATCAAATTTTACGATTCCCCTACCTTCTCTGCCTCCTCCCATACAAATGTTCGGTTTCGTCAATGTAAAATACACCGAATTTTATGAAAATTCTATGCAACTTCGTCAATGAAACACATTCTATAAAGAGAATATTGGACGTGATTCAAGCAATTAATTAAAAAGCTAATAACATCCACTCACCCTTACTATTACCCCTGCTCCTCCCCTCATAAAAACCCAAACTTGCAGAAATGAATGAAATATTGTTAAATTGACAACAGCCCTGCCCAAGAACTCCCTTTCACTTAGCCTTCCCTATCCACTCTAACCTGCATATTGACTTTCCACTCATCCGCAACTTGTCCCAAGAATAATAAAGTTTCGCAGGACTTGTTGGCAGTTTATTTTTGGCTAATTTAATCATGAAACGCAAAAAAAAAAATTCTGTGTCGATCACCGTACTTAATTAATATTATAGAAGAATAAAGTAAAAAGGAAACACGACGAACAAAGAAAACCTACGCCGTGGACGAGGTGAGTTAAAATCTCATAGTTTTATAAATTATCCCAAATGAAAGGGAATTGAATTACAATTTAAATCAACTCTTTTGATTACAAAAAAAAAATTTTTAATTTATATGAATTCGTGGATAGAAAAAAAAATATTTCATGGAGCCAAATTTATTAGGAATTTTCTTAAAACCAATAACAAAATTAACCATACCTTTAATCCTTCCGAAAAGGTGTCGGATTCATCGTTAATAAAAACCCTGCATTGAATTTTACTTTATTATTATAATAATAAAGTATTGTGATTGACACAAGAAAAAAAAAAAGTTTGCTACCCTGAAATTTTTTTTTTCGCGTTTCATGGCTAAATTAGCCTAAAAATGCAAAAAAAAAATCCGTCCCGCCGTACGCCGTACATATGGACTCATATCTCCGAGACCGTTAAAGGTAGAATGTTCGTTTTTGGGTGGATTGTTGCTTGGGTAAGTGAGCACTATTTTCTAAATGTTGGGGGGTGTTAGGTGGAAGGGGGAGGCGGGGGGAGGGAGAAGGTCGAAAACTACATTTGCTAATATCTCCCTCACGAATGCAGATAGAAAGTTGAAAATCAGTAGACATATAAAAAAAGTTGTGGGACAAACTGCAAAAATAATTAAATTTTTTTATCCGTTGGCGTCCGAAAAGGGGGAGCTAAAAATAAATTGTCGGCCAAATTGTTTTTTCAAATGATTATATCTTCGAAAATACTTATTATAAAAAATTCATATTTTGGGACCATTAAAATGGCATATAGTTTCATTAGAATCAGGTTACAAAATGGCTAATTATTGTAAGGGGGAGGGTTACGGGGAGTGGAAAGAAAAACATTTAAAAATGAATATCTCAACTATCTCTTAAGCTATGTCCTTGAAACTTAAAACGTATATTAAGCTATACTAAAAAAATAAAAAAAATTATAATATGTTAAAATAATGGTAGTGGGGGGAAATGGGGAGCATTTCAAAAATGGCGCACTTTTCAAAATCACAAATCCTTATATCTCAAAAAATAGTACAGCTATCAAATCAAAAATTTGTCAGATTGTAGAACTAAACAATAGTTAATTTTGATAAAAATTTTAAGTTAGGGGGTGTAAAGGGAGGGAGGTGGTAAGCAAAAATGTCGAAAATTTTGAGTGAATTTTTTAGGACTCTGGTCAAAAATAGAAACTTTAAATTTGGTGTGTAGATACATCTATTTGATATACACAGAAAAAAAATAATAATTTGATCCACAATTGTTACGAACCGACCACCACGGTCTCATGGGCACAAGGTGTTTCATGTGCAGCGAAAAAAACACGAAAACTGAAAATTTTTGAATGTAATTTTAAGGTAGAATTTTGAAAATTTGGGAAATACATTTAAAAAAAATTCCTAAAAGTATGAAATATTAACTGGTCGAATACTTTCAAAACTTCTACCCCCTCCCATACAAAATCATTTTTTCGACCATTTTTAAGAAATTAATTATCACCTAACTATTAAAAGCTATCAATTTGAAATTTTGCATAAGAACTTATAAAAATATTTGAAATGAAATTATTTTAAAAGTTTTGAAATCGCACTTGCCCTTCTACCCCCTCCCATACAAAAGTATGATTTCGACTAATTTCATTAAATCAACTTATAACCAACAAATTAAAAGCTACGAACTTGAAATTTTTTACGAGTACCTTACAAGAGAAGAAAAAGAAAATTGTTTCACAAATTTTGCAATTCCCCCACCTCTTCTACCCCCTCCCATACAAAATTATTTTTTTGAGCATTTACTAAGAAATCAGTTATCAGCTAACTCTTAAAAGCTATCCATTTCAAATTGTGCACAAAAACTTACAAAAATAATTGAAATGAATTTCCTTTAAAAGTTTTGCAATCGCGCTTGCCCTTCTACCCCCTCCCATACAAAAGTATCATTTCGACCAATTTCATTAAATCAACTAATAGCCAACAAATTAAAAGCTACGAATTTTAAATTGTGTACGAGCACACTAAATGAGAAAGGAAATAGAATTGCGTCACAATTTTTACGATTCCCCTACCTCCTCTACCCCCTCCCATACAAATGTTTGGTTTCGTGAATATAAAATACATAGAATCTTATGAAAATTCTATGCAACTTCGTCTATGAAACTGACATTCTATACAAGGAATATTGGACGTGATTCAAGCAATCAATTAAAAAACTATTAGCATCCACCGACCCTTACTATCACCCCTCACCCCTCCCCTCATAAAACTCAAACTTGCATAAATAAACGAACGAAATATTGATTATATATACTGGAGCTTTTGAACGTTTCCACAAAGTGTTAAATTGATTACTGCCCTGCTCAAGAACCCCCTTTCACTTAGTCTTCCCTAACCACTCTAACCTGCATATTGACTTTCCACGCATCCGCAACTTGTCCCAAGAATAATAAAGTTTCGCCCGACTTGTTGGCAGTTTATTTATATATTGGAGGAGATGGCTAGATCCACCCCGGTTGCCGACAAGATAAGCCATCCCAGCCAACGAACATGCAGCAATCATATTCCACTCACCATTACAATGCACATAAATACATCATAGCATAATATCTGAATGGTCCTTCTTCTAACTTGCCTAAGACAAAAAATAGTCATCTGATGGCGTAGGGCAGGACAATAGAAACTACTTCAGCAGAGCCCGCAATAAGAGAATTAAGAAGTCACACTTACGATATCAGATTTTAAAATCGAAAGCGAAGTGGTCAACCGCCTTTTGCACCTCGCCCACGAGTTAGGGTACGTACACTAGAAATCGCGCAGTAGCTAGTCAGGCCCGCCACCAACTTTTACATGAAATGTGGACCTTTATAATAAAATGATCCTTTTTGAAATTGCAGACAGAAAGCTGGGATAGCAAGCAAAATGTAGAATACACAAACCACGGACACTTTTCAAGAGTTTATAGCTTCAAAAAAATTAAATCCTGCCACTCCGTTCTCATCATTCGAAAAATTTCAGCCCTCTTTACTGCCAAAAATCAATTGTACTTACCAGGATTCCAAAACCCTGTCTGGATTCCTAAACAATAAAATGATAGAAGCATTCCTGCCGATTGTACTACAAAGCAATATTATATCTTACCTACATGTTCAGTCATAACAATGAAAAAATTAATTTAAAAAAAAAATTTTCTCTTTATTTAATAAACTATGAAACTCTTTTCCAGAATTAATAAATAAACTCTAAAACATTCGGCCAAGATTTACTCAAGCATAAGAAAAAACATTTCCATAACCCGTCATAACTCACGAAATAAATGCGTCACTCAAAATCAAAACATTTACTATATTTTCTAAAATATTCACAATTTAAGAAAAAAAAATTGGCCTTTTTCCAACGTTTTCTTTTTCTCTTTTGACTCTACTAAGAAGAGTAGCTTTAGCGTATAAATTGGACTCCATAAGATTTTTTAAAAAAAATTCCTTCTAGTTAGTAGTGAAATTTTGACATAATATTTTGGTAGAAAATTGAAGTGAAAAAATCATTTATTAAGTTTTCTTATTGCACACATAATAACTAACTAATAATTTTGAAAAATGTCAACAAAGTATATTGTTAAATTCGATAATAATACTCAAGGAATTTATCAATCTGGTGAATTATTATCTGGATTTGTGGAATTGATTACTGTGAAAACTAAAACAATTAGAGGTGTGAACATATTTTCCAAAATAAAAAGTTCATATTGAAATAAAAATCCTTTTCGAGTAAATATCACTAAAAAAAAACAATTTGCAAAAATAACAAAAAAAAATACTTCAGATAAAGTTTAACTATTTGAAAAATTTCTATTTTAAAAATGTCGATTTAAAATACAACATACTTCCACAGATGTTTTTGTGTCAAGTATTTATTAATATCTCAGTGCTGCTCAATTTATATAGGTGTATATTTAAATATATCGTGAGCGGACAATAACTTAATGTTAAAGTGAATAAAAATAAATATATTAGTTTTTTAAAAATTTTGATTTTCTCGGACCTTAATTTTATGTAGATGAAGCAAAGTCAATATATAGTATATTACTAAAATAGAAATTTCCTTAATGAGTTTTTGTAATTAAAATTACTTACTCTTAAGAATTTTTGGAAGCAAAATTTTGACTGAAAGAGTTCTTAGAAATATCTTTGAACATTGTTACATTCTGCTAATTATAAGTCGCGTTACAATGTAAACCGTTACTAATGTTTGAAAATATTCCAATTCTTAGTTTTTCGAAAAAAAAAGGATTTTATAGCTACGGCTTCTACTTGGGCTTAAGATGGACTAAGTACCTTTTTTTCATGGGCTCATATTTGTATTTGTGACATCAAAATCCAAAGAAAAGGGTGTGAAGTGTGCATTAAACATAACAGAGCTACGAAAAGCCCAATCTCTCGGGATACACTACATAGTATATAATTTTTTACTTCAAGAAATTATTATATTTTGTATGGGAGGTGGTTGAAACGTTGACGGTAGTTATTTTTCCACATGATAACAAAATATGCGGCCTAAAATTATTGAAGGTAATGAGGAGTTAGTGTATTGTGTTTCATGAAATTGTACAATTTGTATAGAAGGTGGTAGAAGGATAGGAAGGAATTTAGTGATTTTTCAGAAATAACAGTAAACTTAATACTGATTGTTTTGGTCAATGTTTTCATAGTGCATTTTGAATTTGAAGCAAAGATTTCCAGATTTCACACTGCTTAATGAAAAATTGTATTCTCTGCTGAGATCTTTAACAAACGTGATTTTTCTTTTATCACGCAAATACTGCTAAAGAAATATATAGAGCTCAATTTAAGCTCGGTGAACTTTATACGTAATGATTAAATTGAGTTATTGTATTTCGTGAAATTTTGTAGTTTATGTGAGAGGTGGTTGAAGGAATAAAACGATTCAAATAATTTTTATACCGCGAACTTTAATTGTAATAAAAATGTGTCAAATATTTTGTATGAGAGGGATTAGAAACAATATAGCGATTTTGCTTGTTAACGAACTTCATCTTCATTTTTTGTCAAATATTACTTGCGAAAAATTTTAGCTTCATAGCTCAATCCGATCTCGAGCTAGAAAGCGCACAGTTTGAGATTTTTAAGTGAAAATCTTCGAAGACTGAATCTGAAAGAGAATTAAAGCAATCCCGATGGTAGAAAAAAACTTCGCAGGAATACGATTGGGCGTAAAGTCCAATCATTCGATACTCTAGAAAGAGAATTTTTTCAATTTTATAAATTTTTTGGGGAAAGTAGTAGAGAGGGTGGCGACATTGAACTAATTTCTTTCACATCACGCTAAGATTGCTATCAAAATGTTTTATACAAAATTTAGGATTCAAAAATTTAATAGGTACTGAGAAAATTAGTGTATTCGATTTAGTGAACTTGTGCAGTATGTATGGGAGGTGGTAGAAGGAGAGGCCAGTTCTTAATAACTTTTTCAAAAATAACTCTACATATCTATCTTGCTTTTGACATGTTTTAAATTACATTGTTGGTGGAAGGAAGGGGAGGACTCAAATCATTTTTATACAGTAGATTGAAACCATTATAAAAGTAATATTTTTTAAATTTCAGATCAATACCTTTTATGGTTTTCGAACAAATCCGTTTATTGTCGAATTACGAAATTGCGCCATTTTATATGGCAGGGGGTAGAAGGGGTAAAACCGATTAGCCTTACCCCTTCTATTTTTTTGTCTTACTAATAATTTTAAATAAATATTTAGTGCACAATTTCAAATCGATAAATTTTATACGCAGTGAGTAAATTGCCTTAGAGCATTTCATGAAAAGTTCAGTTTGTGTGGGAAGTGGTGGAAGGAGGGGGAAGACACGAATAATTTTTATAGAGTAGAATGAAATCATCACCAAAGTATTATATTCCAAACTGCACAGATCGATAGCATTTATACTTTTTGAGAAAATCTGTTTATTGTCAAATTGCGAAATTGTGTCATTTTGTATGGGAGGGGGTAAGAGGGGTGGAGCGATTTGACCCGTTAACGAACTTGACCTTAATTTTTTGTTAAAAACGATGTGTACAAAATTTGAACTTTCTAGATCAACGCGCTCTCAAGCTAGAGAGGACACTGACGAACGAACATCCGGTTTTGAGATTTTTTAGTGATCATATGAACTTCTGTATCATTCATTTTTTTCTTCGAGCCATATTTCTTGGCGTTAAAAACTTATAATACTCTCAGATTTCATCTAGAGTATAAAACGCGAAACCGGTTTGAATCGCAGTGCCGCCGTCGAAGTTTGAATAATATATGTACATGGGTGCCCTTCCATATTAAGTAACGTACAAGGCTGTGTTCCTTCTTCAGCAACTTTTTTCCCCCAGCATTACAACTCTTTATACTCCAATCCAATAATAATAAGCCCTTCGAAAAGTGGCTGAGAGAGATACATTTCGTGGTTCTTCAATTAAAACTAAAGAAAAAGCTGAAAAACCAACTTGGATTTTTTTTTTATTTTCATCAAATCTTCAGCAAATCTGAAAAGACAGATTTTTGTTAGAATTAGTTTTATTATAATTGCAATCTGCTTTGAAAATATTATCAACTTCACCTCACTCCTTGTACAAATTTCACGAAATTTTGAAATTTCAATTAAACTAATTTTCATCGAAACACTCAAAGCTATCGACTTTTAGTTTTGTAGGAAGTCTAATAATAGCAATATCACTGTCGACGAAAATTTTTGATTTGATCCATATACTCTTTCTACCACCTCCCATATAAATGCATAATTTTGGTAAACGCATTATATCGATTTCCATTAAAACTACAAAAAGTAAAAACTTAAAATTTTGCCAGAATTTGTTTTTTAATAATTGCAATAACTCCTAACACTCCTTCCACCGCCTCCGATATAAATATCTGGATTATAAATTCAAGACAAGCATTTCTCCTTCGAATATATGAGACTTATCGACTTTGAAATTGAATCAATGCATGGTGATACAGATTTTGATATGCAGTTTCAAGATTATCTAGAACCCTCGACTTCCTCTGCCACCTCCCATACAAATGCCTCGTTTCAGGAAAACTATTTCCAATTTCTTTCAAAATAATGAAAATTTCAAACTTTAAATTCAGCACGAAACATTTTGCATCCCTCGTTCGGTGTCATATACAAAACTTGAAAACCTCTCCTCTCTTCTTCTACCACCCCCCACACAAAAGCCACTATTCATTACTCGCAAGAATTTGAGATGTCATACCTATTTTCCGGTATATTAAACTCTCTCCCATTCCATTTAGAGTATCACATGATTGGAAATTACGTCCAATCCTAATTCTGTTATGTGTTTACATTTTTAGACTAATTTAGTTATGAAACGCGAAAAAACAAAATTTCAGTGCAGCAAAATTGTTGATCACAATTCTGAATTATTAAAATAGTAAAGTAAAAAATTAGTTGATTAGCTTCCCTTCTACCCCCTCCCATACAAATTGACAGAATTTCGTAATTCGACAAGAAACGGATTCGCTTGAAAAGCATTAAAGCTATTGATCTGAAATTTTGAATAGTTTACTTTTATGGTGATTTCAATTGACTGTAAAAGAATTGTTTGAGCCCTCACTTTCCTTCTACCACTTCCCACACAAACTGCACTTTTTCATGAAATACTCTAAACAAATTTACTTAGTACGTATAAAAATGATCGAGCTGAAATTGTGCACTAAATATTTATTTATAATTATTTGTAAAACCAAAAAAAAATTATACGGCTGGCTTTACTCCTTCTTTACCCTCCTGTACAAATTAACACCATTTCGCCATTTGACAATAAACGGATTTGCTTGAAAAGTATAAATGCTATTGATCTGAGATTTGGAATATATTGCTTTCATGATGATTTTAATCTATTGTATTTAATTTATTTGGGCCCTCGCCCTCCTTCCACCACCTCCCATTCAAACTGCACTTTTTCATGAAATACCCTGAACAAATTTTCTTAGTACGTATGAAATTGATCGAGCTAAAATTGTGCACGAAATATTTATTTAGAATTATTAGTAAAATAAAAAAAAAGAAACTATTATCTTTACCGCTTCAACCCCCTCCAACCCAAAATGACACAATTTCACAAAAAGTTGATTTTCCTGAAAAGTACGAATGGTACTGATCTGCAATTTGAAACATGTCAAAAGCATGATGTTTTTAGTTATTTCTGAAAAGTCTTTCTAACTCGCCCCTCCTTCTACCACCTCCTATACAAACTGCACAGTGTGACTAAATTCAATGCACTAATTAAACTTTTGAATCCTAAATTTTGAATAAAATATTTCGATGGCAACTCTAGCGTGATGTGAAATAATTAATTCAATGTCGTCTCCCCCTCTATCACTTCCCCGACAAAATTTCTTAATATCAAAAAATTTCTCCTCCATCTAGAGTATCGCACGATTGCACTTTATGCTTATGCTTTATTTAGTCCTGTTATGTTTTTTTTTTCTAAGAGAAAAACAAAATCTTTTTCGCTTCACTGAGGAAAAAAACCATTTCAATGCATTTGTTGCGTGAAACGATAGTTAATTTTTTTATTATTCACTACAAACTAATTTTATTAGTTAAAAAACATAAAAAAAAAGTTTTGTATTTGCATGTTTTTATTGGTTCCTCATATGTGTCCGAAAGTAGACTTTGCTCATTAGGTTGGGTCCCTGAAAACACACAGTAGGATAAGGGTTAGTGATATGATGAATTGCTGTGATTACCACTTTGTTATCAACAAGCAAACTTTTAAATTTAATAACAAAACTAACGAAAAACCTTGTCTCTCCTTCTAGCGATCCATGTCTCAATAAATGGATATGCTAAAGTCCGTTGGAAACAGCAAAGGACACAACGAGTACACGGCAATCCTGCACCACATACCGTCGTTTATTGCAGTAATCAACAATATTTGGCTAAAAGAACTTACGTAGTAGGCGAAGAGGGTGGTGATAGTTTTGAGCTACCTGCTGGAGCCTACTTATATAGATTTCAGCTGCAATTACCACCAGAGCTGCCCAGCTCCTTCGAAGGACAATACGGACATATATGCTATGAAGTAATAACTCGTGTCGATCGTCCTTTTAAATTCGATAATATTTTCAAGCAGCCCTTTACAATTATTGCACCGTTCGATTTGAATCTTGATCCCGTTTATAAGGTGAATCTCCATCGAAAAATAGTTTAAACGAAAACTTCTAACGTTTGCACCTCTTTCAGCTTGGCAAGGAGCGATGCGTTCAAAAGCCCTTTTTCTGTGGACTATGTGGATCGCGGACTTTAACGGCCAAAGTCAACATTCCCGTGTGCGGTTACGCTCCCGGACAAAATATCAATTTTATCCTGGGCATCGACAATGCCTCGTCGGTAAGCTGTACCGATGTCCTGGTTACGTTGGAGAAAACCGCTTGCTACATAAGTCACTATCCGGTGACGACTACACGTTACGATAATGTTAAAATTACGGAAAAAAGTCTGGGGCCCATGGTCAAGAAGCATCAGAAAGAACTGCGCGATTTCATTACGATACCTTGCATTCCACCAACTTCGCCGCCGACCGAAGCCTGTAAAATTATTCAAGTTTCATATCGTTTGAATTTCGATTTTAAGATGTCGGGATGCCATCGCGACTTGGATATGTCGCTGCCCGTCACAATTGGAACGATTCCGATTTTCGAAACGGATGTAATTCGATCGCAACCATCGGCACCGAGTTTGTCATTGGATATCGATAATTATTCGCTTCAGAGCGGCAATAGTAAGAGATTTTCGTTTTTTAATTCTTGACTACTTTCAACTAACTTACTTTTAATTTAATTTGTTTTATTTACAATATTAGTGCCACCGTCTTATGAAGATGCGATAAAAATGGGACATCGTTTTGTCGACGAGGACGAAGAAAAACACAAGACCGAAAGTACTTTTATGCCTAAATATCCGGTTTATTACAATTGGAAAACACCTTCGCCCTAAGAAGGCCAAAACCTCCAAAATTGTTTGTTAGTTTGACCAAAATAAAAATCATTAAATTCAATTAATTGAAGCGATTTTACTTTATTATTTTAATTATAAAGTATTGTGATCGACTAGGATTTTGATTTTTCGCGTTTCATGACAAAAACAGCCTAAAAATGCAACAAAAAATTTCCTCAGGCGGACACCCATTTTGGGGGGTGTACAGGTTAAGGAGGCCTCGCCTCCTCCTTAACCGCTAGAACCAAAAACTAAGAATTTGAATATCTCAACCATGGTTTTAGCTAGTAAGCTGAAAATCCACATATATAAAGAGGGGTTTGTGGGACAAACTCTAAAAATTATTAAATTTTTTTATTCATTGGAGTCCGCAAAGAGGGGGCCTAAAATCAAATTGTTGGTGATTATATATTCGAAATTATATACCATAAAAATTAATATTTCTATACAGATCCACCAGAATCAGCTTAGTGGGCGGCTAATTATTGTAAGGGCAGGGTCAAGGGGGTACAAAAAAAACTTAAAACTGAATAACTCGACTATATCTTAAGCTATGTAATTCAAACTGGAACTATATTAGCAAAATACGAGAAAAATATAAAATTTGGACATAATAGTAGTGGGGGAAAATGGGGAGCATTTCAAAGTTCAAATTTTCCCTGTGGATACATCAAAAATAATAGTTTGTTTCACAATTCAGTAAAATTTTAAGGTAGAAACTTGAAAATTTGCGAAATACCTTAAAAAAAAATCTAAAAACGTATGAAATAGTAACTGGTCGAATACCTTCAAAACTTCTACCCTCTCGTATTCAAAATTATTTTTTCGACCATTTTTAGGAACTCAATTATCACCGAACTATTAAAGCTATCACTTTGACATTTTGTACGAAAACTTTTAAGACTAATTAAAACGAAAGAGTGTCAGAAGTTTCGAGATCGCGCCAGCATTTCTACCCCCTCCCATACAAAAGTATGATTTCGAAAAATTTCAATAAATCAACTAATAACCAACAAATTAAAAGCTACAAACGTGAAATTTTGAACGAGCACCTTACAAATGAAACGAAATAAGACTGCATCATAAATTTTACGATTTCCTTACCTCCTATACCCCCTCCCATACAAAAGTTTGGTTTCGTAAATGTAAAATACACCTAATTTTATGAAAATTCTATGCACCTTCGTCTATGAAACTGACATTCTATGCAGACAATATTGGACGTGATTCAAGCAATCAATTAAAAAATTATTAACATCCACCCACCTTTGCCATTACCAAAAAACCGGCTATCGAATCCCTGAAAGGAATCAAAGTAACCTTAATCAAATTAATCACTCAATCAATTTCCTGTTAAGACCACCTATAGGGGCATATGACAGAAACAGTTTTCTTCCACAAGGCGCGATCCTGAGCCCTTAGTTGTCGCCAAGACTTGTTTATTCGCCTGGCCTCCTGCACAACTGTTCGCTTCCATGTGCAACTTGGTCGACCAACTCGACGCTTTCCTTGAGGATTATAATCCAGAGCGATGTTTCCTCAAAGTATGGCCGATCTAAGGCCACTTCCGCTCTTGAATCTCAATGCCTATTTCAGTCCGTCCAGCTGTACTCCAAATCTCGTGGTTGGAGATCACGTCTGGCCAGAATATTCCTAAGATCCTTCAGTGGCATTGGATCACGAAAGTTTATAGTTTCTTGGTAAGTCGAACGGCCACTTTCCATGTGGTACAAACATACAGCAACACAAATTCGAAGCATTCGTCAAATACTTGCAGATTCGTGCGAATGGAGATCTCTCTTAACCTCCAGAAAAAGGAAAGTATATCGAAGGCCTTCTTCTCTTCTTCTATAATGGCGCTACAGCCCAAATCGGGCCTTGGCCATCTTTAGGTTCCTTAACATTTTTAATTATTTATTGTGGAAGGGTTATTAGACCTTCGCACAACCCTCTATCTTCGAATTTTTCATTTTCGTAGATTATAGTGACCAAGGCATACCCTTGCAGGCAGTGTGCTGAAATAATGCGTCGACCGGGATTTGAATTCACGACCTTCGCATTGTAGACCAACACTCTACCCACTAGGCTCCACCCTATCAAAGGCCGGACAAGCATTATTAATTCGAACCTCAATATCCTTTTCGGCTCCGCCATCTATGCTGACAATGCTTCCGAGGTACCAAAAGTCTTGCACATCTTCCACATCCAGATCGTTAAGAACAATCGGTGTGCTTGTGTTAGAACCCATGTGCATGTACTTGGTTTTACGCACATTTATTTTCAGTCCCGCCTCTTTGCATTTAGAATGCAAAGAACATTTCGCTCTAACCCCGAACGGTTATGTGCAAGCAAACACACATCATCAGCATAATCCAGGTGACTTAAGATGTTAAATAGTCGCCATTGAAGACCGTTATCTTCCCCACCTTCCAATGCAGGTTTAAAGATGTCATGTATTGCCACCGGAAACAGGGTTGGTGATAATATGCAGCCTTGCATGACACCCGTTCGCACGGTAAAGCTCTCGGATAGCTCTGCTCTATGCAAGACGCATCTTTGCATCTTCGTAGGATTCTTTAATCATAGCTATGACCTTATCTAGAATACCTTTCCTACGCAAAGCAATGCAATCTCGCTTAACGCTGTCAAAAGCCTTCTCGAAGTCTACAAACATGAGATGTAGTGGCGAACCCATTTCGGCTGACTGCTCTAATATTATCCGTAGGGTATTTGTGTGGTCGGTACTAGACGACCCTTTACGGAATCCAGCCTGATAAACTTCGACAACATCACTAATCCTGTTGAGTATTACCTTAGCAATGATTTTCATAACAGCAGACAATACCACGGCAATTGACACAATTTCTAAGGTTGCCTTTCACAATAACGCCCTCATTTCATTCAGCCGAAAATCTTTCTTCATCCCACATTTCAGTAAGGAGTGGCAGGCATATATCGGCTATTATTTCATTATCTGGAGGATCGTCCCTAATAGAGGATTGTTGCGGTTGTATGTTTAGCAGTTATTCCGTTTTTGGAATATCTTCCTCTGACAAGATGTTTAAAATATCAGAGAAGTATTCCTTCCATCGCCGCAACTAGTGTTCAATCATATTAAGGAAAGTTCCAGTGACATCTCTCACCAGGTGGTTGGCGGTGAAATTTTTGTTCGTCAAAGGTTTCATAATTTTAAATAGTGAACCCATATCCCCAAGGTAAGCCTTCTTAGGCTATAAATGAGCATCGCGGACGGAAGTACCGCGATCAAATCAAGTCGAGAGTTCTTTGGTTGACATCGCGTTGAGAGCTGATTGCTAATTTTTTCCGATCGCAATCTTGTTCCATGTGTCTTGCAGCATCAAGGGTTTCTCACCGCTTTGTACTTATCCTACAGATTCTTCTGCACTAGTTTGAAACGTGTTTTTGGTTGCCTCCTAATTGGCGTCCAGAGTGCGCAATTCATATCCGCCCAATGTGGATGACTTATCGCATAGAATGATGGTACACTCGCATTTTTTGTAAGTGTCTCGAAATTTCTACACATTAAGCTTGCGCTTCATTTGAATAATTTTTGCTGCTGTGCACAATATCTAGCAGACAACCATCAAATAGTCATTGCTCCCCACGTCAGCTCCACGCTTCACTCGCACATCGAAGAGACATTTTCTCTCCTCTCCTGAGATGATAACAATATCACCTGTTGGGATACGCTCGAAGGTGACACTCAGTTGGCCATAAGACTCTTCCTTGTAACCAGGTGTTGTGGCAATATTTGCGTAGCACTACAGAATTGAGAAGTTTCTAACCCCGATCCTGAGCCTGATGACGATATTCCTTTTCGAGATTGGTTTCCAGTTAATGTGACTATTTCTCGCTCTCGGTGTAAGGGCAACAACTACGCCAATTTTTGGCTTCACACTCAGGATTAACGTCCAGAAAGATATTTCTTATTGGGGCTCGTTCTTCGCCTGATCCTGTCCATCTGGTCTCGCTCAAACCCAAGAATTCGATGTTATAGTGCTCCACTTCACGATCGACCGCTGATTGACGATGTATGGACGGGTGTGACTCCAGCCCTTCCACCGTCATTCAATGTTTCAACGTCCAGAGGCCAATTTTCGAATGTCGAAAGTCGTTGCCGTAGAATCCATCAGTTAGGTTTTACGGTCACGAGTGATAAGCTCATCATCCAGTGAGTGTCCATTTGCCATTTTTACTGGCTGTGTGTTCTATTGCACCCATTCCATAGGGAGAAGGTTAACTCAGGTCCGTGGAGTCTCAAAAAGTCTCCAAAGATAGTTGAATGAATTGGTGAAACCTCATCCTACCCCCTACGGGAAATTTAATGATCTGGTACGTGACCTAATTTCTACAAAGCGTGTTGAATATTAATTCATGACGATGAGATCCCCGTGCTTTAATTAATTCGACCAGGAGCCATCTCTTTTCAAGTAAACTTTATGGGTCCAAGACCGTATGGTCAACCTTCGCTGAATCCATTTATTTCGCTACAAGGCGTCGCAATTTTAGAATTCGTATATCAGTCTACAGTGAATATCGGTATTTTGCGACCAGGAGTCGTATCCTTTTAATGAAATCTCCTTATGTCCAAGACCACATGATGTCTTTTTTAAATTTATTTAAGCGAAATAAAATATTTTCCGCCATTTTGTTAAGTACTTCTACATAGAGTGAAGTGTAATAATAATCGACACTGAAATGTTATTATGAAGATAAAATCACTTTATAGTGATGTGTGAGACTTTGTGACCCCTATTCGCCAGCATGTTTGTTGTCCCAGGTCCAGTTGGATAAGGCAGGAGACCCGGTGCACTATAGCAACAATATTATAGGGGAAAAATCATCCCTGGCGCAAAGAATTTTCACCATATGCCTCTAGTCAAACCTAAATATATCCTTCATCCGTCCTTACACATTAAGATGGGCTTATTGAAAAACTTTGCCAAAGGCTTAAAGATGGAGATGGAATAAACTACTCGAAGAAAAAGTTTCCCAGGATCAGCAATGCAAAAATAAAAGAATGAGTCTTCGTGGAACCACAAATAATTCAGGTTTTGACTGATCTGAATCTAAAATCAGTGTTGGGACAGTTTAAACTAGCCGCTTGGTCAACCTTCAAGAACGTAGTAAAAAACTTTTTCGGAAACCATAAAAGCGAAGACTATACCAGTATTGAGTACGGAATGCTCACGTCGTACAAAGATATTGTTATAAATCTGACAACCTCGACGTCCCCAGCAACACCGAGAAAAGTCCAGCAACATTTAAAACGCTATACACATGTTTCCACTTCTACCGAGCTCCACAATGTAGCCAATCATTCTAGACACACACACACAACGACACCTGTCTGGGAGACTTAGTATAAATAACCGCCAACTTTCAGACAACGAGTTAGTTAGATTTTGGCGACACCTATCGGTGGAAGAAGGCGAATCGGTACAAGTGATAGATTGGCAGTGCTCCTGAGTTGTACGAATTAAGTTTTAGAGCGAATTTAGTGAAGTGATCAAGAAATAAAGAAAAGTGCGATTAAATAAAATTATTCATTATTTTTAAGCGAATTGTGTTTTCCTTTGAAATCAGCGATCCCCTAGCTCGCAACAATTGGTGTCAGAAGAGTGGGATTTCAAGGATAAATTCGGGTTAAAAATCGCGAGTGAAATTAAAATTCTCGAACGGATAATTTTGTGAGAGCGAAAAAGTGAAATTCTCGAACGGACAGTGAGAATTTTCTGAAATCGAATATTCTCGAGTGCTCTAGTGAACAGTGACTTTAATTAGCGAAGTAAAATCGCGGAACTAAAATTCTCGAACGGACAGTGAGAATTTTGTGAAATCGAATATTCTCGGGTAATTTAGTGAGGAGTGACGTAAATTAGCGAATAAAATCGCGGAACTAAAATTCTCGAACGGACAGTGAGAATTTTGTGAAAACGAATATTCTCGAGTGAGCAGTGACTTTAATTAGTGACGTAAATTTAAGTGAATTCGATCGCGGAAAATAATCGGTAGTGAAAATGCCGCGTTATTTAAAGGACTTAAAAGTAACGGAGCTGAAGGAAGAGCTCAGTAGACGCAAGTTATCTACGACAGGGAGCAAGTCTGAACTTGTCAGCCGTATGATCGAGACACTCCAGGCTGAGGGCGAGGATGCAGATAGTTTTGAGTTCCAAAGCGAAGAAACTCGTGAAGAGGAGTGCTCCGGTACATCGGATGCCTTAACACAGTTAATGCAACAAATGATGAACAAATTGGAGCAACAATCAGTCGACATTAAACAACAATCAGCTGTGACAACGGACATGAATCGGAAATTAGAACAACAATCGGTGGACATTAAACAACAATCTGCGGACATTAAACAACAATCAGCGGACATTAATCAGAAACTAGAGAAATTAGACCAGACTTCAAAGGACCTTAACCAAAAATTGGAGCTGCAAAATGATAAAATAGACACCATGGGTAAGGCCATAGAAGAAAACGTTGAAAAGAAACTTCGAATCTTCGAAGAACAAATTACGGAAAAGACATCCGGAATTGCAGAAGAAGTCGAACGCCTAAAAAGAGACTTCGATAATGTGAAGGCGACTGGCGCCATCAAGACAGAACATGTTGCGCACAAGGGTCTCAAGGCTCCAATCTTCGATGGACAAACACCGTGGGCTATTTATAAGACCCAATTTGAGGCCGCCGCAAGAAACAACCATTGGAATGATCTGGAACGGGGAACAGCTCTTACATTGGCGCTAAGAGGTCCACCAGCAGAGGTTCTTCAAACGATTCCGCAGGACCAACAACAAGATTTTTCAACCTTAGTCCAGACATTGGATCTTCATTATGGCAGTGACCACATGCGAGAGATCTACAAAACGCAACTTTACAACCGAACTCAAAAGAATGGTGAAACACTTCAAGAGCTGGCACGCGATATTGAACGACTCACACTATTATCGCTGCCTAATGCGCAAACAGAGCAACGAAACGATACAGCTGTTTTCGCATTTAACAATGCTGTACAGGACAGAGAGCTGCAACAGGCGTTAAAACTGGCAGGTAAGAAAACGATTGGCGAAGCCTTAGTATATGGGCTGACGTTCGAAGCTGCCAAGCAAAGCTCGCGGAGTAACTATCGAGTTCGAGAAATAGTAGAAGAATGTGTGTGCCAGAAAGCCGAGTACACCAAGCGGAGCGAAGGATCTGGTGCTCCTCGATGCTGGAATTGTGGACAGGCAGGACACTTACGACGCGACTGCCGCAAACCCAGAAAAGCGATCCGGCTGTGCTGCTAAACAAAGAGGAGGAAGGGGCGAACCGTCACGAGAGCACGCTTCGCCTAATGACAGTCCGGGAAACGAGTAAAGGCCAACTTCATGGGGCAGAAGTTGGCTGGTAGAATCGACGCCCCCGGAACCATCATCGCAGTTTCTCGACTACATCGTTGTGAAAACGACTTATGTATGAGTGGTCGAGTCGGCAAATTAAACTGCATCATAACAGTCGACACAGGCGCAACACGGTCAGTGTTAAGATCTGACCTCGTAGATCGTACTTGGCTTCACAACACCAAGAAGTACGCACTTCGCACTGCTACAGGAGAAACTACAACGGTCCATGGAGAAATAGCTCGTGACATACAACTTGGGGATTTGACCTTCTCGCATGTATTCGTGGTAGCTGACATTACCGATGAGTGTATCCTTGGAATGGATTTTCTGAAACCACACGGTATCCAGCTGGACCTAGGACAACGAATAATGAAGTGGCGGAATATTGAAATCCCGATGGAAATAACATCCTCCAACACAACAAAGCTGCGAGTTGTATTATGCGAAGATGCGGACATACCAAAGTCATCTGAGAATGTTATTTGGGCAGAGCTCGATGGTGATCCCGGGAACCACCGATTCTACCTCATAGAACCGGAAACGACACCTGCATTACGAAGTCTAATACTAGGAAAAACGCTCGTAAAAAGGAATGAGAAGATGATGGTACCAATAAGAGTCCTGAACGTTGCGGACAGCACTACCAGCGTAAAGAAAGGAGATGTAATTGGCAGCTGTGAACCAATATCGGCGGTGACGAGTATCGACAAGGCAGAACCACATGACGTACCCTCTAAAAATAAGCCAAGAAGGAAGGACAATGTAACATCAACACTTCTTCATTCAAGCAACCTTAGAGGAGAACAACACAAGCAAGCAGTAGATCTAATCGAAGGATTTAGCGACGTCTTTTCCACCGGTGATGACGACTATGGCAGAACAAACTTAGTGAAACATCGTATAGATACCGGAAGTGCTACACCGATACGTCAACCTCCAAGAAGAGTACCATTAGCGAAACAAGGAGAAGTCAATTCAATGGTCAAAACTATGGAGCATCAGGGAATCATCGAAGAATCAAAGAGCCCGTGGATATCGCCAGTAGTGCTGGCAAAGAAGAAAGACGGCAGTACCCGTTTTTGTGTGGACTACAGGCGACTAAATGATGTTACGAAAAAGGATAGCTATCCACTACCTAGAATCGACGATATCATGGACACCCTGACCGATGCTAAATGGTTCTCAACGTTGGACCTGAAGAGTGGTTACTGGCAAGTGGAGATAGATGAAAAAGATAGAGAGAAGACAGCATTCTCTGTCGGCAGTGGACTGTGGCAGTTCATCGTAATGCCATTTGGCCTGTGCAATGCTCCAGCTACGTTCGAAAGACTGATGGAATTCGTTTTGCGTGGTCTGAGTTGGAAAACTTGTCTCGTTTACCTAGATGATGTGATCGTTATCGGAAAAACATTCAATGAACACCTAAAAAATCTGCAGGAAGTCTTCCAGCGACTGCGAGCGGCAAAATTAAAGCTGAGTCCGAAAAAGTGCACTTTGTTTAGTGCAGAAGTCAAGTACTTGGGTCACATCGTTTCAGCTGATGGCGTAAAGACAGATCCGGAGAAGATACTGGCGGTGAAAAATTGGCCTACTCCGAGTGATAAACACCAGTTGCGCAGCTTCCTAGGCTTAGCGACATATTACCGACGATTTGTAAAAGACTTTGCTAACACGGCGAAATGTCTGCATCAGTTAACAGAAAAAGGGAAGCCATTTACATGGAGTCAACAGTGCCAGGAAGCATTCGAGAGGATAAAAGACCAACTCAGCGACTCCCCAGTTCTGGCGTATCCAAAACCAGGTCATGGTTTCATCATAGACACTGACGCCAGCAATGTCGGTATCGGAGCAGTACTATCACAAGAGATCGATGGGCAGGAGAGAGTGCTATCTTACTACAGCCGAGTACTCTCAAAATCAGAAAGGAACTATTGCGTAACTCGCCGAGAGCTACTAGCCACAGTAGAAGCAACAAAACATTTTCACAAATACCTCTATGGTCAAAAGTTCCTTCTTCGAACGGATCACGCATCGCTTAAATGGCTACTTCAGTTTAAAAACCCCGAAGGCCAAGTAGCCAGATGGATCGAAAGGCTCGAATCCTACGATTTCGAGATTGTTCATCGAAGAGGAAGAATCCACGGAAATGCCGATGCGCTTTCACGTCGTCCTTGTCCACCGAACTGCAAGCATTGTCACCGTATAGAAGGAAAAGAGGCCGGAGAAACCATTCAGAGGATAACGACCGAACCAAAGACTGGATGGAATCAGCAAGAACTGGAAGACGCCCAACGTAAAGATCCAGATATTTCACCGATCATGGCATGGAAGGACGAAATGAAACGGCCTGAGTGGAAAGACATCTCACAATTCAGTGAAACCTTAAAGTGCTATTGGGCACAATGGAACTCCCTTCACCTAGACGGCGGATTATTAAAACGGAAATGGGAGAACGCTGATGGAAAGTCGTATCACATGCAAACCATCGTCCCGCATTGTAAAGTCGAGGAGGTTTTGAAGGAATATCATGGAGGTACCTCCGGTGGGCATTTGGGAGTAAACAGAACCTTGGCAAAGATACGAGAAAGGTTCTATTGGATCCATCTCCGAGATGATGTCGAAAACTGGTGCCGTAAATGTACTACGTGTGCATCAAGTCAGGGCCCACACCGCAGATCAAAGGGAGAAATGCAACAATACAACGTGGGAGTCCCATTCGAGAGAATTGCTGTGGATATTGCTGGACCATTCCCGGAATCAGAAAATGGTAATCGCTACATTTTAGTGGTCATTGATTATTTCAGCAAGTGGCCTGAAGCTTACGCAATTCCAAACCAAGAAGCAGTAACCGTCGCAGAACAAATTGTTACCAACTGGGTGAGCAGATTTGGAGCGCCACGCGAACTACACTCCGATCAAGGGCGCAATTTTGAATCTCAAATATTCAAACACGTGTGCCAAATGCTGGGAATAAACAAAACGAGGACAACTCCATTACACCCACAGTCTGATGGAATGGTGGAACGTTTCAATAGGACATTGAACTCAAACCTATCCAAACTCGTCAGCGAGAGGCAACAGGACTGGGACCAGCACATCCCTCTATTTTTAATGGCCTATAGAACATCGGTGCATTCAACAACAGGAGAAACTCCGTCCCGAGTCATTTTCGGAAGAAATATTCGAGTCCCTGCGGAGCTAATGTTTGGAGTGCCACCAGACCAACCAACCAATGCTAAAGATTATGTCTCGGATCTTCGATGTCGACTAAAGACAATTTATAACCTGGTCAGAGATAAAATTGATTTGGCGTCCGACCGCATGAAGACGAGGTATGATCAACGGGCGAACTCATCAGGATTCCCAGAGGGCGATTTGGTTTGGTTATACAATCCCAAACGACAGAAGGGCAGATCGCCGAAACTACAGCGAAACTGGGAAGGCCCTTACCAGATCATCAACCGGTTAAATGATGTCGTCTATCGGATTCAACTACATCATAAACCCCGCACTAAAATGAAAGTGGTACATCTCGACCGATTAACAAAGTACCATGGTGCCATTGAGGAAGTGAACGACTCTGTTCGGGACGAACAGGGACTAAGGAGAGGGTAATGTTATAAATCTGACAACCTCGACGTCCCCAGCAACACCGAGAAAAGTCCAGCAACATTTAAAACGCTATACACATGTTTCCAGACACTTCTACCGAGCTCCACAATGTAGCCAATCATTCTAGACACACACACACAACGACACCTGTCTGGGAGACTTAGTATAAATAACCGCCAACTTTCAGACAACGAGTTAGTTAGATTTTGGCGACACCTATCGGTGGAAGAAGGCGAATCGGTACAAGTGATAATTGGCAGTGCTCCTGAGTTGTACGAATTAAGTTTTAGAGCGAATTTAGTGAAGTGATCAAGAAATAAAGAAAAGTGCGATTAAATAAAATTATTCATTATTTTTAAGCGAATTGTGTTTTCCTTTGAAATCAGCGATCCCCTAGCTCGCAACAATATGGAATGTCTTTGAAGGCATTGAATATCAACTTTCTGCACTCTCTTCTTGATTTCTTCCCGGAAAATTTAGATGATGTCAGCAACGAGCACGGAGAGCACTTTCATAAGGATATTGCGGCTATAGAGAAGCAACACCAAGGAAAATGGAGCCTATCAATGTTAGCAGACTATTGCTGGGCGCTGCAGAGAGACTCTCAAGATAGGTACAAGCGCAAATCAGCAGCAAAAAGGATAACATAAAGTTAATTTTTATGGTTTGATCATCGAGTTTGATGGACAATTATGTTATGAAACTTTGTAAAACAAAAAAAAACCTGACCTCTGAAAAAATAAGTTCTTTCATTTCATACATAAGCATAGTAAATACTTTCCCAAAAATGCTTTTAAATTGAAGGGTTAGCACATTCGTCAAAATCTGTCAACCAGTGTAATTAACGTTATGTTTGTCACACACACAGAGATACAGCGTACATAAAATTTTAAGATCAGTCCAGTCCATAAGTCCAGCAAAACAAAAAGTGTCCAAAAAATTACCTAAGTAAAATTTTAGTAATAGTAAAATTTATTACAAAAATATAATCATTATTCTAACTTAAATTTCAAATAATAGTCACTTAATTATAATAAATTATTAAATTCATAATAATCGTTGTCTCGTTTTCTGCATGAACGGCATGGTCATTGTTTTGTCCTCAAAATAAGGATATTTAGGTAAATAACGTGCATTTTTTATGCCGCTAGTTTCATCGTAATTCGTATCAAAATTTGGTAAAAATGATTCCATTTCTTTATACTTCCTACCAGAATCTAAAAATATTATAAAAAGAATTTAATTAATAATACGAATTAACATCACCAGAACCAATGAATTACGAGAGTGTTTTCACACTGTTCTGAATAAAATAAATCAGAATAGTGTAAAATCCGGAAATCTTATTTGTTTTAACCAAACCATAATAAATTACCATTTATTTCATTGACACCAGCGATCATTTCAGTGCCACTATCGCATCCATTCGGTTGTTGATTTCTATTCGCTGATTCCTTCTGTTTAAAGGGAATCGTTCCAACCGTTATCGGAATTGTAAGTTTCATACTTTTATGCCATCCCGCGACAGAAGCTTTGATTTTCAGAAAATAGCTCACATCCATTAGCGTACAAGTACCCAAAGTCGTTGGAGTTACAGCCAGAATAGGAATCGTTGCCAGAATATGTTTCCTACGAAATTTCGGTATTGATCCGAAGTGTCCTTCCCGAATGGCGAATTTCATTTCCTTAATTTTTGCTTTCGGAAATGTACTTCGATATCTGGCAATACGTTGAAATTTCACCTTAAGTGCTGTACAATTCGAAAAGGAATAGTTCTGTACGAATATGTGTGCGGTTAATAGTTGTCCCGGCACATATCCGGAATGTGGAAGTGTGACGGCAATTCGTAACAGAGTTCGAATACAAAAGCCGCCAAGCATTTTTTTATATTCCGAAATCGTAACAGGAGTCTGAAAAACATAATAATTAACTTTGGCTCAGTTATTACGTAAGAATAAAAATTAAATACCTTCAAATGTGGCAATAAATTCAGGTCCAAATCGTGTATTACAGTAAACGGCTGCTTATAAATGTTATTGTAACGCCATGCGCGATCAATTGTTACGATAACCTCATACCGAATATGTCCGAATTCGCCGTCGAATGATGTCGGGCAGATCGATGGTAGCTGAGCTTCAAACCTATAGGATTTTGTTCCGGCAGGAAAGGTAAAGGATTTTCCATTTCTTTCACCTTCCACATAATTTCGAACGAATAAATACTGTTCGTCAGCCCCTAGTAAGTCCTTATGATCATCGGTTGCATCGTGTTGTTCGCTATCTTTATCATCGGAAAATCGAACTTCAGCAAAACCTATCACCGTTATATGGACTCCTAAAAATAGAGTGAACAAAATTATTATAAGGGCACGTGGCTTGATATTATAAAGATTGAAAAAAAACAGCAGGACTACGATTGCGCGTAAAGCGATACTCTAGATCAACGTTCTTCAAACTTTGTCATCCTGCTGAATCATTTTTTGATATAAATGACTCATTTTCAAAAATATATAATAATTGAATTTCTTCAAAACCATTGGAACAAATCATTTGAAATTTAGAACATACTGTTTTTTATCAGAAATGTGATCTATGGTATACAAATTATTTGAATCCCCCTACTCCTTCCACCACCTCCCATACAAACTGCACTTTTTCATGAAATGCTATACACCAATTTTCTCAGTACGTGTAACTTTCATAGAGCTTAAATGTTGTACTTGATCTTTAATTTGCATTATTATTAATATCGGGAAAAAATAAACCGATTAGCTTCATTCCTTCTACCACCTCCCATACAATGTGACACGATTCCACGAATCTACTTAAATTTGATTTTCTGGAAAACTGTAAATGTTACTGATCTGAAATTTAAAATATGTCAATTGTAAATTAATTATAGTTGCTTCTCAAAAAGTCACTTAAAACCCCCTACTCCTTCCACCACCTCCCATTCAAACTGGACTTTTTCATGAAATATTCTAAACTAATTTTCTCAGTACATATATGTAACTTAAATTGAGCTCAAATTTTGTACTCTATCCTAAATTAGCATTATTAATATCGGGAAAAAATTAACCGAGTAGCTTCACTCCTTCTACCGCCTTCCATACAATGTGATACAATTCCACGTCCTTACAAAAATTCGATTTTCTTAAAAAGCGTTAATGATACAGGCCTGAAATTTAAAATATATCAATTGCATGATGATTATAGTTGTTTCTCGAAATATCACCAAAAACCCCCCTTTCCTTCTACCACCTCCCATACAAATTGCACAATTTCATTAAATTCAATGCACTAAGTTACTCAGTACCTACTCAATTTTTGAAGCTTAAATTTGGTACAAAACATTTTTATAGCTACTCTAGCATGATGTGAAACAAATTAGTTCAGTGCAGCCACTTCCCATACAAAATTTCATAATATCACAAAAATTTCGATGGTATGATTGGGCTCTACGCACAATCGTAGTCCTGTTAGGTTTTCAAGCTTAATGTTATTTTATTTGGGCTTTTTTTAATTAACACATGCTACATTATTCACATGTCCTAAAGGCTCTTCAATACGTATATGATCTCAAATCACGGGATTGATTTGATCACGAGCCTCTCCCATTCAAATGCGAGTATCATGCTATCATTCTTAATAATTTATGGTTATGATTCCAACAAAATACAAAACATTGTGTTCAAAGAGCCATTAAAGTAAGCGGATTATATATCCCACATAATGTATTACTAACTACATTCTCAAAAATTACTTTTTATTGCGATTTTTATGCGGACGAAGACGCGGGCGTTTGCTAGTACATAATAATACAATACAATGGAAATGCAAAAACAAAAACAAATACGATAGCTTTTAGAGGCAACAGCGTTAAACTACTATATACCCGTGCAGTGCTAGGCGTTAACACGGGCAATGACAAAGCCCCGCAGTCTCCAGACCGACAACCCGTGATCCACTGATGCGACGCGCATGTAAAAAATGAAATCGAAAATTTGTTTAAAAATACAACACAAAACTATACTGCATTAAAAATTAAGACTAAGAATTAAAAGACATGCATAAATATATAAAAAAAATTAGATTAAACGACAAGAAAACGCGTCTGCACACTATCGCTGCGCAAATCCGTCCCATACAAAATCTACGAAATTTCGAAATTTCAATTAAATTAACTTGGAATATTGAGCAAAGTATAATAATGGAATTATCATTAACATCCAAAATTTTATTTTGGTCTCCGTACTCCTTGTACCCCTCCCATACAAGTGAACAATTTTGTTAAATGCATTATATCGATTTCCATTAATGCGAGAAAAAATATAAACCTCAAATTTTGCCAGAATTTCTCCCTTAATAATTGCAATAAGTTTCGAAAAAGAATATTAGCTTCGCGTCACTCCTTTTACCCTCTCCCATAATAATTTTTATGTTAGAAATTCCAAAAAAAACATTACTCCCTGTTTGTATTTTATTAAAATCAGTTTATTTTTTGATAAATTTACAACTCATGGTCTCTGAGTTTTTTGGAAACAATGGTTTTCCTTGAAGATTTTTTTGATTTTTTTCTATTTTCTGGCATCATGTTTATCAAATCGAGTTGGGATTGCAAATCAACCGTGCGGTGACGGATTTGCCGGCCCGAACGCTCTAGGATGCGGATTCTCGCGCCAGACAAATTAACAATGGCCGAAATTTGAGATTGTAGCGCCTGAACTCGAAGGATTCTTTTTTCGATGTTATCCAGTATTGCTTTTCGTTGTTCAGATTCACTTTCGGCCATATTGGCGGCTGCCGTAGTCGTTTCAGCTTCTTTATCAATCGGAGGATCATGATTTTCGCAAACTTCTGGACGATCGGCAGCACAATCTAAATTTGCGCGGTTCATCACGCAAGAATTACCTTGCAACTTCGGGAAGAGATAATAAAAATCTGCGAAGCTGAGAATAGAAAAATGTATTGTAGCTCTGCTAAGATCAAACAAATCTCTAAAATAAATACAATACCTTCAATATCTGCTAATTCTCTAAAGAACACAAAGCGATTGAATTTTAAAATTTAACTCGTAATTCCTTTGCAATCGTCACGCCAATTTAGTTTATTTGTGTAGCTTCCGTGGAAAAAATTATAATTGAACAAAAATTTCCTGAATTGCAATAGAATTAGAATTCTAAAGAAGAAACTATGATCTTCGTAGCACTCGAGAAAAACTGAAAGTATTGCAACCACCAGAGTATATCCAAGCCGTTGGTATCCACACCACACTGCACTTGTGCGCAACTAAAGGGATCGAACATTGCGAACATCATAACATTAAGCACTTATTAAATTTTGAAAATAGTCCCGTCTGCGCTGTGCAAATATTGTAAATATTTATTTCAAATTAAATGGAAAAGTCTGCAGTTGGAAACGATAGTTGAGAAGAGGGTTGGGGGCAGTAGTAACAGCCCGCGATCGAGCTCTGGGGGGCCATAAAAAGACGTATTGCACAATGGCATATCTGATTCATTTGTCTACATAAGAAAATGGGAAAAGTCATAAAAAACAGAACTAAGCAGTACAAGGAGATTTTCAAGAATTTCATGTATGAATGACTATAGCGCGAACGTGGCTTATCGACTTTTGCAGATTTCAATAAATACGAATTCCATGGGTATGTGGTAAGAATTACTCATTCTTAGGTGTTCCAGAACTTTGTTACGGATAGGGTTGCCAACTATAGCAAGTTGCAATGGAGGACGAACTAAAAAAAATTAACAGGCCAGTGTTCTTTCCAAAAAAGCGATATCAAAATAACATAACAGTTTCCAAAAATTTCTTATCGTTTTACTTTATTATTTTAATAATAAAGTATTGTGATCGACTTGGAAAAAAAAATTTGCTACCCTGAAATTTTGTTTTTTCGCGTTTCATAACTAAATTAGCCTAAAAATGCAAAAAAAAATCCGTGTGTCTGTACGCCGTCCTCGGTACGCCGGTGTGTACGCTCAGCGCACATTAACTCCCAAACCCTTCAAGATAGAAAGTTCATTTTTGGGGGGATTATGGATAGTTGCGGATCTCAGGAGGATACCCATTTTGGGCGGTGTATGGGTTCAGGGGGAGGTGGGGGGAGCGCTTAAGCCGAAAAATACGAATTCAAATATCTCAACCCTGGTAACAGCTAGGAAGCTAAAACTAAACATACATATAGACGGGTTTGTGGGACAACTTTTAAAAATAATTTAATTTTTTTATCCATTGGGGTGCGAAAAGGGGGGGCTAAGAACCAATTGTCAGCCGAATTTTTTTTTTAAATTATTATATCTTCGAAATTACTTACCATAAAAAATTTATATTTTGAAACCATTACCAAACCATAACCAAACTGATTCTAGTGTATCTATATACCACCTATAGATACACTAGAATCAGTTTAGATAAAAGCTAATTATTGTAAGAGGGAGGGTCAGGGGGCGCAAGGTAAAACATTCAAAAATCAATATCTCGGCTATTTATTAAGTTATGTAATTGAATCTTAGAACCTATATTAAGCTACACTATAGAAATACGAGAAAAATATAACATTTGGACAAAATAGTAGTGGGGGGGAAATGGGGAGCATTTCAAAAATGATGCACTTGACAAAAATGTCGAAAATTTTGAGTGATTTTTTAAGAGCTAGTGGGTGAAAGATACAAAATTTAAATTTTCCATGTGGATACATCTATTTGTTATACATACAGAAAAATAATAAAAATTCCACAATTGTTATGCACCGGCCCCCCTGGTTTACCGTGCACAAGGTGTTTCATGTTCAATGAAAAAACCACATAAACTGAAAATTTTTGAATGAAATTTGAAGGTCGAAACCTGAAAATTCACGAAATGCATTTAAAAAAAATCTTTAAAAGAATGAAATATTAACTGATCGAATACCTTGAAAGCTTCTACTCCCTCCCATACAAAATCATTCTTTCCACCATTTTTAAGAAATTAATTATCACCTAATTAGTAAAAGCTATCAATTTGAAATTTTGCGCAAAATCATTTGAAAATAGTTAAAATGGAACTGCGTCAACATTTTTGAGATCACACTTGCCATTCTACCCCCTCCCATACAAAAGTATGATTTCGACCAATTTCAATAAAACAACCAACAAATTAAAAGCTACGAACTTGAAATTTTATACGAGCACCTTTTACCTTTAACCTTAATTACCCTTCTATATAATAATTGTGTTTTGTAATTATCGATCAGTTTGATAAAGGTCTCAGCAGAGACCGAAACGTCACGAATAATAAAGCGTAACAGTATAGAATCCGGAAATCTTTTCTTTCAATTCGAAATGCACTGTGAAAACATTCACCAAACCAACAAATCAGTTATCAGCTAACTCTTAAGAGCTATCAATTTTAAATTTCGCACAAAAACTTATAAAAATAATTGAAATGATATTACTTTAAAAGTTTTGCCCTTCTACCCCCTCCCATACAAAAGTATCATTTCGACCTATTTCATTGAATCAACAAATAACCAACAAATTAAAAGCTACGAACTTGAAATTTTGTACGAGCACGCTACAAGAGAAAGGAAATAAAATTGCGTCACAAATTTTACGATTCTCCTTCCTCCCCTACCCCTTCCCATACAAATGTTTGGTTTCGTGAATGTAAAATACACCGAATCCTATGAAAAATCTATGCAACTTCGTATATGAAACTGACATTCTATATGGACGTAATTCAAGCAATCAATTAAAAAACTATTAACATCAACCCACTCTTATTATCACCCCTCCCTCATAAAAACTCAAACTTGCATAAATAATCGAACGAAATATTGATTATATGTACTGAAGCTTTTGAACGTTTCCGCAAAGTGTTGAATTGACAATTGCCCTGCCCAACTTATTCTTCCCTAACCACTCTAACCTGCATATTGACTTTCCACACATCCGCAACTTGTCCCAAGAATAATAAAGTTTTGCCCGACTTGTTGGCAGTTTTTTTTTTGTTTATTATGCAGTTAATGTAGGAAATAAATAAACTGCCAACAAGTCGGGCGAAACTTTATTATTTTTGGGATAAGTTGCGGATGCATGGAAAGTCAATATACAGGTTAGAATAGTTTGGGAGACTAAGTGAAAGAGAATTCTTGGGCAAGGCTGTTATTAATTTAACAATATTTTATTCGTTTATGCAAGTTTGGATTTTTATGAGGGGAGCGGGAGAGGTTATAGTAAGGGTGAGTGGATGTTAATAGCTTCTTAATTGATTGCTTGAATCATGACCAATATTCTCTGTATAGAATATGTTTCATAAACGAAGCTGCATAGAATTTTCATAAAATTCGGTGTATTTTACATTCACGAAACCGAACATTTGTATGGGAGCGGGTAGAGCGGGTAAGGGAATCGTAAAATTTGTGATGCAATTTTATTTCATTTCTCTTGTAAGGTGCTCGTACAAAATTTCAATTTCGCAGCTTTTAATTTGTTTGTTATTAGTTGATTTAATGAAATTGGTCGAAACATACTTTTGTGTGGGAGTTGGTAGAAGGGCACGCGCGATTTCGAATTTTTAGGCAATTTTGTTTCAACTATTTTTAGAAGTTCTTATGCAAAATTTCAAATTTATAGCTTTTAATAGTTAGGTGATCACTGATTTCTTGAAAATGGTCGAAAAAATAATTTTGTATGGGAGGAGGTAGAAGTTTTAAAGATATTCGACCAGTTAATATTTCATATATATATAAAAATACATTTTGCAAATTTTCAAGTTCCTACCTTAAAATTACATTCAAAAATTTTCAGTTTATGTGTTTTTTTCAATGCACATGAAACCCCTTGTGCACGTTAGACCGAGGGGTCGGCATATAATAATTGTGGAACAAATTATTATTTTTTTCTATGTATATAAAATAGATGTATCCAAATGCAAAATTTATCTTTCACCAGAACCCTAAAAAAATTACTCAAAATTTTGGACATTTCTGCTTAACACCTCCCTCCCCTTACACCTCCCGAATCAAAATTTTTACCAAAATTAATAATTATTTAGTTCTACAATCTTACAAATTTTCAATTTAATATGTTGAGTACACATTTTGAGATATAACGATTTGTAATTTTGAAAAGTGCGCCATTTTTAAAATGCTCCCCATCTCCCCCCACTACTATTATTTCCACAGATTACTTTTTTTTGTATTTTGATAGTGTAGATTAGTACATGTTTTAAGTTTCAATTACATAGCTTAAGAGATAGTTGAGATATTAATTTTTAAGTGATTTTTTTAACCCCCCCTGACCCTCCCCCTTGCAATAATTAGCCTCTCTCTAAGCTGATTCTGGTGGAGCTGTATGCCGCCTTAATGGTTCCAAAATATGAGTTTTTTACGATAAGTAATTTCGAAGATATAATTATTTGAAAAAACAATTCGGCCGACAATTTGTTTTTAGCCCCCTTTTCCGGACGCCAATGGATAAAAAAATTAAACTATTTTTAAAGTTTGTCCCACAACCCCAAAATATAGGAAATAGAGTTCACTTCAACAATCAACAATCCACCCAAAAACAAACATTCTACCTTTAAAAGTCTCGGAGATATGAGTCCATATGTACGGGGGACGGCATACGGCGGGACGGATTTTTTTTTTGCATTTTTAAGCTAATTTAGTCATGAACCGCGAAAAAACAAAATTTCAGGGTAGCAATTTTTTTTTCTGTGTCCATCACAATACTTTATTATTAGAATAATAAAGTAAAAGGATTTCGCATAGAGGTAGCTTGTTACGAAAGGCACCCATTCTTTCATCGCTCGTTTGTGAATTTCAGGATAATCTTCATTACTTTTTAAAAATGGACCATTGCCTATCTGTCCAAACATAGATTTTAGTATGGTTTCCGTTATTGGAAGTGTATCTACATCACTGCACGCTCTAAAAGGATTTTGGATTCAACTTAAACTTTTGCAAGCAGAGAGAAAATATTCCCAAAATTTCTATTGTAATCCAATCAGTCAGGAATATATGCTTAGTATTCCCCATTAATTGCTAAACCATTTGGGAGGTAGACAATTGAAGTAATACCTTTAGAATCCCAAAAAAACACCCTTTTCAGCTGATGCAATTGTCTTGACTGTCTTCGGTGCACAGCCAGCAGCTTCTACCCATTGCTTGGACTGTTGTTTTGAGCCAGTTGTGAATTAGTGAACCCAAGTTCCAACCATCGTAACAAATCTGCACACAATTGACTTAATTTTTCTGATAACAGCGCAAACATTGCTGCGAAAGTTGATTCCTCATTTCTTTGTGATCAGCATTTAACAAATACCAGTAGCGGCTCGTCAGGTGAAACGCATGAGGCGGCGCCTCACCTGCCAGAGCATTTTCAGTCAATTGAATCTAACATTCCTAATACTATTAAGTTGTGCATATTCAATTATCGTTTTAGATCATTCTCATATCAGCGATACGCTTCTGTCTTTTTACCTTTTTCCTTGGACAGAAATGTTCGAGCCTGCAAACCATCGATTTTCCCAACTGAGGCGACTGAAAAGCTTGCTCAATATCGTTGAGTAGTTGTGGACACTACAATTATTAAGTTTTGTACTTGAAACTTCAGGACATCCTCAAACAACATGTTTCTAAGGGATTGTACCTTCTTATCACATTTCTTAAGTTGTAATCACCCAGAGGTTTGAAAATTAAGATTTATGTAACGCTAATCAATACAAGGCCACATACACGAGTGGCCCATATATTTTTAGGTTGAAGCTATCGCTAAAAGTGAAACAGGGTACAAAATCGGAAATATAATTCACATTTATAACAAATTACGTATATTATATTATTATTATTATTATTATTATTATTATTATTTAAATTTTGCATATATTGTATACATGTATTGTAGTCATATACACATACATATGTATGTATCCATATTATTTTCATAGGAATTAGGTATTACATAGTAAACATTTTGTTGTAATTTGTTGTAATTACGTAGTATTCATCACAAATAGGCTTCCTGTAAATAAAACAATATTTGCAGGTGCCTTTTTATTGCAGATCCAAATAGCCATTACATTTTGTTGTGCTACTTCAATTGAACGTATTTCGCCTGGGGAAATAGATAACTGCATCGGTTTTTTAAAAACACTTTCTATTCCACTATGAGTGCTGAAGTTTCTTATTATTGCAAGATTTTCTGCTCCGTGATTAATATTTGGCAAAACTAACCGTTCGCCAAGCTCCTGGAGAAAAATGTGTCTTCTATCAGAGCGATTGTTAGGATTTTTTTCATGATAAACCTTGGAGAGAAGCCTCCTCCTCCTCCTATCAATGGCACTACAACCTAATTCGGGTCTTGGCCTCCTGACCTTCAGCTCTTGGCATCCTGACCTTCAGGTTCCTTAACATTTTCATTACTTATTGTAGAAGGATTGTTAGCCATTCGCACAACCCTCTGTCAAAAAATTTATTCATTTTCGTAGATTGAGGTAGCCAATGTATTTCTAAGCAGGCAGTATTGTGGAATTATACGTCGACCATAACCCCACTTGAGGTAAAGGTACGTCAATAATATTATAGAATAATGTTACCGTAGAAAAGGGCTAGGGTTGCGTTCTTCTTTTTGTTGGGCAGTGCCATTTAGCCATTGTATTTACCAGATCGATGTCCTGAGAAAATTAGTGTATTGGATTTAGTGAAATTGTGCAGTTTGTATAGGAGGTGTTAGAAGGAGTGGAGAAATTTTTCGACAAACAACTATAATCATCAAGTAGTTGATATATTTTTTTAATTATAGATTAGAAACAGTCATTTTTTTCAAGAAAATCGATATTTTGTGAAGTTGAGAAATTGTGTCATATTGTACGAGAGGAGTAGAAGAAGTGATACTAATCAGTTGATTTCTTGCGATCTGAATTATAATGCTAATTTAGTAGAAAATTTGAGCTCGACAAACGTTAAACGTACTGCAAAAATTGGTTAATAGTAAGTCATGAAAAGTGCAATTTTTATGGGAGGTGGTGGAAGGAATGGATGGATTCAAATAATTTTTAATACCGTACATCACATTTATGATAAAAATAATATTTTTCCAAATTGCAAATGATTAGCTGTTATTGTTTCCAAGAAAATTTAATTAATGTAAGTGATTGAAAACGAGTCATTTCGTATGGGAGGGGGTAGAAGGGGTGGAGTGATTTGTCCCGTTCACAAGCTGAATCTTACTTTTTTTGCCTAAAACGACGTATACAGAATTTGGACTTTTCAACCGAACGTGTTCATAAGCTAGAGAGCGAATGGACGGACTGACGGACATCCGGTTTTGAAATTTTGAGCGACAGCAAATATTCTGTACCCTTGGTGATGCTGTGCGAGCATTACTTCTTCGCGTTAAAAGCTTTAAAACAAACTTGTAATACTCTCAGGTTCCATCCTTGAGCGTACTTGCTTCACAGTCAATAGGTCATGGGTTCGATTCCCACTCCAGACAGTGGGATTTTTTTAAGAACGAATTTCAGTTTATACTGGCGATGAAAAATTATTCGAAATAAAAAATGGGCATACGGTGTAAAAGTAGGTCTATATACTCAGTAGATAGTTTCTGTTCGCTTTCTATCATTCAGTCCCCCATAACATCTGCAAATATTTGTCAGTAGCAGCCAGTTCAACTGAAAAATGTACCAGCTGTTCTCGACTCGTTACGGTTATTCTCACTCCCCTTCCCCTACCTTTCCAATCCCATTCCTTCCCTCGATGACTGTGTTTGTGCATTGCACATAAAGGTTAAAATTGCCTATAACACAGGTCATTCTGTAAAAAAAGAACAAAAAATCTAGATTATATAATAAATATCAAGAATTTCCATTTAAAATAATGTGGCCACAAATGGCCAGGTATTGATGAGTGTGTTATTATTTCGCATTGACACAAGTGTTAAAAATTGCTACCTGCACACACACACACACACATTACAGAGGCTTGATCCGACGCTGTCGACGTCATAAAAAATTTTAAGGTGCAAATTTCATCGCCTAACCATTGTATTGATGTTGTTGTTTGTCATTTTCGGTTGTAGTGTTGTATGAGGCTCGATGGGACATCTTCGAGTCATTTCGGTTGAAGAGTAGTGTGGGGCTCGAGGAGATGAGACTGAAGAGTGACCGTTCTTAATTTTGAGAGCTTGCTAGACCGAAAAAAAAAGTGACGAGAAGTTTATATTTTAATTTATTTTTCGATTTAAAAATTAGATTACATGACTTCTTTCACATGAATTTTCATCGGACTATTGTAAAGATGCTCGAATCGAACGCATAATGCAAAATGGCAACTATTTGTGTAATTTTTTTGCCTAGATGAAATCTAAGAGTATTATAAATTTGCCACAAAGTTTGTGCCAAGAAATAAGGCTCGGAGAAATAAATGAATGATACAGAAGTTCACATAATCACTCAAAAATCTCAAAACCGAATGTCCGTCCGTCTGTCTGTCCGTCCGTGTCCTCTCTAGGTTGAGAACACGTTGAGTTAGATAGTTCAAATTTTGTACACGTCGTTTTTGATAAAAAAAAGTAAGGTCAAGTTCGTGAACTGGCCAAATCGCCCCACCCCTTCTACTCCCTCCCGTACAAAATTACACAATTTCGTAATTTGACAATAAACGGATTTACTCGAAAAGTATAAATGCTATTGATCTGAAATTTGAAATGTAATATTTTTATGATGGTTTCAATCTACGGTATAAAAATTATTTGTGTCCTCCCCCTTTTTCCACCACCTCCCATACAAACTGCAGTTTTTCATGAAATACTCTAGAGCAATTTACTCAGTGCGTATACAATTGATCGAGCTGAAATTGTACACCAAATATTTTTTTAGAGTTATTAGTAAGACTAAGAAAAATTAGATGATTGGCTTTACCCCTTCTACCCCCGCCCATACGGATTGGTTAGAAAAATATAAATGCTATTGCTCTTAAATTTGGAATATACTACTTTCAGTAAGACCAACAAAAATTAGACAATTGGTTTCACTTCTTCTACCCCGTCCCATACAATCTGACACAATTTAACAACTTCACAAAAAGACGATTTTCCTGAAAACTATGAATGCTACTGATCTGCAATTTAAAACATATCAAAAGCATAATGTTTATACTTATTTCTGAAAAAGTTATTAAGAACTCGCCCGTCCTTCAACTACCTCCCATACAAACTGCACAATTTCACTAAATTCAATACACTAATTTTCTCAGTGCCCAAATAAATTATTGAATCCTAAATTTTCTATGAAACGTTTTGGTAGCAACTCTAACGTAACATGAAAAAAGTAGTTCAAAGTCGTCACCCCCTCCACCACCTCCCCTACAAAATTTCTTAAAATCAAAAAATTTCTCTTTCATCTAGAGTATCGCGCGATTGAGCTTTATGCCCATTCGTAGTCCTGTTATGTTTCAATACTAATTTCAGTACCGTCCGAAAACTTGTACTAAGAATAGATGGTAGTGGATTTCAGTATATGATTTATATTTGGGCAAGTGTGTTTAACTTTTTGAATAATTCATATTTTTAATATTTTAATACTTCTAATATTACTATTTTTTTTTTATTATTATTCTCTCGAAATTTATTGTTATAGCTTTCAGTAAATAAAAACTAACTTATGTTAATCAATGCATTTTTATACAATATTAACAAATAATTCATAAAATAAAAAAAATTAATAGAAATTGAAGATACATTATTAAATTTACTGAACCAAGTGAACGATTTTATGAATTTATAAATTATTGTAATAACAAAAAATGCTATAATTTGGATTTAAACTGGTTTGTAGATTCTTGAAGATCATCAGGTAGTTCATTGCTGATTTAAAATATCTTGTTTAAAACTGAATTGGATCCGTATCTCGAGGTACGGATGGCAGACGAATATATTTTGTCAGCTTGGCGCGAATTATATATGTAGGTGTTTGTAGAAGTAGTACGTGAATACTATATCGCTGTTGATGCTTAGATGCTTGGTATTATAAATTCGAGTCTAAGCCTCTAAGCGATACAGTTTCTCCACAGTTAAGAACTGGTATAGTTAGTGAATTGTTTTCGTGTTATCCTTCTTGTTGATATTTTATGATTTTTTTATTGCTCGGTTTTATATACTTTGGAGACATTGCAGTTTGGCATTGAAGGTGGAACTCCAGATTGTTATACCATAGTTTAATAATTGGCTCAGTAATAGAAATGAAAATATGTCTTTTTTAATTTTTCGAGAACATTATCTCGCATTTATCTAAACATACCGGCAATCGGGGCCAATTTTCTTCTCACAGTATCGAGATGTGAGTCACAAGATAGGTGTTCGTCGAGGTGAACCCCAAAACTCTTGAAGCTGACAGCCCTATTAATAGTTTGTATCACTATCAGAATTCCTTAATGCAAGGAATTGCCATAAAACGGTTCCAAATTAAGATATGGAAATCGAATTATCCTCTGGCTCAACATTTTGTGAAGGGACGAAACAAACAAAAACATCCCTACACCAAATACATAAATATAAATAACACAAAATAAAAAATTGACAAAAAATTGGCATCAACTAGCATGAAGTCTACGCTTTTAACACAGCTTATCAATAGAGAAGTCGAATACATCAGCATTCTCATTAACTTCTCTCGCGATCCCTACGAAAGACTTGGAAGTCTGAACTAAAGAGTTCACTGTCAGAAAAGCCACATTGTAGTCCCGTTTCAGGAAAAGCAATAACATCATAAGAAGAATTCTGGCTTGAAGCAAATATCGCCTGAGTTTTAGTGCGCAGTCCATTTACGTTTTGATAGTAAATGGACAATTGTCTCAGTTTTTTGGACCAGAACCCAGTGATCTAATACGACGAGAAGTAAATTCTTTGACAAATGCTCCAGATGGCCAAGAATTATTATCTAATAACCGATTAAAAAGTTCATTATTGGCTATAACAATTTTAAAAGAGGCAATGGAACTAGCATCTTTACTAATTTTTACACATTTTACTGTTGAACCAGCTAAAATACATTTTTTTGAAATTAAATAGTTAATAATATCATCGGGAGATGTTCGGGGATCATGTCGAGAAATAAAAAGGGCTTTCGGTCGAGGTACAGTAGATAGTAAAGGTAGATGTGAAGGCAAAGTATATAGAAGAAAATTCAGTGGGATTAGTAACAGTGTGAGGGGTTTGAGAGCTACTCGAAGAAAATAGGGTAGACTTCGAAAGTGTAGATTTTTTAGGTTTTGTCCTAGCGGAAACTTTTGATGAAGCTTCGCTATTTTTAGTAGAGGTAGAACTATTCACTGAAGTCTTCTTGCGAGAAGAACATTGATGAACTGCAGGACTATTGACATCCACTAATACCAAATCAGAATTATCAGCAAGAGTTTTATCTCCAGTAACACAATTCAATGCGTTATAAGAGTTAGTGGAATCAGTTGAATTAGAAATATGCTTGTTGCAGGGCATAATATCGTAGCAAGTTGAGACATCAACCATTGCTTGGTTAACTGTACCCGTCGAACAGTCTAAAGTCCGTTGAAAACGATATTTAATTCAGCTTCTGGTAGCTTATTGAAGAATATATACTTGATTTGATCTGAATTAGTTATAAATTTGTGTGCTTTGATCCATACATTGATTTGGTTGAGGTCCTTCTTTGTACTATCTTGGAGTACTGGTATACTTGTTTTGTATAATTTATAGTGTATAGTGTATAGTGTATATTGGTGCTATGGCGTCTGCGTAGAGTGATATTGCACCATTGAGGTCAAGTTTTGCGATAGAGTTCGTGTAAATATTGTACAGAACTGGATCCAATACACTTCCTTGTGGAATGTCATGAATGATAGGGAGTAGAGCGCTGCTAACATTGTGAACCATATCGCATTGGGAGTAAGATAACTTTCAAACCAGCTGCATAAAGTTTTTAGAGTATAATTTGATGATCAACTGTTTCGAACGCCTTAAACAAATCAATACAAGAATACTGAAGCTTAGCCACGTCATCGAATAATGCTCTTTATGTGTCCAATTGGGGTTTAACGACGTTAAGCGATTTTGGAGTTGATTCTTTACGATTACTTCTAAGAACAGTAAACTAACAGGTCTATAATTAGATCTATCGCCCATGGACCCTGATTTGTGTACTGGAACAACTCTGCTAATCTCCCAGCACCTTGGCACTATACCTTCGGCTAAAGAGGAATTAATGAATATTGATATATGTAGGTGATAAGAGAATTTTTTGCAATGTTTGAGTTGTTTGATCAGTATGTTATCAGGTCCCAAAGATTGAAAATTTTTTAGTTTCACGATAACAGTCGTTATCTCATTTTTCTTTTCTTATGTAAATGAACTTTATATTCGCCTCAAAGAGATAAATACCTTAATATTTCTAATCTCATGAAATTTGTACGGGCGGGGTAGAGGGAGTGCGAGGATGTAACCCTTTCACGAACTTATAGTTTCTCTTTTGGTAAAAATGATTTTAAACAAATTTCAGCACGGAATCTCAAGCGTCCGAGAGTTATGTTGTAGACATACGAACAGACAGACAGACGGACTGACGGTAACTCGGAATCGAGGTTTCTGAGCGGCAGCAAATATTTCTGTACCCTTAGCGACTCTGAGTGCGATTGTTTCTTAGCGTTGCAAACGGTAAGACAAACACAATCTAGCAACTCCTCCATTTCATTTAGAGTATAAAAAAGGATTTAAAAAATCATTAAAAAAAACATTTATTTCAACAATCATGATTCAAAACGAAAGTGACACTAAATAAAAAATATTTTTACTAATCCACAAGCTTGTAGTACAAGATTGTTCGATTGAATTAAAACAAATATTTTGTTTTTATTTTGCTTAAATGCTAATAACGTCTGCTTCCGATTAGCGATCATTGCCAAAAGCATTACAAGTATGTACTGTATGTACATATATTTGGAGAGTAATCCAGTCTTTTGCGACGAATCTCATATTTTTTCAAGTTATCGTTGACACCACATCGAGACACAAACACACAGACCATCTCTGATGTAAATAATCACATTTTTCTCCTTTTTTATAAACAATTGTATTTTGCGTAATAAAACTTACCCATCATAAAATGTAGATGCACTTTTGCATTTTCGAATGTTAACGATGGGAACCAAAATTATATTGCTTTCCCATATGCTGAGCCAGTAAATTATGAATTAGGATAAGCTCTTAGAAATTAAGTCAGTCTTAGGATGTCAGCAGACACGTTAACATTTAATTACGTGTAAAGTTATTTTTTAGAAAATAAAATAAAACATCGACACCCGAGTTTTATTAGTTACATACACGTGTAAAAGCACAGTTAAGCCCGACTACCTACAGTTGCTCAATTAAGTAATCGGATAGAGCTACGAGACGAAGACTTTTGTCAGTCACTCTTTATAAATCCCATTTAGGAGAAAATGAAATACATATACATTTACTTGTTAACACTAGTTTATAATCTAAGAAAAAAATAGCTTTTTATTATATCAACAAAAAAGTTATGAGTCAAAATTCAAAATATGTGATTGTTAAACTCCAATTATATATTCGGACACCTGGCAACACTGGTTTTCTTTTGACATTTGAGATGGGAATTCCCCGAATTATAACAAATTAAGTGTGAATAACGTCAAAGTGTAAACGAAAAGAATAAATTACTCGTTGCGAAATTTTTATAGTGAATTTTCATACAAAACTAGCATGGGTCGTCGAGGTAAAGAAACTACTAACGAAGTTCGGAAATTGGTCACCAAACATCACAAAAACGGGATTTCTGTGCGAGAAATTGGGAAAATCATCGGTAGAAGCCATTCGACAGTTCATGACATCATTAAACGGTTTGAAATTAATAAAAGTATTGAAAATAATCCTAGATCGGGACGGCCGAAAAAATTTTCAGAGGCAGATGAACGGTGGATCGTGCAGCAAGTAAAGAAAAATCCCAAGCTGAGTGCGACAAAATTGACATCAGAATTGTCTAACTACCTCCACATTACTGCAAGTACAGAATCTGTAAGAAAAGTTCTAAGGAGTGACGATTTTAACGGCAGAGTTGCATGCGAAAAAACCTTTTGTAAATAAGAAAAATCAGCTAAAGCGACTTAAGTTCGCTAAAGAGCATAAATCGCGTGACTTTTCCTATTGGAGCACAGTGTTATTTACTGACAAGAGCAAATTTAATGTTTTCCGGTCAGATGGACAAACATATGTGTGGAGACGACCAAATGAGGAGTTCAAACCTGTTAACCTTCAACCGACCGTAAAACATGGAGCTGGATCATTGATGGTTTGGGGCTGTATGGCTGCCTCTGGACCAGGAAAGCTAGTTTTTATTGATGGGATAATGGACCAACACAAGTACATATCCATTTTAAAAAAAGAAAGTGTAGATAAATTGGACATTTCTGAGACATTTTCGTTCTATCAAGACAATGACCCAAAACACAAAGCTCACAATACGCCTATTTAGAAACAAATTGAAATCGCGGGTAATTTCTTCGAAGGCCGAGCTTAAAGTGGCTCTGGAGGACGAATGGAAAAAAATCGATCCCTCTTATTGCAGGTCGTTGGAGGAATCTATTCCAAGAAGACTGGAAGCCATTCGGAAAACCAAAGGTTTTCCAACAAAATACTAAAATAAGAAAAAAAAAGCTTTTTCATACTTACTTTACTATAATTATTTGAAGTGTCCGAATATTTAATCGGAATTTAACAATCATATATTTTGAATTTTGGCTTATAATTTTTTTTGTAAATAAAATAGAAATTTATTTTTTTCGTATTTTATAAACTATTGTTAACTAGTAAACATATATGCATTTCATTTTTTCCTAAATTGATTTTTCACAAAGTTACAGACAAAAATCTTCACACCGCGGTACTGTCCGATTACTTAATTGAGCCCCTGTATATGCATTTCATTTTTTCCTAAATTGATTTTACTTTATTATTTTAATAATAAAGTATTGTGATCGACACAGAAAAAAAAAAAAATTTGCTACCCTGAAATTTTGTTTTTTCGCGTTTCATGACTAAATTAGCCTAAAAAAGCAAAAAAATAAAATCCGTCCCGCCGTACGCCGTACATATGGACTCGTACCTCCAAGACCGTTAAAGGTAGAATGTTGATTTTTGGGTGGATTATTAACTTGGTAAGTGAGCTCCATTTTCCAAATTTTGGGGAGTGTGGGGTGGAAGGGGGAGGCGGGGGAATGGAAAAAGTCGAAATATACACTTGCTAATATCTTCACCACGAATGCAGATAGAAAGATGAAAATCAGCACACGTATAGAGAGAACTGTGGGACATATTCCAAAAATAATTTAATTTTTTTATCCATTGGCGTCCGTAAAGGGGGGGCTAAAAACAAATTGTCGGCCGAATCTTTTTTTGAAATGGTTATATCTTCGAAACTACTTACCATAAAAAATTCATATTTTGGGACAATTAAGATGGCGTATAGATCCACCAGAATCAGCTTAGAAATAGGCTTATTATTGTGAGGGGAAGGGTCGGGAGGGGGGGGGGGTGCAAGGAAAAACACTTAAGAATTAATATCTCAACTATCTCTTAAGCTATGTAATTGAAATTTAAAATATATACTAAGCTATACTAGCGAAATACAAAAAAAATATAAAATTTGGTCATAATAGTAGTGGGGTGAAATGGGGAGCATTTGAAAAATGGTGCACTTTTCAAAATTAGAAATCATTATATCTCAAAATTGAGTACAGATATCGAATTGAAAATTCGTCAGATTATAGAACTACATAATTTATAATTTTGATAAAAATTTTAAGTTAGGGGGTGTAAAGGGAGAGAGGTGGTAAGCAAAAATGTCGAAAATTTTGAGTGAATTTTTTAGGACTCTGCTCAAAGATAGAAACTTTAAATTTTGCATGTGAATACATCTATTTGATATACATAGAAAAACAATAATAATTTGATCCACAATTGTTATGAACCGACCACCCCGGTCTAATGGGCACAAGCTGTTTCATGTGCAACGAAAAAAACACGAAAACTGAAAATTTTTGGATGTAATTTTAGGGTAGAAACTTGAAAATTTGGGAAATACATTTAAAAAAAATTTCTAAAAGTATAAAATATTAACTGGTCGAATACCTTCAAAACTTCTACCCCCTCCCATACAAAATTATTTTTTCGACCATTTTTAAGAAATTAATTATCACCTAACTGTTAAAAGCTATCAATTTGCAATTTTGCGTAAGAACTAACAAAAATAATTGAAATGAAATTACGTAAAAAGTTATGAAATCGCGCTTGCCCTTCTACCCCCTCCCATACAAAAGTATGATTTCGACCAATTTCATTAAATCAACTAATAACCAACAAATTAAAAGCTACGAACTTGAAATTTTGTACGAGCAGCTTACAAGAGAGAGGAAATAAAATTGCGTCACAAATTTTGCAATTCCTCTACCTCTTCTACCCTCTCCCGTACAAAATTATTTTTTCGAGCATTTTTAAGAAATCAGTTATCAGCCAACTCCTAAAATCTATCCATTTCAAATTTTGCATAAAAACTTATAAAAATAATTGAAATGAAATTCCTTTAAGTTTTGAAATCGCGCTTGCCCTTCTACCCCCTTCCATACAAAAGTATCATTTCTACCTATTTCATTGAATCAACTAATAACCATCAAATTAAAAGCTACGAACTTGAAATTTTGTACAAGCACACTACAAGAGAAAGGGAATAAAATTGCGTCACAAATTTTACGATTCCCTTACCTCCTCTACTCCTTCCCATACAAATGTTTGGTTTCGTGAATGTAAAATGCACCGAATCCTATGAAAATTCTATGCAACTTCGTCTATGAAACACATTCTACCTAGTCGTGCCATAAGTTCTGTCACACGTATATGGGCAATTTTTGTATAAATGAAAAAGAGTTTTTGACAAAGGAAAATATATTTTATTTTGGCATACTAATGGAAGTAAAATAAGCAACAAATTATTCAAAGTGGCCGCCTTTAGCCTTAACACAGCTCTTTAATCTGTTGGGCCAGTCATCGATAGCAGTACGCACTGTTTCTAGCGGAAAATTAGCTACTGCTTCTGTCAAAGATCGCTTAAGGCTCTCGATATTTGGGTGTCGTCTCGTGCACACCATGGACTCTAACTCCGCCCACAGTTTGTAGTCCAGGGGATTCAAATCTGGGCTCCCAGAAGGCCATTCCGTCGCCCTTATAAACTGTGGAATATTGGTTTCCAACCACGCTTGTGTGGTTCGAGCTTTGTGGGCTGGCGCAGAATCTTGCTGGAAAACCCAATGTCGATTGTTGAATAGCGTAGAGTTCAGCGGCTTCACACATCCCTCCAGGATGTCCGTTTGATAATTTTTCGCTGCAGTTTTTACGCCTTTTTCGCAAAAATGAAGCTCGGTGACCCCTTCGTAGCTGACACCCCACCATACCATGACTGATGCTGGATGATGTCCTCGCTGTACCCTAGTGGCAACTTCTCGGGCTTCTGCGGAGCTGTGGGCATACACCTTATCATTTTGGCGGTTGAAATGTTCCTCCACCGTAAAAATTTTTTCATCGGTAAATAAAATTTCTCGATGTTTGTTGTTGCCGTACCGCCGAAGGAGCTCTTTCGATCTGGTGCTCCTAATTTGCTTCAACTGCTCAGTCAGCAAATGTCCCGTTGATCGTCGAAAGGCACTCATCCCGAGGTCAGATTTTATGATGCGAGACATACTTCGGGTGGAGATGTTCATCTCTCGAGCCATGATTCGTTGTTTACGAAGCGGATTTCGACGAATTCGACTCTCGACCGCTTTGATGGCAGCAGAAGAACGTACATCACGCGGACGTCCAGAACGAGGTCGATCTTCAATAGTCTGGATCGCGTTATATCTCTGGATCGCACGATACACAAATCTTTGCGTTATTTTTAACGGGCACAACAACTTGAAAATTTCACTCGCGGATTTTCCACACTTATGTAGTGCAATCACTGCAGTTCGGTTTTCTATTACACCCCATTCCATCTTCACACGTTAACGAACACACTTTAAATGACCATCAACTGTCAACAACATTATGACGTTTATAAAACTGGCCGATATTGAAATGTCACTCATAAAATAAAGTTGTTGCCAATGTGAGAAATTATGTGACAGAACTTATGGCAGGACTAGGTATACAGAGGATATTGGACGCGATTCAAGCAATTAATTAAAAAGCTATTAACATCCACCCACCCTTACCCCTCCTCCTCCCCTCATAAAAACCCAAACTTGCAGAAATGAATGAAATATTGTTAAATTGACAACAGCCCTGCCCAAGAACTCCCTTTCACTTAGCCTTCCCTAACCACTCTAACCTGCGTATTGACTTTCCACACATCCGCAACTTGTCCCAAGAATAATAAAGTTTCGCCCGACTTGTTGGCAGTTTATTTCATCAAGTTACAGAAAAAAATCTCTTTACACTGTGGTAGTGTTCGATTACTTAATTGAGCCACTGTATATCGAATCTGCGGAAGGAACACCAAAAACTTCTTTATAACAAAATTTTGGAAATTATTTCATTTGTTAGAATGAAACTTGTTTTTTAGTGGGTCGCAAAGTTCGTTATAAACAATTATACTGCGTTTATATGCTCTAATATCTAACATAACAACAAATTATAAAAACAATATCAAGTCAGTTTGAGATAATGGTAGGTAAATTGATAAATTCAAAAAGCCAAAACCAAAACGATAAGAAAATATCACAAAATTTATCAATTTTAATTATTAGAGCTTAATTAATAAGAGATATAATAGGTATATAATTCCAATTTTCAATTAAAATGTTCAATAAGGGAAAATGATTGCTTGTAAATATAGAAAAAAAATATCCTTGAATAAATTTTATGTTAAAAAAATTTAAATTGTAAAATACTGCAACTAGTAAAACTTGTTTAAAATAAAACATAATCAATTGTTTACTATACTATGCGTCAGTCAGTATTAAATGCGTCTACCTACACGTATATGTAGATAGCTAAATTCATATAGTGGTAATTAGAACGTGAGTGGAATAAATCACATTAAGTAATTGCGAAACCATAAAAATTTAATTTTCGATAAAAAAAAATTAAATTTCGAAACACCTAAGCTACACCTTATAAACATAATAACTCATATTTCAGACATAAGTATGTACATATAAAAAATTTTTTAGATCCATAATGTTAACACAATTTTCACTTCTATTTAACATTGAACTTGATCTTTTTCATGTGGATTTTTCTCCAAAACAATCATTTACGGATCTATCTTATTCATTTAAGTATGACTGAACTCTTATTCTAGCGTCACATTTACGGTATAATGTGCTGCATATGCGCTCACCTCGAATATCTTTCGATTTAGTCGTTGTCAATTGAATATCTCCCGAAACAGTCTGCCCCGAATAATAAACTCCATCTGGATTATTGTCAAACGTAACTAAACACTCGGATGACATATGTACGCGAAATTAGCAATCTATAACGTGTTAAAATTCTAAACAAATTTAACCAAATTACTTGAATTAGTAAAACTACTTGCCAAGAAGGCGAACTAACTACTAGAATTCGAACCGCCGCTACTAGGTACATTTGAGTTATAAGAGAGATTATTTTTTGGAATTTAAGAGAAATTACAAATTAACTTACGCATACTAAGGCGAAATACAATAATAACAACATTGAGAGGGAACCAGAAGTATTTAGATATAATAGCTTCGAAATAAGAGGATTTTCTGGCTTTTTATACGCATATGAGGCGCCCATGTGTAGTAGTATGGTGCATTTACTATCTCGATTGTTATCTGTAAAAAGCTGGAAAATAATTTTTATTACGTGAGAAAAAGCGCTTTACTGATATATGAACTAGTTTCGTTATTACCTGGTAATTTAAATGTAACTTACGGGAATTAGTTGCTCGGAGAAAATTTTATTGTGTCTGACTAATGAAATTAACATAAAAGAAAATTTATCAATTATTATAAGCAAGGTCGCTAATAAATTCTTATCATACTGTCGTGGCATTTTTGGAAGATATTCGTAAAAACTGCAAAACAAACTAAAGAACTTCTTATTTTATTTTATAACAAGTAAAAAATTCGTGTTACAAATTTCTCGAAATTCCGAAATATTAAGAAATTGATTTTTCTTTGAAACTATTTAAACTATTGACTTGAAATTTAAGTCAAAGATATAAATGTCATTAATATCACGGAATATTGACCCGATCCCCTTACTCCTTCTACCCCCTCCCATACAAATGGACGATTTTGAAAAATACATATTTTCGATTTTCATTGAAACTAGTAAAGCTGGAAAGACGAAATTTTGTCAGAATTAATTTTACTATAATTGCAATTAGTTTTAAGAATAATTATGTACATCATCTCACTCCTTCTACCCCCTCCCATACAAATTTCACGAAATTTTGAAATTTTAATTAAAATATTTTTCTTCGAAACTGTTAAAGCTTTCAACTTGATATTTTGTATAAAGTATACAAATAGAAATATTAATAATGCAAAAAAAATTTGTTTTGATCCGTACACTCCTTCTACCCCCTCCCATACAAATGCAGGATTTTCGTTAGATGCATTTCATCGATTTCCATTCAAACTAGAAAAAGTACAAACTTTAAATTTTGCCAGAATTTGTTTCTTAATAATTAAAATAAGTGTTAGAAAAAATTATCAGCTCCGCTTCACTCCTTCTATCACCTCCCATACAAATATCTCTATTATAAATTCAAGAAAAGCATTTCTCCTTCAAGTATATGAGATCCGACTTTGAAATTGAATCAAAGCATGGTGATAAGGATGATGATAAGCAGTTTCAAAATCATCTTAAACGCTCCACTTCCTCTGCCACCTCCCATATAAATGCCTCAATTTCAGGAAAACTATGACCAATTTCTTTAAAAATAATGAAAACTAAAAACTTTAAATTCAACAAAAAACATTTTGCATGCCATGTTCGGTGTCATATACGAAAAATACAAACCTTCCCCTCTACTTCTACCACCTCCCATGCAAAAGTCTCTAAAAGAGATGACATATTTTCCGGTATATTAAAGTCATTTCCATCTCATCTAGAGTATTATATAATAATAATTCTGTTATATTTTTATTTTATATTTACAATTATTAAACTAACATTTAATGATGAGAAGTCATATTTGGATGAAGTACATGGTAACATTTTTTTTTTTTTTATTAAAATAATAATTTGGGTGAGCATACTGCAGTATAAAGCAAACTTTAAAACGTAGGTTCAATCATTCCTGAAAGAAGTAAGGATCTGACTGGTGAGGAGCTTGATGTTTTGCTTAAACTGTCGTCCCTTATCTAGGTTTATTCGAGTGGTGGAAACATACAGAAAAATCACGTACAGTACGACCTCGGTTAAGGGAATCCTCGATTCACGCAACTCCTCGATTTTCGCCACGAAAAATTTATACATTTTTTTTTTTTGTTTTTTTGTAGTTTGTAGTTTGAATGAATTTAGTCTACTTTATATCACCCTCATCCTACACCCTACACCGATATAACTGTGCAATGCATTAAAGGGTGACCCCTAAGTTATACTCGGTGCCATTAAAAACAAAAATTATTTCCTAGAACCTCATAGTATTTATGTGTAGCTACCATTAAACTTACTAGGAATCAAATCGTACGCATTGCATCAATTTCCCAATTACTTCTTGAAATTTCAAAAAAACACTGGGAATATACCATATGTAATGAAGAAATGGTTTAAGCGATATGACACATTGAAAAAAATTCAAATTATGACTCGGTTGCTAAAATTAGAGATACTCGATACACACTAGCACCACTCTCCTAATAGAGTTTGCACAATGCTATAATACCAACAGTTCAGCGTGAGTTTAAAAGCAACATAAAAAATGTGAAAAACAGGCAAACTTAAGTTTTGACGGTTTTCAAATGTACTACGTTACGTTAAACTACAAGTTTTTGAATAGAATACTCATTACAATCGGAAATAAATATGACTTTCATAAATAACAATTCAATCTGATTGTGTTTACTTCATAAAAGAAAAATAATTAAGAAAATTCAAATTTCGGACAAAATTTTACATGCATTGTCCAAAACTCTATTAGGACAGAAGTGTTAGTATATATCAAGTATCTCTAGATAAAACTAATTCGGTTATGAGAACTGCATTAGTTTCTAATAGTTGCATTTATCGAGGTCGTATTGTACCGAAAAATATTTTTTTCGACTCGATGTTCACAATGTTCACGATCTCATTAGCTGATCTTTATTATAATTCCGTATGTATACAGAATACTATGACTTATTCAAAGTTTTATCTAATCGCTTATATGCTGAATATTTACTTGAAGTGCAGTCGGATACTTACAATTAACAAACCTCCAAAGCTTCAAGGGATCACTAAAATCCCTTGAAGTTTTGGAGGTTTGTTAATTGTAATCGTAAATCTGATGGTTATCCAGTTTCTTTTCAATTCCTTGGCAACAATAGTAATGATCAATTTGCTATTTGTAATTTTTTTGCCACATTCTTCAGTGGATCTTTTTCTGATAGTAACTTTATCCCTGACATGTCGTACTTTGATAACTTTAGAGGTACTGCTTCAACTACTTTCTCTAGTATACCGATTACTTATAATGATATATTTAACCATATCTCTCGCCTTAAAGATATTTCTTCTCCTTGTCCAGATGGTGTTCCTGCAGTTATCCTCAAACGCTGCTGTCTCTCTATTGCTGAGCCACTCTCCCTCCTATTTCAAAAAGTCGCTAAAAACTGGGATTTTCCCGAACGTATGGAAGGCCTCCTTTATCATTCCGACTCACAAAAGTGGTGCAAAATCTGCTGTTGTCAACTATCGACCAATAGCTAAACTGTCAGCTATTCCAAAGCTTTTTGAGTCTGTAGTGTATGAGTGCCTGTCGTTTCACTGTAGATCCCTGATTTCAAATGAACAACATGGATTTGTCAAAAATAGGTGATGATGAGTTTACGAATAAATCCATTGTGGTTTTTGAGAAGGGTGAGCAGCTGGATTGCATTTATACTGATTTTAGTCGATTTAGTCTTTCGATAAATTACCCCATTCCATTATTATGTTGCAATTAGACATGTTGGGTTTTCGTACATGGTTTATTAATTGGATTAAGTCATATCTACTTAATAGTTCTCTTTCGTGATTTTACTTCTAATCCATTTTATGCGCATTCTGGTGTTCCACAAGGAAGTCATTTGGGACCACTTTTGTTTGTCCTGGCCATTAATGATGTTGCCTCTGTTCTTAAATACTCTGAAGCACTTATTTATGCAGACGACATTAAGATCTTTAGGTTTCTTAGTTCCAACTCTGACAATTTTCTTCATGAAGATTTGATTAATTTTAGTAATTGGTGTCGTCACAATGATCTTCGTTTGAATTTGGATAAATGTCATGTTATGTCATTATAGGAAAGTCTCACCGTTTTGTAATTATATATAGTCTTAATGACTGTATTTTGGATCGTGTCAACTCTATAATTGACTTAGGTGTTACATTTGACCATGAACTTGATTTTAGCTTGCATAGAAATAAGATTGTGCAAAAAGGTAATTCTATGTTGGGATTCACCACACGCTTATCCAAGGAATTTAACCATCCCTTTGTTAAATCGATTCTTTATAACACCTTCGTTAGATTTCATCTTGTATATGCTTCTCAAGTTCGGTCTCCTTTTTATGATGAGCACATTGATAGAATTGAATCAATTCAACGTAAATTTATGAGAATAGCCTTATGCCACCTTAATTGGAGTGACAGAGTTCGTCTTCCTCCTTATATCGATCGACTTAAGCTTTTAAATATGTCGTCACTCTCGAAACGACGTGAGGTAGCTGATGCAGTTTTTGCTCATCAACTTCTTACAGGGTTAGTAGATTCTCCTACACTTTAGAGTTTGATGCAGTTTCTTCTTCTTCTACAATGGCGCTACAACCCAAATCGGGCCTTCTGACATTCAGGTTCCATAACATTTTTCATTACTTATTGTGGAAGGGTTGTTAGCCCTTCGCACAACCCTCTTTCTACGTTTTTTTTTTCATTTTCGTTGTTTGAGGTGACCAAGGTACATCCAAGCAGGTAATGTGCTGGAATTATATATTGCGCCAACTGAGATTTGAACTCACGAGCTTCGCATTACAAGACTAGAACGCTACCCACTACGCTACACCTAGCTTTTGAAGCAGTTTGCTGTTGATCAATTTTTACCAAGGCAGCCTAGATTACTACAGATTTGCTTTCACCGGACAAACTATGGTATGAATGAGCCGATTTCGAGTTAATGAGAATGCTGATGTATTCGTCTTCTCTATTGATAAGCTGTGTTTAAAGCGTAGACTTAGTTGCTGGTTGATGCGAATTTTTGTCAAGTTTTTATTTTGTGTTATTTATATTTATGTATTTGGTGTAGGGATGTTTGTGTTTGTTTCGCCCCTTCACTAAATGATGAGCCAGAGGATAACTCGATTCCCATATCTTAATTTGGAACAGTATTATGGCAATTCCTTGCATTAAGGTATTCTGATAGTGACTATTAGTTGATAAAATGAGAAAGGGAAACGGGTTTGTCAATATTGAAGTTATAAATAAACTTAAAAATATAATAAAATTCTTGAATAAATATAAATCCGAAACTATAAGCGAATTCATTGCGCAGTAATTTATTGACTTAACCTGTGTGTAGTCGAGTATTGATCTACAATGCGAAGGCCGTGAGTTCAAATCCCGGTCGACACATAGTTCCAGCAGGGTTGTGCGAAGGGCTAACAACGCAGATATCTATAATATCAAATAAATGTCAGGAAGCCAAAAATCCGATTTGGGCTGTTGCGCTATTGAAGAAAAATTTGTTGAATTTGACATTAAAGCAGGTTTGAATTTGCTACCAGCCACACCCATTTCAGTCATGGGCACACACATTACCATAAACAAAACCATGCTTACATTACATAAATGGACATTTAAGATTGAAAAAAGAAAAAATCTATTTATAAATTATTTTAGCTTACACTTCCTCGAACATTTGCAAAATTGTTCCAACAATCACTACGCCATCAATAAATAACAAAGTTAAACACATAATTCTGTGTACATATTTCGAGGTTATAGTAATGCGCAAAAAATTTAAGAGATGTTCATCATCTCTTTGAACTTTTTTCTGACCTATTAAATTGAAATTATTTACGAGCAAAACAGAACTTAGAATTCTTGAATGAAAAAAAAACCTGATATACGTATACGACTATGTACAATATATATAACTAGAAATTACGTGACCTTCAAATATTGTATAATGTTGATTTCTGAACAAAAAAGAGCTGCAAATCGATTATATCCAAAACAATAGACTATGAAAATATTAAGAAAAACTTCACATAACATCTAAAATCAATCAAACTTTAGTATATTAACAACTGATATTAACAAGATTTATATTATACAAAAAAAGATAGACCCAAATAAATCTAATTATAGCAATGCCTCTCGTCTTTTTTGTGCTTAATTTCACGTTTGTAGCATCAATAATTTATCAGGAAACAGGCTTGAGGGTTGCGAAGCTGTATGCCATCGGCGCGATCACAGGTTGCGAATAGTGGACGACCAGGGATCGGTCAACTGTCGAATACGCTCTTTTGCGAGTAATCAGACGCGGACAAAAAGAATATATTTCATCCAAATAGTGCTGTTCGTCTCCTCAAGGACCATTCCCTTCTCCTACACATCATCCAATCCCAAGCAATGTCTTTCTGCTGGTGTGCAGACAAAAAAGAAAACAAGCTCTAGGAAACCTACTATGCAGGACGCAAAGAGGAAAACACGGGTAGGGATGTCTACCCAAGTGTCAACCAGCGGCGAGAGCTCGGAAGTTAATAACACCTCCTTAGTCGCCAGCAGAATAGCTTTCACGACCTCTGGCCTAGGTCGTGGAAGTGACCATGTTTCTGACTGCATTCAATGCAGCAATAATCGAGCAGACTGTTGCAATGGAAACTACTACTGCTTTAGTAAACGGACAATGTTGGCATTGTCTTGAGAGTCATTAAGATAATCTACGCCAACAAAATATGGGCAAGAGAAAGTCTCTAATGGTTACAAAGCGGCTCATGTAACACCACGACGATCCTAGGGTGTGGGTTTGATACATGGAAATCAATAAAAATATTGAAACTCGACAGAAACTTCCTATGGACACAGCAGGTATAGCCATGTGCCACTGCCTTCTTAGAAAAAATACTTCAAGACTCCGCAAAACCAATGACATCTGCAGAGGCTGGAATGAGGAGGATGAGACCGTAGATCATTTCCTCTGCCATGGCCGAACAATTCGAAGACAAGTTATCGCAGAGGATATCTTCGCCGAGCAAAATAACCTCCGGTCTCTTAAACCGATGAAGCTCATTAGTTTCACCGGTAGAGCAGACGGGCTAAATAATATGTAGATCCACATGGAATACTGAGGCGTACACAGGACCCACCGGTAAGGAACGTGCATTGGTGCCCAACCCCTTTACCAACGCGAAACCTAACCTAAAGGAAGTGGTAGAAAAGGTGAGAGGATTTGAATGATTCTTAAACTGCTTATCGAAATTTTTTCTACCGTATTCCAATTGTGAAGTCGATAACTTTCATACGTGCGATAGGAAAATTATTTTCTTAAATTTCTAATCTAATCTTATCTTAAATAATAATTTTTTGAATATTTACAACTGTAATAAATGAAATTTTTACTTTCTGCTTTTTGCAGTTTGGATAAGAAACAACTTTTAAGTTGAAATTTCATCAGATTGTAGAACTATGCAGTTTGTAATTTTATTAAAAAAAATTTAAGTTGGGTGGTGTAAAGGAAGGTGGTGATTCGAAATGTCTATATGTTAAGTACTTTTTTACGCCTTGGGTCCATATATCAAATTTATATAACATAAAAATAATAGTTCAGACCAAAACTATTATACATCAAGCTGTAACTCTAACCAGGCTTAGAGAAAAAAAAACTCAAAAACCTAAATAATTATTTTATTGATATTTTAATGTTGGTACTTGAAAAATTGCAAAAGTTCTTAAGAAGAATTACCTGAAAGTACGAGCTATTAACTGATCTAATACCTGCTCTACTTCTATTTCTTCCCATATACAAAATTTCCACCAGTTTCTATAAATCAACTTATAACCAACATCTTAAGAGCTACGATCGTGAAATTTTGTTCGAAAACTTTTCAAAACATATGAAAAAAATAATTTTATTATTCCTACAACCCTTCTCCCTCCTCCCAAACAAATGTTACGATTCTGGCCTGAACACTATAATTTACTTCAAATTTTTCTTGGAACGTATTTAGCCGCTTGACTTACAAACTTCAGCTCGTTGATATCATAGTCAGCATCATCATCCTGCATCACATCTTCATAAGATGGAGGAGCTGTAAATGAATGTCGCGCTAAGTAATGACTGTATTACATTTATAAAATTTTGTAAACTCTTACGAACGCTATACGTTGCACTCGGTTCTGTATTTACATTTCGCTGGAGAGTTGGCAAACTACTTGCAGATGTGCCAGCTTTAGCAATAGACCAGTCCGATTGTTGAAGATGATCTCGTCCATTACCATTGTTGTCATGCACCAAAGGCACTGTTCCAATTGTAATAGGGCACACGACAAAAACATTTTTGTGAAATATAGTTGTGACAACTTCAACTTTAACATCGTAATTAATTTCGATAATTTTCGATTGATTTACATTGCTTGACGGTATTACGGGCGGTACAACTAAATTTTTTTCAAATGTCTTACAACTTTTTCGTCCAACGTGACCAGATGATTCAGTTACAAGATCAATTATTTCTTCTTTATAGCTTGGTTCGCTCTTATTGGCGCGATACGTTATTAAATTACGTAGTACGAAACGAATCGAAACAACGTCACTGCTACTTTCGTTATTGATTTCAGCTTGAATGGGAATCAGTTCACCGGGAACGAATGCGATTTGATTGAGGCTCACTTTTATGTTGAGTTGATTTGGCTTCAACGTTCCAATTTCGAATGATTGGGAATTTTCAAATCCACCTGGTAGCTAAATATCATTTAAATTAGATTAGATCAGAATAGAATTTATTAAAAACAAATCAAATCATATCTTACCCGAAATTGCGTCGAAAACATATTCAAATCGAGCGGTCTTAGAACAGTAAATGCATTCGAATAAATTTTATCCGATTTCCATGGACGTACAATGATAACTTTTACATAATAACGAATAGAACCATGTGTTCCTTCAAACGAACATGGCAACAAATTCGATAGAGGATGTGCGAACTTATATGTATAATTACCAGCCGGTAATTCTATTTTGGATGCTAAGTTTTGCAGAAAAAAAGTGTAAATAGTTTTAAATCCTTAGATCCTATTCGATTTTTAATTACCATTATCATTCGATCCTACTACATATAATGTCGAAGAAAAGTATTCCTCTTTGCCATAAAATTCATAAAGTATTGAGTGATTCTGTTTACCTTTCCATTTTTTATCCCATCCAGACTTGCCAACGCCGCGAATCTGTATTGCAATTCCTGATTAAAGAAAATTGAGAAATCAATTGGTACAATGTTAGTAGATTATTTTATTCGATTATATTGTAGATACTAGAAAATAAATTAATAATGAATTGAAATCGAGTGAAGTATTACGCGAGAAATTCTTTCACTTTTCTCATAGTTATCATATTTTACTTCCAGCAAAAAAATTATGGTGAATGTGATCTCCCACGACGAACCTAGGAATACAACTGGACAGACTAAGATAAACGCTGAAATTCACAGGCAGAAGTGGCAGTGGATTGATCACTCTTTGAGGAAACCATTGAAAAACATTACCAAATAAGCTCAGGACTAAACTCCTCAAGGAAAACGTTGGGTTGGTCAATCATGTAGCACATGGAAGCAAGCAGTTGAGTAGAACGCCAGAGAAATAAACAAGTTAACTGAAGACTTATGCTCAGGATCGCCCCTTGTGGAAGAGAACTGTTTCTGTCCTATGTCCCTATGAAGATCCCCTTTAACAGGAAATTTAATACACTTTATGTGGGTGTATATTATTGGTTTTTTTAAAATATTTTTTTAATTTGACAAAAAAGTATTTGTAAGAACATGTATTTTCATTTCTTGAGCCCATTTTAAAGTACATAGATATTTCCCATGATACGTAGTTGCTTTCATAATGTTATTAATTGAAAGTTTTACTAAATACAACTTCAAACCTTTTCACTACACAATTAAATATTATTTCGAACTTTAATCCTATAAAGTTCTATTGCTTCTAATGTATTGTTACATGCCAGCCCAAGTCGTTCGCCATAAGTTTTCGTCTTCCAATATTCTCATCAACAACAATTCTCATCGGAAACACACGCAAAGTGCGCACTAGCGTGCAACCATATACACCGGCTCTGATACCCGGAAATTGGATTAGTCATTCAGCGCTTAACGCTGGGAAATATTCAAGGTCTAAACAAACAGAATGAAAGAACACATTCACTCTACAATGCATCTAACAACACTAAAGCTTTTATCGAATATTCGAAATCTTCAGCTATTTACTATTTTACACACACCCACACATCATTGATAATCATCAATTGCTTGTGACCTCGAACTGCTCGTGTGTACTCATAAGCAGGCGACTAGGAGACGAAATACAGACGAAAAGCAGGTGACTGGCAGGCGAAATGCAGATAAAAAGCAGGCGGAAAGAACCACATAAAAAGGCCAGCATATGCAACGCAGTGAGACTAAATAGTGAAGTGAAAGAATCAAAATCGGATCATCGCGTGGTATAGTATATATTATATAGAGGAGTTAGGATTGGAAAACGAAAGATTCGGAGATAGGAAAGCGATAACCGATGAATGGAAAAGTGTGTGTGAGAGTAAATCAAAAGCGATAAATAAAGTTTGCCGCTATTCAAGCTAAATCGATTTTGTTCTTTGTTTCTGTTACAATGGCACTACAGCCCAAATCGGACCTTGGCCTCCTGACATTCAGGTTCCTTAACATTTTTCATTACTTATTGTAGAAGGGTTGTTAGCCCTTCGCACAACCCTCTTTCTACGAATTTTTCATTTTCGTAGATTGAGGTGACCAAGGTATATCCAAGCAAGCAATGTGGTGGAATTATATATTGTGCCGACCGGGATTTGAACTCATGATCTTCGCATTACAATACCAACACCCTACCCACTAGGCTACACCCTAGCTAAAGCGATTTTGTTTTATGTACTTCAAGTCCAGTGACCTCTTGCGCACGACAGTATAAATAAGAGAAGTTGAAAACTAGTTTCCAAAATGAATACTGGAATCAATTGTAACTATTCAGATCAATGTTTTAAATGATAAATAATTACTTGAATCGCATATGGGGAACAAAATATAAACGGACTGCCGGATTTTGTATCCATAGCATCGATTAGAACACATTTGAAATAAATTGAGTTAAAAATAATTGCGTACTTGTTTGAAAAAAAATTACAAAACTTTTTGATTAGCATTTACAATAGCTATTTCTGAACTTTTCAACTTTTTTACAAAACTTTTTGATTAGCATTTACAATAGTTATTTCTGAACTTTTCAACTTATCGCATCTCTAATATTTTGTAATTTCGATTTTTGACGTCATAATTCAATATTATCAATCACCATTATCTTAGAAAAGGATTAATCTTTTGTAGAGAGTACTTCATAAATTTATAAATAAAGAATTTATTGGATAATTTAAATGATTCATTGTACCCAATAATAATTTTTAAGTACTTTATACTATATACACATTTGACAAGCCATTTAAACTGTTAGTCAATCAATCAATTAGGAATAATTAGAAATTAAATTAAATTTACATGATCAAGGGAAATTTTCAAGCTAGTGTGTGCGGGGCGGTAGTTTCGAATCCCGATAGATGCATGATCATACTGCCTGCGAGGGTACCTATATTTGGTACTCCGCAATCTGCGAAAATGAAAATCCATAGATAAAGTGTTGTACAAAGGGCTCACAACTCTTCCCCTATAACAAATCAATGTTAAGGAACCTGACTTTCAGGAGTCGAAATACTGATTTGTACGATTCAGCTCAATGTGGGCGGTTCACCAAAAAGCTTCACATTTCCAATTTAAAAATAGAGAAAATTCGCTCGGCGTCAAATCAGTAGAATAATATAGGTATAATTGAGCGCGTAAACTTAATTTTGGGCTGAAAATTAACAAACAATGTAAGGTGGCACTTTATACTGGAAATCCAATCAACTACTTTGACCTATGGTACATATTGGCAGATCAAACGCTTCAAAGCTAAGCTATAGCCTAGTAGGTAGCATGTTGGTCTACAGTCGTGAGTTGAAATCCCGGTCGACGTATAATTCCAACACACTGCCTGCTTGGATATACCTTGGTTACCATAATCTACGAAAACTGAAAAAAAAATCTTAGAAAGAGAGTTGTTGCGAAGGGCTAACAACTCTTCCACAATAAGTAATGAAAATGTTAAGGAGCCAAGGCCCGATTTGAGCTGTAATGCCATTGTAGAAACGCTTCAAAACTGCAAGATATTTTTCACCAGTCGGAACAAACTCGTAATGGATGATTCTTTTCTATATTTTCGAAGGCATTTTTCGTATTATTTTGATTTATGGCGAGTTTTCCAATTTAAATTCCGCACTTTGACGCATTATTTCTGAATCATATTGGAAGCACTAAGTTCTATGACCCATAGTAAGTCCTTTTCAATCGTTTCGATGATTTGTGGCGGATGCAACAAAAAAAAACTTTTCTGGAATAATCACGGATTATTTAGTTTGCCTAACAAATGAGACTAATTTTAATTTTTATTGCAACCACCATACTTATTAAAATAACATTGCACACATATTCCGTATAAATAATTCCTACATACTCCAAACGGCTATAGGCTTTGCCAATGTTAATTCAACTTCTCCTGAAACTAATTGCCCACAAAAATATACACCATCCGGATTATCATCGAATTTAAAATTAACCACTTTTGTCATTTCTAAATATCAACTACAACAAACTAGACTTTAAAAAAATACAATAACAAATTTCGGAATAAAATTTTGAAATAATTTTACTCCTTCAGAATTGTGTATGTTGACTGGAACTCAATTGGAAATTTATTGGCTTATATTAAAAATATATGGTAGCAAGATTACGCATAATCTCCTGTATTTCTAATCTATAGATATAAAAAGCTATTAACATCTCACGGGAAAATTGAAATAAATATATTTTCATTCAGAGTATCATTAACTGATTAACCTGATAGTAATGTTTGATAAATATTCGTTATAAAATTTATTTCGCAAAATAAACGGGAAGATTTTATTTACAAGGATAGAGTGTGAATACGCCTCTAAAAATATTCTGTTAATATAATTCTGGATTCGTTCAAGATGTTACTGAAGAAACTCTTAAGAATTTCAGTAATTTTGACGCTCAGTTTTTGTTAGTATTACTGTAAAATATCTGCCAACAAGTCGGCCGCAACTTCATTTTCTTGGGGTAAGTTCAGGATGCGTAGGAAGTCAATATACATGTTGAGGAGGAAGCAGATAGGGAGTACTAACAGAATGAGAGTTCTAGGGCAGGGTAGTTGTCAATTATTTAACACTTTACTGTCTTTACGATGAATATCTCGAGTTAGAAATCAATATTTCATTGGTTGGATTTTAATAATTATTTAATTGATTGTCTAATTTATGTTCAAATTTTTCTGTGCAGAATGTTAGTTTAACAGATGAAGTAAATTCTGTAAACTTCTGTGTAATTTGTACTCAAGAATCCAAATATATGTATGCGAGGGGAGAGAAGAGTTGGGGTAATCGTAAAATTTGTAATGCAGTTTTATTTTTTTTTATACTATAGATGAAATCTGAGAGTATATTGTGTTTGCCTTACCGTTTGTAACGCTAAGAAATAACGCTCGCACAGAGCCGCTAAGGGTACAGAAATATTTGTTGTCGCTCGAAAACCTCGATTCCGAGTGACCGTCTGTCTGTCTGTCTGTCTGTCCGTCTGTCTGTCTGTCCGTCTGTGCGTCTGTCTACAGCATAACTCTCGAAAGCTTTTTCGATTTTCATTGAAACTAGTAAAGCTGAAAAAACGAACTTTTGTCAGAATCAATTTTACTATAATTGCCATTTATTTTAAAAATAATTATCAACTTCACTTCATTCCTTCTACCCCCTCCCATACAAATTTCACGAAAGTTTGAAATTTAAATTAAATTATTTTTCTTCGAAACTATTAAAGCTATCAGCTTGATATGTAGTATAAAGTATACAAATGGAAATATTAATAATACGAAAACAATTTTGTTTGATCCGTACACTCCTTCTACCCCCTGTCATACAAATGCATATTTTTTGTTAAATGCATTTTATCGATTTCCATTCAAACTAGAAAAAGTACAAACTTAAAATTTTGCCAGAATTTGTTTCCTAATATTTCAAATAAGTGTTAGAAAAAATTATCAGCTCCGCTTCACTAGTTCTACCACCTCCCATACAAATATCTGTATTATACATTCAAGAAAAGCATTTCTCCTTCAAGTATATGAGAGCTATCGACTTTGAAATTGAATAAAGCATGGTGATAAAGATGATAAGCAGTTTCAAAATCATCTTAGACGCTCCACTTCCTCTGCCACCTCCCATACAAAATCCCCAATTTCAGGAAAACTATGACCAATTTCTTTAAAAATAATGAAAACTAAAAACTTTGAATTCAGCAAAAAACATTTTGCATGCCATGTTCGGTGTCATATACGAAAAATACATACTTACTTACTTACTTACGATGGCGCTACAGCCCAAATCGGACTTTGGCCTCCTGAATGCTTTGCCTCCATCCATCTCGGTTCAGTGACCGCGTCCTCCAGTTTGAAAATCTTAGCAGTGATTTGCTGTCTGCGTCAATCGAATCCTCCCAGCGCTTTCGTGGTTTTCCGACCGGTCTTTGTCCGTTGACTTTCCCTTTTAGTGTGCGTTTGGGAATTCTTCCGTCATCCATCCGCTCCACATGACCAGCCCATTGTAATTTTTTAAATTTTATGAGGGTTGACACTTCTGGATTGTCGAAGATGGCATACAATTCTCTATTGTATCGTATTCTCCAGATCGAGTCTTCCCTCACAGGTCCGAGGATTCTTCTGAGGACCTTCCTTTCAAAGGCGTTAAGTCGTTTTTCGGACGCCTGAGTTAATGTCCACGTTTCGCTGCCATAGCATAGCACAGGTCTTATGATTGTTTTGTGCACGTTCTTGTTTTTGATTATTGGAAGTACCGAATAATAAGTCTTGTTTGCCATCATTATCCTTCTTTTAATTTCGATGGGTTCGCTTCCATCCTTCGATAGATTTGCCCCTAGATATATGAAGTTGTCTACGTTTTCTAGGTTATAGTCTCCTACTGTAATATTTTGTCTGATTGGCGTCTTTTTCCTAGTTTGCGTCATAATTTTTGTTTTGTTTTCATTAATGCGTAGTCCAACTTCCCTTGCTACCGAGTCAAGGTTTACAAATACTTCCTTAGCACTCTCCAGAGATCTTGCAAGGATATCTATGTCGTCGGCATATGCTACGAGTTGTGTGGATTTGAAGCATAGTGTTCCCTTGGTGTCAACGGGAAGTTTCCGAACAACATATTCGAGTGTTAAGTTGAAAAGCATTGGTGCGAGGCCGTCACCTTGTTTAAGGCCGTTGTCTGTTTTAAAACTGGAAGTCAGATCGTTTTCTACTCTGACTTGTGACAAAGACTCAGTCATTGTCATTCTTGTCAGTCGAACCAGTTTCGGTGGGACTCCAAACTCCAACATGATTTTATACAGTACGCGCCTGTCGATACTGTCGTATGCTTGTTTGAAGTCAACAAATATCTGGTGCACATCAATATTATATTCCCAGCACTTTTCCAGCACCTGTTTAACTGAGAATATCTGGTCCGTGGTTGAGCGTCCAGCTCTAAATCCGCCTTGGTATTCACCAATTACTTTATCAGCATAGGGCTTAATTCTCTTTTCTAGAATTTTCGTCAAAATCTTATAAGACGTACACAACAGAGATATTCCTCGGTAGTTTTCGCAGCAGAGTTTGTCACCTTTTTTATAAATTGGACATATGATGCTCTTGCGCCAATCTTCAGGAAGTATTTCCTGCGTCCATATGTCCGCGACTAATCTATGTAGGAGATGCGCTATGCAGGTGTCGCCGGCTTTCAGAAGTTCAGCTGGGATTTGATCAGTGCCCGGCGCTTTGTTGTTTGGGTGGTTCCTTAGGGCTGTTTTTACTTCTTCGAGTGTGGGAGGACTCAAAGCGGATCCTTCATCAGCTGTTACATCAGTTATACCTGCTATTGTATCTGCTGCTGCTGTTCGTGTAGGTGATGGGCTCGGGTTAAGAAGGTGTTCAAAATATTGTGCCCATCTTAGTTTTATATCTTCCGCGTTACTTATAATGTTCCCTTCCGCATCCTTGCATAGGGTCGTTTTCGGTTTGTAACCTTCTTTCATCCTTTTGACAAGGGAATACGCGGCTCTTGTGTTGTGTAATTTAAATTGTTCGTCCATGTTTTTAATTTCGTCATTATTGTACTTCCGTTTTTTTTGTCTGCATATTTTGTTTGCAAATCGTCTAAGATCCTTGTACTTGTCTTGTTTGGCTCGTGTCGGCCGTTCCGTTAATATTTTGTAAGCTTTATTTTTTCGTTCTAAGGCATCTTGGCATTCTTTGTCGAACCAATCATTTCTTTTGCGCCGGGGTTGTTGTCCTATCACCTCCTCTGCGACAGATGTAATGCCATCTTTGATTTTTTGCCACATTTCTTCTATTGGCATGCTGACAGTGGTATTCAGCATTGTCGCGAAGTGCCTCTCCAAGGCTAACGCATATTTCGCAACTATTTTCTCGTTTTTGAGTTTCCCTATGTCGAATTTAGGAACCGGTTGTATTTTTGAGTGTCCTCGGTTTGCGATTCGACATCGAAACTTGGTCTTTACCAAATAGTGGTCTGTGTCGCAATTAGCCCCTCGACATGTACGCACGTCGAGAATGCAGGAGGCCGTCCTTTTCTCTATTAGAACATGGTCTATTTGATTGAATGTTCTTCCGTCGGGTGAAGCCCACGTTCTCTTATGAATGTCACGATGCGGGAAGCATGTCGAGCTTACAATAAGGTTTTTGCTGCTGGCGAAATCAGTCAGCCTCTGGCCGTTGTCGTTACTAATATCATGGAGACTATGCCTTCCAATTGTCCCTATGTATGCTTCTTCTTTGCCCACTTTCGCGTTAAAGTCACCTAATACTATTTTAATATCATTCGACGGAAGGGAGTCGAATGTTGATTCTAAGGTGCTGTAGAAATCGTCTTTAACTTCGTCGTCTTTGTCTTCCGTTGGGGCGTGGACATTAATAAGCCAAACATTAAAAAAACTTGTTTTGATGCGGATTGCACACAATCGTTCATTGACGGATTTGAAGTTGGTAACTTGGTGTTTAAACTTCTTGTCGACGATAAACGCAACTCCAAATTCCCGGCTTCTCGATGATTTCCCACTTTTGAAAATTGTGTGCGATCTTAAGTCATTAATCTCGTTACCTAATAATTTAGTTTCTTGGAGTGCAATTATGTTTATATTGTATTTGACTGCCTGTTCCAGAAGCTCTCTCACTGCTCCTGCTCTGTACAGGGATCGCACGTTCCAAGATCCGAAGGAATAGTCCATTTTTCGTTTGCGTGGTCGTTGCCGTTGAATCAATCCAGTCCGAGGCGTTGCTTCAGGTTTCGAAACGGGTGTGTTTTTTCCGAGGATGAGTTGTTAACACATCGCCCAACCCCCAACTTGGAGGGCCATATTATTATAGTGCTAGAATTTTTCTGTTTCATTAGCACTCGCGCCCATCAGTTCAGCAAGTCAAGTCCGGATGGACAAGACCAGGATCCGGTGGCTACCACGAGGAGGTATGATGAGCACAATTGATGTGTATATGACAGTTACAACACTGGGCGTCGCCTAATGACGCCGATCAGATGCCTACCCTGTCTATACCCATCCAACCACCCGAAAAATACATACCTCCCCCTCTATTTCTACCACCTCCCATGCAAAAGTTTCTATTCACTATTCGATTTCCGGTATATTAAAGTCATTTCAATCTCATCTAGAGTATCATATGATTGGGCTTTTAGCCCAATCATAATTCTGTTATGTTTTTTTTAAGTAATCGCATGCATTTTCAAGTTCGCAGCTTTTCATGTTTTGATTGTTTAAATTGGTCGAAATCATACTCTTAGAAAGAGTGAGTCATGAATATTTGTGGAAGTCTTGGTAGAAATTTTCAAGTTGATACCTTTTAAAATGTTTGTGGTAACTGATTTATTTATTAAATGTAGCCGAAATAATAGCTTTTGTGACCCTCTTCCTTACTATTATTGGCCTTCTTCAAAGTTTATAATAGAGTAGATGTGCACTGCCTTTAATAATTTCGAAGATATTATCATTTAGAAAAAAATCTGCCGAAAAATTGTTTTTAGCGCTTCCTTTTCGAACCGCATTGCAAATAATTAATTAATTTTCTTTCCCCCGTAAGCGTAATGTCGAGTTTCAGCTTTCTATCTGCATTTTAAGTGGAGATATTAGCAAGTGCAGCTTTTGACTCCATTTATCTCCCCGACTCGCCCTTCCATCTAACACTCCAAAAATTAAGGTAATGGAATTCACCCAATTTCCAATCAACCTAAAACTGAACTTCCTATCTTTAAGAATCTGGAAGATATGAGTCCAAGTATACGGTGCGGCGCACTGCCGACACATTTCAGCGGACACCGTGGAAAAATTCAAAAATCATTACATTCACTAGATCTGGCTTCCAGCGACTTTTATCTGCTACCTAGTTTCCCACGTTTCCTAAAGCGGAGTGCTACCATGGGCGAGTTGGAAAGGAACCTAAACTGGCAGTAATTATACTCTAGATGAAATCTGAGAGTATTATAAGTTTGCTCTAAAGTTTGTAACGCTAAAAAATAAGGCTCGGAGAAAAAAAAGATACAGAATTTAATATTATCGCTTAAAAATCTCAAAACAGGATGTCCGCCCGTTCGCTCTCTAGCTTGAGAATGCGTCGAGCTAGAAAGTTTTATCCACGTCATTTGTGGCGAAAAAGTGAGGTCAAATTCGTGAACCAGCTAAATCGCTCCACCCCTCCTACCCTCGCCCATACAAAATTACTCATTTTCAATAATTTACATTAATCAAATTTTTTCGGAAACTATGAAAGCTACTGATTTGAAATTTATTATTTTTATCATAAATGTAATGTATGGTATAAAAATTATTTGAATTTCCATCACTCCTTCCACCACCTCCCATACAAACTGCATTTTTTCATGAAACACTATAAGCCGATTTTCTGAGAACATATAACATTTATCGAGCTCATATTTTGTACTAAATACTTAATTAGCATTATGACCAATATCAGGTAAAAATTAAGTTCTTAGCTTTATTGCTTCAAACCCCCCGCCCATACAATATGACACAGTTTTACAACTTTTACAAAAAATCTATTTTCTTGAAAAGTATGAATGTTACTAGTCTGAAATTTAAGAGATGTCAATTTTATGATATTCTTAGTTATTTCTGAAAAAATCACTAAAATCCCCTCACTTTTTATAGCACCTCCCATACAAACTGCACAATTTCAACAATTCTAATACACTAATTTTCTCAGTTCCTATTCAGTTTTTGGAAGTTGCATTTTATATAAAACATATTTATAGCATGATGCGGAAAAAATTAGTTCAATGCTATCACCCCTTTTACAACTCCTCATACAAAATTTCTTGGGATTACAAAAAATTATATTTCATCTAGAGTATCGTATGATTGCGTTTTACGCGCAATCTTAGCCCTATTATGTTTTTCAATTACAAAACTCTCTTCTTACGAAGACGTCCCAATACGGCTTGATGAGTGGTTTGCTTAGAAAGAGGAGGAATTTTTTTGGCATATTCTCCGAGAGATGGGAAAAACTATTTAGCTAGAGAGGGTACGTATGAATCTATAAATTTGTTTTTGCTTTCTATGTTTTTCTGATTGAAAAACAGCGGATTTGAGCTTATACATCTGGTATATGATTTCAATATCTCTGAGCATTGTGCGGGAAGGATCGATTTACGTTTTTGTATGAGCCCCTCATGCCACACTTTGTCAAAACCATTCTCTATATCAAGAAAGACCGTTGAACAGACTTTTTTCCTTCTAGTGTTTTCTCAATAAAGTTAGATATCCAATGAACTTGAAGAATGCTTATCCCGGAAACCGAACGATCGGATTTCTGCTGTCATTATGGTCTTTAATCTTTATACTCTAGATGGAATCTGAGAGTATTATAAGTTTGCTCTAAGGTTTGTAACGCCAAGAAATAAGGCTCGGAGAAAAAAATGATGAATACAGAAATTAATATTATCACTCAAAAATCTCAAAACCGGATGTCCGTCCGTCCGTCCGTTCGCTCTCTAGCTTCAGAACGCGTTGAGCTAGAAAGTTCAAATTTCGTACACATCGTTTTTGACAAAAAAGTAAGGTCAAGTTCGTTAACGGGCCAAATCGCTCCACCCCTTCTACCCCCTCCCATACAAAATGACACAAATGCGCAATTTGACAATAAACGGATTTGCTCAAAAACTATAAAAGCTATTGAAATTGAAATTTGGAATATATTACTTTTCTAATAATATAAATCTACCGTATAAAAATTATGCGTGTCCTCCCCTTCCTTCTACCACCTCCCATACAAACTGTACTTGTCATGAATTACTCTAAGCCAATTTACTCAGTGCGTATAAAATTTAGCAAGCTGAATTTCTGCACTTAATATTTGTTTAAAATTGTTAGAAAGTGTAAAAAAAATTAGACGATTAGCTCCACCCCTTCTACCCCCTCCCATACAAAATGACACAATTTCCCAATTCGGCTATAAATGAATTTGCTCGAAAAGTATAAAAGCTATTAGTCTGAATTATTTGCGTCCTCCCTCTCCTTCCAAACCCTCCCATACAAACTACACTTTTTCATGAAATGCTCTAATCCGATTTTCTCAGAACATATAACATTTATCGAGCTCATATTTTGTAATAAATACTTATTTAGCATTATCACTAAGATCAGAGAAAATTAATTGATTAGCTTTACTGCTTCTACCCCCTCCCATACAATATGACACAGTTTCACAACTTCACAAAAAATCTATTTTCTTCAAAAGTATGAATTTTACTAGTCTTAAATTTAAGAAATGTCAATTTTATAATATTCTTAGTTATTTCTGAAAAAATCAATAAAATCCCCCCACTCTTTCTACCACCTCCCATACAAACTGCACATTTCCACTAAATCTAACACACTCATTTTCTCAGCTCCTATTCAATTTTTGGAGTAAGCATTTTGTATAAAACATTTTTTATAGCTACTTTAGCATGATGGGGAAAAAATTAGTTCAATGCTATCACCCCTTCTAACACTCCCCATACAAAATTTCTTGGGATCAGAAAAAAATCTATTTCATCTAGAGTAACGTAAGATTGCGCTTTACGCGCAATCGTAGTTCTATTATGTTTTTAATAAAAGTTTTTCAAATAGTTTCGACATAACTGACAGTAACGATATTGGTCTATATGATGATTTTTTATGAGCTGGCTTACTGGGCTTATGAATCATAATGACTTCAGCAACTTTGCACAGTTGCGGTACATATTTCAACCTAAGGGATGCATTGATTTGGTTTATCAGTTTTACAATAGATTTTCTTAGAAGTTGCTTAGGATCTGTAACGTTATTAAATCAAATCTAGGAGCTTTTGTTGAACTGATATTTTTCTTAAGCTCTTTTCTGACTTCGGCTGGTGATGTTGAAGTGATTTCCAAGTTATCTATAGACAGTACTTCTATAATTATACTCTAGATGAAATCTGAGAGTATATTGTGTTTGCCTTACCGTTTGTAACGCTAAGAAATAACGCTCGCACAGAGCCGCCAAGGGTACAGAAATAATTGTTTTCGCTCAAAAACCTCGATTCCGAGTGAGCGTCTGTCCGTCTGTCTGTCTGTCCGTCTGTCCGTCTGTCCGTCTGTGCGTCTGTCTACAGCATAACTCTCGAACGCTTTGAGCTATCGTACTGAAATTTGTTGTGTGTCATTTTTAGCAAAAAATTAACTTTAAGCTCGTGAACGGGCCACATCCCCCCACTCCTTCTACCATACAAATTTCACGAAATTCCGAAATTTTCAGAAATTGATTTTTCTTTGAAACCATTTAAGCTATAAACTTGAAATTTGGGCTAAAGTATTATGATATAGACGTCATTAATATGACTGAATATTGATCCGATCCCTTTACTCCTCCTACCCCCTCCCATACAAATGGACAATTTTGAAAAATACATATTTTCGATTTTCATTGAAACTAGTAAAGCTGAAAAAACGAAATTTTCTCAGAATTAATTTTGCTATAATTCCAGTTTATTTTAAAAATAATTATCAACTTCACCTCACTCCTTCTACCCCCTCCCATACAAATTTCACGAAATTTTGAAATTTAAATTAAATTATTTTTCTTCAAAATCGTTAAAGCTATCAACTTCATATTTTGTACAAAGTATACAAATATAAATATTAATAATACAAAAAAATTTGTTTTGATCCGTACACTCCTTCTACCCCCTCCCATACAAACGTATATTTTTATACTCTAGATGAAATCTGAGAGTATTATAAGTTTGCCACAAAGTTTGTAACGCCAAGAAATAAGGCTCGGAGAAAAAAATGAATGATACAGAAGTTCATATAATCACTCAAAAATCTCAAAACCGGATGTCCGTCCGTCCGTCCGTCTGTCTGTCTGTCTGTCTGTCTGTCTGTCCGTCCGTCCGTCCGTGTCCTCTCTAGCTTGAGAACGCGTTGAGCTAGAAAGTTAAAATTTTGTATACGTCGTTTTTAACAAAAAAGTAAGGTCAAGTTCGTGAACGAGCCAAATCGCTCCACCCCTTCTACCCCCTCCCATACAAAATGACACAATTTCGCAATCTGACAATAAACGGATTTCCTTGAAAAGTACAAATGACTTTGATCTGAAATTTGGAATGTAATACTTTTATGATGATTCCAATCTACTCTTTAAAAACAATTTGTGTCTTCCCCCTCCTTCCACCACCTCCCATACAAACTGCACTTTTTCATGAAATGCTCTATACCAATTTACTCAGTGCGTATAATAGTTATCAAGCTGAAATTGTGTAAAAAATATTTATTTAAAATTATTATTAGGACCAAAAAAAATGAGACGATTAGCTGTACCCCTTCTACCCCCTCCCATACAAAATCACACAATTTCGTAATTTCACAATAAACAGATTTGCTCGAAAAATATAAATGCTATTGATCTGAAATTTGGAATAGGTATATATTATTTATATGTTGATATAAATCTGCTGTACAAAAGTTATTTGAGTCCTTCCCTTCCTTCCACCACCTCCCATACAAACTGCACTTTTTCATGAAATGCTCTAAGCCAATTTACTCAGTGCGTATAAAATTGACCGACCTGAAATTGTGCACTAAATATTTATTTAGAATTACTAGTAAAATCAAAAAAAAATTAGGCGATTAGCTTTACCCCTTCTACCCCTCCCATACAAAATGACACAATTTCACAACTTTATAAAAAGTCGATTTTCATGAAAAGTATGAATACTACTGATCTGCAATTTAAGACATGTCAAAAGCATGATATTTATAGTTATTTCTGAAAAGTCATTAAAAACTCGCCCCTCTTTCTATCACCTCCCATACAAACTGTGCTACTTCACTACATCCAATACACTAATTTTCTCAGTACCTATTAAATTTTTAAATCCTAAATTTTGTATAAAACATTTTGATGGCAACCTTACCGTCATGTGAAAAAATTAGTTCAATGTCGTCACCCCCTCTACCACTTCCCCTACAAAATTTCTTAAGATACAAAAATTTCTCTTTCATCTAGAGTATCGCACGATTGGCCTTTATGCCCAATCGTACTCCTGTTATGTTTTGTTAATGCATTTTATCGATTTCCATTCAAACTAGAAAAAGTACAAACTTCAAATTTTGCCAGAATTTGTTTCTTAATAATTGAAATCAGTTTTAAAAAAAATTATCAGCTCCGCTTCACTCCTTCTACCACCTCCCATACAAATATCTGTATTATAAATTTCAAAATTCAAGAAAAGCATTTCTCCTTCAAGTATATGAGAGCTATCGACTTTGAAATCGAATCAAAGCATGGTGATAAGGGTGATGATAAGCAGTTTCAAAATCATCTAAAACGTTCCACTTCCGCTGCCACCTCCCTTACAAATGCCTCAATTTCGGGAAGACTATGACCAATTTCTTTAAAAATAATGAAAACTAAAAACTTTAAATTCAGCAAAAAACATTATGCATGCCATGTTCGGTGTCATATATGAAAAACACAAACCTCCCCCTCTACTTCTACCACCTCCTATGCAAAAGTCCCTATTCACTATTCGAAAGAATTTGAGATGATATATTTTCCGGGATTTTAAAGTCATTTCCATCTCATCTAGAGTATCATATGATTGGGCTTTAAGCCCAATCATAATTCTGTTATGTTTATACTCTAGATGAAATCTGAGAGTATTATAAGTTTGCCACAAAGTTTGTAACGCCAAGAAATAAGGCTCGGAGAAAAAAATGAATGATACAGAAGTTCATATAATCACTCAAAAATCTCAAAACCGGATGTCCGTCCGTCCGTCCGTCCGTCTGTCTGTCTGTCTGTCTGTCTGTCTGTCTGTCCGTCCGTCCGTGTCCTCTCTAGCTTGAGAACGCGTTGAGCTAGAAAGCTCAAATTTTGTATACGTCGTTTTTAACAAAAAAGTAAGGCCAAGTTCGTGAACGAGCCAAATCGCTTCACCCCTTCTACCCCCTTCCATACAAAATGACACAATTGCGCAATTTGACAATGAAGAGATTTGCTCGAAAAGTATATAAGCTATTAACCTGAAATTTGGAATATATTACTATTATGATAATATCAATCTACCGTATAAAAATTATGTGTGTCCTACCCCTCCTTCTACCACCTCCCATACAAACTGTACATTTCATGAATTATTCTAAGCCAATTTACTCAGTGCGTATAAAATTTAGGTAGCTGAAATTTTGCACCAAGTATTTATTTAAAATTTTTAGTAAGGCCAAAAGAAATTAGACTATTAGCTTCACGCCTTCTACCCCCTCCCATACAAAATGACACAATTTCGCAATTTGACAATAAATGGATTTACTCGAAAAGTGTAAAACCTATTAATCTGAATTTTTGGATATATCACTTTCATAATAATATAAATCTACAGAAGAAAAATTTTTGGAGTCCTCTGTCTCCTTCCACCCCCTCCCATACAAACATCACTTTTTCGTAAAATGCTTTAAGACGATTTTCTCAGAACATATAACATTTATCGAGCTCATATTTTGTAATAAATTCTTAATTAGTATTATCACTAAGATCAGAAAGAAATATTTGATTAGCTTCACTGCTTCTACCCCCTCCCATACAATATGACACAGTTTCACAACTTCACAAAAAATCGATTTTCGTGAAAAGTATGAATGGCACTAGTCTGAAATTTAAGGAATGCCAATTTTATAATATTCCTAGCTATTTCTGAAAAAATCATTAAAATCCCCCCACTCTTTCTACCCCCTCCCATACAAACTGCGCATTTTCAATAAATCTAACTCACTAATTTTCTCAGTTCCCATTCAATTTTTGGAGTAAGCATTTTGTATAAAACATTTTCATAGCTACTTTAGCATGATGGCGAAAAAATTAGTTCAATGCTATCATCCCTTCTAACACTCCCCATACAAAATTTCTTGGGATCACAAAAAATTCTATTCCATCTAGAGTATCGTAAGATTGCGCTTTACGCGCAATCGTAGCCCTGTTATGTTTTTTTCTTCGTCTTGTTGGCATATGCTTTCTAGATTTTTTGCGAACCTTTTTGCTTTTTGTTCGCTGTTTCTAGCCCAGCTTCCCCCGGGAGAATTTGCATAATAGACCTTTTTAGATTTTTAGTCACCTTCCAGATAGAATAATCTCCGTTATGTCTCTCAGGTAGACACTGATGTATTCATTCTTCAGCTGTTTGATTTCTTGTCTTAGTTAGTGTGTGAAATTGATTAGTCTAGTTTTGCCTTGAGGTTTGATGCCATTTTTTTCTCAACTTCCGTTTCTCAGAAAGCAGTTGTTTGATTTCTATAGAGTAGAGTTGTTGCCTTTCAATTTTCGTTTAAATTTGGGAGCATTTTGCCACGCTGTTTGCTGGATGTCGTTAACGAATTATTCAACTTTAATGTACTATTGCTCATGAGTTTTTAGTGGCACCGCCAGTTAAATTTTATCGATTCTCAGCTTAAAGCCCTCCCGGTCTGTTCGAGAATTAATAATTACTGGGTTGTTTATTTTCTGTATATTTTAAAATCATATTCAGACAATTTTCAATCTGTAAAAAGTTGCACGATGTTTTTCTAACTAAAAAAAAAAAATTAGGAATTTTCCCAGAATCAGTAGGCCATTATCACTGGAAACAGACAACTAAAATTACATATTTTGTAAATTACTTAAAAGGAAAATTTTCTTTAATATAAATTTATAATCGTTAACTATTATCACATTCACATCTTTTAATTTTCGTCAACCATTTTTGTTGAGATACAATAGTTTTATAATTTAAAAAATATATACTGTTTTCAATTTTTTATATAAAAAAAACTGCTAATTCAAATTTACGAAGTAATTTCGTTTAATTATTAAATAACACATTAAACTAATATTTAATTCTAATAACACATGTTAAATATCTTAAATTTCTGTCGATGACCCGCTAGGCGGCGTTTCTTCTAAATGGTATACAGGATACTTTGGAACGAATCTTGCATTTTTACTTGCATCAATATCGTCATGATCATCGTCGATATCGTCATCAGTATCAACTTGTGCTGACATAATATGAATTGCATATTCATAAGATGGTGGAGCTATAATAGAAAATCAAAGCACATGTTATATTTAATTAAAAAAAAAAATTAAATTCTTACGAGTAAGTGGTTCTGTATTTGTGATGTGATGGCGAGCTGATAAACTACTCGCAGATGTACCAACTTTAACAATAGATATGTCAGATTGCTGAGGTTGTGGATGCATATCGCCACTTTGTCTCAAAAATGTTTCACTTTGATGCGATTCTTCGACCAAAGGCACTGTTCCAATTGCAATAGGACACACAACGAAAGCATTTTTATGGAATTTCGTAGTCACAGCCTCAACTTTAATATCGTAATTAATTTCGATGATTTTCGAATGATTCGTATTGCTCGACGGAGGTACCGGCGGTACAAGTAAATTTTTTTCAAATCTCATACAACTTTTTCGTGCAACTTGACCGGATGTTTTTGTTATTAGATTGATTATTTCTTCCTTATAGCTTAGTTTATTCTTATTAGCATGATATGATATTATTGTGCGTAGTACGAAACGAACTTCCGTAATATCAACATTACTGCCATTATTGACTACTGCATGTATGGGAATTATTTCGCCCGGAACAAATCCTACTTTGTTCAGATTAACTTTTATATTAAGTTGATTTGACTTGAATATTCCAATTCCGAATGTTTGTGTCTTTTCGTATTCAGCCGGTAACTATAAATTAATTTCGATTATATTAGACTCGATCTTGTTGTAAGTTTCTTATTTCAATAATCTTACCCGAAATTGAGCCGCGAACATATTTAAATCGAATTGTCTCAAAACAGTAAAACCAGCCGAATAAATTTTATCGAATTTCCATGGACGATCGATAATTAGTTTCACCTGATAACGTATGTGTCCATGAGTTCCTTCATACGAAGATGGTAATAAATTTGATAGTGAATACGAGAACTTATGAGTATAATTACCGGCTGGTAATTCTACTCTGCATGCTGAAATTTAAAAGAAAAAATTACTTTAGTACTTGACTTTATTTAATCCGTTTTGCAATTACCATTATCATTCGATCCTACTACATATTTAGTGCATGAAATGTATTCTTCTTTACCATAATAATCGTAATATACCGAGCGTTTCTTGATCTTCTTATCGCTCCATTTTTCATCCCATCGAGCCTTAGCGAATCCGCGTATTTGGATTGCAATGCCTGAATAATAATTATTTTATTTAGAAATTATTTGTTATCTATGTATAAAAGCTGTGTAATGTAAATAGTAAGAATTATGAATGTAATTACGAATAAACTTTAAGAATACGAGATAATTTACCAAATTCATTATGTACTAAAAATCATTCACTGCACATTCGTTTATGGTCAAAAAAGGATGAACCAGAGGGGATGCGACATCTTCAAGTAAGCGACCAAGGAATTGTAAGTGATGAAGTGAAGCATGTATGCTCACTTCATCATCATTATAAAATTCATTAATAATTAATAAAACGTCAAAAATTTTACGTAGTTACAATTAGTGATTCAATTAAATACAAACTAATTTTTACTGAAAAAAAAACTCAAAACTATTTGTGATCCTATCAATTTCATTTATTAATCTAATAGTAATGTTGCTGTTGTTGTTGACAAAAATAATGTGTTCCAACAAAAATAACGATCAAATATATTTTTTGTCATTCGATTACCACACATGATCGCCATACATTTCTTTTCAGGAATGATAGGTGTCCTAATTACAGAAAATAACTGAAATGTTTTTATTCAAAATATTTGAAGATTCGCAGATATCGTTTGCTGGAAAAGATTTTCATATTATATACGGTTTGAATAAATTGATAATGATTAGGGAACACTTTAGTGTAATACAGTAAAGTACAACAATTTTCAATTTACATGAATTTTAGAATATACAATATTGCATATTACTAAAGTTGCTTTACTCTTGTGGCAAAAATACGACCTAAATTGGTTGGCAAAAATCTACATATTAGCTTGTAAAGCCAAATCGCAGTGACAACTTATTAGAGTAGAATTCCACCGAAATCCTAAACCATTAACTATCTAGTAAATTGCCATTAAGTGTTAAATCCTGTCGATCAATTCCGATTGAAAAAAATTACCAACAGAATAATCCAATAATTACCGTGAGTTCTTTTTCTTTTCATACAACGTACAATATAAAATATTATTGATTATTTATTTAAGAGAATTCTTTCAAAGATAAGATAAGCTTACGGATTTCTCTGTGGGGGATTTTTACCCTATCTCCCATCACGTGTATGCTTTTGCACAAAACCATATTCGAAATTAATGACGTCGTTGCGAAGAAATGATTCGAAATCAATGGCGTCCAAAATATTTTAATCCTCTTGTTTGTATACAAAGCGCAAATAATTCGGTCAGCTTTTAGTGATTCGCGCAAATAGATTAATTTGCACGCTACATCTTATCAATTCGCCATATTTTTCGAGTGCATAATTTTACGCCATCTTTGAGGATTATCGATCAATATAATCGAAGTACAGGATAAATTTATTATAAAATCGGACACAATATTTTTTCTAAATCCAATTACTCCATGAATTTAAAAATAGAATATGCGTAGTATAATTAAACTGATTCATTGTTTAGTTTCTGACACCAATTAAATTGGTATACTGAGCGAGCAGGACACTCGTGACGTATAGAAATACGAGTTACCAGTTGCTGTGGTGGTTGCTATTGTTTTTAATTGATACTCTTGAGGTGTTTCATTTCGATCACATTAGGTATTTTCGATTTAGCGTTATACGCTATATTGGTATCGAAAAACTATTAAAAAATCATAAAAGAATTACTGGGCTTTACGTCCAATTAAAAAATACTCTAATGAAATACAGATTTTTGTGACTTTAAGATGCATGTAGGGTGGTAGGACCCCTCTTTCCGACGGCAATGAACTAGTGTTTTCACATCATACCTTAGTTGCTATCAAAAAGTTTTACATAAAACACGATCTTAATAGGTACTGAGAATATTTTGCTGAAATTGCACAGTTTATATGGGAGGTGGTAGAAGGAGTGACTGAATCTCAATTGCAAACGTAATCATGAATATCAAAAAATCGAATTATTGAAAAGTTTTGGAATTGTGTAATTTTATATGGGAGGTGGTAGAAGGAGTAAAGTTAGTCGCTTGATTTTTTCTATCTTACTAATACTGCTAAGAAAACATATTGTACTCAAGTTAAGCTTGATAAACTTTATTTGGACTTAGAAAACTGTTTTGCAGAATTTCACGAAATAGTACATTTTGTATGAGAGGTGGGAGAATGCGTTAGGGATTGTATAAAAGAAAAAAAGTTTAAGTTCCAAATTTTTACTTTAATAGCTTTTGTAGTTTCCAAAACAAATCAGATTATTGTGAAATATGTAATACAGAAAGTGAAGGAGTAGAATATCTGGAGCGATTTGGTCCACTTGACTTTTCTTTTTATTCAAAAATACCGTGCGGAAAATTTCACTTTTCTAACTTAACGCATTCTTGAGCTAGAAAGCTTACGACCGGCCGGACATGCGGTCTTGAGATTTTTGGGTGATAATGTGAACTGTGTTATTAATTTCTTTTTCTCCGAGCATTAATTTTTAGCGTTAGAAACTATGTGGCAAACTTAAAATGCTCACATTTTTCATCTAAAGTAAGAGGTGGTAGAAAAGAAGGGTGAAATTTATAATTTTTGACCACGTAAATGCTACTTGGCTTGGTACTGAGTTTCATGTTTGAAGCTTTAATAATTTTCAAGGAAATTGATAATTTTTTTTGCCGAAAATGTTACTTTTGTAGACAATTTCAAAAATATTCTACTACTGAAGATTTTTATCACCATGATCTGTATCAATTTTCAATTCTATCGCTCTTCTATATCTGATAGCAAATGCTTTTTTTCTAAAATTTCAAAATATTGGATATTAGATGGAAGATGTATGGTGTAGTGAATAATAAATTGAAAACTCATTACAATTATTAAAAATTAAATTCATTGCATGTTTGTACCTTGGCTAGTTTTTTTAAAAATCTTTATAATATATTTTCCGAAGTTGTGCTTTTGTAAGGGAGGGGTATAAGGGTTGTGCGTATTGAAACAAAAATTGTTGACGTTAATGTGATTTAATTCACTAAATTTTGATCAAGTTTTCAAGTCCATAGCTTTGATCGCTTCGAAAACAAATCAATTTACGAATTTATATATGTATATATGTATAGGTGAGGTAGAAGAAGTGATAGGATGTGGCTCATTCACGAACTTAAATTTTTGTCTGACTAAAAATGACTTAAGAAAAATTTGAACTCGATTACTTTACATGTTCGAGTGTTATTTAGTAGGCAGAGGGACTGAAAGTCACTGAGATTCGAGGTTCTTGTCCAAAACAGATACCCGCGACTATACTCGAACTTTATCTCTTACTATGACAAACGTAAAAAACACATACTCTCAAATTTCTGCTAGCAAATAAAAAAATGTATTTTTTTTATGAACGTAGGAAAAATTGGAGTTATTCTGGTAAATTCAAATTTAAGGAAAATTTGTCGGAAAAAACTGAAAATTGTTTCACGAAAACATACAATGTTTCTTAAACAAAAAAATAAAGAAACTTAGAATTTTCCACGAAATCAATAAGACATTGATTTTTATTCAAATTTTCCTAAATTGTTTTAAATGAACTAAGGATAAGCCGATAGTGTTCTTTATGTATAATCTTGACATACTTCAAAAATAATCATCTAACGTTAGGCGGAAAAAAAGTTACAAATAAAATTTGACAACGTTTTTTGTTAAAGAGCCATGTATACTGAAAAGGCATTTTCGTTGAAAATGAGATAATTTCGTATTGAAAAATTATGCGAACTGCTCAAAATATTTGTGGTAGTTCTAAATTGGCTGAAAAAGAGCCATTTGTTAAGCTAGATGGCCAGGAGGTGACTGGAAAAAAATTGGCTATGGAAATTCGATGTACCTGTCATAAAATCTAATTTGTTGCGTAATTTTTATTATATTTTTTTTTTGCTCAAGACAAATCAATCTTCACACCAATAAAGAGACAGGATCGATGAAATATCATTTACGTGGAAAGAATTTAAAATCAATCGTTTTATTAATAAGAACCTTGAAATTTGGTAAACTTGCTAACCATCCCCCTCTGTGGGAAGATTTATTTTTCGCTAAGGGAAAAAAGTTAACACTTCCTCACAAAATATAAAAAAAAAATTTTATGAAATTTGCATTTTTATATTATTTTATTTTTTGAAAACTTTATATCCGAAAGTGTTAATAACTAAAAAACCAATCAACCACATTTCAATTAAACCACTTCCGTCAACAAGTTCTTGATTTAAGAATATTCGAAAAAAAGTTAAGATTTTTAACGACTTCGGAAAAATTCTTTGTTTATAAAACGCTCCGTTTTCACTTAAATATGCGATTTCGTGTAAAGCAAGTAATAAAATAAAAACACGCTTTAGTGTAATGTTTTAGGATTTGAAGGATACGTAGCTTTACACTTTTGATGATAATGTAGTTGATTATATTTACGGCACTATATTATAGCGAAAAACCTAGTACTAATTTGTATTTCCTAAGTAAAACACTAAATAGCGACACAATTCATTTCAGAAAATGAGTACAAAATTTATTATATAAATAATTTTCTACATACCTCGAACAATTCTGGCCTTCACAAGTGATATTTGAATTTTTCCCGAAACCACTTGTCCACAATAATATACACCATCCGGATTATCATCGAATTTAATCGTAATCATTTTTGTCATTTCGAAATATTTAAAAAAAAAAACCTAAACTTAAATATCACAAGAATTTCTTTTATTTTAATAAATTATATAATAATAAATAATTCTTAAGCTTTATTATTTTTTTCTCGTAGAAATTTGTATTCTGACTGATATTTGTCTGCTATTTTATTAGCTTATATCAAAAAAGTTGTAGTCGTAAGATTACGCATAATCTCGAGTATATTTCTAATCTATAGATATAAATAATAAAAAAAAGCTATTAACGTCTCACTGGAAAATAGAATAAAATATAAGTTATTATATCTTATCTTTTTCAACTTTTTAATTGATTGATCTGATAAGAACAAAAGTGATAGTATTATGAAATGTACTTCCTAAATGAGAATGCTTTTAAGCTCTAGGAAAATGTGCTTGTTTTACAGTGTTAATACTGTAAAAAAAAATAGGATTGAAAAACTAATTTGGTACTGAGAAAATTAGTGTATTGAATTTAGTGAAATTGTGCAGTTTGTGTGGGAGGTGGTAGAAGGAGGGGCGAGTCATTCAGTAGTAACTGTAAATATCATTTTTTTGACATGTTTTAAATTGCAGATCAGTAGCATTCGTACTACATTGTAAAGTTGAAAATGTATCAGATTGTATGGGAGAGGATAGAAGGAGTGAAGCTAATCGTCTGATTTTTTTGGTCTTACTAATAATTCGAAATAAATAATTAGTGCACAATTTTAGCTCATCAAATTTTATATGTGCTGAGTAAATTGGTTTAGAGTATTTCATGAAAAAGTGCAGTTTGTTTGGAAGGTGGTGGAAGGAGAGGGAGGGCTCAAATAAATTTTATACAGAAGATTGAAATCATCATAAAAGTAATATATTCCAAATTTCAGATTAATGCCATTTATGCTTTTCAAACAAATTCGAAAATTCGGATTGCGAAATTAGGTCTTTTTATATGGGAGGGGGTAGAAGGGGTAAAGCTAATTGTCTAATTTTTTTTTGTCTTACTAATAATTGTAAATAGATATTTAGTGCACAATTTCAACTCGATAAAATTCATACGCACTGAGTAAATTGGCTTAGAGCATTTCATGAAAAAGTGCAATTTGTATGGGAAGTGGTAGAAGGAAATTATTTGCGTCCTCCCTGCAAATAATTTCTTTTAAAGTAGATTGAAATCATAGGAAAGTATTATATTCCAAATTTCAGATCAATAGCTTTTATGCTTTTCGAAAGCTTATTGTCAAATTGCGAAATCGTGTCGTTTCGTATGAGAGGGGGTATAAGGAGTGGTGCGATTTGGCCCGTTAACGAACTTGACCTTACTGTTTTGTCAAAAACGACGTGTCTAAAATCTTTAACTTTCAGTTCAACGCGTTCTCTATCTAGAGAGGACACGGACGGACGGAAAAATGGACGAACATCTGCTTTTGAGATTTTTGATGATTATATGAACTTCTGTATCATTCATTTTTTTCTCCGAGCCTTATTTCTTAGCGTTACAAGCTTTGTGGCAAACTTATAATACTCTCAAGATTCATCTCAAGTATAAATGTAAGAAGATAGTAATAAAAAATGATAATAATCGCTTTACACTTAATTTATTGTTATTTTTACATAGCTGCCCTTATGAGCAGTTAATTACCTTAAATTATTGGGACACAATTACTAATATTCGCATGATGCCATACTTGAAGCCTTGCGCAGCCATAGTGTGGAACCTCTCCTGACGGCATGGATATCGAAAGCTTTTTCGTTCACAAAAAATCGTAGCACGGTTGGGTGACGAGATAAGAAAGGGCTCTGTCCACAAAGGAACGCCACAGGGCGGCATAATATCGCTTCTTCTGTGGGTCCTAACAGTGATTTTAAATACCCCACAATAGCATATGCAAAAAAATAAAAATAAAAAATAAATTCTAGGGGTCTCATGCAGTCCGCTTTACAACTGTTAAACAGCTGGGCACTAGATAAAGGACTTACCACCAACCCTCAAAAAACAATCCATCAAACATTCGGGGTATCAATATGGTCCTCTCGAATCAAGTTAAATATTTAAGTCTGATTCTTGACAGTAAATTATCCTGGAAGACTAACATTCAAGAACAAGCAAAAAAGGCTACCGTAGCTTTCTTCGCATGCAAAGAGAAATTCGGTTTGAGATGGGGCCTTAAGCCTCACCTCATCCACTGGATATATGCCAGTATTGTCAGACCCATTATTTGCTATGGCGCGCTGGTGTGTTGGCCAGCGGTGGTACTAAGAACCAACCTAGCACCTTTAATGCTAATTCAACGGATGGCATGTCTGTGCATAACAGGTGCCCTTAGTGCCACACCAACTGCAGCCCTGGAGGTAATTCTCTCACTATTTCCACTTGATCTTTTTATAAAACAAACAGCGAGCCTAACTGCCATTAAATTAAAAACCACTAATTAGTGGTCACGGCAAAATTTTAAACGTCATTAGAGACGCAAACTCCTTTTTAGACCGCGAGTATGATTGCATGTACCCACCGCACTTTGAGAAACAAAAGTTTCACACTAAATTTCTTGGACAAAACGAATGGGCGACAGACACGCTACTCATCACCTGTAGAGGTCCTCATCTCTGTACGGACGGATCTAAAACTAACCAGGGGACAGGTGCAGGGATTTATTCCCACGACCTCAACATCCAAACTTCATATCATCTTCCGCGACATTGTTCCAAGCAGAAATATTAGCCATTAAAGAGCTTACAAAAATTATTCTAGATATGCAGCAGAGTCTCGACACAATTGTTACATTTTCTCGACCAGCAGAGCTGCGCTTCTGGCACTCCAATCCTACAGTACTACGTCCACATCAGTGTCCATTTGTAGACACAATTTGAATCGCCTAGCGGCCATAACGAAAGTTTTTCTAATTTGGATACGGGGTCAGAGCGACCTGCCAGGTAACGAGGCAGCAGACACGCTTGCACGGCAAGGATCTGCAAACATCAATTCCACTAGGAAGTCAGTTGATGTAGCACCAATAGTGCTGAAGACTAGCTTCAAACAAACTATTTTGGATTCTTTCATGGCAGGGTGGTGGCAGCTCGAAAGCTGTAGAACGGTCAAATCCATTTGGGAAGAAGCGAATAAAAATAGTACAGCTCAGCTGCTTTAACGTAGTCGATATAGCATCCGAACTTTTATTGGCCTGACCACAGGTCATTGCTTGCTAAAGCTGCATGCATTTAGAACGTGGATCGCGAGCGACAGGGATTGCGAAGAAGACGAAAAATCTATCGAACATTATCTTTGTCACTGTCCGCAAATCATCTCCTTTGCTTAGGCTCCAGATTCTTCTCAGAACTACACGACCTCAGAGGCGTCCAAAACTCGAGCCTGCTGCGGTTCGCAAACCGAACCAAGTGGTTAGAGCAAGAGGAGTAACTACCATTTTATAATAAATAGGGGGAGTAGATGGCCTCAGTGCATTGTAGTTCTATGGAACCACCCTCCTACAACCAAAACCTAATATTCGCAACGGCTGTCAGAAATTTTCAACCATTAACAGGAAGAGGAAAGGCTAACAACCCTTCTACAATAAATAATGGAAAAATATTAGGGAATCTGAAGATTAGTAGGCCATGGCCAATTTGAGTTGTAATCAAGGAGGATATATATTAAAGAGAGACTATGGGCATGCTTTGCCTTGTAAGGAAATGGAAATGAAAATAGTAGTAAGGGATTATTTGTAACCACGAGAGAATACAAATTATGGTATTTTTTTTGTAGAAGTTTGAAGCCAAGTTAAGCTTAGACACGATTTTCGGAAAATTCCGAATCAAAAAGTATTCCCACAATATATATTCTCCTTGACTGTAGTGCCATTGGGAAAAAAAGTATTGAGATATTAGCTTACTGTATTTAGTGAATCCGTGAATTTTCAACCATTTACCATCTCCCAGGTAAAAGGAATGAGCGAATTTAAGTAAACTGTATGCCTTATATTACAATTATCATAAAAATAATATATTCAAATTTTCAAGTCACTAGCTTCCATGATTTCAAAGAAAAATTGATTGGAAAATTTTGAAAATTTGTCATTTTGTATGGGAAGGGGTGGAGAAGAGATGGAGCAATTCAGCCCGTTCACGAACTTGATATTTATTTTTTATCAAAATTAACGTCAACAAAATTTAAATTTTCTAGCTCAACACGTTCACGGGCCAGAAAGGGAATGGACGGACGAACATCCGGTGTTCAGATTTTTGAGTGATAATATGAACTTCTGTGCCATTAATTTCTTTCTCGGAGCCTTAACTCTTAGCGTTACAAACTCTGTGGTAAACTTAGAATACTCACATATTTCATCTAAAGTATAACCATGTCATTGCAGAGTCTATTTGTAAAATTGGTGGTAGAAAAGCAGAGTGAAATTTATAATTTTTAAACACATAAATCCACTTGGCATGAAAACTTTTCGTGCTGAATTTCATTAATTCTCTTTTCCGAAAAATTTTTGCTTTTGAAAATATTATGCTACTGAAGATTTTTATCACCATGATCTGCATCAATTTTCAAGGAAACTGAAAATCAGAAGACCCTATTTGGGGAGTAGTGTTAATGAAGAAAAAGTTGTCGATAAAAACAAGTAAATCAACCCACTACTTACAAATACAACAATGTAGCATTAAATCTGAATGGAACTATTGATATTGTATAGTTTTTTAGGCCTAAGCTATTTATCATAGATCGACAGACAGACGTCACCGTAAGGCCAAAATTTAGCTTACCTCAAGTATTGAAACTCCGCCTCTAGCCGGGTGTCGAAGATTTGTACGCCAACACTTCCCTATTAACACATAATATTCTTTAATACGAGAATCTTTACAGCGGTACTTCTTCCCCCACTCCCTCCTATTATCAAGCAATCATATTATAATAATGTGGTATTTCAACCACCAAAAAGAGTGGACTAAAATTTTACAAAATTTTTAATTCTGTTTCAAAACTCCATCTTTATGTCCCTGTCTAGATGGCAAAGAATATCTCTCCAGACCTTACAAAACTCTATCACTTGCACGCAAAAAAATAGTCACCATCGACATAGCCTTTCTTCGTATTAAATTATGTATCTAAAATATTCATTTTCAAATTTAAAAACATAACATGATTGGGCGTAAAGCCTAATCATATGATACTCTAGATGAAATGGGAATGACTTTAATATACCGGAAAATATTTCATCTCAAATTCATTCGAATAGTGAATAGAGACTTTTGCATGGGAAGTGGTAGAAGTAGAGGGGGAGGTTTGTATTTTTCATATATGACATCAAACATGGCATGCAAAATGATTTTTGCTGAATTTAAAGTTTTTAGTTCCATTATTTTTAAAGAAATTGGACATAGTTTTCCTGAAATTGGGGCATTTGTATGGGAAGTGGCAGAGGAAGTGGAGCGTTTAAGATGATTTTCAAACTGCTTATCATCATCCTTATCACCATGCTTTGATTCAATTTCAAAGCCGATAGCCCTCATATATTAGAAGGGGAAATGCTTTCCTTGAATTTATAATACAGATATATATATATGGGAGGGGGTAGAAGGAGTGAGGTGAAGTTGATAATTCTTTTTAAAACTAATTGCAATTATAGTAGAATTAAATATGGCAAAATTTCGTCTTTTAAGCTTTAATAGTGTCAATGAAAATCGAAAATATGTATTTGTCAAAATTGTCCATTTCTATGGGAGGGGATAGAAGGAGTGAGGGGATCGAACCATAATACTTTGACTTAAATTTCAAGTCGATAGCTTAAATAGTTTCAAAGAAAAATCAATTTCTTAATATTTCGAAATTTGTGGGGATGTAACCCATTCTAAAGTTCTAAAGTTACTTTTTTGTTAAAAATGACACACAAAAATGTTTAGCACTATAGCTCAAAGCTTTCGAGAGATATGCTGTAGACAGACGGTCACTCGGAATCGAGGTTTTTGAGCGACAACAAATATTTCTGTACCCATGGCTGCTCTATGTGAACGTTATTTCTTAGTGTTACAAACGACAAGGCAAACACAATACACTCTCAGACTTCATCTAGAATTTAAAAATGATACAAAATTAACGTTATATTTAGTGTTCTACAGAATAAACTAGCTTAGATACCAAATTTATTATTAAATTTTAAACAAATATGTGAAAAAATTCTGAATGAAATCTTTGTTCTCAATGCGATTGTTCTTGTCTTATTTTACATCGCTAAATATATTTAAATTACAGGGAATTATAAAATTTAAAAGATAAACGTTCAAAAATATCATGTTAACGATTAACTCTCCGCAATTTACAATTTCCTACTGCAAAATGTATAAATTCAAATGTTTATACCGATAGTTTTTTTTTCAGTCACCATTTTCCAAACTCTTTTCATTTTGTGATGGAATGAAAACCTCGTCAATATCATCAAATTCATTTTCACTTTCAATTTCTTCATCCTTTTCCGTTGCCTGAATTTCATTTTGTACAACATCCTTCAGAAGGACTGTCCCAATCGTTATCGGACACAATAGAAAAGGATTTCTATGCCATCCACGTACAACGGCTTCGACTTTAATATCGTAATCGATTTGAATGATTTTCGAGTGTGACGTGTTGATGGTGGCCGATGTTCTCGGAACTGCCAAATGCTCTTCGAATTTATTCAGTCCTTTTCGAATAAGTTTTCCCGATTTGACAGTAACGAGAACTTTCAACTCTTTCTTATGATGTATTGAAAACTTATTCGAATAGTACGAAATTAATTTCCTTAAGTAGTATCGAACTTCGGTAACATCAACATTGCTAATATTATTAATTTCCGTTCGGATAGGTATCAATTGTCCTGATATGAATCCAGTTTGTGGTACGCTCGCTTTCATGTGAAGTGGTTTCGAGAGACACATGAAACATCCGAATTCGCAAACTGTTGCGACTTCAGCACGAAGCTAGTTTTGAGCAAAATAAAATTTGATATTAGAAAATTTCCGCTAAAATTTTTTCTATCTACCTTCAAGACCGGATTATCTTGATTCAAATCAAGCCGATTATGAACTGTGAAACCTTCAATAAATACTTGCTCCTTTTTCTGCGGCTCCTGTAATATGACTTTGGCAAGGTAACGAATATATCCGTGTGTTCCTTCGAACGAGCATGGCAATATTTGCGGCAAATCACAATTAAATGGGTAAGTGTGTTGCCCAGGACGTAACTCGTTCACGGTTGCTAGGAAAAATATTTTTTTTTATTATTTTTCAACAGCTTAAATAATAATATTTACAGTAGAACTTACCATCTTCAGAACCCAACAGATAAGTATTCGTTGAAACGTACTCCTCTCTAGCCGAATGATCATAATAAATTAAACGATTTCGTTTAATTGTGCTCATTTTCAAATATGAATTATCCCAATAAGTTTTGGCATACCCTAGTATTTGAATTGCAATACCTGGACAAATCAAATTCAGGTAAAAAAGTTTAATCGCAATATTATACAATGCTTAAAAATAAAAATTGCATGAAAAACAAACAGAAAATAATGATTTATGATTAATTTTCAAATAAGTGATCAATTAAAAAAATTATCGTTTCAAATTTTATGGAATTATTATCACTATTTAATTTCTCTTTCGTGAAATTGAAAATTATGAAAATATTCGAATTTATTGAATTTACTCACTGTTTATGATTTTGCCCTTTGAACACGATACTATAACCTTCCCGGAAACAGCTTGCCCGCTAAAATATGCATCATCTGCATTTTGATCGAATTTTATACTAACAGCTACCGGCATTTTTTTTTTTTGTTATGCACTTCTAGAAATCTTTTGATAAAATTTTAAAATATTTAAATATTTATTTATTTATAATAGAAATAAATAAAACCGATTGTTTTGCGAACGGGAAATCATGTTCTCAACTGCACACAGATGTCTACTGATTGGATTATTTCTGAAATAATGATTTTTTCATTACAGAACGATAAAGCAAATGTTGGCAATCGTTATTTTGTAATCTGTACCTATACGATTTAACATACTATTGTAGATATCCATAAAAATAATCGTGTTGGGATGTATAGGTAACAGTCGAAAATATCTTATCAAAGTCGAATAAAACACATTACTTCATAATTTTTGGTGCGATATCAATTAATCGAATCGTAAGCGAAAATCGTAACAATATTTTCAGATTGGAAAACAATGAAAGCATGCTACGTATACGTAGGAATTTGCGCGAAATTTATGGAGGGAATGAATAAAAATTCAATAATTCATTTATTAGCGAAACTTTTTTTTTTTAATTACAAAAATTCAACAATTGATTTATTTCCTTACAAAAGATTTTTTTTAATACAGTGCCATCTCGAAAAGTTTTATATTTCGAGTCACCTTTTCGCATAGATGAAGAAGAGTATTAAACAATGATAATGCCAAAAAAGTTAGGGCTTGAGGGCTTGTCTGCAATGAATGCAGCAGCCTTAGCTTAAACTTTGCGAATATAAATCAGTATCTTATTTACCAAAGTAGACATTAAGCTTATTCTCCATACGAATTCAATAGTACCATCAGGTAACTTTGTTGAGTTACATACAAATTGATTTGTGTAAAGCCCTAACTGCAATTTTCAGAAAAGACCAGACTTATCCGCGTTATAAATTTGCTCTGGTTTCAACTGCTAAATTGTGCACGAAAAAAAACAAAACAAATTTTAATCAACGGAATCCCATTGGGTTTCTTTTGTTGGAATTGATGGCCTATCCATTGCTTGCAATAAATAATCCGAAACATTCTTGTGTTGTGAAAAATATTGCCTTTTCTTTCAACAACTCTCCAGAGACCAATAAATTATTTCCCCGTTGTTCAGAAACCACTTGTATAGAACAAAACAGCCAGTTTTGAAAATTCTAATTGACTTAAGGTTTTTCTTATACCAGTTTCTGCTTCTGCCGTCGATTTGTTAACTCCGTATTTATTTGCCAACGCAGTAAGTGACGAGCCATGTTTAAGTTCTACAATTTGGACTTTCTATTTCAGCGGTGAAAATTTATACAATTTGGAAGGAGAAACTTTTTTTAAAGATACAAACAAAAACGATTTCTGATAAAAACTTTCCTTAAAAAAATATGCAATCGAAAAATAGAATATAACTTGAACACGTGCATGATTAGAAAGGTTGAACACACAGTTGAAAAACGTTTTGAATTTTGGCTCAGGAGTAATTTTAAAAGCTTGTGTCTATGTAAGTATATGTAAGAATTCGGAAACAAGTGCAGGCATACAAATATATATTTTACTTATTATACTGCATGACTTTATTATTTGTTGCATTTCTACAAATGTTGCGATTTTCGAATCTTTGATACAAAAAATATGACTGATGCAATTATCGAGATTACTTTGCTTTCTACCAAAAGTTATTTAATCAGTTTTCCAAATTAAATTTTAACTACAAGTATCCAACTTGAGCTTTCAACAATGAAGTGTGATTGGGTCACTGAAGAAAGATCTCTCAGATGTTTCGTCCCTTCACTAAATGATGAGCCAGAGGATAATTGATTTCCATATTTTAATTTGGAATCGATTTATGGCAATTCCTTGCATTAAGGAATTCTGATAGTGAATTCTGATAGTGATGGGACGAAATTAACATGGTTAAATTATAGGGTGGTCCAACCATAATGCACGATGTTAATTGTGAGTCCCACCTTAACGTCAAATTTTTCGCCCAATTTAATTCGACATTTCTTTGTTTCAGTGTTTGAAAAATTCAACCATGGAGAGGTACACAATTGAGTAGCGCGTTAAGGTTGTTGAAGCCTTTCACGAAAATGGGCGTTCAAATCAAAATGCATTTCGTGTACGCGACGAGGCACACTTTCACCTCAGTGGATTCGTTAACAAGCATAACTGCCGCATTTGGGCAAATGAGAATCCACGAGTGATTGTTGAAAAGCCGATACATTAACAAAGAGTGACTGTTTGGTGCGGTCTATGGGCTGGCGGCGTCATCGGGCCGTACTTCTTCGAAAATGAGGACGGCCAAGCAGTTACCGTGAATGGTGTTCGCTATCGCGAGATGATAACGGACTTCTTGTGGCCAGAAATTGAGGATATGGACCTGGACGATATGTGGTTCCAACAGGATGGTGCCACTTGCCACACAGCCAACGAAACAATGGCTCTTTTGCGCGAGAAATTAGCATCGTGGGTTTTGGTTGGACCACCCTATATAAGCATCCAACAATGCGGTCTAAACTTCTAAAGCTAATGATTCTTGAAATCACTGTTACGGAAATTTTGTGTTTGGACGAACATATTGAAGTGCCCAAGAAATCGCTGGATTTCAAGTAAGAATGAAACCAGTTTGCTTTAAATTAAAATAATTGCAAACTTTTATTAATCGCTTCCTTTAACTATCACAAAATTTTTTTTCGCTCACCATTTGTCGTCTTTCTATACCCGATTCTTTCGTTTTTCATCTTTCGACTCTTTCGCTTCTGACATTTAACTCGTCTATGGCGAATTTACCACGCGACAATCTGATCTTGACTGACTCATTCATTGCAAATGCTCGCCTTCTATATCGTTCTTGTCGGCTGCTTTTCGTCCACCAGTCGGCCTCTAAGTTGTTTCCACAAATCGGATTCGTTTCGTCCGTCAGTCGGCCTTCTATGCTGTTTCTGAGTACGATCGAGTAGTTCGAGGTCACAAACAATTGATGATCGCATATATTCGCTAAACGAATAGAGCACACTTTTTCTCGTCACCAATTGTCGCTTTTCTATATCTGATTCTTTCGTTTTCCATCTTTCGAGTCTTTTGCATCCGACTTTTAACTCCGCCATCGCGAATCTACCACGCGACAACCTCATCTTGATTGACATGCAACATTATCCCTTTCTTAGCTTCTGTTCGTACCGAAGAGAGTTTTTGCAATCGTTAATGTGGCCATGGTAATTCGCAAATCTATCTAGATGCCCTACTTTTATTTTTGTTCATGTTTTTTGGTATAGTTGAATGCGGTATACTACGTCATTCATTCCAGTGATAATTTTTTAAGGTCCTTCCCCATTACTCTGGAGTTTCGGTGATCTTTCCTTCTGGCGTTGAGGATTATACAGCCATGCCAAGACTTCTCCTTCTGCAATGACGCTACAATCCAAATCGGGTCTTGGCCTTCATTGTAGACTAACACGCTACCCGTATGCTTCAGGCCATTTGCTGAAATAATCAACCAGAATGGAGCGGTTTCTCTGACTCCGGAAAAGGTCCAGCGATATAAATTGCAATTCGATCGAATTATGGCACCAGTTTTCGACATCGTCAGAATTCAGAAGAATTTTTTCCTGATTTTGGCTAATATTTTAGTCACAAATAGATGTCCTCCAAAAGTTCCAACGTGATTCTCTTTCAAAATTTCCTCAACTTTATCGTTTGGAACGATGGTCTGCATATGATGCGATGTTTCGTATACGAATTCCCATTTGCGTTTCAATAACCCGTCTTCCATGGTCTTCATATGCCATTCCTTACGAAGTGTACCCAGACCCATACAACATACAGAAGTTCAAGGAAAATCTCAACCTATTCTTCTAACTTAATCTGCCTAATTCTGAATTTCTTCTTCCTCTTCTTTCTCTTCACCAGTACTGAGCCTGTGTACCAAAAGTCAATACCTACAAATCCGTGATACTTAAAAAGAAGTACCCAATTTCGTACTCGATAAAAAAAGATAAAGTTAAATTCTTTAACGGTCCAAATCGCTCTTACCATCTCCCCTGAGAATTTCAAATATTTAAACAGGCTTTCGAGAGTATCGGAATATCATCTCCGAATTGGCGACACTAACACCAATCTCCTCTTTCGCATCTTTCAAATAATTAGCCGGCCATTCACGTCCAAGTAATATTTACGAGCATCTTCTTTTGATATTTTATTACAACATCAAGTGCGTGATGAAAAGTAAGTTTGAGCCGTCATCTTCTTCTTCTACAATGGCGCTATAGCCCAAATCGGATCTTGGCCTCCTGACATTCAGGTTCCTTAACATTTTTCATTACTTATTGTGGATGGGTTGTTAGTCCTTCGCACAACCACGAATTTTTTTTATTTTCGATTGAGGTGACCAAGGTATATCCAAGCAGGCAATGTTCTGGAATCTATATAAATATAATTGTAGTGTCTGTCTGTTATTTGCTTAGAAATGGCTATAAATTAGTTTTTTGCTTTATTTTAGCAATAACTAAGCAGAAACATGCGTTTTTAAAATTCTTCTCTGTCTGTCCGTCTGTCTGTCCGGCTTTCACGCAAAAACGGCTAAACCGATTGTAACGACACTTTCTTTCACAGTTTATTAGGCATGCTCCAGGATGTAATCTGTTTTTGGTTTTATGTCACTCCCCTTACGCCTTCTAGCCCCTCCCATACAAAGGAACACATTTTCAAAAATATGTAATATTTGATTTTTTTCCGCTATTAATTTTATTAATTAGCTTAAAATATATTAATTCTATTACAAATGCCATCTTTTAGTTTACAAATTATTTGAACCCCCCTTCTCCTTCCACCACCTCCCATACAAACTATAATTTTTCATTAAATACTATACACCAATTTTCTCAGTGCGTATAACTTCCATCAAGCTAAAATTTTGTACCAAATCCTCAATTGGCATTATTATATATATCGAGAAAAATTTAATCGATTAGCTTCACTCCTTCTACTCCCTCCCGTACAATGTGACATGATTCCACGACTTTCAAAAAATTCGATTTTCTTGAAAAGTGTGAATGTTACTGATCTGAAATTGAAAATACATCAACTGCATGATGATTGTATTACTTACTCAAAAAACTACTAAGAACCCCTCACTCCTTCCACCACTACTAATACAAACTGCACTTTTTCATGAAATACTCTACATTATTTTCTCAATACGTATAACTTTCATTGGGCTAAAATTTTGTATCAAATCCTTAATAAGCGTTATTATTAATATCGGGAAAAATGAACTGATTAGCCTCACTCCCTCCACCCCCTCCCATACAATGTGACACAATTTCACAACTTTTCAAAAATTCGATTTTAAAGAAATTGATTTTTCTCCGAAACCATTTCAGCTATTGGCTTGAAAATTAGGTAATAGTATAACGATATAAATATCATTAATCTAAAAAAATATTGAATTGATCCTCTTACTCGTGGTAGAAGGAGTAAGAGGATCAATTCAATACAAATGCACAATTTCCAAAAATGCATTTATTCGGTTTGCATTGCAACTAGCAAAGCTAAATGAACCAATTTTTGTCACAATTAATTATTATTATTACAATTGCAACTAATTTTCGTAAAACTATCAACTTTACCTTACTCCTTCTACCCCCTCCCATACAAATTTTATAAAATTTCGGAATTTCAATTAAACTAGTTTTCTTCAAAACCGTCAAAGCTATCAACTTTAAAATTTGAGAAAAGTATACTATTTTAAATATAATTGATGTCAAAAAATTTGGTTTTGATTCGGATATTGCTTCTACCCCCTCCCATACAAATGTAGAATTTTGGTAAATGCATTTAACCGGTTTTCATAGAAATTAGAAGAATTAGAAACTTGAAATTTTGCCATACAAATTTTTGAATTGGAAGTTCAAGAAAAGTTTTTCTCCTTCGAACATATGAGAGCTATCAACTTTAAAATTGTAACAAAGCAATGTGATTAAAATGTTGATAAGCAGATTCAAAATCATCCAAAATCTCCCACTTTCTCTGCCACCTCCAATACAAATATCATAAATTCAGACAAAAATTTTTCAATTTCCTCGAAAATTGTGAAAGCAAAAAACTTTAAATTCAGCATGAAATATTTTATATACTACGTTCAATGTTACCTACAAAAATTACAAACCTCCCCCTTTTACCACCTCCCAAACAAAAGGTAAGTAAGTTTTTCATGTAGAGTATCATATGATCAATCATAATTATGTTATGTTTTTATATGAACTAATGCGTGACATAAAATTTATTTGAAATTATGATATTTTAAGTCAAATCGAAAAAAAAAATTTTGGCAGGAAAGTGTATCGGCCGGGAATCGAACTCGAGCCGAACGCGCCTCAGGCGAGCATTTTTCCACTGAAACACTGATGCTGACGTACTTATCTCGCCAAAATTTAGCCATCTACTTAATGCGAGTCGCGCGACTTTTTGCTTATTATTATGGATAAATAAAATTTGACACTCGAAACAAATTAGAAATCAAGAAATACAGAGTGCTACACTTTGTTTTCAATTAATTTTACGTTCGTGGGTATACCGGCTTTTTGCTTGTAATTTTAATAAAGATCATTAATCCGATGTAGAAGTGAGAGCGGCCCTATCAAGTTGGTTTTCGATTACGAGTTCACGCATGTTTACTTATGTTTTATAAACTTTAAAACTGAAATATGTACGTATATATATATGTATTGATTTTTGATGTAGTAAGTTGAAGTCAAACTCCAGGAGGGGTTAGATGCTGGATTTGCGCCACCATGCACCCTTGATTTATACGTCTGATAATACTGAGAAAATTTGTATTGATTTTACTGACATATACTCCAATAATGCCTTTGAGTTGACGACTCAATTAAAACGGTAAATATCAATCCGTAGATATTAGGAACAAGCTTAGTTCAGCGCTCAGGTCAAACATTAGAAAACGAAAATCTTACTGACTAGAGTCAAAAGTTGTTCAATATATGAAAACTTCAACGAATTCTGTGAGTTTTTCTGAGTACTCTCTATGGCAATATCAGTCCAGTTCCCGATTATTGTAGCCATGAACTTATGCTATTGTTTTACTTTATCTTGTCTTCAATGGTTTTACAGTTTAAATCAGGATTTCGCCTCCTGACCTTCAGGTTTCTTAAAAATTTACTTGTTATTATGAAAGGGTTGTTTGCCCTTCGCAAAATCCTCTGTCTACGAATTTTTATTTTCGCATACGATATGCCCACGCACGTATTTAATGATTTTTTTGATTCCATATTAATCAAAACTATCTTCCAATACATAGCAATCAGTTCCAAAAACTTTGAAAATTAAAATTATTTTCTCTTAAAATGATAAAAATGAAGTAGTTTGCTTCAACCCAAAAATTCTTAAATCATATTTGGAAATTATTAAAACTTACTACCGAAATCCTGAGCGATGGTCGCAGAATGCTTATTTCAATTTTCGGTCGTAATAATCGGCCCACCAGACAAGCTGTGCAAGCTAAGATGGGCTCTGCAAAAGCTATGTTCATGTTCTTATTGAAAAACCCGATATATTCTATTCTACTTGATTTTAGACCAAACTGCTTAAATTTTCTTCATCATCTACTTCACAAAATTTTCTTCGATGTTGCAACTGTGACTATCCTGGATGGATCATTAGATCCATCTTTTCTGACAAAATTATTTTTTTAAACAAACAACAATACTTAGAATAATGTAACCAAAACTAAAAATATAAAAATAAAATATCATATTTTCATTAAAGCCAAATTTCGGAAATTTCGTTTTATTAGCACAACTGCGAAATCATAAACTACAGCAACTGTGTGGAATTTTTTGACTGTGGCGAAGAGTCCAGCCCTCCAAACATCGCGAAAATGAGTTAATTCTGCTAAAGTATGAACATATATGTACTCTACTCGCTATCGTTATATGTACTCGTTCTCGTACTCGTTTTGGAAAAACATCGATTTGTTGGAGGTAGAGTCTAAATTTATTGTTAACCATTTCTGATTAATGTTAACAACCCATTCAAGAAAAATCCAGTCTGGTTAGATTATACTTAACCAAGCTACAATAGTATACTCTAAAAAGTCGCAAAGAAATAATAAATTTAGCTGCTTAAGAACCTAATTTCATAACTTTTCAATAATATCACTTATTTTACAATTTGTAAAATTTTCAAAATTATACACAGGATATCTAGGCGTAAATTCATTCCGTTGAATAGGATTTTCGGCTCCTCCGTCGACCTGTACTCGCTGTATAATGATCGATTCCTCATAAGATGGTGGAGCTGTAAATTAAAAATATAAATATTTCTTTTAGAAACTATAGGAAAAAAAAACTTACGAATATTATAATTATTAGGTACAGCCGAACCTCTTCGGCTCAAAACCCGAGTAACTACAGGCATGCTTTCTCTTCTATTATTGGATTGGATATTTGATATCGATGATTCTAGCTGTTGTTCCGTAATTTGTGCGGTTTGGAAAGATGATGTAGACGGCGCCAGACTAGATATTTCTTCATTTTCACTAATCAAAGGAACCGTACCAATTGTAATCGGACATATCAGAAACAGATTTCTATGGCCTCCCGGAGTAATGGCTTCCACCTGGATCTCATAATTGATTTGAATAATTTTCGAATGATAAATACTGGTCGGGGGTAGAGGAGGAATTTCTAGTTTTTCTTCAAATCTCCAGTATGATTCGCTTTGTGGCTGGCTGCATTTCTTAGTGATCAAATGGACTATTTCTTCTTTGAAATTATTCATCGGTTTATCGGCACGATATGAAATTGCTTGTTTCAAGGAAAATCTTAAATCTGCAATTTTGAAATCACTTGAATTATTAATTTCAATTTCGATGGGAATTTTTTGTCCTGGAACGAATCCTGTTTGAGATAGACGTAATTTTATATGAAGCTGTTGTGAGGTACAAAATCCACACCAAAATATTTTTGTTGTTTCGATTTCAGCTGGCATCTAGGAAACAAAAATGCAATGAAATGATGATATGTTGCGTTTCGGTAATAATAGAATATCTTACCTTTAATAGTGGTGAATCGTAATTTAAATCCACTGATTTTAGGACAGTGAAGCCTACACTATAAGTTTGATTAAACTTCCATGCTTGTTCCAATATTACTTTTGCCACATATCGAATATATCCATGAGTTCCTTCAAAGGATGACGGTACAAGCGATGGCAAGGCACATGCAAAGTTATATGTATGAACTCCAGGTAATAATTCTGTAGGAATTGCTGAAAATTAAAATTAAATTCATAGATAAGGTACTTCTTGCTAATGCAGTAAAGCCGATTTAACTTACCTTTATCGGATCCGACTAGATATGTTTTTGCTGCAAGGTATTCCTCTTCTCCAGTAAATCGAGACGACCGAGGTTTCTTCTTTCTCGTACTTCCTACAGTATCGGCTGCTCTATGTGGATCAGTAAATTTAATCGAAGCATTTCCACATACTTCAATTGCAATTCCTGAAATTTTTTGAAAAAGATTCCAATTCGGATAATTTTTTCCATCCTCAGAGACAAATTTATATGAAAATCTAGAAGTTGTATCGTATTCCAAACGCAAGATAGAATTCAAACTTTATTTTTTATTACGTTTCTTTTTATTGAATTTATTAAATTTCCATATTAAATGCGTGATTTATTTACCTCGAATCTTTTTCGGTTTTGTAAATGTTATTTCAACTTTCCCTGTAATCACTTCTCCACTAAAATAAACTCCGTAATCGTTTTGATAAAATTTAATATTCACTGTTGGCGGCATTATTTATTCGAATAATTATTCAAAAACTGAAGAAAAACTTTGCATTCTACAAAATTATGAAACTACTGAGCATTTGTCGTACTTAACACTGTTTGAGAATAATTTTTTTTTTGTTTCGCTAAAGAAAGATTAGCCATATCATCATGGGTGTTATCTTTAGATAGTAATTTATCACTCAAATCGAAATACTCGCATAAATATTTGCCATATATACAAATTTCATTATCTGCTGAATTCGAGTTATTCATTATTTTGTTTTGATAAATTTAATTGAAGTTATTTTTGTTTTGACAGTAAATGAGATAAGTTAATTTTGATTGTCATCTTTTAATATGAGATCGAAATTTTAGTTTGTTTTCATTGTATTTTTGAATAAGTTATTTCCTTGTTTTTTTTTTGTAAAAGGTTTAGTTAAATAAAAAAAATTTCGAAAAAGGACGGTACTGAAAATTTTAAGCAACGTGAAAACCAAAGCCCGCTGGAGATATAGTAGAAGCCAAATTCTCCATCTATTTTGCATTTGCCTCGCTATCTCTAAGAAAAGAGGACGCCGATTTGGAGCACATTTCTTCGATAGCCTCGGTAATCTGGTAAATGCGGAAGCCAGAATCCTTCAATCCTTCAGAGTTCTGATTGGTTCAAGGAGAAGGAGTCTTTTCTGAGATTCTGTGGCATCCCAATGGACTAGCTTATGGTCTTTGTGTGCTTGGATTTGAGTCTCGGCAGCGATCTCTTCCGACCTAACCTATAGTACCTCGTACCACTGAAGATATTACTTTTTCGTTCCCCCATGCATGAATTAAAAATTTTATTTTTCGTTTTAGTTCCGCATTGTACTAGACTGATATGTCTCGTTGTTATTTTGTTTGTTCCTCGACTCTTACTCATTTATTCTCTTTATCACATTTTAATACATTGTACAATCAGTTAAGGGAAGATAAAAGCTAGTGTTTATTTATTTATTTATTTAGAATTCATCAACAAATGATTACTTACAAATTATACTACCATATATATTACATACAAAGATTACAGTGAAAACATCATATTGTTATTTTAACAAATCTGATTTTATCTGAGCATTATTAAGATTAAAATCAATGTTGCTATAATTAACGTTAAAAGCCCGTGAAATGGAAGTTGCCGGTTCGTGCTGGCCGTAATTAGTGCGATGGAATGGAATGTCGAGAAGTACGTAGTCTCTCAAAGATCGATGAGATATTTTGAAGGAGGAAGCTCCTAACAACGGCGGGGAGTCTATCTCACCAGAAATTAATTTTACTGCTACTACAGCACTAAAATTTAATCGCCTATGTTCGAGTGACTCCAACGAAAGAAGTTGAAGTCGTTCTTGATAAGGAGGAAGACATATCGGATGTGGGCAGGGAAGAGCAAATCTTAAAATTCTTTGCTGTGCAGACTCTGTCCTATTGATATGAATATCATAGTACGGAGGGCAGGCATATTCAAGAATTGAACGAACAAAAGCAAAATGAAGTATCTTTGTAATGTAAGGGTCGTTAAAGTCCTTACACCATCGTTTTGCAAAGCCCCAAATGGATAACTACAAACGACATGGTCGTCGAAGGTAAATTTATCATTGAATAGTACACCTAAATCGCGTACTTGGCTTAATTTTTATAAAGCAATTCCCTCTAAAACATAGATAAATTCGAATGGATTGTTTTTCCTGGAGAAAGATGCCATGGTGCACTTTCCAACATTCAAAGGCATACAGTTTAAGGTTCTTTTTCTACAATGACACTACAGCCCAAATCGGGCCTTGGCTCCTGACCTTCAGGTTTCTTAACATTTTTCATTATTTATTGTTATTTATTCGCACAACCTTCTATCCCCGAATTTGTCATTTTCGTAGATCGAGGTGATCAAGGTATACCCAAAGCAGGCAGTGTGCTGGAATTATGCGTCAACCGAGATTTGAACTCAAGGCCTTCGCATTGTAGACCAACACGCCACCCACTAGGCTACACCCTAGCTATATATATAATACAGTTTAAGGTACATCAGTCAAAAAATAGCTTTATGTCATTTTGCAAAAGTAGATAATCATTCGTACAGGTAATAGTACGAAATATTTTTGCATCACCAGCATACAAAAGAATGTTTGAGTTGGAGATGACCGAACTCACGTCATTAATAAATAAAGTAAACAGAAGTGGACCAAGATGGCTACCCTGAGGTACACCAGAAGTGTTAGTAATAATCGATAAGACAGCATCTCGAAATTGTACTCGTTGGGTTCGATTAGAAAGATAGGAATTGATCCACGTAGTAAAAAGAGCAGGAAATCCGAGTGAGCGAAGCTTGTCCATTAGTAAGTTGTAATTAATTGTATCAAAGGCCTTTCTAATATCTGTATATATACAGTCAACTTGTTTGTCTGCTTCAATCGCTGGAATCACAAAATTTGAAAATTCCAGCAGGTCTGTTGTTGTGGACCTACCTTTGGTGAATCCCTGTTGGTTTGGGCTAATTATTGATTTGCAATGAAAGTACTTTACGTCACAGATAATTGCCTCAAATAATTTTGAAACACTAGACAGCCTAGCTATAGGCCGGTAATTACATACGTCGTTCCTTTTGCCTTTCTTCTTCCAAGGGAGTTTCTGGAAGGATGAGTCGATGAACGTTTTTGTTGAAACAGTGAAAACTATGAGTTGCTAACAAGATGAAAACTGGCAATTCATTCCATAGACTTGTGGCGGCTTATAGTTCCACTCTACTAACCGATGTGGGGATATAGCTCGGTGATCAGCACGGCCGCTTCGCAACTCTAGATCCCCAGGTTCAATTCTAACTAAGGGGTATCCCATTAAGACCTCCTTCTTAGAAATTCAAAAAAAAATCTAGTGTTTATCTGAAAAGCTCTGATGTTATTATTTTATTAAAGAGAATATCCGTCAAACGCTGCACGACCGTCACAAAAAAATGGGGATAAATTCAAAATAGGCGGTCTTAATGGGACTTCCAAAGAACTACCTATTTTGAATTTTAAAAAAGCCACAGTGATTATTTGAAAAGCTCTGATGTTTATACTCTAGATGAAATCTGAGAGTATTATAAGTTTGCTCTAAGGTTTGTAATGCCAAAAAATAAGTCTTGGAAAAAAAAATGGATGATACAGAAGTTAATATTATCACTCAAGAATCTCAAAACCGGATGTCGGTCTGTCCGTCCGTCCGTCCGTCCGTCTGTTCGCTTTCTAGCTAGAGAACGCGTTGAGCTAGATAGTTCAAATTTTGAACACGTCGTTTTTAACAAAAAAGTAAGGTCAAGTTCGTGAACGGGCCAAATCGCTCTACCCCTTCTACCACCTCCCATACAAAATGACACAATTGCACAATTTGACAATAAACGGATTTGCTCGAAAAGTGTAAAGGCTATTGGCCTGACATTTTGAATATGTTATTTTTATGATAATATCAATCTACCGTATAAAAATTATGCGTGTCCTTCTCCTCCTTCTACCACCTCCCACACAAACTGTACTTGTCATGAATTACCCTAAGCCAATTTACTCAGTGTGTATAAAATTTAGCCGGCTGAAATTGTGCACCAAACATTTATTTAAAATTGTTAGTAAGACTAAAAAAATTAGACGATTAGCTTTTCCCCTTCTACTCCCTCCCATACAAAATAACACAATTTCGCAATTTGACAATAAATGGATTTAATCGAAAAGTATAGACGCTATTAGTCTGAATTTTGGGATATATTACTTCCATAATGATATAAATCTACAGTAGAAAAATTATCTGCGTCCTCCCTCTCCTTCCACCCACTCCCATACAAACTACACTTTTTCATGAAATGCTCTAAGACAATTTTCTCAGAACGTATAATATTTATCGAGCTCTTATTTTGTAATAAATACTTAATTAGTATTATCACTAAGATCAGAAAAAAAATATTTGATTAGCTTCACCCCTTCTACCCCCTCCCATACAATATGACACAGTTTCACAACTTCACAAAAAATCTATTTTCTTGAAAAGTATGAATGTTACTGGTCTAAAATTTAAGAAATGTCAATTTTATGATATTTTTAGCTATTTCTGAAAAAATGACTAAAATCCCTCCATTCTTTCTACCACCTCCCATACAAACTGCACATTTTCACTAAATCTCACACACTAATTTTCTCAGTTCCTATTCAATTTTTGGAGTAAGCATTTTGTATAAAACATTTTTATAGCTACTTTAGCATGATGGGGAAAAAATTAGTTCAATGCTATCACCCCTTCTAACACTCCCCATACAAAATTTCTTGGGATCACAAAAAATTCTATTTCATCTAGAGTATCGTAAGATTGCGCTTTACGCGCAATCGCAGCCCTGTTATGTTTTTATTTAAATAAAAAGTGTAGACATCAATCAATCAATTTTTTGTTAATACCCGCTATAGGGGCATACGACAGAAACGGTTCTCTTCCACAATGTGCGATCCTGAGCATCGGCCTTTAGTTATTGCATGAAACAGAATATCTGATAAACACTACACAGCCGACACAAACCTCCATGATATTCCCTCAACTTAGGCTTTATTTACACAATTCTTTCTGGCGAGTTTGTCATAATAGGCCTGGAGCGAAACGTAACACAGCGCAGTAGCTGATTGGTCAAAGGCTTGATGTTTAAGTGATTTAAGACTGTCAATATTTCACTGTACGCAATGGTAAAGACTAAGCTAGGGTGTAGCCTAGTAGGTAGTGTGTAGGTCTTATAATGCGAAGGTCGTGAGTTCAAATCTCGGTCGGCGCAATATATAATTCCAGCACATTGTCTGCTTGGATATACCTTGGTCACCTCGATCTACGAAAATGAAAGATTTGCGATGGGCTAACAATCCTTCCACAATAAATAATGAAAAATGTTAAGGAACCTGAATGTCAGGAAGCCAAGGTCCGATTTGAGCTGTAGCGCCATTGTGGAATGGTTAAGACTACCAATTAATTCATATGCGTGCAGCTTGCCGAGTATTCCCGCGATAGTTGAAAAGAGGAGAGATGGGAGTAGTCAGAACCAAGCTATGATTTCGGGGCTCCTACTCAAGTGTATTGTTCTCAAAACTAAGACAAGTTTTGGCCTATCCCGTGGCTTAAAATACTTTTTTCTTCTTAGGTCATTTGAAAGCATCAAGATCAACATCCAAAATATGTTTAGTACAAAATTCCAGATCAATATATACTTCTTTCCCCCTTTCAGGAGGCTACGAGAGATCGCCCTTCACACGAAGCTGCGAGTTTTTGACCCATACGTCAAATCCGTGTTATTATGTGGTTTTACTACGTAGAAAGTGACCGTTCGACTTACCAAAAAACTGCAAACTTTTAGTGAACCATTGCCTTCGACGCATTTTAGGAATATTCTGGCCAGAAGTAATTTCCAACGACGATCTTTGGAGTACAACTGGACAGACTAAAATAAGCATTGAAATTTAAAGGCGGAAGTGGTAGTGGATCGGTCACACTTTGAGGAAACCAGAGCAAAACATCGCCAAATTGGCTCTGGATTATAATCCTCAAAGAAGACGCCAGGTTGGTCGACCACGTAAGACATGGAAGCGAGCAGTTGAGCAGGAGGCCGGAGGAATAAACAAGTCCTGGCAACAGCTAAAGGTCGATGCCCAGGATCGCACCTTGTGGCAGAGAGTTGTTACTGTTCTATGCTCCTATAGGTAGTCTTAACAGGAATTTGAGTGATTGATTGATATACTCGTATTACGCACACCGGCTTTATTTTATGAAATAGTGCAGTTTGTATGGGAGGTGGTGGAAGGAGCAGAGGGATTCGAATATTTTTTATATCATAGCACACATTTATAATAAAAATAATATAATCTAAATTTCAAATTTTTAGCTTTATAGTTTCCAAGAAAATGTGAGTACTGAACATTTTTGAAAACAAGTCATTTTGTATGGGAGGGGTTGAACGGATGAAGTGATTTGGCCATTTCCCGAGCTTGACCTTACTTTTTCATTAAAAACTATGTGTTCAAGTTTCGAACTTTCTCATTCAACGCGTTCGCAAGCTAGAAAACGATCAGACGGACATCCGGTTTTGAAGTTTTCGATCTTTATACTCCGAGCCTTATTTATTAGCTTTAGAAGCTTTAGAGGAAACTTTGAATACCCTCAGATTCAATCTAGCATATAAACAGAATGTGAATGATGATTTCTTATGAGTCTTTCAGGTAATACATGTATTAGCTTTCTCAAAATGACTCGTAATAATTCAATCTTTAACTGTAGATGAAGATGTAGAAGGTGATCAAAAAAATTTTGAGCATCTTAGGGTTTTATTGATCTTTCAAATCTTTGTCAATTTGAAATTTAGTACTTTTCAGACTTAAATTAAAGGTATTCCTATTTCTTTCTTTTTTTAAGGCACAAGTATAGCTAACGAAAGCACTCTTTAATTTCATGCACAGTTATGCCGGTTTAGAAAATGACTAAATGTTAGTGTTGTATGAATTTAGGGGTGGGAAACGAAAATGACGATGAACATTATTTTTAATGCACTGCAGACTAAAGTTACAAGGAAACATACTAGCATTGTCTGCTAGTTCCAAAGTCTGAATATTCGGGAAGTAAATGACTGTATATATGTATTTAACTGTACGTCTAAGTATAGGTTTGACGGTATACTACTTGGCGAGTTTCCATTGACGAGAATTTCGGGGAAAAGTATAAAATGAAGTTCCTCACTACATTTATCATGGATGTCGTGATAGTAAATGCTGAGTACTCAGATACGTACCTGTTCTCTGAAAATTTGTTCGTTGAAATTTTTCTTTCCCTTTTGTGTGGCATGTAGTTACTTAACAATGGAACGAAATTTGCCATTTACATAATAAATTAAATAAAGCAAATTGAATAAGGTGTAGCCTAGTGGATAGTGTGTTGAACTTGCAATGCGAAGGTCGTGAGCTCAAATCCCGATTGACGTTATATACAATTTCAGCACACTGCCTACTTGGATATATCTTGTTTACCTCAATCTTCGAAAATGAAAAATTCATAGATAGAGGGTTGTGCGAACGGCTATCAACACTTCCATAATAAGCAGTGAAAAAAAATGTTAAGAAACCTGAAGGTCAGGAGGCCAATGCCCGATTTGGGCTGCAGTGCCATAGTAGAAAATTGACTTCAACAACAAGAATTCATATGAAACCTAAATTATGCTACCAGTGGCGGCTTGCCATATGAGGCAGGTGAGGCACTGCCTCACGAAAACAAATCAAAATAACAATAATTCTCCAGTGAATTCGGCTGCAAGTTTCGATACTAACTGTGAAGTTAATTCTTTGTGGAAGAACTTAAATGACTGACCTCTAGCCAGTGCTCCCGTTTTTGGAGATTTGTCTCTCAAATTTAGCGATATCTGACTCGTGGGATACATTAAATGACTTTTTCTTAACATTCTGGTCTTAGTTCAATTAATTAGCACAGCCGCTAACACAATGGTTTAAATAAAGAAATTTCTGGCTACATGACTATGGTGACAATTTCAGTATAGATTATAACGAATCTGTGGGGAGAACAAAAAAGTGCTGCCTTAAAGAAAGCTTCGGACTTATTTCGTTGAAGACAAACCAATTCGAAAGAAAATTACCCAAAACAAAATAAAAAATTTCTAATGGTCATTTAAAACTTATACATAAATAAGGAAAATCTTTTTTTTATAAATTACTCGAAACATAATTAAGTAGATTTCAAATTCATCATATTATGAATTAAATTTTTTGAAAACCACAACCAACCGTCCCTTGAAGCCCAAGGTATTCTGACTAAGCTGTGTTATTCTATTTAATCTGCCTCAATCCTACAGCATAACACTAGACCCCACAGTATGCAACCATCAATTAGTATTGTTTTTGTTTATTGCAGCAATTGAATCTTTCGAAATCTGGTACTCGGTCGGAAGTTGAAAATCATAAACAGGATATCTCGGCATGAAATCATTACGTTGAATTGAGTGCTCTTCATCTTCGTCGACCTGTGCTCGCGCCATATTAACTGATTCTTCGTATGACGGTGGAGCTAGAAATTTAAATTAAATATTATAAATAAAAATCAATTTTGGTAAATCGCGAGAAAAAAACCTACGAATATTGAAATTTGATGTCGCTGGCTCCCGATTAAAAAGCGGATCTATTACTGGCAAACCATTGGCACCAAAATTAGCTTTGGTTTGGGAATAGGATGAATTCGGTTCGGATCGTAGCACACTAGTTGTTCCTTGATTTGGTGTTTGTACTAGCAAACTGCTAGTCATGAACGGCACCGTTCCAATTGTAATCGGACACGTTACAAAAGGGTTTATATGAGTACCAGGTATAACAGCTTCGACTTTAATATCGTATTGAATTTGAATTACTTTCGAATGAAGAAGACTCGTTGGTGGTACGGCCGGAATTATTAGATTCTCTTCAATTTTAGTATTACTTTTGGGATTAACATGTCCAGTTTGCTTGCATACTAGCTCAAGTATTTCTTCTCTTGTATTGCTTGTGGGCTTATCGGCACGATACGTGATGATTTTTCGCAAATATAGTCTTAGCGAGGAAATTTCTATATTACTGGCATTGTTTATTTCCGTTCGGATTGGAATCAATTGTCCCGGAACAAATCCTGTCTGTGGTATACTTGCTTTTAAATGAAGCGGGCTCGAAGTGCATACTCCACACCAGAATTTTTTTATGACTTCATCTTCAGCTGGGATCTGTAATAAACAATTGGATTAAAACGAATTAAGTATTCAAATATTTAATGGTCGAGCATTACCCTCATAAGTGGCGAATCGTAGTTTAAGTCAACCGCTTTAAGGACAGTAAATCCCACGGTATAGGTTTGATCGAATTTCCAGGGACGATCCAAAACTACCTTCGCAACATATCGAATATGTCCGTGGGTTCCTTCAAACGAAGAAGGAAGCAGTGCCGGAAGAGCACACGCGAAATTATATGAGTGAATTCCTGGCAGTATTTCAGTTGGTGATGCTAGAAAAGTGTAAGAGAATGAATTATGTATTTTAAGAAAAGTAATTAAAATAATACCATTATCTGATCCAACTAAATAAGTCGTAGCTGATAGGTAATCTTCTCTTCCTGTAAAATTCCTTCTTCGGCGTCTTCTTCTATTTCCAACTCTACGTACACAGGTGCGTCGCTCATACCATCGAGCTTTGGCGTAACCGCATATTTTGATTGCAATACCTACATAAATAAATGGTTTCATTAGTTTAATTATATTCTGTTTACTTGACGACAATCTAATAACATTTATGAACAAAATATCCCAACTACAATATGATTAGAATTGTTTCGATTTGTTGGCGCATAAATTAATAAAAACTTTATTTAAATTTTTATAATTAGGGTGACAATAATATTTAATAAACTTTTAAAAATTAAAAACATAAATTAATGAATAATTGATCCATTTTCAATGATTGGTAAAATAAGTTACCTTAGGGATAACAACGTTATTTTTTTTTAGATTTCTTGTCGATAAAAAAGATTACGACCTCGATGTTGGACTTAGAAATATGGCTGGGTTAATAAATCTGATCGACTTTTAAATTCTTTCATGAACTGAGATCAAACCTGCGTAAGCCAGGTTGGTTTCTATCTTTAGAAAGATAACATATTTTAGTACGAAAGGACCAAATATTTAAAATAATTTCTCAATAAAGAAAATAATTAATTATAATATTTTGGTAGATTAGTGTAATGAATTTTGAATTTATATATGATTTTTTTTTACAAATAGTAATGTTTATCGTGGATTTAATATTGCCAGGTATTAGAAAAATTTTACTTATTATTTGTGTAAGACGTTGCAGGCCAATTATCTTACCTTCTTGATATTTTCTTAAATTAAGACCCAGCTAAATACTTGACTTCTGTTAATTCTCCACTCGGAAGATCAGACCAATGCTTAATTTCCGGCTGCTTCCGAGTCTCCATCTCGACGTCAATCACATCAACTCTAAAAAAGTTGCAATGGCATTACGGAAGTGCCAATTGGTTCAGTCTTAAGCAATTTTATCATTCATTTGATTAGTCAATATGCTTCAACAGAGGTGTTGAGTATGTTTCTTTTGCAGTTAATGTGACCATCTTGTTGGGCATTAAACTTCTCATTCCCCAAAACTACAAGCTAATCAATCTAAAGCTTGGTTTAATGAAAAATGTTGTATTGCGATACGGGCTAGCTGCCATCTGAAGTTTATTGGATTAATTTCAAAAAAGAAAAGAATCTCTGTAAATCCAGCTTACGACGAGAAAAGTTTTTGCGTGACCAGAAACTGAGGCAAAAAAATTTTGAGATATCCTAAGGGCAACAAAAGTTTCTGACCTCTCCCTCGTTCCATCAGAGGTAGTTCTGTATCATCAATTCCATATTTAACAACATTGAGGTTATTATGGATCCTAACATGAAGGCAAACATCTTAGCGGCTCAATTTGCTACCAACTCTTCTTTACCACCAACGAACTCTAGCCTTCCAACGCATACTGCGCTAAATTCTTCCTTAGGACAAAACATTCGTCCGCGGAACGCATACTGAGTTCTTAAGAATCTAGATGCTAACAAATCCTCCGGTCCAGGTGGAATCCCTGCCCTCGTCCTTAAAAATTGCTGCGCTTTTCTTTGCAAAACCTCTATGTAAACTTTACCGTCTCTCCTTATCGTCCTCCACTATCCCATCTCCATGAAAGCTTGCAAATGTTCAGCCAATCCCAAAAAATGGAGTACGCATCAATCCCGCTAATTATCGCCCAATAGCAATAACCTCAATTCTGTCGAAGGTCATGGAAACAATCATCAACAATAGAGTAATCGAATATCTCAACATCAATTGACGACAAACAGTATGGATTCCACAAAAAACGTTCTACAGGAGACCTTTTAACCATCTTCATTGAACGTTGTAACAAAAGTATTCACCAGTTTGGTGAATCTTGCGTTTTCATTCTCGATATTTCCAAGGCTTTTTGACAGAGTATGGCACATCGCCTTTTTAATCAAACTTAAAGCTATTGGTTTGGACGACTACCTCAGTTCCTTGATTGAAGTTGTTTAACCAATCGTTCAATGCGTGTGGTTTTGGATGGTATGGTTTCCCTTTCTTATAAAATAACGCTGGTGTCCCTCAGGGTTCGGTTCTTTCTCCCAATCTTTTTCTAATATTTATTATTGACTTGCTATCTTCGACTTTCGATCCTATACATAGCTTCACAGATATCTTATCTTGGAACGATCATATATTTAACATCGCCAAGGAGGTATCTAAATGTTTGGGTTACCTAAAACGTTGCAAAAACTCCTTCACTGCTTCTGGGTTACTGAAAATTTATAAGGCTTACATTAGACCACGTCTTGAATTTTATTCCCGCCGGGAGATGAAAAACTTCTCTCTCGTATCTGAATAGTATCCAGTCACGGACCATTAAAATTATAGAAAATTTTGACCTCATTTTATCGCTCGATTTACTCGACCATAGATGAATTAGAAGCTCCCTATCCCGTTTGTGTTACTACTATAATTGAGATTATTCGGACGAAATCTCTAACCTCTTCTCCTCACGTATACGTTTACACCGCAATTCTCGAACTGCTTCACGTCCTCATAAGTATTCTCTCTACCATATTTTCGGTCGCACTGTCAAATTTCGTGATTCGTTTTTAAACCAGATTGTTCGCTCTCAGTATTCCCACATGACTACAACATTCAACAATTCAAAAGAAATATTCATAGCCATTTCCGTCTCTATCCCCTTAATTCCCAAAAACGAATATCCTTCCCTGTGCTTCAGTACAAAAAGGTAAACCCTCTAGTTCCGGTGTCACATAAGAAAAAGAGTTGCTTTTTGAACTTTATTAGAGCGTTCAATTTTAGGCTATATTCAGATTTTTGAGTATTATTTATGCGCAAAGAAGGTCAGTTATGAAGCTAATTCTTTAAATACTATGTGCACAGCTACATTTATCAAAATTATAACAAGTGGAGAAACTGTCATTAACTATTAATATTAATCTATTTTGATTGCTAAATAAGATCCGCTTTTTTTTATAACTGAGCCTATCTACTATCTGGAAAAATAAATTACGCATTTTTGTTTCAACTTTAAGCAAACTACGCCATTATTTATTACTATACCTATCCTCGGTCGCCCTGACAAATTTCGTGATTCGTTTTTAAAGCTGGACTGGTCGAATATGGAATTCGCTACCCATCTCAGTATTCCCAAAAGACTAGAACATTCAGCAATTTAAGAAAAGCTACTTTCTGCTCTATCCCCGAAATTTAAAAAAACCAAAATCCTTCCTACGCTCCAGTACAAATGGATAATCCGTCAAGATCCAGCGTTACGTAAAAGAAATAATAATAATAACTCACATTCCTATAATTTCAAATTTAGTTAATAAATCAAATTCACAATTGTTAATGAATCTTTTCATTTTTGGAAAATGATAAATAATATTTTTATCAAACACGAAAAAAAATTGATTACTTCAATCCATACTTGTTAATGAAATTCTTATACAAATTTATCATGACTAGCATAAAAAGAACATTGATCAAAGTACTCCCAGACCTTTTGTTACCCTTTAGTTGTTTCAAATCAACCCAATGAGCGTTATCTTTAATATCTACATACATATATTATTCATTTTTCTATATTCGGTACATTTTCTGTATGGTGTAATTGTTTAAACAGATTATTGTACAAAATTACTTTTTGGGATGGTCAAGAATAGTTCGTGCCTAGTACACTGTTCCAGTGAAATGAAATTTTTTTATGAAATTATATTAGGCAAAATGAAATTGTTCAATTGTACAACAGGAGGGCACAGTATCCATGACATAACCAACGACAATGGCCAACGTCTTATTAATTTCGCAAGCAGCAAAAATATCATAGTAAGCTCTACGTGCTTCCCACATCGCGATATTCACAAACGAACGTGGGCATCACCAGATGGTCACACCTTCAACCAAATAGACCACGTTCTTATTGAGAAAAGGGCTGCTTCCAGCATACTTGATGTACGAACTCTCCGCGTTGCGAATTGTGACTCTGATCACTATCTAGTCAGACCTAAGTATCGATGCAAAATAGCTTGTCGTGGGTATTCGAAAACGAGTAGAGCTCGCAAATTCAATGTCGACAAGTTTAACGACGAAACGGTGGCGCAGGCTTACATGCTAGCATGTAATAAACACCTGACACCAATATATGAAAATATCCAAAATATGCCAGTGGATAATGCGTGGATGAAAATACGAGACGGCATCAAATCCTCCGCGGAAGAGGTATTAGGATATCAAGCACGGCGAAAAAGTAATGATTGGTTCGACCAAGAATGTCGCGACGCAATAGATAGAAAGAACGAATCTTACAAAATTTTTACTGAACGACCAACACGAGCCAAAAAAGAAAGATATGACGAGCTTAGGCGATATGCGAAAAAGACCTGCAGACGAAAACAAAGGAAGTACCACAATGACAAGATACAAAAAATGGACGACGACATGAGAAAAAATAATACGCGAGACGCATACGCCATAGTAAAAGACTTGTAAAAGGGATATAAACCAAAAACCAGTCTCTGCAAAGACGCAGAGGGCAATATCATCAGCGACACAGAAGAAATCAAAAGGAGATGGGCTTCATACTTCGAACATCTTTTGAATCCCATCCCAGTAGCACCGATAACGACAGACAACATTTCAATTCAAGCCTCAACTGACGAAGATGAACCATCATCGACACTACCCACGCTTCCTGAAATCAAAGCAGCCCTATGTGACCAAAAACGAAACAAAGCGCCGGGAATTGACGAAATACCAGTTGAACTTCTGAAAAACGGTGGAAACTGTGTCGCTGAAATACTGCACAGCATGATATGCAAAATTTGGACAGAGGAAATCATACCCGATGACTGGCGAAAAAGCATTATATGTCCAATTTACAAGAAAGGAGACAAACTCTGCTGTGAGAACTACAGAGGTATATGATTGTTGTGTACGTCCTATAAAATACTGACAAAAATTATTGAACGTTGTCTTAAGCCCTATACTAATCAAATAATTGGCGAATACCAAGGCGGATTCAGAACCGGACGATCTACAACAGACCAGATATTCTCGGTGAAACAGGTGCTTGAGAAATGCTGGGAATATAACACAGACGTGCACCAAATATTCGTAGATTTTAAACAAGCATACGACAGTATCGACAGGAGCGTACTGTACCAAATCATGCTTGACTTTGGAATTCCTCCAAAACTAGTCCGACTAACAAGACTCACAATGACGAACACTGAATCCCAAGTGAGAATACAAACCCATTCCACAACCAGCTTTCGAACGGAATGTGGTTTAAAGCAGGGAGATGGTCTAGCTCCTATGCTTTTCAACTTGGCACTAGAGTATGTCGTCCGAAAAATCCCAGTCGACACCAACGGGACACTACTATTCAAGTCCACCCAACTAGTAGCATACGCTGACGACATTAACATTCTAGCAAGATCCTTCCCTAGTGCTAAGGAGGTATTTGTCAATCTTGACTCCGCCGCAAAAGAAGTCGGATTGCGCATTAATGAAAGCAAAACAAAAATAATGACGCAAACAAGAAGGAGAACGCCAATCAGACAAAACATAACAATTGCGGAATATAATTTGGAGAGTGTGGACAACTTCATATATCTTGGGGCTAATCTAGCAAAGGACGGTAATGAAACAGACGAAATCAAACGACGGATAATACTAGCAAATAAGACATATTATTCGGTACTTCCAATAATGAAATCCAAGAAAGTGCACAGGAACAATAAGCTGCGGATTTATAAAACTATTATACGACCTGTGCTCTGTTATGGCAGCGAGACGTGGACATTAACGCGAACTTCCGAAAAAACAGTTAACGCATTCGAAAGAAAGGTCCTCCGAAGAATTTTGGGACCTGTGAAGGAAGGAACGGAATGGCGAATAAGATACAACCATGAGTTGTATCAACTCTACGACGAGCCAGAAGCTTCAACGTTCATCAAGTTACGTAAACTGCAGTGGGCTGGCCATGTAGAGCGAATGGAAGACAGAAGAATCCCCAAACGTGCTCTTAAAGGCAAAGCGAGTGGTAACCGGCCAGTAGGCAAACCACGCAAGCGATGGGAAGACTCGGTTGATGAAGACAGCAAAGCCATTCTAAAAATTAGCAGCTGGAGGACGCGGTCTTTGGATCGAGACGATTGGAGGCCACGACTTCAGGAGGCCAGGGCCCGATTTGGGCTGTCGCGCCATTGATGATGATGAAAATGAAATTGTTCAGATTTTGCATACACTTCAATTTCTTTTCACTTATTAATGGTGCTAAAATTAATAACCGGGCATTTTATACAACCCTCTAATAGCGTTAGAGATTTACTTTATTATTTTAATAATAAAGTATTGTAATCGACTTGGAAAAAAAAAAAATTTGCTTCCCTGAAATTTTGTTTTTTCGCGTTTCATGACTAAAATAGCCTAGAAATGCAAAAAAAAAAATACGTCTGTACGCCGTCATTGCTACACTTGTGACTTGCATTTTCATCATACTCACGCCGTACGCCGTACTCCGTATTAACTCCCAAACCCTTCAAGATAGAAAATTCATTTTTGGGGGGATTGTAGATAGTTGTGGATCTCAGCGGATCCCATTTTGGGGGGTGTGCGGGTTCAGGGGGAGACGGGAGGAGCGCCTAAACCGAAAAATACGAATTCAAATATCTCAACCATGGTTACAGCTAGGAAGCTAAAAATCAACATACATACCTAGTCGTGCCATAAGTTCTGTCACACGTATATGGGCAATTTTTGTATAAATGAAAAAGAGTTTTTGACAAAGGAAAATATATTTTATTTTGGCATACTAATGGAAGTAAAATAAGCAACAAATTATTCAAAGTGGCCGCCTTTAGCCTTAACACAGCTCTTTAATCTGTTGGGCCAGTCATCGATAGCAGTACGCACTGTTTCTAGCGGAAAATTAGCTACTGCTTCTGTCAAAGATCGCTTAAGGCTCTCGATATTTGGGTGTCGTCTCGTGCACACCATGGACTCTAACTCCGCCCACAGTTTGTAGTCCAGGGGATTCAAATCTGGGCTCCCAGAAGGCCATTCCGTCGCCCTTATAAACTGTGGAATATTGGTTTCCAACCACGCTTGTGTGGTTCGAGCTTTGTGGGCTGGCGCAGAATCTTGCTGGAAAACCCAATGTCGATTGTTGAATAGCGTAGAGTTCAGCGGCTTCACACATCTCTCCAGGATGTCCGTTTGATAATTTTTCGCTGCAGTTTTTACGCCTTTTTCGCAAAAATGAAGCTCGGTGACCCCTTCGTAGCTGACTCCCCACCATACCATGACTGATGCTTGATGTCCTCGTTGTACCCTAGTGGCAACTTCTCGGGCTTCTGCGGAGCTGTGGGCATACACCTTATCATTTTGGCGGTTGAAATGTTCCTCCACCGTAAAAATTTTTTCATCGGTAAATAAAATTTCTCGATGTTTGTTGTTGCCGTACCGCCGAAGGAGCTCTTTCGATCTGGTGCTCCTAATTTGCTTCAACTGCTCAGTCAGCAAATGTCCCGTTGATCGTCGAAAGGCACTCATCCCGAGGTCAGATTTTATGATGCGAGACATACTTCGGGTGGAGATGTTCATCTCTCGAGCCATGATTCGTTGTTTACGAAGCGGATTTCGACGAATTCGACTCTCGACCGCTTTGATGGCAGCAGAAGAACGTACATCACGCGGACGTCCAGAACGAGGTCGATCTTCAATAGTCTGGATCGCGTTATATCTCTGGATCGCACGATACACAAATCTTTGCGTTATTTTTAACGGGCACAACAACTTGAAAATTTCACTCGCGGATTTTCCACACTTATGTAGTGCAATCACTGCAGTTCGGTTTTCTATTACACCCCATTCCATCTTCACACGTTAACGAACACACTTTAAATGACCATCAACTGTCAACAACATTATGACGTTTATAAAACTGGCCGATATTGAAATGTCACTCATAAAATAAAGTTGTTGCCAATGTGAGAAATTATGTGACAGAACTTATGGCAGGACTAGGTATAGAGGAGTTTATAGGACAACTTTTGAAAATAATTTAATTTTTTTATCCATTGGGGTGCAAAAAGGGGGGGCTAAGAACCAATTATCGTCCGAATTTTTTTTTCAAATGATTATATCTTCGAAATTACTTACCATAAAAAATTGATATTTTGAAACCAGCAAGATAACGTATAGATCTACTAGAATTAGTTTAGATAGAATTGTAAGGGTCAGGGGGGGGGGGGGTGCAAAGAAAAATACTTAAAAATGAATATCTCAACTGTCTCTTAAGCTATGTAATTGAAACTTGAAACGTACACTAAACTTTAATAGCGAAATTTGAAAAAAATATAAAATGTGGACATAATAGTAGTGGGGGGAAATGGGGAGCATTTCGAAAATGGCGCACTTTCCAAAATTACAAATCGGTATATCTCAAAATTGAGTACAGATATCAAATCAAAAATTTGTCAGATTGTATAACTATTAAGTTTTTAATCTTGGTAAAAAATTTAAGTTGGGGGTGTAAAGGGAGGGAGATGGAAAGCAAAAATGTTGAATATTTTGAGTGATTTTTTTATGGCTGTGGTAAAAGATACAAAGTTTTAATTTTGCACGTCAACATATCTAATTGATGTACACAGAAAAAAATAGTAATTTGTTCCAAAACTGTTATGCATCGAAGTGGGGGTCTAACGTGCACAAGGTGTTTCATGTGCAATGAAAAAAACACATAAACTGAAGATTTTTGAATGAAATTTTTAGATAGAAACTTGAAAATTTGCAAAATGTATTTAAAAAATTTTCTTAAGAGTTTGAAATATTAACTGGTTGAATATCTTTAAAACTTCTACTCCCTCCCATACAAATTTATTTTTTCGACCATTTTTAAGAAATCAATTATCACCTAACTATTAAAAGCTATCAATTTGAAATTTTGCACAAAAACTTACAAAAATAGTTGAAATAAAATTATGTCAAAAGTTTTGAAATCGCACTTGCCCTTCTACGCCCCCTCCCCACACAAAAGTATGATTTCGACCAATTTAATTAAATCAACTGATAACCAACAAATGAAAAGCTACAAACTTGAAATTTTGTACAAGCACCTTACAAGAGAAAGGAAATAAAATTGCGTCACAAATTTTACGATTCTCCTACCTCCTCTTACCCCCCCTCCCATACAAATGTTTGGTTTCGTGAATTTAAAATACACCGAATCCAATGAAAATTCTATGGAACTTCGTCTATCAAACTGACATTCTATACAGAGAATATTTGACTTGGTTCAAGCAATCAATTAGAATACTATTAACATCCACCCACCCTTACTATCACCCCTCATGAAAACTCAAACTTCCATAAATAAACGAACGAAATATGGAGCTTTTGAACGTTTCCGCAAAGTGTTAAATTGGAAACTGCTCTGCCCAAGAAGCCCCTTCCTCTTAGTCTTCCCTAAACACTGTAACCTGCATATTGACTTTCCACGCATGCGCATTTTGTCCCAAAAATAATAAAGTTTCGCCCGACTTGTTGGCAGTTTATTTGTTTATATTTATACTCTAGATGAAATCTGAGAGTATTATAAGTTTGCTCTAAGGTTTGTAACGCTAAGAAATAAGGCTTGGAGAAAAAAATGAATGGTACAGAAGTTAATGCTATCACTCAAAAACCTCAAAACCGTCTGTCCGTCTGTCCGTCTGTCCGTCTGTCCGTCTGTCCGTCTGTCCGTCTGTCCGTCTGTCCGTCTGTCCGTCTGTCCGTCTGTCCGTCCGTCCGTCCGTCCGTCCGTCTGTGCGCTCTCTAGCTTGAGAACGCGTTGAGCTAGATTGTTCAAATTTTTTACACGTTCTTTTTGACAAAAACGGGCCAAATCGCTCCACCCCTTCTACCCCTTCCCATACAAAATGACACAATTGCGCAATTTGACAATTAAAGGATTTGCTCAAAAAGTATAAAAACTATTGACCTGAAATTTGGAATATATTACTTTTATGATAATATCAATCTACCGTAAAAAAATTATGCGTGTCCTCCCCCTCCTTCTACCACCTCCCATACAAACTGTACTTGTCATAAATTACTCTAAGCCAATTTACTCAGTGCGTATACAATTTAGCGCGCTGAAATTGTGCACCAAATATTTATTTAAAATTGTTAGTATGGCGAAAAAAAATTAGACGATTAGCTTCACCCCTTCTACCCCCTCCCATACAAAATGACGCAAATTCGCAATTCAACAATAAATTAATTTACTCGAAAAGTGTAAAAGCTATTAGTCTGAGTTTTGGGATATATTACTTCCATAATGATTTAAATCTACTGTAGAAAACTTACTTGCGTCCTCCCTCTCCTTCCACCCCTCCCATACAAACTACACTTTTTCATGAAATGCTCTAAGACGATTTTCTCAGAACATATAACATTTATAGAGCTCACATTTTGTAATAAATACTTAATAAGTATTATCACTAAGATCAGAAAAAAATATTTGATTAGCTTCAGTGCTTCTACCCCCTCCCATACAATATGACACAGTTTCACAACTTCACAAAAAATCGATTTTCTTGAAAAGTATGAATGGCACTAATCTGAAATTTAAGAGTTGTCAATTTTATAATATTCCTAGCTATTTCTGAAAAAATCACTAAAATCCCCCCACTCTCTCTACCACCTCCCATACAAACTGCACATTTTCACTAAATCTAACTCACTAATTTTCTCAGTCCCCATTCAATTTTTGGAGTAAGCATTTTGTATAAAACATTCTTATAGCTACTTTAGCATGATGGGGAAAAAATTATTTCAATGCTATCACCCCTTCTAACACTCCCCATCCAAAATTTCTTGGGATGACATCTAGAGTATCGTAGCCCTGCTATGTTTTTCTTTCGTACTAATATTAAATTCTTTAGATTAATTTTTAGGTTGCCAATTCAAATAAGTATCTACTGATGTTATAAGTACTTCGTCGTATTGTTGGAGAAAGGAGTAGAGGCATTCTAATAATTTTCATAAAGAAAACTAAAATTAGCATCAAAATATTATATTTTTGCACAATAGCTCTCAAACTTTTTAATTTTGTTGTGAAAATGTATCATTTTGATAGGTGAGAGGTAGAAATAGTAGAGCGGTTAATTCTGGTAAGGAGTCAGTATGTGATATCTCTAAAAACTGAGAACCACTCATCGATTTTTACCACCTCAGAGATTTGCCGCATACACAAAATTTAAGTTATGAACAAAAATAATAAATAAAATCTAACATTTCTAGCTCAGCTGACTCGCAAGCTAGATAGCAAGCAAAAGGACGAAAAGAAAATTCCTTTCGTTTCAAAAATAATAAGTCATAATAAAAAAACCTATAACCTCTAATGATAATTTCATTATTTTTGAATGAGGTAAAATTGTAATGTTTTTTTTTCATACTTGAAACATAAGTATTATGAAATCTGAGAGTATTAAAAGTTTACCGTGAAGTTTGTAACGCTACGAATTAATGCTCATAGAAACAAATGAATGACGCAACTATCTAGCTCAAGAACACATTGAGCTAGAAAGTTCAAATTTTTTATACACAACAATTAATAAAGGTTAAGTTCGTGAACGGGTGAAATTGCTTCACCCCTTCTAATTCATCCCATATAAAATGATACATTTTTAAAATTTTACAATAATTACATTTTATTAGAAACTATTAATTTGAAATATATTATTTTAATGATAATTGTGATCTATGATACAAAATTCATTAGATCCTTCCACACTATTTTACGAAATAGTGGGTAGCGTGTTGGTCTTCAATGCGAAGAACGTGAGTTCAAATCCCCAACAATGTAATATAATTGCAGCGCACTGCCTGCTTGGATATACATAGGTCACATCTATTTACGAAAATGAAAAATTCCTATATGGATGGTTTTGCGAAGGGCTAACAACCCTTCCACAATAAGTAATAAGAAAAAATTTGAAAGAATCTGAAAGTCAGGCGGATAACGCCCGATTAGGGCTGTAGTGCCATTGTAGAAAAGAATAAAATTTTGTGAGCACGCAAAATATTTATTGAGCACTAATTGCATGCTAACTATTTAATTAGCATTATTAGGAAGATCAAAAAAATTTGATCGATTGGCATTAATTCCTCTACCTCCTCACATATAATATGAAAAAATTTCACAACTTTACAATGAATCAATTTTCTTGATTTGCAATTTAGAATTTGTTTATAGTTATTTCTGGACAAAAAAATCCCTTGACTCCTTTTACCACCTCTTGCACAAACTGCACACTCAATGCCGTCACCCTTTCTACCACCTTTCAAACAAAATTCATCCAAAGTATCACATTATTCAGCTTTGCACAATCGGAGTTTTCTCACATAAAATACACACCTCGAACTTTTTTAGCTTTTGAAAATATTATTTCAACTTTTCCCGAAACAACTTGTCCACTAAAATAAACACTTTTCTCATTCTGATCAAATTTAATGTTAATGACTGGATGCATTTTGTTTTATTATAATAACCTTTAACTGAATATTCTTTATTGTATTTTTTTTACTATTTTTCCATCCTGGTATAATTTTTGGCCAATGCTCAATGAGTTACTGAGAATTCTGCCCAAAATATTTCTACTAATAATAACGATGCAAATATATTACTCAAAGTTTTTCTGTTATCTCTTAGATTTTACCTTCGAGTACGATATTGATTACCTACCATCGGATATTATCATTTTTTAGAACACTCGCATATTGAATAGCGAACTACCGAACGTATGTTGAATGTTGTTTCGGATAGCAGAATCGGAATGTTAAAAAATATCATATCGAAAGTTACAACCTTCTACGTTTGAGCTTAAAGTTTCTATATTTAAATTTCATGCTTGGATATTTGAGTCATTGAAAACTAAAGTAGATCAAGTTTACAAGAAAAAAATGTTTGTTACAGATGTTAATGGTGTATACTTTCAGAGTTATAGTGACCCAAGTCCCTGCTACTGCTATAACATGGAAGCAATGAAAAGATCAATATCCTGTAAATTGCAGTATTCTAAGTGTTTTTTTAATATTAACCATGATTATCTCAAAACTACAATCTATGGGCTTAAATCACTTTAGCTGTGAGTGCGTCATTTTACGATATTATGATAGAAAACCTGAACTCAAATATCAATCCTGACCCAGACCGCGTCCCATTTCAGTTCATAGTTTATCTTATATCGTCTTTATTTAGTCAAGAACGGAAAGTAAAATTTTGTTCTGAATTTTTACCAAGATGGCGTTTTCATTGAATTATCTTCAATGAAAACGGCTTTTTGGTAATTTCGAATACAAAAATATGCGAATAGCTTAAAGTAGTTATACTACTGACAAATTGCAGGAGAAAGGAACCATGTTATTATCTGGATGGCCAGGAACTGATTTCAAAAAAATTGATTTGGAAAATTCGATGTACTTTTAAATGTTTATAAAATCTAATTGATTGCAGAATTAATAAATATTATTATTATTGTTATTATTGTTATTATTATTATTATTTTTTCTATTTTTTTTTGCCTCGCAATAAATCAATATTTATACTAATAAGGAAAGAGGGCCGAAAAAATTTCATTTACATGCAAAGAATTTAAAATCAAAATCAAGCTTTTCCAGTAATAAAAGTAATTTCTAGAATGTAATATTATTAATAAATGCTTTGAAATTTGGAAAAAGTCTTAAGCCAGTGCAGTAATAAAAAAGTTGTGCAGGTGAAAAAATATATATCAGATATGTAAGTCGGAATTAAAATATATTTAAAATTTCCTAAAAGATATTTTTATTGAAATTCTGTGCTACAGTTAAATCAATGGCTAAAAAAGTTTTGGTATTTTCAGAATTTCAATTTCATTGAAGAAGTTCTTGCTAAGTTTGCGTGGACTACCGAAAATTAATTAAAATAGCATAAAAGGATATAATTGCATTTTTTCCCTAAAAAGTCAATTTTATATATTTTATAAATTATAAGTATCTAAATTAAAATATTTTTTCATTCTGCTTACAACTTCGTACTACAGAGATACGCACAAGTGTGAGGTGAAGCGTTGGAGAGCACTGCTCACCATATTATTAAATTAACTTTCTTATCGAGAAGGGACCGAAAAAAAGGGGGGGAGGGGGCTAAGAACAAATTCGATTTGGAGTCATTGGAATTGCTAAACGCATACAGCTCATATTTAGAACCTTTTAGGTAGTGTATTACCTTACTATTATTGACTTTGAAAGAGACAAATAATTGTAAGGAGAGAGTCAGGAGGAGCAAAGAAAAAACTTAGAAATTAATATCTCGACTATCTTTTAAGCAATATAATTGAAACTTGGAACATATATTAAGCTAAACTAGCGAAGTATGAGAAGAATATAACATTTCCACAAAATTGAAGTGCGTAAGTAGTTGAAATTTAGTCAGATTGCTGAGCTCCATGACTTATAATTTTGATAAATTTACTTTGAAGGGTGTATACGTAGAGAAATGATGCGCCAAAATGTCGAAATATTTAATCAATTTCTTTTAGGGTTCTGATAAAAGACACAAAGCTATCTACCGCAGGGGGGTCCATTCCCATACAACATTGCGGCCATTCTTAAGAAATCAGCTATCACCGAAAACTTTCAGGCTATCAACTTGAAATTTTTGAAGGTCTTTGTAATTGGTCATAGTTTTCCTGAAATTGAGGCATTTGTATCGGAGGTGGCAGAGGAAGTGGATTAAGATGGTTTCGAAACTGCTTATCATTATCCTTATCACCAAAATTTTGTCTTTTCAGCTTTACTAGTTTCAATGCAAATCGAAAATATGTGTTTTTCAAAATTGACATTTGTATGGGAGGGGGTAGAAGGAGAAAGGGGATCGGATCAATATTTCGTGATATCTATATCATAATACTTTGACCTAAATTTCAAGTCGATAGCTTAAATAGTTTGAAAGAAAAATCAATTTCTTAATATTTCGAAATTTCATGAAATTTGTGGAGGGGGTAGAAGGAGTGGGGGGATGTGGCCCAATCACGAACTTAAAGTTACTTTTTTGCTAAAAATGACAGACAAAATCTTTTAGCACTAAAGCTCAAAGCTTTCGAAAGTTATGCTGTAGACAGACGGACAGACGGTCACTCGGAATCGAGGTTTTTGAGCGACAACAAATATTTCTGCATCCTTGGCGGCTCTGTGCGAGCGTTATTTCTTAGCGTTACAAACGGTAAGGCAAACACAACATACTCTCAGATTTCATCTAGAGTATAAAAATTCGGTTGACAATTTGCTCTTAGCCCCCCTTTTTCGGACGCCAATGGATAAAAAAATTAAATTATTTTTAGAGTTTGTCCCATAGCCCTCTCTAAATCAGTGCGGATTTCCAGTTTCCTCTTTGCATTCGTAGTGAAGATAATAGCAAGTATAATCTTTGACTCTTTCCCTCCCCCCGCCTCCCCCATCCACCTGGTACTACCCAAAATTTAGATAATGGAGCTCAGTTACCCAATTACCGGTCTCAGAGAGATGAGTCCACATGTATGGCAGGACGGATTTTTTTTTTGCATTTTTAGGTTAATTTATTCATGAAATGGGAAAAAACAAAATTTCAAGGTTGCAATTTTTTTTTTTTTTTGTAGCATTCTTATTTATCAGGTTTTAGGAGTTTTTAGGTGAGCATCTTGGGCCATGTCACGTAACAGGTTTTGCACCTTTTATACACTTGTCCGGTTTGGCATCCTACCATCTTCAGAACATAGCAGGTTTTGCCGTTCTCGTTTTTTTTTTTTTTGATATTTCATCCTGGGTTTTGGTTCGTGGAGCAATTGAAAAACTAAATCCATTGATACCACAATTATTTTTGTTTGTTTGATTGACTTATCAGAGTTTGCATCTGGTCGACTCATTTAATATTATATATAATATATTATACTGATGTGACGAAATTTCCACTTAGTATCTGCAGGAATTTTGGTTTTGTTCAAGAAACCAATGATTTCTACGCAAATTAGACAAAAAAAAATCCACAAACTATTTCTAACAAAAATTTTATTGTAAAAAATATCTTATTTTTTAAAGTATATGTACAAAATTTTAACAATAATAACAGTAAGCAGTAAAATATTTTTTCATTTCTTTATTTTATAATAATTCTATATTATACTATATTATGTTACAATGGCACTACAGCCCAAGTCGGGCCTTGGCCCCCTGACTTTCAGGTTGCTTAACATTTTTGTTTCATTGTGGAAGGGTTGTTAGCCCTTCGAACAATCCTCCATCTACGAATTTTTTATGTTCGTAGATTGAGGTGGCCCAGGCATTGCTTGAGTATGCCTGGGCCACCTCAATCTACAGCGCGCTGAAATTATGCGTCGATCGGGATTTGAACTCACGACTTTCGTATTATAGACCAACACGCTGCCAACTAGGCTACACTCTAGCTTTTTATATTATACTACAATACATTAATTTTTTTTTTTTTGTGGTTAGTACCAAATTTTAAGCAATATTGTTTTAAATATCCAATATAAAACAAAACATCGTCTTCTCTGCGATCGAGGAGCTTATGTTTTACAAGATTGTGAATAATTTTCCGATGCCATTATCTCCAGAGTACCAGACCACAAAATGGCACAAAATTTACCATTTATACGTAGTAAATTAAGGTACTTAAAATTTACTTCAACTAAAAACCATACAAAGACTGAAATTGAATTATGCTACCATCGGTTATTGTTATTACGTGATGCAGCAATTAAATCTTCTGCAATTTCGAATTCAGCAGGTGCCGAAGGCTGAAAATTATATACGGGATACCTGGGCATGAAATCATTACGTTGAATTGAATGCTCTTCGTCTTCATCGACCCGAGCTCGTGCCATATTAACTGATTCTTCGTAAGATGGTGGAGCTAGAAATTCGAATTAAATATTACAAAAAACAATCAATTTTTCAAAGAGTTTACAAAACAAAAAACTTACGGATATTGAAATTCGGTGTTGTTGGCTCGCGATTATAAACTGGATCAATCACCGGCAAACTATGGGCTCCGCTACCACCAAAATCGGTTTTGGTTTGGAAATACAATGAAGTTGGTTCGGATCGTGGCTCTGTAATTGTAATTTGATTTGGTGTCTGTGCTAGCAGGCAGCTAGTCATCAATGGCACCGTTCCAATTGTAATCGGGCAAGTTACATATGGATTTAAATGTGTACCAGGAATAACAGCTTCGACTTTAATATCATATTGAATTTGAATGACTTTCGAATGGAAAAGGCTCGTTGGTGGTACGGCAGGAATTATTAGATTCTCTTCGATTTTAGTATTACTTTTGGGATTAGCATAACCAGTTTCCTTGCACACAAGATCAACAATTTCCTCCCTTGAATTAGCTGTAGGTGTATCGGCGCGATATATGATCACTTTTCGTAAATATAATCTTAGCGACGAAACTTTCATATTACTGGCATTGTTAATTTCCGTTCGGATTGGAATCATCTGTCCCGGAACAAATCCTGTCTGTGGAAGACATGCTTTTATATGCAGCGGTTTCGAAGTGCATATTCCACACCAGAATTTTTTAATAACTTCAACCTCAGCTGGAATCTGTAATAGTTAGTTTGATTAGTATTTCGAATAAAACAATCAATGATTAATAGTGTTTACGTACCCGTAAAAGTGGCGAATCGTAGTTTAAGTCAACCGCTTTAAGGACAGTAAATCCCACGGTGTAGGTTTGATCGAATTTCCAGGGACGATCCAAAACTACCTTCGCAACATATCGAATATGTCCGTGGGTTCCTTCAAATGAAGAAGGAAGCAGTGCCGGAAGAGCACACGCGAAATTATATGAGTGAATTCCTGGCAGTATTTCAGTTGGTGTTGCTAGAAAAGTATTAGCGATTAAAATGAAAATTTCTGATTTTGATTTATGGCTTAGATTATAATATCTTGTTTTGAAGTAAAACAAAAATAAAGGATTGTAATAAAAAAGGTTAAAATACAGGAAAATGTTACTTCAATAATTAATTTAACAGAAAGAATAAATTAGAAATATCTAGTTTTTTAGCAAAGCTCATATGAAGCACAATTACTATTTAGTTATATTACCATTATCGGATCCAACTAAATAACTCGTAGCTGACAGGTAATCTTCTTTTCCACTATAGTGGGATCTTCGATTTCTTGTTGTATTTCCAGCTGTGTGTACATGGCTGCGTCTCTCATTCCAATGAGCTTTGGCGTAACCGCATATTTTAATAGCAATACCTAAACAATTTTTTTTATTATTATTTTGGTTAATGTTTTTTAAACTTTTTTATAATTGTTTTATGACTCATAAGCGTTAACCTCATTACCATATAAATTTATGTATGGCACTTAACTAGTGATAACATTTTTATTCTATCATCGGTAATCTTAAGGAATTACAGTCCCAAATCGGATAGAAAATAGTTTTGCTTTTAATTTTTCAAGTGAAAAACTCACAGATAAATCTTTTAAAGTGGAAGAGTCTACTCAAAATACAATTTATTACAGAAAGATATAATCCTTCGTCACCTGAACATCAAGACTATGAAATGCATTGCCGATTAACCTATTCCCATAAAATTACAATATTCAGTGTTTCAAGGTTAACATCCCCTCCAGAAACTTCCTTGTAATCCCATCACCGCTCACCTACCCTATACCAACTTGAATGTGCATCCAATGCATTAAAGGGTGACCCCTAAGTTATATTCGGGGCAATAAAAAAAAAGTCAAAGAAGAGAGTAAGTATTTCCGTCAAGTTACGGCCGTAACTATTGGTTCTTAGTTAATCTCGGCACATGCCCCATGCAGCTACTGAATGTGCTTATATACATCGACTGGAATTAATTTCTTATTGTCGCAAAAATTAAAACTATACTGTGAACACTGATACTTCAGAAGTATAAAGAAAAACTAGTTTATATTATTTTTTAATAACACCAAGCTGAACTTAGGGAAGGGATATAAGCCAAAAACCAGTCTCTGCAAAGACGCAGAGGGCAATATCATCAGCGACACAGAAGAAATCAAAAGGAGATGGGCTTCATACTTTGAACATCTTTTGAATCCCACTCCATTAGCACCGATCACAACAGACAACATTTCAATTGAAGCCTCAACTAACGAAGATGAACCATCATCGACACTACCCACGCTTGCTGAAATCAAAGCAGCCCTATGTGACCAAAAACTAAACAAAGCGCCGGGAATTGACGAAATACCAGTTGAACTTCTGAAAAACGGTGGAAATTGTGTCGCTAAAATACTGCACAACATTATATGCAAAATTTGGACAGAGGAAATCATACCCGACGATTGGCGAAAAAGTATTATATGTCCAATTTACAATAAAGGAGACAAACTCCGCTGTGAAAATTACAGAGGAATATCATTGTTGTGTACGTCCTATAAAATACTGACAAAAAAAATTTAACGTCGTCTTAAGCCCTATACTAATCAAATATTTGGCGAATACCAAGGCGGATTCAGAACCGGACGATCTACAACAGACCAGATATTCTCGGTGAAACAGGTGCTTGAGAAATGCTGGGAATATAACACAGACATGCACTAAATCTTCGTAGATTCTAGACAAGCATACGACAGTATCCACAGGAGCGTACTGTACCAAATCATGCTTGACTTTAGAATTCTTCCAAAACTAGTCCGACTAACAAGACTCACAATGACGAACACTGAATCCCAAGTGAGAATACAAACCGATTCCACAACCAGCTTTCGAACGGAATGTGGTTTAAAGCAGAGAGATGGTCTAGCCCCCATGCTTTTCAACTTGGCACTAGAGTATGTCTTCCGAAAAATCCCAGTCGACACCAACGGGAAACTACTATTTAAGTCCACCCAACTAGTAGCATACGCTGACGACATTAACATCCTATCAAGATCCGTCCCTAGTGCTAAGGAGGTATTTGTCAATCTTGGCCGCAAAAGAAGTCGGGTTGCGCATTAACGAAAAAAAAACAAAAGTAATGACGCAAACAAGAAGGAGAGCGCCTATCAGACAAAACATAACTATTGCGGAATATAATTTGGAGAATGTGGACAATTTCATATATCTTGGGGCTAATCTAACATAGAACGGTAATGAAACAGACGAAATCAAACGACGGATAATATTAGCAAATAAGACGTATTATTCAGTACTTCCAATAATGATATCCAAGAAAGTGCACAGGAACAATAAACTGCGGATATATAAAACTATTGTACGACCTGTGCTCTGTTATGGCAGCGAGATATGGACATTAACACGAACTTCCGAAAAAACAGTTAACGCATTTGAAAGAAAGGTCCTCCGAAGAATTTTGGGACCTGTGAATGAAGGAACGTAATGGCGAATAAGATACAACCAAGAGTTGTATCAACTCTACGACGAGCCAGAAGCTTCAACGTCCATCAAGCTACGTAAACTGCAGTGAGCTGGCCATGTAGAGCGAATGGAAGACAGAAGAATCCCCAAACGTGCTCTGAAAGGCAAAGCGAGTGCTCTGAAAGGCAAAGCCATCTTAAAAACTAGCAGCTGGAGGACGCGGTCTTTGGATCGAGTCGATTGGAGGCGACGACTTCAGGAGGCCAAGGCCCGATTTGGGCTGTCGCGCCATTGACGATGACGACAAAGCTGAACTTAGGGGTTACCATTCAATACTATAGCGTACAATCCAGTGGTGTTAGAAAGGGATAAAATAAAATGAAATTTAAAAAACATACAGTTAATTGAGTAAGGATGTACAGAAGAAAATAAGTCAGTGAGTGTTGCCTTTAAATTGCACAATGCAATAATATCTAGGAATTACATTGCAAAGTCTAGAAGAAATTAGATCACAAAGAAGCGCTTTGGATGCGCTATTTTTTTATTCCAATATTTGAAAAATACAACAGTGGGAGTACCGTAGCATACAAACTATTTCAGATGAAATTTTTACTGTACGGAATGATTAAGGCAAGCTTTTGTGTAAATTTAGCTTGATCGGTTAGATGAGCAAAATATCTCCCCTAGAATACACTAAGAATCATCTTGATTTGTTGATGAAGATTTTATTGAAAAATAAAATTGCTTAACTCATTCTCCAGTGCTCATAGAAATAAAATTATTTCCTTTAATACCTTGTGCATTAGATTCTTATCGTAATATAGAGAAACTACCATCAACTATCAAAATAGACATTAATTCTTTTTGATAAAAAACGCAATTATTTAATTAAAATATAATAGAAAAAAAAGTAATATTTTATTTTCATAATGTTCATCATTCACTAAATTCAAACTTTTCGCACACTTCCCCAATAATCGAAAAAAAATTCAATAAATTCAAATTTAGGTTATAAAAAAACAGTCCACAATTGTTAATTAATCTTTTCATTTTTGAAAAATGATTACATTTTTCTCACACACAAACAAAAAATTAATTACTTAGCTCCGTACGTGTATGATATAACTCTTATATGACTTTATTATGGATGATTACAAGATCTGGTATTTTGTAGTCTATTTAATGCTTTTATATAGATAATTCGCAGAAATTAAAAAAAAAATACACACCTCGAACTTTTTTAACTTTTGAAAATGATATTTCAACTTTTCCCGAAACAACTTGTCCACTAAAGTACACTCCATTTTCATTCTGATCAAATTTTATGTTAATTGTTGGATGCATTTTGATTTATTATGATAATATTTAAATAAAAATATTATACTACGATTTTTTTTATTATTATTCAGTCCTTGAATAGTTTCTGCTCAGTTATTAGCGTGTTACTGAGAAATTTGCAAAAAGTATGCCGATAAAATAACTTTTCTAGTGCAAATGTATTACTCATAATTTTTTTGTTATCTCTTAGATTATAAATACAAGTAAGATATTGACTACCTGTACGCAATTTATCTTATCGCGTCTAGATTTTTGGAGATTAGTTGCTAAAATATGTTTTTTTCGGTAAATGCTTGACGTCGATTTTGAGCTACATATTTATTTAGTCAAGGTCGTAAAGGAAAATATTGTATTGAATTTGAATTGATTAATCTATGGGTAAATGAACGCTTAGAGCTTCTGTTTTTTTTAATTGACCCACTATTTAAATTTTTTTTTTTAATATTCTGCACACACCTACAGCTTATGCATTACTTTAGATAGAAATGTACTGAAAGAAAAACGAAAGAAGTAAGCTGATTTTTCATAAAATAAAAGTCACTACTTTTGGCGAAAGTTATTACTTTGAGTATATTTCCTAGCACACAATATCTGGCGCGCAATATTCAGCCCGGTCTACCAAACTCATTCATTGTTTTTCAGTTCACTCTCATTGATTTGTTTTGAAATATTCGTAACAATATTCAAAAATTCCATTTTTTAACCACTTTCCATACAAAAGTCATAAGGCACATACTTTCCGAAGCAATAAACTCTTTCCCATTTAAAGTAATGCAATCATAGTTCTGTTGTATACAAGTTTTGTATTGTTTCGAGTATTTATGATTTCATTCTAACAAATTCCAAATTTTCGGAGGATGCTCCAATTTTGTCTTGGATGCCCGTGGATGCGGTACCGTCGTAACATTTTAGCACTTTTGTAAAGAGTGTTTATGCTCTAGATTGAATCTGAGAGTATTATAAATTTGCTCTAAAGTTTGAGACGCTAAGAAATACTGCTCACACAAAAGCGCCAACGGTACAGATATATTTGCTGTCGCTTAAAAAATTCGAAACCTGATGTCTGTCTGGCCGGCCGTCTGCTCACTATTTAGCTTAAGAAAGTATTGAGTTAGTTAACGAACCAAATCGCTCAATCTCTTCTACATCCTTCCATACAAAATAACACAGTTTCATATCTTTATTGTTACCCAGGTTGTAGTCTAGTGCGTAGCGTATTGGTCTACAATGTGAAGGTCGTGAGTTCAAATCCCGGTCGACACATAATTCCAGCCCACTGCTTGCTTGGATATACCTTGGTTACCTCAATCTACGAAAATGAAAAATTCGTAGATAGAGGGTTGTGCGAAAAGCTAACAACCCTACTACAATAAGCAATGAAAATGTTAGGGAACTTGAAGCTCAGGAGGCCAAGGCCCGATTTGGGCTGTAGTGCAATTGTAGAAGTATAGTAGAAGACAGCTTTAAGTGCTACGTACTGATCTCAAATTTCAACTTACAATTTATTTTCAATTTTCATGATAAATATATTTATTTCTTTAAAAAAAATTGAAACCACCACACTTCTCCTACCACCTCCCACCTCCCACACAAATTGCACAATTTCATTAACTACAATTGACCGCCTTTTTCCCTACCTATAACACAATATGTATGATGCTCAAATTCTGTACTACGTATTTTGGTACCAATTGTTGTGATATGAGAAGAAATTAGTTTGATGGCACCTCCCCTTTTTTTTATCACCTCCCATACAAAATGACATAATTTTTCAACTTTATATTAAGTCAATTTTCTTGGAAAATATCAATGCTAGTGTTCTGAAATGTTAAAGTTGAAATTTTTTCAGTGATATTATTTAGTTTTTTTTAAGCAAATTGAAATTCTTCTACTCCTTCTACCCTACAAACGCCATTTCGTCATCAATTTTCACTGTACCTATCAAAGTTATGAAGCTCATATATAGGTATAATACAAAAGCATTTTGGTAGTAATTATAGTTAGATGTAAAAAAAAATCGATCCCGACATCTCTTCAATCACCTCCCACATAAAACGACACAATTTCACAACTTTATACGATAGTATGATTTTCTTGGAAAATATGAAAGCTACTGATCTGAAAATTAAATTCATTTCCATATCAATTTTAAATACTTCTATAAATATCCCCCAATCATTTCTGCCCCTTCACATATAAAAGTCGCAGTTCAGTTAAAAGTTTTCACAACAATGGTGCTCTATGTTATTTAAAACGTAATATTCTTTTAAAATTAGGTTTCTGATATGAACGGAAATTCAACGTCTAAAGTCACAAAAACTTTCATTCCATCTAGAGTACCGCTTGATTGGGATTTTCCCGCAATCGTTGTTCTATTCAAAAAATAATAAAAAATATAACAAAATTATGATTGGGAAGAATAAAATAACATTAATTTGTTTTTTGAATTAATTCTCATTTAAAATAAAAACATTTTTATAAGATTAATATAATTTTCAATATTTTGGTGGGAACAAAAATATTTATATACAAAGCTCAGATGTAGCCTTATGGGTTGTGTGTTGGTCTACAATGCAAAGGTCCTGAGTTCCAATCCAGATCGACGTATAATTCCAGCGCGCTACCTGCTTGGGTATACACTAGTCACCTCAATCTACGAAAATGAAAAAATCTTAGATGGATGTTTGTGGCAGCTGTACGGCGCATATTACGTCACTGCCCCTCTCACTTAGTACCTTCGACCCAGACCTTGATACCCAAATCGTTCCTACTCCTGAGCCCAGAACCGACAGCCTTCTCTACTGTACACAATATGAAACAGGTCCTCATTTCAGACGACCCATCTCAAAAATAAACCCCTTATATGAAACTGTTGAAAACAATAAAAACCACATTTTGCGATTTTCAAATAATTTACATAAATTATTAAAGAAAAAAAAATAAAGAAAAACAAACAAACAAACATTGAGTTTTTCTGATATTGAAACAATTTGTATCAACTAATATCATTGATGTCTTGCACCCTCCTATTAACATTTTTGTTATAATTGACGAGGAGCATATTGTTAGCCCTAGTGAGAAGGAGCTTTGTTTTGATTTTAATAAAGCAGATTTTTCTCGGTTGGACTACCTTATATCTAATTTCAACTTTACTGAAATTCTTGACAATCCGGATTTTGAAGGTGCCGTAGTTGAGTTTTATTATGTTCTGTATCAATTTTTTGTTGCTACAGTTCCTTTTACCTATCGCAGGAACATCTCATCGTCGTACCCTTGGTATACTAGCGAGTTGCGCGTAATTCGCAATGCTCGTAATGCTGCCTGGAATAGGTATACTAAGACGAAGAATGATACTGATTTTTGTCTGTATGAGGAATATTATGACCTTTTTTATTATTATTCTGAATATCTAATTAAAATGCAGTCGGATATTATTAGAGATCCCCGGGAGTTTTGGAAATTTGTTAATAGTAAGCGTAAATCAGATGGTTATCCAGCTTCTTTTCAATTCCTGGGCAACGATAGTAATGATCAATTTACTATTTGTAATTTTTTCGCCACATTCTTCAGTGGATCTTTTACTAGTAGTAGCTTTTTCCCTGATATGGCGTATTTTAATGACTTTAGAGATACTACTTCGACTTCTTTGTCTGATTTACCAATTTTCTATAATGATATAGTCAATCACATCTCCCGCCTTAAAGATGTGTCTTCTCCTGGCCCAGATGGTGTTCCTGCTGTTGTCCTTAAGCGTTGTTGTCTCTCTCTTGCTGAACCACTCTCTCATCTCTTTCAAAGATCCTTAAGAACGGGGATTTTTCCAAATGTTTGGAAGTCGTCCTTCATCATACCTACTCACAAGAGCGGTGCAAAATCTGCTGTTGAAAATTATCGGCCAATAGCTAAACTGTCGGCTATTCCTAAACTGTCTGAGTCTATAGTGTATGAATGCATGTCTTTTCACTGTAAATCAATAATTTCGAGTAAACAACATGGTTTTGTTAGGAATAGATCTACTGTTACTAATCTGATGGAGTTTACGAATAAATCCATTTTGGCTATTGAGGATGGTAAGCAGGTGGATTGTGTATACACTGATTTTAGTAAGGCCTTTGATAAATTGCCCCATTTAATAATTTTGTTAAAACTAAGATTGTTGGGTTTTCCGACATGGTTTATAAATTGGATTGAGTCTTATCTATTTAATAGAACTTACCAAGTTATCTTTCGTGATTGTACGTCTAAGCCATTTACTGCGCATTCTGGGGTCCCTCAAGGAAGTCATTTGGGACCACTTCTATTCATCCTGGCCATTAATGATGTAGCCTCTGTTTTTAAATTTTCGGAAGTACTCATCTATGCTGATGACATTAAAATCTTTAGATCTATTAGTTCTAACTCAGACAATCTTCTTCAGGAGGATTTGTTTAATTTTAGTAACTGGTGTCGCAATAATGGCCTTCGATTGAATTTGGATAAATGTCATGTAATGTCATTTACTCGAAAATTCTTACCGTTTGAAGTAACTTACAGTCTCAATGACTGTATCTTAGATCGTGTTAATTCAGTTACTGACTTATGCGTTACATTTGACCAAAAGATTGATTTTCGTTTGCATATAAATAAGATTGTGCAAAAGGGTAATTCTATGCTGGGTTTCACTACTCGTTTATCCAAGGAATTTAACAATTCCTTTGTTAGGTTCAGTCTGTATAACACTTTTGTCAGATCTCATCTTGAGTATGCTTCTCAAGTTTGGTCTCCCTATTATGATGTGCATATTGGCAGAATTGAATCTATTCAGCACAAATTTGTGAGAATAGTTTTATGTCACTTCAATTGGAATGACAGAGTTCGTCTTCCTCCTTATATTGACCGGCTTCAGCTACTAAATATGTCATCACTCTCGAGACGACGTGAGGTTGCTGACGTAGTTTTTGCTCACCAACTACTCACTGGGGTGGTTGATTCGTCCTCACTTTTGGGTTTGATGCAATTTGCTGTTGGTCAATTTTTACCAAGGCATCCTAGATTGTTGCAGATTTGCTTTCACCGGACTAACTATGGTATGAGTGAACCGATTTCATGTCTTGCAAGAGAAGTTAACGAGAATATTGAGGTATTTGACTTCTCTTTAGATAAAGTATGTTTGAGACGTAGACTTAACGCTAGTTGACACCAATTTATGTCAAGTTTTGTCTATTTACTGTGATCTGTTATTAATGTGTTGGTGTAGGGATATTGATGTTTGTTTTGTCCCTTCACTAAATGATGAGCCAAAGGATAAAATGATTTCCATCTTTTATACTTGGAATCGATTTTATGGCATTTCCTTGCATTAAGGAATTCTGATAGTGATATAGTGATATCATTCTAGATTAAATAATATAAAAACATAATTATATTTTATAATAGGACTACGATTGCGCGTAAATCTCAATCATCTTAAGAAATTTTGTATGGCACGTGATAGAAGGGGTGACAGCACTGAACTAAATTTTACCACATAATGCCAGGCTAGCTATAAACATATTCTGTACGAAATTCAAGCTTCAAATATTGAATAAGTACTGAGAAAATTAGTGTATTAGATTTTGTTTTTATACAGTTTGTATGGGAGCTGGTAGAAGGAGTGAGCGATTTTTAGTGATTTTCAGAAATATCTATTAATATTATGGTATTAACATCTCTCAAATTTCAGACTAATAACATTCATACTTTTCAAGAAAGTCAATTTTTTATGAAGTTGAGAAATTCCGTCATCTTGTACGGGTGGGGGTAGAAGCAGTGTAGCTAATTAGTTAGTTTTTACGATTTTATAACAATGCTACTTTAATATTTAGTACAAAATTTCAGCTTTTACAGTCTCCAAGAAAATTTGATTATTGTAAATAATTAAAAATTAGTAATTTAGAATGGGAGAACATGAAAGGGGTGGAGCGATTTGGCTCGTTCACGAACTTAATCTTACTTTTTTGTCAAAAATTTCGTGTACTAAAATTTCGGGATCAAAGCGTTCTCAAGCTAGAGAGCGCACAGACGGACGGACGGACATCTGGTTTTGAGATTTTTGACCGACAACAAATATTTCTGTACCCTTGGCACCTCTATGCAAGCATTATTTCTTGGCATTACAAACTTTAGAGCAAACTTATTATACTCTCAGACTCCATCAATCAATAAATTATTACAAATAATTATAAATAAATGACATCAAACATGCAAAAGAGGCATAAAATGGTCTGCGCACATAACAGAGTTGCGTAGATATTTTTCCATACGCTCTTTGAAAAAATAAACAAATAAAAATAATTTTCAAATAAAACACTTTATTAATTTCTGAACCAATGAAATTATCTTTCTATTTCAGAAAATAATAATAAATATTTCAATCAGTCAACGGTTTAAATAATCTAATCATCTATAAAATAATAAAATGAAATTTTTTGAATTGATAAGATTCCAAGTTCAATACGCCTAACAAAACCTGTAAGAAGCTATGCTCAACTCAAATGACAAGTATCGGATATGACGTAAATCATGATTTTTGGTTTTAAATTCAACCAACTGTCTACTTAACGTTTAAATTTTTAAATATTTCTATAACTGGTAAAAGGTTTTTCCCCCCATTTTCAAAAATAACAATTGAGTCATACAAAATAAGATTTTATCGAGTACTCGACGTTTCAATTGAATTATTACTCTCAGAAAATGTTGATTCTTATCGCAATTTTTAAATGAATTATTAAGTAGTTAATTAGCGTATGACTAAGAGATACTTCGTCACGTGCTACATTTTATACAGCTAATAAATATCAGTTTAATCTGATACATAATAAAATAAGGAGTATGAATGAAAGGATTATGATCAATATATTTATACTCTAGATGAAATCTGAGAGTATTATAAGTTTGCTCTGGAGTGTGTAACGCCAAGAAATAAGGCTCGGAGAAAAAAATGATGAATACAGAAACTAATATTATCACTCAAAAATCTCAAAACCGGATGTCCGTCCGTCCGTCCGTCCGTCCGTCCGTTCGCTCTCTAGCTTGAGAACGCGTTGAGCTGGAAAGCTCAAATTTCGTACACATCGTTTTTGACAAAAAAGTAAGGTCAAGTTCGTTAACGGGCCAAATCGCTCCACCCCTTCTACCCCCTCCCATACAAAATGACACAAATGCGCAATTTGACAATAAGCGGATTTACTCGAAAAGTATAAAAGCTATTGGCCTGAAATTTGGAATATATTACTTTTATGATAATATAAATCTACCGTATAAAAATTATGTTTGTCCTCCCCCTCCTTCTACCACCTCCCATACAAACTGTACTTGTCATGAATTACTCTAAGCCAATTTACTCAGTGCGTATAAAATTTAGCAAGCTGAAATTCTGCACTTAATATTTATTTAAAATTGTTAGTAAGGGTAAAAAAAATTTGACGATTAGCTCCACCCCTTCTACCCCCTCCCATACAAAATGACACAATTTCCCAATTCGGCTATAAATGGATTTGCTCGAAAAGTATAAAAGCTATTAGTCTGAATTTCGGGATATATTACTTTCATAATAATTTCAATATACAGTATAAAAATTATTTTCCCATACAAACTACACTTTTTCATGAAATGCTCTAATCCGATTTTCTCAGAACATATAACATTTATCGAGCTCACATTTTGTAATAAATACTTATTTAGGATTATCACTAAGATTAGAGAAAATTATTTGATTAGCTTTACTGCTTCTACCCCCTCCCATACAATATGACACAGCTTCACAACTTCACAAAAAATCTATTTTCTTCAAAAGTATGAATTTTACTAGTCTTAAATTTAAGAGATGTCAATTTTATAATATTCTTAGTTATTTCTGAAAAAATCAATAAAATCCCCCCACTCTTTCTACCACCTCCCATACAAACTGCACATTTTCACTAAATCTAACACACTAATGTTCTCAGCTCCTATTCAATTATTGGAGTAAGCATTTTGTATAAAACATTTTTATAGTTACTTTGGCATGATAGGGAAAAAATTAGTTCAATGCTATTACCCCTTCTAACACTCCCCATACAAAATTTCTTGGGATCACAAAAAATTCTATTTCATCTAGAGTATCGTAAGATTGCGCTTTACGCGCTATCGTAAGATTGCGCTTTACGCGCAATCGTAGCCCTGTTATGTTTTAATTTTACTTTTATTGATAACGATTCGAGCAGCGCGTGAATTTTTTCCACGAAAATTACAAAACATGTAAAACCCGTAAATGCCGCTTAATTATTTCCTTCCAGACTACGAGTGCCATATTTTTGACCTCTTATCACAGAATTTACAATTTTAACATAAGTGGAATGAATTTAATCGATCTTCAGTGATTCATCGAATATGAATGAATCATCGTACATCAGTAAATCATCGTACTTGTAGAATGGATTAAAATACTGACTGGTAAATTACTGCCAATTGATGCGCTCTATTAGATCCTACCTACGATAAATTATTTAGCAATAAGCACAAGTTTAGTTACATAGCTATACGAAATAATAGGTATTTAGAAATATTTGTAATTTTGATATATGAGTACGAGATAGTAGCAAATCAGTACATCAGATTTGAGCCGGTATAGGCGGTATTTATTGATAAACGTAATTATTATTATCAGTATTAAAACACGATTGTTCAACTAGATTTTCTGTATCAGTAGATATTTTTGTATTCACTAAAACAACAAAAAGTGAATTATGATAACAAATCGAATACAAAAATAAAATTATATCGTTGTCGCTGGATTTCAAGAAACATATAAACCAGTGCACTTTATTATTTTCTAAGCTATTATATCGCTTATTTAGTCGAAATATTATCGCTAATTACATTGTTAACGCTGTCGATCACACGAACTTAATAGCTTCTGAATCACGAATATGATAAGCTCACATACATTGGCCCTTTTATACACCTCGTATCCATTCCAGATGTTTCTCTGCAGTTCCACATAGCGCATGTATGTTCTTGTGAGAAATTCAAAAATCATAAACCAGTTGAACAGTTGCAATATATTGAAATTTTCCTTTTGAGATGCCCTATGGAAAAATTCAGACTGGTCGTGACGGTCAATAATGCAAAAATTCCAATCCCGGTCACCGTACACTGCATGCGTTGAAAATATTTTCTAACGCGTTGCGACAACGCTCTTTCTACACTTTAAAATGGAAATTTTCATATAGTGAACTTCTCCATATTCTTTGTCCAGTCTACGTCCCCACATGAAGAGCTTTTGCTCGGTTCAAGCATATTCGTCTTTGTTCGTTCTTTAGTTAAGGAGGCTTGACTTGAAGATTTACCATTGAAATTGTATACCTTTCCTCGGGAACCGGTTAACCGGTCTTAATCATATTTTGTACACTTATTATTTTAGTGAAACTCATCAAAAAATCAAATTTTTGTTAAGACGCCCTAGGGACATAGGACAGAAACAGCTCTCTTCCACAAGGCGTGATCCTGATCATCGGCCTTAAGCTGTTGCCAGGACTTGTTTATTCCTCTGACCTCCTACTCAACTGCTCGCTTCCATGTGATACATGGTCGACCAACCCGAAGTCCAGAGCCTGTTTGGCAATGTTTCGCTCTGGTTTCCTCAAAGGGTGACCGATCCACTGCTATTTCCGCCTTTGAATCTCAATGCCTATTTTGGTCTGCATAGTTATACTCCAAAGTTCGTCACTTAGAGATCACTTCTGTCCAGAATATTCTTAGAACTCGTCGGAGGCATTGGTTCGCGAAAGCTAGCAGTTTCTTTCTTCGTGTGAAGGGAGATCTCTCTGATCCTCCAGAAAGGGGTGAGGATACCGAAGGCCTAACGAGTTTTATTTAGACGAGCCTCAATATACTTTTCAGCTCCGCCGTCCATGCGGACAATGCTTCCGAAATAACAAACATCTAATACCTCGTCCACATCGTGTCCGTTAAGAAAAATCGGTGGCTTGTGTTCGAACCCATGTGCTTCTGTTCGCTTTCTATCATTCAGTCCCCCATAACATCTGAAAATATTTGTTAGTAGCAGCCAGTACAACTGAAAAATATATATATCAGCTTCTCCACTCGTTACGGTCGTTCTCACTCCTCATCCCCTACCTTCCTAATCCCATTCCTCCCCTCCATGACTGTGTTTGTGCATTGCACATAAAGGCCGAAATTGCCTATAACACAAGTCATTCCGTAAAAAAAAAAAAAAATATACTTGGTTTTACGCACATTTATTTTTAGCCCCGTCCTTTTGCATTTAGAATGCAACGAGCGAACATTTGATTCTAAGTCCGAACGGTTATGTGCAAACAAACACACATCATCAGCATAATCAAGATGACTTAAAACGTTAAATAGTCTCCATTGAAGACCTTTACCTTCCCCACCTTCCAGTGCAGCTTTCAAGATGTCATTTATTACCACCAGAAACAAGGCTGGTAGTAGAATGCAGCCTTCTGTGACACCCAATCGCACAGGAAAGCTCTCGGACAGCTCTCCTCTATGTATGACCCGACTCCTTATATCTTCGTAGGATTCTTTAATCATAGCTATGGCGTTATCTGGAATACTTCTCCTACGCAAAGCAAAACTAGGAAAGAATTTCAAAAATATTAAGACTTCATTTTTTTTAAAAATTCCTCGTTTCAGTGTTTAGTCATAGCTGCTATCTGTCAAAAAAAATTCTTGATATCTTTTATTATTTTCAAGAAAATGGTAAATATCTGGAAAAAAATGTAAGATAAAAAACTTTTCAGCAGAGCAATAAAACTTATACAGTTTAGGTTCTCTGTCTTTTCAATGATTTTCTGTCCAAATTTCGATGGGTAGAAGCACACATATTGCATGCCCACTTTTTTAGGAAATGACTTATAATTATAGTAAATAAACTGCCAACAAGTCGGGGGAAACTTTATTATTCTTGGGACAAGTTGTGGATGCGTGGAAAGTCATTATGCAGGTTAGAGTGATTTTGGAAGACTAAGTGAAAGAGAGTTCTTAGGCAGGGCTGTTGTCAATTTAATAGTTAATTGCAGAAACCATCAATAGCTCCAGTACTTACATTGTAACCATAAAGTAAGGGCACTTTGTAAATAAAATTACTCTGGGGAATGATATTTAATTTTTTTTTTTTTTTACAAGGTAGGACTGTCCCTAATTATTATCCCAACAATCGGCGCGATATGTTAATCAGTTTGTTTACAGTAGCTGATTGAATGGGTACATCTCAGTACTCCACGGCGATTTTTACAATAGATAAACATATGGAACAAAGAATTTGTCTCAGATTTTGTGTTTCCAAGCCAATTTCGTATGCGGAATCGTTGCAAATGATAGAAAAAGCTTACGGTGATTCAGTACAATAAAAAACACGAGCTTTCAAGTAGTTCAATGCCTTTAAGGACGGTCGATAGATTCTTGAAGGAATTTTGTGAAAATTCGTTGCAACTTCATTTATGAAACTGACATTCTATACAGAGAATATTGGACGTGATTCAAATAAAAAATGAGTAGCATCCACTCACCCTTACTAGCACCGCACCCCTCCCCTCATAAAAACCCAAACTTGCATAAATAAACGAATGAAATACATTGTGACCATAAAGTACTGGGATATTGTAAATAAAACTACTTTGGGAATGATATTTCTTTTTTTTACTTTATTTATTTATTTTTTGGTAAGCAGGTAGAACTGTCCTTAATTATTATCCCAAAAATTAAGGCGGTCTATTAATCAGTTTAATTACAGCAGCTAGTTCAATGGGTACACCTCAAATTTGATATATCATTCCCCAGAGTAATTTTATTTACAAAACTCCGGTACTCTATGGTCACAATGTATAGATTATCTAAACTGGAGGTATTGATCGTATTCGCAATTAAGTGTTAGCCCTAGAACCCGCTTTCAGTTAATCTTCCCTAACCGCTCTAACCTGCATATTGACTTTCACCCGACTTGTTGGCAGGTTATTTATGTACATATTCATAATAACCCGATGAACATGGGTTAATTCTAGTCCATAGCATGTATTGTAAAATTATATATGTGTGAAGATCGTGAGTCAAAATTTCTGTCGAAACACAAATCCTGCACATTGCTTGCGTACATACTGCGTTATACAGAAATAAATGTTGAACGATTTCAGGAGATGAAGACTATATTTGTCCTGTAGCGCCATTTAAATAGAATACGTATTTATAATAACAGTGCTTAGATAATGTTTCATATTTTTTTCACAATAAATTTACTGCGCATAATTACTTTATATCGAAGACTGACCTCATCAATTATCTATAATTTCCTGGTAACACCCTCCATAGGAGCATAGACCAGAAACACTGCTCTCCGACAAGGCTAAGCAGTGTCCCTTAGTTAGCTTATTCAGTCTGGCCTCTTTTCAAACTGTTCCCTTTCTATGTGACTAAATTGTCGACCATCCCGATCTCTTCGTTAAGGGAGCTTGTTCGAAGATGTTTTGTATTAGTTTCCTCAATGTCCCACCAACCATCTGCCCCTTTTCCTTTTTTAATTTCAACACCTATATCATTCTGTCAGATGTTCGTCAAAGTTTATCGATGGAGATAACGTCTGGCCAGAATATTCCTTAAATGCTTCGGAGCTATTGGCTCACGAAACTTGCCACGTATCTAGTATAACCACATAACAACATGGATTTGACGCATTCTTCAATCACTCGCAGCTTCGTGCGAGCGAAGATCTTCCTGCAGAACCAACGAGCCATGTTTGAACGAGCCTCGTGCTAACTTCCAAGGAACAAAAATCGTCCACTTCTTCCGTTTTAAGTTATACTCGTTGCGTGAAAAAAATCGTACTTCTTTCACAATCGCTTTGATTCCAATACGATAAAAAAAGCAAAAAAAAAAACAATTTAATTAAAATTGACCAAAACCAAATATATTCCAAATATATTAACATTAATATTATTTTTTTATCATATGATAATGCCAGTGTTTCTTATCACATTAAAAATGAGTACCAAAAATAGATAAATGCTATAATTTGTATAAGACATATTGTAAAATGTCATTGTGTTATCACTTAAGTTTATAGGCCATCTGTCCACCATAAGCTGCAAACGTACTTTTATGTACGTACATACTCGAAATTTTTTAAGATTAACTTTTCCATCCATAATCAACACCACTATTCCCAGCCTGATTTGTATTTACCGGTTGGTCGGTAGATGGTGCTGTTGCAAAATTATAATAAACAGGATACTTTGGCACGAATGGTTCTACCTTAGCATGTTTGTCATCATCTTCATCGACGAATCCTTTTCCGCCCATTGCTTCTTCGTAAGACGGCGGAACTGAAATTTTTAAAATGTTATAAACTAATGGAAAGCGGAAATTGAAAAGGGCACTCACTACAAGAATTATATCCCGGTGGATTATCACCGTTTCCCTCATCCGATGATTGCTGTGCTGTTGGCTGCATTGTAATCACATTTGCCGGATTTGATGCACTTTCGTACAAGGGAACAGTTCCGATTGTAACAGGGCAGACAAGCTCCAGATTTGAATGGCATGAGGACATGTGTACGACAACATAAAACCAATAGCTAATGTCGATGATGCTGCATGTATTCAACGAACTCGGTGGAATCGAAGGCAACTCTATGCAATTTTCAAACTCTTTCTTACACAGTTTTAATACAGCACGGAGATTCTTTTCGACCAGTTTTGTCGTTTCCTTGCGAATATGACATTTCGGAGTCTGGCTCTTGAAAGTAACAACACGTTCCAATTTCACACGAACATTTATACAGTCTATTGTCGATTCGTTATCAACCAGAATAACAAATGGTACTTTTTGTCCCGGTGCATATCCCGCAAGAGGAATATTTACAGTCGTAGTTACGGATCCTGTTTCACAGCAGCCACAGCAAAATGTCTTAGATTTTTCCAAATGTATCGGCATCTAAGTTAGGGACATTTTTGGTGTAGAATTTGCGCAAAAAAAAAACAACAACAACTGCAGCGGATACCTTGTACTGGGAGTTCATATTTAAATCCAACGAAGATATGACCGTGAAAGGTCTCTTAAAAACATTATCGAAACGCCAAGGACGATCTATTGTGACGACAGCCTGATATCGAATATGTCCGTACTCTCCTTCGAACGAGCTCGGTATTTGGTGAGGTAGAGCAACTTGGAAATTATACAAATATTTCCCTGGATTCAAATTAAATGCACTTGCGCCCTCGCTCCCAGCAACATAAGTCCTTGACGATAAATACTGTTCATGTGCTGAATACGTGACCCTATGGCGTACGGTACGACCTCGTCTTCTACGACTCTTCAATTCACGCCATTTCACTGAAGCATATCCTTCTATTGTTATGTAAATCGCTGTAAAGAAACATAAACTATTAAAAACTTCCAATAGCCTAGAATTTAATACCAAATAAGCTAATAATCATATTCTAATATTTAGTGGGTACATAGAAAATAATACTTGTCACAACTGTTTACAATGATGGTTTGGTGAATGTTTTCACAGTGCATTTCGAAATGAAAGAAAAGATTTCCGGATTTTACACTGTTACGCTTTATTATTCGTGACGTTTCGGTCTCTGCTGAGACCTTTATCAAATTGCTTACAATGATTACAAAAAATGAAAATATGATTATATTACAACTGGATTAGATTTAATAAAAATTATTAGGTAACAGATACTGCGAATCAATATAAAATACGGTCAGTATTGCGCAGATAAAGCTTATTCCGCACTCGAAATTTCTGATAAAAAAAAGTGCTTGGATAAAGATAGTGAAATGTAAAACATGATCCCAGCGAATCCATGTAATAAATTTCTTCACTTTCCTTAAAACCCCAAGAAATAGTTTTCGAGGTAATCAATATGATGGATTTTCAATTATAGTGCGTAGAATAACATAGATGAGCGGATCGCAAGAAAATTATTTGGTTAAACTTTCAAACAAATAGCTGTGATACTTTCAAAGAAAATCTGTATTCAATTTGATTTCACCGAAAATGATCATTGCAGCAGTTATCTAACATCAAAATGCAGTATACAATTGAATGATTAAGTGGATAAAGGGGTTATTGAACATTTTCAATGCTTTGAGATAAACGCCTTTAAAGTTTTTTGAATTTCACTTTTACAGGTTATTATTGATCCGAATCATCTGTTTCTAGGCGCTAGATCGCTCTGGTTATCAATTGTAGACACAGTTTATCAGTCCACAGTTTCAACTGGCAGGTAGAAATTCGAAAACCCCTTTGTCCAATGAAGCCTTCCTTCAATTACGTGATTTGTTTTCATTAAGGACCTTTCTAGAATGAAATTCTCTTCTACTTCTACAATGGTACTACAGCCCAAATCGGACCTTGGCCTCCTGATATTCAGGTTCCTTAACACTTTTCACTACTTATTGTGGGAGGGTTGTTAGCCCTTCACACAACCCTCTTTTTACGAGTTTTTCATTTTCGTAGATTGAGGTGACCAAGGTATATCCAAGCAGGCAATGTGCTGGAACTATATATTGCGTCGACCGGGATTTGAACTCACGACCTTCGCATTACAAGACCAACACACTACCTACTAGGCTATACCCTAGCTTAAAATTCTCAGTAAAACCAAAAAAAAAAAAGATTCCTTTTTCGATAATAGCGTGAGTGTAGCCTACTGGATAGCGTATTGGTTTATACAATGCGAAGGTCGTGACTTCAAATCCCGATCGACGCATAAATCTACCACACTGCCGAATTGGGTCACCTCAATCTGCGAACATGAAAATTCTTAGATGAAGGGTTGTGCGAAGAGCTAACAACCCTTCCACAATAACAAATTAGAAAATGTTAAGGAACAGAGAGCCTAAGGCTGTAGTGCCATTGAAGGAGGAACTCTTTAGAGAAAGATAAATGCATTTATAATTAAATTTTTTTGTGCTCTTTTTGTCATTGAAGCGGTGTCTTTGGCTAGAACTTCGTCCTTGAAAAAAAATTGAAATATATACCATTTTATTCTTAGCTTTTTGTATATATAAAAAAATCTAAAAATTATTTTTTGTAAAATTTTGTGTGATAAGGTTCAGAATAATTTTTATAAACGCAATATAAAAGTATGTAGTTTCGGGCCCGACCTACTACTAAATCTCCGAGAAAAAGACAACTGCCTATTATCAAGTATTTAAAATCTTTCTGAAATCTCAGTCTGGAAAGGGAAGCTATTGAAGATGAACTACGTCCGGCGCCCTCAAGGGAAGCCACCACCTCTGACATTATTGCCGGAAACACGTTATCAAATCGACTTTTACTGGAGGTGATACTATGTTGTTATAATATTATCTTCTATTCAAAAGGGAATCGATGGAATGGCATCGACCTGATGAAAATCGACCAAGGAAGGCGAAAGTCACACAGTCAACAATCATGACGATGGTTTTTTGAGATTACCAAGGAATGTTGTTGATGGACTTCAAAGAACGAAAACCATCGTGAACGCAATATACTACTCGTTACAACGGATATCGAGGAACGCCATCAAGCAGTAACCACAATAAAGGATCTAGAAGTGGTCTGTGACCAAAGACTTAAATTCGTCAATCATTTGTTCGAGATTACTAATAAGGCAGACAGACTTGCTGGTTTCGTCCTCCTACGACAGTCCAGTTTAACAATCCAAGAACAGCTGCTCTCCTATTTTACACTCTCGTCCGTAGTATATTAGAATACTGTTCCATCGTCTGGAGCCCTCAACATTATTGCCATGTTGAAGCTGTCGAATCTGTTCAGCGTAGATTCACTCGAACCCTTTTCCATAGATTAAGAATGGTATACTTGAAGTAATTCACCTACAGCCTTTACATTTACGCCGGACCTTCCTCGATTCTTGCTTTCTCTTCAAGTAGTGCAACCACGTGCTCAATACCTACCTCTGTGATGAACTGAATTTTAGACAAGGAATAGTCTCAACCAGGAATTCATACATCTTCTATCCTCCTTGATATATACCATCACTCTCCGATGCTAAGAATGCAAAGGAACCATGATCGACTCCAACTTGGTTCTTTTGCCACTTCTCTCCCTTAATTTACAAATAGAGTTAAAACTATCAGTGGCGTGGCTTGATATTATAGCTAAGGGAAGCAATACGTTCGTAAAATCATGCAATATTCTAAGCACATCTTCAATTTACTGATTTTAAAATGATTAATACCTTCTTCTACCAAATATGTCTATAGCTGTTTTGAAAATTGTTTGTTTCACAAAGAGCTCCAATCATTTCATCATAAGAAATTAATATGAGTACGTAACCCGTAAAATAATTTGTGCTTGGTCTTACTGCCGGTAATCTATTCATCAATGCTCTCTTGCACACAGATCTAAGGGGCAATCTGAAAAGGTCATTAATGCAGCATTTACAATACAAATATCTTGAACCAAAGTTTTTAAATATCTTTAAATCCACATGCAGAAACAATCTTTTCAAACAGGTGATACGAATTAAACGAAACTTTACAACAAAATCCTTTTATAACCCTTGAACTTATTCGAGTATTTATTTTGTTCAGTTGCAAAAGTATCAAATAAAAATTGAAAAGTTTATAGAAAAACTGAGGTCATTAAGATATGTATGTTCCAATTATTCTTCCACTTTACATTGCATTTTTTTTAGCAGAACGTGAAACATTTTTTGCGGATGGTCCGCAAGGGTCGTTTAAGCAATTTGAAAACATTTTCCTCATGCGAGAACGCTTTGGAATTTCGAGTCCAAAGCAATCTGTAGAGCAAAAGCGAGGTGAAATTCAATATTTTTAGGCATAATAGAGCGGCAAAACATAAGGGAAGTAATGCTTCCCTTGCTTCAATGGACGCCACGCCACTGAAAACTATCATCTTCAATGTTTAAATTTTTCGCTTTGTTATTCTTTATTTTTCGCTTTTGTTTAATTGAAATTGTAATCTTTTTCTTCTAGAGCTCAAATAAATAAATAAATTATATGATGTGAATACATACATACATATATCATCAATACATCAAAAAACTGTTTCGATCCGCTCATTACTTCTATCCAATTCCACACAATACCACAATTGAAAAATATGTTTTATCGATTTTCATTGAAACTATTATAGAAAATGTAGAAACGTAATTTTTCGCCAGAAATTCTTTCATAATAATTACGATAAATGTTGAAAAAATTGTCGAAATTACGAAATTTCCATCAAATTAATTTTCTTCCAAAATATCACAACTATCGATTTGAAAATTTTACCAAAGTATAAAAATTTAAATATGATCAACTGTTCCGATCCGCTTAGGCTACCGACACACGATGCGAGTTCTTATATATTATCTCGCTTTTCGATATTACTAGTGTCATTACCCTATACATAATTCGGCCTACTTATATCAAAATAGGAAGTTAATATATATTAGCTTGCATCGTCTGTCGGAAGCATTACTCTTTCTATCTCCTCCCACACAAATGCGTAGTTACTGTAAATGTATTTTATCGATTTTCATTGAAACTAGGCAAAGTAGAAACTTGAAATTTTGCAAAAAAATATTCTTTTGAAGGCTGTAACAAATGTTAAAAAAAACTATCAACTTTGCCTCACTTCTTCTATCCCCACCAATATAAGTTTCTATATTATAAATTCAAGAAAATTATTTTTCCATCGAACATTTGAGAGCTATCGACATTCGCGTTCATTAATGAGCCAAATCGCTGCAACCCTTCTATCCTCTTCCGTATAAAATTACAATAAACTGATTTTCTCGTAAAGCATTAAAACTATTGATTTGAAATTTGGAATATATTCTTATGAGAAATTCAATCTACAGTATAAAAATTATTCGAATCACCCCTCTCCTTCCACCACCACCCATACAAACTGCACTTTTCGCGAAATACTCTAAGCCTATTTTCTCAGTACGTAAAACATTGATCCTGCTCAAATTTTGTAGCTAATACCTAATTAGCATTATTATTAAGATCGAAAAAATTATCTGATAAACTTCTCTCCTTCTACACCCTCTCATACAATGTGAAACAATTTCACAACTTTACAAAAAATCGATTTTATTGAAAAGTATGAATGTTGCTGCTCTGAAATTTAACAGAATGTTCACAGTTTTTCTCTAAGAATATCACTAAGAAGCCCCCACTCCTTCTGCCACCTCCCATGCAAATTGCATAATTTCTCTAAATCTAATATACTATTTTTCTCACTTTTCAATTTTTGGAGCTTTTCAAAAAAAACATAACAGAATTATGACTGGGCTTAAAGCCCAATCATATGATACTCTAGATGAGATGGAAATGACTTTAATATACCGGAAAATATGTCATCTCAAATTCTTTCGAATAGTGAATAGAGACTTTTGCATGGGAGGTGGTAGAAGTAGAGGGGGAGGTTTGTATTTTTCGTATATGACACCGAACATGGCATGCAAAATGTTTTTTGCTGAATTTAAAGTTTTTACTTTTCATTATTTTTAAAGAAATTGGTCATAGTCTTCCTGAAATTGGTGATTTTGTATGGGAGGTGGCAGAGCAAGTGGAGCGTTTAAGATAGTTTTGAAATTGCTTATCATCATCCTTATCACCATGCTTTGATTCAATTTCAAAGTCGATAGCTCTCATATACTTGAAGGAGAAATTCGTTTCTTGAATGTATAATAGAGATATTTGTATGGGAGGTGGTAGAAGGAGTGAAGCAACGCTGATAATTTTTTCTAACACTGATTTCAATTATTAAGAAACAATTTCTGGCAAGAAGAAGTTTGAAGTTTGAAGTTTGTACTTTTTCTAGTTTGAATGGAAATAGATAAAATGCATTTATCAAAAATTATATATTTGTATGGGAGGGGGTAGAAGGAGTGTACAAATCAAAACAAATTTATTTCGCATTACTAATATTTCTATTTGTATACTTTGTACAAAATATCAAGTTGATAGCTTTAACAGTTTCGAAGAAAAATAATTTAATTTAAATTTCAAAATTTCGTGAAATTTATGTGGGAGGGGGGTAGACGGAGTGAGGTGAAGTTGATAATTATTTTGAAAATAAATTGCAATTACAGTAGAATTAATTCTGACAAAACTTCGTCCTTTCAGCTTTACTAGTTTCAATGAAAATCGAAAATATGTATTTTTCAGAATTGTCCATTTGTATGGGAGGGTACAGAAGGAGTAAGGGGATCGGGTCAATATTCCGTGATATTAATGACATCTACATCATAATGCTTTCACCTAAATTTCAAGTCGATAGCTTAAATAGTTTCAAAAAAAAATCAATTTCTTAATATTTCGAAATTTCATGAAATTTGTGGAGGGGTAGAAGGAGTGGGGGGATGCAACCCATTCACGAACTTAAAGTTAGTTTTTTGCTAAAAATGATAGACAAAATTTTTTAGCACTATAGCTCAAAGCTTTCGATAGTTATGGTGTAGACAGACGCACAGACAGACAGGCAGACAGACAGACGGACAGACGGTCACTCGGAATCGAGGTTTTTGAGCGACAGCAAATATTTCTGTACCCTTGGCGGCTCTGTGCGAGCATTATTTCTTGGCGTTACAAACGGTAAGGCAAACACAATATACTCTCAGATTTCATCTAGAGTATAAACATTTTTATATCTACTCTAGCATGATATAATATAAAATATTAAGGGGTGATAGCATTTGAAATCTATCACCCCTTCTACTACACCCAATGCAAAATTTCTTGAGGTCACACAAATATTGCACGCAACCGAAGCCCTGCTATCTTTCTAAATTAATTTCACTTTTTTTCATTAAATTTTTTCCAATTTTTATTAGATTTAGATTTATTAATATTGCCTTTTGTTTATAATATTTTTCTTATATATAATTAATATTTGGTGTTCAAACCTGAAGTCTTTTCAACTCATAGATAAATTTACGCTTAAGCTTAGGTATAATGTCAATCAATCAAATTCCTGTTAAGACCCCTATAGGGGCATAGGACAGAAACAACTCTCTTCCACAAGGCGCGATCCTGAGCATCGGCTTTGAGCTGTTGCCAGGACTTGTTTATTCCTCTGGCCTCCTGCTCAACTGCTCGCTTCGATGTGTTACATGGTCGTCCAACCCGACGCCTTCCTTGAGGGTTATAATCCAGAGCCTGTTTTGCGATGTTTCGCTCTGGTTTCCTCAAAGTATGACCGATCCACTGCCACTTTCGCCGTTGAATCTCAATACCTATTTTAGTCTGGCTAGTTGTACTCCAAAGTTCGTCGTTGGAGATTACTTCTGGCCAGAATATTCCTAAAATGCATCGGAGGCATTGGTTTACGAAAGTCTGTAGTTTCTTGGTAAGTCGAACGGTCACTTTCCACGTAGTACAACCATATAACAACACGGATTTGACGCATGCGTCAAAAACTCGCAGCTTCGTGCGAAGGGAGATCTCTCTTAACCTCCAGAAAGGGGAAAGGATACCGAAGGCCTGACGAGCTTTATTTAGCCGAGCCTCAACATCCTTTTCGGCTCCGCCGTCGATGCTGACAATGCTTCCGAGATAGCAAAAATCTTGCACCTCTTCCACATCCTGTCCATTAAGAACAATCGGTGTGCTTGCGTTCGAACCCATGTGCATGTACTTGGTTTTACGCACATTTATTTTCAGTCCCGCCTCTTTGCATTTAGAATGCAACGAGCGAACATTTGACTTTAGGTCCGAACGGGTATGTGCAAGCAAACACACGTCATCAGCATAATCAATGTGACTTAAGATATTAAATAGTCTCCATTGAAGACCATTACCTTCCCCACCTTCCAGTGCAGCTTTCAAGATGTCATTTATTACCACCAGAAACAGGGCTGGTGATAATATGCAGCCTTGTCTGACACCCGTTCGCACAGGGAAGCTCTCGGACAGCTCTCCTCTATGCAAGACGTGACACCTTGCATCTTCGTAGGATTCTTTAATCATAGCTATGACCTTATCTGGAATACCTCTCCTACGCAAAGCATTCCATATGTAATCTCGCTTAACGCTGTCGAAAGCCTTCTCGAAGTCCACAAACATGATATGTAGTGGCGAACCCATTTCGGCTGACTGGTCTAATATTATCCGTAGGGTATTTTTCAACAATCTTGTTCGGTACCTTCATGACAAATACGTACCTCTTCAAACTTTAAAACCGAACAAAATCGCTTGTCCTTGGTATTCTAGGAAAGTTGCTCGACTTATTGCGGAAAGAGAGTACCTCTATCGTGACTATTTGAAGAAGAAATCAGAGAACGCTCGTTGTCTTTATAAAGCTGCACGTAACGCAGCGACTTGTGCTATACGCAACGCTAAACGTCAGTATTTTAGTCGAAAGTTTGATCCAAATTTACCCTCGAAACGGCTATGGAGCAACTTAAAGATGGCAGGTGTTTGTGGTAAGGAGCGATGCGGAACTTATTTGAATGCAGACGTATTAAATGCCCATTTCCTCAATATTGCATCTACTCGTAGCTCCCCTACTAATATCTCTTCGAGTAATAGATCAGCCGACGGCCCTAGGATCAATAATAACACCAACTCCTTCTCATTTCGATGCATCAGCCTAGATGAACTTTTCTCTGTCTTTAAGAGTATAAAATCTCTCTCTGTAGGAGCTGACAATATTTTTCCTTCCTTTGTACGAATACTTTTCCCATATAAATGGCAATATATTCTCCATATTGTGAATTCATGTCTAACCATGAGTTTTTTTCCACTCGCATGGAAGCTTGCTACCGTGATACCTATTCCGAAAAATAAAAATCCCTCTAGTCCTAATGATTTCCGTCCCATTAGCATTGTATGTATCCTCTCTAAAATATTAGAGAAAATCATGTCTATTCAAATGCAGGACTATATACTGAGCAACAAAATGCTATCCCCCTTCCAATCTGGTTTCCGGCCTCGACATAGTTGCGAATCTGCACTAGTTAAAGTAACCTCGGATATTAGAGCTGCTTTGGACAAGAACATGATTACCTACCTTGTTCTCTTAGATTTCTCTAAAGCCTTTGACATGGTGGACCACAACACTCTGCTAGACAAGCTATCGTCAATCTTCAATTTCTCCACTAATGCGGTCAAATTAATTGGTAGCTACTTAGCTAACAGGCATCAGGCAGTTAGAATTGATCATGTTCTGTCCTCGTCGTTACCCCTTCTGTGTGGTGTTCCGCAAGGATCAGTCTTGAGCCCACTACTTTTCAGCATTTATATTAATGATTTACCGGAGATTTTACAGGATTGCAGTATTCATTTGTACGCGGACGATGCGCAGATCTACTTAAGTAGGCCTATTGGGCTAGTTGATGACTGTGTAGAACGCGTAAATCGGGATATTGCTCGTATATTAAGTTGGTCTCAACTTAACTATCTTACGCTCAATGAGAAAAAATCTCAATGTATTGTATTTTATACCGGACTTCCCAATCCTAACACGTGTGATCTTCCTCTCCCAATAGTTAACAAAACATCCCTCGCACTCCAAACCCATGTAACAGACTTAGGAGTAATCCTTGACTCGGCTATGTCCGGATGTAAGCAAGTCGATGGTGTCCTAAAAAAGGTATATGGTAGTCTGAGAAGACTTTGGGTTTTTGCTAGTGTCCTTCCTATGTATACCAGATTGAAGTTGGTGAGATCCCTAATTATACCTTTCTTTACATACGGTAGTCTAGTATTTCCTAAACATGATTACAAATGTCAACATAGGCTAAATGTGGCTTTCAACGACTGTATCCGCTTTGTATTTGGACTAAGGCGCTATGACCATATATCGCAATTTCAGATGAGCATTCTAGGCTGCACATTATCCTCTTTCCTTAAGCGCAGATCACTAATTTTTATGCACAATATTTTACAGCAAAATGAGCCTTTGTATTTATGCGAGTACCTAATACCTCTGAAAACCAACAGACACCGCAAATTTCTTGCTCCGCGTTTCGCTAAAACGGTTGGTGAGGGTTCCTTTTTCGTCCAGACCATAAGAATCTGGAATAGTCTTCCGCCTCATATTCAGCGTCTTGATGATCAGGGTGCATTCAGGCGATTCGTGTATTCCCTTGAGATTTAATCTATTTTTCTTTAATTTGATTTTATATTCTTTAAACATACTTTTGGCGCTTCCTTCCTTCCCTCCTTCTTCTTGCTGATATTGTTATTCATATTGATTTCTTTGCTTTATAGTTTTCTAAATTAACTTTATACTATAATTCTTATTTTATTTTTACATTATTTACATTATTTCTATTTTAATATACATCTCTATAACTCACTGTATTTAGTTATAAGTTACTTACTTTAATTTAATTTTTTATTTTTTGCCTGAGTTTCTACCACATTTTATGTACTTTTAAAAGATTTGTAATCTTGTAGTATGTACCAAATAAATGAAAATGAAATGAAATGAAATGAAATATTTGTGAAGGGTAAAGACGACCCCTTACGGAATCCAGCCTGATAAGCTTCGAGAGTGCTCTCGACGACATCACTAATCCTATATAGGTATAATGTAGTTAATTTTAATTCTTTCAAGGAAAAAGAAAAGCAAAAACCTTATGTATGCGACTTAAACTAAAACTTAGGGCTAAGCTTAATTTAACTTAAGTAAGAATTTGAAAATAAAACTTAATTAGTATGAATTCAAAATTAGGAAAATCATTACCTCTAAAACAGTGTGCAATTTTTCAGATGATACATAAAATAGAGAGAATAAAGAGGATTATCCGATTTACTACATTTCTCAATGAAATTGGTACAAATTTTGTTTACTATATCCTTGACTAGTGAAGTATTGGCGATTTCGCGTAATTTTCCAGTAGAAAAATATTTAAATTAAATATTTAGTATTATTTTTAGGCATTTATTTTGTATGACTTGCAATTTTTTTTAACAGTATTTGCACAATTCTTCCAGATGGGTGCGCCATATAATAGCATGGGTCTCATAACTGATTTAGAAATTAGTAGTTTGTTATCAGCAGAAAATTTCGATTTCTTAGGATTCTAATGGCCTTTAGCATTTTAGAACAGGTTTGTGTAGTACGCTCATGGTAAGTAAGCTTTTTTTCTAGGGACTTGATATTTTTCTTCCACGCAATGCTTTCGTCTAAACTATTAATATTGGATGTGGGAGGTATCTGTGTGGTCGCCTTTTGGTAAAAAAGGTAGCTTGCAGCTTGGTGCTATTAATTTTAATTTTCCATTTAATAAGTATGTTGCTAATCCTTCCAATTGAATTCGTAGATTGTTGACAATTATATTTGGATCGAGGGAAGATGTGTACACAGCAGTATAATCAGCAAAGTGGCCAATTGGCTTTCCGTAGTTGATATGTCGGAGTTATAGATGTTGTAAAGTAAAGTAAAGACTGATGCAAGAGCCTTGCGGAACACCTGATGGGATTATTCGTTGGTTTGAAGTATCTGTTTTAATTTTAACCCGAAACGACCTATTAGATAAAAATGATTGCATGGTTTAAATAAAAGTAAGCCATTGTGCCACACCGAATCGAAAACCTTTTCAAAAAAATTTTTTTTTGTTACTTTTTATTATTATTGTATAATTATGTGTTTTTTTTTTAATTTTAATTATATTATTTGATTAGTTCCTTATGCACTGTGTTAAATAAATAGGTCTGTTTTAATTTTATCTACAATTATTATATTAATGTATTAATTTTATACTGTTGGTCTATTTTTGTGCACTATAAAGAAATAAATAAAAAACTTTTTTGAAAATTCTTAAAAACGTGTTCACAAACAGTCTATATCTACGATTCAAATAGGACAAATTTATCGTTTCTTCCGTGAGAGTAAACGTCCTTAGGACTTAAGCCTCTAGGGCGAGTAAGGGTGTTTATAATTCAAATAGTTACAAGCATTTGATTTCATAAGCTTAACAAAATAATTATTTAAAACAAACCATTCGTATTAGCTCGTGTCCCTTCTCTTGTTAGGTTGATTTATTTAATAACATTTGAAGATTGAGCTGAGTTTCCGGCTTCGGCCAGCCCCACAGATTATCGTTAAGGAAAAAAACGTGTTTTAGCGTATTTTTTGCAAAAAGTGTAAAAAATTAAAAGCTATGAAATTTTCGGAATATTCGTATATATTAGCATGCTAAAAAAGTTTATAGAAATCATAATAGAACTACGACTTCGAGTAAACTCCAGTCATGCGATAGACTGCGTAAAGAAATTAAATTTTTAGTTGATGATTGGGTGTAGAAGGGGTGCTTTTGCTACCATTTCGCAATAACTAAAAGCAAAGTATTTCTAATTACTCGTAAGACACAATTCCCCTAATAATTTTTCGTATCGTGGGTGTGCAAACTGTGAGTTTTACATGAAACAATGAAAGCAAGCGATGATTATTAATTAATTAATTAATTAAATTATCTTTTCTCTTTTTTCTTCTTCAAATAAACAGCAGCCTTAAAAATGCTTTAAAGAAAATTTGAGCTTGAAAATTTTGATAGTTATGTAGGTAGTTGGTTTAAATTGTATCGTGAAATTGAGGCATTTATATGAGAAAAATAAGTAATAATAAGTGCGATTTAATAGTACGAAACTTGAAACTTCTATTACTGGACGCATTATCAAGCTCGGGACCTGCAAAAATTTCCATTTTGATTTCGATAACCTTTTAGAACAACACGAAACTAGCGATTCACTCTCACATTCAGAGCACAGAATATCTTGACTACTGCTATTGTCTTTCGTTTCTTCTCCTCATCATAGAACTTGAAATTACTAGGATGATATACATTGTATAAATAAATTAAAAAATTAGAAAAAAATTGGACTTTACGCCCAATCATGCTATACTCTAGATGAAATGGGAATGAGATTAATGTACCGGAAAAAATAATGCCATATCAAATTCTTTCAAATAGTGAATAGTGACTTTTCTACAGGAAGTGGTTTAAGCAGAGGGGGGAAGTTTGGAATTCTTGTACATGAAACCGAATATTTTATGCAAAATATTTCGCACAGAATCTATTGTTTGTAACATTCATAATTTTCAAGGAAACTTGATATTATATTTCTGAAATCGGGAGATTTGTATGGGAGGTGGCAGAGGAAGCGGTAGGCTTTGGGAGGTTTTAAAACTGGTTTGGTGAATGTTTTTACAGTTAATTTCGAATTGAAAGAAAAGATTTCCGGATTCGGATTTCCGAATTCGTAACGTCACGAATAATAAAGCGTAACAGTGTAGAATCCGGAAATCTTTTCATTCAGTTTTAAAACTGCTTATCAATATTCTCATCGACATCCTCACCATTATGCTTTCCTCCATTTTTAAGGTCGATAGCTCTCATACGTTCGAAAATGAAATGCTTTTCTTGAATTTCCAATTTAGATATTTATACGGAAAGAGTGAAGCGAAGTTGATGTTTTTTTACCAGTTATAGCAATTATAAAGCGCAAATTCTGGCAAAATTATAAATTTCTACCTTTTTAGTTTCAATGGAAATCGATATAATGTATTTACCAAAATTGTACATTTTTATTGGAGGGGGTAGAAGGAGTATACGGATCAAAACAAAGTTTTGTAACAATTAAAATTTTTCCATTGTTATACTTTGAATTTCAAATCGTTAGCTTTGACGGCTTTGAAGAAAAATGATTTAATTAAAATTACGGTGAAATTTTTATGGATGGGGAGAAGGATTATATTAGTTAATATTTTTTTTTAAACGGGCTGCAATTATAATGAAATTAATACGGGCAAAAATTTGTTCCTTTAGCTTAGCTAGTTTCAATGAAAAACGAATAAATGCATTTTTGAAACTGTGCGAGGGAGTAAAAAGAGTGAGAAGATCAATATATTTTGACGTTGATGATATTTATATCGTTAAGCTTTAAACCCATTTTCAAGACGATAGCATAAATAGTTTAGGAGAAAAATTTCAAGAAATTTGTATTTGAGGAGGAAGGAATGGATGGATGTATCCCATTCTCGAATTTAAAGTTTCGTTTTTGCTAAAAATGGCATAAAACAAGTTTCAGCCCGATAGCTCAAAGGGTGAGTTACAGTTTGTCAACTAATTCTTTGCAAAATGAAAAAAAAGCCATAAGAATTCATTTGGAAGTGAAAATTGATTAACAAAAACGAGTTTTCATTCAATATATTATTAAGGTAAGTATTAGTTATTAACATGAATTACAAAAAAATTAAATTTCGACGTAAAACATAAAAAAAAAACCAAAAAGCCTCCAATATTGAACTGTCAATTAATTCTTTGCAAAATGTAAACAAATGTTTAATTTATAACTGAATCTGAAAAACTATGATACTAATAGTATTATTATTTGGTATGGTGGTCATTAGCATCCATGACTGCCTCCAGACGACGCAACATTGACTGTATAAGGCCATTTAAGTCGTAATATTCCGGAATTTTCTGCCATTCTTCTTGAATTGCTTTGATTAAATCATTTTTATTGGTAGGTCTGCGTTTAGCCACTTTCTTGTTCAGAAAAGCTCACAAATTCTCTATGGGATTGAGGTCCGGACTCTGGGCAGGTGCATCGAAAACTTCACTGCAAGAGTACAGCAGCCAGGTCCTGCACAGCAACGATTTATGTTTGGGGTCATTATCCTGGTACAGCTTGTACTTTAGTTTATTTGCGTTGCGAGGATCAACAAACCCAAAATTCATCGCGGTCCATGACAATTCATTTTTCAGAATGTCTAAGTAGTACTCCTTCGTCATAATGGCATTGAAAGTCCGCAGCTCACCAACACCTTTGGATGAGATACTACCCCACACCATTATAGAAAGCTTGCCAAACTTTACTGTTGGTATGATGTTCTTCTGCAGCAAGGCTGTATTTGGCTGTCTCAAAACTGTGCTGGGTCCATCATGACAATATAACATTATTTTAGTCTCATCACAAAAAATAGCTTCGTACCAGTACTCTGCGGGCTTGTTTACGTGAGCAATAGCAAAGTTCAGCCGCCTTTCAATGTTAATAGCAGAAATCAATGGCTTCTTTCTGACTACATGTGCTGAGTAATTATGTATTCTAAGAACTTTTCTTACCTTCCCATGGCTCACTTCCTTACCGTCCTTTTTCATGTCCAATGCTAACTGCCTCAGTGTTGTGTGCGGATTATCGCCAATCATTTTTAATATTTTAGAATGATCGCGTTTTGTGAGCGTTGGTAGTCTGCCTCCAAAATTTTTTAGGTGCAAACGATTTTCTTCCCGGCACGCTTAATGATATTATACATATACGGTCCTTAATTTAATACCAAACATTTCCACCAACTCTTTAACCGTTTTTCCTTTATAGTGGTTGTAATAAACTAACTGAATTAAATTTTCATCAACTCGTTTGCCGGGCATTGATGAAAACTTCGATTTTGCCGATATGTGCACTTGCCCAAGACTTAAATTACAATGAAAGCAATAAAGGAGCGCATACTAAAGCAGCACGTGTTAATTTTTCTCGAATTTGATCTACAGTTACAGTGCACGAAACTAACTTAAAGGCACCACATTTTTTATGTTTTTATGAAAACATGAATCTTTATTCTGTCAATATTATTAATAATTAAAAAGTACATATTACTAAGCATAAGATGAAAAGAAAAACATTTAATTATTACATTTTAGAAACAGTTTTTCGCAAAACTTATAAAATAAGAAACGAGATAAACTTAAAGGCACTTTCACCGCTATAAGAAAATTATAAGATAATGCTTTAATTTAATGTATTGTAGGTCCGCCTTTCGAGTGGATAACTTCGAAAACCCTATTAGGCATTGAATCCACTTGGTTTTTCAATTCTGTTAATTCTATTTCGGACCACACTTTGCGAATTTTCGATTTTAAGACATTAACGGTTTCGAATTGTGTTCCATTGCTATAAACCCTGTGAACTAGAATGCCCCTCAGATTTTCAATAGGATTGAGGTCTGGGCTTCTAGCCAGCCAATCCAAAACGGGTATATCTGCTGCCTGGAACCAATTTCTTACAACGTGAGCGGTATGCACGGCAGCGTTATCCTGCTGGAAAATTAAGTTTTTCCCTGCCATGTGCTCCCGATATCCATCCAGAGCCCATTCTAACATCTCACAATAATGGCAGCATTCATTCTTGTAGTCGCCCATGCAATGGGCGATTTTCCGCTATACCCAAATGTCGCCCATACCATGACACTGCCACCACCGAAATTCCTACTCCACCAAATTTCTTTATCTCGACGTAAATCATGCCAGTAGTACTGACAACCATCCGGGCCGTCCAGATTGAATTTTCTTTCATCACTGAAGATCACATAGTGCCATCTAGTGGTCCAAATCATTTGTTGTCGAGCAAAGTCCATCCGCTTTTGCCTATGAGTTGCAGTTACCTGGGGTTTGGTTATTCTTTTGGTGTACTGATGACGAGGAATTCGCTGGACTCGCCGAAATGTCACCGGAAGCTTTAGCTTTGTTTTGATCTACGATGCCGACAGATTTTCCGTAGTAGTTCAGAGTGACCGTCTTCGGAGTGCCCTTATTCTTTCTTTGGCCATATACGTCTCCAAAATTGACGAAATTGTCAATAACAGTAGGGGATCGACTAATATCCTCTGCTATAGCCCGATTTGAATAATTTTTGCGACGTAAAACCTCAATAATTTTCTTTTCTTCTTCAGATAATGGCTTGCCTCTGCCTATATCGAACACCTATAAAAAATAGGTAAATTTGTCAAACGCGAATCGAATTTTGAAAAAAAAAAAACTTGAGTAATATGACAGGCTTACCTAAACTTTTCTGAAAAAATCACCAAATAAAAAAAAGGAAGAAAAAACAGAAATTTTAGTCGCTGTCTTTAAACTAATTTCGCACTAAAATCGCTACTCTGGAATGTGAAACATTCACGTTTGAACACAGACTGGAAATACACACACAAATCAACTCCAAACATCTCCTCCAGTTAACTGTATTTATTTTGTGGAGCACGTGGCTGGTACATTATAAAAAGAATTAATACGAATCGTAAAATATTAGTTGCCTTTAAGTTAGTTTCGTGCACTGTAGTTTCGTGTCTCTTTTCCACGTACATGTTTACATTTTGCAAAGAATTAATTGACAGTTCAATATTGGAGGCTTTTTGGTTTTGTTTTTTTTAAATGTTTTATGTCGAAATTTAATTTTCTTGTAATTCATGTTAATATCGAATACTTACCTTAATAATATATCGAAAGAAAAACAGAAAGAAAACTCGTTTTTGTTAATCAATTTTCACTTCTAAATGAATTTTTATGACTTTTTTTCATTTTGCAAAGAATTAGTTGACAAACTGTATATTGTAGACAGACGGACAGACGAACAGACGGTCACTCGGTCACTCGGAATCGATGTTTTTGAGCGACAACAGACATTTCTGTACCCTTGGCAACTCTTTGCGAGCATTATTTCTTAGCGTTACAAACACAATATACCTGATTCTGTTTTTACACGATAGATACGTTCTTGAAAAATAAGTGTAAAAAAATTGTGCAAAAACAGCAGAATTATGATTGGGCTTAAAGCCCAATCATATGATACTCTAGATGAAATGGAAATGACCTTAATATAGCGGAAAATATATCATCTTAAATTCTTTTTGCATGGGAGGTGGTAGAAGATAAAATGCATTTAACAAAATTGATCCATTTGTATGGGAGTGGGTAGAAGGAGTGTACGTATCAAAACAAATTTTTTTTTCGCATTATCGATATTTCCATTTCTACACTTTATACAAAATATCAAGTTGATAGCTTTAAAAGTTTCGAAGAAAAATAATTTAATTTAAATTTCAAAATTTCGTGAAATTTGTATGGGAGGGGGTAGAAGGAGTGAGGTGAAGTTGATAATTATTTTTAAAATAAATTACAATTATACTAGAATCAATTCTGACAAAATTTCGTCTTTTCAGCTTTACTAGTTTCAATGAAAATCGAAAATATGTATTGTTATAGATCTGGCAATGATCTCTCTCAAATCTGCCAGAACTATTTAGAATATTCTTCCAACATGTAGAGGGCTTCTAGTAATTTCTCAAAGACACAAACAATGACACCCGACGCCATCTAGTAACTTCCAGAATAGTCCAGACCCAGCAGAAAAACATACATTAGAGAAGGTTCGAGACCCGGATAAATCCATTATAAATAGCCAGAGCTCACGACAAGGAATCCAGTTACTCAGTGACAGTTTCATGGAAAACACCTATCGGTGTAAGTAAGCGAAAGTGATAGATTGGCAGTGTTCTTGGGTTGTACGAATTAAGTTTTTAGAGCGAATTTAGTGAAGTGATCGGGAAATTGTGTATAAAGTGCAATAAATAAATTATCCTTTATTATTTTTAAAACGAATTGCGTTTCTCTTGAAATCCCAGCGAATCTCTAGCTCGCAACAATTGGTGTCAGAAGTGGGATTTCAAGGATAAATTCGGGTTAAAAATCGCGAGTGAAATTAAAAATTCTCGGAACGGATAATTTTGTGAGAGCGGAAAAGTGAAACTAAAATTCTCGAACGGACAGTGAGAATTTGGTGAAACCGAATATTCTCGAGTGCTCTAGTGAACAGTGACTTTAATTAGCGAAGTAAAATCGCGGAACTAAAATTCTCGAACGGACAGTGAGAATTTTGTGAAATCGAATAATCTCGAGTGATTTAGTGAGCAGTGACGTAAATTTAAGTGAATTCGAATCGCGGAAAAACTGGAAATAATCGGTAGTGAAAATGCCGCGTTATTTAAAAGACTTAAAAGTAACGGAGCTGAAGGAAGAGCTCAGTAGACGCAAGTTGTCTACGACAGGGAGCAAGTCTGAACTTGTCAGCCGTATGATCGAGACACTCCAGGCTGAGGGCGAGGATGCAGATAGTTTTGAGTTCCAAAGCAAAGAAACTCGTGAAGAGGAGTGCTCTGGTACATTGGATGCTCTGACACAACTAATGCAACAAATGATGAACAAATTAGATCAACAATCAGTGGACATTAAACAACAATCAGCTGTGACAACGGACATAAATCAGAAACTAGAGCAACAATCAGCGGACATTAATCAGAAATTAGATCAGACCTCAAAGGACCTTAACCAAAAATTGGAGCTACAAAATAATAAAATAGACACCATGGGTAAGGCCATAGAAGAAAACGTTGAGAAGAAACTTCGAATCTTCGAAGAGCAAATTACGGAAAAGATATCCGGGATTGCACAAGAAGTCGAACGCCTAAAAAGGGACTTGGATAACGTGAAAGCAGTCGGAGTCATGAAAGCAGAGCACGTTACGCATAAGGGTTTCAAAGCTCCAATCTTCGATGGACAGACACCGTGGGCTATTTATAAGATCCAATTTGAGGCTGCCGCCAGAAACAACCATTGGAATGATCTCGAACGAGGAACGGCTCTTATATTGGCGTTAAGAGGTCCACCAGCGGAGGTTCTTCAAACGATTCCGCAGGAGCAACAACAAGATTTTTCAACGTTAGTCCAAACATTGGATCTTCATTACGGCAGTGACCGCATGAAAGAGATCTACAAAATAGAGCTGTACAACCGAACTCAAAAGAATGGTGAAACACTTCAGGAGCTGACACGCGATATTGAACGACTCACATTATTATCGCTGCCCAATGCGCAAACAGAGCAACGCAACGATACGGCTGTTTTCGCATTCAACAATGCTGTACTGGACAGAGAGCTACAACAGGCGTTGAAATTGGCAGGTAAGAAAACGATAGGCGAAGCCTTGGTATATGGGCTGACGTTCGAAGCTGCCAAGCAAAGCTCACGGAGTAATTATCGAGGCCGAGAAAGAGCAAAAGAGTGTATGTGTCAGAAAGCAGAGTACACCAAACGGAGCGAAAGATTTGGTGCCCCCCGATGCTGGAATTGTGGACAGGCAGGACACTTGAGACTCGACTGCCGAAAAGCGACCAACTATTGTTCCGGCTGCTGTGCTAACCAATGCGAAGATGGAAATCGGGCAGGTAGTTCGTGGTCAAGAACTAGTCGTCAGAGTTCAAATCTTACACACGGTTTTGATAAAAGACGCCGGAGTCGATCGAAAACCCCGAGTCGGCAAGCTCGATTGCAACAAGAACAATACATCGGGAAAAATCATGGAAGCAAAGATGGACAATCGAATAAGGATCGCGAACGAACGGGTAGAAGTCGTGACGGTCAAGTACTTCATGCGAATAATCGTGACAAGACCAAACATGGGAAGCGATATGATCGAGAAGATCGCGAAAGGAAGAATGCGGAACGAGAAAAGGGAAGTAAACGTGCCGCTAAGGAGGAGAATGAGCGCGAAAAGGAAACGGAGAAAGAACGCGAACGTAAGAAGGAAAAAGAAGCCGGAAAAACCATTCAGAGGTTAACGATCGAACCAGAGGATGGATGGAATCAGCGAAAACCTCGTACAAAAATGAAAGTGGTACATCTCGACCGACTAACAAAGTACCACGGTGCCATTGCGGAAATGAACGACTCTGTTCGGGACGAAGCGGGACTAAGGAGAGGGTAATGTTATAGATCTGGCAATGATCTCTCTCAAATCTGCCAGAACTATTTAGAATATTCTTCCAACATGTAGAGGGCTTCTAGTAATTTCTCAAAGACACAAACAATGACACCCGACGCCATCTAGTAACTTCCAGAATAGTCCAGACCCAGCAGAAAAACATACACCAGAGAAGGTTCGAGACCCGGATAAATCCATTATAAATAGCCAGAGCTCACGACAAGGAATCCAGTTACTCAGTGACAGTTTCATGGAAAACACCTATCGGTGTAAGTAAGCGAAAGTGATAGATTGGCAGTGTTCCTGGGTTGTACGAATTAAGTTTTTAGAGCGAATTTAATGAAGTGATCGGGAAATTGTGTATAAAGTGCAATAAATAAATTATCCTTTATTATTTTTAAAACGAATTGCGTTTCTCTTGAAATCCCAGCGAATCTCTAGCTCGCAACAGTATTTTTTAAAATTGTCCATTTGTATGGGAGGGGGTAGAAGGAGTAAGGGGATCGGGTCAATAATTCGTGATATTAGTGACATCTACAATCTTAATACTTTGACCTAAATTTCAAGTCGATAGCTTAAATAGTTTCAAAGAAAAATCAATTTCTTAATATTTCGAAATTTCATGAAATTTTTTTGGGAGGGGTTAGAAGGAGTGGGGGGATGTAGTCCATTCACGAACTTAAAGTTACTTTTTTGCTAAAAATGACACACAAAAATTTTTAGCACTATAGCTCAAAGCTTTCGAGTTATGCTGTAGACAGACGCACAGACAGACAGACAGACAGACGGACAGACGGTCACTCGGAATCGAGGTTTTTGAACGACAACAAATATTTCTGTACCCTTGGCGGCTCTGTGCGAGCGTTATTTCTTAGCGTTACAAACGGTAAGGCAAACACAATAAACTCTCAGATTTCATCTAGAGTATAAAAAGACATTGTCTCTATGGAAGAAAAGATGTTTGGTTCCGGATCTAAGAAATCAACAAAAACCATATGAAAATATTCGTTTTAAGCTTATTCCAACCTTTCCAACTTGATTGACGCATTCGATAATTTCTTCATCATTGAGTTTGTCTAAAACGTGTTGGAATGTTCGTTTTACGTTGTGTATTTTAAATGTTAAATCAAAATGACTCGCATAAAGAGAGAATGAAATATTTTTTTTTAATTCGTGTAAAAAAGGTTCGTGCAGAAACAGAACTAGGTGTATACTGTCAGATTTCATCCAGAGTATAAACATGGAACGAAATTTCACGTAGTTGTATGAATATTTCTTTAAAACGAAAGAAAACAAGACACATGTTCAAAATATTCGAAAGATTTACTAAAAATGATAAACAAAACTAAATACCGCGAATTGATTTTTCTTTGCGTGTAGTTAACTCAACGCATCCCGACAGTAATTGTCCACCGTAGAAGACACTTTGTGGACTATTTTCGAATTGAATTATACAATCGGTAGCCATAGGGGAAGTTAGTAAACAATCACTAAGCGATTAATAAACAAGTTTAGTGTATAAAATCACAATATATAATTCACAGTTGAAAATAAGTATGTACATACACTTTATAACATTAGCCGACTAACCGAGTCGCCGACTATTAACTTCTTTGCATCGAATACGTCAGCAAAAGAGAGCTCTTAGCTATCTATTTGTTGCCACAATATTAAGAGATATATCATACACCATGTAAGATTTTGGGTGGATACAAGCAATTAATGGTGATAGCTTTTAGTGAGAAACTCTCTGAGCTGTTTTTCCATCTTAGCCACTTATTTACATGTATGTATATGCATGTAGTTGATAGTCAGTCAGCCGTCATATTGAACTATAAAAACTATATATTTATACCGGCAAGTTAAGAGACTAGCCGTACTCCAACACTGGCCTTCTCTTTTTGCGTCTACGTAGCCGAATGTATAAAACTAGTTTAATTACCAATAATTATTGTTGGCCTTGAATCGCACGGATACAACTGTCGCTGAAACCATATTTTTACTGTAGTAAAATCTTTAAAACTAAATTATTTGTAAAAAAAAATATCGGTTATCGAATCCGGACCGCCCGTACGTCGAGCGATCATTCTACCACTGAACCGCCGACGCTGATAAAATGTACTCATCTACTGTATGTGCACAGTTATTTTTGTATGGGAATCCTTTAAACCCTGTTTCGAAGATTTAGGGAGTAATATATTTTGGATCTGAAAGTTTTCATAGTACTTTCCATGTCTTAACGAATTTAATAAAAAAACATAACAGGGCTACGATTGCGCGTAAAGCGCAATCTTACGATACTCTAGATGAAATAGAATTTTTTGTGATCCCAAGAAATTTTGTATGAGGAGTGTTAGAAGGAGTGATAGCATTGAACTATTTTTTTCCCCATCACGCTAAAGTAGCTATAAAAATGTTTTATACAAAATGCTTAGACCAAAAATTGAATAGGAGCTGAGAAAATTAGTGTGTTAGATTTAGTGAAAATGTGCAGTTTGTATGGGAGGTGGTAGAAAGAGTGGGGGGATTTTAGTGATTTTTTCACAAATAACTAAGAATATCATAAAATTGACATTTCTTAAATTTGAGACTGGTAACATTCATACTTTTCAAGAAAATAGATTTTTTGTGAAGTTGTGAAACTGCGTCATATTGTATGGGAGGGGGTAGAAGCAGTAAAGCTAATCAAAAATTTTTTTTCTGATCTTAGTGATAATGCTAAATAAGTATTTATTACGAAATATGAGCTCGATAAATGTTATATATTCTGAGAAAATCGGCTTAGAGCATTTCATGAAAAAGTGCAGTTTGTATGGGAGGGGTTGGAAGGAGAGGGAGGACGCAAATAATTTTTACACAGTATATTGAAATTATTATAAAAGTAATATATCCCGAAATTCAGACTAAAAACTTTTATACTTTTCGAGCAAATCTATTTATAGTCGAATTGCGAAATTGTGTCATTTTGTATGGGAGGGGGTAGAAGGGGTGAAGCTAATCGTCTAATTTTTTTTAGCCTTACTAACAATTTTAAATAAATATTTAGTGCACAATTTCAGCTCGCTAAATTTTATACGCACTGAGTAAATTGGCTTAGAGTAATTCATGATAAGTACAGTTTGTATGGGAGGTGGTAGAAGGAGGGGGCGGACACGCATAATTTTTATACGGTAGATTGATATTATCATAAAAGTAATATATTCCAAATTTCAGGCCAATAGCTTTTATACTTTTCGAGCAGATCCGTTCATTGTCAAATTGCGCATTTGTGTCATTTTGTATGGGAGGGGGTAGAAGGGGTGGAGCGATTTGGCCCATTGACGAACTTGACCTTACTTTTTTGTCAAAAACGACGTGTACGAAATTTGAGCTTTCTAGCTCAACGCGTTCTCAAGCTAGAGCGCGCACAGACGGACGGACGGACGGACGGACGGACGGACGGACGGACGGACGGACGGACGGACGGACGGACGGACATCCGGTTTTGAGATTTTTGAGTGATAATATTAATTTCTGTATTCATCATTTTTTTCTCCGAGCCTTATTTCTTGGCGTTACAAACTTTAGAGCAAACTTATAATACTCTCAGATTTCATCTAGAGTATAATCAACAGAATTATTATTGAGAGTAAAGCCCAATCATATGATACTCCAGATGAAATGGGAAAGAGTTTAATGTGCCGGCAAAATATTTCATCTCAAATTCTTTCGAATAGTGAATAGAGACTTTTGCATGGGAGGTGGTAAAAGCAGAGGGGGTAGGCTTATAATTTTTGTATATGACACCGAACGTGGTCTGCAAAATGTTTCTTGCTGAATTTAAAGTTTGTAGTTTTCATTATTTTCAAAGAAATTGGTCATAGTTCTCTTGAAATTGAAGCATTTGTATAGGAGGTGGCAGAGGAATTTGAAGGTTTTTGATGATTTTGTAACTGCTTATTAACATCCTTATCACCGTGCTTTGCTTCGATTTCGAACTAGGTAGCTCTCCTATATTCAAATAATTGTATAAAAGGGTATAGCATTAATTGCAATCATAACGGGACAAATTCTGGGAAAATTTTAAGTTTGTACATTTTCTAGTTTTAATGGAAATCGAAATAATGCACTTACAGGAATTTGCATGGGAAAGGGTGGAAGAAGTATACGAATTAAAACAAAATTTTTTGTCATCAATGGTATTTCTATTATTATACTTTCCACAAAATTTCAAGTCGATAGTTTTTTAATTTAGAAGAAAAATAATTTAATTGAAATTTCAAAATTTCGAAAAATTTGTGTGGGAGGGGGTATAAGGAGTGAGATAAAGTCGACAATTTTTTTCAAAACTGATTGCAATTATACCAAAATGAATTCTGGCAAATTCGTTTTTTGAACTTTGCTAGTTTCAATGAAAATTGACAAAATGAATTTTTCAAAATTGTGCATTTGAATGGGAGGGGGTAGGTGGAGTGAGGGGAACGGATCAATATTTTGGGATGTTTATGACATAACCATCAGTATACTTTGAGCCAAATTTCATGTTGATAGCTAAACTAATTTCGAAGGAAAATAAATTTCTTAAAATTTCGAAATTTATATTGGAGGGGATAGAAGTAGTGGAAAAAATGTTCAGCTCAATAGCTCGACACTTTCGAGTGTTATCTTGTAGACAGACGGTCACTCGGAATCGAGGCTTTAGAGTGACAACAAATAATTCTGAAGTCTTGGTGGCTCTGTACGAGCATTATATTTTAGCGTTATGAACGGTAAGGCAAACGCATTATAATCTCAGATTTCATCTAGAGTATAAAAACGCAAATCTGTATGTGCAGCCGTTAGGACTGAGAATTTTCATCAGCCACTTACATCCGAGTATATACCGGCAAGTTAAGAGATAGCTTTCTTCTATATAACCTTTCAGTTCCTTCTTTTTCGTGTTTTTGGTATGGAGTTATAATTTGGCGTAAAATGGAGCATCTAAAATCCCAAAAACTTTTGGAGTTTGAAGCCATTTCCATTAATAAAATACGGTATTCTATTGAAAAAGTAGTTTCGGCTGTTCAGCTTCAGTAGATAGTATGTGTTAACATCATTAAATTGCTGTACATACATAGCTAATCATTCCTCTATCCACTTTAATGATAAGTACGATTTTGTTTTGCCGATACAAAGCGTTATCTCGAATCAATTTAATGGCTCTGTCGTACACATATCCGGAATACACGTAAATCGGTTTCGAATATATTGAAGCTATTGACATAAATCTGTTTTATAATATGGATTATAAGATTATCGAAATCCTCTTACCCAGTGTTGGAAGATAGATGTTTATTCACTTGATTCTAATAAAGATTTCCAGGCAGGTGGTATGTCTCTCTAATCAAAAATCAAATATGATAAATTTAATCATTTTGGCTGCTTAACTCCAAGTGGAGACGATCTGACTTTCGCAATTCTTGAACTGGATGGAGTGGTGCAAAAAGAGCTCTTTATTCAGTGCGAAAATGGCACTGGCATCGCGAAAAAATCACTGCCTTGTTAAAAAATAATGCCAGTGTGAAATTGACATAATTATTCCACTATAATTACACTAAGGCCGCTTCTGACCAGATTAACACTATGAACAAGGAAGAACAAGACACCTGTTTAGAGTTTGACCACCTTGACAAGCTTGACACTTTTCATTTTCGTATTTATGGCTGTTTTAACTCGCAAATATATTTGGAATACTTTTAAATTATGAAAATTTAATTTAGTATTATCCAATCTATACATAGGTGTCTTGTTCTTTCATCTTCATAGAGTAACGCTACATCAGGTATGATTAAGATCAGTGAGGCGAAATTTCTCACTGCTCCTCAATCAGGAGTGAGGCAATTATTTCACGCCTGGGAGAGGCGATGGAGCTCATAAATCCAAAAAATAAAAACCTGAAGGATATGATAGAAAAAATGGGAGCATTCAGGAGTGAAGCAATTATTTCACGACTGGGAGAGGCGATGATGGAGCTCATAAATCCAAAAAATGAAAACCTGAAGTATATGGTAGAGGAAATGGGAGAAACCAATTTATAAGCCACCGCCTGTCTGTACGCCATACGGGTACGCTCAGGGCTTCAATCATTCAATCAATTAATTTCCTGTTAAGACCCCCTATAGGGGCATAGGATAGAAACAGCTCTCTTCCACATGGCGCGATCCTGGGCATCGCCCTTTAGTTATCGGCAGGTATTGTTTATTCCTCTGGCCTCCTGCTCAACTGCTCACTTCCATGCACTACATGGTCGACTTTTTCCCTGAGAACTATTATCCATAGCTTGTTTCCTCAAAACGTGGCCGATCCACAGCAACTTCCACCTTTAAATCTCAATGCCTATTTTAGTATGTTCAGTTGTAATCCAATGTTAGAGATCACATTTGGGCGGGATATCCCCAAAATGCGTCGGAGGCATTGGTTCACAAGAGTTTGCAGTTTCTTGGTAACGATCACTTTTCATGTAGCATAACCATATAACAACACGGATTTGATGCATGCGTCAATCACTCGCAGCTTCGTGTGAAGGGAGTTCTTTCTTAATCTCCAGAGGGGACCAGAAACTGCAGACCCGCGAGCTTTATTTACCGGGCCCAACGCTGACAATGCTTCCAAAGTATCAAAAATCATCCACTTCTTCCATTCTAAGTTATACTCGATGCTTGAAAAATTCGTACTTCTCCATTTCATAATTTCACAATCGCTTTGATGCCATTACGATAAAAAAAATTGAATAAATTTGACCGAAAACAAATTTGTTCAGTTTATTTTTTTAAAGCATATCATATACCATATGATAATATCAATATTTCTTATGACATTAAAAATGATTACCAAAATAGATAAATGCGATATAGCGTGTATAAAATATTGTAAAATGTTTGTGTACAGATATAGCATCTAAGTTTATAGGCAATCTGTTCATAAGCTCCGTACGTATTAATTTATTAAGCTTAACTTTTCCATCCATAATCAACATCACTACTCCCAGCCTGATGATTTGTATCTACCGGTTGGTCGATAGATGGTGCTGTTGCAAAATTATAATACACAGGATACTTCGGCACAAATGGTTCCACTTTAGCGTGTTTGTCACCATCTTCATCGACGAATGCTTTTCCGCCCATAAACATTGCTTCTTCGTACGACGGCGGAACTGAAAACTTGAAAATTATATAAGCTAATCGGAAGCTGTAATTGAAAAGGACACTCACTAATAGAATTATATCCCGGAGGATTATCACCACTTCCCTCATCCGATAATTGCGGTGCTGTTGGCTGCATTGTTATCACATTTGCCGGATTTGTGGCACTTTCGTACAAGGGAACAGTTCCGATTGTAATAGGACACACAAATTCCAGATTTGAATGACATTTGGGCGTGTGTATGACCACATAAAACCAATAACTAATGTCGATGATGCTGCATGTATTCAACGAGCTCGGTGGAATCGAAGGCAATTCTATGCAATTTTTCAACTCTTTCTTACACAGTTTCAGCACTGAGCCGAGATTCTTTTCGACCAGTCTCGTCGTTTCGGTGCGCATATCACGTTCAGGAGTCTGGCTCTTGAATGTCGCAACACGTTCCAATTTCACACGAACATTTCTACAATCTGTTGTCGATTCATTATCGACTAGGATAACGAATGGTAGTTTCTGTCCCGGTGCATATCCTGAAAGAGGAATATTTACTTTCGCAGTTACGGGTCCCGATTCACAACAGAAACAGCAAAATGTCTTGGAGTCTTCCAGATATATCGGCATCTAAGTTAGATACGATTTTAATTTAGAATTTGTGGAAAAAAAAACAACTGATACCTTGTACTGGGGATTCAAATTTAAATCCAGCGAAGATATGACCGTGAAAGGTCTCTTAAAAACATTATCGAAACGCCAGGGACGATCTATTGTGACGACAACCTGATATCGAATATGACCGTATTCTCCTTCGAACGAGCTCGGTATTTGGTGAGGTAGAGCAACTTGGAAATTATACGAATAATTCCCTGGATTCAAATCAAATCCACTTGCGCCCTCGCTCCCAGCAACATAAGTCCTTGACGATAAATACTGTTCATGTCCTGAATACGTGACCGTATAGTGTACGGTACGATCTCCTTCTTTACGACTCCTCGATTCACGCCATTTTACCGAGGCATATCCTTCTATTGTTATGTAAATCGCTGTAAAGAAACATAAACTATTAAAAACTTCCAATAGACGAGAATTTAATACCATATAAGCTAATAATCATATCCTAATATTTGGTGGGCGTACTGAAAATGTTCACAATGATTACAAAAAAAAAATATGATTTTAATACAAATTACAAATTATTAGGTAACAGATACTGCGATCAATATAAAATACTGTCAGATAAAGCTTATTCTGTACGCGAAGTTACAGATAAAAAATTTGCAATGACCTCAACCTACAAGTGTAACCCTTGATAATTTAAAATGTTCTCTTATTGCCCATTAATTCGACTGCTTAGATAAAGATAATGTGAAAAATGTTCCAAGCGCAGTATTCATGTAATATTAAATTTTCTCAAAAATCCAAAACGAAACTCAACAAGAAGTTTTCGCGCGAAAGAGGAACAACTACACGAAACCCGACCGACACGAAAAAGATCGAACAAGATCGAAATAATTCCGAATTCGCAGATCGTCTCGTTCATAGGGTGGACCAGCTTGCGCTTCTTGGCAGCCCGCTTGCCATCGAGGTGGCGGCGATTTCTTACAAACCGACTCACCTGCAACAACGCATGTCATTTAATTATAGCACGCACGCCTGCTCTAGCCGCTAGCGCCTCCTTTTCGGCGTCGCAGTGCAACGCGTTGCGATCACCTTCCTCTGTCCACCAACGGCAAAGCACCGCACTGGACTCTTTGCTAACCCTTGTTTTTCCTCCAGCCATCATTTATGTTATCTGCAGCGTATGAGGGAAAAAATATAAAAATCATGTGCATTTATGCCAGTTTCGTTAATACAAATGCTATCCACTACGCTACACCACGATTGACTGAGTTGATTGGGTAATAAATTTGTATATATCTACTAGTAGACTGGACTTGAATAGTAGTGTCCCGTTGGTATCGACTGGGACTTTTCGGACGATATACTCTAGTGCCAAGTTGAAAAGCATGGGGCTAGACCATCTCCCTGCTTTAAACCACATTCTGTTCGAAAGCTGGTTGTAGAATCGGATTGTATTCTCACTTGGGATTCAGTGTTCATCATTGTGAGTGTTGTTAGTCAGACTAATTTTGGGGGAATTCCAAAGTCAAGCATGATTTGGTACAGCACGCTCCTGTCGACACTGTTGTATGCTTGTTTAAAATCTACGAAGATTTAATGTACGTTTTTTTTATATTCCCAGCATTTCTCAAGCACCAGTTTCACCGAGAATATCTGGTCTGTTGTAGATCGTCCGGTTCTGAATCCACATTGGTATTCGCCAATTATTTGATTAGTATAGGGCCTAAGACGACGTTCAATATTTTTGTCAGTATTTTATAGGACGTACACAACAATTAATTCCTCAGCAGAGAAGGCCGACGATGAACGAAATAGCTAACGAGATGTGAACGCATGCAAAGCAGTATAAATAGGCGAGCGTTTTTCAGTCTAGTGTGGACCCGTCGACGAGTGAGTTATATGGACAGTCGGAAGTGAAAGATTTAGAAGCGATAATTTGTGAGCACCTAGGGTGTAGCCTAGTGGGTAGCGTGTTGGTCTGCAATACGAAAGTTGTGAGTTCAAATCCCGGTCGACGCATAATTCCAACACACTACTTGCTTGGGTATACCTTGGTTACCTCAATCTACGAAAATGAAAAAAAATCGTAGATAGAGGGTTGTGCGAAAGGCGAACAACCCTTCCGCAATAAATAATGAAAATGTTAAGGAACCTGAAGTTCAGGGGGCCAAGGCCTGATTTGGGCTGTAGAGCCATTGAAGAAGAATTTATGAGCGAAGAAGTTTTGTATGTAAAGCGAATTAAAATTAGTTACGTTAAATAAGGTTTTGCGGTGAACTAATAAAACTAGTGGTTACTTGAAATCCAGCGACACCTTGCGCACTTCAATATGATACATTTGCAGTATTTGCTTATAGACTAGATGATCGGATCGGAATTTTCAAACTAATAGCTCTAAGGTTCACAACCGTCCTTTTTTTAAAGGAGAGTCCTTTATTTTTCTAAGGTGTCCTTTAGTCTGTATCATGTATTCACAGGACGCTATTTGCCCTTTATTTCATTTATTATATATTTATTATATATTTATCAGACTGATAACACAGTGCAACAGCCCAAAATCAAAAAGAATCCCATGATACTTTGTGGACTCGTTGGAGTCTATAGAAACTTTTTCATAAAGAAGCGTATCCCCCCAATAATTTTTTTTTGTCTCAAATAAGATAAGAAGTCTGAAAACTCTGTCTTCTTTCAACTCTGGCCAAAGCCCCATCGGGGAGTAAACAATTTTATTTTTTCGACAGTACGATCATGAACTCTATAGAGTGTGTTGGCAAAGTTTATAAAAAAAAACGATTATAATTGAATTTATTAAGAAAAGAGTACGCTGAGCTTTTGGCGCATCTGGTGTGTACATTAAAAACAAAGTTTCGGAGCTGACTGAAAAACAAATCTTTTGTATTCTTTTTGTCATTGACCCTCTAAGAATATTATCGTAATTTCGGTGGGATAAATTTTTCTCAGCTTCCCATATTGGAGGATTATCCATCAATTCAACACGACACATTTTCGATCATTTTTGATTTCGATGAAAATTTACATATATTTTAATGATTGAAAAAAAAAACCTAACCCAATCATTTATTAATAAAATAATTTTTTTCAATGATCATCATTCTCTCCATGAGCGTTGCTCAGTGTTCAGTGTTTTAAGTTGGTGTTGTGACAATCTAATGAAACAAATGGGACCAGCTACAATGAACCTTTATGTATCTGAAATGAAATTTCGCAATCGCCCGCGACTTTGCCCGCGACTTTTTCCGCGTAAGAATCGCAATTTTTAAGAATGTAATTAGTGATACTAGGGTGCTAGGGTGTAGCCTAGTGGGTAGCGTGTTGGTTTATAATGCGAAGGTCATGAGTTCAAATCCCGGTCGACTCATAATTCCAGCACACTACTTGCTTGGGTATACCTTGGTTACCTCAATCTACGAAAATGAAAAATTCATAGATAGAGGGTTGTGCGAACACTTCCGCAATAAACAATGAAAATTGTCAGGAACCTGAAGGTCAGGAGGCCAAGGCCCGATTTGGGCTGTAGTGCCATTGAAAAAGAAGAATTAGTGATACATTACGTGGGATGTATACTCTGCTTAGTTTAATGGCTCTGTGAACACAACGTTTGTTGGAATCAGAACCATAAATGATTAAGAATGAAAGGCACGTGCTCACGCGACTGATTTGAGATCATATATGTACATATTGTAGCTTTATTAATTCTAAAAAACAAATATAAATAAAATAACATTAAGCTAAAAAACATAACAGAACCATGATTGTGCGTAAAGCCCAGTCATACGATACTATGTATAGATGAAATCGAAATTTTTGCGGTGTTAAGAAATTTTGTATGGGGAGTGGTAGAAGGAGTAACAGCATCATGCTAGAGTAACTATAAAAATATTTTGCACCGAATTTAAGCTTCAAAAATTGAAACGGTACTGAGAAACTTAGAGCATTGGATTAAGTAGAATTGTACAATTTGTATGGGAGGTGGAGGAAACAACTATAATCATAATGAAACTGATATATTTCAATTTTCAGATCAGTAGCATTCACACTTTTAAAGAAAATCAAGTTCTTGGAATGGAATGGAATTGTGTCACATTGTATGGGAGGGGGTAGAAGGAGAGAAGCTAATCGGTTAATTTTTTCTCGATATTAATCATAATGCTAATTAAGGATTTATTACAAAATTTTGGTTCGATGAAAGTTATACGTACTGAGAAAATTGGTGTACAGCATTTCGTGATAATTTTCCTTAATACTATAGTTTGTATGGGAGGTGGTGGAAGGAGTGGGGGATTCAAATAATTTGAATACGCATTTATGATTAAATTAATATATTCTAAATTTCAAATTAATTGCTCTAGTTTCCAAGAAAATTTGATTCTACACTTCTACAATGGTGCTACAGCCCAAATCGGACCTTGGCCTCCTGATATTCAGGTTCCTTAACATTTTTTATTACTTATTGCACAACCCTCTTTCTACGAATTTTTCATTTTCTTAGATTGAGGTGACCAAGGTATATCCAAGCAGGCAATGTGCCAGAATTATATATTGCGCCGACCGGGATTTGAACTCACGACCTTCGCATTACAAGACCAACACACTACCTACTAGGCTATACCCTAGCTAAAATTTGATTAATACACATATATTTTTGAAAAGGAGTAACTTTGTGCGAAAAGAGGTAGAAGGCGCGAGGGAAGCGAAATAAAAACCAAAAGCTGTATAGATCTCGGAGCTTACCTAACAAACTGTGCAAGTTTCATTACAATCGGTTTAGCCGTCTGTGCAAGAAAGACGGCCGGACAGACAGACAACCATTTCAAAAACGTGTTTTATGCTTAGTTATTGTTAAAATAAAGCTAAAAACTTGCTTGTAGCCATTTATAAGCAAATAACAGACAGACACTACAATTATATTTATACATATATAGAGACATCTATGGCAGGCCAAGTAAACGTGTTTAAAGTCATTAAAATCAGTCTTAATAAATAGATAGCCAATGTTTGCATCTTTAACCTCCTATAAAACACATTTTGAAAATATTGCAATCAATTTTACTGGCTAATAATGGCGAATTTTTGGCATTGAAAAAATTTTTAAAATTTTTTGAAATCAGCCAATTCCATGCTATCCACATGGTACTTTTCAGAACATTGGTTGATCAATAGAAGGGTTAAGTTAGGGGTTCTTCGACTTTTTTAGCCAGTTGAAACTGTGGACTGATAAACTTTGTCTTCAACTAGCAACCAAAGCGATCTAGCGCCTAGAAACAGATATAAACAACACCACAAAGTTTAATTCGGATCATTAATACACTGTAAAAGTGAAACTCAAAAAACTTTGAAGGCGTTTATCTCAAAACATTCAAAATTTCAATAACCCCTTTACCCCTTCAATTGTTCCCAGCACTTTGGTGTCATAACTTGTAGACTATTAATTTTTTTCCTATTTCTCTCTATAATTGCATGGACTGTATCATACTCCATATGTGTGTAGCATTTCAATAAAAACATTTGAGTAGTTGTTTTTATATGAGAATATTTATGTAAGCTATGAAGTAACGCCGTTCTTAATGACTTATTTTTGTTCTGCCCGCAGCAGCTTTCTGACCAAAAAGAAACTTTTTGAATTTTCGAAGCAGGTATGTTTTTATCAGCTCATTTCCAAAGAGAGGAAGCTATCTCCTTCTTCGTACAAACAAAATAACATAAAAACAATGTGACGTTAGTAAAATGATTATGAAACCTGAGAAACTGCAGCCTTCTTCGTTGGATTAGAGTCCAAGGTTCAGTGATTTTACTTGACCGCTAAGCTTAGAGATTAATAAAACTGCTGGTTCTGTTTACCTTTAAGGACCTTGGACTTGGTGTGAATAAAATTGTTTCAATCTCTAAAACTTAATTCGTTAGAACTTAGAATTGCTTTGAATTTCATAAAATAAATGTCCTTGAAGTGAAATGCGCAATAAAAGCGATTTAACAAAAAATTTGGTGTCCTTTAACTCCGTCACACAGATATGCATCTCTTCTTCTACAATGGCACTACAGCCTAAATCGGGACTTGGCCTCCTGACCTTCAGGTTTCTTAACCTTTGCATTACTTATTGTGAAAGGGTGGTTAGCTCTTCGCAAAACCCTCTATGTACGAATTTTTCATTTCTGTAGATTGAAGTAACCATGGTATATCCAAGCAAGCAGTTTGCTGGAATGCGTCGACCACATTGTACACCAACACGCTACCTACTAGGCTGCACACTAGCTCTTACACAGATATGCATAACCTGAAAATTTCAGAGCTCCATGTTATATACAGGGTGTTTGGTACTCCGTGCATAACCTTGTAAGGGGTTATTCCTGGATATATTTTGAGCAAAAAATTGTTCTACGGAGATGGTCAATTTTCAATATCCACGGAGATACAGGGTGATCAAGAAAAGTCCTTCGGACCTGTACCCTCACTCACTCAAAACGCTATATCTTGAAAACCAATAATCGCATTTCAAAGTGTTATAGCTTGTTTTTTAGGGAATTAAATTATCTTTCATTTAGTGTAATAGTCCGTATTGTAGCTGTACCCAATCCTGAGGTATTTCCTTCAGACCACAAATTTTTGATACTTTGACCCTCAAAATTCTGTGATCAATGTAGTTTTTCTCAAGAAAACGCATTATAAAAATGTCATTTTAATGTTGTTTTTTTATGTGCCATATTATTGCCTACAAAAGATGCACACATACTTATGACTTAGGTTTTCCCGTTTTCCAGGTAATAAGCGAAAATACATATGGCTTAAAAATAAAATATGCCATAAACCAACCCTCGTTCTAAAAAAACTACCTGAAATGTTGTTAAACTGAAATATTCTTTGTGTCCTTTAATTACTATTTAAATTATCAATGAATGTCCTTTAGGTAGTATTAAAATTATCGAGAAAATGAATTAAATTAAAATGAGTTTCAACACAACTAGGTGCAGCACTTTGCCCTTTTTAATGGGTTACCTAACAAAATGAAAAGCCTATAAAAGCAAACCATACTTCATATTTTTATCAGTTTTAGTTAAATTTGTAAAAGAACAAGGTGTCACTAAAATTTAGAAAAGAATTTCGAAATGCCTGAGTTCACGAACGAAGAATATGCAGACATAATTTTCCTCTATGGAGAGTGTCAGGGAAATGAGCAAGCGGCGCGATCTTTGTATCATCACAGATTTCCCAATCGTCGAATACCTTACGCGAGATTATTCCAAGACGTTTACAGAAGGATTAGGGAAACAGGCAGTGTTAGGACAAGCAGAGTGAATGCAAATCCTGCGCCGGTAATCGCTGTTTCAATTGATCAACGAATCCTAGCTGCAGTTCAAAATGATCCATCAACTAGTATACGACGCTTGGCATTGCGGTTTAACGTCTCTACGTTGAAAGTTTGGAGTGTCCTGAAAGCAGAACGTTTGCATCCCTACCACCACACACCAGTGCAGGAGCTGTTACCCATTGATTTACCCAAAAGGATGGAGTTTTGCAATTGGCTCCTTGAACGACAAATAAGTGACGAGAATTTTATCAGCAACATTCTTTGGACGGATGAGTCCCAATTCACCAGGGACGGTATCACAAACTTCCACAACTTACACACATGGGCTGAGAGCAATCCACATACAAGAAGAGAGGCATCATTTCAGCACAGATTCAGTGTCAATTTATGGGCAGGTGTGATTGGCAACGATTTTATTGGTCCTATTAGGCTTCCGCCTACCTTAAATAGTTCCAATTACTTGCATTTTTTGACAAATGATCTACAGGAGTTATTGGATGATATGCCACTGCAACGATTGGCTTCCATGTTTTACCAACACGATGGTGCTCCAGCTCATTACGGCCGACAAATCAGAGATTGGTTAAATTCCAATTATAGCAATCGCTGGATCGGTAGAAATGGACCGATACACTGGCCTGCAAGATCCCCTGATTTAACTATTATGGATTTCTTTGTATGGGGATGGATGAAGGACCTTGTCTACGCAACGGAATTAGTAACATTGCAGGATCTAAATACCAGAATCGTTGCGCCAGCAACAGAAGTAAGGCAGCAGTTGAGGAGTATGAACACAAAGAGAACACTGGCAAAACGAGCTTTAGCGTGCATTCAAAATGAAGGTAGCCATTTTGAACATTTATTGTAATTAAGGAAATTTGAAATAAACCATAAAAACCATTCTTAAGTTCTTTTAGTTCAAGCGGAGACTGTTGATCAACCTATTCTTGCTTTTTTGACAAAAGTGCTACATTATTGGAATGATAATTTCTTCTAAACTATAAAACTTATGCAATGCAAGTGTATGCGTCTTTTGTAGGCAATAATATGGCACAAAAGAAAACAACAATAAAATGAAATTTTTATAATGGGTTTTTTAGAGAAAAACTACATTGATCTTAGAATTTTGACGGTCAAACTGTCAAAAATTTGTGTTCTGAAGCAAATATCTCAGAATTGGATACAGTTACAATGCGGACTATTACAGCAAATGAAAGGTAATTTGATTCCCTAAAAAACAAGCTATAACACTTTGAATTGTGATTATTAGTTTTCAAGATATAGCGTTTTGAGTGAGTGAGGGTACAGGTCCGAAGGACTTTTCTTGATCACCCTGTATCTCCGTGGATATTGAAAATTGACCATCTCCGTAGAACAATTTTTTGCTCAAAATATATCCAGGAATAACCCCTTACAAGGTTATGTACGGAGTACCAAACACCCTGTATATTTCTTGCAAAAAATTCCTAAAAGCATTTTTTTCCTTAGTGATAACCTGCAATAATTTCCGTTTTGATTTCGATAACATTTTAGAAAAATACAAAAACTCCGATCTCTTATCTCTCTCACATGTCAAGCAGAGCTCGGACAACTGCTATTGTGTTCTTTCTTGTCCTTATCATAATACTTTAAATTACTAGTATTATAATATTGTATAAATAAATTAAAAAATTTAAAAAGAACATGAAAAATTATTTCACGTAATTGCATGAACATTTCTTTAAGACGAAAAAAAAACACGACAAAATGTTCAAAATATTCGAAAGATTCGCCAAAAATGATAAACAACACTACATACCACGAATTGATTTTTCTTTGCGTGTAGTTAACTCAACGCATCCCGACAGTAACTGCCCACCGTAGAAGACACTTTGGGGACTATTTTCGAATCGAATTATACAATCGGTAGCCATAGGGGAATTTAACAAACTATCACTAAAAGATTAATAAACAAGTTTATTGTATAAAATCACAATATATAATGCACAGATAAAAATAAGTACACTTTATAACATTAGCCGACTAACCGAGTCCCCGACTATCAAATTCTTAAGATTGAATAAGTCAGAAAAAGAGAGAGCTCTTAGCTATCTATTTTTAGCCAAAGTATTAAGAGAAATGACATACACCACGTAGTTGTCATGGCTACGATTCTCGCAAGGATATAAGATTTTGGATGTAGACAAGCAATTAATACTGAAAGCTTTTAGTGAGAAACTCTCTTAGCGGTTTTTCTATCTAAGAGTGATACTATATTTATAATACATAGTTGGTTGGTTGATAGTCAGTGAGTCGCCAAAACGATATACAGTGGCTCACAGCTTATTTCGTGCAGTGCTATTTATACTCTAGATGAAATCTGAGAGTACTATTATAAGTTTGCTCTAAGGTTTGTAACGCTAAGAAATAAGCATTGGAGAAAAAAATGAATGATATAGAAGTTAATGTTATCACTCAAAAATCTCAAAACCGGATGTCCGTCTGTCCGTCTGTCCATCTGTCCGTCCGTCCGTCCGTCTGTCCGTCCGTCTGTGCGCTCTCTAGCTTGAGAACGCGTTGAGCTAGATTGTTTAAATTTTTTACACGTCGTTTTTGACAAAAAAGTAAGGTCAAGTTCGTGAACGGGCCAAATCGCTCCACCCCTTCTACCCCCTCCCATACAAAATGACACAATTGCGCAATTTGACAATTAAAAGATTTGCTCAAAAAGTATAAAAGCTATTGGTCTGAAATTTAGAATATATTACTTTTATGATAATATCAATCTACCGTATAAAAATTATGCGTGTCCTCCCCCTCCTTCTACCACCTCCCATATAAACTGTACTTGTCATAAATTACTCTAAGCCAATTTACTCAGTGCGTATACAATTTAGGGCGCTGAAATTGTGCACCAAATATTTATTTAAAATTGTTAGTAAGGCGAAAAAAATTAGACGATTAGCTTCACCCCTTCTACCCCCTCCCATTAGGTAAGTCATACAGTGCAGAAACTGTCCGCCGCGCGCTCCGAGACCACAACTTCAATGGTCGAGTAGCTAGAAAAAAGCCATTCATAAGCAGAAAAAAACAGATGAGTCGCCTTGCCTTTGCTAGAGAGCACGCCAACAAAAATTCGGACTTCTGGAACAGCGTCATATTCTCAGACAAGTCTAAATTTAATATCTTTGGCTCTGATGGCATGGCATACGTATGGCGGAAACCTAATACTGAGCTACAAAACGAAAATTTAAAAGCTACAGCATGGCGGCGGAAGAGTAGAGATTTGGGCCTGTATGTTGGCAGTCGGGATTGGAAATTTGGAATTCATTGAAGGTAACATGGACAAAACTATGTACCTCAACATTTTAAGAAAAAATTTGCTCCAGAGTGCTGCGAATCTTGAAATTCCAAGCATATTCCGTTTCTACCAATACAACGACCCTAAGCATAAGTCTAGTATTGTGCAACCTTGGCTGATTTGGAACTGCCTGCATGTTATGTCCTCGCCGGCACAGAGTCCAGATATGAATATAATAGAAAATTTATGGGCAATTTTGGAAAATAATATTCGGAAACATAGTATTTCCAACAAGGAATAATTGAAAAAAACTATTTTGGAGGAGTGGACGAAAATTACCCCAGAAACTACCCAAAAACTTGTAGATTCTATGCCAAAGAGACTTAAAGATGTAATAAATGCAAAGGGCTGCCATACCAAATACTGAATTTTGTATAAAATTTAACTTTTTTCTGTAAATTAAGGCCTAAGTTTAAGTGCATGAAATAAGCTGCGACATAGAATTAAGTAGTGTTTTCATAATTTTTGATAATTAAGTATTATAAACAACAATTGTGTTATTCTTGAGTTCCTAACTTAAACAATAAATATTTATTTGAAACATGGTATTTAAATCTTGTCAATATTTTACATTGTTTTCCAATAACAACGTAACAAATTTTAAATTTTTAGCTGCACGAAATAAGCTGTGAGCCACTGTATATACATACATACATGTATGTTTATATCTACATATTTATACCGTCAAGTTAAAAGATAGTCTTCTTCTAGATTAAATTTTAATTGCTTCTTTTTCGTATTTTTGGTACGGAGCTATAATTTGGCGTAAAATGAGTCATCTAAAATCTAATAACTAACTACTGGAGTTTGAAGCAATTTCCATCAATATAATAAGCTATTCTAATAAAGTTTTGACTCCTGAGCTTCAGTAGATGTGCTAAAATCTTTAAATTGCTGTACATAGCTAATCATGCTAAATCTATAAAATCATCGATAATATTGAAATGCAATTTAATTATTCTACGCAACAATTTTTTACACACTTATAGAGATGTTCTCCCATTGTAAAACAAAGTCCGCGTGGTGATCAAAGGGTTTGCAATAGCAATTAAAGTATTTTACTGACTGTATTTATAAAATAAATAAAATGCAGTACATCGAATAGATATTAAGTTTTTAATTTTGTTTTCAAAGAAATTAACAAAAATTAATCATTTTTCATAAAAAACAACATAAAAAGGAAATAAAATAAAATAAATAAAATAACTGATAAATAAAAAAATAATACACCTGGTTCTGTTTTTATGCGATAGATACGTTCCTGAAAAATATGTGTAAAAAATTCTTGTAAAAAAGAGACATTGCCTCTATGGAAGAAAAGTTCAGCAAAAACCATATGAAAATATTCGTTTTAAGCGGTTGTATCAAAGATGTAGTATTAGGTGGTAGAAATAAAATGTTTACGTTTGGGTGTTCCAAGACAGGATGGCCAGGTGCATTATCAAGAATTAGAAGAACATTGAATTCGAGATCTTTCAAATTCATGTAACATCTGACTTCTGGGACGAAACATTTGTTGAACCATTCTGTAAAGATAGCAGTGGTCACTCAGGCCTTCTTATTAGCCATCCAGTGAACAGGCATTTTATTCATATCCACACTTTTCATTGAACGTGGGCTTAGGGCCCGATTTATCAGCAGTGGTTTCACTATACGATCTCCGGAAGCATTCGAGCAAAATAATAAGGTCGCACGATCCTTGGCTACCACCAAGAGTTTTCTACGATTTTGCTACGTACGTTCTGCTCGGCATTCGATTCCAGAAGAGACCACTTTCATCTGCATTCCACATTTGATCAGGAGTGTATGCTCCATCTTTAATAATTTTAGCAAGTTCCTGCGGGAATACTTTAGCAGCCGATTCATATGCAGATGCAGTTTCATCTTTAATTTTACTTTATTATTCTAATAATAAAGTATTGTGATCGACACAAAAAAAAATTGCTACCCTGAAATTTTGTTTTTTCGCGTTTCAAGACTAAATAAGCCTAAAAATGCAAAAAAAAACAAATCCGTCCCGCCGTCCGCCGTATACCATATATGGACTCATATCTCCGAGACCGTTAAAGGTAGAATGTTCGTTTTTGGGTGGATTGTTGGTTGGGTAAGTAAGCTCTATTTTCTAAATTTTGGGGGGTGTTAGGTGGAAGAAGGGGAGGAGGGGGAGGGAACGAGACAAAAACTACACTTGCTAATATCTTCACCATGAATGCAGATATAAAGTTGAAAATCAGTAGAGACATAGAGAGGATTGTGGACAAACTTTAAAAATAATTTAATTTTTTTATCCATTGGCGTCCGGAAAGGGGCGGGGGGGCTAGAAAATTGTCGACCGATTTTTTTTTCAAATGATTATATCTTCGAAATTATTTATCATAAAAAATTCAGTTTTTGGGACCATTAAGGTGGCATATAGCTCCACTGGAATCCGCTTAGATAGTGGTTAATTATTGTAAGGGGGAGGGTCAGGGGGTACAAAGAAAAACACTTAAAAATGAATATTTCAACTATCTCTTAAGCTATGTAATTGAAACTTGAAACATACATATATTAATCTATACTAGGAAAATACGAAAAAAATATAACGTGTTGAAATAATAGTAGTGGGGGAAAATAGGGAGCATTTCAAAAATGGTGCACTTTTCAAAATTACAAATCCTTGTATCTCAAAAAAAAATTTTTAAGTTGGGAGGAGTAAGGAAGGTGGTAAGCACAAATGTCGAAAATTTTGAGTGATATTTTTAGGGCTCTGGTGAAAGATACAAAGTTTAAATTTTGCATGTGGATGCATCTATTTGATATACATAGAAAAATAATAATAACTTGTTCCATAGTTGCTATAAAACAGTCTAGTCTGTTCAGTTGGACTCCAAAGTTCGTAGCCAGAATATCCCTTAAAATGCGTCAAAGGCACGTTTGTAGTTTTTTGGTACGCCTAGCAGTCACATCCCATGTAGTATAACTTTATAACAAGAGGGATTTGACGCATGCGTCAATCACTCGCAGCTTGGAGTGAAAGGAGATCTCTTTTAACTTCCAGAGAGGAAAAGATACTGCACTCTCAATGATCCTCGTTAAAATGAAACTCATACTTACAATGCCTGAAAAAATGCATACTTCTCCGTAAAAATTTCATAATTTCACAATCGCTTTGCTTCGATTACGATACAAAAAAAAATGAATCAAATTGACCGAAAACAAATAAGTTTATTTTATTTTTTTGAAGCATATGAAGTGCCATATGATAATATCAATATCTCTAATCACATAAAAAATGATTTACAAAAATAGATAAATGCAATACAGTTTGTATAAAAATATTGTAAAATTTTTGTGAATAGATATTTCATATTTCAGCTTATAATGCTATCAGTTCAAAATAAGCTCCACACGTATTTTTATGTACATATGTACGTATTCGTTATTTATTAAGCTCAACTTTTCTACTCGAAATTAACACCACTATTGCCGGCTTGATGATTTGTATCTACTGGCTGGTCGATAGATGGTGCTGTTACAAAATTATAATAAACAGGATACTTTGGCACAAATGGTTCCACATTAGCATGTTTGTCTTCATCATTATCGGCGAATGCTTTTCCGACCGTAAACAGTGATTCTTCGTAAGATGGTGGAACTAAAAACATAAAAATCACACAAATTAATCGAAAGGGGTAAATGAAAAGGACACTCACTAAAAGAATTATATCCCGGTGGATTATCACCGCTTCCCTCATCTGATAATTGCGGTGTTGTTGGCTGCATTGTTATCACATTTGCCGGATTTGTGCCACTTTCGTACAAGGGAACAGTTCCGATTGTAATAGGGCAGACAAGTTCCAGATTTGAACGACATCCTGGCATGTTTATGACCACATAAAACCGATAACTAATATCAATGACGCTGCATGTATATAACGAGCTCGGGGAAGTCGAAGGCAACTCTATGCAATTTTTTAACTCTTTCGTACTCAGCTTCAGTACAGAGCCGAGATTTTTTTCGGCCAGTTTCGTTGTTTCCTGGCGAGTATCACGTTTCGGACTCTGACTCTCGAAAATAACGTAACGTTCTAATTTCACAAAAACATTTGTACAGTCTGTGTTCGATTCATTATCGATCAGGATAACGAATGGCAATTTTTGTCCCGGTGCATATCCGGAAAGAGGAATATTTACTTTCGCAGTTACGGGTCCCGATTCACAACAGCAACAGCAAAATGTCTTGGAGTCTTCCAGATATATCGGCATCTAAATTGGAGACGATTTTAGTTTAGAAATACTGGACAACAAAAACAAGAACTGCAACTGATACCTTATAATGGGGATTCAAATTTAAATCCAACGAAGATATGACCGTGAAAGGTCTCTTAAAAATATTGTCGAAACGCCATGGACGGTCTATTGTGACGACAACCTGATATCGAATATGACCATACTCTCCTTCGAACGAACTCGGTAATTGGTGTGGAAGTCCAACTGCGAAATTATACGAATAATTCCCTGGATGTAAAACAAATCCACTTCCGCCCTTGCTTCCCGCAACATAAGTTCTCGCTGATAAATACTGTTCATATCCTGAATAAGTGACCGTATAGGGTACGATACGATATCCTTCTTTGCGACTCCTTGATTCACGCCATTTCATCGAGGCATATCCTTCTATTGTTATGTAAATTCCTGTAGGGAAGCATATTATAAACTTTCAGTACAGATTCAATAAAATTTAGTATAATATGTAGAATACCATATAAGCTCAAAATCATATTTTAGTATTTGGTGGGCATACAGAAAATGTTAACAATGATTAAAAAAAAGAAAATATTATTATAATACAGCTAGAGTAGATTTAATAAAAATTATTAGTTAACAAGCTTATTCTGCACTCGAAATTACTAAAACAATCGCAATAACCTACGGGGGTTATCCCTATCAATGGCACGACAACCCAAATCGGCTTGCTGAAGTCGTCGCCTGAAGTCGTCTCGATCCATAGAGCGCATCCTCCAGCTGCTCATTTTTCAGATTGCTTTGCAATTTCCATCAACTGAGTGTTCCCATCGACTGCGTGGTTTATCTACTATCCTATCATGTTTTGGAGATTCATCTTGCTTCCATTCGCTCTACATGGCCAGCCCACTGCAGTTTACGTAGCTTGATGAACGTAGAAGATTCTGGCACATCGTAGACTTGATACAACTCATGGTTGTATCTTATTCGCCATTCCGTTCCTTACTTCAATGGGCTACATCCCCCAACCCTTTCTACCCTCTCCCATACAAAATTCAAAATTTAAAGAAATTAATTTTTCTCCGAAACTATTTGAGCTATCAACTGAGCCCAGAGTATAATAATATAAAGATCATTATGGCAAAAATATAGATCGAATCCCCACACTCATTCTACCCTCTCCCATACAAATGCACAATTTTCAAAAATGCAGCTTTCCGATTTTCATTGCAACTAGCGAAGCTAAAAGAACAAATTTTTGGCAATTATAATTGCGAAGAATTTTGAAAAAATTATCAACTTCCCCTCACCCCTGCTACCCTTTCTCATACAAATTTTACCAAATTTCGTAATTTCAATTAAATCATTTTTCTTCAAAATCGTCAAAGCTATCGATTTGAAATTTCGACATAATTATAATAACGTAAATATTTTCCCACCGAAACTGGTTCGACTGACAAGAATGACAATGACTGAGTCTTTGTCACAAGTCAGAGTAGAAAACGATCTGACTTCCAGTTTTAAAACAGACAACGGCCTTAAACAAGGTGACGGCCTCGCACCAATGCTTTTCAACTTAACACTCGAATATGTTGTTCGGAAACTTCCCGTTGACACCAAGCGAACACTATGCTTCAAATCCACACAACTCGTAGCATATGCCGACGACATAGATATCCTTGCAAGATCTCTGGAGAGTGCTAAGGAAGTATTTGTAAACCTTGACTCGGTAGCAAGGGAAGTTGGACTACGCATTAATGAAAACAAAACAAAAATTATGACGCAAACTAGGAAAAAGACGCCAATCAGACAAAATATTACAGTAGGAGACTATAACCTAGAAAACGTAGACAACTTCATATATCTAGGGGCAAATCTATCGAAGGATGGAAGCGAACCCATCGAAATTAAAAGAAGGATAATGATGGCAAACAAGACTTATTATTCGGTACTTCCAATAATCAAAAACAAGAACGTGCACAGGAAAACAAAACTTAAGCTATACAAAACAATCATAAGACCTGTGCTATGCTATGGCAGCGAAACGTGGACATTAACTCAGGCGTCCGAAAAACGACTTAACGCCTTTGAAAGGAAGGTCCTCAGAAGAATCCTCGGACCTGTGAGGGAAGACTCGATCTGGAGAATACGATACAATAGAGAATTGTATGCCATCTTCGACAATCCAGAAGTGTCAACCCTCATAAAATTTAAAAAATTACAATGGGCTGGTCATGTGGAGCGGATGGATGACGGAAGAATTCCCAAACGCACACTAAAAGGGAAAGTCAACGGACAAAGACCGGTCGGAAAACCACGAAAGCGCTGGGAGGATTCGATTGACGCAAACAGCAAATCACTGCTAAGACTTTCAAACTGGAGGACGCGGTCAACCGAACCGAGATGGATGGAGGCAAAGCATTCAGGAGGCCAAAGTCCGATTTGGGCTGTAGCGCCATCGTAAGTAAGTAAGTAAGTAAGTAAATATTTTCAGTATCAAATAATTTTGCTTAGATCCGCATAATACTTCTAACCTCTCCCATACAAATGCATAATTTGTGTAAATGCATTATATCGGTTTCTATTAAAACCAGAAAAGGTTAAAACTTAAAATTTTGCCAGAATTTGTCCCTTAGTAATTGCCATAAATGCTGAAAAAATTATAAACTTTGCTCACTAGAAATTTCCATATTGGAAATTCAAGAAAACCATTTCTCTTTGCTTGACGCCCAATCATAATTCTGTTATGTGTTTATGTTCTCGCTCCTTATTGTTCCAATGCACTTTCTTGGATTTTATTATTGGAAGCAACGAATATTACGTTTCACGTTTATTATTTTGTTCAGTATTTTATAGGACGTCCAAAACAATGAAATTCCTCTGTAATTCTTACAGCAGAGTTAATCTCCTTTCATGTAAATTGGACATATGTATGACGCTTTTTCGCTAATCGTTGGGTATGATTTCCTCTGTCCACATTTTGCATATCATTTTGTGTAGTATTTCAGCGACACAGTTTCCACCATTTTTCAGAAGTTCAACTGATATTTCATCAATTCCCGGCGCTTCGTTTATATTCTGTCGATGATGATTCTTCTTCGTCAGTTGAAATCTCAATTGAGATGTTGTCTATCGTGATCGGTGCTAATAGAGTGGGATTGAAAAGATGTTCAAAGTAGGAAACCCATCTGCTTTTAATTTCTTGTGCGCCTTTTCAGAGACTAGTTTTGGATTTATATCCCTTTTGTATGTCTTTTGCTGTTGCGTATGCATCCTGCGTTTTATTTTGTCTCATATCGTTGTCCATATTTTCTATCTTGTCATTGTGGTTCTCCCTTTGTTTTTTCCCTGCAGGTCTTTTTTGCATATTGACTAATCTTGTCATGGTATTTTCGTCAAAAATAGTGATGTGGTTCGCATAGCAACTTAGTTTTTGTGAATTTATAACAAATGAGAATTTGAAACTACTAGAAAATGCAGCTGTTTTTTAAAAGTTGAAATGCATTGATTGAAGATAAGTCCCAAAGATTTATTTATATACAATTTACTACAAATAATCCTGATTGCAACTATCTTTCTGGTGGTATAAATTTCGTTAACTATTTAACAAAAAATGATGTAGTACAGTGAAACCTCCCATAGCCGGACAGCCATGGTCACAGTCTTTTTGTCCGGCTATGGATGGTGTCCGCTTGTTGGAGGTATCGAACAAAATGCTAAATTTTATATGAAAATATAATTATAAAAAAGTATTTCAATAATTATTTCATAGCATTTATTATTTAAAACGGAACTTGTACATGTACTTATAATATATTTCTTTGAGTTGTATGTTTACATAATATGTATATGAAAGAAAAGAAATTTACTTAGAATGGAAAAATTGGTCAATTTTCGAGTGTAGAAGTTTAGTTTGTTTCCATTTCATTTGCTGATTCTCTATAAGACTTTCTTGAAATTTTAAGTGTTGAAAAGCTAAATAGTCATATTTTACAAACTTCTTTAGACGAACTATTTTCTTCAGGGCCTCAGCACATGACTTTATTGGAACGGTATCTTCAATGTCTTCGCTACTGGAGTCACTTTCTTCCATAGTGTCAAATGGGTTTTTAAATAGAATTACATCGTCGTCTTCTTCAATCTGTACCGTCCTGTCAATGTTCAAAAATTCTTCCAAATTTTGATATTTAGATTGACGAACATATTCAGTGAGCCGAATAACGTTGATAACGGTAGATCATCTTCGGCTTCAAATTCTAAAAGGTCCTGTTTTTTTTGAATGAATGCTGCTTTTTTAAAAAAGTTTATGATGGTTGCTGTTTCAACTTTGGCCCACGAAGTTTTGATGAAATACAAAGCTTCAAGAACATTGATAGTTTTGGCGAGCTCTGATGCTGATTTCATTGTATCTATTTTTGAGATGATATTCTTATATGCAGACCTGGCAATCCCGCCGCTTGATCTCTCTCGAATACACCAGAATTATGTAGAACAGTATACCACTATGTAGAAAGCTACAATTAAAGATCTAGAACTTTCCAGTATAACACATACACACCGAAGGAAGCTTCGAGAACTGTTCACACATAATTCACACATACACACTGAAGGAAGCTTCGAGAACTGTCATAAAATGTATAAAAATGAGAAAGCTTTCAGCGAGCAGTCAGTTATTCAGCGACATTTATGGAAGACGCGAGCCAGGAAAGCGATAGAACAGTACGTGGCGGTAGAGCCATATAGTGCGAATTAAGTTGAAAATCGAATTAAGTGCGAATAAATAAATTATCACTTATTTTTAAACGAATTGTGTTTTTACTTGAAATCTCGGCGAACCCCTAGCTCGCAACAATATGTTTAAGGATTAATCCTCTGTAGTGTACCTTAAAATTTTGAATTATCCCTTGATCCAAGGGTTGACAGACTGATGTAGTATTAGCTGGTAAGAAAATTATTTTAACGTTTGTCAAATTTAAATCTTTCGGATGAGACGCCGCATTATCCAAAAACAAAAGGACCTTCTTTGAATTTTCATTTTACGGTCGAATTGTTGTAACCATTCTGACATAATGTCACGCGTCATCCACGCTTTTTTATTTGACTTCCAATTGGCTGGTAAATCTTGGATGGGAAGATTTTTGAATGCTCGAGGGCGGGCTGCTTTACCGATAACTAAAAGCATCTCTTTTTCCCCAACCCAAACCGTCAGCCTTTTTTTTGACAGTTTACCTCCAATACATTTTTCCGATTTCAGGGCGAAAGTTTCATCAGGCAAAGCGCGAAAAAAGACGCCACTCTCATCAGCATTATAAATATCTTCGGGCTTGTACCTAAGTAACATGGAGGGTATTTTTGCCCTAAACTGGTCGACGTCTACTGGATTCACATCTGAAGCCTCGCAAGTTATGCACTTGAACGATACATTGTGCCTTTTACACCATTTTTCTAGCCATCCATTCGACGCAGAAAATCCACTGTATCCCAAATGGTCCGCTATTTCTTTTGCCTTGGCTTTAATAATTGGTCCGGAGATAGGAATATGCTGGCTTCTAGCTTTGGCAAACCAATCAGATTCGAACGATTTGTGAGCCTTCCGTCTTCAGAAAGCTTTTTTTTTTGCTACAAATTGATACCGGATATCCATTTGCGACCAATGTCATCTCGATTCTTCACAATTTCTGCGGCCTGAGTTTTCCCAATATGGAACCTTACAAAAAAAAAGATTCTGTTCCAATTCATTTCACTAAATCACTATAAATCACCTCTTAGCTAATTCTCCAACAAACATCTTTTCTTTTTCAAACACATTAATTATTTCATTTTTTTCATTTAAGGGAATAACGTTTCTTCGTGGAGCCATTCTGATATCAACACAACATAAAAAACAACCTTTAGCCTTCGCGAACTATGCTGAAACACAAAATGAAACAACTAGATCACGAGCACGACTCTCATATAAAACAGAACTATTTCTAATACGGGGAATCACCCTATACACTACAATCAAAGACTGCTCAAATACATCTAATAAGGGGATCCCGAATACAATATAAATTTTTGTATGAATATTTTTGTGACTAAACAAGCTTTGTGTCCGCTTGTGAGAGGTCATTTTAACCAATTGTACAGAAATATGGTGTCCGCGTCCGTTCATTGGAGGGTCCGGTTGTCGGAGGTAATTTTGCTCGTAAAGCGAGTCCTAAAGTGAGTGTAGAGCAAATTTGTCCGGAAATGGGAGGTGTCCGCTTATTGGAGGTGACCGCGAGTGGAGGTTTCACTGTACTAAGATTTATAATATTGTAAAAAAGGCATGCAAAACTATCACTATCCCTTATCCTTTTCAAAAAATTACAATTTGCAGAATAGGCAAAGAACAAAAACTCAAAAATTTAAGTAAAGCATCCAACGTCTTGTAAAATGCACAAAATAAAAAGTGTAAGAAAATACATAAGTGCAAAGGATACTACACTATTGCGTGATTGGGCTGCCGATTGAATCATTTAGCGGATTCATAAATTTAAATAAAAATATAATAAATACTTTTAAATACTATTTGAAATATCAATACTATAGTATTATGTACTGCATTGAGAACAATGAATAGAAACCTAATATTATCAGAGTTTCTATAGACGAAAATACCGGGATAGTTACTATCGCTAGTTAAACGTTAAATGCTGCCGTGAACTTATTACTCAAACTTTCATCATTCCGTACTGTAAATATCTCTCATATAGACTACAATAGCATTGTGCTAGCTAGGGCTTTCCTAGCGAATATAACCTGCGCTCCAACTATAACATCCAACGTCAAATCAAATCCTTTTCTGGTCCATGCTGCTTTCATCTACACAAAAGCAACAATCACGTTATCTCCCACATGAAGAATATTAGGGGCTCGCTTGAATTTCATCCCCAAGAGCCTGCAAATCCTGTATCCCTGGTCTCTGATATTAATACCTCTTTAAAACAAAACAAAACAAAACATTTAAAATATTCTAAAAACCAAAAATAATAACAACCTACGTACCGCGAATTGATTTTTCTTTGCGTGTAGTTAACTCAGCGCATCCCGACAGTAATTGTCCACCGTAGAAGACACTTTGTGGATTATTTTCAAATCGAATTATACAATCGGTAGCCATAGGTGAAGTTAGTTAACTGTCCTTAAAAGATTAATAAACAAGCTAATTATATAATACACAGTTAAAAACAAAAACACTTTATAACATTAGCCGGCTAACCGATTAGTCGCAAATTCTTTTGAATTGAAAAAGAGAGTGCTCTTAGCTATCTATTTTCAGCTAAAATCTTAAGAGAAACAAGATAAACCTCTGATAGTTGTCATGGCTACGATCAGGGATGCCAGATGGGCGATTCGCCCATCTGGGCTATCCATTATTCGAACTTAGCGACAAAATTTAAAGTTGAAAATTTATATAAAATTGGCGCAATTTGGATTATCTTAGTTGATTTCAATGAAACAGGAAAGTTCTGCTGATCAAATAGTTTTATTCAAAAAATGTAAATGGTCGTTTTATACTACAGTAGGATATACACCCGTGCTTCGCAAAGGCAGATTTGCTCCTGTTCTTTGCTCGGGAATGTTATTTTAAAATGATTCTTTGTTATAGTTTTTAAATAATGACACTTTGTTAGCAAAACGTGACCGTCCGTCAGCCATACTTTAATGCAAGTGACCTGTCACCTTTTTTACTTTACAGTCGGCTATACATTTCTAATACTACTCAACGGTACATAGTGGGATATACAACAGGGTATTTCTTAAGAAAAGGAAGAGAGAGATTTAAATTTTTATTGGATATTAATAATTGTTTGATATATAACTTGAATTACGTTCGAAGTTCTTGGTATGGATTGTTAGTTTCAGAAACGAACTAAATTCTGTAAAATTCGATTCATTTTATGCTAATCAAACCATAAACTTGTAAGATTGTAGAAGAAATGCTTAATGATTTTGGTATCCTCATCTTGGTTTTCTTCTTTCGTTGTATAAAAAGTAACTTTAAATGAAGACACATATTCGTTCGAACAACTTTCTTTTTTATCTATTCCACGACTGAATCTGTCCAACAGCTCTGCTGTAACGGAAAGATTCTGGAGGATGGCGTATGAGGTTGTTGGTTATCCTCACATATTAGGTTATTGCAGACGAAATGGCGACTTTGCTAGTGAAATTTCAATCAACCTTAACTCTTATAAAACTTAATTAATCAAAATAGGTACCAGCAGATGCAATACACTTCTCCCAACGAGATACAAGTGCAGTTATGCCAGTTACGTAGAAGTCCGACTTTCTAGACTGAAGAAATTCCTCGAAGCCATTTTTGACGGCTGCTTCATTGTTAAATTGTTTCTCCGCCAAAAAATGACCCAAATGTTTAAAAAAGTGAGAGGAAGTGAGAGCGAGAGGTCTGGTGAATATGATGAATGAGGAAGAGTCTACTGCAACTCGTTTAATTTTTTGACTTTTATTCCTGATACTTGAGGTCATGTTTTGCTCAGTAAGCTCAAGCGGAACCCACTTATCAAGCATTTTGACTTTCCCAAGCTGTTGCAAGTACCAGAAATCTCTCGAATAAAGTGTACGTCCAGTTTCTCTGCAATGTCCCTTACAGTTTGGCGTGAGTCAGACTCCACTAGTAAATGTAGCTCGTCGTTGTCTATCAATGGTCCTAGGTGACCAGATGGCTCACTTTGAAGCATCATACCTCCTGATCGCAATTTTTCGAACCATCGCTGTGTGGCTCGTTCGCTTACTGTGTCAGCTCCAAATGCCCTGTTGATGTTTTTGGTTGCCTCCCTTGCGTTGTGGCTAAGTTTGAACTCGTAAGGAAAAGGTAACCGTTTTTGACTCGATTCCATTTTATTTTCTCCGATATTAATGAAGTCCAAAACATAAATTAATCCATGAACAAATGTAAGAGTATTTATACTTCAATATTCATTACTACCAGAGCCACCTGGCGGCAGTTTGAGACATGAAAATCGCAACTAACTTCACTTCATCGCGAAAGTCGTCATTTCATCTGCAATATATATAAATAACATATTTTTGAGAATGTAGTTATTAATACATTATGTGGGATATATAATCTGCTTAGTTTAATGGCTCTTTAAAAAACATAAAAGAATTATAATTGGGCGTAAAGCCCAATCATATGATACTCTAGATGAAATGAGAAAGAGTTCAATGTACCGGAAAATATGTCACCTCCAATTCTTTTAAATAATTAATAGTGACTTTTGTATGGGAGGTGGTAGAAGGAGAGGAGGAAGGTTTGTAATTTTTGGCTATGACACCTAATGTGGTATGCAAAATATTTCGTGCTGAATTTAAGGTTAGTAGCTTTCATCATTTTCAATTGGACATAGTTTTCCTGAAATTGAGGCATTTGTATGGGAGGTGGCAGAGGAAGTGGAGCGTTTAAGAGAATTTTGAAACTGCTTATCATCATCCTTGTCACCACGCTTTGATTCAATTTCAAATTCGCTAGTTCTAATATATTCGGAGGAGAAATGCTTTTCTTGAATTTATAATACAGATATTTGCATGGAAGGGGTAGAAGGAGTGAAGAGGAGCTGATAACTTTTTTTGGCACTCATTGCAATTATTAAAAAAAAAATTCTGGCAAAATTTTAAGTTTGTACTTTTTCTAGTTTTAATGAAAATCGATATAATGCACTTAACAAAAAATATACATTTGTATGGGAGGGGGTGGAAGGAGTGCACGGATCAAAACACAGTTTTTTCCCGTTATTAATATTTTTATTTTTATACTTTATGCAAAATATTAAGTTGATATCTTTAACAGTTTCGAAGAAAAATAATTTATTTTAAATTTCAATATTTCGTGAAATTTGTATGGGAGGGGGTAGAAGGAGTAAGGTGAAGTTGATAATTTTTTCAATTCTGATTGGAATTATAATAAAATTAATTCTAGCAAAAATTTGTTTTTATAACTTTGCTAGTTTCAATGAAAATCGAAAAACTGCATTTTTCAAAATTATGCATTTGTATGGGAGGGGATAGATGGAGTGACGGGATCGGATCAATATTCCGTTATATTAATGACATTTATATCATAATACTTTGACCGAAATTTCAAATCGATAGCTTAAATAGTTTCAAAGAAAAATCAATTTTTGGAAATTTCGGAATTTCGTGAAATTTGTATGGGAAAGGGTAGAAGGAGTGGGGGGATATGGCCAGTTCACGAACTTAAAGTTTCTTTTTTGCTAAAAATGACACACAAATTTCAGCACAATAGCTTAAAGCGTTCGAGAGTTATGCTGTAGACAGACGGACAGACAGCAACTCGGAATCGAAGTTTTTGAGCGACAACAAATATTTCTGTACCCTTGGCGGCTCTGTGCGAGCATTATTTCTTAGCGTTACAAACAGTAAGGCAAACACAATATACTCTCAGATTTCATCTAGAGTATAACAATGCTTTGTATTTTGTTGGAATCAGAACCATGAATTATTAAGAATGAAACCATGATACCCGCATGTGTATGGGACAGGATCGTAATGAAATCAATCCCTTGATTTGAGATTATGTATGTATTGAAGAGCGTTAAGTTCATGTGAATTGTAGCTTGTGTTAATTAAAAAAAGCGCAAATAAAATAACATTAAGCTTAAAAACATAACAATACTACAATTGTGCGTAAAGCCCAATCAAACGACACTATAGATGAAATCGCAATTTTTTTGAACTAAAGAAATTTTGTATGGGAAGTGGTAGAATCGGTGATCGCATTGAACTAATTTGTTTCACATCATGCTAGAGTAGCTATAAAAATGGTTTGTTCCTTATTTAAGCTTCAAAAATTGTGTAGATAATGAGAAAATTAGTGCATTATTTTTAGGGAAATTCTTGTTTGTATGGGACGTGGTAGAAGGAGTGGGAGTTTTTAGTGATTTTTTGAGAAACAACTATAATCATTATGCAATTCATATGTATATTCTAAATTTCAGATCAGTAACTTCCATTAAAATCAAATTTTGGGAAGATGTGATATGTGTCGTATTACTAGAGGGGGGTTGAAGAGGAGAAGCAAATTGGCTTACTATTACCTAATATTAATTATAATACTAATTAAGGACTTAGTACAAAATTTGAGCGCGATAAATGTTATATGTACTGAGCAAATTGGCATGAAAAAGTGCAGTTTGTGTAGGAGGTGGTGGAAGGAATAATGAAATTTAAATAGTTTGTATACCATAGAATACATTTATAATAAAAAAAAACATATTCTAAATTTCAAATTATTCGCTCCTTTGGCTTTCCAGCAAATTTCATCATTATATATAAGTTTGAGAATGAATTATTTTGTATGGGTGGTAGAAGGCGTTAATGAAATAAGAACAAACGCAGATTACATCTCGAAGCATACCTTACCCATAACTATGAAAGTTTCATTATAATCGGTTCAGCCATTTTTTCGTCAAAGCCGGCCAGATAAACAGACAGACAGATAAGAACTTTAAGAACGTGTGTTTCTGTTTAGTTACTGTCCAAATAAAGCAAAACACTAACTTATAGTCATTTATAAACAAACAACAGACAGGCACTACAATTATATTTATATATATAGATAGAAAGATAGATAAGAAATTTTTATGCGCTCATCAATAAACGAACGTTAACGGATATTTACACAACATTTCAATATTTTTTGTGAATTTTTAGACTCAGCTGAGAGCTTTATCAGTTTGATGACATAGTAGAGCAGCTGCAGAGTAAAAATTCTAAGATTTTGATTTATGCAATCTGTCTTTAAACTGCCTTAACAAAATAATATGAAACCATTAGAAAAACAATAAAAATAATTTGCGCTAATATCTTCATCCAATTGACAGCCAAATTTAAAGTTCAACTTCAAATCAATTTCATTATCCAGCTAGACACGGTCGAGTAAATTCTTCGAGCATCTTTTACGAAGCAAGTCTGGGGTGATAGCTAAGATCGAGCCATCGGGATGTCAGAATTTTCAAAATATAATGATATTCTGATATTTTCCGTGTCGGTGAGCCACAATACATCAGTAAACTTTTGGGAGTAGGGAAAACGTTCGAAAATAAAAAAAGGTTGGAACGCAAGGTGCACTTAATGACTATCACCCGTGTTCATTGATTCACGCAACTGCACCTGCAGTGCCTTAAATATGGATTTTAGAGTAACAACAAATCTTGACAACAACTAAAGTCCAAAGCGCAGAATCGCACCTTGTAAAGTGAACAACTTTTGTCCAGTGTTTCTATCAAAATCAATAAATCAAATTCCTGTTAAGACCCCCTATAGGGGCATAGGACAGAAACAACTCTCTTCCACAAGGCGCGATCCTGAGCATCGGCCTTAAGCTGTTGCCAGGACTTGTTTATTCCTCTGGCCTCCTGCTCAACTGCTCGCATCCATGTGTTACATGGTCGACCAACCCGACGCCTTCCTTGAGGATTATAATCCAGAACCTGTTTTGCGATATTTTGCTCTGGTTTCCTCAAAGTATGACCGATCCACTGCCACTTCCGCCGTTGAATCTCAATACCTATTTTAGTCTGGCCAGTTGTACTCCAGAGTTCGTCGTTGGAGATCACTTCTGGCCAGAATATTCCTAAAATACGCCGGAGGCATTGGTTTACGAAAGTCTGTAGTTTCTTGGTAAGTCGAACGGTCACTTTCCACGTAGTACAACCATACAACAACACAGATTTGACGCATGCGTCAAAAACTCGCAGCTTCGTGCGAAGGGAGATCTCTCTTAACCTCCAGGAAGGGGAAAGGATATCGAAGGCCTGACGAGCTTTATTTAGCCGAGCCTCAACATCCTTTTCGGCTCCGCCGTCCATGCTGACAATGCTTCCAAGATAGCAAAAATCTTGCATCTCTTCCACATCCTGTCCGTTAAGAACAATCGGTGTGCTTGCGTTCGAACCCATGTGCATGTACTTGGTTTTACGCACATTTATTTTTAGTCCCGCCTCTTTGCATTTAGAATGCAACTAGCGAACATTTGACTCTAAGTCCGAACGGTTATGTGCAAGCAAACACACGTCATCAGCATAATCAAGGTGACTTAAGATGTTAAATAGTCTCCATTGAAGACCCTTACCTTCCCCACCTTCCAATGCAGCTTTCAAGATGTCATTTATTACCACCAGAAACAGGGCTGACGATAATATGCAGCCTTGTCTGACACCCGTTCGCACAGGGAAGCTCTCGAACAGCTCTCCTCTATGCAAGACGCGACACCTTGCATCTTCGTAGGATTCTTTAAGCATAGCTATGACCTTATCTGGAATACCTCTCCTACGTAAAGCATTCCATATGTAATCTCGCTTAACGTTGTCGAAAGCCATCTCGAAGTCTACAAACATGACATTTAGTGGCGAACCCATTTCGGCTGACTGCTCTAATATTATCCGTAGGGTATTTGTGTGGTCGGTACAAGACGAACCTTTACAGAATCCAGCCTGATAAACTTCGAGAGTGCTCTCGACGACATCACTAATTTTATTGAGAATTACCTTAGCCATAATTTTTGATACGGCAGTAAGTAGACATATACCACGCCAATTGCCACAATCCCGAAGGTCGCCCTTCTTCGGAATTTTCACAATGACGCCCTCCTTCCATTCAGTCGGATATCTTCCCTCACTCCACACCTTAGTAAAGAGTGGGAGGAGTATATCGGCTGTGATTTCCGGGTCCACTTTGAGGAGTTCGGTTGGTAGTCCGTCTATACCTGGAGCTTTCCTTCCCGCCATTGACCGAATGGCGGAAACTATCTCTTCCTTATCTGGGGGATCGTTCCTAATAGAGGATTGTTGCGGTTGGATGTTTGGTAATTGTTCTGTTTCCGGAATATCTTTCTCTGACAAGATGTTTAAAATATCAGAGAAGTATTCCTTCCATCGCCGCAACTGGTGTTCACTCATATTAAGGAGAGTTCCGTTGACGTCTCTCACCAAGTGGTTGGCGGTGAAATTCCTGTTCGTCAACTGTTTCATGATTTTGAAAAATGAACCCATATCCCCTAGGTAAGCCGCAGATTCTGCCTTGTTTGCCAGATCTTCAATGGCCTTTCTCTGTCGCGTCTAACAGCCCTCTTAAGCTGTATATGAGCATCGCGGTAGTTCTGCCTCAAGTCGGGCGTTCGTTGGTTGACATCGGGTTGAGAGATGATTGCCAATTTGCCTTTTTTCCGATTGCCAACCTTGACCCATGTGTCTTGCGACATCACCGCTTTGCACATATCCCACAGATTCTTCAGCACTAGTTAGAAAAGTGTTTCTGGTTGCCTCCCAATTGGCGTCAGTGTGCGCATTTCATATTCACCCAATGTGGATGACTTTTCGCGTAGAATAGTCGTGTATTCGCGTTTTTTGTTGGGATCTCTAAGTTTATCCACATTAAGCTTGCGCTTCATTTGAAGAATTTGTGGTCGTCGGATAGCTGCTGTACACAATCTCAAGCAGGCAACCATCAAGTGGTGATCGCTCCCCACGTCAGCTCCACGTTTCGCTCGCACATCGAGGAGACATCTTCTCTATCGGCGACTTATAGCCAAATGGTCGATTTGGTTCTGAGTAACACCATCAGGGGAAACCCAAGATGTTTTATGATGACTCTTGTGTGGAAAAAGGGTCCCTCCGATGACCATTTGCCGAGTACTACAAAACTCCACAAATAATTCGCCGTTTTCGGGTCTCTTAATCCAAGGTCGTGACGCGTCGACCCAGGGGTCACCATGCCTTCCCATGACGTGTTCTAGTCCAGTGTTGTCTGATCCAACCTGGGCGTTCATATCTCCTGAGATGATAATAATATCACCTCTTGGAACACGTTCGAAGGTGGCACTCAGTTGGCTATAAAACTCCTCTTTGTCACCAGATATTGCGGTATTAGTTGGTGCGTAGCACTGCAGAATTGTGACGTTTCTGACACTGGTCCTGAGCCTGACGACGATAATCCTATCCGAGATTGGTTCCCAGCTAATGAGACTGTTTCCCGCTCTCGGTGTAAGGACGAACGCCACGTCATTTCTGGCTTCACTTTCAGGGCCAATATACAGAATAGTGTTTCCGCTAGGGGTTCATTCTTCTCCTGATCCTGTCCACCTGACCTCGCTCAATCCCAAGATTTGGATGTTATAGTGCTCCATTTCACGGTCGATCACCGAGTGGCGATGCAAGGACCGAGTAACCCCAGCTCTTCCCCCGTCATTCAATGTTCGAACGTTTCAGAAGCCAATCATAGTCCGTTTTCGAATGCCAAAAGTCGTTACCGTAGAACCAGTCCGTATCCGAGGCGATGTATCCGTTTCTCGTATCATTTAGGTCTTAAGATCACGGGTGATAAGCCCATGATCCAGTGAGTGTCCATTTGCCATTTTTAGGGCAAGCAGGACTGGCTGTGGGTGAATTCTACAGCCCCCCATCCCAGAGGGGGATGGTTAGCTCAGGTCCGTGGAGTCGCTAGGCTCCAAAGATAGTTACAGGAATTGGTTAAACCTCATCCTACAACTACCCCCTTGCAGGTGTTTCTATAGGGGGTCTTAATTGGAAAAAGATTTAAAATATTCTCAAAATTTTGATTAATTTCTAACCAATATTATTGGGATATAATAACACGAAAAAAATCTAGATCATAAAAATATACTTTGATTGAATTTCAGAAAATAATTAATATTGATAAAGGTCTCAGCAGAGATCGAAGCGTCACATATAATAAATCAAACAGTGTAAAATCCGGAAATCTTTCGTTTCAATTATAATTGATTGATAAAACAACAGAACAGAATGACCTGTGTTATAGGCAATTTCGGCCTTTATGTGCAATGCACAAACACAGTCATGGAGGGAAGGAATGGGATTGGGAAGGTTGGGGAAGGGGAGAGAGAACGACCGTAGCGAGTGGAGAAGCTGGTATATTGCTCAGTTGTACTGGCTGCATACTGACAAATATTTGCAGATGTTATGGGGGACTGAATGATAGAAAGTGAACAGAAACCATCTACTGAGTATCTAGACCTTCTTGAAGTGGAACTGTTTCACTTTTACACCGTTTCCCCATTTTATTTCGAATAATTTTTTATCACCAATAGCAACTGAAAAATTTGCGCATAAAAAAATCCCGTCTGGAGTGGGAATCGAACCCACGACCTATTGACTGAGAAGCAAGCACGCTGCCCACTACGCCACGGAAGCCTGAACTAAGTACTCAACCTAGAAATAATAACGAACATGGTTTGAATCGAAATATAATGGACAGGATAAGCCCGTAGAAATTGCTCTTGAAAGTTTTGAGATTTAAGGCGGATGGTGAAACTGCCACGGATAGTGCATTCCACATTCTTTCTGCTCGACCGCGAAACCTTTGTCTATATTTCACTCTTCATGACGTATATTCTTAATCGAGGCCTTCGTGGCGAAATGGCAGCGACCTTGCTTCACAGCCAATAAGTCATGGGTTCGATTCGCACTACAGGCCGTAGGATTTTTTAAGCACGAATTTTTCAGTTACTGCTAGCAATGGAAAATTATTCGAAATAAAATGGGCAATCGATGTAAAAGTGAAATAGTTCCAATTCTAGAAGGTCTGTGGTTTCTGTTCTCTTCTATCATCCATTCCCCCATAACGTCTGTAAATATTTGTGAGCAGCAACCAGTAGAACTGAAAGATATATCAACTCACCACTTGTTTCGGTTGTTTTCACTCCCATTCCCCTACCTTTCCATTAATCCATCCCACTATGACTGTGTTTGTGCATTGCACATAAAGACCGAAATTAACTATAACACATGCCATTCTGGGGATGCTATGATGGCATCGTCTCCAATGATTTATCTTGCAGCCTTGGTTTACCTACAAAAGATTTCAAGTTAGCAACAATCATTCAATAAAAAAACTCAATAAATAACGTATGCAGACTCATGCGTCAAGAAGTAACCACCACATTACTTTATTGTACAAAAGTACATAGTACCTTACCATACATAGTTCAATGTAAAAATTGAACTCTAAAATTAGATAAATATTATTGTAAGTAGCTCTATTATCACGTCATATACTCACACAAAGAACCGCCTAGAAATTTTCAATAAACAACCAATAAAAAATACAAAAAGATGCTAACACCTAAGATCACACCTTATTTTTTGTCTTGTACCGTCGCATTTCGGGAACTTTTAAATCGGCTTAAGCCGTAATAATTAAACACCTTGCGCTAAACAATATATCTGCGCCAATAGTAGCTTTCTAAGATAAGTCCAAAGGAATGTTAAAGATATTTTAGATGATTTAGTAGTTTTTCTGTAGTCCTCTCGAATGTAGTGCCGAAGATAGTAAAATAATAGAACTAAAATGCCTTGCGAATGTGATATAAATTTTAATGCTATAAATAATTTGAATGGTGTTTTCTATAGTGGTCAACAGCTGTCTGGTACTGCGATTATCGTTACAAAAAAATTAAAAACAATAAGAGGTATGTGTGTCTCGGAACATCCATAAAATTTTAATAAGAACAAACGAATAAACTGTTTTTTTTTTTTTTTGCGTCGAGCCACGCTCTGCCCTATTTACACATATGAATCAGACTATAATAAATATTAAAGAAGCCTGTTAATTAGCACTATTTGCAGAAGAAATTAATTTACAGTTGATTTATTGCGAATAAATAATTATGATTCAAACTGGTGCCGGTGTTGATCAAAGTGTAATAAAATTTCGAAAAGTTTGAATTTTTTTTTTTTTTAAATAAAAATCTCTTAAACTTAATTTCATCCTGAAGAACACTTTACTACTTGTTTTCTACTTCTTCTACAATGAAACTTCACCCCAAAATCGGACCTTGGTTTCCGGACCTTCAAGTTCCTTAACATTTTTCATTACATATTATGGAATAGTTGTTAGCCCTTCGCACAACCTGTTATCTATGAATTTTTCATTTTCGTAGGTTGATGTGACCAAGGTATGTATACCCAAATAGGCAGCGTGGTGGAATTATGCGTCGGTCGGGATTTGAACTCACGACCTTCGCATTGTAGATTAAACCAACACGCTACTCACTAGGCTACACCTTCGCTCCTACTTTCGTTTTAATTTTAATTATTGCAAATCTCTTGCACACTTTTTAGCATATGTCATGTGTATGAATAAGTTTTAAATTGCAAAAAACTGAAATTCAAGTTACGAGTAACTTGCAAAACCTAGAAAAACAAATTTCAAATCATAATAACTAATTAAAATATATTTTTAAAAATTAGCATAATTTATCGCAACGTCTACTACAAATTTTATTACAAATTGAACGAAATGATACTAATTAAACTTTCGTGGAATCTATGAAAGCAGTAATTTTTTTTTTTCAATTTCATTTTTCTAGGTATTCATATAATTATTAAAGGTTACGCAAAAGTGAAATGGCATCAAGGACAATTCAAGATTTTCGCTGATGAACGCCATTATATCGGAACACAAATTTATTTACGAGGTGAAGAAGGCTGCAAACCATTTTTGTTATTACCAGGCGAACATGAGTATAAATTTCAATTTCATTTACCGGAGAATCTACCATCTTCAATAAAAACGCATTTCGGACGAATTCACTATGAAGTTATTTTGACCGTTGTCAATCCTTGGACATTGAATAATGTTTTTATGAAACCATTTTTTGTTCGATATCCATTGGATTTGAATTCAGATCAAATTTACCAGGTAAAATTTTTGGAAAACCAGTAAAACAATTGAACTAATAATTAAGCCCAAGAATTCGTGTGCTCTACATGTCCGCCTGCCTACCCAATAAATTTTACTTTGAGCTATCGAGCAAAATTTTTGACTTTATTTTTGCAAAAAAAAAAGAAACTTTTTCTTGTAGTTCTTTTACCACCACCGATACAAATTTCACGAAATTTCGTTCTTCAAAGAAATTTTTATTTCTTTAAAATTATTAAAGCTATCGACTTGATCGCAGAGCATCATAACCTTCGACATATGACCCGATTTAAAATACTTTATAATAATTTTTTCTTTTTCTTAGGTATATTTTGTTAAATTTCTTTGTTACTTCCTGCAAAATTTTACATATTTAGAGTTCGGCTAATCTTAAGCGTACTTATATTAGTTACTAAAGTTTTACAAGATAATTTAATTCAGCTAAAAAGCCTTGGTTAAAGTTACTCTTTGAAGGAGAAAGAACAACGCACCAGAGATCAGGTGCCTCGTTATTTCTTCTCCGAAAATTAAAAAAAAATCGTAGATAGAGGACTGTGCGAAGATCTATCAACTCTTGTACAAAAATAAATACATGATAAGCAACCTGATTGTCAGGAGGCCATTGCCCCATTTGGGCTATAGTTTCCATTGAAGAAGAAACTGCGCCGTAATTTGAAATCAAAGAAGCGAATCTATACATCTATACATAGTAATATAATTGTAGTGTCTGTCTGTTATTTGCTTATAAATGGCTATAAGTTAGTTTTTTGAGTTATTTTAGCACTAACTAAGCATAAAAACACATTTTTGAAATTTTTGTCTGTCTGTCTGTCCGACCGCTTTTCACGCACAAACGGCTAAACCGATTGTAATGAAACTTGCACAGTTTGTTAGGTGTCCATCGGAATGAAATCTGCTTTTGGTTTCATTTCACTCCCCTCACGCCTTCTACCCCCTCCCATACAAAGTGACTCATTTTCAAAATAAATATTAATCAAATTTTCTTGGAAACCAGAAAAGCTATTAATTTGAAATTTGGAATATATTATTTCTATTATAAATGCAGTCTTTTGGTCTACAAATTGTTTGAGTTTCCTCACTCCATTCACCACCTCCCATACAAACTACACTTTTTCATGAATTACTTTACACCAAATTTCTCAGTACGTGTAACTTCCATCGAGCTAAAATGTTGAATTAAATCCTTAATTAACATTATTATTAATATCGGGAAAAATTAACCGATTAGCTTCACTCCTTCTACCCCCTCCCATACAATGTGACACAGTTCCACGACTTCACAAAAATTTGATTTTCTTGAAAAGTCTGAATGCTACTGATCCGAAATTTCAAATATATCAATTGTATGATGTTAGTTGTTTTTCAAAAATTCACCAGAAACCCCCTTCTCCTTCCACCACCTCCCATATAAACCGCACTTTTTCATGAAATACTCTAAACAATTTTCTCAGAACATTTAAATTTCATCGTGGTAAAAATTTGAACTTAATCCTTAATTAGCATTATTATTAATATCGGGAAAAAACTGAACCGAGTAGCTTCACTCGTTCTTCCCCCTCCCATACAATGAGACACATTCCACGACTATGCAATAATTCGATTTTCTTGAAAAGTATGAATGATACAGATCTGAAATTTAAAGTATATCAGTTGCATGATAGTTATAGTTGTTTCTCGAAAAATCACCAAAAACCCCCTACTCCTTCTACCACCTCCCATACAAGTTGCACAATTTCATTAAATTCAATGCACTAAGTTTTTCAGTACCTACTCAATTTTTGAAGCTTAAATTTGGTACAAAACATTTTTATAGCTACTCTAGCATGATGTGAAACAAATTAGTTCAGTGCTGCCACCTCTTCTACCACTCCCCATACAAAATTTCTTAACACCGCAAAAATTTCGATTTCATCTATACATAGTATCGTATGATTGGGCTTCACGCACAATCGTAGTCCTGTTATGTTTTTGAGCTTAATGTTATTTTATTTGTTTTTTTTTTTAAATAACACCAGCTACAATTATTCACATGCCCTTAGCGCTTTTCAACACGTATATGATCTCGAATCACGGGTTTGATTTGATCACGAGCCTGTCCCATAAAAATGGGAGTATCATGCTTTCATTCTTAATAATTTATGGTTCTGATTCCAACAAACCATTTTCTTCAAAGAGCCATTAAAGTAAGCAGATTATATATCCCACATAATGTATTACTAACTACACTCTCAAAAATTGCTTATTATTGCTATTTTTACGCGGACGAAGTCGCGGGCGTTTGCTAGTGTATAATAAATTTCAAAGTAAAACGTGAACACTACAGGTTGAGCGTTGATTCACAACAAAAACTCGATACCTAACGTAAAAACGCATAAGACTAGCCAAATTTTAATATTAGAAGTGTGAAATTTAGGAGGAAAAAAAACACTACAGATGAAAAACACAGATAAGGATTAAGGGAAACATTTCCGGATTTCCCGCTGTTTCCCTTTATTAATTGTGACATTTTGGTCTCTGCTAAGATTTTTATCAAACTGGTCTCAGCAGAGACCGAAACATCAGGGCTAAAGAAGCGGAACAGTGTGAAATCCAAACATTTTTCCTTCGAATTCAAATGCATCGTAAAAACATTCGCCAAGAAATATTTTTTCTTTCTTATCCATATTTCTATGCATACCACTGTGTCCAAAAAGTAGTCGGAATTTTTTTATAAATCAAAAAATCTTTATTTATTCTTTCAAATCAATTTCGTCCCCTTCAAAATAGTCCCCTCCCGATATAATACACTTATGCCACCGCTGTTTCCAGTCCTCGAAGCATGCCAAAAAGTCTTCTTCCGGTATAGCCTTCAGAGCTCGCGCCGATTTTCGTTGAATATCTTCAATCGACTCAAAACGGTTTCTTCGGAGTGGTCTTTTGAGTTTTGGAAATAGCCAGAAGTCACACGGAGCCAAATTAGGTGAATAAGGTGGTTGCGGAACGATATTGGTTGCATTTTTGGCGAAAAAGTCACGAAGAATCAGTGCAGTCTGAGATGCCGCATTATCGAGGTGTAAAAACCAAGAGTTTTCTTTCCATAAATCCGGCCTCTTTTGACGAATAGCTTCACGCAAACGACGCATAACACTCACATAGTATTCCTTGTTGACAGTTTGACCGGGCGGAAGGAATTCATAGTGCACTACACCACTAAAATCGAAGAAAACAGTCAACATCAGTTTGATTTCTGAGCGACTTTGACGCGGTCTTGTTGTTGATGTTGATGTTGATGTTGTTGATTTTGGTAGAGCTCGGTCCCCGTAAGCCGTCTCCAACATTTGCAACGTTTCTGCAGCATTTATTCCATTCAGGAAACAAAAATTTGATCGCACTTCTTTGTTGAATAATTTCAGACATTGTAAAAATCGCCAAATTCACTTTTTGTGTCGCACAAAAACAAGCGTAACTCAAACACTAATGAATATTTTCACATATAATTTGGTATGGAAGTCAGTAACAGTTGTACTAACTTAAAAAAAAATATATTGCGAAAATATTTACCCGCGTAATTTAAATCGAAAAATTCCGACTAGTTTTTGGACACAGTAGTACATAATTCATCCTATTTCTAATAAAATTAAGAGTTAAAATATTTTAACGCGCGTCGTGCATCGAAGATATATTGTTAATGCCATAAATGTCGAAAAAGTTGTTCCGAATCGCTCACTCCTCCTACCTGCTTCCATGCATAGCAATGGACAATATGTCAAATTTGAGAAATTTAAAAAAAATCATTCCATCGAATATATGAGTGCTATCAACTTCAAAATTGGTAGACTGCATGGTGATGAAAATGCTGATTAGTGATTTCGCTATGATCAAAACCAGTTCAATTTTCTACCGCCACCAATACAAAAGGTGACAACTCCAGAAAAATCTATTTATCTATTTTCTTGAAAGTATTAAACTCCATATACCAAAATTAAGAACCTCTCTCGCCTCTTCAACCAGTATTTTAAAGAATATCAGATGAAATATTTACTGGTTAAAAGTTAAACTCTTTCCCATTTCAACTAGATTATGGCATATCATAATTATATTATTTTTTTTATTTTTTTATGTTTAATGCAAATTACTTTCTCCATTTTCCAGCAACCGATCGAACACATTGTCAAATGTCGAAGTTGGTGGAATTTTTGCGGACCGCAAATACTACGTTTGAAATTCAAAACAAATGTCTCGGGTTTTGAAATTGGTAAGCGCCTGAAATTTTATCTCACAATTGAGAATGATACGAGATTCAATTGTCACGATATTCGCATAAAACTAAAAAAAATTCTTCGATATTCGGTGGATTTAAAAGGCATCGATGATATGACATTAAGGACAGTGATTTTTGAAAAATCTCTAGGATCGATAGCGAAAGCTACAGTTAAGGAGTTTGATGAGTTTTTAGAAGTGCCACCCGAAACTGAAGCCTCTTCATTAGATACATGTGAAATTTTATATACAAACTATAAGATTCAAATTATCGTCAGAACGCCGTATTTTCATGATGATTTAATAACATTGATTCCGATATTTTTGGGTACGATACCGATTGGAGGAAATATGGTCGATATTGTGAATGTTATTGATACACATTTTTGAAAATTTTTTATTAAATTTTGTATGGAAATTGAGTTATTTATTTATATGCAGATAAGATTGAAATTGTTTTGTAATATAAAAATTTTGTAATGAATTGGTATGAAAATAAAAATATTATATCTGCCAATAAGTCGAGCGCAAATTTATTATTCTTGGGGCAAGTTGAGAATGGTTGGGAGGTCAATGTACAGGTTAGGGTGGATGGGGAACACTAAGTGAACGGGGGTACTAGGGTAGGGCAGTTGTCAATTATGTAACACTTATGTACGATTACGATCAATAGCTCCAGTACATAGAATCAGTATTCCATTCGTTTACATATGCATGTTTCGGTTTTTATGGGTGGTAGGGTGCGGGATATTAATAAATCGTTTATTGATTGCTTGAATCACGTCCAATATTCTCCGTATAGAATGTCAGTTTCATGGACGAAGTTGCGTAAAACTTTCATAAAATTCGATGTATTTAACATTCACGAAAACAAACATTTGTGTGATAGGGGGAAGAAACCATATATTTTTATGGGAGAGAGTAGAGGACTTAAGGGAATCGTAAAATTTGTAACTTAGAAGTTTTGAAAGTATTCAACCAGCTAATATTTTAAAATTTTATGAATTTTTTTTAAATGAGTTTGCCAAATTTAAAATTTAGTAGCTTTACACTTCAATTAAAAATTTTGCATTTTTGTGTGTGCTTTTTTTCTGTTTCACATGAAACATCTTGTGCACGTTAAGGACCCCCTTCGGTGCATAACAGTTCTGGTTAAAATTATTATTTTTTCTTTGTGTATATGACATAGGTGTAATTTGAACTTTTTATCTTTTACCAGATCCAAAAATTTTATGGATTGAATTTATGGAACTTGCAGCATTTTTGAAAAGTTCCCCATTTCTCATTACTATGATGTCTTAATATTACATTTTTTTTATATTTCGCTAGTATAGCTTAATACATGGTCGGTTGACAAGCAGAGGTGTCTAAGTCACAAAATAAAAATTATTCGGCATAGCGTTTTGAAACCGAAATTTATCGTAATAATTAAACTTATATTGAATAATTTTAAGCCTGCATATATAAATATTTAATATTTTGAAACGTTCTAATGACAGCAGTAAGCTGATTAAGAAAAAAAAAATTCTAAAAGTACTTCATGGATTTCAATAATTTCTTTTTGTTTTGCTAAACATGAATAGAAGATTATTTTAATCGTTTTGTTTCAACATATTATTACACTGAAGTTTTGGATGCCTGCGCAAAAAAATGGCTATTTCTTGGAGTACACATTCCTTTACTGTACTCTTAATAATTAATATTTTTAAATAAGAAGCGATTAAACTACGCCGCAAGCATAAAAAAAAATAAAAAAAAATAATTAAAATCTATCAAGTACTTTGAGAAAAAAGTAAACCTAAAATTAGCATGTTTTCTATGTAAAAATACAAGTTACCCTACTCCCTTAATATACGCTGAGCGTATACGTACGGCATACAGTGGACGGCATCTGGCGTACAGACAGACGATTTTTTTGGCATTTTTAGGTTCATTTTGTCACGAAACGCGAAAAAAATTCTGGGTAGAAAATTTTTGTTCTCCTAAGTCGAGCACCATGTAAAATCCCTAGAAACAATACAAATAATCATAAATACTTACAATCACTGTGAGTTTACTATTTAAGCAAGTAAATTTTAAGACACCGTATTCACAATTTTAATTATAATGAATAATACCATTGACACATAGCGGTCCTAATTATAATTTAGCTAATTCGTAATTTAGTTCGTCTTCATCGCTAGTAGATTGGTGACACATAGCATTTTGCTAATTAAGAAGAGCCACTCACTCATCTATCATATTTTTAAAAATTTTAATTACATAGCCAATAGGAAATAAAATTTTGCAAGGACGGTGACAAAAAAAGAAAAACGATTCTTAGTCCTGTTTTGGAATCATTTGTAGGTTGTCTTTCATAGCTGGGCGTTTAAATCACGATTCAAAGATTTTGTATAATTCAGAGCTGTCAGAAAATGATTTTTCTTCTTCTCTCTTGTACGAAAAAGCTTTTATGAAAGCTCCAACTCTAGTACATTTTCCATCGTTATAGCCTAAATTATGAGAAAAATGAGAGGATTTAGCTAAATGAGATGATTTATACCATTGACACATAGCGGTCCTAATTATAATTTGGCTAATTCGTAATTTAGCTCGTCTTCATCGTTAGTAGATTGGTGACACACAGCACTTTGCTAATTAAGAAGAGCCACTCACTCACACGCCCGACTTGAGGCAGAACTACCGCGATGCTCATATACAGCTTAAAAAGGCTGTTAGACGCGACAAGAGAAAGGCCATTGAAGATCAGGCAAACAAGGCAGAATCTGCGGCTTACCTTGGGGATATGGGTTCACTATTCAAAATCATGAAACAGTTGACGAACAGGAATTTCACCTCTAACCACCTGGTGAGAGATGTCATGGAACTCTGAACACCAGTTACAGGATGGACGGAATACTTCTCTAATATTTTAAACATCTTGTCAAAGGAAGATATTCCAGAAACAGAACAACTACCAAACATCCAACCGCAACAATCCTCTATTAGGGACGACCCTCCAGATAAGGAAGAGATAGTTTCCGCCATTCGGTCAATGGCGGGAAGAAAAGCCCCAGGTATAGACGGACTACCAACCGAACTCCTCAAAGCGGACCCGGAAATAACAGCCGATATACTCCTCCCACTCTTCACTAAGGTGTGGAATGATGGAAGATATCCGACTGAATGGAAGGAGGGCATCATTGTGAAAATTCCGAAGAAGGGCGACCTTCGGGATTGGGGCAATTGGCGTGGTATATGTCTACTTACTGCCGTATCAAAAATTATGGCTAAGGTAATTCTCAATAGGATTAGTGATGTCGTCGAGAGCACTCTCGAAGTTTATCAGGCTGGATTCCGTAAGGGGTCGTCTTTTACCGACCACACAAATACCCTACGGATAATATTAGAGCAGTCAGCCGAAATGGGTTCGCCACTACATCTCATGTTTGTGGACTTCGAGAAGGCTTTCGACAGCGTTAAGCGAGATTACATATGGAATGCATTGCGTAGGAGAGGTATTCCAGATAAGGTCATAGCTATGATTAAAGAATCCTACGAAGATGCAAGGTGTCGCGTCTTGCATAGAGGAGAGCTGTCCGAGAGCTTTCCTGTGCGAACGGGTGTCAGACAAGGCTGCATATTATCACCAGCCCTGTTTCTGGTGGTAATAAATGACATCTTGAAAGCTGCACTAGAAGGTGGGGAAGGTAAAGGTCTTCAATGGAGACTATTTAACATCTTAAGTCACCTTGATTATGCTGATGACGTGTGTTTGCTTGCACATACCCGTTCGGACTTAGAGTCAAATGTTCGCTCGTTGCATTCTAAATGCAAAGAGGCGGGACTGAAAATAAATGTGCGTAAAACCAAGTACATGCACATGGGTTCGAACGCAAACACACCAATTGTTCTTGATGGACAGGATGTGGAAGAGGTGCAAGATTTTTGCTATCTCGGAAGCATTGTCAGCATGGACGGCGGAGCCAAAAAGGATGTTGAGGCACGGCTAAATAAAGCTCGTCAGGCCTTCGGTATCCTTTCCCCTTTCTGGAGGTTAAGAGAGATCTCCCTTCGCACGAAGCTGCGAGTTTTTGACGCATGCGTCAAATCCGTGTTGTTATATGGTTGTACTACGTGGAAAGTGACCGTTCGACTTACCAAGAAACTATAGACTTTCGTAAACCAATGCCTCTGGCGCATTTTAGGAATATTCTGGCCAGAAGTAATCTCCAACGACGAACTTTGGAGTACAACTCGCCAGACTAAAATAGGTATTGAGATTCAACGGCGAAAGTGGCAGTGGATCGGTCATACTTTGAGGAAACCAGAGCGAACAGGCTCTGGATTATAACCCTCAAGGAAGACGTCGGGTTGGTCGACCATATAACACATGGAAGCGAGCAGTTGAGCAGGAGGCCAGAGGAATAAACAAGTCCTGGCAACAGCTTAAAGCCGATGCTCAGGATCGCGCCTTGTGGAAGAGAGTTGTTTCTATCCTATGCCCCTATAGGGGGTCTTAACAGGAATTTGATTGATTGACTCACTCATCTGTTATAATTTTAAAAAGTTGAATTGCATAGCCAATAGACAATCAAATTTTGCAAGGAAGGCGACAAAAGAAGAAAAACGATCCTTTGTCCTGTTTAAGAATCGTTTGCGAGTCATTTTTCCTGACTAGGCGTTTAAATCACGATTCCAAGATTTTGTATAATTCAGAGCTGTCAGAAAATGAGTTTTCTTCTCTCTTGCACGACGAAGCTTTTATGAAAGGTCGAGCTCTAGTACTACATTTTTCATCGTTATAGCATAAATTAAGAAAAAAATGAGAGGATTTGGCTAAATGAGATGATGTAGCTGAGAGCATGATGAGATGATTTAGCTGATAAATGATCACTATTTTGGTAATTTAGCTAAATTAGCATATGACACACAGCCGTTCAATGATAATTTGGGTTTTAATTATAATTTAGCTGCGCTATGTATCAATGGTATAAGACAAGTGATGCTCGACATAAATATTAATAAACGTGTTCTAAATTGAAGTGCATGAAATAAAATGAATTCGTTAATACAAAAAACGAAAAAGTTCGGGTTATCCCATGACCATGTCCAATGGTATCACGCAATCTTCCTGCCGGCGTAATATCTGCGATATGTTCGCTGACCGTTTTCAAGAGGTTTTTGGTGCCCAGTCAGATTCAACCCACAGTGAACCCAACATTTCGGTTCCTGCACTTGTTGATAATATCTCATTGTCTATTCAAAACTATTGATACCAAAAAGGTCCAGGTCCTGATCTTATTCCTCCTCTATTTTTATCAAAGTGTGCCCATGAACTTTTAAAACATTTACATTTTCTCTTCAACAAGTCACTGTCATTGGGAACTTTCTCCTCGGTTTGGAAATCGTCGCTTCTCACACCCATCCACAAAAATGGAGACAAACGAAAAGTTGAGAACTACAGAGGTATAGCAATTCTATGAGCTATACCGAAATTATTTGAAAAAATTGTCTGCGATAAATTAACCAATATGATCAACCCTGTTCTTAATGACCAACAGCACTGCTTTAGAAAAGGTCGCTCGACCACAACGAATCTTATGATTCTTGTATCTGATACGCTCTGCGCACTTGAAAATGGGCACCAAATCGACACAATATACACCGACTTTAGCAAAGCATTCGACCGAGTTTCCTTACCTCAAGGAAGTCACATGGCACCTCTCTTATTTAATGTTTTCATCTCAGATCTATCAGAAGTATTTGAAAATGTTTCACATCTGATGTACGCTGATGATCTAAAAATATATCATGCCATAACCTCGCCCGCAGATGCCGCATTCCTGCAATCCAAGCTTATTGCACTAGATCCAAGCTTATTGCACTAGGTGCATTCAGAACAAATTAGAGCTTAATGTCAGTAGATGCCACGTTATAAGCTTCTCACGTAAATCATCCTAATATCACCATGACTATGTCTTAAGTGGAACTCAACTACACCGTGTTGATCAAATTGAGGACCTCGGCTTACTACTGGACAAAAAACTGTGCTTCAAATCTCACTATAATCGAATAATTTCAAAAGCCAATAAACTTCTTGGGTTCATTAAGAGAAGAGCCAATGAGTTTAAGAATGTATGGGTTACCAAATCTTTATTCTGTTGTTAAGGTCCCCACATCCCGCTTGACTCTTCCACCAGTGCACATCATAAATTTTTTTTTTTTTTTTTTTTTTTTTTTTTTTTTTTTTTTTAAGGCACCGAATTAGGGGGTCACCCTTTAATGCTATTGCACAGTTATGACGGTATAGGAAGAGGATGAAACTTGGTAGTATTATAGGAATTTTGGGGGAGAGAGACGGAAGTGGCGATGGACATTACTTTTGAAATGCTGAAGGTTATACTTGCTTGGAAACATACTAGCAGGCAATGCGTTCCAAAGTCTGGACGTTCGGGGGATGAATGACTGCCTATATTTCACTGTACGAGTAGGAATAGGGTTAACAGTATACTCGTGCGCGCGATTAGCTTGACGAGTATTACGGGGAAAGGTGTAAAGTGGAGGAATGAGTGATCTAAGTTCCGCGCTACATTTACCATGAAAATAGCGATAGTAAATGCTGAGTACTGCAACGTTCCTACGATGCTCGAGGGAATCAATAGAAATCGTGATGTTGTCATCTCCGATTAGTCGGAACGCATGTTTTTGGATTCGATCGAGCAGCGCAAGGTGTGTTTTGGGAGCCCCAGCCCACAAATGCGAATTGTACTCTAAACGAGGTCTAATGTAAGCCTTGTAGATGGTAGCTAAGTCGTGAGGAGTAAAATATTTTTTGCATTTGCGAAGAATACCTAGGCGTTTGGAGGTATCAAGTGCAACATCATAGATATGTTTGCTCCAATCCAGATGGTTATTTAACTTTACGCCTAAAACGACAAATTCCTCTAAAGGGCTAATTGGTATGCCATTAAAAGCTAAATTAGACGACGACGCTGGAACATCACGTTTAAGAGAAAGATGACAGGCCTGTGTTTTAGCAGCGTTGAACTCTACTCTATTTTTCCTGCCCCATTCCAGGATTAAGCCGAGGTCGGAGTCCAGCGAACTGAATAACTCCCTGCGTTTGGAAGCAATTGATTGCTTGTGAGAATCCGCAGCAGAGTTAAATTCAAAGGTGTTATTTAAGGTACTGTCATCAGCAAAACTATGGATTGGATTGAGGGTAGAAGACAAAAGGTCGTTAATGAATACTAAGAACAGAGTAGGCGATAGGACAGAGCCCTGAGGAACACCAGAATTAGTTGGGAAAGAAGAAGAAGAAACGCCATCTAAAACGACTCGTATAGTACGTTCAGATAGGAAACTCTCAATCCATCGAATGAGGGTAGCATCGAGGCCTATGGCCCTTAGCTTAACAAGGAGACATTCATGCCAAACTCTGTCAAAAGCTTTTGCAATGTCAAGAGCAAGAACTTGACCTTCGCCGTATTTGTGCAAGCAAGAGTTCCAACGTTCTGTCAGGTAGGCCAAGAGATCTCCCGTCGACCTTCCAGAACGGAAACCGTATTGGCGATCATGGATAAGCTGCTTATCCTCGAGATAGTGAATTATTTTGCAATTGACAGCAGTTTCCATCACTTTCGAGAGCACTGAAGTGATGGCTATCAGGCGGTAGTTAGCGGGGTTCGCTTTGCTTCCTTTCTTGGGAATTGGCTGAACATTCGCGACTTTCCACAATCGTGGAAAGCACCCAGAAGAGTAAGATAAATAAAAAAGATTGCGAAGAGGTTTAGCCAGAGAAGAGGAGCACATTTTAAGGGTGATGGGGGGAATGCCGTCAGGGCCAGCGGACTTGTGAACATTGAGCTTTTGCAGGATCCTAGATATGAGACGCGTGCGGAAGTGTAGCGGCGGCAGCGAAAAACCTGATGGTGATGCGATAGGAGGGGTTTGGTTTGAAGGTGGTAGCGTTGAGTTTCTTGCGAAACTTACTGCCAATAGGTTGGCTTTCTCAACTGGATCGGTACGGTCGCCATCGACGAGTGGTGGTGTTGATGAAGAGATGAAATTATTATTGACCGTTTTGACAAAAGACCAGAAAGATCTTGAGCCTTTTGGACTCTGAAGGATCTTCCGCAGAAGTTTTTGGTCGTCATCAAATTTAACACGTTTAAGGATGGATTTGCAGGTATTTCTTGATGCATTATAAAGCTCTCTGTTAGCTGGAGTTGGAGAATTTTGAAAATTTCGAAACGATTGTTTCTTAGCCTGAATTGCCGCGAGACATTCTTTTGTGAACCAAGAGTCCTTCGACGGCCGGATTCTCTTTTGACTGAAAGGTATGTAGAGCTTCATACCTTTCAGGATGGTCTCGGTGACATGTTTACAGGCTTCATCGCTGTTATTAGAATCGAAGCACAATTTCCAATTAAAGGCATTGAAGAACTCGTTCAGCGCCCCCCAATTTGCTCTTTTGAAATGCCAAACAGTTCTGCGGGGTGCCTTAACTGGCAGCGGTTTTTGTGCTGCAACAGGAAATTGTGCACGAATCAAGAAGTGATCCGTATTTCCAATTGGCGATGGTGATAATACAGAGAGAGAATATTTCTCAGGTTGGTTGGTGAGAAATAGATCAAGAAGATTTGAGAATTGACCTGCAATTTCAGGTAAACGAGTAGGCTCACTTACCAGCTGTGTTAAACCGTTTAACGAGGCAAAGAGCTCAGTATCACGTCCCTCTTGGTCCGTGCAGGAGGAATATTTAAGCCAGGCAATGTTGTGAACATTGAAATCGCCCGCGATAACGATTTCAGCGTCAGGGTGTGCAGTGTAAATGGACTGGACGGATTCAGACAACCCATCCAGCTCACTAGCTGTTTTAGCTGCATTCAGTGCCGGGCTTCTATAAATATAACAAAAAAACAAGATATGCCCTTGGACTAAAAGTTTTATCCAGATAAAATTGAATTCCGGATTGGAGCAGGTACCCAAATATGGAACCAATTGGAAGGGCACATCATCGCGGATGTAGAGAGCGATCCCCCGCTGGCGAAAAAATGCTGGGATAAGGTGATAACCGGGAACAGAATAAAACTGCTCACTTCCAGGTAGCACCTTGCACTCGCCAAGTGCTAGTATTTCTGGCTTAGCAGTTTGGGTATAAATGTACAGGGAGAGGTAGGCAGAGCTCAATCCCCGAACGTTGACCTGGTCAATCGTGAAGGTTGCCATTTATATATATAAAAAAAAAGCAAAAAAAAAGCGCGTACTAAAACGTTAATAAATAAAGAAGTAAAAAGAGGACTCAAATTACAAAACTAAAAAGTCAAGATGTAAAAATCAAAAATAAATCAAAAAAAAAAAAAAATGTAATCAAATAATAAAAAATATAAAAACGCAAACATGGCAACACCAAAAGACACAGAATAAAAAATGCACTGCAGAAAAGAGAAAAAAAAAAAAAAAAAAAAACAAGCAGCATAAACCAACAACACAAACGAAAAATAATTAACGGCCCGGGATCCGCAATTGCAATGCCCGCGCAAGTACTATGCCTATGCGCGGACGACCAATACAAGGAAGATCCCGGACCGCTAGGCGACACTTAGCTAGAGATTGATTGGAATTGAATTTGAATTAATTATCCGACGGCGATGTGACCCCCTCGAAAAGATCACTATTTATTTAGAATACAAAAAAAAAAAAAACACTCGCGGTTGAAATTAATAATAATAATAATAACAAAACATTATGACAAAGCGAATAACGAAAAAAAGAACAAAAAAGGGAGAGACGGCGAAAAGCAGTTCCGCCACCGAACGAGTGTATTCAGACTATATATATCATATATGTACATATGTATATCAAATTGTGTTTAATTAACTAAGGTAAATTTAAATATATTAAGATATATTAAAATAAATTAAATTAAGCAATTTATTAGTATGCAAACTATCTTGTTATGATTAATAAATAAATAAATAAATAATATGGTTTTTTCTATTCACTCGTATATTAAGACTCTACCAGATAATACAAATATCTCTAATACTCTTTTATCAGAACTAAATAAAAGAGACTACCATCACCTTTATGGTTAAACTTCAAAAACCCTTTAGTGTCGGTATTTGTTTCTTCAACGACCTATTCAAACTAGAGTTAATCTGTGAAGAACAAATAACAAGGCACCTGAAAGAGTTATGTCAACCTATCAGTGCAACGTGTCCATGTGGTTTTTTTTTCGCAAATAAAAGATTTGCATAACTTTTAAGTGATAAATAATTGATTTGGTAGGTTTCACGTACTAATGAACGGTTTGCAATCACATTTGCTTATATATCGCAAGCTGGAAAATAGGTGGGCGCTTTTTCAAATTTAACGGAAAAGCTGGTTATCACCTTGATCGAACTCTATTACCAGGTGTCTTGTTCTAACTCCAAACCAAACCACTAATACGTTATTTTTGAGTTACTTTATACAAGAGAGCTTTTAAGCTTTTGAGTGGAATTTTCATCACACAACACCCAAATAGTGTTTGTTATGTAGAATTGCTTTTTATACATACGAGTATACTATGCATACTCGTTAAGAATTAAACAAAATCAAAAGGTATATGCAGTCTACACGTGGTCTTATCGAAGAATGTATATGTATTTTAATACCCGAGATTCATGATGTCATTATTCTCCAACAAGTTTTTGAATTAAAAATTAGAACCGTTGGCATTGAATGCGGTCATTGAGAATCCATTGTATGATATGTACTGGTTGATGGAGTGGTACGCGTTTGAAACAGGAAGATTAACATAAGAGTTTACATTATTAAACGCTCTGTATTAATGTGTATTGCATTGGATTTCAAAGAATTTCAGTATGGTGAACGCAGAAGCCATTACCAAACATACAATTAGTAGATTTTATTTTCCAAATTTAATTATTACAATGTTGTGCAAAAATAATGAAAATTGTTTATACATCATCATGGGATCAGAACTCGAACGATCAAGCATATCCAAAGTGACCTGTTCAAGCAACTTTTTTTTAAGGAAATTCAGTTTTATTGGAAAGAGTCGAGAAAGGACGCGTTTCATGGCCAAAGTATCCACCAAAATCGAACGAACTCGCAAGAGATGTCAGGCGTTCCTGCTATCTCCTTAACACTTGTATGGCGATTTTCGAGCACCAGTTCTTACAATTTTTGAATGTTTTCGTTAGTTGAAGAGGTCGAAGATCGTCCAGAACGAGGCATGTCTTCAAGGATCTCTTGACCGTCCTTACCACTCGCAAGGTCGTGTTTTTGGTATTACCGAATCACCGTAAGCCTTTTCTAACATTCGCTACGATTCCGTACACAAAATTTGGTTGGAAACACAAAATTTGAGACAAATTCTTTGTTCCATATTTTTATTTATCCATTGTAAAAATCGCCGTGGACTACTGAGGTGTAGCGATTCAACCAGCTGATGTGAACAAACCGATTAACAGACCGCGTCAATTTTTGGGATAATAATTAAGGGTAGTCCGACCTGCTTACAAAAAAAATTGAAACATCATTTTCCAGAGTAATTTTATTTACAAATTATCGGTACTTTATGGGCACAATGTATATGGCTCTTTAAAGTGATCGTGTTGTTCGTTTTTGACAAAATGAATAAACTTAAATACCATTCTGTCATAAAATTCTTCGCTTTGGATGGTTTGTTCCCAACAGAAATTCATGCAAAGTTAGTTAAAATGTATAAGGAGTCTCACCTTCGTTATCAATAATAAAAAATTGGGCAGCTGAGTATAAACGTTGGCGTACATCAATCAAAGATGACGCAATTGAAGGACGGGCAAAAACTGCAACTACCGAAGAAACTATCCAGGAGATACAAAATATGGTTACAGATGATAGACGATTAAAGGTGTATGAGATAGCTAAGGTGGTGGGTATCTCAGAAGAAAGGGTGCTGCATATTTCACACGAAGAACTCACTATAAGAAAGCTTTGTGCAAGATGGGTGCCGCATTTGTTACATCCTAATCACAGCAATTTTTGCGCTGTTTTAACAAGAATCCAACCGATTTTCTGCATAAATTTGTTATGATGGATGAAACGTGGGCTTACAACTTCACATCTGAGTCAAAATATACAGTCCAAGCAGTGGGTAGAAACCGAAGAAAGCAAAGACAATTCTATCAGCTGGAAAGATTATGGATAGTGTTTTTTGGGATTCCAAAGGTATTCTTTTAATTGACTACCTGCCAAAGAGTCAAACAATTAATGTGGAATACTACGAACATCTTTTTGACCGGCTAGATAAAACAATTAGAGAGAAAAGGTCTGGTTTTCAAAGAAAAAAATTCTCTTGACTTTCATCTATTCCCAAATCTAAAGAAATTTCTGGCTAGAAAACGTTTTGGGTCAAATGAAGAGGTGATAGCAGAGATAAATGGATATTTTGAAGACCTTCCAGAATCGCACTTCAGGGACGGAATCCAGTTACTGGAAAAACGTTGTGCAAAATGTATTCACATTGAGAAATAAATGCATTTTTAAAATAAAAAACTCAAAACACCCATTTGGAGCACGGGGGCAAATGTGCCAGTTTTAAACAAATTCATATTTTTAATAATCGTAGGGTCCGTGGTAAGTAATAAAATGATGGATTGGCGATAGAGCACTTTGCCGTTAGTGGTAAGTACATTCACTATACACGAACCATTCATTTGGAAAATATTTAAATTGTGGCAAACTTACGTTGGCACAGCTCATACTCAGCTTGTGGGAGTTGAGACACTAAATGGGTTGAGTTTTGTCATGTGTTTTAAATAACTATTTTAGTATAAATAAAATGTTATTTCTTAAAAATAGAAAAATTTAAAAAGCAAAAGTAAAAATAAAATATTAAACAGAAAAGCATAAAAATGAGGAATTGTGATCAACACAGAAAAAACATAAAATAATTATGATTGGGCGTAAAACACAATCAAATGTTAATCTAGATGAAATAGAAAGGACTTTAATGTACCGGAAAATATAACATCTGAAATTCATTGAACAGTGAATAGTGATTGTATGGGATTGTATGGGAGGTGGTCGAAGCAGAGGGGGGAGGTTTGTAGTTTTTATATAACACCGGACGTGGCAAGCAAAATTTTCGTGTTGAATTTAAAATTTGTAGTTTCCATTATTTTCAATATGAAATGCGCACACTGGACGCCAACTGGGAGGCCACCAGAAACACTTTTCTAACTAGTACTGAAGAATCTGTGAGATATGTGCAAAGCGGTGAAAAACATATGGGACAAGGTTGGCGATCGGAAAAAAAGCCAAACTGGCAATCATCTCTCAACCCGATGTCAACCAATGAACGCCCGACCTGAGGCAGAACTACCACGATGCTCATATACAGCTTAAAAAGGCTGTTAGACGCAACAAGGGAAAGTCCATTGAAGAAGTGATCAAACAGGCAGAATGTGCGGCTTACCTTGGGGATATGGGTTCACTATTCAAAATCATGAAACAGTTGACGAACAGGAATTTCACCTCTAACCACCTGGTGAGAGATGTCATGGAACTCTGAACACCAGTTACAGGATGGACGGAATACTTCTCTAATATTTTAAACATCTTGTCAAAGGAAGATATTCCAGAAACAGAACAACTACCAAACATCCAACCGCAACAATCCTCTATTAGGGACGACCCTCCAGATAAGGAAGAGATAGTTTCCGCCATTCGGTCAATGGCGGGAAGAAAAGCCCCAGGTATAGACGGACTACCAACCGAACTCCTCAAAGCGGACCCGGAAATAACAGCCGATATACTCCTCCCACTCTTTACTGAGGTGTGATATGAAGGACGATATCCAACTGAATGAAAGGAGTGTGTAGGAGAGATTGTGGCAATTGGCGTGGTATATGTTGACTTACTGCTGTATCGAAAATCATGGCTAACGTAATTCTCAATAGGATTACTGATGTTGTGTACCGACCACACAAATACCCTACGGATAATATTGGAGCAGTCAGTCGAAATGGGCTCGCCACTACATCTCATGTTTGTGGACTTCGAGAAGACTTTCGACAGCGTTAAGCGAAATTACTTATAGAATGCTTTGCGTAGGAGAGGTATTCCAGATAAGGTCATAGCTATGATTAAAGAATCCTACAAAGATGCAAGGGGTCGCGTCTTGCATAGAGCAGAGCTGTCCGAGAGCTTCCTTGTGCGAAAGGGTGTCACAAAGGCTGCATGTTATCACCAGCTGTGTTTCTGGTGGTAATAAATGACATCTTGAAAGCTGCACTGGACGGTGGGGAAAGTAAAGGTCTTCAATGGAGACTATTTAACATCTTAAGTCACCTTGATTATGCTGATGACGTGTGCTTGCTTGCAAATAACCGTTCGGACTTAGAGTCATATGTTCGCTCGTTGCATTCTAAATGCAAAGAGGTGGGACTGAAAATAAATATGCGTAAAACCAAGTACATGCACATAGATTCGAACGCAAGCACACCGATTGTTCTTAGCGGACAAGATGTGGAAGAGGTGCAAGATTTTTGTTATCTTGGAAGCATTGTCATCATGGACGGTGGAGCCGAAAACGATGTTGAGGCTCGGGTAAATAAAACTCGTCAGGCCTTCAAATCCATGTTGTTATATGGTTGTACTTCGTGAAAGTGACTGTTCGATTTACCAAGAAACTACAGACTTTCGTGAACGTATTTTAGGAATATTCTGGCCAGAAGTAATCTCCAACGACGAACTTTGGAGTACAACTAACTGGCCAGACAAAAATAGGTATTAAGATTCAAAGGTGGAAGTGGCAGTGGTTCGGTCATGCTTTGAAGAAACCAAAGCGAAACATCGCCAGACAGGGTCCAGATTATAATCCTCGAGGAAGATGTCGGGTTGGTCGATCATGTAACACATGGAAGCGAGCAGTTGAGCAGGAGGCCAGAGAAATAAACAAGTCCTGGTAAAAGCTTAAGGCCGATGCTCAGGATCGCGCCTTGTGGAAGAGAGTTGTTTCTGTCCTATGCCCCTATAGGGGGTCTTAACAGAAATTTGATTGATTGATTGATTATTTTCATTGAAATTGGTCATAGTTTTCCTGAAATTGAAGCATTAGTATGGGAGGTGGCAGAGGAAGTAGAAGGTCTTAGAATTCCTTGAAACTGATTATAAACATCCTTAGCATCATCCTATGTTTCAATTTCAAAGAGCTATCTCATATATTCGAAGGAAAAATGCTTTTCTGGAATTTATAATAAAGATATTCGTATGGGAGGGGATAGAAGGAGTGAAGCAAAGCAAATAATTTTTTATGATTTATGGCAAATAATAAGGGATAAATTCTGGCAAGGTTTTAAGTTTGTACTTTTTTCAGTTTTAATGGAAATCGAAATAATGCATTTACCAAAATTATTCATTTGTATGGGAGGGGGTAAAATGAGTATACGGATCAAAACAAAAATTTTCGTGAGCGAAAATTATTTCTTAGCGTCACTAACGGTAAGGAACGGTAAGATAAACAGAATATACTCTCAGATTTCATCTAGAGCATAAAAATTTGCTACCCCGAAAATTTGTTTGTTCACATTTCATGACTATTTAAGTGCAAAAATGCATTAAAACATAGCAGAATTATAATTCGGAGTAAAGCCCAACAATGCAATATTCTAGATGAAATGGGAAAGAGTTTAATTAATGTACCGGAAAATATATCATCTCAAATTCTTTATAATAAGTGAAAAGCGACTTTTGTATTGGAGATAAATGGGATGATGGGAGTATTCTTGGCATGCAAATATTTCGTTCTGAATGCATAGTTTTCAAGGAAATTAGACATGGTTTTTCTGAAATTGGGACATTTGTATGGGAGGTGGCTAAGTAAGTTTTGGATAATTTTCAAACTACTTATCAACATCCTTATCATGTTGCTTTGATACATTTTTAATGTCAATAGCTCATGAGTGAGAAGGAGAAATGCTTTTCGTGAATTTCTAATATAGCAATTTGTATATAATGAGCCAAATACAAGTTTCTTTCAAGTTTCTTCATTAGTAAGAGCGAAAATTCCCATTAATGATGAAATGCAACTTTGTTCAAGTAGCTGCCTTGGCTGGCTTCGCAGTAGCGCATTCTGTCACTCCAATTTTCCAACACCATGTCGATGGTTTCGGGCTGCAGCTCACGGATTGCTTTGATCATATTGATCATTTCTGTATTTTTGGCATAACATCGGTCCTTCACGGTTCCTCAGAAAAAAAGTCCAAAAGAGTCAAATCGCAGCTCCGAGGCGGCCAATTAACATCGCCAAACGCCAAAAAACGCACAGTTTGGCAAATAAGTTTTAAATATTTCCCAACGTTGTTCAAGTGTAAAGCGGCTCATTTCGTTCCGCAGAGGTATGATACTGAATTTCTGTCGAGATTTCGAGCAGGAAACAGCTTTCAGTGTCAAAATAACCTATGATTTAAAAAGAAACCAATGGATGACCCTATATTAGAGGGGTGGACGGAATGAAGCGATATTAATATTAAAAAAAAACAGGAACACGATTGCGCGTAAAGATATTCCAGATGAAATAAAAATTTTTATGGTCTTAAGAAATTTAGTATGGACAATGGTAGAAGGGGTGACAGCTTTGAACTAACTTTTTTCAAATCATGCCAGAGTAGCTATAAAAATGCTTTATACAAAATTTAGGGTTCAGAAATTAAATGGGTCCTGAGAAAATTAGTATATTAGATTTAGTGAAATTGTGCAGTTTGTATGGTAGGTGGTATAAGGAGCGTAGGCTTCTTACTGACTTTGAAAGAAGTAACGGAAAGTGGTTTGCAAATGATGCCTTAAAAGTTTCGGACCAGCAACTTTCAAACTTTTCAAGAAAATAATTTTACTTTATTATTCTAATAATAAAGTATTGTGATCGACACAGAAAAAAAAAATTGCTACCCTGAAATTTTGTTTTTTCGCGTTTCATGACTAAATTAGCCTAAAAATGCAAAAAAAAAAAATCAGTCCCGCCGTAAGCCGATTGTTGATTGGGTAAGTGAGCTCCAATTTCTAAATTTTGGGGAGTGTTAGGCGGAAGGGTGGGGAGGGGGAGGGTGGGGGAACGATTAAAAAACTACACTTACTAATATCTCCACCAGGAATGTAGATAGGAGGCTGAAAATCAGCAGAAATATAGAGAGAGCTGTGGGACAAACTACAAAAATAATTTAATTTTTTTATCCATTGGCTAAAAACAAATTGTCGACCGAACTGTTTTTTAAAATGATTATATCTTCGAAATTACTTATCATAAAAAATTCATATTTTGGGACCATTAAGGCAGCATATAGCTCCACTAGACTCAGCTTAGAGAGAAGTTAATTACTGCAAGGGGGAGGGTCAGGGGGTTCAAAGAAAAACACTTAAAATTGAATATCTCAACTATCTCTTAAGCTATGAAATTTAAACTTAAAACTTATATTAATCTATACTAGCAAAATACGAAAAAAATATAACCTGAGGTAAAAATAGTAGTGGGAGGAAATGGGGAGCATTTTAAAAATGGCGCACTTTTCAAAATTACAAATCATTATATCTCAAAATTGAGCACAGATATTAAATTGAGAATTTGTCAGATTGTAGAACTAAATAATTTGTAATTTTGATAAAAATTTTTAGTTGAGTGGTGTAAGTAGAGGGAGGCGGTAAGCAGAAATATCGAAAATTTTGAGTAATTTTTTTAGGGCTCTGGTGAGAGATACAAAGCTTAAATTTTGTATTTGGATACATCTATTTGATATACATAGAAAAAAAAAATAATAATTTGTTCCACAATTGTTATAAACCGACCCCCCGTTCTAACGTGCACAAGGTGTTTCATGTGCATTGAAAAAAACACATAAACAGAAAAGTTTTGAATGAAATTTTAAGTTAGGAACTTGAAAATTTGCGAAATGTATTTCAAAAAAATCTTTAAATATATGAAATAGTAACAGGTTGAATACCTTTAAAACTTCTACCCCCTCCCATACAAAATTATTTTTTCGATCATTTTCAAGAAATCAATTATCATCTCTTCTTATCAACTCTTAAAACCTATCAATTTAAAATTTTGCATAAGAACTTCTAAAAATAGTTAAAACAAAATTGCCTCAAAAGTTTTGAAATCGCGCACGCCCTTCTACCCCCTCTTAGACAAAAGTATGATTTCGACAAATCTCATTAAATCAACTAATAACAAAGAAATTAAAAGCTACGAAATTGAAATTTTGTACGAGCACCTTATAAGAGAAATGAAATAAAATTGCATCACAAATTTTACGATTTCTTTACCCACTCTACCCCCTCCCATACAAATGTTCGGTTTCGTGAATGTAGAATACACCGAATTTTATGAAAATTCTATGCAACTTCGTCTATGAAACACATTCTATACAGAGAATATTGGTCATGATTCAAGCAATTAATTAAGACGCTATTAACATCCACCTACCCTTACTATCACCCCTCCCGCTCCCCTCATAAAAGCCCAAACTTGATAACAGCGCTGCCTAATAATTCTCTTTCACTTAGTTTCCCAAACCACTCTAACCTGCGACTTTCCACTCATCCGCAACTTGTCCCAAGAATAATAAAGTTTCGCCCGACTTGTTGGCAGTTTATTTAAAAGTGTGTCACATTGCATGAGAGGGGGTAGAAAGAGACAAGCTAATAAATTTATTTTATTTTTTTCGATCTGAACAATAATGCTAATTAAGTATTAATTACGAAGTTTGAGAACGATAAATGTTATGCGTGCTGAGAAAAATGGTTTATAGTGTTTCATGAAAAATTGCAGTTTGTATGGCAGGTGGTGGAAGGAGTGTTGGAATTCAAATAATTTTTATACCATTCATAACATTTATGATAAAAATAATATATTCTGAATTCCAAATTATTATCTTAGTAGTGTTCAAAAAAATTGGATTATTGTGATTGAAAATGAGTTATTTTGTGTGGAAGTGGGTAGAAGAGGTCGAGCGATTTGGCCCGTTTACAAACTTGACCTTACCTTTAGTCAAAACCAACATGTACAAAATTTAAACTTTCTAGCTCATCGCGGTCTCAAGCTGGAGAGACGGACGGACGGACGGACATCCGGTTTTGAGATGCGAGTGTTATTTCTTAGCGTTAAAAAAAAACCTTTACTAGTAATACCCATTCTTTTTATATGATACGTACTGTACTCAGTGATAAAGATCATTCATATCTCATTTTTACATACTTTGATTCCAATAAAGACGTCACTAGTTGGAAATAGCTTACACCTTTCAACTATATGTATTTGTAAGCAAGTTCCACCTTATGTGGCTTATTTAGATTTTTTGATAGCTACAATAAATGTGCTTGCTCAATATGTATGACAAATTTCATCTTCAAAGTTGCTCCAACAATACTTCCAAAAACTGGTCAAACAGGGCCAACTTGCGAGTTTCCCCTTCAATTGAATTTACATATTATTTTTGGGCCCGTATACACACGTATCATGGATTGCGTAGAAAGTAAAAGTGACTGGAATCTATTTAATTTAAAGAACAACGACTAACCGCCTCTTAAGATCATTTTTATCAAATCAAAAATATGTACATAATAAGATTCGCTAATTACCAAATGTTGTATTTTTTATTTACTGACGATACAGCTAAACAAATATTTAGACCATCGTCTGTTTTCTCCCATAAAAACTGAATCTTATCGCACACTGCAGTTCCAAGATAAAGCAACAGAATGCCAGATCATAAGATCAACAGTATTGCGCCCCAAAAATTACCTGCAAAGATCTTCTCTGTAGCAGATTAAATCGAGTTTTCAGCGAGTCTTAAAGAAAACCTCTTGAAAAGCGTAAGAAGGTAACCAAATTTTAGATTTACTAGAGTAGAAGATAAAGTTAGAGTTAGTAAATATTCAGTGAGTTGTTCCCCACCAAAACCAGTAAGCCGACTTCAAACTTATATAACTACGAAAAAAACATCGAGATACATTCGAATCACTCATGTGTAATAAAGTCGGTCCCCATCCCATATTCATACGGTATTTCAGAAAGCTTTCCATTTCGGCGTTAAGATGCGTGACTTTAGTCTTCTGGAGTAGTAGAAAAACGAGCTAACAGTAACGTACAGGGAAAGCTGCCGCTCTTATTTATAAAAAGTAAAAACTCAATCTAAAATCAAATTCTGAAATAATAATAATTTCACATTTTTCTAGTTTAGTGTTAATAATTTTCACAGATGTCGAGTCAGTGCACTATTCGGTTTGACAATAATCAGCATGGTGTTTATTACAGCGGACAATTGCTTTCGGGTACTGTGGAACTTGTCACGAAAAAACAGAAAACTATAAGAGGTTCGTAATTATTGTTATTAAATTCGTATTATTTAAACGAAAAAATTATTAATAATTATTTATTTACACTATTTTGAAAGAGCTTTAAGCTCAGCCCAGTGTGATTGTGCTTACGTGCATGGAAAATGTAATAACGAAATTGAATAAAATGAAGTACAAATTCAGTTAATCAGTCAGATCTACAAGTGTCTTGAACTGCGGTGTCAATTGCTTAATTGGTTTGAAAAACGATTGCTCATAGCAATTATTTTTTTGAAATTAGATTAAAACTGGGCTGGAGCAAAAAAGAAATAAAAATAAAAAAAAAACTTGATCTATTATAAAGCAATTCGAATGGCATTGAAAATTATTTGAAATCGCTACTACTAATGACATTAGTAGCTATGTCTTATCTACTTTAAATGCCGGCCAGAACAATCTTTTTGTTTGTATTTCGCCTTTAAATTCGAATGAGTTATGTTAATGTTATTTATTATGGTTGATGCATACTTAATTTTTTACCTGGTTTTGTTTGATGTATTAAATCATTTGTATTTTTAGAAATATCTTTGAAAATTCTAAATCAAATCATTAAATTTCTTCTGATTCAATTGGTATAATCTACAATTTTTTTTTCTATTGGTAATTGAAAACCAATAACCTATTAGCTATGCACCACTCGTTAGAAATCATTCATTCCACAATTCGAAAACACTGTTCGAAAATATTATTTTACTATGATCGAAAATGTATCCTTTATTTTTTTCTAGCAATTCACATAACGATTAATGGATTTGCTCAAGTTCGCTGGACCGAAAGTCGATCACGAAAAAATGCCGAAGGCAAAAATGAAAATTATATCGAAACATTTCGCGCTGACGAGCAATATCTATCGTCGCGAACATTAGTTCTTGGACAGGATTCGGGAAATTTCTTCGATCTTCATGTCGGCAAATACGTGTATCCGTTTCAAATTCAACTTCCGCCACAGGTTCCGTCCTCGTACAACGGAGTTTATGGTCAGATTCGCTATGAAGTTATTTTAACTGTCGATCGACCGTGGAAATACGATAATATATTTCGTCAACCGTTTACGGTCATTTCGCCGTTGGATCTAAATGCTAATCCAATTTATAAGGTATTTTTTTTTTAAATCCATAAAATCATTAATTTCTTATTGTGTAAGGGCCGTGGAACAACAAATTAGAACGGAAAGCAACAGAAATATGATGGATACTAAGAGAAAGGACGTACACATAATTTACAAAAGATGTTCACATTGGGTCTTGAGTGTTGGTTAGTTAGTTACGTGACCTGGAATTAGTGGATGATTGCAGCATTATGCATACTCCGAAATTTCTACTTCTTTCAGGCCAATTCTCCAGATCTCAGGCTCAACTACGCTAAGTCGATCCATGTATTTTTTGAGGCAAAATTGTCCTGTGAAGATACCAACTATTATCCGTTTCTTTTTCTCTTTTTTTCTCTTTTTTAATGCCTTCTCCAGAATTCTCTAAGCATGCCTTTGTCCAGAGACGTGGGATCATTTCAGGAGCAGATAGGAAATGTCACAGTATGCCTATAGGCCCATGATCTGTGGGGAAGTTCCTTTTTCAGTTAGAATGTCGGCATCTACATTGCCAAGACCCTTGAGTGTTCTGGCTTATATTGGAGTGTGATGTGGTTATTTTGCACTAAGTTTTTAAGAGCCTGAATACTCCATACTTCCACATTCCACATGGGTAAGGGAAATAAGTGGAAATAGGGAAATTAGTAGGGAAACACAGGAGGGAAGAGTTTGAAGTGGCGGTGAACGTTGTTCTTAAACTGCTGGAGGTTGTATTCAGTGGGAAAGAGATTGCCTGGTAGTTCCACAACACTGTCGTCCGAGGGATGAAGGACTGCCTAAACTTCACTGTTCTCCACGGCAAGGGCTTCACAGTGTACTCGTGTCAGCGTACAGCTTGGCAAGTATTTTGGGGGGCATTGAATATAGGTGATATTAGGGCTTTTAGTTCCTTGCTGTATTTACCATGGAAGTATCTATAGTAAATGCAGAGTACTCTGATATTTCGACGATGCTCGATGCAAACCCACCCCATAGCATCTTCGTTGTGTAACACGACTAGCTTTGTAACCATTTGAGATTTTCACTTTCCTCATTTTTTTTTAGCGTATGTTGTCTTAATTAAGGCAATGCCAACATTGTTCGCTTCCTCAATGTTGGCAGCGGCAGATCCATTTCTGGCCAGCTTTTCCGCCATTTTGTTCCCAAAAAAATCGCAAAGTGCAGGTTTTCCCCGTCTTTTCCAATATGTTCATACAATGATTCAAGGATCTTGAATTGTAGCTGTTAGCGGAGAGAGCCTAACATGCTAAGATTTGGATGTTACAGTACATCTGTGTAGACTCCCATTGTATTTTCATTTTATTTAATCAGGTTGGGAACAAATTTAGTATTGCCTTTTGGACTTCACTAGGGGCTGTTCGCATTATTCCGACCAGTATTCTGGCTGTTATTTCTGTAATTTTTTCCACCATACTATCGCTGAGTAGGTCTCACTATCACTGTAAACTAAACATCAATTTATAGTGATGTTTGGTTTCATCTCCCGATATTGGTCTGTGAATCTGTAACGTTGAATAACTCTGTCTAGATACTGATTCCATGCCTAAGGCATTAATCAAAATTTATTTCCAAGTATTTTGCTTCAGCGTGGAAATGGTTGTACGTGGAAGCTAGGATGTAGCCTAGTGGATAGCACGTAGGTTTTTCAATGCAAAGGTCGTGAGTTCAAATTCCGATCGCCGTATTATTCCGCCAAACTGCCTGCTTAGGTGTACCTTGGTCACCTCAATCGATGAAAATGAAAAATTCGTAAATGGATAGTAGTGCAAAGGGCAATACGCAATGCAAATATTAAAGAACCTGAAGGTCAGGAGGCTAAGGCCCGATTTGGGCTGTAGTGCCATTGCAGAATAGAAAGCATGGATGGTATGAGCAGCCCAAGCGATCATCTTGGGCCAAACAACTCCACTATCGTCATGTTGAAGTTTATCCTATAGTCAGTCTAAATTTGCTGGACCATTTTGCATGGGTACCTATAGCTGACGTTGGAGTTCGTACAGTGCGCTTTATGCAATCAATGAATGAATTTATACGAAAATCGACCTTCACATGTAGACATGTAGACTAATAAGCTACCCACTAGGATACGCCATAAATCACAGGGAGCAAAAAATGTGATAAATACATTGGTACAAACTTGGTTCAATTTGGAATACCGACTATTTCATGTTTCAAGTACAGTTTCCAATTCTGATGTACGGCTGCCTTAAAAAAACTATTTGGTATTAAGAAACATAACAGGAGTACGATTAGGCATAAAGCCAGACCTCAAAAATAGAGTAGAGTTTAATGTCTCAAAGATTCAGACCTTTTATTTATCCCTTAAAAATGATGTTCCGGCAAACCTAGCCTTTGGAAACATACAATTGCGCTCTTCAGAAGAATTAACATTACTTGGCATAAAACTTAACAAACACCTCTATTGGAATAAAAACATTTTTGATGTTGCACTTGATGCCTCCAAACGCCTTGGTGTTCTTCGAAGATGTTAAAAGTATGATAATTATTTTCACATTGTATTTGGAATTAAAAAGAAAAGTTTCCGGATCTTGCACTGTTTGATTTTAGTTTTTTTGAAGCTTTGGTCTCTGCTGAGACCTTTAGAGTTTGATAAAGGTCTCAGCCGAGACCGAAACGTCACATATACTATAATTAAAAAAAATGTGTAAGATCCGGAAATCTTTCGTTTTAATATAAAAAGTATTTTTCATCTCACGATCTAGCTAATATCTACAAAGCCTACCTACATTCGTCTTGAATATAACTCTCATATATGGGCTGAGGCACCAAAAACACAAGCTGCAGTACTCGATCGGATCCAGAAGCATGCGTTCCTGCTAATGTGAGATGAGACCATAACAGTTTCTATTGGCTCCCTCGAACATCGTGGAAACATTCTGGTACTCAGCGTTTACTGTCGTCATTTCCACGGTAAATGCAAAGGAGAATTGGCCAACCTTTTCTTTCCTCTTTTCATCTACATAATCTGTATGCGTTCATGACTTTACTGCTAAGTCTCTGCGCGTACAGTGAAACATGGACAGTCCTTCATTACCCGTTCATCAAGACTGTGGAATTCATTACCGCCCCACCTTTTCCCGACAGCTTATGACATTCTGTGTTTCAAGAACAAGGTCCACCACCAATTTTGACTCTTCCTGAAACTCCCTTGTAGCCCCATCATCCACCTGTCCTATACCAACTTGGCTCTGCATCCAATGCATTAAAGGGTAGCCCACTAAGTTATGTTCGATGAATTATAATTTTTCATACATAATTTATTACGTGTTACTGTGTGATAAACCGTCAGTCCGGCTATATCAGTCCATATCTGCAATGCCATTTATATCCTGAGTACAAAGGAAGTACTTCCAACCACATTTCTATTGAACAAATTGTGAATTCCTTCTCATTGCGAGAATTAATAACTAGTGATGTTACTCGTTACCGACCTAAATCCGAAGTAACGAGCACCGACGCAGATTTATCTTCGTTACTTAAGTAATGAAATGAGCTCCCGAAAAAGTAACTGTTTAAACTTTGGAACGAATACTCGAGTAACGAAACATTTACTCGAGTAGTCGTTCCACATACAAAAAAAGTACCTATACCGAAAGTAAAGTTTAGTTCCTTTTTTCATTACATTACAGGAAGGAAACGTACACTTGTGCATAATTCCGTACCGCCATTCCAAATCTAAAACAAGAAGGAATACTCTTACTATTCCTTTCAGCAAAGTCGACTGAGAAAATGATGTGTTTTTTTCTTTTCGGTCCTTTCAATACCAAGAATGTCGCCGAGTAGAGTTGTGGCGCTTGGCTCGTGCGGCAGGGCAGACAGTCGTTACTAGTGTTAGGATTGTGGGATCAGTGATACCAGATTGTGGAATTTTTTAATGTTTGGTGTGATAAAGGGATTTTTCTTTTATCAATTTGAGGGATTATGGCTGGAGAACTTTTACTGACTTAATAAAAGTTATTTCCTTCACATTGTCGTTTTATTCTTTATTTTGAAGAAAAACTTATTTGACAGATAAATTTGTGAAATACTGAAAAGATTTACGTTAGTGCTTGAAGAGATTTTCTACTTAGATGAGGGATAGTTATAAACTTGGACTTGGCATCATTGTGTTGATAGAATAGGCCAATGAAATCAAGAGCGATACACAAGCCATTTCTCGATGCATATAGGTAGTTACTGTATGGGGTACAAGAGGCGATTTCTTCTATTTGAATTTCTGATTTGCAAAACTGGCTTACCCATCCCTACAATATAACATGGCGATAATTTGAAATAATTGGGTACGTAGTATCGAATAGAATGTAACGACTACTTTCCTTAAAGTAACGAATAGTTACTTGTGCCGAAAAGTAACCAAAAAAAATTGATTGTATTTAATCTAAAAATTTGCCGTACAAAATGTTTCAATTAGATAAAAGAAACTTGCGATTTGCTTCCGTTTTTCCGCTGCCGGTTAGTGATTATACCCAAAAACAATAAATCCTGTTCGGCAAAGTGCACAATCTTTTGCGACCACTCCCACAAGTTTCTGTTTATGTTGACTCGAATCATCGTCGAGACACACAGACAAACAATGCAATGAAATCAAATTTTCTAGATTCCTAGGAACTCCGATAGTGAAAATTCTTCAACAACCGGATATTGAAAATTTTCACGATCACAATAGTTGATACTTCATTCAGCTACCATTTAAGTATTCGTAAAATACTTTTCAAGAGCATTCCAATAACACAATAATTATACCGGTAACCCTGCATGACTTTTGAAATTATATTTACTTACACTGCACTATCATTATATTGTTCCCGCCAGGGCGCTTGAACTTTTGATTTGATAAATTATAGTTTAACATGTTTACTAAATTTAAGTTATTGACCTCAAATCAATATAGATAACAACTCAAAATTTTCAATTAATTATTTATTTTATACGTTAATGTTTTTTAATTATTATTTTATAATTTTTTTGTTTTTTTAATTTATTTTTCATTTTACGTTGCATTTTTTCAAGATTTATCATTTACTTATTTTTAAAAAAAAAAAGCTTTTTAATTTATTTTATTTATGTTAAGTACTTTTTTGGTTTATTTAGTTTTTTTTTTTTTTTTCTTAATAGGCTCCCATCGAGAAAAAGGACGAAAAACAATTCTGTTGTGGAACATGTTTCTATTTTAAAAACGATCCAATCGTATTGAAACTGAATATTCCGTATTCGGGTTTTGCACCCGGACAACAAATCGATTTTAAAATTTATGCCGAGAACGAATCAAATGTTGATTGTCGCGAAGTGAAAATCAAATTGAATAAATCCGTTCAGTTTACAACACGAACACCGGAGACGAAAATGCGCTCCGATATGGTTAAGATAGCCGAAAAACGACTGGGACCTGTTTTGAAATTGAGTCGAAAAGAGTTTGTTGATTTTCTGAAAATTCCTGCCGTTCCGCCATCGTCTCTAGAAACATGCAGTATTATTAATATTAAATATAATATCGATGTTTCGGTAAAAATTGCCGGACTTCATACAAATATGACAATATCTGTCCCAATCACAATTGGAAGTGTTCCATTAGCTGGGACCGTGTCAGAAGCCGGAAATGTTATAGTAATGCAACCGAGGACACCACAAATGAATGGACGTTGCGGCGATGAACATCCGCCAACTTATAATTCAATAGGTAAGTTAAGTAGTAATAGTAATAATAATTATAACTATTCGATCCTGCTCTCTGCAATCAGCCATCTAGCTATCTGTTGTGTTGAACCGAATTCCCTGGCTGCGATTGTTGGTAGCTCATTGGATAGTTCTACTATTTTTTTCGTAATTATTCGGAAGGTGTGTGATATCGATTATCAACACGGTACTCAACAATCTAAAAATTATTCTACTGACCTACCGATTATCATCATCGATAAACGAAAATCCCCGCAATTTACGTTAACGCATAACAAATATCTGCTTGAAACTATTTATATGTTTCATTAACATTATCAGTACGTAATCTAATCACACTTACACAATCATGTCCAGAATTTATTATGATTTCGAGTAATTGATTAAAAGCAAATATGAGTAATATAGCTTTAGGCTTTATAAATTTTTAAAAATTCGGATTAATGAACTTTTTTTTTCTTATATTAACAGCTCCCCCATCATATGAAGAAGCTATACATGCCGGTAAATTATTTATCGACAAGGACGAAAAGGAAAAATACGGTTCTGTGGTGCCATTTGTACCGAAATATCCAGTCTATCATAATCACAGCGCCGGCTTATTAGGACCACCACCATCAGTACCCGGAGGACGAACGACACCAACTCCGCGACAACCAGCTCCTCCGATTCCAACTAGCACAAATTTAACAGTTCCAGCCTCAAATCCAATTCCAACGCCAATTCGAACTTCAGCTTCTGATCCAATTCCGACACCACCTTATCCAATCGTACCACCAATTGAAGGGCCAACATCTCCAGCTATGCCTGCCGATTTAAAGCCAAAACCGATTGGATGGAACCCATAATTGTGTAAATTAATTGCTACATTATTTGATCACAACAAATTTAAAAATACAAAACTTAATGCACTTCAGCAAATTTTACGTAAAATAAAAACTTTTGCATTCTTACTCGAAAATTGTTAATTATTTCTATTTTTTTAAAAATATCATTTTCATAATTGAAATCGTATTAGTAAAGAAAGAAATTTAAAAAAAAGGTCTCGTTAATGCTTCAACAGCATTTGAAAATATGAAAGAAGAAATCCCTACTTTTCTCCTTTTATCGATTGAACGATTATTTTTATCGAAATATATAGTTTTATTCAATGGATACTCAATATTCTTACCTAACTAAACCCTATAACAAATCAGAGGAGCAATTTCAACAATAGCAATGAAAGCAATATACTCATTCATCTGAATTTCTGAAATATAGCAAAATTTTACGAATACGAAAAACAATTATTAAAGAGCCTTCCTGGTAATCTTCAGTTGCTTCATATTTCTAAAATGGTTTTTGCTGCTATTTGAAAGATTGAATTTCATTCTAGTAGAAAGTATCGGGAAACGAAACTATGAAAAATGTAAATAAATTATATATAATGGATTTAAAGAAGTGGTTTGAAACCAATAGTGGAGTGCTACAAGGCCATTTGTTGAGACCATTTCTATGTTCGCTGTTTATAAATGATATAACCGATAATTTACCCGGTGGCATACAAGTATCTGATTTAATCATGAAGATCCTACTTTGCGATGATAACCCAGTCCTATTTAGCAGAATCTCAATATGCTCCATTTGATGATAAACGCATTGGACTTATTCTGCACAACCTGGTGATTAGAAAAAATAAACTGCCAACAAGTCGGGCGAAACTTTATTATTCTTGGGACAAGTTGCGGATGAGTGGAAAGTCAATATGCAGGTTAGAGTGGTTAGGGAAGGCTAAGTGAAAGGGAGTTCTTGGGCAGGACTGCTAACAATATTTCATTCGTGTCTGTAAGTTTGGGTTTTTATGAGGGGAGGAGTAGGGGTAATAGTAAGGGTGGTTGGATGTTAATAGCTTTTTAATTAATTACTTGAATCACGTCCAATATTCTCTGTATAGAATGTGTATCATAGACGAAGTTGCATAGAATTTTCATAAAATTCGGTGTATTTAACATTCACGAAACCGAACATTTGTATGGGAGGGGGTAGAGAAGGTAGGGGAATCGTAAAATGTGATATGTAGTTTTATTTTGCTTCTCTTTTGAGGTGCTTGTATAAAATTTCAAGTTCGTAACTTCTAGTTTGTGGGCAAGCGCGATTTCAAAACTTTTAAAGCAACTTCATTTGAATTATTTTTATAAGTTTTTATGCAAAATTTGAAATTGATAGTTTTTAAGAGTTAGCTGACAACTTATTTCTTAAAAATGCTCAAAAAAATAATTTTGTATGGGAGGGGGTAGAGGAGGGAGGGGAATCGTAAGACTTGTGATGCAATTTTCTTTCTTTTTTGTTGTAAGATGCTCGTACGAAATTTCAAGTTTGTAGCTTTAATTTGTTGATTATTAGTTGATTTAATGAAATTGCACGAAATCATACTTTTGTATGGGAGGGGGTAGAAGGGCAAACGCGAATTCAAAACTTTTAACGTAATTTTATTTCAATTATTTTTATAAGTTCTTTTGCAAAACTGCAAATTGATAGCTTTTAAAAGTTTGGTGATAATTGATTGTTTAAAAATGGTCGAAAAAATAATTTTGTATGGGAGGGGGTAGAAGTTTTAAAGGTTTTCGACCAGTTAATATTTCGTATATTTAGGGATTTTTTTTAAATGCATTTTGCAAATTTTCAAGTTTCTACCTTAAAATTTCACTAAAAAATTTTCAGTTTATGTATTTTTTTCAATGCACTTGAAACACCTTGTGCACGTTAGACCGGGGGGGTCGGTTTATAACAATTATGGATCAAGTTATTATTATTTTTCTATGTACATCAAATAGACGTATTCACGTGCAAAATTTAAACTTTGTATCTTTCAACAGAGTCCTAAAAAAATCACTCAAAATTTTCGACATTTTTGCTTATCACCTCCCTCCCCTTTCACCTCTCAACTTAAAATTTTTACCAAAATTAAACATTATATAGTTCTACAATCTGACAAATTTTTGATTTGATATCTGTACCCATTTTTGAGATATAAGGATTCGTAATTTTGAAAAGTGCGCCATTTTTGAAATGCTCCCCATTTCCCCCACTACTATTATTTCAACATGTTATATTTTTTTTGTATTTTGCTAATATAGCTTAATATAAGTCTTAAGTTTCAATTACATAGCTTAAGAGATAGTAGAGATATTCATTTTTAAGTGTTTTTCTTTGCACCCCCCCTGACCCTCCCCCTTACAATAATTAACCAGTCTCTAAGCTAATTCCAAAAGAACTATATGGCACACTGACGGTCTCAAAATATGAATTTTTTACGATAAGTAATTTCGAAGATATAATCATTTGAAAAAATATTTCGGCCGATAATTTGTTTTTAGCCCCCCCTTTTCGGACACCAATGGATAAAAAAATTAAATTATTTTTAAAAGTTGTCCCACAAGTCCCTCTATACGTGTCTTGAGTTTTAGCTTCCTAGCTGTTACCATGGTTGAGATATTTGAATTCGTATTTTTTGGGTTAAGTGCTCCCCCCTCCTCCCCCTGAACCCGTATACCCCCCAAAATGGGTATCCGCCTGAGATCCGCAACTATCTACAATCCTTCCAAAAATGAACTTTCTATCTTGAAGGGTTTGGGAGTTAATGTGCGCTGAGCGTACACGTCGGCGTACGGCGTACGGCGGACGGCGGACGGCGGACGGCGTACAGAAAGACGGATTTTACTTTATTATTTTAATAATAAAGTATTGTGATCGACTTTGGAAAAAAAAAAAATTTGCTACCCTGAAATTTTGTTTTTTCGCGTTTCATGACTAAATTAGCCTAAAAATGCAAAAAAAAAAAATCCGTCTGTCTGTACGCCGTCCGCCGTCCGGCGTCCGCCGTCCGCCGTCCGCCGTCCGCCGTCCGCCGTCCGCCGTACGCCGTACGCCGTACGCCGACGTGTACGCTCAGCGCACATTAACTCCCAAACCCTTCAAGGTAGAAAGTTCAATTTTGGGGGGATTGTAGATAGTTGCGGATCTCAGGAGGATACCCAATTTGGGGGGTGTACGAGTTCAGGGGGAGGCGGGGGGAGCGCTTAAACCGAAAAATACGAATTCAAATATCTCAACCATGATTACAGCTAGGAAGCTAAAAATCAACACACATATAGAAAAGTTTGTGGGACAACTTTTAAAAATAATTTAATTTTTTTATCCATTGGGGTGCGAAAAGGGGGGGCTAAGAGCCAATTGGCGGCCGAATTTTTTTTTCAAATGATTATATCTTCGAAATTACTACCCATAAAAAATTGATATTTTGAGACAATTAAGATGGCATCAAGATCTACTAGAATCATTTTAGATAGAAGCTAATTCTTGTAAGGGGGAGGGTCAGGGGGGGTGCAAGGAAAAACACTTAAAAATTAATATCTCGACTGTCTCTTAAGCTATGTAATTGAAACTTGAAACGCATACTAAGCTTTACTAGTGACATACGAAAAAAATATAATATATGGACATAATAGTAGTGGGGGGAAATGGGGAGCATTTAAAAAATGGCGCACTTTCCAAAACTACAAATCACCAAATCTCAAAATTGAGTACACATATCAAATTAAAAATTTGTCAGATTGTAGAACTATATAGTCTTTAATTTTGGTAAAAAATTTAAGTTGGGGGGTGTAAGGGGAGGGAGGTGGGAAGCGAAAATGTTGAAAATTTTGAGTGATTTTTTTATGGCTCTGGTAAAAGATACAAAGTTTGAATTTTGCACGTCGACACATCTATTTAATGTACATGGAAAAAAAATAATAATTTGTTCCAAAATTGTTATGCACCGAAGTGGGGGTCTAACGTGCACAAAGTGTTTCATGTGCAATGAAAAAAACACATAAACTCAAAATTTTTGAATGAAATTTTTAGGTAGAAACTTGAAAATTTGCGAAATGCATTTAAAAAAAATCCCCAAGAGTTTAAAATATTAACTGGTCGAATATCTTTAAAACTTCTACCCCCTCCCATACAAAAAATTTTTTTCGACCATTTCTAAGAAATCAATTATCACTTAACTATTAAATGCTATCAATTTGAAATTTTGCACAAGAACTTACAAAAATAGTTGAAATAAAAGTTTTGAGATAGCACTTGCCGTTTTACCCCCTCCCACACAAAAGTATGATTTCGACCAATTTCATTAAATCAACTAATAACTAACAAATTAAAAGCTACAAACTTGAAATTTAGTACAAGCACCTCACAAAAAAAAAGAAATAAAACTGCATCACAAATTTTACAATTCCCCTACCTCCTCTACCCCCTCCCATACAAATGTTTGGTTTCGTGAATTTAAAATTCACCGAATCCAATGAAAATTCTATGCAATTTCGTCTATGAAACTGACATTCTATACAAAGAATATTGGATTTGGTTCAAGCAATCAATTAAGAAACTATTAACATCCACCCACCTTTACTATCACCCTCCCCCCTCCCTTCACGAAAACTCAAACTTGCATAAATAAACCAATGAAATATGGAGCTTTTGAACTTTTCCGGAAAGTGTTAAATTGAGAACTGCCCTGCCCAAGAAGCTCCTTCACTTAGTCTTCCCTAACCACTCTAACCTGCATATTGACTTTCTACGCATGCGCATTTTGTCCCAAAAATAATAAAGTTTCGCCCGACTTGTTGGCAGTTTATTTATACTCTAGATGAAATCTGAGAGTATATTGTGTTTGCCTTACCGTTTGTAACGCTAAGAAATAACGCTCGCACAGAGCCGCCAAGGGTACAGAAATATTTGTTGTCGCTCAAAAATCTCGATTCCGAGTGACCGTCTGTCCGTCTGTCCGTCTGTCCGTCTGTCCGTCTGTCCGTCTGTCCGTCTGTCCGTCTGTCTGTCTGTCCGTCTGTCCGTCTGTCCGTCTGTCCGTCTGTCCGTCTGTCCGTCTGTCCGTCTGTCCGTCTGTGCGTCTGTCTACAGCATAACTCTCGAAAGCTTTGAGCTATAGTGCTAAAAATTTGTGTGTGTCATTTTTAGCAAAAAAGTAACTTTAAGTTCGTGAATCGGCTACATCCCCCCACTCCTTCTACCCCCTCCCATACAAATTTCATGAAATTTCGAAACATTAAGAAATGGATTTTTCTTAGAAACTATTGAAGCTATAGACTTGAAATTTAGGTCAAAGTATTATGATATAAATGTCATTAATATCACGTAATATTGACCCGATCCCTTTACTCCTTCTACCCCCTCCCATACAAATGGACAATTTTGAAAAACACATATTTTCGATTTTCATTGAAACTAGTAAAGCTGTAAAAACGAAATTTTGTCAGAATTAATTTTACTATAATTACAATTTATTTTAAAAATAATTATCAACTTCACCTAACTCCTTCTACCCCCTCCCATACAAATTTCCCGAAATTTTGAAATTTAAATTAAATTATTTTTCTTCGAAACTGTTAAGGCTATCAGGTTGATATTTTGTATAAGGCATACAAATAAAAATATTAATAATGCAAAAAAAATTTGTTTTGATCAGTACACTCCTTCTACCCCCTCCCATACAAATGCATAATTTTTGTTAAATGCATTTTATCGATTTCCATTCAAACTAGAAAAAGTACAAACTTCAAATTTTGCCAGAATTTATTTTTTAATAAATAAAATAAGTACTAGAAAAAAATATCAGCCCCGCTTCACTCCTTCTACTCCCTCCCATACAAATATCTGCATTGTAAATTCAGGAAAAACATTTTTTCTTCGAATATATGAGAGCTATCTCGACTTTAAAATTGAATCAAAGCATAGTGATAAGGATGATGATAAGCAGTTTCAAAATTATCTAAAACGTTCCACTTCCTCTGCCACCTCCCATACAAATGTCCCAATTTCAGGAAAACTATTACCAATTTCATTAAACATAACAAAAACTAAAAACTTTAAATTCAGCAATAAAGACTTTGCATGCCATGTTCGGTGTCATATAAGAAAAATACAAACCTCCCTCTCTACTTCTACCACCTCCCATGCAAAAGTGTCGATTCACTATTCAAAAGAATTTGAGATGACATATTTTCCGGTATATTAAAGTCATTTCCATCTCATCTAGAGTATCATATGATTGGGCTTTAAGCCCAATCATAATTCTGTTATGTTTTTTTTTGCAGTTTTCGGCTAATTTAGTCATGAAACGCGAAAAAACAAAATTTCAGGGTAGCAAATTTTTTTTTTTTTCCCAAGTCGATCACAATACTTTATAATTAAAATAATAAAGTAAAATTAGGAAAAACAAAAGTAATTGTGTTTAAAAATTACAAAAGAAAGGTAGTGTCAATCTATCAAAAAGCTAGAGCTTGAAAGTGCAAAGCACGGAATAAGTTAGGCAATATACTTAAATGCCTTGGAGTTACACTACTTGCACAGACACTTCGTGAAAAAAAACAGCAGAATTATGATTGGATCTAATGTCCAACCATGCGACACCCTTGAAGAAATGGCAAAGAGGGTAATTAATGAACCAAAAAATATGTCACCTCAAATTCTTTAGAAAAATTAAAAATAACTTCTGTATGAAGGGAGGCCAACATTTCAATTGCAGCCTCAACTGACGAAGATGAACCATCATCGACACTACCCACGCTTGCTCAAATCAAAGCAACCCTATGTGACCAAAAACTAAACAAAGCGCCGGGAATTGACGAAATACCAGTTGAACTTCTGAAAAACGGTGGAAATTGTGTCGCTGAAATACTGCACAGCATGATATGCAAAATTTGGACAGAGGAAATCATACCCGACGATTGGCGAAAAAGCATTATATGTCCAATTTACAAGAAAGGAGACAAACTCTGCTGTGAGAATTACAGAGGAATATCATTATTGTGTATGTCCTATAAAATACTGACAAAAATAATTGAACGTCGTCTTAAGCCATATACTAATCAAATAATTGGCGAATATCAAGGCGGATTCAGAACCGGACGATCTACAACAGACCAGATATTCTCGGTGAAACAGGTGCTTGAGAAATGCTGGGAAAGTGAGAATACAAACCGATTCCACAACCAGCTTTCGAAAGGAATGTGGTTTAAAGCAGGGAGGTGGTCTAGCTCCCATGCTTTTCAACTTGGCACTAGAGTATGTCGTCCGAAAAATCCCAGTCGACACCAACGGGACACTACTATTCAAGTCCACCCAACTAGTAGCATACGCTGACGACATTAACATCCTAGCAAGATCCTTCCCTAGTGCTAAGGAGGTATTTGTCAATATTGACTCCGCCGCAAAAGAAGTCGGGTTGCGCATCAACGAAAACAAAACAAAAGTAATGACGCAAACAAGAAGGAGAGCGCCTATCAGACAAAACATAATAATTGCGGAATATAATTTGGAGAGTGTGGACAATTTCATATATCTTGGGGCTAATCTAACAAAAGACGGTAATGAAACAGACGAAATCAAACGACGGATAATATTAGCAAATAAGACGTATTATTCGGTACTTTCAATAATGAAATCCAAGAAAGTACACAGGAACAATAAGCTGCGGATATATAAAACTATTATACGATCTGTGCTCTGTTATGGCAGCGAGACGTGGACATTAACGCGAACTTCTGAAAAAGCAGTTAACGCATTTGAAAGAATGGTCCTCCGAAGAATTTTGGGACCTGTGAAGGAAGGAACGGAATGGCGAATAAGATACAACCATGAGTTGTATCAACTCTACGACGAGCTAGAAGCTTCAACGTTCATCAAGCTACGTAAACTGCAGTGGGCTGGCCATGTAGAGCGAATGGAAGACAGAAGAATCCCCAAACGTGCTCTTAAAGGCAAAGCGAGTGTAACCGGCCAGTAGGCAAACCACGCAAGCGATGGGAAGACTCGTTTGATGAAAACAGCAAAGCCGTTTTAAAAATTAGCAGCTGGAGGACGCGGTCTTTGGATCGAGACGATTGGAGGCGCCGACTTCAGGATGCCAAGGCCCGATTTGGGATGTCGCGTCATTGATGATAATAAGGGGAGGCGGTAGCAGGAAGGGCAGTTAGTTTATAATATTTGAATATGGAATTGAACTTGGTATGTAAATGTTTCGTGTGGGATTTAATGTTTATGGCTTTCCTAATTTCCAAGAAAATGATCACATTGTCTTTCTGAAAATATGACGTTTGTATGAGAGGTGGTAAAAGAAGTGGAAGAATTTGACCGATTTTAAAAGCGCTTATCAACATGCTGTGCTCTAATTTTAAAGTCTTTAATATGTTTGAAGAGGGAAATGGTTTTCTTGCAACTCTATAATATAATGTGAGTGGGGGTGGAAGAATTGGTGCGAGTTAATAATTTTCTTCCTATGGTAAATAGTATTCTTGAATCTTTAAAATATATTTGTATGGGTGAGAGTAGTAAGAGTAGTGCGAACTTGATAGTCTTATTATCATTTATTGTAATTATTTAAAGAAAAAGTTCATGTTTCTCCCTTTTCTAGTTTTGATGAAAGTCCGTATATTGAATTTTTAAAAATTATGAGAGGGAGGAGGAGAGAGGCAGCTGATTGGAATGGAATTCTTAAACGTCGATGATATTTGCATTTTTTTACTTTAGTCAAATTTTCTTCGATAGTTTCGTAGCAAAATAATTTTGCGAAATTTCGTGGATTTTGTGTGGGAGGTGATAGAAGGAGTGGAGTAATGTACCCCATTCACAAATGACATGAACGAAATTTCAACTTAATAGCTAAAAGCGTTTGAGAGTCATGTTGTAGATAGACGAACAGATGGATGGACTATCTACTCGGAATCGAGGTTCTTGGCCAACACAGAATTTTCGGACCCTGAGGTTGAAATTCCAGCGAATGAATATCAACCAAATATTGAGATCGAGACTCAAACTACTAAGTTCGAGACTCAAAATATTAAGTTCGTGACTCGAAATATTGAGTTCAAGACCAAAAATATTATTTTAAAAATCAAGCCAATAAATTAAGAAATATTAAATTATGAATGAATGTTGTTATACTTAATTTTAACCACTATGCAAAAATTTTAGAGTTTCTGAAGTCGTTTATTTATCTCGAACCAATATGGCAGATGAAATTGGTAAATGTCAAGAGATGTTTCTTGCCGCTCAAGAAAGCCTATGAATTCTTTCTTATCACACAGTCAAAATGACGAATTTAATATGATAATTTTAGCATAATATGCAAAAATGTATCAATTTGATGACTCGAATTCAAACTGGTTCATCCAATATAGCTTCAACTCCTATTAATGAGGGGTCACTGTTATCATATCTAAAATCGATAAATTGAAAATAAAAGTACATGACTAAAACGTGTAGAGAGAGCCTTTTGTTAATAACTATCCTCCGCGTAGTAGTCGCTGCATGGGGTCTTCGTAGACAGTAGGTCATGGGCCGTCCACTCCTAGTAGTTGGACTTTTTAAGCACGAATTTTACAGTTTGTTACTAGCAACGAAAATTTAATCGAATTATAATGATGTAAAAATGAAACAGTTCCACTTCCAAGAGTGTAGATGGTTTCTGTTCACTTTCTATCATTCAGTCTTCCATAGCATCTGAAAAAAACGTTAGTTAGTTGCAGCCAGTACAACAGAAAAATATACCAGCTTCATCACTCGTTACGATCGTTCCAACTCCCCTACCATTACCTTCCCAATCTCATTCCTTCCCTTCATGACTGTGCATTGCACATAAAGGCCGAAAAAAACTGGTAAAAATTATTTTAAAGTCGTTCCACACATAACAAAAGTAACTGGTCCAACTAGGGTATAGCCTAGTGTCTAGTGTGTTGGTCTTGTAATGCGAAGGTCGTGAGTTCAAATCCCGGTCGACGCAATATATAATTCCAGCACATTGCCTGCTTGAATATACCTTGGTCACCTCAATCTACGAAAATGAAAAATTCGTAGAAAGAGGATTGTGCGAAGGTCTAACAACCCTTCCACAATAAGTAATGAAAAATGTTAAGGAACCTGAATATCTGGAGGCCAAGGTCCGATTTGGGCTGTAGCGCCATTGTAGAAGTAGAACTGGTCCAACTACTTCTGTCACCTCCATATAACAGTGGTGCACGCTTTCACCGTCAATATTTTCTCGGCGTATGAAACGTGAAACTTAAATCTCACTTTTCCACATCCCACTATCAATGTATTAGAATCTCGGTTTTGGATCGATTTCTTCAATTTTTTTTCTTACATAAAGGATTTTCTTTCTTTAAAAAGACGTCAACAGACCAAGCATTTTCTAACAACTGATTCATAGTACGCAATACTTTTTATTTGAAAAATCATATCTATAGTAGCTATTCTACTATAATTAACGAATTTGATAACTACATATTATTATACACTTTAGACTTATATCTGCATAATATTTTATCTGAATTAACCAATGTTATCTAAATTGTAACTTAGCTATCAATATTATGAAGAAAAAAGATAGTAACGAAATATCATTTATACGTGTTCAGGTATGAAATAAAGATTAGTTCGGTTTTCAATTCCATTCAATAAGGAATTCTTTAAGGCAATTAATAGAAAAGTTACGCAATTTTCCACATTGACTTTAAATAACAACTGAAAAGTGGTTTTAGTGTTTAAAATTAAAAATAAAAATTATTAGTTAAATAAAAATGCCTAGTTTGTGTTTCATACGATTTAATGAAAGTCCTGCTGGTATTTATTCTAATGGACAAATTTTATCCGGTGTTGTTGATCTCACAACCGATCAGATCAAAGCAATAAGAGGTGTGTGTTTTGTAAATAGTTGAAATAAAAGTTCTTATTAACTAAGGAGAATCATGTAGCAAGTTAAACACTTTTCAGGTATTTTTATTTTACTCTACCAGTTTTGCATTCAAAAATTATCGATTGTGTTATCATCCGGAAATTTATATTGTGATAAAGCAATGACGAATTTACGATACTGATGGATTAAGTTGATTTTTCATAAAAGCCTGTCAAAATCAATAATTTAGTGACAGACAAATATTTATTAATTATTTGATTTGAATAAATTCTGTTATTTTTTGTGTCGTATCAAGTTATAGTTTTTACGTTATTATGATTTTTTAAAACTCTTAACTCCACTATGTAGGTAGATAGGTAATGACTAAAAGGTCCGGCCGCACATAGACCATACGTTGTGCCGTTGTTATGCCAAAGGATCTAAAATACTAGTCCTACTTGGAGAGCTAGTTGCTAGAGGCATGCTGAGCTTCTCTTTGTCATGTTGAATCTGCAAGATAGTCCCGTGCCGGGCGAACTCGTCAGCCTTGCTGTCCATATGCCCTGGTACCCAGAATAGGCGATTGTTGAATTGTTCAGCCATCTCCCTCACAGATACGCAACATTCAAGAACAGACTTGGATATACACATTACTCATTCCTCGGATTTTACAGAGGCCTAGGTATCAGTGAAGATGCTAATATCCTTAGCAGATAATATCTTTATGTGGGTACCAGGACATATGAGAATTGAAGGAAATGAAGAGGCTGACCGTCTTGCAAAAAACGGCGCAGAAACAATTGTTATTGGACCAGAGCCATTCTACGGACAACTGAAAGGGCACTCTAACCCTGTACTTAAACATAACAGGGCTGCGATTGCGCGTAAAGCGCAATCTTACGATACTCTACACAGATGAAATATAATTTTTTGTGAGCCCAAGAAATTTTGTATGGGGAATGTTAGAAGGGGTGATAGCATTGAACTTATTTTTTCCCCATCATGCTAAAGTAGCTATAAAAATGTTTTATACAAAATGCTTACTCCAAAAATTGAATGGGAACTGAGAAAGTTAGTGTGTTAGATTTATTGAAAATGTGCAGTTTGTATGGGAGATGGTAGAAAGAGTGGGGGATTTCAGTGATTTTTTCAGAAATAGCTAAGAATATCATAAAATTGACATCCCTTAAATTTTAGACTAGCAACACTCATACTTTTCAAGAAAATAGATTTTTTTGAAGTTGTGAAACTGTGTCATATTGTATGGGAGGGGGTAGAAGCAGTGAAGCTAATCAAATATTTTTTTCTGATCTTAGTGTCAATGCTAATTAAGTATTTATTACAAAATGTGAGCTCGATAAATGTTATATGTTCTGAGAAAATCGGCTTAGACCATTTCATGAAAAAGTGTAGTTTGTATGGGAGGGCGTGGAAGGAGAGAAAGGACGCAAATAATTTTTGTATTGTAGATTGAAATCATTATGAAAGTAATATATCCCACAATTCAGACTAATAGCTTTTATACTTTTCGAGCCAATCCATTTATTGTCGAATTGCGAAATTGCATCGTTTTGTATGGAAGGGGGTAGATGGGGTGAAGCCGATCATCTAATTTTTTTTAGTCTGACTAATAATTCTAAATAAATATTTACTGCACAATTTCAGCTCGCTTAACTTTATACGCACTGAGTAAATTGGTTTAGAGTATTTCTTTAAAAAGTGCAGTTTGTATGGGAGGTGGTGGAAGGAGGGAGAGGATACGCAAAGTTTTCATACGGTAGATTGATATTATTATTAAGGTAATGTATTCCAAATTTCAGGCCAATAGCTTTTATAGTTTTTGAGCAAATTCGTTTATTATCAAATTGATCAATTGTGTCATTTTGTATGGGAGGAGGTAGAAGGGGTGGAACGAATTGGCCCGTTCACGAACTTCAACTTAATTTTTGGTGTACTAAATTTGAGCTTTCTAGCTCAATGCGTTCTCAAGCTAGAGAGCGAACGGACGGACGGACATCCGGTTTTGAGATTTTTGAGTGATAATATTTACTTCTGTATCATTCATTTTTTTCTTCGAGCCTTATTTCTTGGCGTTACAAACTTTCATCTAGAGTATAAAAAGTGGGTTGAACAAGAGCATAAAATCTACTGTAATAGACTTCCAGGCTTATCATTCTCAAAAACGAATCCTACCACAAAAAAAAAAACAAAAAAAAACAAATTGGAGGGTATTCTAAAATTCAGCAAGAGTGATATTAGTACTTTAATCGGCCTTATGGCGGGGCACAGTGAAGTAATCCACCACCTCAAAAATATGGGCTTAGTTGAAACCGACATCTGCCGCCTCTTTCTCGAAGACTCAGAAACGGTGGAACACATCCTATGTCACCGTGAAGCGGTAGCAGGGAAAAGACACAACCTATCTTTCCTTTTCATTCTACCGAGAAACTAGCCAACATGGTTGCCTTAAAGATACTTAGATTAGCCAAAGCTATAGGGTTATGATAGGGTAAGGGGTCAATAAACGCACAATAGGCCGAGAAGGTCGTAGTGCTCGCACGTGTTCCCCAAATTATAAAACTCTTCAGCCAGGCCAAGTATTCTTTTATCGCTATTGCTTCTGCCTGAAACGCACTACAATGATCCGCAAGACAGAAAGATATGCTTACGTTTAAGAGCTATCAGAATAAAAGGATTTGGACTTTTGCTCTGCTGAAAAAACTACTATCAAAAACGAAATTTGGGAGAGTGCAGTCCATGTTTCGGTTAAAGTTTCAGAATTAAGGAATAACCACTTGAAATCCAGGTCTACTGACGAATTTCTTTGATGCTAACGGCCGCACTTGCAGCCATTTGTTTGTCGACAAAGTCGATAAGTAGCAGATGAAACAATTTTTCTACTGCAACGAAGGGGACTGTTTTCAGGGTCCCACTTAATCATAACAGACTGTTCTCCGCACCTTACCGAGGAGAGTGCGATTTGCCTTTGTCCCTAGGGCAATCAAACAATCACACCATATAATATGATGAGTCCAATAAACGCAACGTAGAGCCCATGCACTACTTTGGGCTACACTCCCCATCTGTTCCATGACCATTTTGCAGGAGTAAGGCGGTACAATATCTTTGTTAATACCTTCCTGAATATTAGTTTTCAGCTCAGTCTCGAATCCAAAATAGGACCCAAATATTTTGCTCTAACTGCGAAAAGAAGACTGGTACCTTCCACGGTTGGAGGGACAACATGGGGAATTCTGTGTTTCCTTGTGAACGACTATATGTATAGAAAAATGACCATTTTAATTATGTGTTAGTGGAACCAAATTCTTTAGTTTCCCAGAAAATTTACATATTGCATTTTCTGAAATTGTATATGGGAGGTGGTAGATGAGGAGAGCGGAACGTAATGAAATTGTTTACAATTAATGGTTTTTAGAATAAAAATAATAATATTATAATATATAATTAATATACATAATTAATAATAATAATTAACAATTCCGCGCCTCTCCTTTACAGTAACATATTACTCCAAATAATTAATACATTGATTTATGAATCACACGAATAAATAAGCTCAATCCTCGTGGAACCTCGCATTCAAAACTAAAATTTCTTCAACCTGAAATGTGAAAAAATTGTAATGAATCAGAAATTTACATCATTTTAAAATATACTCAATTGTGTAATAGAAATTGGTAGAGGGAGTGGAAAAATCTAATTTCAAATCTGCTGATGGCTAAAACTGTAATATTCAGTTTGCTAAGGCCCTCACCAAGTTGGTTGTTCAAGTTCTCATTTTCCTTTTACCACCTCCCTTACAGAGATTTATTTTCATTTTTAAGTAGATAATTATTTTTTTTACCAGGTATATACATAACAATTCGCGGATATGCGGATGTTCGATGGTCCGAAACGGAAACCTATAATAATTCAAATGGGAAGAGTGAAACAAGAACAGTTTACTACACTGCTCACGACGAATACTTTGTTTCACGAACGGACGTTATGAATACGAGTGATGGCAGTCGTTTCGATTTATTTCCCGGCCAATATCATTATAATTTTCAAATTCAACTGCCATCGCAACTGCCATCCTCATTTGTTGGAAAACATGGTGAAGTTCGATATGAAGTTAGTTGCACTATTGACAGACCATGGCGATTTGATAATGTTTTCAAGCAGCCATTTACGATTTTATCGTCCGTCGATTTAAATGCAAACCCCATGTACAGGGTGAGTTGTTTTTTTTTTGCTACCTATGAGTGAAAATCTTTTTTTCCCGGCCATCTACATGTTTAATTTCAAATTTCGTTACAGCAACCAGTCGACAGATCAACGACGAAAAATTTCTCACGTATTTGTTGTTGCGGAAATGGCGGTAATATATTCGTTAAGGGTTACATTCCGTACAGTGGATTCGCTGCAGGACAAAGCATACCAGTAAAACTCTTTGTGAAAAATCTATCGAGAATTCGTTGTCACGAAGCCAATATTAAACTTATCGAAATGGCTGAATATCGTAGCTATCAACCATATTCTAAAAGTAATTATGATTTAGTGGATGTAACGGTAAATAAGTTTGGAGCATTAGATAAATTCCAAGAAAGAGAGCTAAGCTGTAGCTTAAGGATACCGGCCGTACCTCCTTCGACTTTTCAATCGTGCAAAATTATCGAAATATCTTATTTCGTTGAAGTTGAATTAAAAACCACGGGTTTTCATACAAACATGAAAGTCAGATTGCCCATAACAATCGGTACCGTACCGTTGTATTATGGTGCCACAATGCCTCAAAATGTTATTCATGTGCAACCGTCAACATCTCAATCTGCATACGCTGGCAATCTGGAAACAGGTAAATAATGATTAATTAGATTTTAGTGTATTAATTTTTCTTAGCTATTATTGCAAAAAAAAAATCATTTCAAACAAATAATCAGTTATTTAAAATTTTCTAATCTTTAATATTCACAGCACCACCTTCCTACGAAGATGCCGTTCGGTATGGTCCTTGCCACAGTAGCAATCTTGAAGAAAATCAACATATTAAGCAGATTGACTTCGTTCCAAAATATCCGGTTTATCATTACTCACCTGAAACGGCTACAGCGCCATCGAATGCTCATGGAGGTTATCCAACAACGGGCGGAGCTTATGGACCAGTTGTATTGGGAACGATTACAGTGCAACCCTCGAACGAAGCTAAGGAACGATTTTAAGAGAAATTGTAATATAAAAAAAATGTGATTCCATGTTTTTCAATAGAGACAGCCCAAAATGCGATAAAAATATCTGTGACGTTAAGTTGCAATTTTGAGTGAGGTTTTTTTTTTGTTGAAAATCCTGTGCAAAAAGTTTGTCCGTTTATATTAAAAATTACCTTTATAAATAAAGCGAATACTTGCAGTTTTCGCTCATCAAAATAGTGGAGAATAATGAAGTTAATAAATTATGCTGTTACCGTTCTTATACGAACATTTTAATAAATAATGTAAAATTAATTATTGTGTTTTCTACACTGATTAAAGAAAAAAAATCTCCAAATTTTCATTCAGTTTCCTAAAATCCTTTAGAGTTTGTATGAAAGGGATGGAAGACGTCGGACATGGCTGGTGGCTAAGATTCTAATCACTGTGGGAATAAAAAAATTATCTATATATATCTTACAAATCTGCCCAACATTTTTCGATTAGACAAAAAAAATTGACGATTTTACGACAAAAAAAATTACGGTTTTTTTTTTGTTATTTTTCTGATGCCGATTAGTGATTATACCCAAATAAATCAATAAATCCTGTTTGGCGATGCGCACAATTGTTTGCGATCACTTCCACTATTTTCTGTTGTTGATGACTCGAGCTATCGTTGAGACATACAGACAAACGATTATTAATTTATTTATGAAAATTATAATAGGAAATACAATTTCTTACAATTATGGAGGTGATGGCGTCAGAGCAGCTAAGGCTATGGGAACCGTAACACCGTTTTATAAACAACTGGAGTTTAGATCATTACCATTTATATTGTGTTTTATTTTATTATTATGTAAGTATTATTACTTTAGATTATGTTCTACAGTCCATGGCGTGATACAATTACTTTGATCGTCAGATTTTTTCTAAGAGTGCTGAGATTCAACATAACCGCGGCATCAGCATTGGTTGGGCCCTTGTGATTTCTAATAACTTGAAATAGTGTGCATTCAGTCAGTATACAGTGGCTCACTGTATTTATTTCGTGCAGCTACAAATTTGAAATTTGTTACGCTGTTATTTGAAAACTATGTAAAATATTGACAAGATTTAAATGCCATGTTTAAACAAATTTATTGCTTAAGTTAGAAACTTCGAAAATAACACTATTGTTGTTTGTAATACTTAATTAACAACAATTATGAAAATACTGCTTAATTCTGTGTCACAGCTTATTTCATAAACTTTAAACTTAGGCCTGAATTTACAGAAAAAAGTTAAATTTTATACAAAATTCAGTATTTGGTATGGTAGTTCTTTGCATTTATTACATCTTTAAGTCTATTTGGTACAGAATCCGCAAGTTTGTGGGAAGATTCTGGGGTAATTTTCGTCCACTCGTCCAAAATAGTTTTTTTCAATTGTTCCTTGTTGGAAATACTATGTTTCCGAATATTATTTTACAAAATTGCCCATAAATTTTCTATTACATTCATATCTGGACTTATGCTTAGGGTCGTTGTTTTGGTAGAAACGGAATATGTTTAAAATTTCAAAATTCGGAGCAAATTTTTTTCAAAATGTTGAAGTACATGGATTTGTCCATGTTGCCTTCAACTTCAAATTTCCAATCCCGGCTGCCGACATACAGGCTCAAACCATTACGCTTCCGCCGCCATGCTTCACTGTAGCTTTTAAAATTTCTTTTTGTAGTTCGTCATTAGGTTTCCGCCATACGTATGACATGCGATCAGAGCCAAAGATATTAAATTTAGACTCTTCTGAGAATATGACGCTGTTCCAGAAGTCCGAATTTTTGTGAGCGTGCTCTCCAGTAAGGGCAAGGCAACTCAGCTGGTTTTTTCTGTTTATGAATGGCTTTTTTTCTAGCTACTCGACCATCGAAGTTGTGACCTCGGAGCTCGCGACGGACAGTTTCTGCACTGCATGACTTACCTAGTCCTTGCTGTATCTCCGTGACAAGTTTTGGAGCTGTTAACTTTGGGTTCGCCTTGGTTTTACGTACAATAAATTGATCGTCAGACGAGTTAAAAATTTGTTTGGCGCGCTTCTGCCCTTATCTTGAATGCGATTTTCATGAACGAAGCGTTCAATGATACTCTGCACTGTGATGGAACTCAAATTAACAAATTGAGCAATTTTCCGCAAGGATAGCCCGTTCTTGAAATGACTTATCACTAATTCCCGCTGCTCAATTGTTGTGCGACGACCCATTTTCTGAAAAAGTACTTCTTGTCCGTTACACGTAAAATATCACACTAAATATTGACTACAGGTAGTCCCCAATTCTTCAAAAAAAGTAAAGAAAAAAAAAAGTCCCGTTATACAGCGCGACATGATCGGACAGAAGTGGAGATAAGCTGTGGCCGGCATTTCTGCTGCACCATCGGTCTTTTCAGCCTTCAGAGTGTCAGAATTTATTTTTTTACCCTTTTTTTTATTTAAGATACAGTGTTCTCTATTTTAAAAATAGCACTGCACGAAATAAGCTGTGAGCCACTGTTTGTAGTGCAGACCTGGTGGCGTTACAATGTGAATGTCCACATTTCTGCCTGTTGATCCATTCACATTTCTGGCTGTTGTTGGCTGGCAAAAGGAGGTTCACCGAGCCTTATTCGTAATATATTTATCACTTCAGCGCTAGATACATAAGTCCGGGGATATTTCGGACGAGTTGTTTCAGTATTTTACCCGCTCAAAAAAGATTGGTTTGTGCGCCACTCTCTATGGGGTAGTACATCCTGACATTTTATGTAGGCTTCTCAAGTTAGTTGGTAGAACCTTGGAGTTTCTGCTATTAAAGATAGTTGTTCGGATTTACTTGCTGGAGCATCTGCCGCTTCATTGCCACCTACTCTTATGGGACCTGGTAGCCAAGCGAATTTTATATTTGCACTTGCCATTAGCTTGCGGAGAAGATTTATCGACAGGCATTTGTTGTTTAGATTGTCGATTGCAAGAGACCAAGGTAGTCACACCAAATTAAAGTCGCTTTAATTTGTAATACAGCGAAATCCATGACAGCTATTTCTGCAACGATACTGCCAGATCAGCTTGGTACGGAAAATGTAGCGGGTTCTTCAATAAAGGAACCATCTGCGTAGAGTATTGATTTTCAGAACTATTCGACGAGTATCGCCTTGTGGCTTCTGATGGACGGCGGAGTTACATTCTTTTAATTTTTTTTTTTTTTTACAGAATGACCTGTATTATAGGCAATTTCGGCCTTTATGTGCAATGCAAAAACACAGTCATGGAGGGAAGGAATGGGATTGGGAAGGTTGGGGAAGGGGAGTGAGAACGACCGTAGCGAGTGGAGAAGCTGGTATATTGCTCAGTTGTACTGGCTACTTACTGACAAATATTTGCAGATGTTATGGGGGACTGAATGATAGAAAGCTAACAGAAACCATCTACTGAGTATCTAGGCTTTCTTGAAGTGGAACTGTTTCACTTTTACACCGTTTTTCCATTTTATTGCGAATAATTTTTAATCACCAGTAGCAACTGAAAAATTTGCGCTTAAAGAATACCGTCTGGAGTGGGAATCGAACCCACGACCTATTGACTGAGAAGCAAGCACGCTGCCCACTACGCCACGGAGGCCCGACATCTCTGGTAGAACGCGAACCGGTATAAGAAAGCGAAATCGGTGGTGACAAATAGGCGAATTAAGTTAAAAGTGCGAATTAAAGTGAAAGTGCGAATAAATAAATTATCTATCATTTTTAAACGAATTGTGTTTTCTTTGAAATCTGGCGAACCCCCTAGCTTGCAACAACATTTCGAAAGGCGAGTATTGATGCTTAGATTTAGGTATGCCCAAGGTGGTATGTCCTGATGCTGAATGACAAGGTTTGACGAACTATGAGCAAGTGAAAGAGAATTTTCCTTCATCATTCGTGCCATGTACAAAAACTTAATGGACAAAAGTAACCAATAATACTAAAGGTACAAATAATCGATGAATTTAAAGTTATACTAAGCTAATAAAACAAATGAGAAAAAGTGCATGAAATAAATCTAATAAGTGCCACTAAGACGTGATTTACCTTAAACAAAAAAAAGAAAAAAGAAACAAGTGTATCAGCGAGTGATCGAGACATTATATTTGGAGTCAAGGAATTAATCAGCAAACTGGATTCATCAAGAGCCCTAACGAACGGATGAGTAGAAAAGATTATTTTTTTTATAACAATTATTTTGAATTTTGCCGAAACATATTTATACTTTTGATTTTAAATTATACACTTTTTATTACGGTAAAAGATTTATTGCGCGCGTTTTTTTTAGGATGAGTGAGTGAGGAATCCATGAGAGGGCTCCCAGGCTCTGTCCGGATACCGGATGGGTCATGCGATCTTTTTAGGACAAGCTAGGCGCATATACCGCTTGGAGGTAATGCGGGATCGTCATGATCCTTTTTCCCGTTCCGTTTACTTCAGCACAAACTAGGATGGGGATTTCTTAGGTCAATGACCTGCCCCAAGCTGCTGAGTCACCGGCAAAATCATGCTGCTCGGCCTGAGTTTTGTTATTATCTGTTAGCGGGATAATGGATTTCCTTCATCTCGTTACAGTAGGTCAAACTGCATTGAAGACAACCAGGATGCGTGGAAGGCTTTTCAATCTCTCTCCAAACTAAGAGATACACAGGATGGTGGAAATCTGCTAAGGTCTTGCTGCAAAGTTTGATGCCTTTATTATTCGTAACCAATTCAAATGTTTTGTACTGCGCCTCCATTCGCAATGCTGGAAGGGAAGTTGGTCAAAGTAAACCGCTAGCGGTGCGAAAGCAATCATTAATTTTCATATTAATGTGTTTTATGTTGGTTAAGGATGTTCATCCGTAAATAGATATGCAGTGTTGAATGGTGCAATCTACCAAAATTCGCGCAATTTTAAAAGCAATGTGGACCTTCTTTTCGAGAGCAAAATATTTTCAAGGCGTTTTTGATTCGCTTGAAGCATTTTTATGATATGTTGTGTATGAAATCCCTAATTGACATTACTGGTGAAATTAGCATCTAAAACTTGGATTTCTTAGGGTGATACGTGAATTGCAGATGCTTAGATGTTTTGCCTGGCATTTCAGCTTTGTTTACAGATATAATGGCTCCGGCATTTTGTGCTCAGATAGCGCGATAGGATGTAGTTCGCTTTACCAATGACACTTGATGCTACAAGCTAAATGTTATCGGCATAAATTCCAACATAGTCCAGTTCATGATTTGGCTCCAAAAGAATCAACCTATACATTATATTATATAAAACCACAGAAAGAGTGGAGTCCTGTGGAGAGCCGTTCTACGCTCGTGTGGTTATCGATGAGTATCCGTCGACAATAATTTTAATTCTCCTTGCAACTAGGAGCGTATGACTTCTAGTGATAGGGTAGGAGCTTCCCGAACGTTCAGCTGATTAATGACGGGGTTAAAAAGAACCCTATCGAACGGTTTCTCCATATCTGATAGATCAATCGAATGTTGGGCGTTTTGTAAATTGCTTACTAGCCGATGCTCTAGTTGGTGGGCCAGCGTGTGATATCCTCTGCCAGCGCGGAACCCATTTTGCCCATCTTGTAATTTTTGCTCAACGGCCAACTTAATCTTTTCGCAATTATTCTCTCAAATAATTTTGAAAGTACTGGGAGTAGTGATATGGGTCTGTAGCCATCAAGAGAGTCGGAATCCTTTTATGTATGGGTCGGAGATGAGCCACTTTCTAATTGTGTGGAAAGTTCCCTGTGGCAATGATGTGGTTACAGAGAACACCGTTGGTTTCACGAAATTTCGAAATTTCAATTAAATAATTTTTCTACAAAACTGTCAAAGGAATCAACTTGTAATTTTGAGCAAAGTGTAATATGATAATTCCTCAAAAGTAAAGAAAAAAACACAATCTAACGTTTGTGATAATTTCAGCTACCAGTTAGTACGTGAAAATTATTGGCTTCTTCACGTCACTATTGTCACAGCCCATACGTATTTTACTATCACTTCATTAAAATCTTCTCCGTTTTTAAAACGATTTCTTTTTAATTATATTTTCTTATAATAAACGTTTTCTTTCTTTAAAAACACGTCAAGCATTTTCTAACAGCTGATTCATAACATTATTTGCATTATTTTGTTCATGAAAGTATCCCATCATAACTTACAAATTTGAGACACTTCACACTTAACACATATCTGCATAATATTCTTATCTGAAATAACCAATGTTATCTAAATAATATCGTTTTGAAGAAGAAAGATAGATACGAAACACCATGTATACGTGTTCAGGTATGAAATAAAGATTAGTTCGGTTTCCGATTCCGTCCAATAAGGAAATTTTTAAGGCAACTAATAGAAACGCTTACGCAATTTTCCACATTGACTTTGAATAACATCTGAAAAGTGCTTTTAGTGTTTAATAAAAATTATATTAGTAGAATAAAAATGCCCAGTTTGTGTTTCATACGTTTTAATGAAAGCCCAGCTGGTATTTATACTAACGGACAACTTTTATCCGGTGTTATTGATCTCACAACTGATCAGATCAAAGATATAAGAGGTGTGTGCTTTGTAAATTGCTGAAATAAAAGTTTTTATTAAGGAGAATCATGTAGCAAGTTAAAAAGTTTTCAGGTATTTTTATTTCACTCTTCCAGTTTTACATTCATAATTCAAAAAGTTTCGATTGTGTTATCATTCGGAAATTTATATTGGGACAACACAATGACGAATTTAATATATAAATGCTCGGATGTAAGTGACTGATGGCAATTTTTAGGCAATGTTTATACTCTAGATGAAATCTAAGATTGTTATAAGATTGCCACAAGGTTTGTAACGCTAAGAAATAAGGCTCGGGAAAAAAATTCATGATACAGAAGAAGAAGTAGTTCTGTTATGGTTTTTTTATTAAATTATTTGAAACATGAAAGTTTACTATAAAACTTTCATTTCCAAAAAATATTACTCCCTAAGCCTCCGAAAATGGGTTTAAAGGGTTCCCCATATAGAAAGTGTGCGCATTAAGAATATGAATACATTTTGGCGAGATAAGTTTATCAGCAACGGTGGCTCGATTCCAGGTATTTTTTTACGATTATTTGTATATTAAATTCTTTGAAACATGAAAGAGCAAGATTCAAAAATAGTTGTCGATCAACACCGGCCCAAGGTTATTGTTGGAGTACGGCTAGTTTACGATACTGATGGAATAAATGAATTTTTTATAAAATCAAAATCAGTAATTTAGGGACGTGCAAATATTTATTGATCACTAGCGATCACCCGCGACTTTGTCCGCGTAAAAATCGCAATAATAAGCAATTTTATTTTATTATTTTAATAATAAAGTATTGTGATCGACTTGGAAAAAAAAAATTTGCTACTCTGAAATTTTGTTTTTTCGCGTTTCATGACAAAATTAGCCTAAAAATGCAAAAAAAAAATCCGTCTGACTGTACGCCGGTGTGTACGCTCAGCGCACATTAACTCCCAAACCGTTCAAGATACAAAATTCATTTTTTGATGGACTGTAGATAGTTGCGAATCTCAGGCGGACACCCATTTTGGGGGGTGTACGGGTTCAGGGGGAGGCGGGGGGAGCGCTTAAACCGAAAAATACGAATTCAAATATCTCAACCACGGTTACAGCTAGGAAGCAAAAAATCAACATACATATAGAGCGGTTTGTAGGACAACTTTTAAGAATAATTTAATTTTTTTATCCATTGGGGTGCAAAAAAGTGGGGCTAAGAACCAATTGTCGGCCGAATTTATTTTTCAAATGATTATATCTTCGAAATTACTTACCATAACAGATTCATATTTTGAGACCGTTAAGCTGACATATAGATCCACTAGAATCAGTTTAGATAAAAGCTAATTATTGTAAGGGGGAGTGTCAGGGGGGGGGGGGGTGCACAGAAAAACACTTAAAACCCAATATCTCGGCTATTTATTAAGCTATGTAATTGAATCTTAGAACCTATATTAAGCTATACTAGAGAAATACGAGAAAAATATAATATTTGGACAAAACAGTAGTGGGGGGAAATGGGGAGCATTTCAAAAATGGTGCACTTTCCAAAATTTCAAACCATTATAATTCAAAATTCAAATTGTAGAGCTAAATATTTTTTAAATTTCGTAAAAATTTTGGGTCGGGAGGTGTAAGGGGAGGGAGGTGGTAACCAAAAATGTTGAAAATTTTAAGTTATTTTTTAAGGGCTCTGGTGAAAGATACAAAATTTAAATTTTCCATGTAGATACATCTATTTGTTGTTCATACAGAAAAAACAATAAAAATTCCACAATTGTTTTGCACCGACCCCCCTGGTCTACCGTGCACAAGGTATTTCATGTGCAATGAAAAAACCAAATAAACTGAAAATTTTTGAATGAAATTTAAAGGTAGAAGCTGGAAAATTTGCGAAATGCATTTAAAAAAAATCCCTGAGCTTACGAAATATTAACTGGTCGAAAACTTTTAAAACTTCTACCCCCTCCCATACAAAATTATTTTTTCGAGCATTTTTAAGAAATCAGTTATCAGCTAACTCTTAAAAGCTATGAATTTCAAATTTTGCATAAAAACTTATAAAAATAATTCAAATGAAGTTGCTTTAAAAGTTTTGAAATCGCGCTTGCCCTTCTTCCCCCTCCCATACAAAAGTATGATTTCGACCAATTTCATTAAATCAACTAATAACCAACAAATTAAAAGGTACGAACTTGAAATTTTGTACGAGCACCTTACAAGAGAAGCGAAATAAAACTAAATATCAAATTTTACGATTCCCCTACCTTCTCTACCCCCTCTCATACAAATGTTCGGTTTCGTGAATATAAAATACACCGAATTTTATGAAAATTCTATGCAACTTCGTCTGTGAAACTGACATTCTATACAGAGAATATTAGACGTGATTCAAACAATCAATTAAAAAATTATTAACATCCACCTGCTTTTACCATCACGCCTCACCACTCCCCTCATAAAAACTCAAACTTGCATAAATAAACGAACGAAATATTGATTATAAGTACTGGAGCCTTTGAACGTTGCCGCTAAGTGTGAAATTGACAACAGCCCTACCACCTCCCTTTTACTTAGTCTTCCCTAGCCACTCTAACATGCATATTGACTTTCCACGCATCCCCAACTTGTCCCAAGAATAATAAAGTTTCGCCCGACTTGTTGGCAGTTTATTTGAGAATGTAGTTAGTATACGAGTATATAATCCGCTTACTTTAATGGCTCTTTGAACACAATGTTTTGTATTTTGTTGGAATCAAAACCATTAATTATTAAAAACCATAAATTATTAAAAAAGAAACTATGATACTTTTATTTGTATCGGACAGACCCATGCTCACAGGGCTGATTTGAGATCATGTACATATTGAAGAGCGTTTAGAAAATATATACCTATACTCATAGTTGTAGTTTGTGTTAATTAAACAAAACCCCAAATAAAATCATATGAAGCTTAAAAACATAACATGACTACGATTGCGCGTAAAGCCCAATCAAACGATGCTATAGATGAAATCGAAATTTTTGTGATCTTCGGAAATTTTGTATGGAGAGTGGTAGAAGGGGTGACAGCGCTGAACTAATTTGTGTCACATCATGCTAGAGTAATTATAAAAATGTTTTGTACCAAATTTCAACTTCAAAAATTGAATAGGTGCTTAGAAAATTAGTGTATTGGATTTAGTGAAATTGTGCAGTTTGCATGGATGGCGGTAGAAGGAGTGGGAGGATTTACATAATTTGTATACTTTAAGATTGCATGTATAATAGAAATAATATATTTTAAATTAATTGCTCTTATAGTTTCCAAGAAAATTTGATTATTACATACTTTTGAAAATGAGTCCCTTTGTATGGGAGGGGGTAGAAGACGTGGGGGTATTGAAGTAACACCAAACGCAGATTACAATACAGATCATATCTATTAATCTGTGAAATCAATCAATCAAATTCCTGTTAAGACCCCCTATAGGGGCATAGGACAGAAACAACTCTCTTCCACAAGGCGCGATCCTGAGCATCAGCCTTAAGCTGTTGCCAGGACTTGTTAAACCAATCATAGTCCGTATTCGAATGCCAAAAGTCGTTACCGTAGAATCAGTCCGTATCCGAGGTGCTGTATCCGTTTTTCGTATCATTTAGGTCTTTAGATCACGGGTGATAAGCCCATGATCCAGTGAGTGTCCATTTGCCATTTTTAGGGCAAGCAGGACTGGCTGTGGGTGAATTCTACAGCCCCCATCCCACAGGGGGACAGTTAGCTCAGGTCCGTGGAGTCGCTAGTCTCCAAAGATAGTTGCAGGAATTGGTAAAACCTCATCCTACAACTACTCCCTTGCGGGGGAATCTGTGAAAGTTTCAATGTAATCGGTTCAGCCTTTTTTGCGTGAAAGCCGGACAGACAGAGAAACAGACAGAGAAGAATTTGAAAATCATGTGTTTCTGCTAAAATAAAGCAAAAACTAACTTATTGACATTTCTAAACAAATAAGACTACCGACACACGATGCGAGTTAATATATATTATCTCGCTTTTCGATATTACTAGTGTCATTATCCTATACATAATTCGGCCTACTTATATCATTATATATAATTCCGAAGAAGGGCGACCTTCGGGATTGTGGCAATTGGCGTGGTATATGTCTACTAACCGCCGTATCAAAAATTATGGCTAAGGTAATTCTCAATAGGATTAGTGATGTCGTCGAGAGCACTCTCGAAGTTTATCAGGCTGGATTCCGTAAAGGGTCGTCTTGTACCGACCACACAAATACCCTACGGATAATATTAGAGCAGTCAGCCGAAATGGGTTCGCCACTACATCTCATGTTTGTGGACTTCGAGAAGACTTTCGACAGCGTTAAGCGAGATTACATATGGAATGCTTTGCGTAGGAGAGGTATTCCAGATAAGGTCATACCTATGATTAAAGAATCCTACGAAGATGTAAGGTGTCGCATCTTGCATAGAGGAGAACTGTCCGAGAGCTTCCCTGTGCGAACGGGTGTCAGACAAGGCTGCATATTATCACCAGCCCTATTTCTGGTGGTAATAAATGACATCTTGAAAGCTGCACTGGAAGGTGGGGAAGGTAAAGGTCTTCAATGGAGACTATTTAACATCTTAAGTCACCTTGGTTATGCTGATGACGTGTGTTTGCTTGCACATACCCGTTGGGACTTAGAGCCAAATGTTCGCTCGTTGCATTCTAAATGCAAAGAGGCGGGACTGAAAATAAATGTGCGTAAAACCAAGTACATGCACATGGGTTCGAACGCAAGCACACCGATTGTTCTTAATGGACAGGATGTGGAAGAGGTGCAAGATTTTTGCTATCTCGGAAGCATTGTCAGCATGGACGGCGGAGCCGAAAAGGATATTGAGGCTCGGCTAAATAAAGCTCGTCAGGCCTTCGGTATCCTTTCCCCTTTCTGGAAGTTAAGAGAGATCTCCCTTCGCACGAAGCTGCGAGTTTTTGACGCATGCGTCAAATCCGTGTTGTTATATGGTTGTACTACGTGGAAAGTGACCGTTCGACTTACCAAGAAACTATAGACTTTCGTAAACCAATGCCTCCGGCGCATTTTAGGTATATTCTGGCCAGAAGTAATCTCCAACGACGAACTTTGGAGTACAACTCGCCAGACTAAAATAGGTATTGAGATTCAACGGCAAAAGTGGCAGTGGATCGGTCATACTTTGAGGAAACCAGAGCGAAACATCGCAAAACAGGCTCTGGATTATAACCCTCAAGGAAGACGTTGGGTTGGTCGACCATGTAACACATGGAAGCGAGCAGTTGAGCACAGGAATTTGATTGATTGATTGATATCAAAATAGGAAGTTAATATACATTAACTCGCATCGTGTATCGGTAGCCTAATAGACAGACACTACAATTATATTTACATATGTATACAGATTTCATTTGAATACATCCAGTTATTTTTCGTGCTATTACTTTATTATTATAATAATAAAGTATTGTGATCGACACAAGAAAAAAAAAAAGTTTGCTACCCTGAAATTTTTTTTTTTCGCGTTTGATGACTGAATTAGCCTAAAAATGCAAAAAAAAAAAATCCGTCTGTCTGTACGCCGTCCGCCGTACGCCGTACGCCGACGTGTACGCTCAGCGCACATTAACTCCTAAACCCTTCAAGATAGAATGCTCATTTTTGGGGGGGTTGTAGATAGTTGCGGATCTCAGGCGGATACCTATTTTGGGGGGTGTACAGGTGCAGGGGGAGGCGGGGGGAGCGCTTAAACCGAAAAATACGAATTCAAATATCTCAACCATGATAACAGCTAGGAAGCTAAAACTCAACACACATATAGAGGGGTTTGTTAGACAACTTTCAAAAATAATTTAATTTTTTTGTCCATTGGGGTGCGAAAAGGGGGGGCTAAGAACCAATTGTCGGCCGAATTTTTTTTTCAAATGATTATATCTTCGAAATTACTTATCGTAAAAAAATCATATTTAGAGACCATCAAGGTGGCATATAGTTTCATCGGAATCAGCTCTGAAAGCGGCTAATTATTGTAAGGGGGAGGGTCAGGAGGGGTGCAAAGAAAAACACTTAAGAATTAATATCTCAACTATCTCTTGAGCTATGTAATTGAAACTTAAAACGTATATTAAGCTATACTAGGCAAATACGAAAAAAATATAACATGTTGCAATAATAGTAGTGGGGGGAAATGGGAAACATTTCAAAAATGGCGCACTTTTCAAAATTACAAATCCTTATATCTCAAAAAATAGTACAGATATCAAGTCGAAAATTTGTCAGATTGTAGAACTGTATAATAGCTAATTTAAATTTTAAGTTGGGAGGTGTAAGGGGAGGGAGGTGATAAGCAAAAATGTCGAAAATTTTGAGTGATTTTTTTAGGGCTCTGGTGAAAGATACAAAGTTAAAATTTTGCATGTGAATACGTCTATTTAATGTACATAGAAAAATAATAATAACTTGATCCATATTTATGATAAACCGACCCCCCCGGTCTAACGTGCACAAGGTGTTTCATGCGCATTGAAAAAAACACATAAGCTGAAAATTTTTGAGTGAAATTTTAAGGTAGAAACTTAAAAATTTGCGAAATGCATTTAAAAAAAATTCCTAAATATACGAATTATTAACTGGTTGAAAACCTTTAACACTTCTACCCCCTCCCATACAAAATTATTTTTTCGACCATTTTCAAGAAATCAATTATCACCTAACTATTAAAAGGTATGAATTTGAAATTTTGTATAACAACTTACAAAAATAATTAAAATGAAATTGCGTTAAAAGTTTTAAAATCGCGCTTGCCCTTCTACCCCCTGATTTCGACTAATTTCATTAAATCAACTAATAACCAACAAATTAAAAGCTACGAACTTGAAATTTCGTACGAGCATCTCACAATAAAAATAAAAGAAAATTGCATCACAAGTCTTACGATTCCCTTACCTCCTCTACCCCCTCCCATACAAAATTATTTTTTCGAGCATTTTTAAGAAATCAGTTATCAGCTTACTCTTAAAAGCTATCAATTTCAAATTTGGCATAAAAACTTATAAGAAAAATTCAAATGAAGTTGCTTTAAAAGTTTTGAAATCGCGCTTGCGCTTCTACCCCCTCCCATACAAAACTATGATTCCGACCAATTTCATTAAATCAACTAATAACCAACAAACTAAAAGCTACGAACTTGAAATTCTATACAAGCTCCTTACAAGAGACGCGAAATAAAACTGCGTATCAAATTTTACGATTCCCCTATATTCTCTACTCCCTCCCATACAAATGTTCGGTTTCATGAATGTAAAATACACCGAATTTTATGAAAATTCTATGCAACTTCGTCTATGAAAACATTCTATACAGAGAATATTGGACGTGATTCAAGCAATTAATTAAAAAGCTATTAACATCCACCCACCCTTACTATTACCCCTACTCCTCTCCTCATAAAAACCCAAACTTACAGCAACGAATGAAATATTGTTAACAGTCCTGCCCAAGAACTCCCTTTCACTTAGCCTTCCCTAACCACTCTAACCTGCATATTGACTTTCCACTCATCCGCAACTTGTCCCAAGAATAATAAAGTTTCGCCCGACTTGTTGGCAGTTTATTTTAAATTATAGTTATTATTATTATTATTTTTGAAAATTTTCACCTCTGATTTATAGATTATAAACAGTAACTGCCCAGACGAAAAGATCCGGCGGTACATATTCGAACTGGTCCATTGTGATGCCAAAGTAACTCAAAATGCCCAGTCCTACTAACTCAGTGAACCAGCCTGATAGGAACTGGAAGTTCTTGACTTTCACATTTGCCAGGCTACCGAGGCTATCGAAGAAGTATTCGTCTAAGCGGCGCTTCATTTTCCTAGATTGAGTAGGACAAGTGCATATTAGATGAAGAATCGTTTCATCCTCCTCCTCCTCTTTTTAAATTCTGCAAGAAACATTTAAAGAAAAGCCAAGCATCGCAGCATGTTTTCCTAGCAATTAGTGTCCTTTAACGACACCTACTACGAAGCTGATCATATGCCTTCTCAGCGAGATCAGCCTGCTGGAGCGTTTTAGAACTAGTACAGGCCAAATTATGAAAGGGCTTTCGTCCATCTGGTATTGGTTTTGCTAACCGCATCCAAGTTAAGTTGCAACTTATAATTTGCGAAAGGCATGCTTAGCTTCTGTTTTTCATGTTGAATATGCAAGGTTGTCCCGTGCCGGGCGATTTCGTCTGCCTTGCAGTTACCCGGAAAGTCCCAACGCCATGGTACCCAGTATGGGAGAATGTTAAATTGTTCAGCCATCTCTTTTAGAGACATGCGACAATCAAGAACAGATTTGGATGTAGATATTACTCATTCCAGAGATTTAATAGCGGACTGCTTATCAGTGAGGATGGTAATGTCCTTAGTAGGTACTACATTAACCTTCAAATAGACTAAGGCTTCTTTTATCGCCATTACTTCTGCCCAAACCGCACTACAATGATCCGGAACACGGAAAGATCATCTTAACACGTTCGCGGACGTAAATGCTATAGCATTCATGTTTTCATGAATTTCGGGAATGTGTTAAGTTAAGCATTATGGAGAAAACACCTCCCACTTCACCTTTTATCTTTGAGCTATCATTATAAAAAGAAATGGACATTTCCTTCCATATTTCATCAATCTCCAACTCTTGTTTCAAATGAATGACTGTGAGAAAATTATTATCAAAATTAAAACATGGGAGGATGTAGTCCATGCTTACGAATAAATTCTCAGAATCTTTCAGAATTAAATAGTGACCAGCTCGAATGCAGGTCCACTAATGATTTCGTTTGAGGTGAGCTGCGGAACTTGCAGCCATTTATCTTCCGACAATGTAAAAATGTAGCAGAAATAATACTTCCAACAATGCGAAGGGAGTTGTTCTCAGAGCCCCTTAAATAGGCTATTCTCTGCACCTTACCGAGGGGAATGCGGTTTGTTTTTGTCCACCACACAATCAAACCATGTAACAAGATGGATCTGATAATGGCAACGTAGAGCCAAACCACCACTTTGGGCAGCATTTTCCATTTCTTACCTATGGCCTTTTTGCAAGAGTAAAGCGGCAAAATAGTTTTCTTAACACGTTACTCAATAGTAGGTTTCCAGCTCAGTTTCCTATCCAAAATAAAACCAAGATATTTTACGTTATCTGCGAAAACAAGACTAGTACCATTCAGGGAAGGAGGATCAGCATGGGGATTTTAGTATTTCGAGGATTTGAATTCACACCCTTCGCATTGTAGACCAACACGCTACTCACTAGGCTACATCCTACATTTTCGTTCTAACCAGCTGATGGCTAAAATTGTAATTATCCAAATAGCTTAAGCACTCTCCTAGTTGGTGGTTCAAGTCCTCATTTTTCTTTTACCATTTCCTTTACTTTGTTTTATTTTCATTTTTAAGTAGATAATTATTTTTTTACTAGGTATATACATAACGATTCGCGGATATGCGGATGTTCGGTGGTCCGAGTCACGTCGTAGAGATGGCGAAAATAAAACAACCTACTATACTGCTCACGACGAATATTTTGTCTCACGAACGGACGTTATGAATACAACTGATAGCAATCGTTTCGATTTGATTCCCGGCCAATATCATTACAATTTTCAAATTCAACTGCCATCGCAACTGCCATCCTCATTTGTTGGAAAACATGGTGAAGTTCGATATGAAGTTAGTTGCACTATTGACAGGCCATGGCGATTTGATAATGTTTTCAAGCAGCCATTTACGATTCTATCGTCTGTCGATTTAAATTCAAACCCCATGTACAGGGTGAGTTGTTTTTTTTTTGCTACCTATGAGTGAAAATCTTTTTTTCCCGGCCATCTACATGTTTAATTTCAAATTTCGTTACAGCAACCAGTCGACAGATCAACGACGAAAAATTTCTCACGTATTTGTTGTTGCGGAAATGGCGGTAATATATTCGTTAAGGGTTACATTCCGTACAGTGGATTCGCTGCAGGACAAAGCATACCAGTAAAACTCTTTGTGAAAAATCTATCGAGAATTCGTTGTCACGAAGCCAATATTAAACTTATCGAAATGGCTGAATATCGTAGCTATCAACCATTTCCTAAAAGCAAATACGATTTAGTTGATGTAACGGTAAATAAGTTTGGAGCATTAGATAAATTCCAAGAAAGAGAGCTGAGCTGTAGCTTAAGGATACCGGCCGTACCTCCTTCGACTTTTCAATCGTGCAAAATTATCGAAATATCTTATTTCGTTGAAGTTGAATTAAAAACCACGGGTTTTCATACAAACATGAAAGTCAGATTGCCCACAACAATCGGTACCGTACCGTTGTATTATGGTGCCACAATGCCTCAAAATGTTATTCATGTGCAACCGTCAACATCTCAATCTGCATACGCTGGCAATCTGGAAACAGGTAAATAACGATTAATTAGATTTTAGTGTATTAATTTCAAGCTATAACAAAATGTATTTTATTCGTTTCTTCGCTATTATTGCAAAAAAAAAAATCATATCAAACAAATAATCAGTTATTTAAAATTTTCATATCTTTTATATTTCACAGTACCACCATCTTACGAAGATGCCGTTCGATATGGTCCTTGCCATATTAGCCATCTGGAAGAAAATCAGCATATTAAGCAGATTGACTTCGTTCCAAAGTATCCGGTTTATCACTATTCACCTGAAACAGCTATAGCGCCATCGAATGGTCACGGAGGTTATCCAACAACAGGCGGAGCCTATGTCCCAACTGTATTGGGAACGATTACAATTGAACCCTCGATCGAAACTAAGGAAAGATATTAAAAAAATTGTGCAATAGAAAATTTTTTGAAACTAACTTTCAATGGAGACTGACAAAAATGCGATAATTGAAAATATCTGTGACGTTAAGTTGCAACTTTGGTGTAATAAGTTTTTCTAAAAAACTCGATCCTCTTCTTCTCTCCTGTACAATAAATTAATTATTTTTTGTTTTAAAATAATTTTCCTTTGTAAATAAAGCGAATACTTGAAGTTCCCGCTCATCAAAATAGTGAAAAATAATAATCTTAATAAATTATGCTGTTAAAACTCTTCTACTTATATTTTAATAAATAATGTAAAATTAATTTTTGCGTTTTCTAATCTGATAAAAGCAAAACAAATCTGCAAATTATAACTCGATTTCCTCAAATTCTTAAGAATACTTTTTGCTACGCAAGGATGAGGTGCATTTTTGAATGGCGGAAAATACACGATAAATACACAATAAATACACACACAAATAATGAAATTAACATAAAACCGAGTATTTAAGTGAGTAATAAATACGCTGGAACGATTAAGACAAGACATGTTCAAGACTCATTAGAATTTTATAAAAAAAATCAAAAAACCAAAACCTGGAATAAAAAATAATAATAATAAAATATATAAAATAAAAACGATAACAGCGACGACGATAAAAATGGGCCCCATCGACAGGTATCTGAATTAAATATTTTAGTTGGTTTTCCCCTTTTTTGAATTTTTTATAAAAATTAGATTTTTTTTCCTTCTTGCTCTGATAAGTCACTATTTGCTTGTACTAGATACCTATATTTAGGCGTTTAATTTTTATTCTCTTATTATTTGAAAACGGTTGAGCCGTCCCGTTGATACCCCTGCGGAAGCTGAAATACAGAAATTTGATGATGATTTCACAGTTTCTTTTCATTGCATTATTTTTTATTAACTCCTGCTATTTCTCGAGGCACATTCAGGGATGGTCGTTTTTTCCCCACGCCCATGCTCCTGACTGCTAGCAAATTGTGCTGCCCGGGCCTCAATATCCAATTATTCTGCTAACGTTTTAGAAGTGGCAGGAATGTGCTCCTTTTCGCTACATGTGACCAAGTATGACCAAGCAGGCAGTGTGCTGGAACTATACGTCGATCGGGGATTCACGACCTTCGCATTTTCATGAACTCCTACCCACTAGGGTACACACTGAAACGTATAATATGCATTAAGGGGAGCACTCTCAAGAGCAAGTGCAAATTGAGGTGGACGTTTCTCAGGAACTACTTGGCCGATTTCGACAAAATTTTGCAGGCATGTATTTTACTCGAAACTAAGCAAATAGAGTAAATGGCAATTAAAAATAATTTATATGGAATTTTCTATAAAGCTTCAAAATTTAGTAATTTTCTCGTGCGAGCAAAAACCTTGTAAAAAAAATCATAATCAAAATTTAAAAAAAACCGCTACTCTGTCGAAAGCCAGTAGAGCCACCTTTCCAACAAAAAAAATTCAAGTGGATAGTCTGTGCAGTTTTTTAGAAAAGTACACTTAAATAATAAAAACACAACTTTTCAGGAGAAGCAAAAAACTAAAAAAAAGTTCTATTAGTTATTTAGCAAATGTAAATCTATAAATAATGTAGTAATATAAAATAATTAATTATAAAAAAACTGGTTTGCCGGAATAGTGGTACTGGTTGTGGGGGTGGTAATTATGTCAGTGGGCCGACGCGGCATATGCATGACTCCACAAGCTTACATCATTATTAGAAACACTTCTACTCTTCCGAGAGGGGTGCGGTTTTCAGCAATCGATTTAGAATCCAGTATAAATTATTAACCGGAAATAAAAATAAATCGATTTTTTCAATTTTTTAGGGAGTGCTCCCCTTAAGGGTTTTTTGCTTCTCCTGAAAACTAGTGTTTATACTCTAGATGAAATCTGAGAGTATTATAAGTTTGCTCTAAAGTTTGTAACGCCAAGAAATAAGGCTCGGAGAAAAAAATGAATGATACAGAAGTTAATATTATCACTTAAAAATCTCAAAACCGGATGTCCGTCCGTCCGTCCGTCGGTTCGCTCTCTAGCTTGAGAACGCGTTGAGCTAGAAAGCTCAAATTTCGTACACGTCGTTTTTGATAAAAAAAAAGTAAGGTCAAGTTCGTGAACGGGCCAAATCGCTCCAGCCCTTCTACACCCTCCCATACAAAATGACACAAATGCGCAATTTAACAATAAACGGATTTGCTCGAAAAGTATAAAAGCTATTCGCCTGAAATTTGGAATATATTACTTTTATGATAATATCAATCTACCGTATAAAAATGATGCGTGTCCTCCCCCTCCTTCTACCACCTACCATACAAACTGTACTTGTCATGAATTACTCTAAACCAATTTACTCAGTAGCTAGGGTGTAGCCTAGTAGGTAGTGTGTTGGTCTTGTAATGCGAAGGTCGTGAGTTCAAATCCCGGTCGACGCAATATATAATTCCAGCACATTGCCTGCCTGGATATACCTTGGTCACCTCAATCTACGAAAATGAAAAATTCGTGGAAAGAGGGTTGTGCGAAGGGCTAACAACCCTGCCACAATAAGTAATATAAAATGTTAAGGAACCTGAATATCAGGAGGCCATGGTCCGATTTGGGCTGTAGCGCCATTGTAGAAGTAGAAGTAGAATTTACTCAGTGCGTATAAAATTTAGCGAGCTGAAATTGTACACTAAATATTTATTTAAAATTGTTAGTAAGGTCAAAAAAATTAGACGATTAGCTTCACCACTTCTACCCTCTCCCATACAAAATGACACAATTTTGCAATTCGACTATAAATGGATTTGCTCGAAAAGCATAAAAGCTATTAGTCTGAATTTCGGGATATATTACTTTTATAGTGATTTCAGTATGCAGTATAAAACTTATGTGCGTCCTCCCTCTCCTTCCAACCCCTCCCATACATACTACACTTTTGCTCTATGACGATTTTCTCAGAACATAAAACATTTATCGAGCTCATATTTTGTAATAAATACTTAATTAGTATTATCACTAAGCTCAGAAAATAATATTTGATTAGCTTCACTGGTTCTACCCCCTCCCATACAATATGACACAGTTTCAAAACTTCACAAAAAATCGATTTCCTTGAAAAGTATGAATGGAACTAGTCTGAAATTCAAGAGATGTCAATTTTATAATATTCCTAGTTATTTTTGAAAAAATCACTAAAATCCCCCACTCTTTCTACCACCTCCCATACAAACTGCACATTTTCACTAAATCTAACTCACTAATTTTCTCAGTTCCCATTCAATTTTTGGAGTAAGCATTTTGTATAAAACATTTTTATAGCTACTTTAGCATGATGGGGAAAAAATTAGTTCAATGCAATCACCCCTTCTAACACTCCCCATACAAAATTTCTTGGGATCACAAAAAGTTCTATTTCATCTAGAGTATCGTAAGATTGCGCTTTACGCGCAATCGTAGTAAATTTTGACTATGACTTTTTTTACAAGGTTTTTTCTTGCACGAAAAAATTATTAAACTTTGAAGCTTTATAAAAGCTTCCATGTAAATTTTTTTAATCGCCATTTATCTTATTTGCTAAGTTTCGAGTAAAATACATGCCTGCAAAATTTGGACGAAAATGCTCTTGGGAGTGCTCCCCTTAAGCTATTCCAGCGAAAAAAAAAATTGTAACCAACCTTACCAGCAGGAAATATTGAGCATTTCGAACATTTATCAAGAGTTTGATAAGGGTCTCAGCAGAGACCGATATGTCACGAATTATAAAGCGCAACAGCTTAGAATCCGGAAATCTTTTCTTTCAATTAAAGTTACTTTTTTGCTAACAACTACATTTGACAAATTTCAGCACGATAGGTCAAAGCTTTCGAGAGTTATGTTGTAGACAGACGGGCAGACAGACGGACAGACAAATGGACAGACGGTCACTCGGAATCGAGGTTTTTGAGCGGCAGCAAATATTTTTGTACCCTTGGCGAATTTTTGCGAGCATTATTTATTAGCGTTACGAACGGTAAAGGAAACACTATATACTCTCAAATTTGATCTAGAGTATAATTAAAGAACCTGAGGGTTAGGAGCCCAATGCCAGATTTGGGCTATTGAGCCATTGAAGAAGAAGAAAGAGTCAAAGCTGCAACTATTTCGGTGCAGCTGTTGTAAATCACATTGTCAAACATAAGAGTTTAGCCTTAAATAGACTTTTATAACGTTTATTGCAAAACAATTTCATCAAAAATCTAAATATATAGATCCAAATCTAGAATTTGAGAATAAGTTTGAGTTCGAAGAAATTTTTAAAATTTGAAATCCAAACATGTCTTAATGTTAATGACCGCTCGATGATTATTCAAGAATGTATTGAAATAAAAACACCATGAAGGATTTTTTTGATAAACGTTAGTGAGATCTAATGTAGCCAATCATTGAAATTCCTCAGTACATTAGAGAAAGATAAGGTTTTTTAGGGTGTTGGGCAGGATTATGGATATTTCGCTATAAGCACGAAATTCTTGAATGTATTTCTGATTTTTCTAAATAATCGAAATGCAAATCTGTAACCTTATCAATTTATATGGGGCCATTGGCAATGAATGCTCGCTTGGAAACAAAAACAAAGTATCCTTGATATAGATCTTAGGATACAGTAAATTTTGAAAGAAAAATTAAGAAGCTGATTAATCAAGAAGGGATCTTAATCTGATATCTCCCTTTGAATCAGTACTAAAAAAATATACGCCCAAATTTGATTAAATTAGGATGTATCCTTCACTGGGACTTAAAAAATGGTACTTGTTATTTAACAACTGACAAGGACTCATTTTTCAAGCTTGTTGAGTGCGGTTCTGTACGAAGCAGCAATCACAATATTTTCAGTTAGATGTAATTTGATCATTTGCCTCATTTGAAGCACTCCTGAAGTGTACCTGAAATCAGACCGGACGCAAATATTTTTTTGGAATAAAGCGGTTTAGCATTACTTTTTAGTAATGTGCTTTAGAATTTCCCGCTGGGTATGTAAACAGAAGATATCACTACTGAATAATTCCAATACATAAACATTTCCAGTCGTACGAAAATACAAGTTGACACTGAAAATATTTGTGATTTAAAAAGCAATAAATAACAACATAAAGCACAACATTGCATCGGTAAACCAAAAAATATTTCGCATCTCTTGACACGAGATAGGATATGCTATCACAGCAATTACAAAATTAAACTTGATTCGTAGTGGAGTGGAGTCGCGGGATTTCATATAAAAATCGGACTACAATGCATTTTATTTAACATATCCACAAACTTTATTACACGCTTTTTCCAATTTTGCTTTACACATTTTGCTCACTATATCACTTTCCCTTTCCGAACTTCGACTAGACTCCTAATCTCCACCGTTGATCACACGATGTATTCGCTTACTGAATTCCGCCTGTCAATCACAGGACTTACTCACTTACTGAATCTCCACGGTCCTTCCCTCGACATACTACCTTACTGAATTCTGGCTTATATAACAGAACTTACTCCCGCGTGTCGATCACAGGACTTACTCGCTTAATGAGCCTCCACCGCCGATCAAACGACATATTTTTCAGTTGCTACTGGTGATAAAAAATTATTCGAAATAAAATGGGGAAACGGTGTAAAAGTGAAACAGTTCCACTTCAAGAAGGCCTAGATACTCAGTAGATGGTTTCTGTTCGCTTTCTATCATTCAGTCCCCACAAAATCTGCAAATATTTGTCAGTATGCAGCCAGTATAACTGAGCAATATACCAGCTTCTCCACTCGCTATGGTCGTTCTCACTCCCCTTCCCCAACCTTCCCAATCCCATTCCTTCCCTCCATGACTGTGTTTGTGAATTGCACATAAAGGCCGAAATTGCCTGAAACACAGGTCATTCTGTAAAAAAAAAAAAAAAAAATATGCCCTTATTGAACTCTACCTGACAGTTACAGGACTTACTTGCATACTGCCGCTAACTGCTGAACTCCGCCTTTGGATCACAGGACTTACTTCCGCCTGTTGATCACAGGACTAACTCGCTCACTAATCCCAGCCGTCGATCGCACTTGCCTGCCGACTCTCTTACTTGCTTACTGTTTCGACTCTCCTGTCCAAATATCAACTCACAACTGCCTGTTTTCACAAATGTTCGCCATTTTTATACACAGCACTATGACGTGCTCGCTGACTGTCACCTGCTATCGCCCATATGACGACGTGTTCTTGACTGCCGGCTTGGCCGTCGCCCATATGACGATGTCGGCCTTCTCCGAGTCGATGAGTAATACGTGTACGTGAGTGTGCATAATTGTAGATAGCTGAAGATCGCGAATATTTGATAAACGACTAGGGCTGACATGCAACAGTAGCCTCGTCCGTCATTTCGATTTACTCTGTCAAAATTATGTAGTGGATCTCTTCATATCGTTCGAGCCTGAAGTCCTCAAATATTTTAACAATACAAACAGAAAATCTTCAAGCTCACTTTTCTTCTGCACACAAGAAAAACTGGTGAAGTGATCCAAAAACTCTAATAGCTTGTAAGTCGCAAGTGATTTTTCTTTACAAAGATTTTTTCAATCACGAGTGTCAGACTGAAAACTTAACAGAATTATGATTGGGCGTAAAGCAAGCATTGTTTCTTCTTACAAACGACAAACACAATATACTCTCAGATTTTATCTAGAGCATACAAATCATTTGAGCATTTTCTGATATTTCTCTCTGTCTACTTGTACTAAGTTTGATACGGAAATTTTCTCAGATGCGCAACACTTAACTAACTTTTGAATCAATTGATGACTTTTTCCTCTTCTTGTTTTTCTTCTCCTTCTTCGCCCTCATCCCCTTCTCTCCGAAAGACGCGCTTCTGCACTTGTGCAATTGGGCATACTCGCTTAAAGAAGGAGGTAATGCGTTATTGGATTATTAACCCTCGCATATCTTTATCTTAAAGATTCCGCAAAATGCAGCTAAACTTTTCCGAAAACTTTGGTGTAAATTGGGAACTCTTAACACTAATTGAACGCTGCGTTTCCCCATCGGACACAATACGTTTCTTCCGTATAAATAAGTGGTATCACTATGGGCCCTAAGGGCCTATTTGAGACTTCGACCGCCACAACAACCTAACCTTATGTAACCTTAGGACATTTAAGATTTATTTTATTTTTCTTCTTGCTTAGAAGAATAAATCTTGAATTCCCGATCGACGCTAAAGCTGCATACTAAATTTTAAAAACTTTTAAAAAAAAATTCAACGAACTAGATGTAAGTCATAATTATATTTTAAAATATTTTGAACATTTTTTGAACAAATTAAAATCAGCTTGAAGCTTCCGTTGTATTGAAATGAAACACAGGATACCTAGGTACAAAATAAGTCCTTTGAATAGAATGCTCTTCTTCATCGTCGATCTCTCCTTGCGGCATGTTAACTGATTCTTCATAAGACGGAGGAGCTATATTTCAACATATGATAATCTCAATATTAAGTTCAGAATGAAACAATATCAATGACTTACGAATATTATTATTTGTATTTGTTGCCGAACTAGTACCGTTCTCACTCCTGTTTTCACTATCGAAATTAGATGCAGATTTTTCGAACTTAGACTTCTCTTTCGACAATGATTCCTCACTGAATTTCTGATTTTCCGTAATTAAAGGAGCAGTACCAATTACAATCGGACATGTTAGAAAAACAGATTCGTTTCGTTGACCGATAGCTATTTGCACTTGGATATCGTAACTAATTTGAATGATCTTAGAGTGCAGAAGATCAGTTGGCGGTACAGCCGGTATTAATAAATTCTCTTCGAATTTGGTCTGAGAATCTCCTTCAACATGTCCGGAATTTTTACAATTCAATTCGACTATTTCCTCTTTGGTTTTACTCGTTGGAGTATCGGCATTATATACGATCAATTTTCGTAGATAAAATCGAATTTCGGGAAAGTCCATGGTAATGGCATTGGAAATTTCAACCTGAATAGGAATTATTTGCCCTGGCACGAAACCAGTTTGCGATAGTCGGACTTTCATATGAATTGGATTTGATTTACATATTCCACAACCGAATTTTTTCATAACTTCAAATTCAGCCGGAATCTGTGATATATTCGTTTTTTTTTTATTTAAAACCAAATTCAACAATAAATATTTTTACCTTTAAGAGTGGCGAATCATGGTTTAAGTCGACCGATTTAAGGACTGTAAATCCTACAGCATAAGTTTGATCGTATTTCCATGGACGTTCCAAGATTACTTTTGCCATATACCTGATGTGACCATGAGTTCCTTCAAAGGAAGATGGGGCAAGTGCTGGTAGAGCGCATGCAAAATTATATGTGTGAAGTCCCGGCGATATTTCTGTTGGAGGTGCTGAAAAAGAATAATGTTTTCGTCCTGGTAAACAAAATTGCTTAAACGATTTCTCATAATTTAAACGATTTTCCACCATGCTTTCATGTTCGCAATTTCTCTATTATGAGTAATGGGGTTCGCAAGAAGCCTTTTGATAATGCCATCGTATTGCACTTTGGTGCTACCGTATAGTTTCTAAAAAAAACATAATAAAATTATGATTGGACATAAAGCCTAGATGAAATAGGAAAGAGTTTATTGTACCGGAAAATATGTCATCTTAAATTCTTTCAAATAGTGAATAGCGACTTTTGTGTGAGAGGTGGTAAAAGCAGAGGAGAAGGTTTGTAATTTTTGTATATAACACTGAACGTAGTATACAAAATGCGTCATGCTGAATTTAAAGTTTGTAGGTTTCATAATTTTTGAACAAATATGTCTGAATTTACGGTATTTGTATGGGAGGAGGCAGAGAAAGTGGAAGGTTTTGGATGATTTTGAATCTGCTTATTTACATTCTAATCACATTGCTTTGTTACTCAAATGTTCGAAGGAGGAATACATTTTTTGAACTTTCAATACAAAAATTGTATGGGAGGTGGTTGAAGGAGTGAAGCGAAGTTCATATTTTTTTTAACATTCATTGAAATTATTAAGGGGCAAATTCTAGCAAAGTTTGAAGTTTGTAATTTCCTTAGTTTCAATGAAAATCGATGCGTCATGCTGAATTTAAAGTTTGTAGCTTTTATAATTTTTCAACAAATTTGTCTGAATTTATGGCATTTGTATGGGAGGTGGAAGAGAAAGTGGAAGGTTTTGGATGATTTTGAATCTGCTTATCAACATCCTAATCACATTGCTTTGTTACTCATATGTTCGAAGGAGGAATACATTTTTTGAATTTTCAATACAAACTTGTATGGAAGGTGGTAGAAGAAGTGAAGCGAAGTTCATATTTTTTTTAGCATTTATTGAAATTATTAAGGGACAACTTCTAGCAAAGTTTGGAGTTTGTAATTTTCCTAGTTTCAATGAAAATTGATGCGTCATGCTGAATTTAAAGTTTGTAGCTTTCATAATTTTTGAACAAATTTGTCTGAATTTACGGTATTTGGATGGGAGGTGGCAGAGAAAGTGGGAGGTTTTCGATGATTTTGAATCTGCTTATCAACATTCTAATCACATTGCTTTTTTACTCATATGTTCGAAGGAGGAATACATTTTTTGAATTTTCAATACGAAAAATTGTATGGGAGGTGGTACAAGGAGTGAAGCGAAGTTCATATTTTTTTTTGCATTTATTGAAATTATTAAGGGACAACTTCTAGCAAAGTTTGAAGTTTGTAATTTCCCTAGTTTCAACGAAAATCAATTAAATGCATTTGCCAAAAATTGTGCATTTGTGTGGGAGGGGGTTTGAAGGAGTATTTGAATCAAAACCAAATTTTTTGACATCAATGATATTTATAATAATATACTTATCTCAAAATTTAAAGTTGATAGCTTTGACGGTTTTGAAAAAAAATAATTTAGTTAAAATTCCGAAATTTCATGGTATTTGTAAGAGAGGGGGTAGAAAGAGAGAGGTGAAGTTGATAGCTTTCACAAAATCGGTTGCAATTGTAATATCTTTAATTATGACAAAAATCTGTTGAAATGAAAACCGAATAAATGCATTTTTGAAAATTGTTCATTTGTATGGGAGGTGGTAGAAAGAGGATCAGATCAATATTTTTCGACGTCAATGATATTTACATCGTTATACTACGACCTAATTTTCAAGCCAATAACTGAAATGGTTTCGGAGAAAAAATCAATTTCTTTAAATTTCAAAATTTCATGAAATTTGTATGGGACGAGGTAGTTGGCCCGGTCACGTACTTAAAGTCACTTTTTTGCTAAAAATGACACACACAAATTTTTAGCACTATAGCTCAAAGCTTTCGAGAGTTATGCTATAGACAGACGCACAGACAAACAGACGGACAGACGGTCGCTCGGAATCGATATTTTTTAGAGACAACAAATATTTCTGTACCCTTGGCGACTCTGTGCGATCATTATTTCTTAGCGTTACAAACGGTAAGGCAAACACAATATAGTCTCAGATTTCATCTAGAGAATAAAAACTACAACAAAACAAAACAACTATACATAAATCGGTTCGGTCAAAGGATTGCTCATTAGTTAAAGGTTAAATCAAAAGAAATTTTTGCAAATTTGTTAACTTTAAGTTAGGGGATTGTTATAACACATAACAATTAATAGAAGCATTTGAATTCAATGTGTTTCGCATAAAGCTTACCATCATCAGATCCCACTAGGTATGTTATAGCCGAAATATATTCCTCATAGCCAGAATAATCTGAAGCATCAATTCTAGTCCTATTAAAAATAGTAGTGTTTGTTATAACATCTTTGTCATTCCAATGAGTCTTGGCATATCCACTTATTTTAATTGCAATACCTGAAAAATAAAACATTTTGTGTAAGTTCTAGAAAAATTAAAATAAGATATATTTTAATTAAACTAGTATGTTCGTTCATCGTTTAATTAAGTAATGTGTTAAACAATCAATCAATTTCCTGCATCATTATTTAATTGTTGCTTAAATATGCCTTGGTCTCTCAAATTGTGACCGATCTACTGCCACTTTTACCTTTGAATCTCAATGAACATCTAAAGCTACGTCCACCCGATGTGCTACTACGTTCAATTTTGCGTAAACGTTAAGCGCATGCAGCAACGCATTCGCTTATTCTTAAAGTTTTAGGACGCATGCAATAGCGGTAGGCTACCTGACTGATATGGGGATCACGTGCGCTATTTAAAGCGATTCATTTGTACGCGGTAACACTAAAACTAAAAATTTTTGATTGAAATTTTAAGCTAGGAGCTTCAAAATTTGAGAAATTCATTGGAAAAAAAATGCATAAAAGTTCAAGCTACCTACGTAAACGGCTTGTGTAATTTTTGTGCGCTAAACGCATCGGTTCTAGTATAAAAGCTCATGCAATAAATTGTGTGTCGTTTAGCTTTATACATGCGCTTCTCCTGCAGAAGGCATGCGGTTATCACACGAAAATGACGTAGCGTGTGTACATAGCAAAGTTGCTCTTCCACAGAACATCAAATGTTCTATAATTCTCAATAAGATTGAGAATATTTCTTTGCTTTTCATTTTACTTTGTTTTCTATTAGATAGCCACTTGATTGCAAATAGTAAATACCGCGTACATGTAAATCAGTCTCAATAGCGCATGTCATCCCCATTTCAATTAGATAGCCTTCCACTATTGCATGCTTCTTAAAATTCCATGAAAAAACGCATGAGCTTGTGACATCATTCTCTTGCGTTGCTGCATGCGCCTGACGCATGACTCAAAATTGAACGTTAAGATGCATCCTGTGCACGTAACTTGAAATGAGTCGAAGGCATTGGTACACGAAACATTGTAGTTTTATGGTGAGCTCAACGGGTTATTTTGCATGTAGTGTAACCATGTAACTACACGAATTTGGCATTTGTGCGAAGAGAGATGTTTTTTAATCTCCAGAAAGGAGGGAAGATACCAGAGGCCTTTTACGACGTGCTTTTATCCCTCTCGACTTCACTGTCCATGCTAACAATTTTCAAAAGTAACGAAACTTTTACACCTTTCTCACATTTTAGCTGTTCAAGACAATCGGTATGTTTATGCTCGAACCCATGTGTATATATGTTACTAGGTTTCTCGCACATTGATTTTGTCTCTCTCTCCCTCTCTTCTCTCTCTCTCCCTCTCTCTCTCTCTCTCCTTTATGTGAGACGCGGCATATTGCATCTTCGTAGGATTCTTCAATTATGCCTATGGAATATTTCTACAATGTAATGTATCTCATTTGTTTTGTAAATAGGCTAAGAGTTTGCTAATTTTGATTTAATAATCATTTCAAAAATTAAAAAAAAAATGTTCGTCGAATGAAATTCAATAATAAGTCATGTTCTTATCTTCTATAGTTCCATATCTTGTCTAATTATTATCACAATCTACATTAAATAAAATCTCCCAATTAAACATATTACAAAATATTTTATCCGCAATTAACCAATTATTCTCTAAACTGTTTAGCATACACAAACCGAAATTATTTGATCGGTTGTCAATCATTAAAGAGCTCTGCAGAGACCAGAATCTTACAAAATTTGTGATTAAATTCTATAATTGAATTATCTTATCTATATCAATACCTTATCAACTGATTACAGTATTGGTAAATACTTATGTACATTTAACACACAATCTATCTTGTTTAACAATGCAAGACGTAATATTCGATTTTATTATTAATTTATTTTTTTACTTTTTCTCTACTAAGACCTAAATCAAACTTTGATAAGGGTCTTAGCAGAAATCGAAACGTCACATTTCAATAAAGCCTAACAGTGTAAAATACAAAAATCTTTCATTTCAATTCGAAATGCATTATGAAAACATTATGCAAACTATTTTAATCGTGTAGTATTATATATCCTTCTACCCCCTTCCATTTAAAAGTGTGATCTCGACTGATTTAAGTAAATCCACTAATAACTAACAAATTGAAAGTCATAAACTTGAAATTTTGTACGAGTATCTTTAAAAAGAAACAAAATTAAACTGCAGCAGATATTTTACGATTACCTCACCTCCTCAAACCCCTCCCATAAATGTATGGTTTTATAAATATAAAATACATCGAATTTCATAGAAATTCTATGAAACTAACATTCTATAAACGAATGAAGTACTATGTACTGGAGCTAAAAAAATTGACAAGAGCCTTGCCCTAGAACACCCATTCACTTAGTCTTCCCTATCTGCCCTAACGCATCCTCAACTGGTCACTAGAATAATAAAGTTGCGCCCGACTTGTTGCCAGGTATTTTATAATTAAAATAAATTTTTTTTATTGTTTTCGTTTCTCTAAAAATCTTTTTAACTTGCGAAATAAGGAGTTGAAATGATTGTTAAAAGTTAAAATAGTATTAACTTTTCACATACTTTTTGTACTAGTTTCGTCCATCACCCATCTTTACCCTATAATAAATCGTACTGTGTGTCCTTCAAGATAACTGGAGTCAATAACAAAGTTAAGCGACGGACGTATTGATATAAAATCGGAAGTATAGTAATCACCCATTGTTTTTGGGATCGGAAGGGAAAGTAATTAAAAATAGCACGGAAATTGAGATAAGAACTTTTTGAAATTTAATTGAACCAAAAAGCCGCATATAAAATTTTATATTAAAATTGAGTAATTGTTGTCGTGAATGTTATGTACATTCTATGAATCATACTTTAGAAAATTATATTGTAGTTTGTAAAATTTGAATGCACGTACTAAAAGCTTAGAAACGGCAGGAACTCAATTTTTTTTATTCAAAAAATATATATCATAAATGATTCCTTAATTTAATAATCACTTGTTTATAATTAAAATTAAACAACATTAATTACCAGAATTTTTTTCTTTTTCTAATTTTACACTATTTTATTTCATCTCTCTAATCGTAAACACTAGCACAGTTAAACTCATTAGTTGACGAAAAATCGATACTCACCTCGAACTTTTTTCGGTTTAGGAAATGTTATTTCAACTTTTCCCGAAACTACTTTTCCACTAAAGTACACTCCTTGATCGTTACCATAAAATTTAATATTTATATTTGGCGGCATTTTTTTATAAATTGTTTTTTTAATTTTCTGTTTTCTCACTTATTTTTCGCAATCAATTTCAATTTATTATTTAATAAGTCAAGCAAAACAAAACGTCTTTATTCGTTAACGAAATAGTAAGCACTTGCCCGAAACTGTTAACGTTTACCTATAAAGTAAGTGAAATGTTTATTTTAAGTATTTCTGATATCAAAAAAACTGCGTTATCTACTGATAGTAAACATTAACGTATGGGTGTATTATGAATGAAATAGACTGCAGTGCAACTATGAACAGTTGAGCTTGATGTTATTATAATGATGTCATTGTTTATGGTTCCAATAGAGCAAGAGCACTGAAACAAAAAAATAAAAACGAAAAGTAAGAAGGGCGTGTAGTAGCAAATTGCGCTAGAAATACCAGGCCGTAAGGCTGAAAACGATGACGTAGAATAGAAGGTTTTTCTGAAGTAAGCCCCAGGTGTCCGAGCTCACCCAAGTATGAGATTTGTCAGAAATGTACCCGTAAAATCTGGGGTTACTCAGGGTTCTATCATTGTGCCAAAACTTTTTAATTTCTTCCACCATTCATCTCACGTGCTCGTGAGGGAGAACTTCAAACGATGTCCTCGCCAAGCTTTTACGCAAACAATACCATACTGTTTACTTACTTACTTACGATGGCGCTACAGCCCAAATCGGGCTTTGGCCTCCTGAATGCTTTGCCTCCATCCATCTTGGTTCAGTGACCGCATCCTCCAGTTTGAAAATCTTAGCAGTGATTTGCTGTCTGCGTCAATCGAATCCTCCCAGCGCTTTCGTGGTTTTCCGACCGGTCTTTGTCCGTTGAATTTCCCTTTTAGTGTGCGTTTGGGAATTCTTCCGTCATCCATCCGCTCCACATGACCAGCCCATTGTAACTTTTTAAATTTTATGAGGGTTAACACTTCTGGATTGTCGAATAGTGCATACAATTCTCTATTGTATCGTATTCTCCAGATCGAGTCTTCCCTCACAGGTCCAAGGATTCTTCTAAGGACCTTTCTTTCAAAGGCGTTAAGTAGTTTTTTGGACGCCTGAGTTAATGTCCACGTTTCGCTGCCATAGCATAGCACAGGTCGTATAATCGTTTTATATAACTTAAGTTTTGTTTTCCTGTGTACGTTTTTGTTTTTAATTATTGGAAGTACCGAATAATACGTCTTGTTTGCCATAATTATTCTTCTTTTAATTTCGATGGGTTCGCTTCCATCCTTCGATAGGTTCGCCCCTAGGTATATAAAGTTGTCTACGTTTTCTAGGTTATAGTCTCCTACTGTGATATTTTGTCTGATTGGCGTCTTTTTCCTAGTTTGAGTCATAATTTTTGTTTTATTTTCATTAATACGTAGTCCAACTTCCCTTGCTACCGAGTCAAGGTTTACAAATACTTCCTTAGCACTCTCCAGAGATCTTGCAAGGATATCTATGTCGTTGGCATATGCTACGAGTTGTGTGGATTTGAAGCATAGTGTTCCCTTGGTGTCAACGGGAAGTTTCCGAACAACATATTCGAGTGTTAAGTTGAAAAGCATTGGTGCCAGGCCGTCACCTTGTTTAAGGCCGTTGTCTGTTTTAAAACTGGAAGTCTAATCATTTTCTACTCTGACTTGTGACAAAGACTCAGTCATTGTCATTCTTGTCAGTCGGACCAGTTTCGGTGGGACTCCAAACTCCAACATGATTTTATACAGTACGCGCCTGTCGATACTGTCGTATGCTTGTTTGAAGTCAACAAATATCTGGTGCACATCAATATTATACTCCCAGCACTTTTCCAGCACCTGTTTAACTGAGAATATCTGGTCCATGGTCGAGCGTCCAGCTCTAAATCCGCATTGGTATTCACCAATTACTTTGTCAGCATAGGGCTTAATTCTCTTTTCTAGAATTTTCGTCAAGATCTTATAAGACGTACACAACAGAGATATTCCTCGGTAGTTTTCGCAGCAGAGTTTGTCACCTTTTTTACAAATTGGACATATGATGCTCTTGCGCCAATCTTCAGAAAGTATTTCCTGCGTCCATATATCCGTGACTAATTTATGTAGAAGATGCGCTATGTAGGTGTCGCCGGCTTTCAGAAGTTCAGCTGGGATTTGATCAGTGCCCGGCGCTTTGTTGTTTGGGTGGTTCCTTAGGGCTGTTTTTACTTCTTCGCGTGTGGGAGGACTCAAAGAGGATCCTTCATCAGCTGTTACATCAGTTATACCTGCTATTGTATCTGCTGCTGCTGTTCGTGTAGGTGATGGGCTCGGGCTAAGAAGGTGTTCAAAATATTGTGCCCATCTTAGTTTTATATCTTCCGCGTTACTATAATGTTCCCTTCTGCATCCTTGCAGAGGGTCGTTTTCGGTTTGTATCCTTCTTTCATCCTTTTAACAAGGGAATACGCGGCTCTTGTGTTGTGTAATCTAAATTGTTCGTCCATGTTTTTAATTTCGTCATTATTGTACTTCCGTTTTTTTCGTCTGCATATTTTGTTTGCAAATCGTCTAAGATCCTTATATTTGTCCTGTTTGGCTCGTGTCGGCCGTTCCGTTAATATTTTGTAAGCTTGATTTTTTCGTTCTAAGGCATCTTTGCATTCGTTGTCGAACCAATCATTTCTTTTGCGCCGGGGTTGTTGTCCTATCACCTCCTTTGAGACATACCATACTGTTTGCCAGTGCGAAAATGTCAGATAATACTTAAGAATTGGTAAAAATACATCTCGAAGCAGCCAAGGAGCTTTATAAGATCTGGCAAATTGAAGTTAACATCGACGAATCCGAACTTATTTACTTTAGGAAGGCTAGCGGTAAAGAACCCAGAAATGCTGTTAAACAGAGCAAGGAGATCAAATTTTCAGCAGAGACATTCCTCTGAAAGATGCTACTAATTACCTAGGGATAAAACTTCACAATACAGACTGAAATAGAACCCACATACTATAGATGCTGTACAAAAAGCACGAATATCCACAAACCTTTTAAGACCTCTCTTGAGCCTTGGAAAGACCGACGAAACTACTCATATACAAAACCCTGATTAGACCGACAATTCCACACGGATTTTTAACCTTTTATCTCTCCCACTGTATCTGAATAACTGCAAATATTTGAAAGGGGGTTTGTATTTCTAAATATCGTCGACCTAACAAGAAATTTTGTAGAATTCCGTCTACAGATGTATTCAATTTTACTTTATTATTCTAATAATAAAGTATAGTAATCGACACAGAAAAGAAAATAATTTGTTACCCTGAAATTTTGTTTTTTTCGCGTTTCAGGAATAAATTAGCATAAAAATACAAACAAAAATCCGTCGCGGTACGCCGTCCGCGGTACATATGGACTCATATCTCCGCGACCGTTAAATGTAGAATGTTCGTTCTTGGGTTGATTGTTAATTAAGTAAGTGAGCTCCATTATATAAATATTGGGGAGAGTCAGGTGGAAGGGGAAGGTGGTGGGAGGGAAAGAGTAAAAAAATACACTTGCTAATATCTCCACTACGAATGCAGATAGGAAGCTAGAAATCAGCATAGGTATAGAGAGGGTTGTGGGACAAACTCTAAAAATAATTAAATTTTGTTATCCATTGGCGTCCAGAAAGAGGGGGGGGGGGGGGCTAAAAACAAATTTTCGACCAATTTTTTTTTTCAAATGATTATATCTTTGAACTTACTTACCATAAAAAATTCACATTTTGGAACCATTAAGGTAGCATGTAGAATCCGCTTATAGGAAGGTTATTTATTGTAAGGGAGAGTGCCCCCCTCCCCACACCCCCCAAAGAAAAATACTTAAATATTAATATCTCAACTATCTCTTAAGCTATGTAATTGAAACTGAATATAAATTAAGCTATACTAGCAACATACGAGAAAAATATAATATTTGTACATAAAATTAGTGGGGGGAAATGGGGAGCATTTCAAAAAAGGTGCACTTTACAAAATTACAAACAGTTATATCTCAAAACTGAGTACAGATATCAAATTAAAATTTTGTCACATTGTAGAATTACATACATAGTTTTTAATTTTGATAAAAATTTTTAGATGGGCGGTGAAACGAAAGGAAAGTGGTAAGCAAAATTGTCGGAATTTTTAGTGATTTTTTCAAGGCTCTGGTTAAAGGATACAATGTTTAAAGTTTGCATGTCGATACATTTATTTGATATACCTAGAAAACAAATAATGATTTGTTCACCTGGAATGAATGAAAAAGACACTAAAACTGAAAATTTTTGAATAAAATTTTAAGGTAGAAACTTGAAAATTTGCGAAATATATTTGAAAAAAATCCCTAAATGCAATTGCTCGAATACCTTCTGGACTTTTACCCACTCCCATACAAAACTATTTTTTCAACCATTTTTAAGAAATCAATCACACCCAACTAGCTTTTAAAAATAGTTGAAACGAAATTGCATCAAGAACTTTGAGATCACGCCTGCCCTTTTACCCCTCCCATACAAAAGTTTGATTTCGACTAATTCCAATAAATCAACTAATAACTAACAAATTAAACGAACTTGAAATTTTGTACGAGCAACTTAGAACAAGTCCTGGCAACAGCTCAAGGCCGATGCTCAGAATCGCGCCTTACCATTTTGTTGCTACAGTTCCTTTTACCTATCGTAAAAATATCTCATTGTCTTATCCCTCGTACACTAGTGAGTTGCGTGCAATTCGCAATTTTCGCAATGCTGCCTGGAATAGGTTTACTAGGACGAAGAACGACACTGATTTTCGTTTGTATGAAGAATATTATGACTTATTTAAAGATTTATCTTCTCGCTTGTATTCTGAATATTTGCTTAAAGTGCAGTCGGATATTATTAGAGATCCCTTGAAGTTTTGGAAATTTGTTAATTGTAAGCGTAAGTCTGATGGTTATCCAGCTTCTTTTGAATTCCTTGGTAGTAATAGTAATGATCAATTTACTGTTTGTAATTTTTTTGCCACATTCTTCAGTGGGTCTTTTAGTGGTAGTGACTTTATCCCTGACATATCATACTTTGATGGAATTAGAAATACTGCTTCATCCACTTTGTCTACTATACCTATTTCTTATGAAGATGTAGTTAATCACATCTCTCACCTTAAGGATGTTTCGTCACCTGGCCCTGACGGAGTTCCAGCAGTTGTCCTTAAACACTGCTGTCTCTCTATCGCTGAACCACTCTCTCTACTATTCCAGAGATCTCTTAAGACTGGGATTTTCCCTGCTATGTGGAAGGCATCCTTTATCATACCGACCCACAAAAATGGAGCTAAATCGGCCATTGTAAACTATCGACCAATAGCTAAACTGTCAGCTATTCCTAAACTTTTTGAGTCTATAGTGTATGAGAGCATGTCATTTCACTGTAAATCCTTAATTTCGAGTAAACAACATGGTTTTGTCAGGATTAGATCCACTGTCACTAACCTGATGGAGCTTACAAATAAATCCATTTTAGCTATTGAAGAGGGGAAGCAAGTTGATTGTATATATACTGATTTGAGTAAGGCTTTTGATAAATTACCTCACTCCATTATATTGTTGAAATTGGATTTGTTGGGTTTTCCTACTTGGTTTATCAATTGGATTAAATCATATCTAAGTGATAGAACTTACCAAGTTCTTTTTCGGGGTTATACTTCTAAGCCATTTGTTGCGCATTCTGGTGTTCCTCAAGGAAGTCATTTGGGGCTACTTCTTTTCATCCTAGCCATTAATAATGTTGCATCTGTTTTTAAATATTCGGAAGTTCTTATTTATGCTGATGACATTAAAATCTTTAAATCTCTCAAATCCAACTCTGACAATTTTCTTCATGAGGATTTGATTAATTTTAGTAATTGGTGTCGCCATAATGGTCTTAGACTGAATTTGGATAAATGTCATGTTATGTCATTTACTAGAAAAATCTCTCCGTTTGTGATAATTTATAGTCTTAATGGCTGTATTTTGGATCGAGTCAGCTCCATTATTGACCTAGGTGTTACATTTGACCAAAAAATTGATTTTGGTTTGCATATTAATAAGATCGCACAGAAAGGTAATTCTATGTTGGGTTTTACTACTCGCTTATCCAAGGAATTTAACAATTCGCTTGTTAGACTTAGTCTCTATAACACCTTCGTTAGATCTCACCTTGAATATGCTTCTCAAGTTTGGTCTCCTTATTATAATGAGCACATTGGCAGAATCGAGTCGATTCAGCGTAAATTTGTAAGAACAGCCTTATGTCACCTTAATTGGAATGACAGAGTTCGTCTTCCTCCTTATACTGATCGACTTCAGCTACTAAATATGTCATCGCTTTCGAAACGACGAGAAGTAGCTGATGTAATTTTTGCTCATAACCTTCTTACAGGGTTAGTTGATTCCTCCACCCTTTTGGGTTTGATGTGCTTTGATACTGGTAAATTTTTGCTAAGGTGCCCTAGATTGCTGCGGATTGGAGTTCACCGGACAAACTATGGTATGAATTAACCGATTTCGCGTCTCGCGAGAGAAGTTAATAAGAATGCTGATGTATTCGACTTCTCTATTGATAAGCAGTGCTTAAGACGTAGACTTAACGCTAGTTGACACCGATGTATGTGAATTTTTTGTCAATTTCTTGTTTTTATTTTCTGTACTTGGTGTGGGATGTTAATGTTTGTTTCGTCCCTTCACTAAATTTTGAGCCAGAGGTTAAATCGATTTTCAATTTTTTAAATTTGGAATCGATTTATGGCAATTCCTTGCATTAAGGAATCCTGATAGTGATATAATAAGGGTTACGGAGATATGGGTCTTTGAATGTCGTTGGAGCGAACACTTACGGCGGACTGCGTGTAGCTTACGGTTAAACGATTTTTTTTGCATTTTAAGCTAATTTAGTCGTGAAACGCATTTTAGGAATATTTTCGCCAGAAGTGATCTCCAACGATGAAATTTGGAGTAAAACTGGACAGGCTAAAATAGGTATTAAGATTCAAAGGCGGAAGTGCCGGTGGATTGGTCACACTCTGCGGAAATTAGAGCGAAACATCGCCAAACATGTTCTGGATTATAGTTCTCAAGAAAGACGTCGGGTTGGTCGACCATATAGCCCATGGAAGCGAGCAGTTGAGCAGGAGGACAAAAGAATAAACAAGTCCTTGCAACAGCTTAGCCGATGCTCAGGATAGCGCCTAGTGGAAGAGATTTGTTTCCGTCCTATTCCCCTATAAGGGGTCTTAACAGGAATTTGATTGTTAGATTGAGTCATGAAACGCAAAAAAACAATATTTGTTTTTTCTGTGTCGATCATAGTACTTTATTATTAGAATAATAAAATAAAATTCATTCTAAAAAAGGTGAATATTTTTAGAGAATTTTTTTTGGAACTGGTTTAATTCCAACTCTTTTGTAAGCACTTTTATAAAAATACTTTCAAAATACTTAAAAATTATATATTTTGTGAGGAAGTGTTAATTTTTTCAAAGTTCAAAATTTCAAAGTTTTTATTGGTAATATTACATTTTGAAAATGCTATTTTTTTATTGAAAAGCTTGATTTTAGTTTTGAATTCTTTACATATACATAATATTTTGTTTGGTCCTGTTTCTTTACTTCTATAAAGATTGATTTGGTGTGAGCCGAAAAAAGCAATAAAATTTATGCAATCAATCAGATTTTATGAAAATTTAAAGGTACATCGAATTTTTAAAGTCAATTTTTTTTCCAGTCAACTCCTGCTCATCTAACTAATCGGATGACTCTTTCAGCTTTCTTTCAGCCAATTTATCGCAACTACAGCTATTTTGAGCTATTCGCATAATTATTGGATTCGAAATTACCTCATCTTCAACGAAAACGCCTTTTCGGTATGCACGGTCTGGTTACAGCAATTCTGACCGTAGAAAGCACACTGTTAAGTAATTGATAACAGCCCTGCCCTAAAATTTTCATTCACTTAGTCTCCCCTTTCCTTTCTAACCGGCATATTGAGTTCCCACACATCCTCAGCTTGACCCAAGAATAATAAATTGCGCACAACTTACCGCCAGATATTTCTAAAATTTATAAAATACGGTTGCTAGTAATTTAATTGCTTAATAGTTTCGTTAATTTTCCTTTTTGCCTATCCTAAAATTTAATTCTGAAAATCTTTTGAAATGCATATAGCATAAACCTTACACCGATTCTGTAAATTGATACTTGAAAGTAATAAAATCGTGCCACCATAGTTGGCAGTTATGTACCTATATTTTTCTTTAACCTCTAAGGGACTAATGCAATCCAACAATCATCGCCAATTATTTCTTTTTAGCTACGATTTGTCGCATTGGCGAAAACAAAGTTATATATATATAATATCTATAGTATGGGAAATCTGCCAGACAGTGCGTGGGAATATTTGTGTCTACGCCAAACCAGAAACATGGCAATAAACAAATAATTGTCTGGGTCACAAGGGTTTTTTGGGGTTGCTGGATGATTATTATTATTATTACAAAGGATGTTGAACCTCTGCACTTTGCAGCTTAGTCGTCAGTTGGTTTTTTCAAGGACTTAATTTCTATGTACATTTAAACACCCCCATTAATCCTAAATCAATTTGCATTTTATGTCTGTCTCGCATCAGCATAGTGTCTGGCAGTAAATTAACACCACATCATACTGGCGCCAGAGGATAATGAATTCTGAAAATGTGTCCTGTGCTGTGAATTGTTCGTCGAGCAACAGCATCGGGGTAGAGACGACCAAAAAACAACAACCAACAAGGCCTCCTCCTTAAATATCAATTCGCCTGAAAAATATCCTGTTTGTCGATTGTCTAATTACACGATAGTGTTAACCGTATAATGGGTGGTAAAAATCAAACAATGTAAAGGTCATGCGAAAAAACTGGGTCACGTGATGTCACAGGACATAATTCTGCGACGCTTCTCACCCACTTGTCACTGCGAAAGAAAGAGACTTTGTAACAAAATTGTCTACAGTAAATTACCAATCGACTTAAATTTATTGATAAAACTGTGCACAAAAAAATATCAACAGTGAGAGCTTTCCAGCATCAGAAGGATTCAAGGCGCCAGGAAAATAATGAAAACGAAAGCTCATTCCTTGAACGGATCAAGCCCCAAAAGACACTTACGTTCGCACAGTGAATTTATTCGTTCTGTAGCGGCGCTTCGACTTTCAATTTTACTTACTACAAATATTTCTATGAACATTGAAATTCGCAATTGAACACGTGGTCATAATAATTATTGTTATTCTGTGAGTGTTGGTGAAAAAACAAACAATTTAGTTGAAAATATCGAAAATTAAGGTCTTGTTGGGCAAAGTCCTTATCTCTGTTATTTAAATGCTACCAAAATGCCTTATGCAACTAAATATCAAGTGATTTTTCAAAATAATCACAACGGATTTTACTATAGTGGTGATTTGATGATTGGAACCGCTGTTGTTGAAACGTGCGTTGGAAAAGTTATTCGAGGTGAATATTAAAGTATTTGGGTGTTTATGAAATAAATAATGAAATTATTTGTTTCCAAATCGATGTTAAGTTTTCCATAAATAGGGAATAATAGATGAAGTGCGAGTAGCACAAGTGCGAGTATAGCCTAGTGGATAGTGTGTTGGTCTACAATGCGAAGGTCGTGAGTCCTATTTCGGGGCCTGCTCAATCTCCAGAAAAGTAATAAATTGAGGATTACGCAAAGGGCCAACAACCCTTGCACAGAAAAATTTAGGTCATGAGGACAAACCCCAATTTTGACTGTTGTGCTATTGAGGAAAAAGAAACATGAACAACATGTAATAAGTGATTACTAGTGGCGTGGCGTGACTAGCTAAAAATTCAGAAGGGAAGCAATTATTTTTTAATTATATTGGCTTATTATGCTTCAGCAATATACTATTATAAATATTACTAAAACCTCTCTCGTCAAAACTTTCGAGAAAATTGAACAAATTTGGCTGAATTTATGGCACTTGTATGGTAAGTGGAAGAGAAAGTGGGAGGCTTTGGATGATTTTAAAGCTGTTTATCAACATCCTTAACACATTGCATTGTTACTTATATATTCGAAGGAGAAATACGTTTCTTGAATTTTCAATACAAAAATTTGTATGAGAGGTGGTAGAAGGAGTAAAGCGAAGTCCATATTTTTTTTAGCATTTATTGCAATTATTAAGGGACAAATTTTGGCAAAGTTTGAAGTTCTTAATTTCCCTAATTTTAATGAAAATCGATTAAATGCATTTGCCAAAAATTGTGCATTTGTATGGGAGGGGGTAGAAAGAGTGAGGTGAACTTGACAGCTTTCACAAAATCGGTTGCATTGTAATATCATTAATTATGACAAAAATTAGTTCTTTCAGCTTTACTAGTTGCAATGAAAACCGAATAAATGCATTTTTAAAAACTGTGAATTTATATGGGAGGTGGTAGAAGGAGTAAAGAGATCAGATCAATATTTCTTGAAGTCAATGATATCCACATCGTTATACTATGACCTAATTTTCAAGTCAATAGCTGAAATGGTTTCTGAGAAAAATCAATTTATTTAAATTTCGAAATTCCATGAAATTTGTATGGGAGGGGGTAGAAGGAGTGGGGGATTTGGCCCGTTCACGTACTAAAAATGATATATATAAAATTTCAGCAAGATAGGTGAAAGCTTTAGTAGAAGACGAAAATAATGCGCGATTTCTTTTAAAGAAATTTTCATATTCGTGCTGATTTCAGTTTAGCTTTTCTAAATTGAATAAAGGGTAGAACGTATGGGAAGCTTTGCTTCCCATGCATCAATGAACGCTACGCTACTGGTGATTACTAGACTTGTTTAACTTATATTCTCGAAGAATTTTTAAATTGTAGAAGAAGTGGTTTGGTGAAAGTTTTCACAATGCATTTCGAATTGAAAGAAAATATTTCCGGATTTTACACTGTCTGCTCTATTTTTTATGACGTTCCTCTCTCTGCTGAGATTGATAAGGGTCTCAGCAGAGTTCAAAACGTCACAAATAATAAAGGAAACAGTGTGAAATCCGGAAATCTTTCATTCCCTTCTAGATGAAATTTTAGATTACATTATGTTTGCTCTTAGGCTTATGAAGCTCGCACAGAGTGGCCAAGGGAACACAAATATTTGTTGTCGCTTAAAAACCCCCGAGTGACCACCCGTCTGTCTAAGGAATAACCCACGAACGCCTTGAGTTTTGGAATTGGAATTATTTTATGTCATATTTAGCAAAAATGAAACTATAAGTTCGTGTACGGTTTACATCCTTTAAATCCTTCTTAACAATCCCTCCCCCTCCTTCTCACACCTCCTAGACAAACGTTTCAAAATAGCAAGAAATTAATTTTTCTCCGAAATTAAGCTCTCGACTTCAAAGTCTGACGAAAATTTAATGATGTGAATCCCATTACGATAAATAAAATCTATTTCGATCAATCCTTCTACTCCCTCCCATACAAATGCACAATTTTGAAAACTGCGTTATATCGATTTTAATTGACTAAAAAAAATTTCAATATTTCTATGTAAAAGTCATTAACGTCGAAAAATTATGTTCTGATCCCCTTAATCCTTCTAGCCCCTCCCAATCAACAATTTTTTGCATTTAACAATTTTGTTAAATGCATTATACCGATTTTTGTTGCAACTAAAAAAAGGCAAATAGTTGAAATTTTGTTAGAATTCGATTTTTAATGATTGCAATAAATGTTGCAAGAATTATCGCGCTACTCCTTCTGCTCCGTTCCATACAAATTTCTAATCTGATCGATTATTCATAAATATAATGTACGAGGAAAACCGAAATGCATTATTAGCGATAGGTTTTCAACACCAGATTTTACTTAAATATTCACTTTAAATCGTAATTTTGGATGTTGAAATGACTGCAATTGCAGCACACCTGGAGTTCATTTTCGTCTTCTTTTTCCTTTGATGGCATCCTTTAATTTCTGTAGCAGGTTGGCATAGGATGTGATATTTTGTCCTTTTACTTTTATCCCCCTCTGAACCCAAAAAATAGTGGCCATGATTTGTGGCGTTTTCTTTACTTGGTAAGGAGCTTTATAACAGCACGAAACTCAATTTTGTATATAGTTAGCGTTTTCTTCCCGATTGGCTTGTTGATTTGGCGATAACTACAATGTTAGTGATTCGATTTAACAGAAACTTATGTCTGTATTGAGTGTTACCTACAGGTAAAAATATTTCCCCCCTTTCTTGTCAATCCCCTTCATTCCGCGAAATTTTTTTACCTCCCTTCGTATCAGGCCGAATCTCTCCGACTTTTGGAGGAATATTTTAAACATTGGAATCTATGGAGGAATCTGTGCTTTTGCTGATCAATGAAAGATTCTTCATTCTATTGACATTTTGCGTTTCATATTTTTGAAAAAAATTAATTTTTCTTTCTTCCTTCTTCTAAAATTCATGTTTTGTTAAATCGCCAAGAACTTATAAGAAACTCACCTTGAAAAATATCGAGTTCCTCAATTCAACGTTTTTCTAGATTTTTCGAAGACACTTCCTTGAAACCTCTGTAGCGCTAGGATGCACTTAAACCACCAGGAACTTATGAAAAACTCACCTCAAGAAAATATCGAATTCCATAACTTGACGTTTTTTAAGATTTTTCGAAGCCACTTCCTGCAGTGGTTTCACTGCAGCGGCAACATTTTGGGGGTTAAGAATAAATAATTATTATACTCTAGATGAAATCTGAGAGTATTATAAGTTTGCTCTAAGGTTTGTAACGCTAAGAAATAAGGCTTGGAGAAAAAAATTAGTGATACAGAAGTTAATGTTATCACTCAAAAATCTCAAAACCGGATGTCCGTCTGTCCGTCTGTCCGTCTGTCCGTCTGTCCGTCCGTCTTTCCGTCCGTCCGTCCGTCCGTCTGTCCGTCCGTCCGTCTGTCCGTCCGTCCGTCTGTTCGCTCTCTAGCTTGAGAACGCGTTGAGCTAGAAAGCTCAAATTTCGTACAAGTCGTTTTTGACAAAAAAGTAAGGTCAAGTTCGTGAACGGGCCAAATCGCTCCACCTCTTCTACCCCCTCCCATACAAAATGACACAAATGCGCAATTTGACAATAAACGGATTTGCTCGAAAAGTATAAAAGCTATTGGCCTGAAATTTGGAATATATTATTTTTATGATAATATCAATCTACGGTATAAAAATTATGCGTGTCCTCCCCCTCCTTCTACCACCTCCCATACAAACTGTACATGTCATGAATTACCCTAAGCAAATTTACTCAGTGCGTATAAAGTTTAGCGAGCTGTAATTGTGCACTAAATATTTATTTAAAATTGTTAGTAAGGCTTAAAAAAAAATTAGACAATTAGCTTCTCCCCTTCTACCCCCTCCCATAAAAAATGACACAATTTCGCAATTCGACTATAAATGAATTTGCTCGAAAAGTAGAAAAGCTATTAGTCTGAATTTCGGGATATATTATTTTCATAATGATTTCAATATACAGTATAAAAATTATTTGCGTCCTCCCTCTTCTTCCAACCCCTTCCATACAAACTACACTTTTTCATGAAATGCTCTAAGCCGATTGTCTCAGAACATATAACATTTATCGAGCACACATTTTGTAATAAATACTTATTTAGCATTATCATTAAGACAAGAAAAAATTATTTGATTAGCTTTACTGCTTCTACCCCCACCCATACAATATGACACAGTTTCACAACTTCACAAAAAAAATATTTTCTTGAAAAGTATGAATGTTACTGGTCTAAAATTTAAGAGATGTCAATTTTATGATATTCTTAGTTATTTCTGAAAAAATCACTAAAATCCCCTCACTCTTTCTAGCACCTCCCATACAAACTGCATATTTTCACTAAATCTAACACACTAATTTTCTCAGCTCCTATTGAATTTTTGGAGTACGCACTTTGTATAAAATATTTTTATAGCTACTTTAGCATGATGGGGAAAAAATTAGTTCAATGCTATCACTTCTAACACTCCCCATACAAAATTTCTTGAGATCACAAAAAACTCTATTTCATCTAGAGTATCGTAAGATTGCGCTTTACGCGCAATCGTAGCCCTGTTATGTTTTTTGTGTACACTTTAATAAATGTACGAGGGTCGTTTGATAAGTCCCTGGCCCAAGTAAGAAAAAAGCATTTTTTCCGGAAAATTTTTTTGTATTTTTCAACATAATCTCCCTGGAGGTTAATACATTTGGTCCAACGTTTCTCAAGTCCTTTCATACCGTTCAAAAAGAAATTTTTGTCACAGTCTGCAAAAAATTGGGAAACGGCGTCTTTCACCTCTTGGTTCGATGAAAATTTTTGTCCACCGAGGTGAGTTTTCAATTTGGGGAACAAAAAAAAGTCACATGGGGCCAAGTCGGGCGAATAAGGTGGGTGGTCAACGATCTCATACCGCAATTCGTGTAATTTGGACATGGAAACCGCGAAAAAATCTTATGACCGCTCGGTACTGGACGTGCTCCATCGTTGACGATTCGCGTGACACGTCAACTTAGAATGGCTGCCAAAAACAAACTGTTACCTACAGAAACCTGAAAAAATTCATGAGACCGTTCGAAAGTGCCATCTACCTAGCGACAGCAAAAACTTTTTCGTGAAACCACGTTTTGTCATTTGGGCCAGGGATTTATCAAACGACCCTCGTATAACAAGCTGTTTGTAGTGTTATATTTATTCATAAATTTAAGAATTAGTAATCTATATTTATTTGTAAATATCGAAGTAGGCTAGGGGCTGCAAAATTTCAAGTAAAAATAAAACTAGTGAGATTTTCAAAAAAATAACTACACATTTTATTTAATCGGCTTTTAACAATCACTTTACACTATCTGCTCACACTATATCGCCCTAATATTCGCGCTGTGGATCACACATCTTCAAATTATTATCACTAATTTATTATGTTACATTTATTCATGAACTCCTTGAATACAACGGTAACACACCAAACTTTATCACGAAATTTAGACAAGAGGTAACAGTTTGCGCCATCGTAAGATTCTATGAGGACGTAAAAAACAATCCAGAAAGCACAAAGTCCCACAAGACCATGAGGAATAGTCTTCGACAAGAGCTGGGCCTCCTGAAACGTACAGACGACACTTTCACAGAGGACACAAGAACAACTCTAGAACCTCTAGATCAAACGCACTTCCCTAACTCACAGGGATGCAATAGCTACCTATCTAATGTCATCCGAACTCCAAAAGGGAGGCGAGGAAAATTGTATCTAAAATCTTTAGACCTTTAAATTGGTTATTGGCAAGTTTGATTCCTTTAAATGATGTGATGACAAAATCAGCTAAACTCCTGGACGTGAGTGTGGAAACACTTATCTGCCCGATTCTGAAAATTTTTAGAGTCAGGTTTACATGAGAATACATTTCCTCAACATAGCATAACATAAGGCTAACATTATTTTTCCTCAAATGTCATTGACGAGCACATTTGGGAAGATATTTTTATAGATTTGGCAACCACGCAATTTTGATGTTCTGAGAAAAAGCCAGAAAAGTCCCCCAACATATAAAAAGCCATAAACAAAGTTCCAGCAACTTCCAGTATACTCCAAAATGTAGGCAATCTAGAATAGTCTAGACATACACACACCCAACGACACCTGTCTGGGAGATTTGGTATAAATATCCGCAACTTTCAGACAGCAGTCAGTCAGTTCAGCAACATCTGCGAGAGAACGTGAACCGGAACGCGATATCAGTGGTGCCGTATAGTAAGAATTAAATTAAAAGTGCGAATTAAAGTGAAACGTGCGAATAAATAAATTATCCTTTATTTTTAAGCGAATAGTGTTTTTCTTGAAATCCCGGCGAACCTCTAGCTCGCAACAATATTGTACTAGTTAGGCCACTTTTCTAGACTCCAGCATGCCTACCAACAATATAGATTCTCTGAAACGCACTAATCAATCTCACTCACTGCGCTAGCCGGTATGATGTAAATTTAAAGAAATTGCACTCTATGCGATTTTGTGTTATTGGCAACACGTTTCATGTCATTCTGAACGCTTTCGCGGAGCGAGGCTTAGAACTAGCTTTCTGCGGATGTGTCATAGCCTTTCTTTTTCGAAGCACCAGAGGTTGCTACTATTTTGGTCACTGATGGTGGACAGACTACTGGTTGAACTAATCAGCAAGGGAATAGAAACACAAGAATATGCTGACGACCATATAATACAGTCCAGGAAGGGGTGGAGTCCGAACTGCGTTCAACAATTAAACAGCAAACACGGACTAATCATCATTACCCCAACAAGACGCCAGTGGTGTCGATCACACTAAGAACATATCTCGGGCTGTCTAAGTCACCTTCGCTTCCATGTATAACCACATCTTTCTCAATTGAAAGTAACCTTTTGATAGGACTATGGCCTAGAATCAATACCTAAAAAGAGTTATAGAATGAGGCTCTGGGATCCTCTAGATCTGATACAGCTTCACAGGCAAAACCTAGGAAATGAGGCCAATCATCAATCTATAGATGTACACAGCCATAGTAAGACCCGTTCTCAGTTAGAAAGTATATATATCAATCAAATCAAATTCTTGTTAAGACCCCCTATAGGGGCATAGGACAGAAACAACTCTCTTCCACAAGACGCGATCCCATGCATCGGCCTTAAGCTGTTGCCAGGAAAATATATATATAGGAAGATTAAATCTAAAAGAGGATCGAAGCGATTCTGATTGTTGAAAACAAAGAAAGAAGAAACGAGAAATTTTAAGTAACATACAAAGCTGCGTACTGTAGCAACTTTTTTTCCACCATCATTAAAACTCCTTGTACTACGTCACTCCACTAATAACAAGCCACGCCTTTCATTTCTGCAAAAAGAGAGAGAGAGTCATCTCATAGATTGATTTCGTGATCCTTCAATTAAAACTGAAAAAAAGCACAGAAACCAAATGAGACCACTTTTACCTTTTTACCTAAAAAAATTAATCACTTTAAGAAAATGTTATTTGGTTCGCTGGTTTTTCAATACTTCGTACCACGTGGATCATACCAACAAAAAGAAAAGGCGGGACCTGAATGGCTAAAAATAGACCGCTTTTATAGGAACTTTCGTAGGTAAAATGCAAGAAGAATGACTTATAAATAATAAAGAAAAGAGACTGAACTTTTCCTTGTTTTTTCTTCGAGCTGAGAGCAAATTTGCTGATTTCAGGGTATCTGAGAGTGGTCGGCGGCAGGTTGAGATTATTTTATTTATGTCTGAGTATTGCTTCAGTTGGCTTTATAGGGCTCTATAGGGATATTCGGTTACTGGTCTATATATTCTAAGGGTTACCACTTACCCAGAGATAGTATGGTGTAAACAAATGACACAAACATCATTCAGAGCTAATTTTGAAAAACTACAAGAACTGGTCTACGTATGGTTAACCGAAGCGATGCGAACAGCTCCAACAGCAGTTCTAGACACAATATTAAATCTATGTACCTCCGCTTCATGGCTTTATTAAAATGGAAGCCAGAACAGCTCCCTGTAGAGCATAAGTGGGCACTCACTTAAACTGGCGATTCATAGGCCTTCTTAAAGTAAGTACAGCTATAATAAAACAACCAACCAACGACCGATCTACCCACAACAACTTCTGATTTCCTAAAACCTTTCAGAACGCACGACAAGGACAGAATGGACTAAATAATATACATACATTCGAAAATGGAGCATTTATATGGGATGCAGATTACAGCGCGAATTTCAATTAATTTCCCGCCCGGATCATTTCCAGATAACTTTCCTTATAGCTGAGAGCTCATTTAGCAATATTTTGCTTTACTTTTTCAAGCTATGTTGTAGCTCATTCACTACTACTTGTGCCTCAAAATTTTTAGCTCTCATTATCTGTTAGTGGAATCAATATGGGGCTTAGTATTTTACCATTTTTCGCCCCTTTCATTTCGGCTTTTTAGGGATAGTGTCTTCTCCATACCAAACTCTCTCTCCACGCCCTGACTTGCAGGCGCATAACGCTGTACGGTGTGGAAGGAGCCCATTATCTGCTTTTGGTTACACTGGTTTCAACTTTTCGGCCTGTTGACGATGTTGCCCCTCTCAAACATGCCCCCGGTGCAACTACTCCACTTGCACCTTGGTAGTATCGTCCCTATACATATGGCTCAAAAACGATGAGATAGGAGCGAGAATATGTGGAATATTAGGCACACTATAAAGAGAATCTCAACTCTCTCCGATAGTCAAGCTGCACTCCTGGCCCCCTCGTCGTACATAATCAATTCGAAACTGGTATGGGAATATATTCAAGCCTTGAAACCAGTACACAAAGTAACCAGATCCCACTCCGATGGATGTCTGGCTGATGCACTGCGATATTCCCTTTAGTAGCACGAAGCTGGCGATCAGCTCCTGGTCGAAACAAGAAATTCACATCGAATTCGTATAAAGTTAGAATTATTTATGTGCAATGCTTGTTTTTTCATGTAATTCTCCCTTACAATTAACGGATCGAAAATGAGTGAAAAATCATTTTGCACAAATCCTTGATTCGCCAAAACAGCAATAGAACCAAGGTACATTATGCCATTCTCGTCGTTAGCTAGATTTGCGTGTATTCCTTTATTACAAAAATAACACAACATTTTTATAAAACTATCGTTTTTTTTCAGGAACATATGTCACAATACTGGGAGTGGCTCGAATCAAATTCGATGAAAATGAATCGTGGATTGCACACGACAACTATAAAATCTTCTGTTCTACAATACCGGTTCTACAACGCGATGACGACAAATATTTCGTCCTTCCGCCTGGAACGTATAAGTATAAATTTGAATATCGCTTACCGGATAATATACCATCAAGCTTCTATGGAAAGTATGGCTTTGTAAATTACGTTGTGGCCATTACATTGGATGAAAATAAAAAGGAGTATAGTTTTAAGCAGCCGTTCCTTATTATGCGTGCTATCAATTACAGTCGGGGACAAGAATTGGTAAGATTTTGAAAAAGCTTAAGATGAAACTAATTTAAATTAGCGAAATACGTATTTTTCAGATCATACTGTTCAAATATTCTTGATACAAAATAGGCCTAAAGTGATAGTTAGTGTTTTATCTACAATTGGTAAAAAATTAGTGTTTGAATCCTTCATTTCTTGTCGACCCTGACGCTGAAATCGTTATTGCGGGTGACTTCATTGTTCATAACATTGCCTGCCTTAAGCATTCATATACTGCGGACCAGGAGAGGCGTTATACTGAGCTCTTAACCTCTTTTTTTCAGGAACATATGTCACAATGGGAGAATGTTTTCCCACAGCTGGTAGATGAGCATACTCATTTACCAGATATTGCATGGCATTTTTCCAAAGTTTTTGGTATTTTTCTCACCAGCCAGTCAGAGAAAGGTTCGGTCTCTGCCACATCCCTAAAGCCAATTGGAAATAATCATTTCTTCCACAATTTCTAGTTGCAGGACTTACACCGCTGACAATCAAGGCATCCTTAGAAATGTTTGGCAATTTCAAAAGAGCTAATTGGGGCCTAAATGGCTTGTTCAATGTATTTAATTGGAAGTTGGGCTTTGATTCCAATAACTGCGATAAACCTTGTAGACTTGTTACCAAGATCATCCTAAAAGGCATGAAGCTCGAAATATCTTCCAGTCATGAGGTAGTCAGGCTGCTGAAGGACTCATGGTTCAATAGAAATTGTCTAGACGCCATTCAGGGCTAGAAAAAAGCATTTGGAACCTATAAAAGCAATAAAACACCTGCCACTAGAGAAGTCTTCAATGCATCAAGAAATGCCTGCAAATCCATACTTAAGCGTGACAAATTTCAGCATAATCAAAAACTTTGACGGAAGATCCTTCAGTGCCCTAAGGGCTCGCGATCTTACTGCTCTACGGTCAACAGCAAATTCATTTCTTCTTCGAACACCTCTTGTATAGCGACCGTACCGTGATTGATCCGATTGAAAACTTATTAGCAGCATGTTTCGCTGGAAATCCACGGTTTTCACCTTCAAACCAATCGCCTCCCGCTCTAAATGTTTCTGAGTTCACATTGGTCCCACTACATTTTCTCACGAGACTTATTTCTAGGATCGTTTAAGAGCTCAACATCTATCAATCTGCTGGTCCGGACGGTATTTCACTCCGTTACCCTTAAAGAGTGCAATCCTTTTTATCTTTTCTACTCTTCTGGGTGCTTTCCATGCTTCCATGTGGAAAGTTGCGAATTTTCAGACAATACCCATTACCATTACTTCAGTGTTCTTGGAAGTAATGGAGACTGCGCTCAATCGCATTATCGTTCAATATCTCGAGGATAGCCAGCTAATCCATGATCGTCAATATGAGTTCCATTCTGGAACGACGAGAGATCTTCTGATCTACTTTCCAGAACTTTGGAACTCCGCCGAAGGTCAAGTTCTACTTGATATTGCAAAAGCTTCTGACAGAGTTTGGCATGAATGTCTCATACTTCAGCTTATGACGACCTATGGCAATGCTATTCTGGTTCAATGGATTAGAGTTTTCTCACTGAACGCACTATACGAGTAGTGCTAAAGGGCGTTACTTCTTCCTCCTTCATTAGACCACGTTTAGTGTATAACCCACATGTGTGGACTGGAGCACTCTCGCGTTGCTCGACCGTATTCAAAAATATGCATTCTGACTGATCTTAGTAGAAATCGCAGAAATGTCGGAGCACTCAGCATTTACTATTTACTACCATGGTAAATGCAGTGCAGAACTAAGCGCACTCATTACTCTACTTTATATGTTTCCCCAGGATACTCGTCAAGCTGAACACGCACACAAGTACACCGTCAAACTCTTGTCTTCTCGTACAATGATGTATTGGCAGTCATTCATTTCCTGAGCGTCAAGACTTTGGACCACATTACCACCGAAAGTTTTTCCCAATGAGTACAACTTCTGCTTCAAAAGCAATGTTCACCGTCACTTTCGTCTCACTCCACCCTGATTAACCCAACTTTTTCCAATTCTTATGCTGACATCGCTTTGCTTAGCATTATAGGGTAAGCCCCTGAATTATAGCCGGTACCATAAAAAATAAAATACAGAGATGCTTCAGAACTTTACCCAAACGTATATGGCAACCTATTAAACAACAAATTTGAATGCGGCAATTTGAAATCTATTGCTCTCTATTGAAAAGGAATTTTTTCTGTTTTATGAAAAGGATAAAATCAAATCAAATTCAGTGAAATTTATTTTATAAATTATTTCGACCATCGATATCATAATTTTTTTCCCATTTTATTACAGAAACCAATTGTAGCGCATCAATCGAAAGATGTATCACCGTGGTATTGTGTAGCCATTCAGCATTTACAAATAACCGTCAAATCGCCAACAATCGATTTCATTCCCGGCCAAATTATTTACGTTTTCATTAAACTCGATAACTATTCGTCACGAAAAATCCGACATATTGAATTCAGACTGACTAAAAATATCGAATATCGACGCAAACCACATCAAGCTTTACGAAAATATGAATTTATTGTGATCGGAAAGGAGATAATTTCGGGTGAAGATTTATCGGGAAAGTCCTATGTACAGGGAATTCAAGTGCCAATTACACAACCGACTACAGCTGAAGATACAAATTTTATTAATATTCGTTATAATATTTATGTAAATGTTGTTAAAATTGATTAAAGAGGAATTAATTTTTTTTTATGTTTAGGTTAATGTCAAAGTGCCAATGTATTATAAGGATGATATTGAATTTATAGTACCGGTTACAATTAGTTCATATAAAGGCGATACGAAAAGGGGTAGTAAGAAGTTAATTTATGGTTCACCAGCCCTTTGTACAAAACAACCACGATGTATAGGTAAGTTTATTTAATAGAAAAATTAGTCTTATTTTTACAAAACTTTTTTTCATTTTCTTATTTATTTTTCTCAATCAATATTTTATTTACTCATCAGGTCGAGATTTTGAACGGGACATGATAACATATTCAACATAATAAATTCTAAAACACAATAATAAGTTACATACTAAAATATACGATACTATCCCCTCCACTATGTGTCAGTATATTACCTACACTTTGAATTCCACACGAACAGACAAATTATATTAAGTAAGCCCCATTATAAAAATGAATTAATTTATTTTCAAAGAAAAATTTAGAAACTAAACAAATTTCTTTATGATTTTAAATGAATACGTACATAACTAATTTTGAAAGACATATTGTGTAAATTAAGTAAAAGAAATAAAACCTTCTGTTTGAATTGGTTTAATAAATGTTTTCACATTGTTAAGGCCTTTATCAAACTCTATGCATTTTGATAAAGATCTCAGCAGAAATCGAAACGTCACTACAAATAAATTACTGCATTATGAAATTCGGAAATCGTTCCTTCTTATTTTCGAATAAAATAAAATACTTGAAATACAGGAGATAAAAATTACCCGACTCTGTTTTCAAAATTAAAATTTTAATATACTTTTTTATTTATTCCAGATGACAGAAATCAACAACGAGATAGATTGAAAAGCACTTCATCCTCAAATCACTCTGATTTTTCAATAAAAAATATTTGTACAAATATTTTTCATTTTAATTGTAATATAATTTGCCTACACAAGACAAGAAGTACAGATAGTAGAGGACTATAATTTGGGTGGATGATATTTATTATTAAATGCGTTAATTCATTGTAATAGATAGGTGAATTATTTAAATGAATTTCGAAATATTTCTAAATTTAGTATTTACGACCGTCCGTTAACAGAGAAAAAATATACAGTTCAAATAAATATTCTTATATAATGTATACATCATTGTAACTTATGAATGTATAAAAAATAAATAAAATTGTTTATACGAAAATACTATTCCATTTGTCGTTGTTTATACTCTAGATGAAATCTGAGAGTATATTGTGTTTGCCTTACCGTTTTAAACGCTAAGAAATAATGCTCGCACAGAGCCGCCAACGGTACAGAAATATTTGTTGTCGCTCAAAAACTTCGATTCCGAGTTGCTTTCTGTCCGTCTGTCCGTCTGTCCGTCTGTCTACAGCAAACCTCTCGAACGTTTTGAGCTATCGTGCTGAAATTTGTTGTGTGTCATTTTTAGCAAAAAAGAAACTTTAAGTTCGTGAACGGGCCACATCCTCCCACTCCTTCTACCCCCTCCCATACAAATTTCACGAAATTCTGAAATTTTCAAAAATTGATTTTTCTTCGAAACTATTTAAGCTATCGATTAAAAATTCGAGTCAAAGTATTATGATATAAATGTCATTAATATGACGGAATATTGATCCGATCCCGTCACTCCTTCTACCCCCTCCCATAAAAATGCATAGTTTTGAAAAATGCAGTTTTTCGATTTTCATTGAAACTAGCAAAGTTATAAAAGCTAATTTTTGCCAGAATTAATTTTATCATAATTCCCAAAATTATCAACTTCACCTTACTCCTTCTACCCTCTCCCATACAAATTTCACAAAATTTTGAAATTTAAAATAAATTATTTTTCTTCGAAACTATTAAAGCTATCAACTTGATATTTTGCATAAAGTATACAAATAGAAATATCAATAACGGGAAAGAAATGTGTTTTGATCCGTACACTCCTTCTACCCCCTCCCATACAAATGTATAATTTTTGTTAAGTGCATTATACCGATTTTCATTAAAACTAGAACAAGTATAAACTTCAAATTTTGCCAGAATTTGTTTTTCAATAATTTTAATAAATGCTAAAAAAATTATCAGCTCCTCTTCACTCCTTCTACCCCCTCCCATACAAATATCTGTATTATAAATTCATGAAAAGCTTTTCTCCTTCGAATATATTAGAACTAGCGAATTTGAAATTGAATCAAAGCGTGGTGACAAGGATGATGATAAACAGTTTCAAAATCATCTTAAACGCTTCACTTCCATTGCCACCTCCCATACAAATGCCTCAATTTCAGGAAAACTATGTCCAATTGAAAATAATGTAAGCTACAAACCTTAAATTCAGCACGAAATATTTTGCATACCACATTAGGTGTCATATCCAAAAATTACAAACCTTCCCCCTCTACTTCTACCACCTCCCATACAAAAGTCACTATTAATTATTTAAAAGAATTCGAGGTCACATATTTTCCGGTACATTGAACTCTTTCTCATTTCATCTAGAGTATCATATGATTGGGCTTTACGCCCAATCATAATTCTTTTATGTTTTTTTCTCTACTTTGGATAGGCAGGGAGTGAATAGAATTAGTGTACGTATAAATTACTGATGAATAAATATAAATGACCAACGGATATAAAGGACCTTGATTTTGATCCCAACAGCTCACTTGATGAGGACGAGTCCATCCGAGATAATGAAGTGGAAACATTCAGGCAACGGGAAATGAAGACTCTACAAGGAAGAGAACAAGAAGAGTTGATCCGTCAACATGGAAAATCAACATCAAAACATAACAGGGCTACGATTGCGCATAAAGCGCAATCTTACGATACTCTAGATGATAAGAATGTTTTTTACAAAATGCTTACTCCAAAAATCGAATGGGGACTGAGAAAATTAGTGAGTTAGATTTAGTGAAACTGTGCAGTTTGTATGGGAGGTGGTAGAGAGAGTGGGGGGATTTTAGTGATTTTTTCAGAAATAACTAGGAATATTATAAAATTGACAACTCTTAAATTTCATATTAGTACCATTCATACTTTTTAAGAAAATCGATTTTTTGTGAAGTTGTGAAACTGTGTCATATTGTATGGGAGGGGGTAGAAGCAGTGAAGCTAATCAAATATTTTTTTCTGATCTTAGTGATAATACTAATTAACTATTTATTACAAAATATGAGCTCAATAAATATTATATGTTCTGAAAAAATCGTCTTAGAGCATTTCATGAAAAAGTGTAGTTTGTATGGGAGGGGGTGGAAGGAGAGGAAGGACGCAAATAAGTTTCCTACTGTAGATTGAAATCATTATGAAAGTAATATATCCTAAAACTCAGACTAATAGCTTTTATACTTTTCGAATAAATTAATTTATTGTTAAGTTGCGAATTTGCGTCATTTTGTATGGGAGGGGGTAGAAGGGGTGAAGCTAATCGTCTAACTTTTTTTCGCGTTACTAGCAATTTAAAATAAATATTTGGTGCACAATTTTAGCCCGCTAAATTTTATACGCACTGAGTAATTCATGACAAGTGCAGTTTGTATGGGAGGTGTTAGAAGGAGGGGAAGGACACGCATAATTTTTATACGGTAAATTGATATTATCGTAAAAGTAATATATTCCAAATTTCAGGCCAATAGCTTTTATACTTTTTGAGCAAATCCTTTAATTGTCAAATTGCGCAATTGTGTCATTTTGTATGGGAGGGGGTAGAAGGGGTGGAGCGATTTGGCCCGTTCACGAACTTGACCTTACTTTTTTGTCAAAAACGACGTGTAAAAAATTTTAACAATCTAGCTCAACGCGTTCTCAAGCGTTCTCAAGCGTTCTCAAGACGGACGGACAGACGGACGGACGGACAGACGGACAGACGGACAGACGGACAGACGGACATCCGGTTTTGAGACTTTTGAGTCATAACTTTAACGTCTGTATCATTCATCTTTTTCTCAAAGCCTTATTTCTTAGCGTTACAAACCTTAGAGCAAACTTATAATACTCTCAGATTTCATCTAGAGTATAAAAACGACTTAGACCAGTGGCCTGGCGTGACTTTATAGCTAGAGGAAGCAATTATTTGTTTTAAATATATTGGTTTATTACGCTTAAGCAATATATTATAAATATCACTGAAAGCTCTCTCGTCAGCTGCTTGAAAAAAATTTTAATGTTGAGGAATCACGAACGTGATATAAAAAAAAACCATTTACATTCACCCGTACTACCACACAGGAGCTTAAAGCGCTTGAATTAATAAATTAATGGACAATCCCTTCAATAGATGACATTTTATTTGCTAGGGTGGTATCAAATTCCTGTTAAGACCCCCTATAGGGGCATAGGATAGAAATAACTCTCTTCCAAAAGGCGCGATCTTGAGCGTCGACCTTGAGCTGTTGCTAGGGTGGTAACGGACCGAAATTCGAAGAAATATTTTAGTGACGTCATGCTTTGACAGACCCTTCAACCTTTTTTTTTATTAAATATAAGCTTTAAAAATGTTGAATAATTAATTAATTTAAGCCTTAGTTTAAGCTTCTAGTTTTTATTTTCTTAATAAAAAAAGTAAAGACGTCCAAATAAAGATGTCACCCAATCTGCCGAAGCTTAAAACAATTCGTTTCCACTCAAAGAACGACAAATATGGGCAATATTTTCAGATCTATCTCTTCACATTTTTCTTCATGATTATTTTTCGGCTAGTTCAGAAATTTCAATACTGGCCAGAGCTTGCAACTGAAAGCACTGGCTGGAAGCAATTGCTTTAACGCATCTCTCCTTTCTATAGAATTCGAACTTGCGCGAGCGAAAATTTTTCTCGTATTGGCCAGTGGTCTCGCTCTCTTGTGTATGCGACTAAAAGCAATAAGAGGAAAGGTGAACGCATTTTAATGCGATGCATCTATCTCCCCTTCCTATTGAAGTTGAACTTGCGCTCGTCGTCCGAGAAAATTTTGCTCGTATTGGCCGGCGGCGGTCTTTTTATGCGGTTTTCAAATCTCATCTTTTTCCCTTGTGGAAGGCTTTCAACTTTTGTTGGTCAGAAAAAAAAGCTGTCCTGAGCACGTAAATGCTGTAGACAGTGGTAAACGAAAATTATGCGCGCTTTCTTTTAATGATTTTTTTTTAATAAATTTTCATATTCGTGCGGATTTCAGTCTAGCTTTTCGAAACTGAAAAAAGGGCGAAACGTAACAGAAGCATTGCTTCCCTTGCGTCAATGGACGCCACGCCACTGACTTAGACATGAAGCCAAAGTTAAAAATACTAATGTAACGATTGCTAAAGCTGTAGAAATAAACATTAGCTCTCGTTGTCAAAGAAAAAGCTATAAAAAAAATATCTTGTAAAAATTTTTAGGATAAAAGAAAAACATTCGTTGCTTCCTTAGTTGACCGCAGAAAATCATTTGATAGAAAAAGGCCAACTTCTGGAAACAGTAGAGAAATACTTTACATTACCACTTAAAACTTGGAAACGATCGAAATTAATTTTTTGAAATACCTCAGTTGCGTAAATAAGAATTTTTTCTGGAGGGAGCTGAACTTATAAAATTTTTTTTAACCATTTTCTTTCTCAAATTAAAAGATTACGTTGACATGCGACCAAGCGGTGAAGGTTTTCTTAATCTAAAGTGAGATTTTCTTGTCGAAGTATACAAGTGCTGAATAGATAAAACGCTACTCGCATAATCTCTTCCGATAAATACCATCAATTCAAATCAAAATTGCAACTGATTCGGTGTAGCTGTTGTAAATTAAATTATGAAATAAAAGAATTTAACCTTAAATAAACTTTAATAATGTTTATTGGAAAACAATTTCGTAAGTAATCTAAATAGATCCAAATCTAAAATTAGAAAATGTGATAGAGCACGGAGAAATTTCAAATCCAAACACGTCTTCATGTCGCTCGATGATTATTGGAGAAAGTATTAAAATAAGAAGCTTACATATTTTTACGGTGTTGATGAAAAGGAAAGCTAATTTAGAAGTTCTCCTATTATGTGAAACCTATAAACAACATTAGGGATTTTTTGATAAACTTTAGTTAGGTCTAATGTTGCCAATCATAGGGTTTTGGAAGATGTAGGAGAGGATTTTGCATATTTCGTATTGAGCGGGAAATTCTTGTACTCATTTAAGATTTTTCTTAATATTCGGAATGCAAAATCTATAACCTTATTAGCTTATATTGGTCCATAGGCAGTAAGGCAACTATCGGAGTTTCCCAGTCATCTTAAATACGATTAAGGCACGTTTGGGATTGCCCTCAAGCACTAAAAGAACTAGTGAGCAAAAACAAAGTAATCCTGATATAAATCTTGGGAAGTGTGAAGTGTGGATTTGAGAGAAAAATGAAGAAGCTGTTTCATTGTCCAAGAAGGGATCCTAATCTGATTTCGTTGGTCCCCTTCACTCAGTACTGTAAAAATGTACATCCAAATCTGCCTTAAACCAGAATTTATCCTTCACTTGGACTCTGTATCAATTAATAAGCATGCTTAGATATTTATGCCGAAAAATGCAGTTAAAAGAACTTGTGAATAGCCAAATTTCTATTTAAATCAAATTAGACCCAGATTAGTTGAATTATCTCAATGGATCCGGCATAAGCCACAGTGAAAGAGGAAAGAAAACCAACCAAATTATGCAATCTAATCTACATTGAACTATTAGCTTGGCATCATCAAAGATGCAGAAATTTGTGTTTCAAATCAAAGGATTCTGTTTTTATCATATTATTTTTCACCTCATACTTATCTAGCTTCTCCTCAAGCTTAAATTCGTCCTTATACCTTGAAATTAAAAATAAGAATAGGAGATGGGCGAACTCCTATTTGGTCAATTACTATACTACCACAACACTTAAGCCTACAAATCTAATATTACGCTAACATCTTCCAAACAAAATTAGTTAACATTTTTTTCAAAATTTGATCACCAAGATGTAAAATGGGAAAATACCTCTGTTTGTGAAATCACCGTATCTTCGCAACGCTTTAGTTTCAGAAAACACTAATTTTTTGATATAAAAATCCTTGAAGTCTCCACGTTGGAATACAAAACTTATATTATTTGGGTACTAGGCCCACGCAATTTTCCTTAAACTATTTTATTCCAAGAGGTAAAATAGAACGGAATCAGCTGAATGAAAAGAACTAGTGATTATCCGCAATGTCTTTAACGAAAAAATGAAATTTCACATAACTGTCCAAATTAAGTATAAAAGTCAATCTTTTCATTTTTTTAAATATTAGTCCCTACTACTACTAATTCAGAATCAATTTATAGTTTCCAAATAGCAGCATTGGTATGTGAAAAAAAAACAGCTTTCATGAAGCAATTGAAGAGTACCAAAAGATCTACTTTAATAAATATCCTTCCTTTTTTAAAATAACAGATGTTCTCGTGCGGAGCCCGGGTATATGTATATTGTAGCTCAGTAGATGATTAACCTTGGAACCTCCCCCACCTACACCCCCACAATTGAGTCCGCCTGAGATCAGCACCCATCTAAAATCCAACCAAAAATTAACTTGTTATCTTCAAGGGTTTGGGAGTTATTGTGTGCTGAGCGTAAACGTACAGCGTAAGGCATATGGAGACAGACGGATTTTTTTGGGCTAATTTAGACATAAATAAACTGCCAACAAGTCGGGCGAAACTTTATTATTTTTGGGACAAGTTGCGGATGCATGGAAAGTCAATATGCAGGTTAGAGTGGCTTGGGAGACTAAGTGAAAGAGAATTCTTGGGCAGGGCTGTTATTAATTTAACAATATTTTATTCGTTTTAGCAAGTTTGGGTTTTTATGAGGGAGGGGTGATAGTAAGGGTGGGTGGATGTTAATAGCTTCTTAATTGATTGCTTGAATCATGACCAATATTCTCTGTATAGAATGTGTTTCATAAACGAAGCTGCATAGAATTTTCAAAAAATTCGGTGTATTCAACATTCACGAAACCGAACATTTGTATGGGAGGGAGTAAAGCGGAATCGTAAAATTTGTGATGCAATTTTATTTCATCACATAACTTTCTCTTGTAAGGTGCTCGTACAAAATTTCAGTTTCGTAGCTTTTAATTTGTTTGTTATTAGTTGATTTAATGAAATTGGTCAAAATCATACTTTTGTATGGGAGGTGGTAGAAGCGCATGCGCGATTTCAAAACTTTCGAAACAATTTTGTTTCAACTATTTTTAGAAGTTCTTAGGCAAAATTTTAAATTGATAGCTTTTAATATTTAGGTGACAATTGATTTCTTGAAAATGGTTGAAAAAATAATTTTGTATGGGAGGGGGTAGAAGTTTTAAAGGTATTCAACCAGTTAATATTTCATTTATTTAAAGGTTTTTTTTTAAATAAATTTTGCAAATTTTCCAGTTCCTACCTTAAAATTTCAATCAAAAATTTTCAGTTTATGTGTTTTTTACAATGCACATAAAACACCTTGTGCACGTTAGACCAGGGGGTCGGTTTATAACAATTGTGGAACAAATTATTTTTTTTTTTCTATGTATATAAAATAGATGTGTCCAAATGCAAAATTTAAACTTTGTATCTTTCACCACAGCCCCAAAAATATTACTCAAAATTTTGAACATTTCTGCTTGCCACCTCCCTTCCCTTACACCACCCAACTCAAAATTAATAATTATTTAGTTCTACAATCTGAAAAATTTTCAATTTAATATCTGTACACAATTTTGAGATATAACGGTTTGTAATTTTGAAAAGTACGCCATTTTTAAAGTGCTTCCCATTTCCCCCCACTACTATTATTTCCAGAGGTTATATTTTTTTCGTATTGCTAGTATAGATTAATATACAAGTTTCAATTACATAGCTTAAGAGATAGTTGAGATATTCATTTTTGTGTTCTTCTTTGCACCCCCCCCCCCCCTGACCTTCCCTCTTGCAGTAATTAACCTCTCTTTATGCTGATTCTGGTGGAGCTATATGCCGCCTTAATGGTCCCAAAATATGATTTTTTTATGTTCAGTAATTTCGAAGATATAATCATTTGAAAAAACAATTCGGCCGACAATTTGATTTTAGCCCCCCCTTTTCGTACGCCAATGGATAAAACAATTTAATTATTTTTAAAGTTTGTCCCACAACCCTATCTATATCTCTGCTGATTTTCAGCTTCCTATCTGCATTCCTGGTAGAAATATTAGCAAGTGTAGTTTTTGACTCTTTCCCTCCCCTGCCTCCCCCTACCACCTAACACTCCACAAAATTTAGAATTTGGAGCTCGCTTACTCAATCAACGGTCTGCCCAAAACTGGACATTCTACTTTTAACGGTCTCGGAGATATGAATCCATATGTACGGCGGACGGCAGACGGCTAATTTAGTCATGAAACGCGTAAAAACAAAATTTCAGGGTACCAAATTTTTTTTTTCTGTGTCGATCACAATACTCACAAGGTAGTCACTTTAGCAGGTTCTACTGTATTAAAGCTTATACCATATGTTAAAAGCTTAGATTTTATCTAAACTAAAGTGTATACGATAAATAAAAAAGAGTGCGGCTTGCGTGAATAAATAAACCAGAGAGAGGTGTGCCATTAGAACTGCAAATGTGCGCTACAGCAAAAAAAAAAAAACTTCCAAATTACTAAAATTAGCAGCAACTGTGCCGTCTTAGAAACTTGAGGAGCTTTTTGTAAGTTTTGTATGACAATTCAAGTCCCTAGTTTAGATTCTTTTAAATCATTTTTCAGTTCACAGCTTAGTGCATTAAAGATAAGATATTGATTATAAAGTAGTATTGATAAAGTAAAATAGAGTGTTCATAAAATGAGTAAACCAATTTTGTACTATGCATTATTTAGTCCTCCAGCAAGGTCTTGTATGCTGACGGCCAAACTTATTGACCTCGATATTGAACTCAGGTAAAGTTGAATAGATGTTCTCTTTCGTTTACATCTAATTAACACGATTTTTCTTAAACTATATAGATTTGTTGATTTCTCGAAAAAGGAACACCTTAGTGAGGAGTTTATTAAAGTAAGTATCGGTCCAAAAAAGAATGAATATTGGGAGTGCAAATTGAAAACTGCCGGTTTTTCTTTTACCTCGAGCCTTTATTTTGCAAAAATAGTTAAATATTTATTATTCAAAGAAATGCACATCGCTAGCCAAAACCTTTTCCCATCTTTCTGGCAGCGATCCATGAATCGTCCTAATTTTTGCCTTTTTTGTAAAAATCGAAGTGCTGCTCAGCCAGACCATGTGTCATCGATCGGAATAAGTGGTAGTCAGAAAAAGCGATGAAGAAGAATACAGCGGAGAGAGTAGAATGTCTCATTTCAGTGTTTCCAGATAGGTTTTCCAACCTAAGCTGCATGCGGCTGAGCGTTGCTGTGCAGCAAAATCACTTTGTCGTATCTCTTTTGGTACTGTGGTCGTTTCTCCTTCAACGCTCGGCTCAGACGCATCAAATGTAATCGATAGTGATCTCCCGTGATGGTTTCACTTGGTTTCAGCAGATCTTGAGATAGCACAACAATTTTCTCCCTTCTATCACTATACCGATCCCCGACGTCAAAATCCCCACTCTTGAAGCTTTAAAACCACTCACGATATGTTCTTCCACTAAGAGCAGCCTCGACGTAAGTGGTTGAGAGCATTAAACGCGTCTCAGCCGCAGATTATTAAAAGCAAAACTTCCCGTAAATGACGAGAATTTGGCTTCTTATATTCACGCACAAAAAAGTATATGACGCCAATAAAACTTCAAAAATCTAATGATGAGCTGCTTTTGACAGATGTTTTAGCTTACCACGTGACGTTTCTGATCCGCCATTGTTGATCATCATATACTGCTGTCTCCATCTATTGAGAAACGGCGGGTTTCAATTTGGAATCCCGATATACTGATTTTTAGTTTTCTTTACCTCTATTTTTGCATTTTTAGATAAACCCACAGCATACTATACCAGTCTTGATTGATAATGGCGAAGCTATTTGGGATAGGTAAGTTAGCTTGAAACGACTATTCAACTCCGCAGCTATTGCTGCGGCGAATACATCATAGCAAGCAGAAAAGCGCTTGTAAAGTATTTTAAATGTGCTTGATTTGATTTGGAAAGATTGAGATTGCTTCATTTATGATATTGCCAGTCTTCAGCTCGAGTTCAAGCCATGCGGGTATATATGCTTGAATTGCAACCAATCATCACCGGTTAAGATGCTAAAGCCATTGTACTCTAGGCCTTACTATCTAATAGCTGGCAAAGATTCCAACAAAATTTTGGATAGTTGTGCAACGGCTGCGAGGAGCTTGAAAATTGGTCAACCATTGTTACACTATTGTACGTTTCTCTTTCAGTCACGCAATTATGGCTTACATGGTTTCGAAATATGCCAGAGATGACCAACTTTACCCAAAAGATCTTTTACAGAGAGCTCGGGTTGATCAACGCATGTACTTCGATGATGGCGTACTATTTCAAGTAATCAAGGACTTTGTTAATCGCAACATTTACGGTGGCGAGCCCGAATATCATCCCCATAGTATTGAGATTGCGCACAAAGCTTACGCATTTTTGGAAACATTTCTGGAAAAAGGATACGCTGCTGGTGACAAAATGACATTGGCTGATATTTCAATTCATCCAACGCTAATAACACTGCAGCGGATGGTTCCCATTGAAGAGAAAAAGTAAGTTCTTAATTGGGTTCCACATTGTTTAACCAGTTTCTTATTAATTTGGATTAATATTATTTATACATATTATTCTAAAAAAAGTTGTAATTCATAAATTAGAAGAGCCGCTAACTTCTCAAAGCAATTTTAAATTATTAGATATCCACGAATTTGTTCATGGCTTGACCGTATGAAATCGCAGCTACCAAACAACGAGGAAATCAATGAAAAAGGAGCTGATGCGTTGATCTTGCGAATTCAAGGATGCTGCGAACGCAATAGAGCTACAAAAGGCAATTGAATGTATAACTATTAAGAACATAAATATTATTCTTTTAATATCCTTATGTGGAATATATTTATACTTAATATTGATGTTTTTCAATCAATTAAATTCCTGTTAAGACCCCCTATAGGCGCATAGGACAGAAACAACACTCAGGTGAGATCCTGAGCATCGGCCTTAAGCTGTTGCCAGGACTTGTTTATTCCTCTGGCCTTCTGCTCAACTGCTCGCTTCCATATGTTACATGGTCGACCAACCCGACGTCTTCCTTGAGGACTGTAATCCAGAACCTGTTTGGCGATGTTTCACTCTAGTTTTTTCAAATTGTGTCCGATCCACTGCCACTTCCGCCGTTGAATCTCAATACCTATTTTAGTCTGGCCAGTTGTACTCCAAATTTCGTCGTTAGTGATCAATTCTAGCCAGAATATTCCTAAAATGCGTCGGAGGCATTGATTCACGAAAGTAGTAGTAGTTTCTTGGTAAGTCGTACGGTCCCTTTCCATGTAGTACAATCATATAACAACACAGATTTGACGCATGCGTCAAAAACTCGTAACTTCGTGCGAAGGGAGATCTCTCTTAACCTCCAGAAAGAGGAAAGGATACCGAAGGCCTGACGAGCTTTATTTAGACGAGCCTCAATATCCTTTTCAGCTCCGCCGTCCATGCTAACAATGCTTCAGAGATAACAAAAATCTTGCACCTCTTCCACATGTTGGCCGTTAAGAACAATCGGAGCACTTGCGCTCGAACCCATGTGCATGTACTTGGTTTTACGCACATTTATTTTCAGTCCCGCCTCTTTGCATTTAGCATGCAACGAGCGAGCATTTGACTCTAAGTCCGAACGGTTATGTGCTTGCACATAACCGTTCGCCAACACACGTCATCTGCATAATCAAGGTGACTTAAGATGTTAAATAGTCTGCATCGAAGACCTTTACCTTTCCCACCATCCAGTGCAGCTTTCAATATGTCATTTATTATCACCAGAAACAGGACTGGTGATAATATGCAGCCTTGTCTGACACCTGTTCGTACAAGAAAGCTCTCGGACAACTCTCCTCTATGCAAGACGCGACATCTTGCATCTTCGTAGGATTCTTTAATCATAGCTATGACCTTATCTGGAATACCTCTTCTACGCAAAGCATTTCATATGTAATCTCGCTTAACGCTGTCGAAAGCCTTCTCGAAGTCCACAAACATGAGATATTGTGGCGAACCCATTTCGGCTGACTGCTCTAATATTATCCGTAGGGTATGTGTGTGGTCGGTACACGACGACCCTTAACGGAATCCTTAATGTAATAAATTCCATAACAATAAATACTTCATATGATAACGCGTTGGAGGTCTGAATAAAATCAATAGATTTATTACTCGTATCTACGCACTATTGAAGAATATTCTTCAGATAACAAACAATCTCAAAAATGATACATCATGTAGAAAAATAAATAAATATAGATAATACAATAAGTACATATGCAAGAAATACTATCATACTATAGAAGTATGCTTAATAATGTTGAATGAAAGCTTCTGATAACAAAAAAAACTCTCATTTTGGAATTGATTAAACATCAGGGAAGTGTTACAAACTTGTAAAAATTTCCTCTTTTTCTAAGAAATTTCATCTTAATTGCTCATCAATTATTATTATTATTATTTATTTAGGGGAGCACTTGAGAGCACCGCGACCTTTTTGGTCTATTGTGCGTTTATTGCCCTACCATAACTCTATAGCTTTGGCTAATCTAAGTATATTTAAGGGGGCCGTGTTGGATAGTTCATCAGTTGTAAGGAAACCCTTTCCTAGAAGATTGCATTTTCTCCTTACGACATGAGTCTCTGAGACAGAGGCGGCATATGTCGGTTTCAGCGAGACCCACATTTTTGAGGTGGTGGCTTTCTCATCTATGCCCCGTCAATAGGCCGATTAGAGTACTAAAGTTACTTTTGCTGAATTACTTTATTATTTTAATAATAAAGTATTGTGATCGACTTGGGAAAAAAAAAAATTTGCTACCCTGAAATTTTGCTTTTTCGCGTTTCATGACTAAATTAGCCTAAAAATGCAAAAAAAAAAAATCCGTCTGTCTGTACGGCGGACGGCGTACGCCGACGTGTACGCTCAGCGCACATTAACTCCCAAACCCTTCAAGATAGAAAGTTCATTTTTGGGGGGATTGTAGATAGTTGCGGATCTCAGGCGGATACCCATTTTGGGAGATGTGGGGATTCAGGGGGAGGCGGGGGGAGCGTTTAAGCCGAAAAATACGAATTCAAATATCTCAACCATGGTAACAGCAAGGAAGCTAAGACTCAACACACATATAGAAGGGTTTGTGGGACAACTTTTAAAAATAATTTAATTTTTTTGCCCATTGGCGTCCGAAAAGGGGGGGGCTAAAAACAAATTGTCGGCCGAATTATTTTTTCAAATGATTATATCTTCGAAATTACTTATTGTAAAAAATTCATATTTTGAGACCCTCAAGGTGGCATATAGTTCCATTGGAACCAGCTTAGAGAGTGGTTAAATATTGTAAGGGGGAGGGTCAGGGGGGGTGCAAAGAAAAACACTTAAAAATTAATATCTCAACTATCTCTTAAGCTATGTAATTGAAACTTAAAACGTACATTAAGCTATACTAAGCAAATACAAAAAAAATGTAAGGTCTTGAAATAATAGTAGTGGGGGAAAATGGGGAGCATTTCAAAAATGGCGCACTTTTCAAAATTACGAATCCTTATATCTCAAAAAAGAGTACAGATATCAAATCAAAAATTTGTCAGATTGTAGAACTACATAATGGTTAATTTTGGTAAAAATTTCAAGTTGGGAGGTGTAAGGGGAGGGAGGTGATAAGCAAAAATGTCGAAAATTTTGAGTGATTTTTTTAGGGCTCTGGTAAGAGATACAAAGTTTAAATTTTGCATGTGGATACGTCTATTTAATATCCATAGAAATATAATAATAACTTGATCCATAATTGTTATAAACCGACCCCCCTGGTCTAACGTGCACAAAGTGTTTCATGCATTGAGAAAAACACATAAACTGAAAATTTTTGAGTGAAATTTTAAGGTAGAAACTTGAAAATTTGCAAAATGCATTTAAAAAAAATCCCTAAATATACGAAATATTAACTGGACGAGAACCTTTAAGACTTCTACCCCTCCCATAAAAAAATATTTTTTCGACCATTTTTAAGAAATCAATTATCACCTAACTATTAAAAGCTATCGATTTGCAATTTCGCATAAAAACTTACAAAAATAATTGAAATGAAATTACGTTAAAAGTTTTGAAATCGCATTTGCCCTTCTACCCCCTCCCATACAAAAGTATGATTTCGACCAATTTCATTAAATCAACTAATAATCAACAAATTAAAAGCTACGAACTTGAAATTTTTTACAAACATCTTACAACAGAAAAGAAAGAAAATTGCATCACAAGTCTTACGATTCCCCTACATCCTCTACCCCCTCCCATACAAAATAATTTTTTCGATCATTTTTAAGAAATAATTTGTCAGCTAACTCCTAAAAGCTATCAATTTCAAATTTTGCAGAAAAACTTATAAAAATAATTCAAATGAAGTTGCTTTAAAAGTTTTGAAATCACGCTTGCCCTTCTACCCCTTCCCATACAAAACTATGATTTCGACCATTTTCGTTAAATCAACTAATAACCAACAAACTAAAAGTTACGAACTTGAAATTTTATACAAGCACCTTACAAGAAAAGCAAAATAAAACTACATATCAAATTTTACGATTCCCCTACATTTTCTACCCCCTCCCATACAAATGTTCGGTTTCGTAAATGTAAAATACACCGAATTTTGTGAAAATTCTATGCAACTTTGTCTATGAAACACATTCTATACAGAGAATATTGGACGTGATTCAAGCAATTAATTAAAAAGCTAATAACATCCACCCACCCTTACTATTACCCCTGCTCCTCCCCTCATAAAAACCCAAACTTGCAGAAACGAATAAAATATTGTTAAATTGACAACAGCCCTGCCCAAGAACTCCCTTTCACTTAGCCTTCCCTAACCACTCTAACCTGCATAATGACTTTCCACTCATCCGCAACTTGTCCCAAGAATAATAAAGTTTCGCCCGACTTGTTGGCAGTTTATTTTAGAATAACCTCCACTTTGTTTTTTTTTTTTTGGTAGGATAAATTTCATTGAGATTGATAAGCCCGAAAGTCTTTTCCAGTAGATTCTATGCTCTTGTTCAATCCACTCTCTAAGTGTAAGGTTCAAGTAACCTTTTGGCTTTCCACATAATGGCTCTGGTCCAATAAAATTTGTTTCTGCGTTTTTTTTTGCGAGGCGGTCTGCCTTTTCATTTCCCTCAATCCTCGTATCTCCTGGGAACCACATTAATGTTACTTTGTTCTTCCTTCCCAGGATGATTGGGTTTTGAAGGCAGTCCCAAAAAAGCCTTGATCCGTGTTGTTGGATGCAAGAATTTTGAGACCTGCCTGGCTATCCGATACGATATAAAAAGATTTGTTGCGATAAGCTCTCGTAATATTCTCTTGGATACACAGTTCCATTGCAATAAGTTCGGCTTGGAAGATTGTAGCTTCCGTACCAAGAGGTTTTGAAACTGAGAAATTAGGACCTGTGACTTCGACTCCGGTCCTCTGCGAGGTGCGCGAGCCATCTGTGTACCAGATGGTTGATCCCTCTTCCAAATCAGGTAGCATGGATTGCCAATCCTTGCGTTCTCTGATTATTAGTTTGGATGGGGTTTCAAAGTTGAATTTTGTCGGCATAGTGTCTGACAATGTTGAGGTTAAAACCTCGATTCTCGGAGTTTTTAGAATTTGAAGGTTTGTGGATTTGAAGGATTTGTAATTGTTATCCCTCTGTATGCGTAGCACCCCTTTTATTGCCCCCCTTTTTTATTTGGAGATATATCGGAGGGATGTTCAGGAATATTTCCATTGCCGCAGTAGAACAGGTTTTCATTGCACCTGTGATACTAAGACACGCTAGTTTTTGAATTTTTTGTAATATAAGCTGTGCTTTTGCCCATGCCTTACTTCTACTAACAATTTTAAAATATACAATGGTATTAATCGAGCTAAAAATAGGCAATTAACATATTTGAAATAGGGAAATTCATTAAGTAGAGTTGGCATCACAGTCCCGGAGAGCGACAAATTTAATAAGTAAAAGTCTTAGGAATGGTGTTACACTCAGCATAGCAACATAGTTTTGAAATTTTTATTTTATTCATATCACTCCAGTTGTGTTCGATCTTAAGTTTCAACCGTTTGATGTGGATTTGTGCTAGTTGTCTTTGCATACAGAATAACTACATGTGAAAGAAACCTTTGCTCGTAACTTTAACTAAAAACGAAAGTTCATAAAATGAATAAGCCGACTTTATACTATGGATTGTTCTGCCCCCCATCAAGGTGTTGTATAATTGCTGCTAAACTTATTGGCCTTGATATTGAACTCAGGTAAAGTTTTATGTTAAATTTGGATGTTCTTATATACATATAATTTTCTTGAATATTGTAGATCTGTTGATTACTTAAAGAGAGAACATTTTAGTGAGGAATTCCTTAAAGTAAGTATATAGAAGATAAATAACTATCGCTAGTATTTTCAACTTTTCTTTTATCAAAAGATAAACCCACTGCACACAGTGCCAGTACTCGTTGATAATGGTGAAGCTATTTGCGATAGGTAAGTTCGAATTGAAATAATTTTGCTTGTTATAAGTTCAGATTAAATTTGAAAAAGAAGAGAAACTGTTGTATGATTTGATTCTAAATATTTGCTAGTCTGTAAGAAATTTGAGAAATACTAGAGAAATATAAATACAACTCTATAGTGTCATCAGTTTTATGATTGGATATCCCGAAAACTGAAATATTTAATCTAGGCAACCCATTTTTAATTGATAAATCCTCGAATTATTATTTAAGAGTAGGCCACGACTGCAAAATACGCTTAATATCAAGTAATAATGAATTTCATCTAGTATGACAATGTCTAATAAGTTCTCTAAAATCTAATCGGCTGTTCATGCTATGCCAATCAACCCCGAGAAAATTGCCAAACACGATATCTGTCTCTGAAAACAACCTCAGGAGGAAAAACGACAAATATAGTGTTTGGATATTTTAGCATAATTGGCATAACAAATTGTTGACAGAAAATATGAAAAGAAATAAAATTTTTGCACCGCTTACCAAATTTAGTAAGAAAATGAAATAATTTCTGGAGGAACAAACTGCTCATATAAATATGTTTGAAACAATCGAGCAACTTCGAGTATAGAACTATTTATTTATTTAGTTTATTTTATTTATTTATTCATTTTTTGTCTTTTGAGCTATGCTCATATGTATATACTATCACATAGACTTCTACAATTGTTTTTATAACTCATAATTTGTAGCTAAATATATCGAAACATAATTTAGTTTGATTCAAAATGTAATTTAATGCAAAATATAATTAAAATTAAAATCCAAATGATTATGTAAAGATAACGATGTTACTTTAAACATGTATACATATTGAGATAATATATTTTTAATTGTTTTTTGAAGTTATTTTTTTTAATACTTTTATGTTGTCGCGTCCTTATTTGGTTTGCATGCCTTGTTAGATGTTGATGGACTTCACGGTTCAATTGCAATGTTGTATTTGTTTTAATATTTTTGATTGGTATGTTGAATATGTGTGTGCCTTGGCATTGCTTTTACTTTATTATTTTAATAATAAAGTATTGTGATCGACTTGGGAAAAAAAAAAAATTTGCTACCCTGAAATTTTGTTTTTTCGCGTTTCGTGACTAAATTAGCCTAAAAATGCAAAAAAAAAAAATCCGTCTGTCTGTACGCCGTCCGCCGTACGCCGTCCGCCGTCCGCCGTACGCCGGTGTGTACGCTCAGAGCACATTAACTCCCAAACCCTTCGAGATAGAAAGCTCATTTTTGGAGGGATTGTAGGTAGTTGCGGATCTCAGGAGGACACTCATTTTTGGGGGTGTAAGGGTTCAGGGGGAGGCGGGGGGAGCACTTAAACCGAAAACTAAGAATTCAAAAATCTCAAACATGGTTACAGCTAGGAAGCTAAAAATCAATATACATATAAAAGGGTTTATGGGACAACTTTTAAAATTAATCTAATTTTTTTATCCATTGGGGTGCAAAAAGGGGGGGCTAAAAACCAATTGTCGGCCGAATTTTTTTTTCAAATGATTATATCTTCGAAATTACTTAGCATAAAAAATTTATAATTTTAGACCATCAAGGTGGCATACAGATTCACTGGAATCAGCTTACGTAGAGGCTAATTATTGTAAGGGGGAGAGTCAGGGGGGGTGCAAAGAAAAACACTTAAAAATCAATATCTCGACTATTTGTTGAGCTTTGCAATTGAAACTTGGTACTTATATTAAGCTATACTAAAGAAATACGAAAAAAATATAATATTTGGACTAAATAGTAGTGGGGGAAAATGGGGAGCATTGAACTTTCCAAAATTTCAAACCATTATATCTCAAAATTGAGGGCAGATATCACATCAAAAATTTGTCAGATCATAGAACTATATAGTTTTAAATTTTGGTAAAAAAATTAAGTGGGGGGGTGTAAGGGGAGGGAGGTGGTAAGCAAAATTGTCGAAAATTTTGAGTGATTTTTTTAGGGCTCTGGTAAAAGATACAGAGTTTAAATTTTGCAGGTCAATATATCAATTTATTGTACATACATAAAAAATAATATAAATTCTACAATTGTTATGCACCGACCCCCCTGGTCTAACGTGCACAAGGTGTTTCATGTGAAATGAAAAAACACATAAGCTGAAAATTTTTGAATGACATTTTAAGGTAGAAACTTGAAAATTTGCGAAATGCATTTAAAAAAAATCCCTAAAAGAATGAATTATTAACTGGTCGAAAATCTTTAAAACTTCTACCCCCTCCCATACAAAATTATTTTTTCGACCATTTTCAAGAAATCAATTACCACCTAACTATTAAAAGCTATCAATTTGAAATTTTGCGTAAGAACTTACAAAAATAATTGAAATGAAATTACGTTAAAAGTTTTGAAATCGCGCTTACCCTTCTACCCCCTCCCACACAAAAGTATGATTTCGACCAATTTCATTAAATCAACTAATAACAAACAATTTGCAAGCTGCGAACTTGAAATTTTGTACGAGCACCTTACAACTAAAAAGAAAGAAAATTGCATCACAAGTCTTACGATTCCCCTACCTCCTCTACCCCCTCCCATACAAAATTATTTTTTCGAGCATTTTTATGAAATAAGTTATCAGCTAACTCTTAAAAGTTATCAAATTCAAATTTTGCATTGAAACTTATAAAAATAATTCAAATGAAATTGCTTTGAAAATTTTCAAATCACGCTTGCCCTTCTACCCCCTCCCATACAAAACTATGATTTCGACCAATTTCATAAATCAACTAATAACCAACAAACTAAAAGCTATGAACTTGAAATTTTATAAAAGCACCTTAAAAGAGAAGCGAAATAAAACTGCATATCAAAATTTACGATTCCCCTACCTAATCTACCCCCTCCCATACAAATGTTCGGTTTCGTGAATGTAAAATACACCGAATTTTATGAACTTCGTCTATGAGACACATTCTACACAGAGAATATTGGACGTGATTCAAGCAATTAATTAAAAAGCTATTAACATCCACCCACCCTTACTATTACCCCTCCTCCTCCCCTCCATAAAAACCCAAACTTGTAGAAACGAATGAAATATTGTTAAATAGACAACAGCCCTGCTCGAGAACTCCCTTTCACTTAGTCTTCCCTAACCACTCTTACCTGCATATTGACTTTCCACACATCCGCAACATGTCCCAAGAATAATAAAGTTTCGCCCGACTTGTTCGCAGTTTATTTTTATAATCTTCAATTTTTAGTATTTGTTTATACTCTAGATGAAATCTGAGAGTATATTGTGTTTGCCTTACCGTTTGTAACACTAAGAAATAATGCTCGCACAAAGCCGCCAAGGGTACAGAAATATTTGATGTCGCTCAAAAACTTCGATTCCGAGTTGCTGTCTGTCCGTCTGTCCGTCTGTCTACAGCATAACTCTCGAACGCTTTGAGCTATCGTGCTGAGATTTGTTGTGTGCCATTTTCAGCAAAAAAGAAACTTTAAGTTCGTGAACGGGCCACATCCCCCCACTCCTTATACCCCCTCCCATACAAATTTCACGAAATTCCGAAATTTTCAGAAATTGATTTTTCATTGAAACTATTTAAGTTATCGATTTTAAATTTGGCCCAAAGTATAATGATATAAAGTTCATTGATATGACGGAATACTGATTCGATCCCGTCACTCCTTCTACCCCCTCCCATACAAATGCATAATTTTGAAAAATGCAGTTTTTCGATTTTCATTGAAACTAGCAAAGTTATAAAAACAAATTTTTGCCACAATTAATTTTATTATAATTCCAATTAGAATTAAAAAAAATTATCAACTTCACCTCACTCCTTCTACCCCCTCCCATACAAATTTCACGAAATTTTGAAATTTAAATTAAATAATTTTTCTTCGAAACTGTTAAGGCTATCAACTTGATATTTTGCATAAAGTATAAAAATAGAAATATCAATAACGAGAAAAAAATTTGTTTTGATCCGTACACTCCTTCTACCCCCTCCCATACAAATGTACAATTTTTGTTAAGTGCATTATATCCATTTCCATTAAAACTAGAAAAGGGATAAACCTGAAATTTTGCCAGAATTTGTTTTTTAGTAATTGCAATAAATGTTAGAAAAAATTATCAGCTCCTCTTCACTCCTTCTACCCCCTCCCATACAAATATCTGTATTATAAATTCAAGAAAAGCATTTCTCCTTCGAATATATTAGAACTATCGAATTTGAAATTGAATCAAAGCGTGGTGATTAAGATGATGATAAGCAGTTTCAAAATCATCTTAAACGCTCCACTTCCTCTGCCACCTCCCATACAAATGCCTTAATTTCATGATAACTATGTTCAATTGAAAATAATGAAAGCTACAAACCTTAAATTCAGCACGAAATATTTTGCATACCACATTAGGTGTCATATCCAAAAATTACAAACCTTCCTCCTCTCCTTCTACCACCTCCCATACAAAAGTCACTATTAATTATTTAAAAGAATTGGAGGTGACATATTTTCCGGTACATTGAACTCTTTCTCATTTCATCTAGAGTATCATATGATTGGGCTTTACGCCCAATCATAATTCTTTTATGTTTTTCTGAATGTGTTAGTATGTCTGTTGTAAATAAATAGATTTTTGAGCGCTTTGTTTTTTCCATAGCAAGTGGAGATGACAATATTGCTATTCTATAAGATATTCTACTATGAGATAATGACTAAAATGTTAAAATTTTTAATCTTTCAAGGATACATATGTTTGCTTATTCGTCTGAACATTCATGCTGTAGTAGATGAGTTGTTTTTTATATTTTTTACATATAATTTACCATTTCCGATTTCGTGTCTGTTGCGTAAACTAGTACCGTATCATCAGCACATTTGTACAATTTACCATCCATCCTTATTTGGTTTATTGAGTTAATGTAAATTATAAATAGTGTTGCTGCTAGTTCATTTTAAGTTTTAAGAATGTTGAAACATTCTCCGCTTCTTCTTCGAATTGGTATTCTACTTCTACAATGGCGCTACAGCCCAAATCGGGCCTTGGCCTCCTGACCTTCAGGTTCCTTAACATTTATTCATTATTTATTGTGGAAGGGTTGGTAGACCTTCGCACAACCCTCTATCTACGAATTTTTTATTTTCGTAGATTGAGGTGACCAAGGTATACCCAAGCAGGCAGTGTGCTGGAATTATGCGTCGACCGGGATTTGAACTCATGACCTTCGCATTGTAGACCAACTCGCCACCCACTAGGCTACACCCTAGCTATCGAATTGGTATTATCTGCACTAATAACATAATTAAACGAAAGCCCTACCATTTCAATGATTCTCTTAAAGTACTAAACATTTACTATGCGGTCTAGAATTTTCAAAAAAAAAATTCTTCCACAGTTTATGGCCTGTAGAAACACCGCGAGGATTTTAACGCTGCGGCAAGGGCAGAGGACAAAATTTAGCAAACTAGGACAATTCTCGCGAGACGAGGACGGTGGCAACCCTAGTACGTATGTATTGCTAGCGATTACCGCTGACCTATGCACTTAAGTGAAATGAAGTGACTCGAGTCGAGCATCGAATGTCTTCATACATCGTTTCAAGAAGACATATTAAAAACATCCTATTGCGAATATTTGCCATTTTTCATAGAATTTCTGTGAACATTCTAGCTTGAGAATACGTTGAGCTAGAATATTCAAATTTTTCAAACGGCTTTTTAATGAAAAAGTAAAGTTAATTTCGTGAATGTGCCTAATCACTTCACCCCTTCTACCCCCTCCCACACAAAATGACTCATTTTCAAAAATTTCTTATAATCCAATTTTCTTATAAATATGATCTATCTCTTCCACCACATCCCATACAAACTGCACCTTTTCATGATACACAATAAAACAATTTTCTCAGTACATATAACATTTATCGTGCTCAAAGTTTGTATTTAATATTATACTTAATTAGCATTAAAATTAAGATAAAAAAAACATAATAGAATTGTGATTAAGCGTAAAGCCCAATCATATGATACTCTAGATGAAATAGGAAAGAATTTATTATACCGGAAAATATGTCATCTCAAATTCTCTCAAATAGTGAATAGCGACTTTTGTATGGGAGGTGGTTAACACTGAACGAAGTATACCAAATGTTTTATGCTAAATTTAAAGTTTGTAGCTTTCATAATTTTCGAGGAAATCGAATAAATTTGGTTGAATTTATGGCATTTGTTTGGGAGGTGGCAGAGAAAGTATGAGGTTTTGGATGATTTTGAATCTGCTTATCAATATCGTAATCACATTGCTTTGTTACTCATATGTTCGAAGGAAAAATACATTTCTTGAATTTTCAATACAAAAATTTGCTAATGCTGCGATAAATCCATCATAGAAGACAGAAAAGCGCTTGTAAAGTATTTTCAATGTTCTTAATTTGATGAGAAAAGTTCTCCGAACTTGCTAACAGTTTGCCATATGTTATATACATTTCAACATCACGTATCCCTGGAAGTAAGTTTTTCGCTTTAGGGAAGCCATTTTAATGCACATTTTGAAGCCATTTTAAGGTGATTTTTCATTATGTACCGAATTAGCAAGGGATCGAGTTTGGCATTTTGCCATTTTAGTACAGAACTTCCCAGTTCCAAAAATGGTAGCTGTAAAAATTCCTGCTCTAAAGATCAAAGTGCTAGTAAAAATATTCCCATTCTCCCCAGGCGACGGGCGGACCTTGCCTCAGCAAATTGAAAGTCGAAGCATAGGTTCGCAAACTGGCAAGACATTGAGCTAATATCAGACCAGATCAGATATCAGACCAGATCAGACTAGAGGCTAGGTTCACCGGAATTATCAATATTAATTCTCAGCATTTTCCGTGGTGACCGATGAAAGTTTAGAACCAGATATTCTGCCGACGTGTTATCCTGTTGACGCATTACCTCAAGGCGGGGCTTGGTCCCTGAATCAATACGTGTATTTCAGCGCTACGTGTATTTCAGTGCTACGTGTATTTCAGGGCTGAGGATCTTTTGTCAGGCGTTGATAGGATATTTCCTATTTCCAGCGATTTTAGAGCCGAATCGAGTTCTTGGATTTGTTTGTACTTACTCTCGAGGCTACGACTTCTGCGCTCAAATTTTGTGTTCTCACAAAATCAAGGTCAAATTCGAGAAGAAGCCTAATCACTCCAGCTTATTTTCTTATTACTAATCTGAATTTAATTTAATAATTTTTTTTTGGTTTTTGTAGATATTACTGCAAAAATTCCCCCTACTGCTTCTTCCCACACTATATTCGTGAAACACAAAACACAAATATTCGCAGTATCTATCACATATGTGAATCTCAAATCCAGTGCAAATTATTTTGGTATTAACATTAATATAGTGTGCTATTCATTACAATCAACCTTTCGACCACCTCTCATACAACATATTACAATAATGGCAACATCGATATTGCTGTAAATTCAACATCACTAACATGGAATTTAGAACTTTTGAACGGATTATGAGTTCCTTTTGGCGTAAAACTTAATTTATGTACCTTCCTTTCGGCACTTTAATCTATTTTATGGACTAACACTTATGGGGAAATAAATTTAAGAAGCTTTGAAGTTTTTAGATAAAACGGATTGAGCAAATTTTGACAATACTTGCAAAGGTTAAAACGGAGGTGCAATCTCTTTACAAAGATTCCATCATTTATAATATTGCCAGTTTTCACCTCGAGTTCAAGTCATGCGGGTATCTATGCGAATTGCAACCAACCATCACCGGTTAAGATGCTAAAGCCATGTACTCTAGGCCTTACTATCTAATAGATGGCAAAGATTCCAATAAAATTTTGGATAGTTGTGCAACGGCTGCGAGAAGCTTGAAAATTGGTCAACCATTGTTACACTATTGTATGTTTCTCTTTCAGTCACGCAATTATGGCTTACATGGTTTCGAAATATGCCAGAGATGACCAACTTTACCCAAAAGATCTTTTACAGAGAGCTCGGGTTGATCAACGCATGTACTTCGAAGATGGCGTACTATTTCAAGTAATCAAGGATTTTGTTAGACGCAACATTTACGGTAGTGAGCCCGAATATCATCCCTATAGTATTGAGATTGCACACAAAGCGTACGCATTTTTGGAAACATTTCTGGAAAAAGGATACGCTGCTGGTGACAAAATGACATTGGCTGATATTTCAATTCATCCAACACTAATAACACTGCAGCGGATGGTTCCCGTTGAAGAGGAAAAGTAAGTTCTTAATTGTGTTCCACATTGTTTAACCAGTTTTTTATTAATTTGAATTGAATTATTTTTCAATATTATTTATGCACATTATTTTTATAAAAATTGTAATTCATAAATTAGAAAATTAAGATCCGCTAACTTCTCATATTTTAAATTCACAATTTTAAATTATTAGATATCCACGAATTTGTTCATGGCTTCAACGTATGAAATCGCAGATACCAGACAACGAGGAAGTCAATGAAAAAGGAGCTGATGCGTTTCTCTTGCGAATTCAAGAATGCTGCGAACGCAATAGAGCTACAAAGGGCAATTGAATGTATAACTATTAAGAACATAAATATTATTCTTTTTATATCCTTATAAGGAATATATTTATACTTAATATTGATGTTTTTCAATCAATTAAATTCCTGTTAAGACCCCCTATAGGCGCATAGGACAGAAACAACACTCAGGTGAGATCCTGAGCATCGGCCTTAAGCTGTTGCCAGGACTTGTTTATTTCTCTGGCCTCCTGCTCAACTGCTCGCTTCCATATGTTACATGGTCGACCAACCCGACGTCTTCCCTGAGGATTATAATCCAGAACCTGTTTGGCGATATTTCACTCTAGTTTTTTCAAATTTTATCCGATCCACTGCCACTTCCGCCGTTGAATCTCAATACCTATTTTAGTCTGGCCAGTTGTACTCCAAATTTCGTCGTTAGTGATCAATTCTAGCCAGAATATTCCTAAAATGCGTCGGAGGCATTGATTCACGAAAGTAGTAGTAGTTTCTTGGTAAGTCGTACGGTCCCTTTCCATGTAGTACAATCATATAACAACACAGATTTGACGCATGCGTCAAAAACTCGTAACTTCGTGCGAAGGGAGATCTCTCTTAACCTCCAGAAAGAGGAAAGGATACCGAAGGCCTGACGATCTTTATTTAGACGAGCCTCAATATCCTTTTCAGCTCCGCCGTCCATGCTAACAATGCTTCAGAGATAACAAAAATCTTGCACCTCTTCCACATGTTGGCCGTTAAGAACAATCGGAGCACTTGCGCTCGAACCCATGTGCATGTACTTGGTTTTACGCACATTTATTTTCAGTCCCGCCTCTTTGCATTTAGCATGCAACGAGCGAGCATTTGACTCTAAGTCCGAACGGTTATGTGCTTGCACATAACCGTTCGCCAACACACGTCATCTGCATAATCAAGGTGACTTAAGATGTTAAATAGTCTGCATCGAAGACCTTTACCTTTCCCACCATCCAGTGCAGCTTTCAAGATGTCATTTATTATCACCAGAAACAGGACTGGTGATAATATGCAGCCTTGTCTGACACCTGTTCGTACAAGAAAGCTCTCGGACAACTCTCCTCTATGCAAGACGCGACATCTTGCATCTTCGTAGGATTCTTTAATCATAGCTATGACCTTATCTGGAATACCTCTTCTACGCAAAGCATTTCATATGTAATCTCGCTTAACGCTGTCGAAAGCCTTCTCGAAGTCCACAAACATGAGATATTGTGGCGAACCCATTTCGGCTGACTGCTCTAATATTATCCGTAGGGTATGTGTGTGGTCGGTACACGACGACCCTTAACGGAATCCTTAATGTAAAAAATTCCATAACAATAAATACTTCATATTATCACGCGTTGGAGGTCTGAATAAAATCAATAGATTTATTACTCGTATCTACGCAATATTGAAGAATATTCTTCAGATAACAAACAATCTCAAAAATGATACATCATGTACAAAAATTAATAAATATAGATAATACAATAAGTACATATGCAAGAAATACTATCATACTATAGAAGTATGCTTAATAATGTTGAATGAAAGCTTCTGATAACAAAAAAAACTCTCGTATTGGAATTGATTAAACATCAGGGAAGTGTTACAAACTTGTAAAAATTTTCTCTTTTTCTGGGAAATTTCATCTTAATTGCTAATCAATAGTTATTATTATTATTTATTTACAGGAACACTTGAGAGCACCGCGACCTTTTTGGTCTATTGTGCGTTTATTGCCCTACCATAACTCTATAGCTTTGGCTAATCTAAGTATATTTAAGGGAGCCGTGTTGGCTAGTTCATCAGTTGTAAGGAAACTCTTTCCTAGAAGATCGCATCTTCTCCTTGCTACTGCCTCGCAGTGACATAGGACATGCTCTGTCGTTTCTGAGTCTCTGAGACAGAGGCAGCATATGTCGATTTCAGCAAGGCCCACATCTTTGAGATGGTGGTTTACTCCACTATGCCCCGTCGATAGGGCGATTAGAGTACTAATGTCACTGTTGCTGAATTTTAGAATAACCTCGACTTTGTTTTTTTGTGGTAGGATAAATTTCTTTGAGATTGATAAGCCTGAAAGTCTATTTCAGTAGATTCTATGCTCTTGTTCAATCCACTCTCTTAGTATAAGGTTGAAGTCTCCTTTTGGTTTTCCGCAGAATGGCTCTGGTGCAATAAAATTTGTTTCTGCGCCATTTTTTGCGAGGCGGTCTGCCTCTTCATTTCCCTCTATCCCCGTATGTCCTGGAACCCACATTAACATTACTTTGTTCCTCCTTCCCAGAATAATTGGATTTTGAAGGCAGTCCCAAACGAGCCTTGATCCGTGTTTGTTGGATGCAAGAGTTTTGAGAACTGTCTGACTATCCGATAAGTTATAAATAGATTTGTTGCGATGAGCTCTCATAATATTCTCTTGGATACATAGCTCCATTGCAAGTTCGGTTTGGAAGATTGTAGCTTCTTTACCAAGAGGTTTTGAAACCGAGAAATTAGGACCTGTGACTTCCTGACTTCCGCTCCAGTCCCCTCTGAGGTGTGCGAGCCATTTGTGTACCAGATGGTTGATCCCTCTTCCATATCAGGTAACATGGATTGCCAATCCTTGCGTCCTCTGATTATTAGTTTGGATGGGGTTTCAAAGTTGAATCTTGTCGGCACAGTTTCTGACAATGTTGAGGTTAAAACCTCAATTCTCGGAGTTTTTAAAATTTGGAGGTTACCTCGAAAATCGCCCAATTTGTAATTGTTATCCCTTTGTATGCGTAGCACCCCTTTTATTGCCCCATTTTTTATTTGGAAATGTATCGGAGGGATGTTCAGGAATATTTCCATTGTCGCAGTAGAGCAGGTTTTCATTGCACCTGTGATACTAAAGCACGCTAGTCTTTGAATTTTTTGTAATATAAGCTGTGCGTTTGCCCATGCCTTACTTCTACAAATAATTTTAAAATGTATACTGGTATTAATCGAGCTAAAAATAAGCAATTAACATATTTGAAATAGGGAAATTCATTAAGTAGAGTTGGCATCACAGTCTAGAAGAGCGACAAGTTTAATAAGTTAAAGTCTTAGGAATAGTGTAACACACAGCATAGCAACATAGTACTGAAATTTTTATTTTATTCATATCACTCCAGTTGTGTTCGATTTAAAGTTTCAACAGTTTGATTTATATTTGCTGCTGGTTGCCTTTACGTACAGATTACCTACAACCTAGAGAAACATTTGCTTGTAACTTTACCTAAAAACGAAACAGTTCATAAAATGAATAAGCCGACTTTATACTATGCATTGTTCAGCCCCCCATCAAGGTCTTGTATAATTGCTGCTAAACTTATTGGCCTTGATATTGAACTCAGGTAAAATATTAAATTTTGATGTGCACATGGATGGACATATAATTTTCTTGAATATTGTAGATCTGTTGATTACTCAAAGAGAGAACATTTTAGTGAGGAATTCCTTCAAGTAAGTATACAGTGGTGGTCATGAATTTAGCACACACATCTGTAACTTACAAGTGCAAATATTTTCTACAGTTTTATGCTTTTTAGTCCAATTTTTTTTCTTGAGTTTTGCCCACGATGTGATGATTGTGTCTCGTTTTTTTCATTTTGTTATTTCTTCCTATTCTTTTCTATTTCAGTTTAATTGTGAATAAGATGAAAACAAGCTGGACACGAATTTAGCACAAAATGAAAAACTGTTTATTATAAGCGAAAAAACAAAATAACAATGAACAAAGTTCTACCTATGAATTTAGTACTTTGTCGGATATCCTTTATTTTTAATGACAGCAGCGCATCTCTTCGTTAGGCTCTCTACCAGGGTCATACAACGTTCTCTCGGAATTGCATACCAAGCCTTTTTAATCCCGATCCAAAAATCGGTCATATGTTTTGGTTTAACTACGTGAATATGCTTCTCGACATCAATCCACAAATTCTCAATGGGATTGATATCCGGTGATTGGGCTGACCACTTCAGAACATCAATTCGGTTCTCTTCGAAGCAACTTTGCGCGAAGTGAGTTTTGGGTAGTTGTCATGCATAAAAGGCCATTTAAGGGGGCACGCTACCATCAGCAAATGGCATCATTATGTTTACAATAATGTTTTTGTAAACACGCTGATCCATTCTTGGGTCAATTTTATGTATGGGGCCAACGCCGTACCAAAAAAACGCAGCCCACACCATCACACTCCCACCACCGTGCTTAACAGTCTTATATGTAAGTATACTTTGGATGGTGCTGCATGTTTGGAGGACGCCATACGTACCACTTACCGTCGGATCCGAAGCGACAAAACTTTGATTCGTCACTCCAAAGCACATTTTTCCAAAAAATCAAAGGTAGTCGCAAGTGCTTACGGGCAAACGCAATTCAAGATTTTAAATTTTTTTTACACAAGTGCCTTGTTCTATGCAATGCATCCACGCAATTGTTTTTGATTGAGCCGTCGCCTTATTGTCCTTGAAGATACGTCAATGCCAAATTCCAACGAAATATCTTTTTTTATAATGGTCGAGCTATTAAAAGGGTTCTTGATTGAGGCTCTATAAATCAGACGGTCCTCTTTAATTGTTGTTTTTCGTGCTCTAGGTCGCTGTTTAACATTCTTGGAGGTCCCATATTGCTGCATATGACTCAATGCATTGTACACCATCTTTCTGTAACATCTTAAAGCACTAGCAATTTGCGTAACGGTACTTCCACTGCTCTTTTTGCTGAACTATCTGCCGATGAGTCTCTGTGCACCATGTACCTTTCACCATTTCTAGACACACATTTTCAAACAACATGAATGAAATTTAAAAAAACACAAATCTTACCAATTAATTTGATTTAACACAAACAAAAGTCCGAAATTAGTAAGATTTCAAAGGTGTGCTAAATTCGTGGCCAGCTTGATCACGTATTACTTGCAATCAAGTGAGAATAGAAAAGAAAAGGAACAAAGGAACCAGACTAAATTAACGGGACATGATCAACCCATCATAGCCAACATTCATGAAACAAAAGTCGACTGAAAAGCATAAAACAGTAGAAAATATTTGCATTTGAAAGTTACAGATACCAGTGTACCAAATTCTTGGCCACCACTGTACTATATAATAGAAGTTAAATAATTATCGCTAATATTTTCAACTTTTCTTTTATCATTTTAAAGATAAACCCGCTGCATACAGTACCAGTACTCATTGATAATGGTGAAGCTATTTGCGATAGGTAAGTTTGAACTGAAATAATTTTACTTTCACAACGGTTTTAATGAAGTAGGTAGGTAGGTATTAGGGTTGCCACCTTATCAAATATTGCTGCGAGAACATACATAACAATAAAGCATGGAAGAGGTACTGTCTCTCAAGGAATGAATCTGACTATATGTGCTACTCCGAGCTACGCGATTTATTTACTAATAAGTCAAAATTGGCCTATCTGGCTATCTGCTTGATATGAAGAAGTCTATTAAAGATAAGCCTAAGCTGTTTTGGAATTTCGTGAACTCTAAGAGGCGCACAGATGGTTTCCCTGCGACTATGTCTTTTGATGGTGAAGTTAGTAATGACCCTAAAAGGATTAGCAACTTTTTTGGCGATCACTTTAGGGCTGCTTTTGATGTCCGGGACTGTGGTATTGACTTTAATAATTTTCAATACTTGACAAAATTTCCCTCTACTACACTGGAGATGAAGGATCTTCTTATTGATGAACCCACTATATCAAAGTTTATCACGAACATCACTGAGAGTTTTAATAGTGGTCCAGATGGAATTCCATCTGTTGTACTTAAAAGGTGCTCTTCTGAACTTTTATCTCCAATTAGGTCCCTATTTAATTCATCTCTTCGTTATGGGGTATTTCCTAGCTTGTGGAAATAATCAACAATAACTCCTGTATTTAAGAAAGGTAAACGGAACGACGTATGCAATTACCGGCCAATAGCCAAGCTGTCTTGTGTTCCAAAATTATTCGAAGCAATTGTTTGTGACGCAATGTACTTTCATTGCAAATCAATAATAAGCCCAACCAAACACGGGTTCATCAAAGGTAGATCCACAACAACAAATTTACTAGAATTTTCGAATTTTGCCATCCCAGCGATTGAAGCAGGCAAACAAGTTGACTGCATATATACAGATTTTAGCAAAGCATTTGATAAGATTAATCACAAAATACTGATTCACAAGCTTTGCATATTTGGATTTCCTACTATTTTTACTAATTGGATAAAATCCTATCTTTCTAGTCGCACCACATTTCGAGATGCTTTTTCATCGGTTATTCCAAACACTTCTGGTGTACCTCAGGGTAGCCATCTCCGCCCACTCCTGTTTATTTTATTTATTACGCGAGTTCGGTAATCTCTAACTCTAATATTCTTTTATATGCTGACGATGCAAAAATATTTCGTACTATCACCTGTACGAATGAAAAATGATTTAAAGCTATTTTTTGACTGGTGTACCCTAAACTGTATGCCTTTAAACATTGGAAAGTGCACCAGTGCATCTTTTTCTAGGAAAAAAGGATCCAATTGAATTTGTGTATGTTTTAGAGGAAATTGCTTTACAAAATTAAGCATAGTTCGCGATTTAGGCGTACTTTTTAATGATAAATTTACCTTCGACGATCATGTTGACTGTATTGTTATCAAGGCTAACTCCATTTGGAGCTTCGTAAAACGATGGTCTAAGGACTTTAATGACCCTTACATCACAAAGACACTTTACTGTACTTTTGTGCGATCAATTCTCGAATATGCTTGCCCGGTGTGGACTCCTTATTATGATATTCATAAGAATAGAATTGAGTCCGTGCAGCGACGATTTTTGAGATTTGCTCTTAAGGGACTTCCCTGGTCAGACCCAATATGTCTCCCCCCTTACCAAGAACCACTTCAACTGCTTTCGTTGGATTCACTCGAAGATAGGCGATCTGTTCTTGGTACTGCAGTCGCAGTCAAATTAATTTCAGGCGAAATTGACGCCCCCATCTTGCTTGGAGCTCTCTTCTTCAAAAATTCCTTACCGTTCCTTGAGAGACTACGAACTCCTCGACATTCGTTTCCATCGAACTAATTACGGCCAGCACGAACCGATAACCTCTATTTCACGGGCTTTTAACGCTAATTGTAGCAATATTGATTTCAATCTAAATATTGCTCAGATAAAGTCAGCTTTGTTAAAAAATAAGTAATGTTGTAATTAATTTTTTGTAAGTAATCATATGTTGATGAAGTGATATAAAAAAAAAAAAAAGAAAAAGAAAGAAAAAAAAAAGCGGAAAAAAAATTACAACCGTCAAATTTGGCTTTTTTTCGCGTTTCATGACTAAAGCCTGAAATTACAAAAAAAAACCCAACAGGACAACGATTGCGCATAAAACTAGATCATAAGATACTTTAGATGAAATATAAATTTTCGTGACTTTAGGAAATTTTCTAATGGGAGTAGTGGAATGGCTGACGGCATTGAACTAATTTTTTTCCCATCATACTGAATTGCTATTAAAATGCTTTATACAAAGCATACACAATTATAATATAAATTATAATAATTTAAACAGATTGCGCTAAAAAATAAATATACTGCAAATAATATAAAATCACTAATGAATTAATCAAAAATAAATTGAATAAATAATTTCTTATATGCGATTATATACAAATAATGAGAAAATAATTATGAAGCTGTAAAAACTTTTATTGCATACGTTTTTACTTAGTAAATATTATTATTATAAGTATTAATTTAGATATCTTATATTTTTTCGATTTATTGCCGTACGTCAGGTGGATTTATTATTTCCCGACGTCTTGTAAATCTGGGGTCAAGCAATTTGGGAACTATGCAGTCGAAATAAAACTTGGAGAGTTGGTTTTCCATTTTTTCTTTGAATAATATGAATCGAAATTTCGTCTCCAGTCCACACTCCTAAAATACACAATTCCTTCTTGCAAACATGTAGTTGACCTTGGATTTGATAAAACCAGTCGCTATTTCTATTTATTATTATTTCTCCATTCATAATTATACTTTAGATAAGATCTGAGAGTACATTGTGTTTGCCTTACCGTTTGTAACGCTAAGAAATAACGCTCGCACAGAGCCGCCAAGGGTACAGAAATATTTGTTGTCGCTCAAAAACCTCGATTCCGAGTGACAGTCTGTCCATGTGTCTGTCTCTCTGTCTGTCTGTCTGTCTGTCCGTCTGTGCGTCTGTCTACAGCATAACTCTCGAAAGCTTTGAGCTATAGTGCTAAAATTTTTTGTGTGTCAATTTTAGCAAAAAAGTAACTTTAAGTTCGTAAATGGGCTCCCCCCACTTCTTCTACGCCCTCCCATACAAATTTCATGAAATTTCGAAATTTTAAGAAATTGATTTTTCTTTAAAACTATTTAAGCTATCGACTTGAAATTTAGGTCAATTTATTATCATATAGATATCACGAAATATTGACCCGATCCCCTTACTGCTTCTACCCCCTCCCATACAAATGGACAATTTTGAAAAATACCTATTTTCGATTTTCATTGAAACTAAAAGACAAAATTTTGTCAGAATTAATTCAACTATAATTTCAATTTATTTTAAAAATAATTATCAACTTCACCTCACTCCTTCTACCCCCTCCCATACAAATTTCACGAAATTTCGAAATTTAAATTAAATTATTTTTCTTCGAAACTATCAACTTGATATTTTATATAAAGTATACAAATAGAAATATTAATAATGCGAAAAAAATTTGTTTTGATCTGTGCACTCCTTCTACCCCCTCCCATACAAATGTATAATTTTTGTTAAATGCATTTTATCGATTTCCATTCAAACTAGAAAAAGTACAAACTTCAAATTTTGCCAGAATTTGTTTCTTAATAATTGAAATAAGTGTTAGAAAAAATTATCTGCTCCGCTTCACTTCTTCTACCCCCTTCCATACAAATATCTGTATTATAAATTCAAGAAAAGCATTTCTCCTTCGAATATATTAGAACTATCGAATTTGAAATTGAATCAAAGCGTGGTGATAAGGATGATGATAAGCAGTTTCAATATCATCTTAAACGCACCACTTCCTCTACCACCTCCCATAGAAATGCCTCAATTTCAGGAAAACTATGTCCAATTGAAAATAATGAAAGCTACAAACCTTAAATTCAGCACGAAATATTTTGCATACCACATTAGGTGTCATATCCAAAAATTACAAACTTTCCTCCCCTTCTTCTACCACCTCCCATACAAAAGTCACTATTAATTATTTAAAAGAATTAGAGGTGACATATTTTCCGGTACATTGAACTCTTTCTCATTTCATCTAGAGTATCATATGATTGGGCTTTACGCCCAATCATAATTCTTTTATGTTTTCTATTGTTATTGCAAAAAAGGATATATAGTTATCGCCTGAATTATAGGTGAAAACTCCGTACCAAAAGTGTAGTTCTCGCGTTTTTCAAAATCCACATCCGGAATTGTGCTGATAACTATTTTCCTAAATATAATTTTAAACATAACAGAAGGGGTGGAGCGATTTGGCCCGTTCACGAACTTGACCTTACTTTTTTGTCAAAAACGACGTGTACAAAATTTGAATTATCTAGCTCAACGCGTTCTCAAGCTAGAGAGCGCACGGACGGACGGACATCCGGTTTTGAGATTTTTGAGTGATAATATTAACTTCTGTATCATTCATTTTTTCTCCGAGCCTTATTTCTTGGCGTTACAAACCTTAGAGCAAACTTATAATACTCTCAGATTTCATCTAGAGTATAAAAATTTGTTCAATGTCGATCCAAGTACATTTATCAAAGATTGACATGATAAAAATAAATTTGCAATTTGAACGAAATCGTCGTTTCGGTATATACGGGGCCTTAAGTGAATTAAGTGGCTCGAGTCTAGCTTGAGAATGCGTTGAGCTAGAATGTTCAAATTTTTTACACGGCTTTTTTAACTAAAAAGTAAAGTCAATTTCGTGAATGTGCTAAATCACTTCACCCCTTCTACCCCCTCCCATACAAAATGGCTCATTTTCAAAAATTTACTATAATCCAATTTCCTTAGAAAAAGTAAGCTAAGCTAATAATTTGATTTCCTCAAAAAGTATAAAAGTTATTGATTTGAAATTTGGAATTTATTATTTTTATACCAATTTCAAACTACTGCATAAAAATGATTTGAATCTACTCCTTTTACAACCTCTCATATAAAATGCACATTTTCATGAATTACCAATTTACTCCGTAAGTATAAAATTTATCGAGCTGAAATTCTCAACAATATATTTATTTAGAATTATTAGTAAGACCAAAAAAATTAGATTATCAGCTTCGCTCCTCCTACCCCCTCTTTTCAAAAAGTCGATTTTCCTGAAAAGTTTGAATGCGACTAATTTGCGATTGAAAACATGTCAAATGCATGATGCTTATAGTTATTTCTGAAAAGCTCACTTTGAACTGCCCACTCCTTCTACCACCTCCGATACAAACTGCACAATTACACTAAATCTAATACACTAATTTTCTCTCTCTCTCTATCTCTCTCACTCTCTCCACCTATTAAATTTTTGAAGCTTAAATTTTCAATAGAACATTCTGATAGTAACTCTACCATGATGTAAAAAAATTGGTTCAATGTCGTTACCCCTTCCACGACTTCCAATACAAAATTTCTTTAAATCGTAAAATGTCTTTTTATCTAGAGTCATACGCCCAATCGCAGTCCTGTTATGTTTCTTTCTAAGAATATTATATACAAAACAACACAGATTTCGACAACAAACCATTTTGTCTTATTCGGGTCTCAATCTATAATCGCATTCGAAGATGAACAATCGTCATAATGCATTCGAATCTATTTACTGGTATTAAATCTCACTGTCCCATTTTAAAACATTTAACTTTTCTCTTTAAAGCCACGTAATTATGACGTATATGGTATCGAAATATGGCAAAGATGACGCACTTTATCCAAAGGATCTAATACAAAGAGCGCGTGTCGATCAACGCATGTACTTTGAAGATGGCGTACTATTTCAAGTAATTAAGGATTTTGTTAATCGCAACATTTTCGGCGATGAGCCTGAATATCATCCGAATAGCATTAAAATTGCGCACAATGCTTACGCTTTTTTGGAAATATTTCTGGAAAAAGGATACGCTGCTGGTGATAAAATGACTTTGGCTGATGTTTCGATTCATCCAACGCTAATAACTCTAGAACGGATGGTGCCTATTGAGAAGGAGAAGTAAGTTTTTCCTTCTTGAGTGCGATGCGACCTAGTCCAAGCTATGAAAATACTACAAGCGTTAAGCTGCCTATTTTAGAAACATTGACTGCACACTCTAAATGAACTTCACTTTTGTAGGTATCCTCGAATTTGCTCTTGGCTTAACCGCATGAAGTCGCTGCCGGACAATCTGGAAGTCAACGAAAAAGGAGCCGATGATTTGGTCGGACGAATTCTGGAATGCTGCGAACGCAATAAAGCCGCAAAAGATAATGAAATTAAATAGATTTTTTTTGGATTTGAAAAAATATCCTTAATAAAATTTCGGCTTAACACTCAAAATCAAACTTAGTTATTACTAGCGATCCCCGCGACTTTGTCTGCGTAAGAATTGGAATAATAAGCAATTTTTGAGAATATATTTAGTAATATATTATGTGAGATAATCTGCTTAGTTTAATAGCTCTTTGAACACAATGCTTTGTTTTTTTTGGATCAATTATTAAGAATGAATCCACGATACTCGCATTTGTATGGGACAGAAAGAAAACAAACACAAGTAAAATAACATTAAGCTTAAAAACATAATAGGAATGTGCGTAAAACTCAATCACACAATACTATAGAAAAATCGAAACTTTGTTAATTTTAAGAAATTTTCTATGGGGAGTGGTAGGAGGGGTGACAGCATTGAACTAATTTGTTTTAAATCATGCTAGAGTAGCTATAAAAACGTTTTGTATTAAATTTAAGCTTAAAACATAAAGTAAAGACCAATCGTGCGATACTCCAGATGAAAAAGAAATTTTTATTTTAAGAAATTTTGTAGGGGAAGTGGTGGGGGACGACGACATTGAACTTTTTTTTACATCACACAAAAATTGCTATCATAATGTTTATACAAAATTTAGGATTCAAAATTTAATAGGTACTGAGAAAATTAATGTATTGGATTTAGTGAAGCTGTGCAGTTTGTATGGGAGGTGGTAGAAGGAGTGTAAAATTATTCATGACTTTTTTAGAAATAACTGTGAACATCATTTAATTGACATATTTTGTATCGCAGATCAGTAGCATTTATAGTTTTCAGGAAAATCGACTTTTTGCAAAGTTGTTGAATTGTGTCAAATTGTATGGGAGGGGTTAAAAGGAGTGAAGGTAATCACCTAATTTTTTTTGGTCTGACTAATAATTCTAAATAAATATTTAGTGCATAATTTCAGCTCGATAAGTTTCATACGTACTGAGTAAATCGGTTTTTAGTATTTCATAAAAAAGTGCAGTTTGTATGGGAGGTGGTGGAAAGAAAGAGAGGACTCAAATAATCTTATACAACAGATTGAATTTATTATTGAAGTAATGTATTCAAAATTTCAGATCAATAGCTTTTATACTTTTTGAGCAAATTCGTTTAATGTCAAATTGCGAAAACGTGTCATTTTGTATGGGAGGGGGTAATAGGGGTAAGACTAATCGTCTAATTTTTTTTCAATCTTACTAATAATTCTAAATAAATGTTCAGTGCACAATTTCAAATCGATAAATTGTATACGCACTGAGTAAATTGGTTTAGAGCATTTCATGAAAAAGTTGCAGTTTATATGGGAGGGGGTGGAAGGATGGGGAGGACACCATTAATTCTTATATAATAGAATGGAATCATCATAAAACTATTATGTTCCAAATTTCAGATCAATACCATTTATAGGTACTTTTCGAGAAAAGCCGTTTATTGACAAATTGCGTAATTATGGCATTTTGTATCGGAGAGGGTAGAAGGGGTGGAGCGATTTGGCCCGTTCACGAACTTGTTCTTACTTTTTTGTCAAAAACGACGTGTAAAAAATTTGAACTTTCTAGATCAACGCGTTCTCAAGCTAGAGAGGACATGGACAGACAGACAAACGGACGGACAAACGGACGGACAAACGGACGGACAAACGGACGGACATCCGGTTTTGAGATTTTTGAGTAATTATATGAACTTCTGTATCATTCATATTTTTATCCGAACCTTATTTCTTGGCGTTAAAAACTTTGTGGCAAACTTATAATACTCTCAGATTTCATCTAGAGTATAAAAATTGAATAGATACTAAGAAAATTAGTCCTTTAGTTTTAGCTAAATTGTGCAGTTTGTATGGGAGGTGGTAGAAGGAGTGAAGGGTTCTTAGTGATTTTATGAGAAATAACTATAATCTTCATGCAATTGATGTATTTTAAATTTCAGATCAGTAACTTTCATACTTTTCAAGAAAATCGAAGACGTGATATTGCGGCAAATTGTGTGAGAGGGGGTAGAAAGGATTCAAATAATTTGTACACCATAGATCACATTTATGATAAAAATAATATATTCTAAATTTCAAATTATTCGCTCCTATTATATAATTTTCAAGAAAATGCGGTTATTAAATATTTTTGAAAACGAGTCATTCTGTATGGAAGGGGATAGAAGGCCTGGGGTTATTATCAGATTACACAGCGAAGCATACCTAATAAACTCTGGAAGTTTCATTATAATCGGTTCAGCCGATTTTACGTGGAAACCGGACAAACAGACAGAGAAGAATTCTAAAAACGTGTATTTCTGCTTAATTAATGTCCAAATAAATTGAAACACTAACTTATAGTCATTTATAAACAAATAACAGACAGATACAACAATTATATTGATATGTATAGATTGTTTTTTTTTATTTCTCAAATATTTCATAACATCATTAAACCGCAGCTTGATTTGCTGCGACTTTCTCTCGGACAATTTGCTTCAACTCTTCGGCACCGTCTTGATTGATGCTCTTGAAATATGGAAGTTTAGCCAAGCGATCCATCCAAGCCAAAACCTTCGAGTGTTTTACTTTATCGAGAAGAGCAAGATCATTACCCGATGAAATACTTGCAATACAGCAAAAATCAGCTATAGTTATACTATCACCGCATAAGTACGGACGATCCTTAAGGAACTCCTCCATAATATCGTAAGCCTTTTGGATATACGTGACTATATCGGCTGGAACGTCTGGTGAACCATGGTATAAAATTAGCTCGTAAAGAAAATGAATTCGTGCGAAAAGATAGCCAGTATCGAAATAAAGACGAGCTTCAACATTGGCACGTTTAGCCAAGTCCTTCGGGTAAAGATTATCATTTTTGGCGTATTTATCTACTAAATAAGCACAAATTGCGTGGCTATCAAACACATAAACGCCGTTGTCATCAAGTAGTGGAATAGTGTGCTGCGGATTCATTTTAATGAATTCTGGTGTGAGATGCTCGCCTTTAAAAATGTTAATAACACTGGAAACGAAATTATTGAAAAACTATTTTTCGAAGCATATTTTGTTATATTATCAACTTACCGAAGCTCAAGATCAAGCCCGATTTCCTTGGCCGTCAAAAGGACAGATCTAGATGGAGGGCTTAGAGTAGCATAGTACAAAATTGGTTTCGTCATTTAAATAACTAAAATTATAAAAATAAAATTTATTAAGTGTGTTTTTTTTAGTTTGAATCCATAATCAAGAATCCAAATAGCGCGTTATATTATTATTATAAGTCACTAAAATACATAGGTACGTTTTGAGGCTTCCGTGGTGTAGTGGGCAGCGTGCTTGCTTCTCAGTCAATAAGTCGTGGGTTCGATTCCCACTCCAGACGGGATTTTTTTAAGCGCAAATTTTTCAGTTGCTACTGGTGATAAAAAATTATTCGCAATAAAATGGGGAAACGGTGTAAAAGTGAAACAATTCCACTTCAAGAAGGCCTAGATACTCAGTAGATGGTTTCTGTTCACTTTCTATCATTCAGTCCCCCATAACATCTGCAAATATTTGTCAGTAAGCAGCCAGTACAACTGAGCAATGTACCAGCTCCTCTACTCGCTACGGTCGTTCTCACTCCCCTTCCCCAACCTTCCCAATCCCATTCCTTCCCTCCATGACTGTGTTTGTGCATTGCACATAAAGGCCGAAATTGCCTATAACACAGGTCATCCTGTAAAAAAAAAACAAAAAACATAGGTACGTTGTTTTCAGTTAGAAAGTGTAAAAAAATGAATTAATTTTTCAGAAAACTTATTGTGAAAGTAAAAAATTTTCAAAAATTGCTTAACACGTATGTTTAATCTGTGTCTTTAAATTGAGTCATTTCTATGGGAGGTGATGGAAGGAGCGGGGGAATTTCATTGATTATTGAGTGATTAACTAAAATAAAATATGAATTATTTGTTTCAAATTTAAAGATTTTATGCTTTTTGAAAAGTTGACTGGTATCGTAAAGTGGTGGAATTTCAGCGTTTTGAGTGAGAAATGATAGAAGTGGTGGCGGGATTGTACTAGTTCACATCTCAATACAGTTGCTACTGAGATATTTTACACCATATTTGAACTGCATAAATTTGAAATTTGTGTATTGTCCTTTGAGTTTGAATGGACAGAAAGAAGAGTTGTTCAATCTTAGAGATTATAAAGAAATGACGTAGGTATGTTTCAAATTCCAGATATTATATAATTTTTCGAAAAAAATCGACATACTATAAAGTTGTGAAATAGTTTCATTTTGTAAGGGAGGGGTTGACGGGTACGAACCATTCACGAGCTTGCTTTGATTTTTAGTCAAAAGTTAGTTATACCCGAGGAGGATATATGAAATGGAGTGCCTGATAGGTTGTCTCATGTGGGAATACTTTTTGATTCGGAAATTTTCGAAAAATGCGTCCAAGCTAAACATGACTTTAAACTTTTACAAAAAAAAATACCATAATTTGTACTCTCTCTTGGTTGCTAATATTCAGTCAGCAATAAAATAATTTCCAGTACAATGGAGTTTGCTGTTATATTTCATATATCTTTATTTTTTCAATTTTTATTAATTTGTGGTACGTGTCTAAGCTAAGAACTTTAGCAACGGACAATTTAATGCGCGACAGAGATAGTTGCTTTGGGTTTAAGTATGCCAAACAAGGATAGCGAAACAATTCTTTCGAAAATTTGTCAATTATTTCGGACAATTTAACGCGGGAAAGAGTTAGTTGTAATATTCTTAAGTGTGCCAGAAAAAGATAGCGAAACGATTTTTTTCGAAAAATTTCGAGCATTTCGCCAGTAAGGAAGGGAAATAGTTTCATTCCCATTTTCTTACACGGCAAAGCATGCTCATAGTCACTCCTTATTATATGTCCTCCTTGGTTATACCATAGTCTTTAGTTATACAAAATTTAAGCGTTCTAGCTGAGCGTGTTATCGAGCTGAGAGTCAACATGAATTTTTTTGTAATCCGTTTTTTCTCGAGTCTTATTTCTTAGCGTTACACACTTTATTGCAAACTTATAATTCTCTCAGGTCTCATGAAGAATACAAACATGCCCCCGTACGTTTAATTATTTCGAAGTTTCATAATTGCATAGCACCGAAATTCAAGGTCATCTCTGAACGTAACAAATTCTTGTTTACACATATGTACATATGTATTTATAATTAATATTAATTATATGTTATCAATTAGGTTCGAAATCCTAAACTAATATTACAAGACGTACATTTACCTTTTCGTTATAAACACTAACTCTCGAACGTTAACTGTCGACTGATCTCGAATATGAATAGTAGGGCTATAAATAGAGAGCTTTTATAACGATGCCCAAAGTGTCTTTTATTTAGATTACAATCAGCGATGCCACATAATATTTATAAAATTACCGTAAATAGTTTGAAAAATTACGCAATTTATCTGGAAATTACACTGTCTTATCGGAAGCATAAGTACATATAGGAAACAAACAAATTGTATATACCAGTATGTATTTGAAACAAATTATATACATTTAATACATTAATTAGACATATCAATTAACAAAATCGGAAAACTAACTTTTTACCAACACACTAAACAATCAAGAATCAAAATCTCGAAATACATATGTACATATTTACATGTATTAGAACCTTCTACCTTCTAATAAATAGAAAATCGAAAGTATACATACGGCCCAACAGCACTATTTGAAAAAGTAATGATATAGTCTTGTTTATGATCTATTTTTATTGACATGTAACAAAAAAATCTTTTCTCCAATATAAACTTAACAATCTATTCATAAAACAACTAAAAAACATAACAGAATTATGATTGGGCTTAAAGCTCAATCACATGATACTCTAGATGAGATGGAAATGACTTTAATATACCGCAAAATATGTCATCTCAAATTCTTTCGAATAGTGAATAGAGACTTTTGCATGGGAGGTGGTAGAAGTAGAGGAGGTTTGTATTTTTCGTATATGACACCGAACATGGCATGCAAAATGTTTTTTGCTGAATTTAAAATTTTTAGTTTTCATTATTTTTAAAGAAATTGGTCATAGATTTTCTGAAATTGGGGCATTTGTATGGGAGGTGGCAGAGGTGGAGTGTTTAAGATAATTTTGAAACTGCTTATCATCATCCTTATCACCATGCTTTGATTCAATTTCAAAGTCGATAGCTCTCATATACTTGAAGGAGAAATGCTTTTCTTGAATTTATAATACAGATATTTGTATGGGAGGTGGTAGAAGGAATGAAGCGGAGCTGATAATTTTTTCTAACACTTATTTCAATTATTAAGAAACAAATTCTGGCAAAATTTGAAGTTTGTACTTTTTCTAGTTTGAATGGAAATCGATAAAATGCATTTAATAAACATTATGCATTTGTATGGAAGGGGATAGAAGGAGTGCACAGATCAAAACAAATTTTTTTCGCATTATTAATATTTATATCTGTATACTTTATACAAAATATTAAGTTGATAGCTTTAACAGTTTCGAAGAAAAATAATTTCATTTAAATTTCAAAATTTCGTAAAATTTGTATGGGAGTTAGAAGGAGTGATGTGAAGATGATAATTATTTTTAAAATAAATTGCAATTATAGTAGAATTAATTCTGACAAAATTTCGTCTTTTTAGCTTAATTAGTTTCAATGAAAATCAAAAATATGTATTTTTCAAAATTGTCCATTTGTATGGGAGGGGGAAGAAGGGGTAAGGGGTTAGGGGAAATATTCCGTGATATTAATGACATTTATATTATAATACTTTGACCTAAATTTCAAGTCGATAGCCTAAATAGCTTTGAAGAAAAATCAATTTCTTAATATTTCGAAATTTCATGAAATTTGTATGGGAGTGGGTAGAAGGAGTAGAGGGATGTAGCCCATTCACGAACTTAAAGTTACTTTTTTGCTAAAAATGATACACACAAATTTTTAGCACTATAGCTCAAAGCTTTCGAGATTTATGCTGTAGACAGACGCACAGAAGGACAGACAGACAGACAGACAGACAGACGGACAGACGGTCACTCGGAATCGAGGTTTTTGAGCGACAACAAATATTTCTGTACCCTTGGCGGCTTTGTGCGAGCATTATTTCTTAGCGTTGCAAACGGTAAGGCAAATACAATATACTCTCAGATTTCATCTAGAGCATAAATAGCATTGACAAAAGTCTACGTACGATCATGAGATCCACCAAAAACTTCATTAAAAAATTTACATTTCACTTCAAAACTTAATATTAATATTTTGTTTGCCAGCATGGGCATCTATAACTGCGTGCAAGCGTCTTGGCATTGATGCGACCAAATTTTCTATCTCGTTAGGAATTATTTGACCCCATTCCTCAATGAGCTTATCTTTTAGCATTTTAGCACTTCTAATATCGAGTTTTCTTATTTTTCGATTCAGAAGCTACCAAACGTGCTCGATGACATTCAAGTTCGGACTTTGGGGTGTATTAAACTGTCTTGGAGCAGAATATAGTAGCCAGTCCTTCACGATTTGAGCGGTGTGCTTGGGATCATTGTCTTGTTGGAATATCCAGCTTTCGCCAAGGTCCAACTTATCGACCGATTCCCTTAAATTGTGTTGCAAGATGGTTTTGTAGAGATGGCGATCCATGACACCATCAATGAACACCAAATTTCCTACACCCGACGCTGCGATAGATCCCCAAACCATCACATTGCCACCGCCATGTTTGACTATAGGAATTAGGTGTTTCGGGTCCATTTTCGTGTTTTCCTTTCTCCAAACTTTAGCTCTACCGCCACTTCCAAATATATTACACTTCGATTCATCGGTGAATAAAACCTTCTTCCAAAAATCAAGTCCTTTGTCTAGATGCTTTTTGGCAAATTCTAAGCTAAGTTTGCGATTTTATCGCTTATAAGGGGTTTTTTGCGTAGTGTTCTGCTGTGATAACCATTATTATTTAGTGTTCTTTGAACTGTTCTTGGATGCACTGTGGTTCCTCTTCGTTTTGCTATGTCCTCCGCCAATTTTGTGGCATGTGTGCCTATGGGTTTTGGTTCACTTCTTTCAAAATAAAGGAGACATCTCTGCGAACCAGCTTCTTCGGTCGACCACTGCGCGGCTTGTTTTTAAAAGAGAACCTGCTTTTGTAGTTGTTGAATATGGTTTAAACTGTCGATTTACTTAAATTCAACAATTTGGCTATTTCTCCGAACGATTTTCTTTCGTTTCGATGTTTTACCACCAAGTTCCGTACTTCTGATGAGATTTCCTTCCGAGAAGCCTTCGTCACAGCCGCGGCCTTATCGAAATTACCCAAACGCTATAAACGGTACTTCCCGTTATAAAACAGAACCGCACAGTAGCGTAAAGAATGATTTGCCCAGCCGTATGTAGACTTTTGTCAATGCTTTTTAGTTATGTATGAATAACTTGTAAAGTTTATATTGAAGAAAAGATTTTTTTGTTAGACTTAGAACATAACTGCATCATTACTTTTTTAATTAGTGCCATGGAGCTCGTCAAGTAGCGAAAATACGGGTCGTATGTATACCCAAGCAGGTAGTGTGCTAGAATTATGCGTCGACCGGGATTTGAACTCACGACCTTCGCATTGTAGACCAACACGCTAACCAATAGGCTACACCCTAGGTTTGTATTTCTCTCATATAGCTTAATATATTTTCCAAGTTTCAATTACATAGCTTAAATGATAGTTGGGATATTCATTTTTAAGTATTTTTCTTTGCAACCCTCCGCCTGACCCTCCCTATTCCAATAATTAGCCTCCCTCTAAGCTGATTCTGGTGAATTTGTTTGCCACCTAAATGGTAATTTTTATAATTGCGAAGATATAATCATTAGAAAAAAAAATTCGGACGCCAATGGATAAAAAAATTAAATTATTTTTAAAGTTTGTCCGACAGCCCTCTCTATATTCTGCGAATTTTCAGCTTTCTATCTGCATTCGTGGTGGAGATATTAGCAAGTGTAGTTTTTGATTATTCCCCTCCCCCGCCTTCCCCTTCCACCTGACACTCCCCAAAATCTCCTGTAAGAAGTAAATTTTGTAGGAGAGCCAAAAAACTTAAAAAGAACAATGAAAACTACGTTTTTTTTTAATTTTGCGTTTTATGTCATATACCTATACAATCATTTTGTAATATTTTTATATATTTTTGTTGTTATGTTACCTACATTGAAACTAATCTTCTATTTTAACCTGCTCTTGAATGCAGTCAAAGCAATGCCGCGCTGGCACGGATTTTCATGATCTCGACTTCCCCCACTTTGCTGGCATTTTTAATCACTTCTACTAATCGGAAAATTGTGAAAAATTATTTTCTATGCTCAGAATTGAGTCGGGTCCTCTACCAAAAGCAGTATGGAAACCTTTGAGGTGTTATTGGCAACACACTTCCCAGGCTGCAGAATAACAGACGAAAATGAAGATTTAGAAGCGGAGCAAAAGACATATTGTCAAACTCCGTCCAGCAAAAACGCTGCTGGTAAAATCTTCACTCCGGAAAAGATCAGATGGGCGATTAACACCTTTAAGCCTTACAAATCAGCCGGAGTAGACAAAATATTTCCTGCATTATTGCAGAAGGGGTTAGAGATCTTATTGTCAATAATGATAAGGATCTTTAAAGCCAGTTTTAGTTGGGGATACATCCCCAAAATTTGGAGGAAAGCAAGGGTGGTATTTGTACCGAAGGCAGGCAATCGCCCCATTGATCAGCCTAAGTCATATCGTCCTATAAGCCTAACCTCCTTCTTCGTCAAAACGATGGAGAAATTAGTGGATGCACACTTAAGAACAGGGCCTAACAAGGTTCGTCTTAACACAAATCAACATGCCTATCAAAAGGGCAAATCAACAGAGTCAGCTCTTCACGGTTTGGTAAGACAAATCGAAAAGGCAAAAGACTATAAAGAAATTGCGCTTTGCGCATTCCTAGATATAGAAGGAGCATTTGATAATACTCCCCATGAAGCCATAATAGCGGCAGCTAGGAAAAAGGTCTGGAAACGGCCACAATTAGATGGATACATGCCATGCTAAGGAGCCGAATGACCACCACGGAACTGGATGATAGCTCATTGACTGCACAGACTTATAGAGGATGTCCCCAAGGTGGGGTACTATCTCCACTTCTATGGTCAATTGTAATGGATGAACTCCTGGACCATCTAACGGAACAGGGATATGAGGTTATAGGATATGCCGACGACCTCGTCATTATTATTAGAGACAAGTATGGTTCAATTATATCTGAAAGAATACAATCAGCCTTAGATATGATAATGAACTGGTGTCGGTCTAAAAACTTGAACATCAACCCAAGTAAGACTGAGTTGGTACCATTTACAAACAGAAGGAATATTCATATCACACCCCCTTCAATAAATGGAACAATTATACCCATTTCAGAAGAGGTAAAATATCTAGGAGTTATACTGGATAGCAAACTCCACTAGAACAAACATATAGAATGGACTCATGCCAAAGCTCTAAAGGCATTTTGGGCCTGTAGAAGCTTATTTGGCAGAAAATGGGGACTTAAGCCCAAAATGATTTACTGGTGTTACAGAACAATCAGTCTTCCAATAGTCACATACGGATCAACGGTATGGTGGACTAAAACTTTGCAAAGAAAAGCACAGCTCACGCTACAAAAAATCCAAAGGCTAGCTTGTCTTGGCATCACAGGTGCGATGAAAACCTGTCCCACAGCGGCAATGAAAATATTTCTTAACATTCCTCCGATACATCTCCAAATAAAAAGGGAAGCTATCAAAGGGGTCTTACGCTTACAAAGGGAAAACAACTATAAACCAGGGGATTTTAGAGGCCACCTCAAAATCCTAAGTAACCCAAAATGGGAGGCTCTAGCCTCCACTTTGTTGGACGATATGCCGACAAAATATAACTTTGAAACCCCCTTCAAGGTTATAATTGGTGAACGCACGGACTGGCAATCCGCGTCATCTGAAATGACAGAGGGTTCAACCATCTGGTATACAGACGGTTCGTGCACCTCCGAGGGGACGGGAGCTGGAGTCAAGGGACCTAACTTCTCGGTTTCAAAATCACTCGGTAAAGAAGTCACAATCTTCCAGGCTGAACTAATGGCAATCGAGCTATGCATCCAAGAGAACATAAGGAGAGCTCATCGCAACAAACCAATTTATATCCTATCGGATAGTCAGGCAGTTCTAAAAGCCTTATCATCCAACAAACATGGATCGAAGCTAGTTTGGGACTGCCTTCAAGACCTAATCATCCTGGGGAAAAGGAATGATGTAACCTTAATGTGGGTGCCAGGACATTGGGAATTGAGGGAAATGAGGAGGCCGATCGCTTAGCAAAAAAAGGCGCGGAAGAAAACTTAATTGGCCCAGAACCTTTCTGCGGAAAACCAAAAGGGTTTCTTAACTCCTCAATTAAGAAGTGGGTTCAAGAAGAACATATAATCCACTGGAATAGACTTCCTGGTTTATCAACCTCGAAAAAATTAATCCTACCACATAAAAACAAAGTGGAGGATATCCTGAGATTCAGCAAAAGGGATATCTATACTCTAATCGGGCTAATTACGGGCACAGTGGAGTAAACCATCACCTCAAAAAAATGGGCTTAGCTGAAACTGACATATGTCGTCTCTGTCTCGAAGACTCAGAAACGACAATACATATCCTATGCCACTGTGAAGCAATGGCAAGGAGCAGACTCAAGATTCTTGGGAAGGGCATCCTTTCCACCGAGGAACTAGCCAACATGGCTCCCTCACTTATACTCAAATTAGCTAAAGCTACTGGGATATGGTACTCAATTATCGTACAATAGGTCGGAAAGACCGCAGTGCACTCACTTAGTCCCCTAACTTAAATAAATAATAATAAATAATTGAGTCTGAAATTCGAATGCTCACTTTTAGGTTGCAAATGACGTCAAAATTGATTTGGATGCCATTAATTAAAAGGAAACGTCAAACAGATGTCAATAAAAGTGTCTTGGCCTAGTGTGAACAGCTAAGATTTCGAGGTGGCTTTCGTTAAATTGAGACACTTTCGATAGCCGGTATGAACAGGCTATAACCTCATCTTTCGTTATTATTTCATGATTTAAACTGGCAAGTTCGCTGTTCAGTTCTTCAGTTGTGAAATTTCGATCAAGATTCCGAATTATCAGCCTAGCAGTTTTTAGTTTCGTGTGTTCAATGTCAACAGTGTCCCCAAGTTTCAATTTCATTTCTGCCATACATTTGAAATTGTTTTTTTTTCAGCGTCACTTTTTATCAAGATATTACCATTCTTAAGTGGCTTAGTGTAAATGAAACATTTGATCATCGATTAATTTCACGAAAAGGACCTGTTAACTGGCCACCTCGTTTGTGCGATTAGACGCCATTAGATTTTTTTCTCTGAGGATATGTAAACTCCCATAGCTACGCCGATAAACCAGAAACTATAGAGCACTTGGAAGCAAACATTCGACAATAGCCGAATGATTTACTGCGAAGAGTGGGGGAAAATTGGACTGCCAAATTACACCGTGTACGCGCTAGCCGCGGTAGCCACATGCCCGAAATCATATTCAAAAAATAATGTTATAAAATTATTTTTCAAATAAAGTCGATTTCATGGATATTAAAAACATTTTTCTGTATTTTGTTGGAGACTGTATGGCTAAGGCAGGGTAAGGCGACATAACATCCATCGCCATCGTCGAGGCATCTGTCGGGTCAACATCCGCGATCAGAGAAAGTCCCAAATTTTTGTTGAAGTACCTACTCTGGGGTAAGTCTGTGGTGCTCCAACACATTTATAAATTCACTTGTTGATAAAAATCACTTTGATTTTTATTAACGAGAATTTTCGAATTAGTAACTTTTGTTTTCGAAAATTAAAAAATTTTATGGATATGACGTGAGTCGGAAATAGAAAATCAGTTGAATAATACGATTGAAATTAGAAAAATAATTTCCTGTTGTAAATAAAATAAAAATAGATAATAATACAAACTAATCTATCGAATCAAATTTGTGAATAATTAATTGAATCAAACATGTGTATAAATAAAATATAAGCAAGACTAATTTATTAAATCAAATTTGTTCATAAATATAACGTGATTCAAACTAATTTATCAATTTAAATGTGTTACTAAAAATTAACGCTATAAATTTAATTTTTAATTATAACAAAATTGTTGTGTAATATAGTTTAATCTTTATCTATACTAATTATCACAACAAGTCGACGTGACGAGCTCTAAAGCTCGTTTTTGTTGTCATAGGCCATGATTTTTATGGCCAGTATCGGAGCAACGAACCCACCCACGACTCCCGTAACTAGACCCGTCAACACGCTAGCACGTCGCTCCATTTTGTTTGTTTCCCGAACCTTGATTTTTCCTTTCTCTTTTCGATTATTTCGATATTTTGGTACCGAAATAATCCGTTTGGCCAAACTCTATCACACAAATTTTATTTCAATTTAAAGCTCTCCGCTTTTAAAAAAACGTCCGTTGCAATATAATAAAGTCGTTGGCAGATATTTTCGACTAACCTAAGTACGAAGCGAGAAAAAAATTTCATTTTTGTTTTCCGCAAACCAATCACATTATTTTAAAAATACAGTAAAATCAATCAATATATCAATTTGCTTTGTTTTTTTTCAAATCTAAATTTCCGTTAGATTTTCTGTCGACTGCGTTCGTTATTCCACAGCCTACTGCATATGACAGTTCGTAATTGATCGCGGTCCACATAACGTCACACTCTCACTGTTCATTGATTGTTAAGAACCAAACATGGCTGCGCTACCGAGTCCAACGCAGGTAATTTCTCATTAATTTTTCATTATTATTCGATAATTTCAATAAAAATTCGCTTAACGCACGTCAAATACAGAAAATAATTAATTGGAAAATGTAGAAATGGCCTTGGTACGCACCCGCGCTGCATAGATTCGCGTAAAACAAATTTTCGTGTCGGGGGTGGTGGCACCCATAGTTTCGATTTATTCAGCGACCGAAAATGTTTTGTTTTGTTCGGTCTTAATCGCGTTACCGCTTTTCCAATTTAAATTTCCCACATTACTCCACTCTGATGATTTGTTAGCCGAGTGCACGCGTTAATTGATGTTTTGATTTTATTGATTTCCGACAGGTTTCTGGAAAGCACAATGCCATTTACGAGGCGTACTACAAACAGGTGGGTCTCTCTGTGATGCTCGGTTCATTTGAATTGCATGATTAATTTGGTTCTTTTTGCAGGTGGACCCGAAAGGTTTGGGCACCATCGAGGCTATGGATGCCGCTAAATTCCTGAAAAAATCGGGTCTAAGTGACGTTGTTCTGAGTCGAATCTGGGATCTATCGGACCCTAAAGGTCGCGGTTGTCTGGACAAGGCCGGGTTTTTCGTCTCATTAAAGCTAGTGGCGCTGGCTCAAGCAGGGAACAACATAAACATGCAAAATATTTTATTGGAACCACCAAATCCACCGAAAGTTGTGAGTATTTGTCGAAATCGCTGTACGCGCCGCGCTCCATGCTCATGTTATTGATTTTTCTTTTCTAAAGGGTGAAATCCCGAAAATTGTGCCACAAGCGATTCAATCAGTGCCGGCTGGAAATACTGATTGGTCTATGAAGCCTGCGGATAAAAGCAAATACGAGCAATTGTTCGAATCGTTGCAACCGGTGAACGGAATGATTGCCGGAAATAAAGTCAAAGGAGTGCTAATGGATTCCAAGCTGCCACTAGAAACGCTGGGAAAAATTTGGGATCTGGCCGACCAAGATAAGGACGGAAATTTGGACCGACACGAATTCATTGTGGCCATGCATCTCGTTTATCAAGCTCTCGATAAGCGTGCAGTGCCGGCCACTTTGCCGGTCGAATTGCAAAGACCGAAACCTGGTGCAGCTGCGGCCCCCACTTCATTTAACGATGGATTCGGCGATGTCGGATTCGTAGCCAATTTCCCGAAAGATATTGCACCGCCACCGGTTCCGCCATTGCCGGCAGTCATGACTGCTCCACCGCCGTCTCGTATTCCGCCGGCAGTACCATCAATGCCGCTAATATCGACCGAACCGATCGTACCGATTGCGGCGCCGGCTGCTCCTCTGCACGCGCCTACAGATTGGGTAGTCTCGTCGGGCGATAAAGTTCGGTTTGAGGAGCTATTTCGGGACAGCGATCGCGACAAAGATGGCTTGGTGTCAGGATTGGAAGTTAAAAATGTCTTCTTGCAGTCTGGCGTTCCACAAAATTGTTTGGCGCACATTTGGTAAGAATTTTTTTTATTGTTTGCTTTTAGTTGTAGTTTTTCACTGAAGTTTATTCTGCTGTAGACAGTGCTGTTATCCAACTGCATTTTAAAATTTACTGCGCGGTAATGCATTTTTATATAATGCACTGGTCTGTATATGTTCACACTGTATTCCTTAATTTTCTACCTCTGCAAGTTTTTGAATAAAACGGAAAAGAATTAGCAATAACTTCGTTATAAGGGCAAACTCAAAATCCACTAAAAAAAAGTTCACGGTACTTATTATGTACAACGAATAATAAAGGAAGAAATTTCAAGGCGCGGATAGGATTTTTTTTGCCGATTTCACGGTACCCAAAAAAAAAAGTCCAAAGGTGTCAAATCGCAGCTCCGAGGCGGTCAATTGACATCGTCAAGACGGCTGATACCACGTTTTGGAAAGTTGGTGCGTAAAAGATCAATTGTGGAATAGCGCCCCATCCTGCATGAACCAGAGGTCTTCCAAATCCATGTCTTCAATTCAGTAAAAAAAAAAGTCTGGTAACATGGCTCTGTAACGTTCACCGTTGACCGAAACGTTGTTCCCAGCCTCATTTTCGAAGAAAAATGATCCAATGATGCCACCACTCCACAATCCGAACCAAACTGTCACTCTTTGTGGATTGGCTTCTCGACAATAACATTCGGGTTTTCCGAGCACCAGATGCGGCAATTTTGTTTGTTAACGTAGCCTCCGAAATGAAAATGCGTCTCGTCAGAAAAGATGATTTTCCGCCCAAAATCGTTGTCCAATTCAAGCTGCTCTAAGGCCCAAACTGCCGAGGCAGCCACTTGAACTAAGTTGTGTTCCATCATTAATGGGAATGTTTGCTCTTAGTAATGAAGCCATAATATAGGGTGGGCAATTCAGTGGTTTATTTTTAAATCATAGGTTATTTTGACACTTAAAGCTGTTTCCCGCTCGAAATCTTGACAGAAAGTCAGTATCATACCTCCGCGAAACGAAATGAGTCGCTTTACACTTGAACAACGTTGGGAAATATTGAAAACTTATTTCCAAAGTTATTTTGGGCGAAAAATCATCTTCTCTGACGAGGCGCATTTTCATCTTGGAGGCTACGTTAACAAAAAAAATTGCCGCATCTGGGGCTCGGAAAACCTGTTTGGACTTTTTTTTCTGGGGAACCGTGAAGGACCGATGTTATGCCAACAATCCAGAAACGACTCAAGCACTTAAGGCCAATATCATCCAAGCAATCTACAGCTCGAAACCATCGACATGGTCTTGGAAAATTGGAGTGACAGAATGCGCTACTGCGAAGCTAGCCGAGGCAGCTACTTGAACGAAGTTGTGTTCCATCATTAATGGGAACGCTCTTACTAATGAAGCCATAATACATGGAAAAAAAATTTAATTTTGTTCATTTTATTGCATTTTAAAAAAAAAAAACTTGTATTTGGCCTACCCTGTAAATACATGATTTGAGCCGAAAAAATTAAATAACGAAAAAAAAACATTTAGTAGATCAACCCGACACTATTTAGTAAATATTTTCAGCTTTCCGGAAGGCAAAAATTAATACAAAAATAAAGAAACGTCCGGTTTTCTTAGCGTTTTCACGTACTCCGAATGACATTTCGATTATTTAGTAATGTCTTATACAAAAACAAGTGAGAATAAATAATTTCCCGCCGAAGGAAAATGTTTTTTTTTTTTGGAAATTATTAAAAATTATATACGATTCATTTTTATTTATTATTTGGAAAAATGACAATCTCTGCGGGGCTTTTTATCATCCAACCCCCGTTTTCATATCCAACTATGGCTACGCATAGAATTACGGTTTGAATAGCCCTGCGGGGCTTTTTGTCAACAAACCTTATTTTCCGTATCCAACTACGACTACGCATAGAACTACGTTTTGATAAGCCCTGTGAGGCTTTTTATCATCCAACCCTCTTTTCCGTATCCAACTACGACTACGCATAGAACTACGTTTCAATAGCCCTGCGGGGCTTTTTATCATCCAACCCTCTTTTTCGTACCCAACTACGGCTACGCTTAGAACTACCTTTTTAATAGCCCTGCTAGGCTTTTTATCATCCAGCTGCGGCTACGCATAAAACTACGTTTTGAATAGCCCTGCGGGGCTTTTTATCATCAAGCCCTCTTATACTCTTGATGAAATCTGAGAGTATTATAAGTTTGCCACAAAGTTTGTAACGCCAAGAAATAAGGGTGAGAGAAAAAAATGAATAATACAGAAATTCATATAATCACTCAAAAATCTCAAAACCGGATGTCCGTCTGTACGTCCGTGTTTTCTCTAGCTTGAGAACGCGTTGAGCTAGATAGTTCAAATTTTGTACACTTCATTTTTGACAAAAAAGTAAGGTCAAGTTCGTGAACGAGACAATTCGCTCCACCTTTTTCTACCCCCTCCCACACAAAATTTCACAATTTCGTAATTTGACAATAAACGGATTTACTCGAAAAGTCTAAATGCTATTGATCTGAAATTTGGGATGTAATACTTTTATGATGACTTTAATCTATTGTATAAAAATTATTTGTGTCTTTCCTCTCCTTCCACCACCTCTCATACAAACTGCAGTTTTTCATGAAATGCACTAGGCCAATTTACTCAATGCGTCGAAAATTTACCGAGCTGGCATTGTACCAAATATCTATTTAGAATTGTTAGTAAAACCAAAAAATATTTTGATGATTAGCTTTACCCCTTCTCCCCTCGCCCATACAAAATGACATAATTTCGTAATAAGACAATAATCGGATTTGTTCGAAAAGTATAAATGCTATTAATCTGAAATTTGGAATATACTACTTCCATGGTGATTTCAATGTACCGTATAAAAGTTATTTGAGTCCTCTCCTTCCTTCTACTACCTCCCATACAAGCTGCACTTTTTCACGAAATACCAAAAACAAATTTACTCAGTACGTATAAAATTTATCGAAATGAAATTGTGCACCAAATACTTATTTAGAATTATTAGTAAGACGAAAAAAAAATTCGACGATTAGTTTCACTCCTACTACCCCCTCCCTGACACAATTTAACAACTTCACAAAAAGTCGATTTCCTGAAAAGTATGAATGCTACTGATTTGCAATTCAAAACATGTCAAAAAATGATATTTCTAGTTATTTCTAAAAAGTCATTAAGAACTCGCCTCTCCTTCTACCACCTCCCATACAAACTGCACAACTTCACTAAATCCAATACACTAATTTTCTCAGAGCCCATTAAATTTTTTAATTTTAAATTTCTTATAAAACATTTTGGGGGCAAAGCGTGATGTGAAAAAAGTAGTTCAATGTCGTCACCCCCTCCACCACTTTCCCTAAAAAAATTCTTAAAATCAAAAAATTTCTGATTTATCTAAAGTATCACACGACTGGGCTTTACGCCCAATCGTAATCCTGTTATGTTTCGTATATAACTACGGCTACGCATAGAACTTCGTTGGATACGAATACAAAGTTGAATACAAAAAAGAATATTTGATGATAAAAAGCCCCGCAGGGCTACAATCTATGTAGATTGTCATTTTCCCAAATAATAAATTAATTTATATAATTTCTAATAATTTCCCAAAAAAACATTTTCCCTCGATGAGAAATTATGTAATCTCACTTGGTTTTTGTGTAGGGCATTACTGAATATTCGAACTGTCATTCGGAGTACGCGAAAAACATCAAAAAGCCTGGACGTTTCTCCATTTTCGTATTCATTTTCTAATTTTTGCCTTCCGGAAGGCTAAAAATCAGATCGATCCATAAAGTATTTTTTTTTTAATTATGTGTTTATAGTTAAAATCCCACCGGGAAAAATGGCAAAATCGCTATTTTAGAGGCTAAAAAATAGTTTTTAAAACTCATTTTTCGTCATTTTCCAACAAAACAAGTGCTGCCCGCACGTTGAAATTTCTTCATTTATTGTTCGTTGTATATAATAAGTACCGTGAACTTTTTTTTAGTGGATTTGCAGATTGCCCTTATAATGAATTTTTACCAAGAATTATTTGTAGAAATCAAGAACACAAATTTTTTTCCAGCAGGGCTGGAATTAGGAAGCTAGCTTAATAATTAACACATGAAATTGACAGACATACAGTGTCACTTTCACCCTTTCAATTTTTAGAATTACGGTATACGATCGGACGATCTCCGATTCTCTCGAGTTTGACCACGAAATCGGTTATCGAGCTCGTCATTCGTCAAAATTTAAAAAGTCTACGGGTGACAGCTCGTACTGGAAAATTGATAAATGATTGCGATTTCACTAAAAATTACGTGAAACGTAATTCTCGGGAGTTTAAATTTATACTTGGCCTGAAATTACAATGATAAACAAAATCGATTGCAGAAAATAAAGTAAAATCAATTTCGACTGGGAAATTTCCCGATCCGTGCTGAAACCTGGTGTCCAAACAACGCTAATACGAGAGGGTCCATTCCTATACAGTAACTCTAATTTGATTAAGGTTTCAGGAGAGACCGAGCCAGGGTTTAAACTAGTGGGTAGCGTGTTGGTTTTACAATGTGATGGTCGGGTGTTCAAAATCCCGGTCGACGTAATATATAATACCATCACGGTATCCCGTGGTCACCTCAATCTAAGAAAATGTAAAATTCATAGATAGAGGGTTATGCGAAGGGCTAACAACTCTTCCACAATATTGTGACAAAAAATTAACAGCATTTTGTAAATAAAATTATTTTGGGGAATGATATTTAACAAATTTTTTTGTGATAAGCAGGTAAGACTGTCCTTAATTATTATCCCAAAAATTAGCACGGTCTGTCAATCAGTACTTTTACAGCAGCTGGTTGAATCAGTACACACACGGCGATTTTTAAGATGAATAAAAATATGGAACAAAGAATTTGTCTCAAATTTTGTGTTTGCAACCAAATTTTGTGTACGGAATCATAGCGAATATTAGAAAAGCCTTACGGTGATTCAGTAATATCAAAAAAAAAACCGAGCAAACGAGTAGTACAATGCTTTTAAGAACGGTCAAGAGATCCTTGAAGACATGCCTGGACTACCTCCGGCCTCTTCAACTGACGAAAACATTCAAAACGTGAAGGAAATGGTGCTAGAAAATCGTCATGTCAGTGTTGGGAAGATAGCAGGAGAGCTCGACATCTCTTGCGAGTCCGTTCATTCGATTTTGGTGGTTATTTTAATTATGAAACGCGTCCTTGCTGGATTCGTTCCAATAAAGCTAAATTTTCTTCAAAAAAGTACCGTGAAAAGGTCTCTTCAGACATCCTTCATCGTTCATTCATGGGGCATATAATAACTGGTGATGAGACATGGGTCTATGAGTTTGACATGCAATCCAGTCGAAATCATCGGAATGGAGAAAAAAAAGGACATAACACAAAAATCGCCGTGGACCACTGAGATGTACCGATTTAACCAGCTGCTGTAAACAAACTGATTAGCGGACTGCGCTAATTTTTGGGATAACAATTAAAGACTGTCCTACCTGCTTACAAACATTTTTTTTTTAAATATCATTCCCCAGAGTAATTTTGTATACGAAATTGCTATTACTTTTTTGTCACAATGTAAGTAATGAAAAAAAATGTTTAGGAACCTGAAGGTCAGGAGCCCAAGTCCCGATTTGGGCCATTGCAGAAAAAGAAAGAGACCGAAACGTCACAATTAATTTATGTTTTTATTAAAATCAACAATTGAAAACCTTCTTTTTTGTTTTTATCGTACTTATACCGTGGAATTGCCGGGTTTCCAGAGTTTCACTATCAATAAGATAAGACAAAAGAAGGAAATTTTCGCTATTTATACGATCTACCTAGAAAATTAGCTTTGAGAGAAGAGAACTATTGGAATGAGCAAAAAAAAATCTATTTCAGTACTATAATTGCCATTAATGGTTAGATTTAATTAATTTCAGCTTTTACTGCGCATAAAGTCAATCTATTGTAGTTTTTCATTAAATCTCGTGCACTAAAAACGATGTAGGTTGGCAGCACTGCCTCGAGAATGTGTTTTTCACAAATTATTTTGGATAAACAAAAGATGCAAAATTTCGTTGTCGCTGTGTACAGATATACGGCGATATTTTTAAAATGTGTACAATCTATGCTGCTTTTAAACCGTCACTGCAGAACTAAAATACTTATTGTCAATAAAATTAAATTTTTGATGATTCTTGTCACCATATCAGTATATTAGTCAATACTTGTCTCTGTTCTTCCAAATAAATTTAAATCGCGCTCATACAACGCGTCTATTACTAACACAATTACATAAATAGTATTTTCATCAAACTATTCAAACGGTCGTATTGAAGTGCGCTAGGGGTCACTGGATTTCAAGTAAAAATAATAAGACTAGTTCACTTTAATTTTTAATACCCGCAAACTTTATTTTTCGTTTTCAGGGTTAACTTCAACACTTTTTGTTCACTGTACCGCTTTCCCAACTTCGATTCTTTCGCTTCCGAACTTCCACTCTTTCGCTTTCCAAACTTCGACTCTCCTGTCCAAATATAAACTCACAAGCGAAAGAACATCGACTCTTTCGCTCCAGCCATCGACTTCACTGCGTGATGATATGATCTAGACTGACTCTTTTCATGAACACTTGCCTTTTTTGTACACAACACTATGACAAGTCCTGACAACAGCTAAAAGCCGATGCTCAGGATCCCGCCATGTGGAAGAGAGTTGTTTATGTCCTATGTCCTTATAGCGGGTCTTAACAGGAATTTGATTGACTTGACTACGACTTACTAACCGTCGCCTATACGACGATGTGTTCCTGACTGTCGGCTCGACCGTCGCCCATACGACGATGTGTGTCTGTCTGTCGGCTCGGCCGTTGCTCATACGATTATGTGTTCCTGACTGTCAGCTTGTCCGTCGCCCATACGACGGTGTGTTGTTAACTGTCGGCTTAGCCGTCGTCCATAAAACGATGTGTTCCTGATTATCAGCTCAGCCGTTGCCCATACGACCATGTGTTTCTGACAGTTGCTTTGTAACTCGATTGGAATTTGTGCGCGTGTGTAGTTTTTGCTGCTTTCGTTCGCGGCAAAGAACTCACACTTTCTGCCCCTCGTCACGGTACGACGTATTCGCTTATCGATGAGTAATCCAATACATATTGGATCGCTTGATCGGAATTTGGTTTCGCGTGTAATTGTTGTTGCTTAGTGTAGTGGAAGATCGCGAACTTGCATGTTCGGGGCTGACATGTAGCAATATTAACAGCTTCTTACACGTTACTGACATAAGTACATATTTATACTCTAGATGAAATCTAAGAATATTGTAAGTTTGTAACCGCTAAGAAATAAGGCTCGAAGTAACACCAATGCTTTATCAGGGATGAATGCTCGATTCGCTGTATTCGCTGATTTTCTTGGCTGTGCGCGAAGATAATTGTTAACGAACTGAATTCTTTAACCTTCCTGGATGCAGTTCGATTTTCTGAACTATAAAGAGAATTAGTTTTTCCCGGATCGTTGTTGCTGAGAAAATCGCTGATTTTCCTTCTTGCTTTTATCGCTCGATTAAGAGCAACTTTTTTCAGCATTACTTACATGAAATTCGCAAGAAATTGAAAAAGGTTTAGCTCCAAAAATAATATTTAAATGGGGAAAATAAACCAATTTTTGGGCATTTTGCGAAATTTAATTTCTTGGCAGTTCCGTAAAGCACCTCTCAAAGTTACCGAGTGATGTCTTTATTGTATATGTCTTATAAAATCTTAACGAAAGTCCTAGAAAAGAGGAAAAATGCCCTACACTGACAGAATAATTTGTGAATGCGAATTTAAAGCAGAGCGATCGATTGCACACCAGATATTCTCAGTTAACTGCTTCCACTGGAAATAAAGCCTTGATGTACGCCAGATATTTGTAGATTTCAAGTATCGACAGGCGCGTAAATTATGTTCAACTATTCCGGCTTGGATAAATGACAATCAGCGTTGGAGTACAAAATAACGTGTCTTCCAGCCTTAGGACTCAATTTAGCGAAGGATGGCAGCGAGCCAATCGAAATTAAATGAGGAATGATGAAAGTCAATAAGACATATCACTCCGTTCTTTATGCAGCCGAAAAAAATACGCCTTTGAAAGAAAGGTCCTTCAAAGAACCCTCGGACTTGTGAGAGAAGAATCGATCTGAAGAGGGACAATACAATATAGAATTGTGTGGATTCTTCGACAAAAATTCAGAACAATGGGCTGGTCATCTAGAGCGGATGGAAGATGGAATTCCCAAACACACTCTAAACGGTTAAGTCAATTGGCAAACACCAGTTAGAAAATTACAGTCAGTCTTACGACATGAGGTCATGACAGTACCTATCTCTTACTTACTTACGATGACGCTACAGCCCAAATCGGACCTTGGCCTCCTGTATGCTTCGTCTCCATCAATTTCGGTTCAGTGACCGCGTCCTCCAGTTTCAAAATCTTTACAGTGGTCCGCTGTCCGCGTCAATAGAATCCTCCCAGCGCTTCCATGGTTTTCCACCCGGTATTTGTCTATTGACTACTCCTTTTAGTGTGCGTTTGGAAATTTTTCCGACATCCATCCGCTCCACATGACCAGCCCATTGTAGCTTCTTGAATTTGATGAGGATTGACACTTCTGGATTTTCAAAAATGGCATAAAATTTTCTATTGTATCGTACTACCCAGATAGAGTCTTCCCTCATAGGTCCGAGAATTTTTCTGAGGACCTTTCTTTCGAAGGCGTTAAGTAATTTTCGGATGCCTGAGCTAACGCCCACGTTTCGCTGCCATAGCATGACACAGGTCTCATTATTGTTTTTTATATTTTTAATTTAGTCTTCCTGTGCACGTTCTTAATTTTAATTATTGGAAGTACAGAATAATACGTCTTATTTGCAATCATTATCTTTCCTTTAATTTCTATGTGTTCGCTTCCATCCTTTGATAAGTTCGCCCCTAACTTTATATAGTTGTCTACGTTTTCTAGGTTGTAGTCTCCTACTGCAATATTTTGTCGCATTAGCGTCTTTTTTCCTAGTTTGTGTCATAACTTTAGTTTTGTTTTCGTTAATTCGTAGTCCAACTTCCCTTGCTACCGAGTCAAGGTTTACAAATACTTCCTTATCACTCTCCAGAGTTATGTGTATTTGAAGCATAGTGTTCCCTTGGTGTAAACGGGATCTTTCCGAACGACATATTCAAGTGTCAAGATGAAAAGCATTGGTGCTAGGCCATTACCTTGTTTAAGACCGTTGTCAGTTCTAAAGTCAGATCATTTTCTAGTCTGACTTGTGACAAAGACTCGGTCATTGCCAATCTTGTAAGTCGAACCAGTTTCGGTGGAACTTCAAACTCCAACTGTCGTATGTTTGTTTTTATTTAACTGAGAATATCTGGTCCGTGGTCGCTTAAAATTTACAGGGCTTGATTCTCTTTTCCAGAATTCGCGTCAAGATGTTATAAGAAGTAAACAATAAAGATATTCCTCGGTAGTTTTTGCAGCAGAGTTTGTCACTTTTTTTATAAATTGCGCCAATCTTCAGGAAGTGTCTCCTGTGTCCATATATCGTGACCAATCTGTGATGCGCATTGCATGTGTCACCGACTTTCAGAAGCTCAGCTGCAATTTGATCAGTGCCCGCTGCCTTGATGTTTCGGGTGGTTCTTCAGGAACGTTTTTACTTCGTCGAATGTGGGAGAATTCTTCATCAGCGGTTACATCAGTTGATGTCTGCTGCTTCTGTTCGTGCGTATGATGGGCTTGGATTGAGGAGGTGTTCAGAGTATTACGCCCATCTTTGTTTTATATCTTCCGCATTAGTTATAATGTTGCCTTCTGTATTCTTGCAGAGGGTCGTCTTCGGTTGGTCATTCATCCTTTTAACTAGGCAATACGCGGCTCTTGTGTTGTACAATTTAAAATGTTGGTTCATGTTTTTAATTTCATCAGTATTGTACTTCCTTTTTTCTGTCTGCATATTTTGTTTGCAAATCGTCTAAGACCATTATATTTGTTCTGTTTGGCGCTTGTCGGCCGTTCCTTTAATATTTTGTAAGCTTGATTTTTCGCTCTAAGGCATTTTGGCATTCGTTGTCGAACCAATTATTTCACCTCCTCTGCGACGGATATAATGCCATCTTTACTGGTTTGCCACATTTCTTCTATTGGCATGCTGGCGTTGTTCTTCAGTATTGCCGCGAAGTGCCTCTCTAAGACTGATACGTACTTTGCAACTACTTTCTCATCCATGAGTTTTCCTAAGTCAAATTTATGAACCGGTTGTGTTTTTGGGTGTTCTCGGTTTCCGATTCGACATCGGAACTTGGTCTTTGCCAAATAGTTATCTGCGTCGCAATTAGCCCCTCGACATGTACGCACGTTGAGAATGCAGGAGGTCCATTTCATATATGCGGGTAATGGGTGTTACTTGCAGGTCGCGACAGCACTTCCCGCCGACTGTTCAGGAGCGTGGCTGTGGTGCTTCAAGAGAGTCCATCCTAGATGGCGCTGTCGTAGAATCAGTACAGGTTATAAGATCGATTTCTGGATCTAAACATAATTCTATTTCAGATTTGCTAATTATACCCTTACCATCATCAACATCACCACTCGTTGATGGCGACCGTACTGTTATTGATCCGGTTGAGAAAGCGAACCTATTGGCAGTAAGTCTTGCGAGAAATTCCACACTACCATCTTCAAACCAAACTCCTCCTATTACAACGCTTTCAGGTTTTTCGCTGCCTCCGCTACACTTCCGCACGAGTCTCATATTCAGGATCCTGCAGAAGTTGGCCCTGATGGCATTCCCCCATTACCATTAAAATGTGTGCCTCCTCTCTGGCTAAACCTCTTCGCAATCGTTCTATCTTACTCTTCTGGGTGCTTTCTACGATTGTGGAAAGTCGCGAATGTTCAGCCAATTCCCAAGAAAGAAAGCAAAGCGAACCCCGCTAACTACCGCCCGATAGCCATTACTTCAGTGCTCTCAAAAGTGATGGAAACTGCTGTCAATCGCAAAATTATTCACTATCTCGAGGATAAACAGCTTATCCACGATCGTCAATACGGTTTCCGTTCTGGAAGGTCAACGGCAGATCTCAGGGTTCTGTCCTATCGCCTACTCTGTTCTTAGTATTTATCAACAACCTTTTGTCTTCTACTCTCAATCCAATCCATAATTTTGCAGATGACAGCACTTTAGATAACACCTTCGAATTTATCTCTGCTGCAGATTCTCACAAGCAATCTGTTGCTTCCAATCACAGGGAGTTATTCGGTTGAGCTTCGACCTCGACTTAATCCTGGAATGCGACAGGAAAAATAGAGTAGAGTTCAAATGCGCTAAAACACAGGCCTGTCACCTTTCCCATAAACGTGATGTTCCAGCGTCGTCGTTTAGCCTTTAATGGCGTACCAATTTGCTCTGTAGATGAGTTTATCGTATTAGGCGTAAAATTAAATAACCATCTTGATTGGAGCAAACATATCTTTGATGTTGCCCTTGATACCTTCAAACGCCTAGGTATCCTTCGCAAATGTAAAAAATATTTTATGCCTCGCGACTTAGCTACCATCTACAAGCTTAGATTAGACCTCGTTTAGAGTACAAATTGCATTTATGGGCTGGAGCACCCGAAACAATCCTTGCGCTGCTCGATCGAATCCAAAAACATGCGTTTCGACTAATTGAAGACGACACCATTACGGTTTCCATTGACTCCCTCGAACATCTTAGGAACGTTGGAGTACTCAGAATCTGCTATCGTTACTTTCATAGTAAATGTAGTGCTGAACTCAAATCACTTATTCCTTCACTTTTCATTTTTCCCCGAAATACTCGTCAAGCTAAACTCGGCCACGAGTTTACCGTCAACCCTATTCCTACTCGTAGAGTGAAATATAAACAGTCATTCATCTGCCGCTCGTCCAAGCAAGTATAACCTTTCAGCGCTTCAAAAATAATGTCCATCGCCATTTCCGTGTCTCCCAAAATTCACATAACACTACCAAATTTCATCCTCTTTCTATACCGACATAACTGTGCAATGCATTAAAGGGTGACCCCCTAAATTATAATCGATGCCATAAAAAAAATCAATTCCATATCTCCCTCTTTTCCCTTTCACCCTTAATTTTTTAAGTTAATGACTATTTGCAACGGTGCATTCAATTGATAAAACAGTAACATATTCGTTTTGCAGTATTGCAACATTTTTTTTTTGTTAATTGGAATAACATTCCTCAAATACAAAATAGAATATTAAGGTTTTTCATTGATAAATATATTTGCATTGGTAAATATATTTTCGAACTCTAACAAGTGCGAAAAATAAATTAGATAATAAAAAAGATCAATTTAGAATTAACTGAATAGTTGATTCGAAATTTGTGCGATTTAAATGACGTGTAGTTTTTAACGGTCGATATTGTCGGTAGGGAGGGTCGTCAAGCGTTGGATAGCCATAACTCAACAGCGGAAGACATTGAAGTCGAAGAAATTTGCCAACAGGTAATTGATTTAAACTTATAAAAAAAGCAACAAACATAAATATATTTCCTTTTCAGAATGATTTATCCTCAGACAGTTTTAACTGTCTATTAAGCAATTCCAGTGTATCAGAAACTTCTTCTGAAAAAAACACGAATTGTACGCAGCGGGATTCAAAATTGCTTACTGTAGCTCGTAAAGTTACCGATGTCAAATATAATTCATCTGACGATGAAAATGATATTGTTGGAAAGCGAATTGGATTGCAACTAAAAAGAATGGACGAAACTCAACGAATAATTGCAGAAAAACTCATATCCGATATCATGTTTCACGGTAGATTACGGAATCTTACAACCTCTTCGACTATACTCTTACGAAATTCGGATACACGTCATTATAACAGACTTGCTGACACATCAGATTTTATAGTTTTAAGTAATAACAATAATCATATAAATTCGAATTGTAAGCCAATGTGGAAAACTAGTCATGTAGACTAAAACTATTGAATAAGATTAAGATATGACGAGATTGAAATCAAATCAAATTGTGAATAAACTTATATGGAAAAAATCCATTTGTTTCGAGATTAATTTTTGCTTCGGTATAATTATTATTATTTTATTTATTTCAAGTAGTATTTAGCTTAAGAGCGATACTTCTGGTGTGTATATAAAACTATACAACTATTTTAGCTTTGATTCCATACATATCGTCAAAGACTGTATAGACGCGCAAATGATAAGTCTAGCCGCAGCCAGGTGAAAAAGAACCACACCCTGTAAAATCACGAAACCAGCTCTAGCTAGAAGAGGGCTTAAAACCCTCAATACACCGTTCTTTACCGACCTCGTGCTGCGGTGATCTGTTGAATTTCGCCGCGGCAACGGAAAACTTTGAGCTTAGCATCACAACATCGCGATACATTAGGGTTTCCTTAATTCATGTGGTATCACTATGGATCCCAAGGTATCTATGTGGGCCAGGGCCGCCGCTCTAACCTAATCATAGCTTTGGTTAAATTCGAAGGAAGTCAATTAGTAGATATTCATACAGCTTAAAACGCCTTACTCTGAATAAAAAGAAAAGAAGCTCTGTCTGAAACTCTGGCATTTACGCCGCTATATGGGCACAATGTGCGCTTCAAAATTTTTGAGCTACACAAGCACAGTCGTCCAGTGTAGAGTCACTCTATACAAGAAGAAGGAGACACTCTGTAGTGGAGTCTGGGAGAGATGTCACAATCGACACTTGCGAATTCACCTTCCACAAGTTTAGTGGTTTTCTTTTCCAAAATTCATCCAACTTAAGATAAATTATTTCTTCAAAATTTTTGTTTATGAATTTTGAGTTAAATATTAAAATTTACGCAAAGTTTTTGGCATATCAAAAAAAATGGTCAACACTTTTTTTAAATTTCGCTCCAAATGTCGGGTTTCACCTTTACCAAACTATGATAAAGCGCTTCTAGTGTCCCATGGAGTAACATGAAGCCCAGGGTGGACTGTGCAGAAGGTAATAGTTGATATGGTAATAGATACTAAATGTACCCTAGCAAAATCACTATTACCTTTTTAATATTAAAATACTAAATGCCTAATAAAGCCATCAATGAAGGCGAGGTAGGCGGGGCAAAAATGGTTCTTGCTTGAGAAAAGAAGTCTTTAGCATACTTATGATACATTGTGATGACCAAAAGAACCGTCGTTATCAGACAAACATTCGCTATCGCAGGGAAGGTCGCGGTTCTGACGTAACTCATTCAGGGGGCATAAACAATCTGCCATAAACCAACGCTGTTGTACTAACAAAATTTCGATGTCGAGCTGCATGCCTGTCGTTTGGTCACCTGATCTCTGAAAACAATGAATGGCGCTATATCCGAGCTCGAGACTATGAGATTTTGTATACAAAAACAAGAACAGATGGCTCATGCGCATACTATGTATGTATATCAGCATGTGCGGCTAAGAATGAGCCGTAAGAACGTAAGTGCAGCTTGCAATGCGAAAGAAAAAAAATGTGTGTGCGAAGAAAAGGAAGACAATGAAGCGACGGTCAAGGTACCTTATGGTTTCGCCTCATCACAACATCTCCAGCACACGTTAAGGTTTTATCACAATTTCTGAAGTAGATTTCGAACAGAGATAAACGTGATAAAGACTCAGGGAGTAAAAATTACTGGTTCTACACTTACGACACAATGATAATAGTCTGTGAAGGATCTCAGGCTCATTCACCTTGGAACAATATGCAACACATTCTATAACAACTTGTACGTACTTTCAGCTTGGCACACATTGAAATGTTCACTGTTCTAATGGGAATGGTTTGATTGCCTTTTCTAAGATATACGATCGCCTAAATTCAGTTGATAAGTTCAACGCCGGGCCATGCTGTTTGAAACTGTTGGATTACGCTTTTTAAAGCAAACTTTATATTCTTAACGTGACATGAGATTGCATTCCATGCTGACGCACTGAAAATTTTATATTTCATTTGGGCCGTTGAAGGAGGAGATGAGTGCCTATCAGATTAACTCCCCACAATTTCAAATCATGGGTAAACTCGGAACGAGCGTCGAAGTTTTATTATTATGTAATTCGATTCGAGATGTCATTGTACTCGAAGTAGAAATGGTACAAATATTGAATTTTAATGGTATCACGTCATAATCAATGGCGCTACAACCTAAATCGGATCTTGGCCTCCGGTATGCATCATCTCCAATTATTTTAGTCCAACGATTTGTTGTCCCAGCGTTTGTTTTTACAGAGTGACTTTCTATAGGCAATTTCAGCTTTTATGTACAATGCGCAAACTCGAGTCATGGAGGGAAGAAATGGGACTGGGAAGATAGGGGAAGGGAAGTGAGAACGACCGCAATGAGTGGTGAAGCTGGTATATTTTTAGTTGTACTGGCTGCTACTGACAAATATTTGCAGATGTTATGGGGGATTTTCCCTTCCGCCTTTCCCTTTTGTGGGTTACTGTATGGTAAAAGGCCATATTTTCCGGCGTTACGACCACTTGAAGTACACTCGCAATTCTGTGTATCTTGCAGTGAACTTTAAGTGAGAATACACGAGGACATGTCATCGTATGGGCGGTGACAGTCAGAAACACATCGTGGTAAGGGTGACGACCAAGCTGATAGACAGGAACACATCATCGTATGAACGACGGTCGCTATGTACGGAAACGGTGTGGACGACGGTCGCTGTGGAGTCGCTATGAACGGCGACGGTGTGGACGATAGTATTGACAACGGTCGCTGTGGAATCGCTATGGACGGCGACAGTATAGACGACGGTCGCTATAGACGTTGACGATGTGGACGACGGTCGCTATGGACCGCGACGGTGTGGACAATGGTCGGTTGCGCTGGGTATGAAAAGGCCGGGCGTTCAAGAAAATGGCAGTTTAGATCGAGCAGTCGATGTTTTAGAAATGGAAAGCTTGGACGGTCGGAAGCGAAAGAGTCGAAAAAGGAAAGCGGTACAAGTATCGAAAAGTGTTTGAGGTATCGCTTAAAGCGAAAAATAAAGTTTGCAGTTATTTTAATTTTAAAGAAAACTAGTTTCATTTCAACTTGAAATCCAGAGATCCCTTGCCCACTTTATTATCAATCGCCGTCTTAGAACCCATAGCGAAGTCTTTCAACCAAGCAATATTCGCCAACAAGCCTAGACCTTCCAGCGAGACTGCTCCAGCTCCAAAGGCTGAAACGACGCAACTGTGTTTAAAGGCAACCTTGCGTACTTATGTATGTGGATGATTTGCCAGCCAATAGTCCATACCTCAATCTGTTGGATTGCAGGTTGTTGCCCATGGTACAGAGCATGGTTCGCTCTACTCGGGATCGAAATATTCAGTCCTTGATGCTTCAATTACAATGTTTCATATACTTTACGCAGCCGACGTAGCTTACCCCCTAATTTTTCCATGTAATGCTTTCTCGCATCACAACGGTTTTCGGTTTTACATATTTCATTTTCCAAACTCATCGATTATTTATTAAAAATATTAGAATACTAAGTGATTCTGTTAACAAATATATTTATTTCCCCTTTTCATTCATAACAAGACGTAATATTTGCAGTTACAATAATTTGTTCCCATTACGAATGACTTCATACAAGTAAATACGTTTTAACTTCAACTGACAGCGACCGCTGCGTAGGCTGCGTCTCATTGTAAAATCATGGTGAAGCGAGCCTTGTCCGGACTATGTCCCCTTAAATGAAGTCCCTGCCGCAGTCGATTCCCGGATTGTCTCAAGTCGTGCTGTGGAAGGTGATAATTTCGAAGTTGTACTCTGATTTGTAGCCATTGAATACCCTAATCAAAAGTAGAAGAAAAATGTTTTGGCAAGTATTAACTTGTTTTAACATCACTATTTCTGTGTATCAATATTTATGACTTGGCTAGGTATATTTTTTAGCTAGGGTGTAGCCTAGTGGGTAGCGTGTTGGTCTACAATGCAAAGGTCGTGAGTTTAAATCCCGGTCGACGTATAATTTCAGCACGCTGCCAGCTTGGGTATACCTTGGTCACCGTAATCTACGAAAATGATAAAATCGAAGATAAATGGTTGTGCGAAGGTCTAACAATCCTTTCGCAATAAATAATGGAAAATGTCAGGAGGCCAAGACTCGATTCGGGCTGTAGTGCCATTGTAGAAGTATATTTTCAGCATTTTTGTAATACCTGTTTCACTAAAAAATTTTGATCCGTAATTGGTCATTCTGCTCTGAATCCACTTTCGTATACTCCAATTATAATATCGGCGTAGTACTCAATGCCGCACTGTGTTATCTTGTCAAGATTTTGTAAGCCATCCAGACAAAAAAAATGAAACTAGTTCACCTTTCATTTAAATAACCACAATATTTTATTTAACGCCTTTTTATAATCACTTTTACACTTATCTTGTTCACTATATCGGCTTAATCTTCGCGCTGTCGATCACACGACTTAATTGCTTTCACAACTTCGACTGGCTCCTCAATATATCCTCGGAATAATCGCGCTTCGTCGATTACACGACTCTAACTGACTCACATCACAAGCGCTCGCCCATTTTATTTCGTTCTTAGCGGCTGTTTTTCGGCCCTCTAATATTTCTATGAATCATTTCTTTTTCGGCCGCTTTTTGGCCTTCTTTGCTGTTTCTGAGTACGCGCAAGCAGTTTTGGGTCACAAGCAATGATAATCGCGGACAGTGATAGTTGATGTGTGTGCAGAATGGTGGATAGCCGAAAGTTGCGAATACTCGATGAACGGCTGTGGCCGACATCTACCAGTATTTTTCGCAGCACAGTTTGTCGCCTTTTTTTATAAATCGGACATGATTTTACGCCAATCGTCTGGTAGTATTTTATGTGTCCGAATTTGCGATACCATGACGTGAATTTTGTCATCAACGCAGTCACTCACCATCGTGCTTCAAAAGTCCACCGGTATTTTGTTAATTCTGCCCGCTTTGTTGTCTTTCAGAATCTTAAACTTTTCGCTTTTTCATTTTTGGATTGCTCAGCAAAGGCCTCGTTCAAGCTGTCATTTACAGTCTTGGTTGATGATAAGTTTGAGTTGGAAATAGTACCGCAACAGGTTTTTATTTCTTCTGCGTCGCTAATTATACTTTCTGCTCCGTCTTTACAAACTGTCGTTATTGGTTGAAATTCTCATTTCGCATTTCGAGTTTCTGCTGCATGCGATGTTGACTGGACGTTTGCCGTTGTCATTATTAATGTCGTGACGATTGCGCTCTCCTCTTTCTCAACTTTCGTGTTGAAGTCAGCTTAAATTATTTCGATACTACATGCCAACATCCCGCTCAACGAATGTTCGAGAACTTCAACCACTGCAAAGTAAAGTTTGTATTTATTTTAAATAAAAAGCGACATAGTTTTATTTTTACTTGAAATCCAGCGAACCCTAGCGCACTTTAAAACCATTTGAGGGCAATTAATTCTTAAGATGGTACATGGTGAATATGCAACTCATCTTTAGCTGCATCGTCTTAGTTTTCCGTTGGGATTGAACATTAATAAGCCAAATGTTAAAAAAGGGTTTGTTTATGCCGAGCGCACAAAAAACCGTTCGTTCAGAAGTTTAAATCTAGTGACATGCTGTTTGTTTTAGTGATGTTATCTCCATGTCAAGCCATTTAGTTTTCTGGAGTGCAACAACATTAATCTTGACACTAACTTGTTCAAGGAATAATTTTAAAGCTCCTGGTTTGAACAAGGATCGTACATTCCAGGTTCTGACAGAGTGGTAATTTTTGCGTTTACATGGTTGTCTAAGGCGAAGCACCAGGGGGTGTATCACGAAATATCCTCCGCCAGAACGAAAGTGCGTCCTCGAAAATGCGATCCGCTTCGTTTCTCCGTATCACAAGGTACATCGCTTTCGCTTATTTTTCGCCTCATGAAAATATTATTTTCCAATTTTTGGTACGAAGTTTCTGATATCTTTCATTTGTTGGAATCATAAAGCATGCCCGGTTTATTTTTAAAAAAGCGATGTGATCTATCCGATACCTACAGAGCCTCATTTTTTTCCTCCCCTATTCGCTTTTGTTTTTCTTGATGCCGGAAAATAGTTTTTGGTGGATCGCAATATTACGATAGCGAAAGCGATCCGTGGCTGAAATTTTATAATAACAAGGGTTTAGATTTCGTAAAAAGTTCATTAACCCTTCGCCTGTGTGCGTAACCGCATAGCCACGGCTGAACAATTTCATTTGGAGCTCTTTCAACTATGCCGCGTGTTCAGCTCTATTGAAGTGCGCTAGGGATCGTTTAATTTCAAGTAAAATTAATAAAACAAGTTCACTTTAATTTTTAATACCAATACTTTATTTATCGCTTCTTCATAAGTCACTTTACACTTTTTTCACACTGTTTATTGCTTTTATTCTTCGCACCATTCGTGCTGTCGATCGCGCGACTTAACCGCTTTCTAAATTCCGACACTATCGCCTTCTACACATCGACTGATTCTTTTGCTTTCCAATCTCCGACTGACTCATCGATTTCACCACGCGACGACCTGATCACGACTGGCCCTTTCATCGCAAACGCTCGATTTTTAAAATTGTTCTTGACGATCGCGCATATTCGATGAGCGGCTAGGGTTGTCATGCAACAATATTGTTTTCATGTTCATATCTAAACACTGATGTTCCGGCCACTCAGTCTTCTAGTTATGCTCTAGATGAAATCTGAGAGTATTATAAGTTTGCCACAAAGTTTGTAACGCCAAGAAATAAGGCTCGGAGAAAAAAATTAAGGATACAGAAGTTCATATAATCACTCAAAAATCTCAAAACCGGATGTCCGTCCGTCCGTCTGTCTGTCCGTCCATGTCCTCTCTAGCTTGAGATCGAGTTGAGCTAGAAAGTCCAAATTTTGTTTACGTCGTTTCTAACAAAAAAGTAAGGTCAAGTTCGTGAATGAGCCAAATCGCCTACCCCTTCTACCCCCTCCCATACAAAATGACACAATTTCGCAATCTGACAAACGGATTTGCTCGAAAAGTACAAATGACATTAATCTGAATTTTGGAATATAATACTTTTTTTATGATGATTCCAATCTACTCTATAAAAATAATGTGTGTCTTCCCCCTCTTTCCACCACCTCCCATACAAACTGCACTTTTTCATGAAATGCTCTAAACCAATTTACTCAGTGCGTATACTAGTTATCGAGCTGAAATTGTGCACGAAATATTTATTTAAGATTATTAGTAAGACGAAAAAAAATGAGACGATTAGCTGTACCCCTTCTACCCCCCCCCCCCCCCTCCCATGCAAATTGACACAATTTCACAATAAACGGATTTGCTCGAAAAATATAAATGCAATTGATCTGAAATTTGGAATATATTACTTTTATGATGATATAAATCTGCTGTACAAAAGTTATTTGAGTCCTCCCATTCCTTCCACCACCTCCCACACAAACTGCACTTTTTCATGAAATGCTCTAAGCCAATTTACTCAGTGCGTATAAAATTGATCGAGCTGAAATTGTGCACTAAATATTTATTTAGAATTATTAGTAAAACCGAAAAAAATTTAGACGATTAGCTTCTACCCCCTCCCATACAAAATGACACAATTTTACAACTTTATAAAAAGTCGATTTTCCTGAAAAGTATGAATGCTACTGCTCTGCAATTTAAAACATGTCAAAAGCATGATGTTTATAGTTATTTCTGAAAAGTCATTAAAAACTCGCCCCTCCTTCTATCACCTCCCATACAAACTGCCCTACTTCACTACATGCAATACACTAACTTTCTCAGTACCTATTAAATTTTTAAATCCTAAATTTTGCATAAAACATTTTGATTGCAACCTTAATGTCATGTGAAAAAATTAGTTCAATGTCGTCACTTCCTCTACAAAATTTCTTAAGATACAAAAATTTCTCTTTCATCTAGAATATCGCACGATTGGGCTTTATGCCTCCTGGTATGTTATTTTTTTTACAAATCGTGCTTGTGAACCGTCTTAGGAGAAGTTGGACTCGATGGTATTGCGTATATCAAATATTATGCAGTTTTTATTTCAATATTCAATCTAGAAAGGAAAACCTCAGGAAAATCCGCTGTAACGTCATAATTTGCGACGCCGGAAAAGTTTTCTGCATAGTAGAAAAGACGGAATTTGCGGTTTCTACTCATATACCGAAATCGTTCTTCTTCATTTACCGATAGGTTTCGAGCTCCAATAGAAGCCGAACGGGCTTTTACCTCTATGAAATCAAAGGCTGTCCTTATAATAATATTTTACCTCTCCAGCTCTAAGGAGCCGTAGGCAACAATAGATTCTAACGATAAAAGATATATTTTAAAAATGCGCACCTAAAGCAATGATGACATTCATAATATTTTTTCAGGGGACTTTGTGATACAAATCAATCGGGGAAATTAACTATGGAGCAATTCGCACTGGCCATGTGGATGGTAGAACGCAAGAAGAACGGCATTGAACCGCCAGAAGCCTTGACTCCAAATATGATTCCTCCCAGTTTACGAGGATCAACCTACACTGAAATTCCAGCAGCTCAGCCGGTCAGTATTTTTTTATTTTCCAAATCAATAGTTTAAGCTATCAATACCGAATAAATTATGAATAACAGGAACCACAGCCAACTTATTCTAATCCTGAATTAGAAATGATTTCGAAAGAAATCGAAGAGTTGGCACGCGAAAGACGTGTATTAGAAACTGATATAGCGCAAAAAGAAGCTGACATTCGAATCAAATCGGGCGAAGTGAGAAGCTTGCAGGTATGTTTAATATTCATTTTAAATATCGGGCTGCGAATTATAAATTGTTTACGTACATTTAGAGCGAACTCGATACTTTGGCTGCTACACTAAAACAATTGGAAAATCAAAAGGGTGAGGCCCAAAAGCGTTTGGACGATTTAAAATCACAGGTACAGAGCGTTACGTACATTTCTATTTAAAAACGTCTTGCATGCAATTACTTACTTTTAAGTTGAAGTTTTTGATTTAGCTATTTTAGGGTTTTTGAGTTTATTAATCGGTCTGAGCGTTAAACTTTTGTCATACTTTTTCTGTATATATTACATAAATATAGCGTTGCATGATTGTAATATTTTGTAACAGTAACATTTGCATCCTTAGATCTTTTTTTGATTTTTTTTTTATATCAATTTAAGTTAAAGTTTTTTTTTAACACTTTGGTGGACACTTATAAGTTAGTATTCGCATTTGAATTGGAAATCAGAACCATAGTTAAATAAATGTTCCCTTATTCATAAAACAAGAAACGTGTGAAAAGAACACGAAGCATTTTCTGCAATAAGATACCACGATTTTTTGTTTACCATCGTAGTGTCCGCCAACTTGTTAAAGAGAGAGTTTGGAGAAAATTTTTACCAATATTATGGCTAATATTTTAATTTCTTTGATTTTATGTTTCAATTTTTATACATTATAATGAAATTTGGGTTCCACACATAATATTAGAAAATTGAAGTGAACGATGCACTTGCTAATGTTAATGTTCAAATCGAAGTAACTAGAACACAGGTTGGTAATAAGTTCGTTTTCCTTTTTATTGTGTGATCGTTTTTGTTTGTTTTTTTTTTACGCCTTATCTATTTGGTTTTTGTAGACTAATCTAAATATATTGTTGTCTTTGTAGTAAGTGTATCGGTGTAAATTTTTATATTTTGCCATAATACTTATCGAAAACATTTCAGGTCAATAAAATACGTGAACAATGTCAGAAACAAGAAGCAACCATTAACGACCAAGAAGGAGAATTGAATTCGAAAAAATCGGAATTACAGAAACTGAAAGATGAAGAGAATTCTCTGGAAAAGGAATATGAAAATAATCGAAAAGAGCTTGATAATTTAACAAAACAATTGCAAGATACACAATTACAAATTAGTCAGGTGAAAAAATTCAAATTGAAATAATCATATCCACAAATAATTAATCAATCAATATAATAGGTTAGAGCGATGGTTACCCAACTACTGGAAACTCAGCGGCAAATGACTGATGCCTTACTTTTGTGCAAAGCAGCTATTGATGCGAATGATGCAGTTCTAGTTTCTGACTATTCGCTTAAAATCGAGCCTGATTTTAGTGAAGCAAAATATGCACTTGAAAAAAAATTAGATCAATCGAAACCGGATCCGTTTACCGAAACTGAGGGCGGCTTCGGTTCAAAAGACGCTTTCGCATCCGATTCGTTTAATAAAACTACAAACGGATTCCGATCCGATCCTTTCTCAAATACAAACGGTACCCGTAATACATCAGGCTTTGATGATAGTTTTTCGAATGCTCCCATTTCCGGTTTTGACGATGCTTTCAGTTCGTCTGGATTCAATAGTCAGACCAAAGATCCGTTTGGTGCCAGTACTGCCGCTGATCCATTTGGTGACAAGAAAGCAACTTCTATAACACCTGAGGTATATTCTAATTAGAAATATCACGCTCAATATAATAAATTACTAAATGATTTCCTGGTTGTTATAGCCGGGCAAAGATGATTTCGGCAGTGATCCATTCGCTATATTACATGCTCCAACTTCAGGTGGTCAAATTTTAAGTCCTAGCAGTGGACAAAAATCTGGACCACCTCCGAGACCTGAATCACCAAGTCCAGCTTTACCGCCAAAGAAAGCTAAACAGCCACCGCCAAGACCAGCACCGCCGCGACCGCTCCAGGTTAGTACAATTTAATTTTTATTTTTATCTCAAGTTATGGATGTCAGTAATTTTTTAATTGATCACTTGAATCATGTTTAAAGAGCATCTTAAAATCAGTTTCATTTTTGTAGTAAATTCCCAGAAATTTGTTGTAATTTAAATTAATGAAAGCAAAGCCTTAAATGTAGGCTTTGAGAGCAACAGTGGCCTAACCACAATAGAAATGGTGATTGGTTAGCCCAATTTTGCTGTCATAGCTTCATTTAGATGGGTTCGGAGAAATTTGCAATGCATAGTTTTTCGATGTATATTGAAGTGTACAAGCGGTCGCTGAATTTCAAGTAAAAATAAAACTACTAGTTTAACAACTTTATTTTAATTTTATTAAACACAAACTTTATTTCTCGCTTTTACACTTTAACTTGCGACTTTTGCGCTCACAAATTATTGCGTTCCAATCTTGACTCTTTCGCTTTCCAAACATGACTGACCCGTCGACTGTTCAATCCGGACTGCCTCTATCGCGACTTAACCACGCGATGCTCTGATTTCAACTCCTCTATCTGAACGGACCACGCCACCAACGCTCGCCCTCCTTTTATATCGTTCTTATCGGCCGAATCATTCCTTGTCGACCGAATCATTTTCCTGTCGGTTAAGAATTTGCCTGTGTTTCTCAGTACTGCAACGGAAATTCGTTGGTTGAAGATCTTGAACATTCGATGAGCGGGATAGTATGGGAATGCTTATACATGAACGGATTTCGTGCGGTCGTATATTGTATATATTGTTGACTGCTTCTATAAATCATTTCTTTGTCGGCCGAATTATTCCCTTGTCGCCCGATCGCTGTTGCGTTATTACAGACTGTTTTTGTGTCTGTAATACCGCAACAGTGAGATGAGTTCTTATTTTTAGTTAGTTTTCGTGAGAAATATTTCATGATGTGACTTACAGAACTAAGCTACTGGATGACTTCTTTACTCATTTAGAAACCAAATTAAGTTTGTGTAGATGGACATGTGAGAGGCGCAGAGAGGTCGAAATGTACTGCTTGCATTTTCACGAAATTTAACGAAGAAAAGCACTGCTTGTATATTCCTATTAAAAAAGAGCCCAATCATGAAGCCTTTGAGCCAAATTTCTACAGCTCTCTATTCTGGTACATGGCCAGACTTACATTTAATAGATTAAGGTTGCGCATTGTAGTAACAAATGCGCCGCTGATTTTGTTCCTCCAAGTGAAAGTTTGGCTAATGGCAGTCTGGCTTGTGAAATTTTGGAAAGTGAAAGTCTAGGAAATAAAAGTTATAAGGCTGGAAGATGGTCAACCATAGAGATACTCGATACACACTAACACTTCTGTCCTAATAGAGTTTGGACAATGCCCTTATACCAACAGTTAAGACTGCGTTTAGAAGCACAAGAAGGCAACATAAGAAATACGAAATTTCAAATTTACGGATACGAGCGAAAACTACAAGTTTTTGAATGGAATTCTCATTAAAACCGAAAATGAATATGACTTTCATAAATAACAATTCAATTTGATTGTGTTTACTTGATAAAAGAAAAAGAATTGAGAAAATTCAAATTTCGGACGAAATTTCCCGCGCAATCGGGGTACACCCCATGTCCAAACTCTATTAGGACAGAAGTGTTAGTGTGTATCGAGTATCTCTAGTCAACCAAAATGTTGAAAATTTTAAATAACCTTTAAAGGGCTCCGATAAAAAATACAAAATTTTGCATACACACATAAAAGAAAATAAAAATTTCGACCAAAACTGGGGCCCTTACCAGCACAAGGTGTTTCAGATGCACTGAAAACGAAAGCCCAACATTTCTGAAACTTTATTATTTGCTTTTAAAAGCACCTAAACACTTTTCGTTTACACTATGTCATTCCAGAGATGAATGTGTAGGGGCCTTTCCGATTACCGGAATTAACAGAACATCGCAAGTCGCCTTTCGGCTTTTTTCTCGGATTGCGGCAGTCACGCCTTAAATGTCCTGTGCGACCGCAATCCTATCATCATGCAGCTCCATGCCGTTCATTTTGCTTCGTTAGTTCCGCCCTTGCTATGTTTGTTGTTTTTGAATAAAATATGTTTTTATTCGCTTATAGCAGTCACTTCGTAAGTGTCCCGAATTTCTGCAATTCCAACATTTGCGTCACTTAGCTCACGCTCTGCTTATTTGGCTCTTATCTCCGGCATGATTTTCGCACGGTTCTCACAGTAATTCTCTGGATTCGCCAATCATATGACAACATCCTGAGCACTGTATTTCTGTTGTTTTGGTTCTACTGCATCCACGTCTGATATGCCTGCCGTTTCTACAATCCCAACAATGTACCTTGCCTATCCCGTCTGTCGTTATTGTATATCGTTATCTTTACTGTTACTGTTATTATCGCTACTGTTATTATAAAGGAGATGAGACATATTATCGTCTTTGATCCATGTTTCGGTAACAAAGAATATATCAATATTGTGCTTTCCAAGATAAGCGAAGGCTTCTAAGTATTTGTTGCGGATACTTGAGCGTTCCACAGTAGGCATTATTATTATCCATAGAGAAATTTCACACTCAATTCCACTAGTACGTTAAATTGTTGTTGTTTACTAGTACACTTAGCTAAGTTGGTAATAAGCTCGTTGGATAGATGTATTAGTTGGGCCGGCGAGAAGGTGTCATGGCTTGAGAAAGGTGAAAAGCTGGCGCTATTATTGTTGTTGGTCTTATTGTCATTGACGACTTGACTGAACAAAAGTGAGGGAATGCTACTCGCTGCAGTATTGTTTGCTGACAAGTACTGCTTACTTGGTAGTCGAGAGTTGGGCACGGTGTAATAAATGTTGGACTTACGCGGTATGGTTCTGATATTGTTTTTCGCTTCCAGGAATTGCTTAAGCTTTGGATAAGGTCGGTCATAAGAAAGGTCATTTAAGCCACAGTTAGCGTATTTGATTTGATCTGAGCCGGTAGTGGGACACTCAGATTTTTGATGTGATTCGCTATAGATCATGCATTTCGTTTGTATATGGCAGTGAGAAGAGTCATGGCAATTATGACTTTTTGTTTTTGTGGTAATAGTGTCACTGCACTTCTACAATGGCGCTACAGCCCAAATCAAGCCTTGGCCTCCTGACTTGCAGGTTCCCTAATATTTTCATTATATATTGTGGAAGGGTTGTTAGCTCTTCGCATAACCCTCTATGTACGAATTTTTCATTTACGTAAATTTTGGTAACCAAGTATACCCAAGCGGGCAGTGTGCTAGAATTATACGTCGACCGGGTTTTGAATTGACGATCTTTGCATTGTAGACCAACACGATACCCACTGGGCTACACCTAGGCTAGTGCCACTGCACGATTGTGTGCAGTATTGAATTGATCTTCCTGAGATCTGACAACTGCCTGGAGCCTCGCTGCAAGTATAACAGGTAATTGTAATCGTTGTACCTTTTACTGCTGATGTTGAATTTTTTTTAATGTCCAAACATTTGATTTCATGGATGTCTGCAATATATTTTTAAAGTTTTGCACAGTCCATATCACGGAGGCCGGTGAGCACCACTTTATTAGGACGATGAGTGAAGCTATTCACATTTTTTGCTTTCAGGTGGTTTAGAAGCTCGTTGATGTCGAGTTCTTCCGTAATAGCATTGATGGTATCCCGTGGTAGTTCGCTGGTGACTTATCGGCGGGAGCTTCAGTTCTTTGCTAAGGCAAGGTTACTGTTTGTGGAGCCGCTGACGTCGACATCAGTTAGACCAACTACAGGTTGAAACCTGTTTGCGGTTTTTAATAAATTTGGCATATACTGCGAAGAAACATTTGAAAGACTACGTATTGGAAATACGAGGTTTTTCAAAGCGATTCGCACTTCTGAAATTTAACATTCCTGGTGTAAAACATATTTTAACCATAGTTCAAGCTTACGCAGCAACCAGCGATCGTTGAATTTTACGAAACTTTACACGACGCTTCACGGTTCGCAACAAGTACGTAATACTCCAAGGGGACTTTACGCTCAAATAGGGAGTTCAGGGAGAGGAACAAGGCATGGGTCCATACAACTACAAACCCCGAAATCCAAGAGGAGAGAAGCTAGTAAATTTCGCCTTAGAATATAACTTCGAAACTCTAAACTCGTTCTTCGGAAAACAAAACACTCAAAAATGGACTTGGATGTCTCCAAATTGCCTTAAGAAATGCGATTTGAACTTCATACTGTCAAGTCACGTCAACATAGTTTCAAACTTGGAAGTGCTGAATCAAGTTAACTTCGATACCGATCACCGTAGAGTGAGATGCTCTATACCTATTGCGTTACCTAGGGAAAGCAGACAAAATTACCACTGCCCATTACGATCCTTACCAGCAGAAAGGCACACAGAGCTTAACATCAAAATTACTAAGGAGTTAGAGATGTTTAAAAATAGCAACGAAAACTGCAGTGCGCAAGCTTCATACAACTTTCTTGAAAAAACCATTTTATCAAACCTCGATAGCCTATGCTCAAAAAAGGTCAGGAAGAAAAGAATACTCTCGGACGAAACATAACTGCTAATTGAGAAACTAAGTATATTAGGCAACGACAGGAAAGCTAAATCTGAAATAAACAAGAGGATAAAGAAAATTATAACTATATATTACAAGACACGGAACTTCAAGATTTTAGAAAAATATATTATTAGCACAGGAGCAATCAAGAAGGCCAGGAAAGAAATGCAGATAAGAAAGGAATGGATACCAAACTTGCAAGGAAATAACGGCATACAATCATTTAATAGAAAGGACATACTCGCAAATGCAACTTCTTACCTGGATTTATGCTCAGACAATAGTGCACAAAGCAATGAGAACCCACGATGTATGAGCACTCAAAAAGAACATTTAGTCCCAATTCTTCTCAGCACTGAAGTAGAGAAAGCGATCAAAACACAAAAAGCAGATAAGAGCCCATGAGACGACCGCATCACTAATAAAATTATGAAAATAGCTACACCATCAGTTCTAAAGTTTTTTACAGGAATTTTTAACCAAGTGATGCAGCTCAATCGATATCACAGCAATGGACAACGTCCAATATCATCCTCCTTCACAAAAAAGGGAACAGAAATGATATTGCGAACTACAGACCTATCAGTTTGATAACGAATTTTTACAAAATATTTTCTAAAGTAGCCCTAACCCGAATATCTAATGCACTCGACGCAAACCAACCACGAGAACAAACAGGTTTCAGGAGAACGTATTCGACTATGGACGACATTCACACACTTCTGCAAGTTACAGAAAAATATACGGAATTGAATAATAAAATTTATATTGCATGTATGGACTACACGAAGGCTTTTGCTACAGTTAAGCACAATGTGATATGCTCTAGAGGAACAGGGCGTAGAAAACAGTTACATATCCATACAAAAAGAAATTTACATTCAAAGCATGGGTAAAATTGGAAACTATTGGTCCGAAGTTTGACTTGAAGAGGGGAGTCCGTTAGAGAAATCCAATATCGCCGAAGCTCTTCACAGATGTTTTTTTTATACAGAATGACCTGTGTTATAGGCAATTTCGGGCTTTATGTGCAATGCACAAACACAGTCATGGAGGGAAGGAATGGGATTGGGAAGGTAGGTGAAGGGGAGTGAGAACGACCGTAACAAGTGGTGGAGCTGGTATTTTTTTCAGTTGTACTGGCGGCTTCAGTTATACTGGCCGACGAATATTTGCAGATCTTATGGGGGACTAAAACAGAAATCATCTACTGAGTAACTTCTTGAAGTTTTTTTTTTAAGGCACCGATTATAACTTAGGGGGTCACCCTTTAATGCATTGCACAGTTATGTCGGTATAGGAAGAGGATGAAACTTGGTAGAGTTATGGGAATTTTGGGGGAGAGAGACGGAAGTGGCGATGGACATTATTTTTGAAATACTGAAGGTTATACTTGCTTGGAAACATACTAGCAGGCAATGCGTTCCAAAGTCTGGACGTTCGGTGGATGAATGACTGCCTACATTTCACTGTACGAGTAGGAATAGGGTTAACAGTAAACTCGTGCGCGCGATCACCTTGACGAGTATTACGGAGAAAGGTGTAAAGTGGAGGAATGAGTGATTTAAGTTCCGCGCTACATTTACCATGAAAATAGCGATAGTAAATGCTGAGTACTGCAACGTTCCTACGATGTTCGAGGGAATCAATAGAAATCGTGATGTGGAACTGTTTCACTTTTACATCGTTTGTCCATTTTTTTCGAATAATTTTTCATTGCCAGTAGCAACTGAAAAATTCGTGCTTATAAAAAGCCACTGCTGTCCTTGAAAGCATTTTTCGGAAACTACAAACTTCAACATATGTATGCTTCAAAACTTAGCTGCAGAAAGTGGAAATGTTGGCCTTCTAATAATCGTTGCGAAAACAAAGGTCTTGACGCGGAGAAGCTAGTAAGCTTCTTCTTATTAAATGGAAAAGCAATCGAATACGTCGACGAATACGTGCACTTAGGTCGTGAAATCTTGTAATCATGCAAGAAAATACAACGAAGGATGTTAACAGACGTCTCAGCAAACATTTTAACGAGCGCTCATAATGATCGAAAAACGATCGTTTTGCATGCCCGAGCTGCAATATGCTTGAAAAACAAATAACATGATGAGTAATCTCAACGTTCGAAAACCGAGCAAGAGAGTAAAATAAAATTATGTTAACCATATGTAAACCAAACTCTGCCGAGTTCACATAACACGTGCGATACGCGAAAATGATGTCGATATAGCTATGTCTATAGGCATATCGCATATCTCGTTTTTGCGTAAAATGTTCAACGCATAAACAACAGAAACAGAGAAGCAATTGCGATCTTCGATTATATACTTGCTTTATACTCGTTTCTTGTAAGCGTTTTACAATTCATTAATGAATAGTTAAATGTAATTCATTAATGAATGTCCATTTAGTCCGCTTGATGATTCGTTAATGTATCGTTAACGACGCTCGTTAATGATCAAAACACTCGTTAATGTAATTCATTAACGAGCCTTTAATGAATTATTTTGTTTGCTGGGGTATCTCTACGGCATGGAAGCGTTTTTGGTCTTTAAAGCATGTTCTAAAAGGTGAAGGTTTGAAACGAAAGGTTCGTGACAGCTGTATTCTTCCCTCACTAAAATACGCTTCAAAAACATGGGCACTAGCGACTTCTAACTCCGAAAAGCTCGAACTCTGCCAACGTGCAATGAAAAAAAACGATGCTGGGAATCAATCAATCGCACAGACAAAGAAATTCTACCATTAGAAAATGAACCAAAATTCCACCATTAGAAAACGAACCGGGATTGTAAGCTGCAAGAGAAGAGCAAGACCTTTGAAGTGGAAGTGGGCGGGTCACATCGCAAGGTGCACAAACAATAGATGGACAAAGTGACCGACTGATATCCACGAGTTGAAAACAGGCCAAGAGGAAGACCGAAATTACGATGGGATGATGATAAAGTGCGGCTAGCCGGTAGGACGTGAATGAGATTGGCACACGAGAGAGATGAGTGGAAGACGATGTGGGAGGAATAATAATTGATAGTATTGGATCTATGAAAGACAGTGAATATTATACATGCATTGTGTGAATTAATTTGCCGAAATAAAGGCTATTTTATTTTATTTATATTGGGCTAAGTTTTCTTTCAATCGATCCCCAATTAGAATTTCGGGGGAGGCGTCCTCCCTTTGTCGTTTTGCTGCACAACTCACTACGGTAGTTTTTCCGATTATTCACAGAAAAAAATATGTGATTTTCAATGAACAATAAAACTTTGCTTTACCGAAAGCGGCATTTCAGATTTAGGTTGTGTTGCATCCGAACTAGCTGAAGTAATTAACGGAACTGAACTAGCGAGCTATAAACACCGACGTAAGGTTGAGCAGGTCCAGCTGATTCGGCGGTCAGACTGCTGTATCTGAAGATCGCTGACAGTCGATAAGTCGCACCACAAATATTTCGATTTACCCATCACACATACAAATGTATGGCTTCATGAATACAAATTACACCGTTTTTATATTCTAGATGAAATCTGAGAGTATAATGCGTTTGCCTTACCGTTTGTAACGCTAAGAAATAACGCTCGCACAGAGCCGCCAAGGGTACAGAAATATTTGTTGTCGCTAAAAAACCTCAATTCCAAGTGACCGTCTGTCTGTCTGTCCTTCTGTCTACAACATAACTTTCGAACGCTTTGACCTATCGTACTGAAATTTATCATATGTCATTTCTAGCAAAAAAGTAACTTTAAGTTCATGAACGGGCCACATCAACCCACTCCTTCTACCCCCTCCCATACAAATTTCAGGAAATTTCGATATTTAAAGAAATTGATTTTTCTCCGAAACTATTTCAGCTATTGACTTGAAAATTAGGTCATAGTATAACGATATAAATATCATCAACCTGAAAAAATATTGAACTGATCCCTTTACTCCTTCTACCACCCCTTCGATTTGCATTGTAACTAACAAAGCTAAAAAAATCAATTTGTATCATAATTAATTTTATTACAATTGCAACCAATTTTGGAAAAACTATCAACTTCACCTTACTCCTTCTACCCCCTCCCATACAAAATTCACGAAATTTCGGAATTTCAATTAAATTATTTTTCTTTAAAACCGTCAAAGCTATCAACTTGAAAATTTGAGAAAAGTATGTTATTATTATAAATGTGATTGACATCAAACAATTTTATTTTGATTCCAATACTGCTTCTACCCCCTCCCATACAAATGCAGAATTTTGGTAAATGCATTTAATCGATTTTCATAGAAACTAGAGGATATAGAAACTTGAAATTTTGCCAAAATTTGCCCCTTAATAATTGCAATAAATGCTAAAAAAACATTGCCTTCACTTCACTCCTTCTACCACCTCACATACAAATTTTTGTTTTGGAAATTCAAGGAAAACATTTCTTCTTCGAACATATGAGAGCTATCGGCTTTGAAATTGTAACAAAGCAATGTGATTAGGATGATGATAAGCAGATTCAAAATCATCCATCATCCAAAATCTCCCACTTTCTCTACCACCTCCCATAGAAATACCATAAATTCAAACAAAAATTGTTCAATTTTCTCGAAAATTATGAAAGCAACAAACCTTAAATTCAGCATGCAACATTTTGTATACTACGTTCGGTGTTACATCCAAAAATTACGAATCCTCCCCCCCCCCTCTACTTTTACCACCTCCCATACAAAAGTCACTATTCACTATTCGAAAGAATTTCAGAAGACATATTTTCCGGTACAATAAACTCTTTCCTACGTAGGCCGCTATTTAAGTTTTGAGCCTAATAATGAAACAACAGTAATTTCTTATTGGAAATGACTTTATTGTTTTTCAAAGTAGTCTCCATGATGATCGATACACTTTTGCATTCGCTTAAACCAATCGTCGTAACACTTTTTCCACTCCGATTGAGGTACCTCCAAAACATGGTTTTCGAATGCATCAACGTCTTCTTCAGGCCTTGAAAAACGTTGACCGCGCCATTTATTCTTGGTATTCGGGAATAAAAAGAAGTCATTAGGTGACAAATCAGGGCTATACGGAGGATGACCCATCAATTCGACGTTTTGACCAGTCAAATAGGCGGTTGTTGCAGCCGATGTGTGAGAGCTCGCATTGTCATGATGAAGAATGATCCTTCGTTGCCGCTTCCTTTTTCGCCAAACACTTTTGGCAAACAAATGGTTGTGTACCATTCAGAATTAACCGTTCTTCGTTCCTCTAACGGTACGGTTGCCACATGTCCAGTTATTCCGAAAAAACAGGCGATCATTTGCTTCGAAGTGCTCCGCGCACGAACAACTTTTGTCGGATTTGGCTCGTCGTGGAAGACCCATACGGTGGATTGGCGTTTTGTTTCAGGCTCATATGCATAAATCCAAGATTAGATTAGATGTTATAAACAGCTGTTGACGCACCGCGATTGTATTTTTTGATCATTTCCTTGCACCACTTGACACGAGCATCTTTTTGATCTTGTGTCAATTTATGTGGGATCCAACGTGAACAAATCTTCTTCACAGCTAAATGTTTATGCAAAATCTTGTCGATGGTCGTCATACTGATGCCCACGGGTGCCTCAATCTCCCGATAGGTCACATGACGATCTTCCAATATTAGTTCGCGAACAGCAGCAATGTTTTCTGGCACAACAGCTGATTTTGGACGACCTGCACGATTTTCCTCCGTGATCGAACTACGGCCACGATCAAATTCGTTGTACCAGCGTTTCACAGTGGCCACGGATGGGGCTTTATCACCAAAAGTCGAAGTGAGTTGATCAATGCACTCCCGTCGTGATAATCCACGTCGAAAATCGTAAAAAATCATCGCACGAAAATGCTCCCGAGATAATTCCATTTTTTCGCTGAGACAAAATTTTGAACAGACTGTAAACAACAGAAGTTATGCTCCAATGTCAAAACGCTCTGAAGTACGTTATAATTGAAAAGATCATACTTTTCATTTGAAACGTCAGATGAGGCCTATCAACACTGCATATAGGTTAGGCTCAAAACTTAAATAGCGGCCCTCGTATTTTATCTAGAGTATCACATGATTGGGCTTTATATTTTTTTAGAACATTAGGGATCAATTAAAAAAAATTGCAAACACCCATCCCTTTTACCTACCTCCATACAAATGCAAATTGGCATAAATCAACAAATGAAAAACCGCCGTTGACAATAGCCTCCGCTCCTAAGAGACCGAACCAACCCACTCGTATTCCTAATTTATTGTACCATATTTACCTATTGACTACCAGGCATCATTCACTTGCCTAAAAAATAATAAAGTTGCGTCCGACTTGTTGGCAACTATTTTAGGCTTAATTTGTCATGAAACGTAGAAAAAAAAAATGAAGGTAACAATTCTTTTTCCAGTTCGGCCACAATACTTTATCGAAATAATAAAGTAAAACTACAATAATAACTAATTCATTTATGACTTCATATCTTTAATTTCTATAATTTCTAAACAGGCCCCTACTCGACCAGCACCACCAGGATCGGATGGATTTAGTTCATCCGGAGGTTTTGCCGATTTTGCAGATTTCGACTCTAAGGTTCGTAACAATTTACGGAGGTGGTGATTTTTTTTCCACCACTTAATTGCGCTTAATTTTAGCTTGTTGATTATTTTTTTCTTTATGCTGCTAACTAACTTCTAATTACTAATCTACTAAAACTAATTGGTTTTTGATGTAGAAATTTTCAATTTATAATTAATATTTGGTTTGTTCATTTTAAATTATTTTCAAATAAATCGAAATTTTATTTTTGAAGTCTTTTTTTTTTTTTTGGTTTTGGTTACTAACATACCATTTTGATATGAAGATCGATATGCCATACCATTTTCTTGACATCTTCATTATAAATAGTAAAACAAAAAAAAACTCGAACCTTTTTCTGCTAATCGACCAGTAAAAATTATAAATCACATATTTTTCTCTCTTGTTATTCTCTTTCAGTGAATAAATCTACAAATCGAAAACTAATTATTAAATTGAAAAGAATAGTAAAAACAAAAAGCTTGCACCGACTTAAACAATTAGTTAATTTATCGTCATTATTCGGTATAAACAAACACATAACATTTTCGTTTTTTTAATGTAATACAATTTAACAGTAAATATCTATTAATAATAATAATCTAACGGCATGTTTAGAATTACTTAAAAATCTAACATTTAAATGTTATAGTTATATCAACGATTAAATAAAAATATATCAAGTTATAAGTGTAATAGTTCTAACTAAACAAAAGCAAAATATGTTCAATTCGAAGATTGTTTTCTTTTCGTGTTAAATACACAAACCGGAAACCATCGATCCTGTTTTCAATCCAATTTATAGTTTCACATTGACATTCCCTCTGTTATATTTTTATTATCGTTTAATATTTTTATTTTAAGTTATTGCGGCATATTAATTATATATTAGTTATTGCTTGTAATTCGGTTTATCAATATGAGAAGAGTTATTAGGCCGAAATTCTTATGTACTCTGAGCAAAATGCATTGTAACTTTTTTTTTAACATATAATTCATTTAACTTTAACCCTCGACGGTAAAGTCTCTCCTAAATTCAATAAGTACTTACATTATTATCTTTGACCTCCGTTTGGCATGATGTCTGACATAAATAACTAATAAATTCTCAAATTCCACTTATAGTGAAATATTCCAAAGCACGCAATTAATCTAGACCACCTTTTGAATAGATAGTAATTGTAGGGCATACGATAAAATGTCTCATTCGTATTCACTGAGGGCAATTTCTGATTAATTAATAACTTTGCACGTCAGTATTTCGAAAATAATTGCTATAACGTTGCAATCTTTGAAGCATTTCATCATGGCTTCTTTCATTACTAACTAGGATGTTATTTGAATTTTACAATGCTAATTTATAGTTGCACGCAATGCTTTTCTGTTAATAAAACTAACGAAGAAAAAACTCCTCTATTAAATTTTTTATTTGGTTACTTCTTTATTTTTATTTTATTTTACGTGTATTTAATTTCTTTAGCTTCCTACTTTATCACCACCATCAAATCCACTGTCAACAGTCCCGAAAATACAACATCCCATCACGAAATTGGCATCACATACAGTTACAAAAGATAATAAAAAACAAACAACCGGTTCGGCATTATCGGATTTCTCTGAAGATCCATTTAAAGATTATCGGTATGAAGATCCTTTTAGTATTAAAGATCCTTTCGCTGATGACGACGATGGTGATGAAAGTTCAGAAGGTAAAAATAATCTAAAGAAAAAAACTATAATTTTCGAAAACAAACATTTTTTTTTTGCGTTCAGATGTATTTTCAGATGCTTCAAATAAAGGCGATCATTCAACTACAAAATATAATAATAGCGACACAACCAACGATCTGGTCAACAATTATCATTTAAACTCAATGCAATTCAATTCTAATCGAAATAATTTACCACCACCAAATGTGCCCGCACCGAACCTCTCGACCGACAACAACTTCGCAATGTTCGATGCCTTCAACGAGAGCAAAACTGAAAAGTCTGAAGATTTTTTCGATGCATTTAACGATAATTTCAAGAGTGTCGATCAAAAGAATTTGAAAAGCAATCATACAGCAGTATTCGATGCATTCGGCGGTGATATAAGAAGCGAAAAGACAATTACGGCGGCAGCGGCAACGACAAAATCTTCAAAAATATTCGATGCATTTAATGACAATTTCGAAGATGACTTCTTCAAGTTAAGCGTGACGGAACGTAATGACAATACGAAAAAATCAAATGGAAATTTTGCACAATTCGATGATATATTTGCCGTAAGCAATGATCATCATTTAAATAATGCGAAAGCTTCGTCGATTGTTAAAAACGATCTTAAAGCAAAAGTAGCGAACGATGTCGGGGCAAAAGTTTCAGATAAGTTTTCCGAAGATTATTCCAAAACGGATAATTTCGATGATGATTTACAGGCTGTGCTTCAAAGAAGTTTAGTTGATCAATAATGATGCAATAGTTAATTGTAAAATGCTTTAAAACAAAATCGAAGAATCTTATATTTGTCGCCGGCTTTTTGGACTAATATTTCTAGTGCATCCCAGTGCGACGACAAAAATACTCACTGCTAGAGAAATTTACTGAGTTCAAAAATTATTAGCAAAAATTTTCTATATAAAAAAAAAATGAATCTACCATATGAAACGAATTTATTGTTTTTTCTTCGTTTATTCTATTTTAAACTCATATTACCTGTATTTATTTAATTCTAAAATGTAGCCTATCATTTATTCATTACTTATTAACATAGCTAGACTACACGATTTAGTTCATACTTTACTTATATTCCAAAGGTTTGTGCCTTTTATTAATGATATCGAGTGTTTTAGTCTGATCCATAAGTGGCGTTGTACCACAATAAAAACGTAAATGTTAAATTAAAGTCACAAATCTGTCCTCCTATATTCCAAACAATGTTAATGAGAGAATAATTTAGTTGTGTTCACACATTCTATTCGTATCGTAATAAAATATATAAAATACAATGATAATCAAAGTAAAAAACAGTATTGTTTTTATTTAATAATTTTGTTCAATATTGGATCCTTTATTCGTCTTGTATTTCGTTTTGATTGACCCTAAGACACCTGCCAAACAAATTCCGCCTCTAACATGTTCGCGGTTCAATTACACCACACATTAGTTTTGTAAGTTTGGTGAAATCTTAGCCGACTTCATACCTTTTCTTTTAAACAATTCCTTACATTGAATTATAAAATATTTTAAATTTGGTAAAATAATTAAGAAGCTAGGGTGTAGCCTAGTAGGTAGCGTGTTGGTCTTGTAATGCGAAGGTCGTGAGCTCAAATCCCGGTCGACGCAATATATAATTCCAGCACATTGCCTGCTTGGATATACCTTGGTCACCTCAATCTACGAAAATGAAAAATTCGTAGAAAGAGGGTTGTGCGAAGGGCTAACAACCCTTCCACAATAAGTAATAAAAAATGTTAAGGAACCTAAATATCAGGAGGCCAAGGTCCGATTTGGGCTGTAGCGCCATTGTAGAAGTAGAAGAAAATAATTAAGAATATTTTATTTTTCTACGTAGTCGAATTCTTAGGTCTGAAGTGTGCAAGAGGTCGGTGGATTTCATATAAAAAGGAAACTAAGTCGCTATTGATTTAAAATCACTACAAACTCTATTTTTCGCTTTTAAAGGTTTACTTAAACACTTTGCCGGTTTCCTTTTTTTCCGACTATTTCGCTTCCGAACTTCCACTCATTCGCTTCCCAATGCGTTGACTGACTCTATCGCGTTCCAATCTCCAACTCCGTCCACGCGATGACCGGATCTCGACTGCTCTCGCTTTCCAATCTTGTATTACGGTTCCGCCGTAAAAGGAGCGTAAATCATCTTTAAATAAACAAAAATGAATGAATGTTGTAAGCGTCGTAATCACGATCAGGCCAATACGTCGCGTAGCCCCTTTCACATTTCTGGGAAAGAACCACACCTAGCTATTATTCCGCAGCAATAATATTTGCTAAAAGAAACGGAATATTATATGAAGAGTTGGCTAAAGTTGTAAATTGAATTACCTGTAGGATGTTAGCGTCGAATCACGAGTCTACATGTTCAATGAAACCCAAGCTTGACAGCCCTGCTGAATTATGCCATTGACATCCGGTACCAAGCCAGGAAATGGACTTACATGATCAGGTCCACTCCGCCTGGACATCACACACGCGACGCCCGAGGAGCACCCAACACATAACCTGCAAAGTGAACTAAACACGGTAAACACAAAATCACTTTAACGAAATATCTCTTTAAACGAGCGGAACAAACACGAGCCGGCGAAAGACCGAACACTACAATAATATACAAGGACATCACGAAATATTCAAGCCTCAAGCAATAATCAACAGAGGCGGGCGTTAACACAAGAATTGTCAGATTCTCGATCGCGCCTTACATTACCGACACCCTAAGAGAGAGGAAGATGGGATTTTCGGCAGTCTTGGGGGCACAGCCACTGTTAGAATTAAGCCTAAGTTGGGGAAAATGTTATAAATAATACATAACGAGTACCATTATACGAGGCGGGAAAAATGCAAGGCTAAAGACCAAACAAGGAAAGTTGAAAGCCCGGATTTAAATGACCAAGACTTCAGGGCCAAAGGGATCAGTTGAGAATCTTCCCACGAAGCTTGGCGGGAGGAAATCGAGCTTGATACGGACTCTTCTAGAAGTGATAGCCAAAGTGCACGGACGGTGCGAACATATTAAAGTTTTAACGTAGAAAAGGTACCACAACGCGGTGGTTTTGATTTCCAAGTGCGATATAATCAGTGTTGCGAAGGAACCAGAAATTTTCTTGGAAAAACTTCTGTCCAATAAAGTCGAGAGTGAAAAAGAATTGGAGAAAGTGAACGACGAGACTCAGCGCTCGTGGAATCGGTTTCAACGGCAGGAGAGCACGGGCAAGCGAACGAGGGAAGCAGTAAGGGCTCCAACGAGCAAAATTTGAAACAAGTTAAATTCTCGGTTAGGGATTTTGATTTGCACTGAATTCCGGATATAAGCAAAAGTGATTTCTAATAAAGATTGTATGTTAGTGTTCTCAAAATCACTCTTTCGTTTTGCCTTAAATTGTGAAGATTGTGATCGTTTCCCTTTTAGCTTGGCTAATTGCGAGTTTTTTTTTATAATCTCTCTCCTGGCTAGTGATTCGGCCTGGAGGTCGAACAAAGGATCGAGATCTACAGAAAGGGTCACTGGCGCCCACGACCCGTCTCCAAAGGTTGGCCGGCCAGATCCGTTCCGCCCCTCTGGTGTGAGGAGTCTGTGCACATTTTCCCAGACGGGGAAAATTGTAACAAATTGGCGCGATGATTCCGCCATCGGAACTTACCAATACGCTGATTTTATGTTCAACGATAACAAGAATTTGGCATCCCGCAATTTATCTAATGTCGCAGTTACATACTTCTACAATGGCGCTACAGCCCAAATCGGGCCTTGGCCTTCTAACCTTAAGGTTGCTTAACATTTTTCATTATTTATTGTGGAAGGGTTGTTAGACCTTGGCACAACCCTCTGTCTTCGAATTTTTCACTTTCGTAGATTAAGGTGAACAAGGTATACCCAAGCAGGCAGTGCGCTGGAATTATGCGTCGACTGGGATTAGAACTCACGATCTTCGCATTGTAGGCCAACACGCTACCCACTAGGCTACACCCTAGCAGTTACATACGGTATCGGATATGCGTCTCGTTCCGACACCTTATTTAGTTTACGGTAGTCGATGCAAAATCTGAACATGTCGTTCTTCTTCTTCCCCATGAGAATGGGAGAAGACCACGGACTTTGGGATGGTTGGATTATTTCGTTCTCCAACATCTCTTTATCAATATGCTTTTGCAGAAACCAGATAGTACTTCTGTTTAATAGGCGCTGCGCTCGCCGATATGACGTGTTCCACTTCCGCGGTTCGTCCCAGCCCTCCTTCCATCTTCGAAAACTCCAGTCTTACCAGCGCGCCCAGTTCTTTGGCCTCGCTTCCACTTAATTTTGCTTTTGGGTACAAGAATTCCAGGCAAGCTACTTCCGACTGATGGGAGAAATTCTAAAAGTCATTCTTCAGATCCACCACCAGCCCGAACTTGACCCAAAAGTCTGTTCCCAGAATTAAGGGATGAAGCAAGCTTTTTACCACCAGACAATCAATCCACTGTAGCCGGTCGATTACCCTCATAGGAACTTAAACCGAGCCGTCGACCGAACATTTGGGATTGTTGGCGAGTTTGATGTCGTTTGCTTCCGAGTTTCCCAAACTCATTCCGAGCTTTTCCAGCGATCGCCACCCGGCCTCCCCAAGGACTGAACACGACGCCCCTGGGCCAAACTCTTCGACGTAAATTGACACCTTAAGGTATGGGCTCCAGTCGCCCTCCACTCCCGCCAAACAAAAGTAAATCACTCTTCAGCCAATTAGTGAGCACGCGTCTCGTTTCCCGAACGTTTCGCTTGCCCATCTCCTCGTTGGTTGCACGATTGACAGGTACTTCGTACTAGACCAATTCTACCACACCCGAAACAGTATCTCGGTTCCCTGCATTCCCGGGATATGTGACCGCTTTACTTGCAATTGAAACAGGTTATCGATCTCGTATTGTGTCGTGGCCATTCGCCTGACGACGATTTCCGTAAGTTCACTTCCACGTAGGCTAAGTCCGGCTCAAGTTGATGCAATCTCCATGCTGGTGGTGGTATGAACGCTTCCACCGATAGCCTGCTACCGAATAATACGTCTTGTTTCCCATCATTATCCTTCTTTTGATTTCGATGGGTTCACTTCATTCTTCCTAAGCTTTGGTTGAATGTGCGATCGGTAAGGGGTCTAGTATATTTCCGTTATGCAATAGTACACACTTCAAACTCCGTGGCGTAGCGTCCATTGATGCAAGGGAAGCATTGCCTCCCTTACATTTTACTTCTCGATCGTTAGTTACCAAAGATTTTGTGAAATCTTTAACTTCATTTAGGCTTTATTTTCGCTCAGCATATCACACAACGTATCTAACGATCTCTACAGACACTTTGGAGTCCAAAGTCCACCTAAAGGATTCACAATAGAAAAACGGCCTTGATGTGATTTGAATAATGCATACCTGGCACTTATAGAAAAATCTTCGCGCCCCGCTAAAAAAAATCGACTGTCCTACCAAGCGTGGAAGAATCGTGGAATTTGCTTCCATTTCCAGGCTCTCATTCTTTCATTCCCATGACTTTCCACCGTTACAAGTATTGCCAATTATTGAAATTTTATTATTGGGCAAAAAATTATGAGCGAGAAAAGTTTGAGGGCATTGGTATGGTAATCTCGCCGGAGAGGGGAGCTTTGATCAAAGTTTTATGAATATTTTTGTAGATCTTGGCGACATCTGTTTTCCCATATTATTTGTTTCTATTTTTTAAAAGCTCTCACCGGAAGGTCCGTTAGCACGATGAATCGGGCTTAGAACTATAGATCTGCATAAGTCTAGCTCTTTGATTTTTATCAATGCTGCATTATTGATTACCTTTTCAGATTATGTGCAGATCTCGGATTACTTACTTACTTATTAATTTCTAGTGATAAAAATTATTGAAGCTTTTTGTGACCTGAATAATTTGCACAATTTGTATTCGGACATGGATGAGAAGTGTTAATCGTTAATTTTTAGGTCTAAATTTGATCCAGATCCCAGAATTGAAAATTTGCAACTTCGAAAACTTTGTCAGTGATTTTATTTAATGAAAATTCATACATGCGTGTACGTATACATACAAACATTTTATAATATAACAAATTAAAAGATCTCGCTAAAGAATTGTTTACCCTAGCCGTAGTATCACGCCATACTACTGTTCAAACTGCATTTTGACGAGTCGATAAGCAAACGCCATTCGTTTGAATCATATCTCTGTAAGACCATGGCAGTCATCAAACCAGAAGTATCTGTGCAATACACAAAATAATCCTCTTCAGCGAAAAAAATGAAGTAAGCCTTGTACCGCAGTCGAGAACGAATACGAAACTTTCTTTAGTTATGAGATTTCTCTCTTTCAACGGGGAACCTAGTAATTCAGAAGAAGTTTTCGACAGTCTAAGGTCTCTAATTAAATCATTAAGCCCGTTTTGATTGAATGGTCTTGGTTCGAAATGGTTTTCCGCAGCTTAGCGCATTTAATTCGTCAGAGCTGTCCTTAGCTGTAGATGGCAGTGATAAAAAAAGATCATTCGAACTTCTTACAGGTCTAACAGCTGATCTTGATGTGGAGTAAATCCATTTAGAGCAGTTATTCTTGTTGATTCCTGATATACTCACTACACAAAAATAGCAGTTATCGTGATGATTTTAATGTTCACGCCAGATCATTGGAGATCGGAACTTGAAAGAGGTTCTCTTCTTAGTGGCCGATAAACGTAATTCCTCAACACAGATTTTGCATACAACATTGGGCACCCAGTACTCGTTTTTTGTCTCCAATGGAAAACCAAAACACTCCAAATATGTTTATTTTCCGAAATCTGAGACACTCAAACGAAATTTTTTTTAAAATATATTCACTACAGATATTACAAAAACTATTTGGATTGTTAATGCAGACCTTTTTTGATGAAGACACGATAGAAATTACAAAGATTTATCTAAAACGCGACCGTTATTGACAAAAATTGATGTAAACAGACTCAATATGCACGTAATAGCTGTATCTCAGGAACTGGAGCTGCTCGAAAAAAACTATGGGTAGATTCGAAATCAGCGACCTCGAATTAGTAAATTACCGTTAAAAGATTTCATGAACAGAAAAAAAGTTTGATTTTGTTGTGCTGTGTTATACCTAGTCTAGCCATAAATATTGTTACAAGGTTTGGCAACCCTGCAGAAAGGAACCGTTATATTGCATTTCTTAAAAATTGAGCTAATCGCTATAGTACGCTTGTGCTTGATACATTTGTCATCATTTGAGTTTAATTTTTAGTGAGTGAACATGGATTGGGGTGACAAAGAAAATAGAATTGCTGTGATTGCACTTCATAAAGTAGGAATGCAACCAAGTGATATTTTTAAGACTCTGCATACCCTTGGTATAAGCCGAATGTTTGTATATTGGGCTATTGAAAGATTTAATGACACGTCTGGAGTAAGTGACCGTGAAAGAAGTGGCCGTCCGCGAACTGCTCGAACACCTCAAGCGGTTAAAGCCGTGCGCAAGAGAATTCGCCGTAATCCTCTTCGGAAACAAAAAATTTTATCGCGTGAGATGAAAATACCCCAAAGAACAATTTCACGTATCATCAAAAGTGACTTGGGGTTGGGTGCTTATAATAGATCTACCGGGCATTTACTAACAGATTCGTTAAAAAAAATAGAGTGGAAAAATCAAAACGATTACTTTGCCGGTACGCAAACCAAGAACACCGTAAAATTTTGTTTACGGACGAAAAAATTTTTACTGTCGAAGAAACATTTAATAAACAAAACGATAGGGTTTATGCTCGCAGTGCCAGAGAAGCTTCTCAAGTTGCCCAAAAGGTTCAAAGAGGTCATCATCCAGCCTCAGTAATGGTTTGGTGGGGTATTAGCTACAACGGGGTGACAAAGTTGCATTTTTGTGAGAAGGGCGTCAAAACGTCTGCCAAAATTTATCAAGAAAGTGTCCTTGAAAGTGTAGTGAAACCTCTCAACACGTCATTATTCAAAAATCAGCCTTGGAGTTTCCAGCAAGATTCTGCACCAGGTCATAAGGCGAAGTCAACCCAAAAATGGCTTGAAGAAAATGTTATTAAAGCTGAAGATAGGCCTTCCTCTAGCCCAGACCTGAATCCGCTAGATTACGAATTATGGTCTGTCTTAGAGCAAATGACGTGCTCTAAAAGACATCCTAATATCGAATCCTTAAAGAAGTCTCTTACACATGCAGTCGCCAACTTTCCGATTGAAGTCGTGCGTGCTTCCATAGATAAGTGGCCAGCTCGATTAAAGGCTTGTGTAAAGGCAAAAGGCAATCACTTCAAATAACTTGTTGCAATTTCCGTTGTTGACAATGCATTTAATAAATAAACAATGATTTCTTAACATATAACACCTCTTTTATTGAGCAGTGCTTCAAAAATTTTGTAACAGTATTTATGGCTAGACTAGGTAGATATCCCCATGATGAATGTAGAAAAAAAAGGATCTAATATCTCCTCTATTACATGCCCCACGTAAGCAAGCATGGGCATTGTTATTTGGATCTGCAAGTTTTTGTAATACCTTCATGTTTGAAAGAATTCAATAAAAAAAACCGCAAGGTTATAGCTGCCACTGTTTGGACTAGGAATTTCCATCAGCCACTTAAATCTGAGCCAATATATTAGAAAATAGTTCGCGGTAACTCATCCAACGTTTATTTTATAAATTCTTTAGATGACATGCATCATACTAAAACCCTGTCTACACTAAAAATTCTGTCGATACTAAGATATTCTTTCTTTAGGATGTGACTCAAGATCGCTTAATGGAAAGTCATAAAATGACATGGTAGGCGATTAGCTGTAACTCGTACTCAACACGATCGATCTTTCTTTGTTCAATTCGGGAATATTATTCAAGATAGTTCTAACAAGGATTTTCTGTTTCTGTTTTAATGTGTGGCTTAGTCCTTATAGGAATATGAAAATGCATAACATGAGGCGTTGAAGATGCTTCAAAACTGTTATCCAGTTTTTGACATCGGCATCAACTCATCCCAGTTCAACAAAATAGCGAACCGATATTCCCCAAGGTATGACGCAGATTCCGCCTTATTGGCCAAATCATCAGTGGCCCTTCTCTTGTCGCGTTTAACAGCCTTCTTAAGCCCTATAATAGCATTGCGGTAGTTCCTTCTCAAGTCGGGTCCTTTGGTTGACATCAGGTCCGAGAGATGATTGCCAATTTCGCTTTTTTTTCGATCACCAACCTTACCCCATGTGTCTTGCAATATCCATGGATTCTCACCGCTTTGCACATTTCCTATAGCACTTGTTAGGAATGTATGTATGAATATTTTCGCCAAAGTATATAATTTACAAAACAATTTTTTTTAAATTTTCAACAATTCAGATTTCAGTACAAATGACTTTGTGTTGATGCGAAAATTGAGAATTTCGAAGTCTTTACATAATATATAATATAATGTATTTTCATTTCATCGTCGACTGGGGAAAATGGCGCTTAAAAACCTCATAATTATTTATTTATTATTTATCCAATTAAAACTAATTTAGCCTATCAATAAATAAAATCGTCTAGTTACAGGGAATTCAATAATACATTATCTGCTAATTCGTGAATAACTTCGCGTAGAATGGTGTAGGGAATACTTCTCAGAAAAACATTTTGCCAAAATTTAGCAAACCACTAATTGGGCAAATCATTAATTGGGCAAATCATTTAAAAGTGCTGACTGGTGGGATAGTAGACTTTATTAAAAGGCCTTGTCATGTTTTCTAGGACTATCATTGAAACTCTGATCTTCCGAAAGATTTCTTTTAAACCGAAAAAGTTTAATCTAGGCCACTTAATTTAAAGCAATCGGTTCTATCAATTTTATCAATAAGGCATCACGGAACGGAGACCAGCAGCGGACTTTCTTTCCCTAATTATATTTAGCTAGGGTATAGCCTAGTAGGTGGTGTATTGGTCTTGTAATGCGAAGGTCGTGAGTTCAAATCCCGGTCGGCGTAATATACAGGGTGTTTGGTACTCCGTGTGCCACCTTGTAAGGGGTTATTCCTAGATATATTTTGAGAAAAAAATTGTTCTACGGAGATGGTCAATTTTCAATATCCGCGGAGATACAGGGTGATCAAGAAAAGTGTTTCGGACCTGTACCCTCACTCACTCAAAACGCTATATCTTGAAAACTAATAATCGCAATTCAAAGTTTTATAGCTTGTTTTTTAGAGAATCGAATTACCTTTCATTTGGTGTAATAGTCCGCATTGTAACTGTACCCAATCCTGAGGTATTTGCTTCAGAACACAAATTTTTGATACTTTGACTTTTTTCAAAAAAACGCATTATAAAAATGTCATTTTAATGTTGTTTTTTTATGTGTGCCATATTATTGCCTACAAATGATGCACAGGTACTTCTGACTTCGGTTTTCCCGTTTTCCAGGTAATAAACGAAAATACATATGGCTTAAAAATTAAATGTGCATAAAGCAACCCTCGTTCTAAAAAAAACTTCCTGAAATGTTGTTAAACTAAAATATTCTTTGTGTCCTTTAATTACTATTTAAGTTTATAAGTCATCCACATTGGGTGAACATGAAATGCGCACACTGGACGCCAATTGGGAGGCAACCAGAAACACTTTTCTAACTAGTGCTGAAGAATCTGTGGGATATGCGCAAAGCGGTGAGAAACCCTGGATGTCGCAAGACACATGGGACAAGGTTGACAATCGGAAAAAAGCCAAATTGGCAATCATCTCTCAACCCGATGTCAACCAACGAACGCCCGACTTGAGGCAGAACTACCGCGATGCTCATATACAGCTTAAAAAGGCTGTTAGACGCGACAAGAGAAAGGCCATTGAAGATCTGGCAAACAAGGCAGAATCTGCGGCTTACCTTGGGGATATGGGTTCACTATTTAAAATCATGAAACAGTTGACGAACAGGAATTTCACCGCCAACCACCTGGTGAGAGATGTCAACGGAACTCTCCTTAATATGAGTGAACACCAGTTGCGACGATGGAAGGAATACTTCTCTGATATTTTAAACATCTTGTCAGATGAAGATATTCCGGAAACAGAACAACTTCCAAACATCCAACCGCAACAATCCTCTATTAGGGACGATCCCCCAGATAAGGAAGAGATAGTTTCCGCCATTCGGTCAATGGCGGGAAGGAAAGCTCCAGGTATAGACGGACTACCAACCGAACTCCTCAAAGCGGACCCGGAAATAACAGCCGATATACTCCTCCCACTCTTCACTAAGGTGTGGAATGATGGAAGATATCCGACTGAATGGAAGGAGGGCGTCATTGTGAAAATTCCGAAGAAGGGCGACCTTCGGGATTGTGGCAATTGGCGTGGTATATGTCTACTTACTGCCGTATCAAAAATTATGGCTAAGGTAATTCTCAATAGGATTAGTGATGTCGTCGAGAGCACTCTCGAAGTTTATCAGGCTGGATTCCGTAAAGGGTCGTCTTGTACCGACCACACAAATACCCTACGGATAATATTAGAGCAGTCAGCCGAAATGGGTTCGCCACTACATCTCATGTTTGTGGACTTCGAGAAGGCTTTCGACAGCGTTAAGCGAGATTACATATGGAATGCTTTGCGTAGGAGAGGTATTCCAAATAAGGTCATAGCTATGATTAAAGAATCCTACGAAGATGCAAGGTGTCGCGTCTTGCATAGAGGAGAGCTGTCCGAGAGCTTTCCTGTGCGAACGGGTGTCAGACAAGGCTGCATATTATCACCAGCCCTGTTTCTGGTGGTAATAAATGACATCTTGAAAGCTGCACTGGAAGGTGGGGAAGGTAAAGGTCTTCAATGGAGACTATTTAACATCTTAAGTCACCTTGATTATGCTGATGACGTGTGTTTGCTTGCACATACCCGTTCGGACTTAGAGTCAAATGTTCGCTCGTTGCATTCTAAATGCAAAGAGGCGGGACTGAAAATAAATGTGCGTAAAACCAAGTACATGCACATGGGTTCGAACGCAAGCACACCGATTGTTCTTAATGGACAGGATGTAGAAGAGGTGCAAGATTTTTGCTATCTCGGAAGCATTGTCAGCATGGACGGCGGAGCCGAAAAGGATGTTGAGGCTCGGCTAAATAAAGCTCGTCAGGCCTTCGGTATCCTTTCCCCTTTCTGGAGGTTAAGAGAGATCTCCCTTCGCACGAAGCTGCGAGTTTTTGACGCATGCGTCAAATCCGTGTTGTTATATGGTTGTACTACGTGGAAAGTGACCGTTCGACTTACCAAGAAACTACAGACTTTCGTAAACCAATGCCTCCGACGCATTTTAGGAATATTCTGGCCAGAAGTGATCTCCAACGACGAACTTTGGAGTACAACTCGCCAGACTAAAATAGGTATTGAGATTCAACGGCGAAAGTGGCAGTGGATCGGTCATACTTTGAGGAAACCAGAGCAAAACATCGCAAAACAGGCTCTGGATTATAACCCTCAAGGAAGACGTCGGGTTGGTCGACCATGTAACACATGGAAGCGAGCAGTTGAGCAGGAGGCCAGTGGAATAAACAAGTCCTGGCAACAGCTTAAAGCCGATGCTCAGGATCGCGCCTTGTGGAAGAGAGTTGTTTCTGTCCTATGCCCCTATAGGGGGTCTTAACAGGAATTTGATTGATTGATTGATTTAATTACTATTTAAATTATCGAGAAAATGAATTAAATTAAAATGAGTTTCAACACAACTAGGTGCAACACTTTGCCTTTTTTAATAGGGTACCTAACAAAATGAAAAGCGTATAAAAGCAAATCTTACTTCATATTTTTATCAGTTTTAGTTACATTGTTAAAAGTACAAGGTGTCACCTAATTTAGAAAATAATTTCGAAATGCCTGAATTCACGAATGAAGAATATGCAGGCATCATTTTCATTTATGGAGAGTGTCAGGGAAATACACGAGCGGCGTGATCTTTGTATCATCAGAGATTTCCTAATCGTCGGATACCTTAAGGAGAGTATTCCAAGAAGTTTACAGAAGGATTCGGGAAACAGGCAGCGTTAGGACAACCAGAGTAAATACAAATCCTGCGCCGATAATCACTGTTCCAACCGATGAAGGAATACCACATCCAGTTCAAAATGATCCATCAATCAGTATCCGACGCTTGGCATTGCAGTTAAACGTCTCTACGTGGAAAGTTTGGAGTGTCCTAAAAGTAGAGCGTTTGCATCCCTACCACCACACACCAGTGAAGGAGCTATTACTCATTGATTTGCCCAAAAGGATGGAGTTTTGCAATTGGCTCCTTCAACGACAACTAAGTGACGAAAATTTTATGAACAACATTCTTTGGACGGATGAGTCCCAATTCACCGGGGACGGTATCACAAACTTCCATAACTTACACACCTGGGCTGAGAACAATCCACGTACAAGAAGAGAGGCATCATTTCAGCATAGATTCAGTGTCAATTTATGGGCAGGTGTGATTGGTGACGATTTCATTGGTCCTATTAGGCTTCCGCCTACCTTAAATAGTTCTAATTACTTGCATTTTTTGACAAATGATCTACAGGAGTTATTGGATGATAAGCCACTGCAACGATTGGCTTCCATGTTTTACCAACACGATGGTGTTCCAGCTCATTACGGCCGACAAATTACAGATTGGTTAAATTCAATTATAGCAATCGCTGGATCGATAGAAATGGACCGATTCACTGGCCTGCAAGATCTCCTGATTTAACTATTATGGATTTCTTTGTATTGGGACGGATGAAGGACCTTGTCTACGCAACGGAAGTAGTAACGTTTCAGGATCTAAACACCAGAATCGATGCGGCAGCAACAGAAGTAAGGCAGCAGTTGAGGAGTATGAACACAAAGAGAACACTGGCAAAACGAGCTTTAGCGTGCATTCAAAATGAAGGTGGCAATTTTGAACATTTATTGTAATTAAGGAAATTTGAAATAAACCATAAAAACCATTCTTAAGTTCTTTTAGTTCAAACGGAGAGTGTTGATCAACATATTCTTGTTTTTTTGATAAGAGTGCTCAATTATTAGAATGATAGTTTTTGCTAAACTATGAAACTTCTGCAATGCAAGTGCTTACATCTTTTATAGGCAATAATATGGCACATAAAAAAACAACATTAAAATGATATTTTTATAATGCTTTTTTTTGAGAAAAACTACATTGATCCCAGAATTTTGAGGGTCAAAGTATCAAAAATTTGTGTTTGGAGGCAAATACCTCAGGATTGGGTACAGTTACAATGCGGACTATTACACCAAATGAAAGGTAATTTGATTCCCTAAAACACAAGCTATAACACTTTGAATTGCGATTATTAGTTTTCAAGATATAGCATTTTGAGTGAGTGAGGGTACAGGTCCGAAACACTTTTCTTGATCACCCTGTATCTCCGCGGATATTGAAATTTGACCATCTCCGTAGAACAATTTTTTTCTCAAAATATATCTAGGAATAACCCCTTACAAGGTGGCACACGGAGTACCAAACACCCTGTATAATTCCGGCACATTGCCTGCTTGGATATACCTTGGTCACCTCAATCTAAGAAAATTAAAAATTCGTAGAAAGAGGGTTGTGCGAACGGCTAACAACCCTTCCACAATAAGTAATGAAAAATGTTAAGGAACCTGTATATCAGGAGGCCAAGGTCCGACTTGGGCTGTAGCGCCATTGTAGAAGTAGAATTATATTTAATGTTAGCAAAGAGAAAAACTTGATGGCTCTACAAACACTTTAATTTTTACCACCTCAATAACACAACTACGGATTCGGATAGCGTCTCATGTACTTATTCAATTGCTTATAATTTAAATCCCTGCCGGGCGACAGAACTCCTTGGTTTTCCGCCTTCTTCGCCTGGAAATTTCTATCCAAGGCCAATTTATAGCACTTGTTGAAATTTCCTATTTCCTTATTGCACAGCGACTCCGCAAAATCGTTGTCTTTCAAGCAAGCGAAAAGGATGGACATTTCGTGCAGGCAAGCAACGTCCGAATTCGAGTCAGATTTACCGCTGACACGATTTTTCAAACGGAGTGGCAGAAGCTCCTGGAACGGAACGGCATATTCCTTTTGTGGCGTCCTAGCACTTAAGAAAATCGCAGTTGGAACACGCATCCTGAAACTGAAATAATAAGTTTTAAAGGTTTAATTTTAAAAATGATTTTAAATGTAAAAAACCTTTCGTTCCCGAATCGAAAGGTTAGAAAGCGAACTGTCAAATGAACCAAGTTTGACACCAACCCCTGTTTTTCAATGAAACGTAGACCTTACGCAGTGGTGCTGTCAGTTGAAATCTATGAATACCATTGACATATAGCGGTCCTAAATATAATTTACTTCTACAATGGCGCTACAGCCCAAATCGGGCCTTGGCCTCTTGATCTTCAGGTTCCTTAACATTTTTTCATTATTTAATGTGGAAGGGTTGTTAAACCTTCGCACAACCCTCTATCTACGAATTTTTCATTTTCGTAGATTGAAGTGACCAAGGTGTACCCAAGCAGGCAGTGTGCCGGAATTATGTGTCGACCGGGATTTGTACTCACGACCTTCGCATTACAAGATCAACACGCTACCCGCTTGACTACACCCTAGCTATAATTTAACTAATTCGTAATTTAGCTCGTCTTCATCGTTAGTAAATTGGTGACACACAGCACTTTGCTAATTAAGAAGAGTCACTCTCTCATCTGTCATATTTTTAAAAAGTTGAATTGCATAGCCAATAGGCAATACAATTTTATAAGGAAGGTGACAAAAGAAGAAAAACGATCCTTTGTCCTGTTTTAGAATCGTTTGCGAGTCATTTTTCCTGGCTAGGCGTTTAAATCACGATTTCAAGATTTTCTATAATTCAGAGCTGTCAGAAAATGACTTTTCTTCTCTTTTGCACGACGAAGCTTTTATGAAAGCTCCAACTCTAGTACTACATTTTTCATCGTTATAGCCTAAATTATGAGAGAAATGAGAGGATTTGGCTAAATGAGATGATCACTATTTTAGTAATTTAGCTAAATTAGCGTATGACACACAGCCGCTTAATGATAATTTAGGCCTTAATTATAATTTAGCTGCGCTATATGTCAATGGTATAAAGTTCTTCCCAATCGACGTAATTTACGTAGTCATAGGAAAATTAACGTAACCTTGACGCAGACAGTCGCTAAATTTTCGCTTTTCCCGGCAATTTTGTTGTCAACGAAATCTAAAAATTGTTTGTTTCCAGAATAATAAAAATAAAATGCCCCAAAGTCGGGCGCAACTTTATTGTTCTCGGGACAAACTGAGGATGCGTGGAAAGTCAATATGCAGATTAGAATGGTTAGAAAAGACTAATTGAAAGGGGGTTCTAGGGCAGGGCTGTTGTCAATTTAACAATTAATTGCGAGTACGATCAATGGCTCCAGTACATATAATCAATATGTCATTCGTTTATTTCTGCAAGCTTGGGTTTTTATGAGAAGAGGAGTGAGGGGTGATAGTAAGGATGGAGAGATGTTAATAATTTTTTAATTGATTGCTTGAATTACGTCCAATATTCTCTGTATAGAATGTTAGTTTCATAGGCGAAGAATTTTCATAATATTCAGAGTATTTAACATTCACTCAACCAAACATTTGTATAGGAGGGGGTAAAAGAGGTAAGGGTATCGTAAAATTTGTGATGGTCGTACAAAATTTCAAGTTCGTAGCTTTTAATTTGTTGGTTATTAGTTGATTTATTAAAATTTGTCGAAATCATACTTTTGTATGGGAGGGGGTAGAAGCGCAAGCGCGATTGCAAAACCTTTAAAAGAATTTCATTTCAATTATTTTTATAAGTTTTTGTGCAAAATTTGAAATTGATAGCTTTTGAGAGTTAGCTGATAACTGATTTCTTACAAATGCTCGAAAAAATAATTTTGTATGGGAGGGGGTAGAAGAGGTAGAGGAATCGCAAAATTTGTGACGCAATTTTCTTTCCTTTTTCTTGTAAGGTGCTCGTAAAAAATTTCAAGTTCGTAGCTTTTAATTTGTTGGTTATTAGTTGATTTATTGAAATTGGTCGAAATCATACTTTTGTATGGAAGGGGGTAGAAGGCAAGCGCGATCTCAAAACTTTTGACCCGATTTTGTTTCAACTATTTTTAAAAGTTCTTAAGCAAATTTTGAAATCTATTGCTTCGAAATAAATGATTTCTTAAAAATGGTCGAAAAAATAATTTTGTGTGGGAGGGTTAGAAGTTTTGAAGGTATTCAACTAGTTAATATTTCATATATTTAGGAATTTTTTTTGAAATGCATTTCGAGCATTTTCAAGTTTCTACCTTAAAATTTTATTCAAAAATATTCAGTTTTTGTGTTTTTTTTATTGCACATGAAACACCTTGTGAATATTAGACCATAACAATTGTGGAACAAATTTTAATTACATATTTTTTTTTTCAATGTATATCAAATAGATTCCAATTTAAAAATTTTACCGAAATTTAAGACTATCTAGTTTTATAATCTGAAAGTTTGATATCTGTACTCAGTTTTCAGATATAACGATTTGAAATTTTGAAAAGTGCACCATTTCTGGAGTGCTTCCCATTTCCCCCACTACTGCTATGACCAAATTTTATATTTTTTTTTTGTATTTCGCTAGCATAACTTAATATGCATTCTATGTTTCAGTTACATATCTTAAAAGATAGTTACGATATTAATTTTTAAGTGTTTTTCTTTGCACCCTCCCTGCTCCTCCCTCTTATAGTAATTAGCCTCTCTCTAAGCTGATTCTGGTGGATCTGTATTCCATCTTCAAATTCCTGTTAAGACCTTTTTGGATTCCATCTTAATGGTCCCAAAATATGCATTTTTTATGGTAAGTAAATTCGATGAAGATGTAATCATTTCAAAAAAAATTCGGTCGACAATTTGTTTTTAGCCCCCCCCCCCTTTTCGAACGTTATTGGATAAAAAAAAAATTATTTTTAAAGTTTATGCCACAACTGTCTCGATACCTATGCTGAATTTTAGCTTCCTATCTGCATTCGTAGTATTGGAGATATTAGCAAGTGTAGTTTTTGACTCTTTCTCTCCCTCCGTCTCCCCTTCCATCTGACACTCTCCAAAATTTAGGTAATGGAGCTCACTTACCCAATAACCAATCCACCCAAAAACGAACATTCTACCTTTAAAAGTTTCGGAGATATGACTCCATATGTACGGCGTATGGCGGAACGGATTTTTTTCTTTTGCATTTTTAGGCTAATTTAGTCACGAAACGCGAAAAAACAAAATTTCAGGGAAACAACATTTTTTTTTCTGTATTGATCACAATGTGTCATTTACATAAGTACCGATCGCATATATATTCGTACCTAAATTGTAACTAACTTCACGACAATTGTAAAACCGGGTATTTCCTGTTGGCTGTCACTTCGACTCGTGCTCTGCCGTGTTAGCGTTTTACGATTCGGTACCAAATACCAATTATTAATCTAAAGAAATACGTAATAAAACATACAAACACAATGATTTATTATATTAGAATAATAAAGTAAAAGAGGTTCGACGAAAAATTGATAGAAGAAGTAAAAAGTGATCCCCCATTGTATCAGAAGAGTGCAGAGGGAAATAACATAATTCGCTGAAAAAAAAAATTAGGTCAAAATAGCGGGGTACCTGTCTTCAAGAGGTTTTTGTTTTTAAGCTTCATTTGCAACTTTTTATGTAAGGACATGATATTTTCGGATGAAAATTGTGAGCAGCGATGGAAAATGCTGCTCAGCAAATATGGCTTTTGCAATTAACCATTCAGTATACTCCATCTCCATCCTTCTCGGCTCAGTAACCGCGCTATTGTATCGTATTCATCAGTTTGAGTCTTCCGTCACAGGTCTGAGGATTCTTCTGAAGACCTTTCTTTCAAAGGCGTTAAGTAATTTTTCGGACGCCTTATATCCACATTTCGTTGGCATAACAAATGTTATATAACGGATAATCCAACTGTGTAATCTGATTATAACTTAATCCAGTTGGATAATCCGTTAATAATTAATCTAGTTATAAGACAATAAATATAAACCACTACGAGACTGCAACGACGCAATTTCATTCATAACGCCGGTTTTGCGCCGGCCTCGGGGTCAAAATCACTGAGTAAACACACACCTGTCGTGTGGCGCCTAGCACGTTGTATGTAATAAACAATGCAATTTAGGTGTTTTACTGCCGGCATGGCTTCGAAGGTCGGCTAAGAAGTAAGTCAGTCATCAAATTATGTAACTAAAAATGTATGACTGACTTCCCGATATGAAACGCGGATTCGAGGTTGCGGGTTGCAATATCGTAGTAGGTAAGCATAACATTAGTTAAGTAATTTGTAAACGCATTTTGCCGCGTAGGGCAAAATGTGGTATTTAAGTAGGTAAAATTAAGTAGACTAGGAGACTACGAAGTAGAGCAGACTAGTTAAGAAAGTATTTCTAAAATTTGCTGAAGCAATAAAGAGGTCAAAGATAAAACCGCGTTTTAATTTCCAAGTGAGTATGATAAAAAACTTGTTGCGGTGCGAATAAGGCGGCCTTAGGATAGCCACGCACATATGCGACTCCAAAAAGTAAGTCCGACGCTTAGAAGCTGTTAACTCAGCTCGTCGGCAAAGCACGACCCCCCTACCCTTCTTTCCAACAGCGTTGACAAAGAAATCAACAAATGGAGTTGATAGGAAAGTCAACACAAAGCGCAGTTCTTATAATCGTTTTATGTAATTTACATTTAGGTTTCCTGATGCACCTTTCTTTTTTTAACAATCAGTAGCTCTGAGTAATACATATTAACCTTCATCATTATTGTTCTTTTTATCTCGATGGGTTCGTTTCGATGCTTCGATAAGTTTACCCCTCATTTACTATTCAAATTCCTCCAAAATTAAATACTTTTTTTCCAACTATTAAATTACTACCATGTACCTCTCATCTAGAATATGACATGATTGTGTTTTAACAAGGCCCCCTAGAAATATCAGGACGTAAGGCTGAAAACGCTGACGTAGAATAGAAGGTTTTTCTGAACTAAGCCTACGTAAAGATACTCCATACACACTAGAACCAATGATACACTGCCCTTTTGCGTCGCTGTGATTATATTTGGTGAATATGCAAGTTAAATTTCCCTGCGCATTCAGAATAAGGGATATCAAATGCCAGAATTTCGAATTTCAATTCGTGAAAATCGTTGTCATCATCAACAAAACCGAACGTTTCCATACGAAATAGTGATTCAATTGATATGGCGAATATTTTAGTGCAGAAATTGCGTACAATTTTGCACACTTTTTATGAAATATTGTGCGACGTTTCAGTTTCATGAACAGCTGATGTCAGACCATATCACGCAGTGTATCAGCCTTCGTAGTATGCTGTAGCACTGCATCATAGGTATAACCAGAGTACAGTGCACCGAGTAAAATAACTCTGTATATTGCCTGGGTTGACATGTTTTTCATGAGAGACCTCTGAAATTTGACGTCATTACCTCTGAAAAAAGAGAGAAAAGTACTGACGGACTCGTTCGCTACGTGTCCCGCCGAGTCCGCGACACCTCGTATCTCTCATTCTTATACATGGCGTTCTTAAAGCTTTTGCTCGCGTCGTATTCAACTTAGACGGAGGTTGCGCGGGTCATGGTCGACCGTTCTTACAATTCCATTTGCTCTTGTCTAATAAAAAAAAATCTTTGCGAAAATGAAATGGAAATATCAGATTAAATGTTCACTGTAAGTTTGAGGAAGAGGCAACACACGTGTCTGGGAGAGGAAACGCACTTGTGTTTTCGAAACCAAGCCGAATATTTGGCTGAGTTATTTTACTGGTTGTACTGTGAGTATAACTGTCCGAAGAGAGTTTGGGCAATGCATGTATAGCGATTGCGCGGGAAATTTTGTCCGAAATTAGAATTTTCTCAATTCTTTTCCTTTTATGAAGTAAACACAATCATAATGATTGTTATTTATGAAAGCCATATTTATTTTCGATAGTAATGATTATTCTAACCAAAACCTTTTAGTTTAACGCAAGTTTGTGCTCTTGTCCGTACATTTGAAAACCGTCAAACTCATGCTTGCCTGTTTTTCACATTCCTTATGTTGCCTTCTTGTGCTTCTAGACTCACGCTGAACTGTTAGTATTTTAGCATTGTTCAAACTCTATAACGAAAGAAGTGTTAGTGTGTATCTCTAGCCTCACCTTTTTTTTTTGCTGCTACTGACAAATATTTGCCTCGTTTGTGTTCAAGTGTGTACGAAGCTTTACGAATGACTTCATATAAATTTAAACAGTTCAACTTCAACTGACAGCGCGCCACCGCTTAGGCTGTGTAAGGTCGACGTTGCATTGTGAACCAGGGGCTAGTTTCAGCGAGATTTGGCAATGGTAATGCAGTCCGATATTTTCCCTTCCAAAAGTTCATTGGTAAATGTCAAACGAAAAAAAAAAAAATTAAAAATCGCAAGTCTCGTACGGTAAATTTGGAGCAAGGAAAATTTGGAAAATTGTCGTAGAGTTTAGCTAATTCCATCGACAAGAAGACATTGGACAGCGGTGACATCATGGCTGTCTGTTCGCGCAAAATGCTATCGCGATTCCATCCGTACCATGGCGTTAACATAATTTTGTTTGAAGAAAACACTGTGGCTTTCCGGAAAGCGAGTTTTGCAAACGCCCTCACATTCTCCGAGAAGCCGCTTCTGCCTGGCGAAATTTTTCTGCTCGAGATCGAGCAAAACGAACGTGGTTGGTCGGGTCATATGCGGCTGGGACTCACGCTCTTGGATCCCGGAACGGTTGCTAAATCCGAGGATGGTCTGCCGCAATTTGCACTTCCCGACCTTACTAACATGGGAACAAGCTGGGTATATCCGATCACGAAATTCGTCAAGAACTCAACGCCGGATCAGCGAAATCAATCGGACGCACAGACATCGTGGGATAGATTGGCGGGACGACGAAGCGATTCAAGTAGTGGTATGTAAAGGCATTTAAAAACAGAAAATTCACCGTATATCCGATTCTGATCATTTCTTGAAATCAATTCGTTGCAGCATAAAAGTACAGAACAACTTTTGTCTTCCTTGCACTTTCATTTTACTGTAACTAAATCGAATTATTTATTTATGGACTTGTTGCCTTTGGATTCCTTTCATTTCCCAATGCCTTTTATCAAGCTAACTAAATGGGAAACAAACACACATATTCAAACACTCGTATCACTATGGTCCTCTAGAACCAAGTTAAATATTAAGGTCTTATTCTTGATAGTAGATTATCCTGGAAGGTCAGCATTCAAGAACGAGCAAAACAGACTGCCCTAGCCTTCTTCGCTTGCAAAAAACATTCGGTTTGAGATGGGGCCTTAAGCGGGACCTCATCCACCAGTATTGTCAGACCAATTATTTTCTATGGCGCGCTGCTGTCGTGGCCAGCGGTGGCGCTAAAAACTAACCTAGCACCTTTACAACTAATCCAACGCATGGCATGTCTGTGTATAACAGGTTCTCTTAGAAACACATCAACTGCAGTCCTGGAGGTAATTCTCTCACTACCTCCACTGGATCTTTGCATAAAACAAACACCGGACATTAGATTAATGATTCGTGGTCAGCACTACAAATTGGTCATGGCAAAATTTTAAACATCATTAGAGACGCGAACTCCCTTTTAGACTGCGAGCATGATTGCATGAACCAACCGCTTGTTGGAAAACGGAAGTTTCACATTAAGTTTCCTGAACGAAACGAATGGGCAACAAACACGATACTTAGCACCTGTACAGGTTCTCACCTCTATACGGACGGATCTAAAGGTAACTAGGGGACAGGTGCGGGGATTTATACCCACGACCTCAACATTCACACTTCATTTCATCTTCCAGAACAGGCGATAGTGTTCCAAGCGGAAGTATTGGCTAACGAGTGCACAAAAATTATTTTGGATATGCAGAACTGTCTCAGAAATTATTACATTTTCTCGGACAGCAGGGCTGCACTTCTGGCACTCCAATCCTACAGCACCACGTCTAAACTAGTGTCCATTTGTAGACACAATTCGGATCGCCTAGTGCCTGTAACTGAAGTATTTCTAGTTTGGATACCGGGTCATAGCGATCTGTTAGGAAGCGAAGCAGCAGACACGCTTGCGCGGCAAGGATCTGCAAACATTAACTCCACTAGGAAGTCAGTCGAAGTAGCAACAGCAGTAGTGAAGACTAGCTTCAAACAAACTATTTTGGATTCTTTCTTGGCGGGGTGGCGGGCAGCTGGACAGTTGCAGAACGGCCAATCGAATAAAAATATTACAGCTCAGCTATTACATCGTAGTCGTTATAGCGTCCGAACTATTGTTGGCATGACCACAGGTCCTTGCTTGCTAAACCTGCACGCATTGCGGATCGCGAGCAACAGCCTTTGCAGAAGTTGCGTGGAAGACGGATAATGTATCGAACATTATCTTTGACACTGCCCGCAAATCTCCATCAGTTGTCTGCTTTGTTTAGGCTCTAGATTCTTCTCTGAACTAAACAACCTCAGAGGCGTCAAACATTCGAGCCTACTTCAGTTCGCAAATCGGACCAAGTGACTAGCACAGAAGGAGTAGAAACTATCTTATAATGAATAGGGAGAGTGCAAACTAGATGGCCCTAGTGCATTGTGGTTCTACGAAACCTGTAACCACCTTCTCAGGTGGGTACATCTATAAATCTACACCTGTATGGGTCAATTGTCTGTGACAGTTCAACTCTGCCCAGCTCAGTCGGAGTTGGGCCATGTCACAACCCATACAGTTGACGAAAGATTTCTCCAGATTAGAGATGGAGAGGGGGATGAAAGAGAAAACCAAATTACCAACCAATTGGTGTCGCACTATCAAGCAACACGACTTTTAAAAAATGTCATCTAGAAATCATCAACATCACTACGGGCCAGGTCTGAATTTGTGGCTTAGGTTGACATTACTCCTTGCGTTCTTTCTTGCATGAGATAACTGCTCATAGTGGGGGCGTTCTTGAAAGCATACTGTTACTGTGGCGGCCAGAAAACAGTTTGGCCAGCAACGCTAGCTTCGAATACGTTACTTATTGATGAGGGGTGGATGCTGAGGTGCCAAATCGTGTGAATGTCGGATGATATATTTGCATATTGGGCACAACTTGCATCGACGACGGCATCTGGATTGATTGCATCAATGGATCGAATACTGTTGCGGCGGCTGTTGGATCTCCACAGTTGGCATCGGCATGTGTCCCATTATAGCTTAATATGGCGAGATTGTTGCACTACGAGCCATCATAGACATTCCCTTCGACGACATGGTACCGTATGCCGGTTGACCGTAACTCTGTGCACAATTGATGTAATTTCCGAAACCATTTTTACTGCTCTTTCATAGCAGATTTGCTGATAGCACTTTACTATGTGGAATTTGGTTTCTAATTTTGCTATAAGTACTCTTTCCTTCGCTAACAGTCTTCATTTTCGAGTTTAAGAAAAAAAAAATTCTCCACTAAAAAATTCGAAAAAAAAAATTTTTCAAACTCCAAATCAAATTCTGAACTCACTAAAAAACAAATTTTTTTTTTTATACATACACCCCACTCGATCAAAAAAAAATTATTCACTACAGTGAATTTTGATACGATCGTTACAAACCACCCTCCTACAACCAAAATCTAAACCTAAATGGGAAAGTAAATGATGAGATATAGGATATTCAGTGCATAATAATAGACTAGCCACGAAGTACAACTTTATTATGAAATTTCACCAACTTTTAGAAATAAAATAGTTATAAACTATTTATCAAGTTCTTCAAAACAAAACTAACTTCAAATTAAGTGCCGTGTAGTTTGGGAATGTGTCCGTGTCAAGTGCGAATCTCCGTAATCAGTTCCAATATCGAAAGAAATGACGACCTTTCGGAAACGGTCGTCATCTCTAAAAGATCCGTTAAGACAGACAATTTCAAATTAAATTTCCATAACATCTCAACTCCTAGAGTTTTGCAGAAAACTTACCCCCGCCCATTCATACTGTTAAAGATATCGTGGAACTCCACGACCTTCGCTCTGCTTTGTGAACTCTGCTCTCTCGCAATCGTATTTCTCGTTCTCAACATTGATTTCTCGGACCCGACTGTTATAGCGCGAGATTTGTTAACTGGCTTCAAAAGTAAGAGTAGTAAGTATCTTGCAGACCGCCGATAAAGCCATAAACTATCCGTTCATTTTAATTGTCCTGATCTATGCCAAAGAAGAATAATAGCACTAGGCGTTCAGTGTCCTGTGCAAGCTGTTGCAGAGTTTAGCCAGATTTATCCTGTTGCGAAGTTAGTTTTATAAATTTCCCGCATGTGATCTCCACCATATCGAAGGTCCAATGTCTGCACCTGAAACTGAAATTTTCTTTGCTGTTCGGCTGTGGTAGTTGCCAAATCTCAGCCACAGATCACGACAAGCCAATATTATGGCCGTCACTCGCTTCTGATACGTCCAATTTTTGGTTAATGGTTGGCTAAAATTGAGTCTTGTAGATGGTCCGAAGTGTTTGACCATCGAAGAATGGAGCCCTTAGATTTTCCTGAACCACACTCTAGTATTTGATGACGCCAGTTGTTTTTATTACCTCGAAATCCCTTTTCAGACGGTCTATTTGGAGTTGCTCTCAATTTTCAGACGGTCTACTTGGAGTTGCTCTCAATTTTTCTAGTATTCTCGGTGATCTTCTGCTCTAGAATCGTTCACTTTTCAAGAAGTTTCGCGTCTGTCAGTCAGTAGGTTTTTTTCTTCTTTCAAATCCCTCGCTTGTAGGTTGGGTCTCTTGAACCGATTTACAACCTGGGTCACTTTGGAGTTCGCAGTTTTAGTTCCTTTTGCGTTTACAGAATATGACGCCGCTCGATTTTCTGCAAAAAAGTGTTTTTCCAATTTTCATCTCTTTTAATTAATAAACTATTAATTTAAATGTGTAATCAAGAATGTTAACGCTATCAAATGAATATAAATTTATTGTAATTTGATTTCAAATAACAGTAGGTAATGCATTTCAAATCTGTGCAATATGATCGGACCCATTCCTTACGGATAAACTTCTTTCTATAAACTGTAGTTTTCAAAAATATTCAAATTTCAATAAAAAAATCCTAAAATGCACAAAAAGACTTTGGACAAGAGTCTCGTAAGATTACAATATCGAAAATATCGACGACCTCAACAGCTTAGAAAAATTAATTAGCATCGAGTCAATGGATGGTAAGGTTGCTGCCGAGACGAGCAAATAAAACGCAGCATACCTCGAACTTCTTCTTCTTCAATGGCGCTACAGCCCAAATCGGGCCTTGGCCTCCTGACCTTCAGGTTCCTTAACATTTTTCATTATTTATTGCGGAAGAGTTGTTAGCTCTTCGCACAACCCTCTATCTACGAATTTTTCATTTTCGTAGATTGAGGTAACCAAGGTATATTCAAGCAGGTAGTGTGGTGGAATTATGCGTTGACCGGGATTTGAACTCACGACCTACGCATTGTAAACCAAACACGCTACCCACTAGACTATACCCTACCTCGAACTTAATAATTCATTAATGTATAAACGCACTATTAACACACGCACATTATATTAACTATTGAGCTCTGCATTTAATAAATCACTCCATTTTGGACCTCTGAAGTGCTTAAGGATATGCTTGCAAACTTTGCTGCTACCTGTACAGAATTAACGTTCTCTTAGACACTATGAAATTTTTTGTATCACATGAAACGCCGAAGGCTCATACGTATAAAAGATTGAGTGAAATCATAGTGAAATCTGTAAACGAATGTGAAATCACTTGAGGTTCATTTTCGCTTCTTTTTGAAGCCACTTCGAATCCACTATCATACTAAAAACTTTACCCCAGACTGAAATTAGTATATGAAGTCAGAAAAAATTGCGGGAGTGATGCAGAATGAAATTCAAAAAAAGACTTCGGAAAGATACCATTGAATGAATTCTCAATATTATCTGCAACTGGAAAAGAACTTATATCTATACTAGGATGCAGTATGCTTTCAGTGGAACGAATCATACTGATTCTTTGAAGCTGACGTTGAAGTGAGTGAAAACAATATCAATTCACGATGGTCGCACTCTATTCGGTCGGAAGTGGATATTATTTTCTACTATCTTGATGATTTCTTGTGCAAACTAAAAATATTATGAAAATTGAAACAAACCAATAACTAATATTAGTACTAATTTATCAAATATTTATCAGAAAAATTTATTATGGAAAATATTTATATAAAAATAACAAACATAAAAATATCCTATTATGTAGCTAAAACATATAAATTCAAATTATTTATGCATACATAACAACATTAAAAAAAATATTTAAATCCGGCAAATTGCTTTCTGAAAAAAAAAAAATATTAATATCTCTAATTCTTACCAAACGCTATTGAAAATGGCTCTTAATATGTTTTACTACTTCATTTTCGCTTCCGTTACAGACACTAGACATACAGGCGCCTAAGAATAAATATTTGAATTTAGATAATTTATAAAATATATTACATAAAACTCACTTTTTAGGGAAAAAATGCAATTATAACCCTTTAGCCATCGATTCAACTCTAGCACAGAATTTCAATAATTGTTTCGACATGTTGCTATCAAAAATTTCTTTTCAGAAAACTTTAATTATATATACATATGTTAATTCCGATTTACCTGATATATGTATATTTTTCCCTCTCACACATTTTTTATTACTAAAAATATTTCTAATTTAATTATGTATAATATTTTTCGCTTTGACAGTTTCATAGCTGAATGAAAAAATGTAGAATAATTTTTCATTGCATGATCATATTTTGAAACGTAAGTGAAGCATAGAATGCATTTCAGAGCGTAAATTCATTTAATTTTTACCAAGTGACAAAAGAGTGAAAGGCTTAAAAGCATGTTCAGTAGTGATTCATACAAAGAAAAGAACCTGATTTATTCACAACTTAATAAGTTTTTGAAACCAAAGTGAAACGAAATCTCAGCAAATGATTTCATGTAATAATTTCATCAAATTGTTCGCTGGGAGCTTGTCAATATTTTGCTCGAATATAATTCACACTCGAAAAATGTTCTAGAGAATATATAGTCTGGTTCATTCGGTGTTTACAGTTAAGACTATACTTCACAGGATCATTTCTGTAGTAAGTCTTCAAACACTTTCATTTAAAAATGAAAGAAATCATAACCATGATGACGAGTGATGTCGTTCCACTTCTAGCGTGAGGGAGATTCGTTTTCATTGTTTTACATCTTGAGAACGAGTTATCGATGATCGCTTACAACGGAGTGGAATGATTTCCGAGTGGTCCCCAAAAATCGTTCTAAAAAAAAAAGTTCAGCTTCAGCTCAGAGTTAAAATACAACTTAAATTTGTATTTTTAACTTATGAATTAGACACTAAATATTGATTTACTTTTTATATTAATTTTATTTTTCTTAATAATAACACTTTTTTGAGAACTATCTGTCGACTGACTATACATTAATAATAATTACAGGATATTTATATCATTTTAGAGGTTCAAGTGTCAGGTAAGAACGTTTTACTTTATAAAAAGGATTTCGTATGAAAAGTGGTTATACCTTGTCGTAACATGTCTTGTATCTGCTCTTCTACTTTATGTTTTTCAGGATATCTATAATTCCTGGTATATATTGGATTGTCACTTGTCAATTTTAATTCATGTTTCATTTGGTGCGTGAAAGTCAAATTTTCGCTTTCTCTGAAAAACACATCTTGATATTCTTTTAAGATTTTCAAGAGTTCATTTTTTTCTTGCGCATTTAAATGACCGAGTCGAACTTCTCTTTCAATATTTCCTACATATTTAATATCACCTCCGAAATAATTTACCTCATCAGGAATAGATTTTTCATAGTTATCTGCTTTGTTTTCTTCGGCATCATTAAAATGTAATATTATTTCTTTATTGTTGATTTTCATTATTCTTTTTTCGTAGTTTATTTCTGCATTATTTTCAAATAAAATATCGTTTCCCAATAGTCCATGAAATTTTTCATGAAATGGTACTACAAGGAATTCCGGGTTTCTTAAAGTTGGCATATTTTTGAATTTCGGTATTACGACCTTTTGATTTGTGATAGTTATTCCGTTCATAGTTCTTAGTTTTATGGGTTTTATTTCTTTAATAAAATTTGGTCGAGCTACTCCCGGACTTACTATGCTGTCTGTTGCACCAGTATCTACTAGGAGTTTAACTGAACTTATTTCGGTTTCAAGGATTACATATGGTAGTATTTTGATCTGTCCGAGGCTGTTACTGGAAAATTTCCAGTTTCATAACTATTATTTGACCTTTCTACATTTAGACTACTAGAATTACTAGTTTGAATTGATGGATCTACGTCCATAGGTTCAGGTCTACCAACATTTCTGTTGTTTTGTTGGCGAAATTGTTGACTTGGAGTTTGTTGGTTATACAGGGTGTTTGGTACTCCGTGCATAACCTTGTAAGGGGTTATTCCTGGATATATTTTGAGCAAAAAATTGTTCTACGGAGATGGTCCATTTTCAATATCCGCGGAGATACAGGGTGACCAAGAAAAGTGTTTCGGACCTGTACCCTCACTCACTCAAAACGATATATCTTGAAAACTAATAATTGCATTTCAAAGTGTTATAGCTTGTTTTTTAGGGAATCAAATTACCTTTCATTTGGTGTAATAGTCTGTATTGTACCTGTACCCAATCCTGAGGTATTTGCTTCAGACCACAAATTTTTGATACTTTGACCCTCAAAATTCTGTGATCAATGTAGTTTTTCTCAAAAAAACGCATTATAAAAATGTCATTTTAATGTTGTTGTTTTATGTGCCATATTATTGCCTACAAAAGATGCATACATACTTATGACTTAGGTTTTCCCGTTTTCCAGGTAATAAGCGAAAATACATATGGCTTAAAAATAAAATATGCCATAAACCAACCCTCGTTCTAAAAAAACTACCTGAAATGTTGTTAAACTGAAATATTCTTTGTGTCCTTTAATTACTATTTAAATTATCGATGAATGTCCTTTAAGTAGTATTTAAATTATCGAGGAAATGAATTAAATTAAAATGAGTTTCAACACAACGACGCTGTCCGACGCTTGGCATTGCAGTTAAACGTCTCTACGTGGAAAGTTTGGAGTGTCCTCAAAGCAGAGCGGTTGCATTCCTACCACCACACACCAGTGCAGGAGCTGGTACCCATTGATTTGCCCAAAAGGATGGAGTTTTGCAATTGGCTCCTTGAATGACAACTAAGTGACGAGAATTTTATGAACAACATTCTTTGGACGGATGAGTTCCAATTCACCAGGGACGGTATCACAAACTTCCACAACTTACACACATGGGCTGAGAGCAATCCACATACAAGAAGAGAGGCATCATTTCAGCACAGATTCAGTGTGAATTTATGGGCAGGTGTGATTGTCAACGATTTTATTGGTCCTATTAGGCTTCCGCCTACCCTAAATAGTTCCAATTACTTGCAGTTTTTGACAAATGATCTACAAGAGTTATTGGATGATGTGCCACTGCAACGATTGGCTTCCATGTTTTACCAACACGATGGTGCTCCAGCTCATTACGGCCGACAAATCAGAGATTGGTTAAATTCCAATTATAGCAATCGCTGGATCGGTAGAAATGGACCGATACACTGGCCTGCAAGATCTCCTGATTTAACTATTATGGATTTCTTTGTATGGGGACGGATGAAGGACCTTGTCTACGCAACAGAAGTAGTAACGTTGCAGGATCTAAACACCAGAATCGATGCGGCAGCAACAGAAGTAAGGCAGCAGTTGAGGAGTATGAACACAAAGAGAACACTGGCAAAACGAGCTTTAGCGTGCATTCAAAATGAAGGGAGCCATTTTGAACATTTATTGTAATTAAGGAAATTTGAAATAAACCATAAAAACCATTCTTAAGTTCTTTTAGTTCAAGCGGAGAGTGTTGATCAACCTATTCTTGCTTTTTTGACAAAAGTGCTATATTATTGGAATGATAATTTCTTCTAAACTATAAAACTTATGCAATGCAAGTGTATGCATCTTTTGTAGGCAATAATATGGCACATAAGAAAACAACATTAAAATGACATTTTTATAATGGATTTTTTAGAGAAAAACTACATTGATCCTAGAATTTTGAGGGTCAAAGTGTCAGAAATTTGTGTTCTGAAGCAAATATCTCAGAATTGGATACAGTTACAATGCGGACTTTTACATCAAATGAAAGGTAATTTGATTTCCTAAAAAACAAGCTATAACACTTTGAATTGTGATTATTAGTTTTCAAGATATAGCGTTTTGAGTGAGTGAGGGTACAGGTCCGAAGGACTTTTCTTGATCACCCTGTATCTCCGTGGATATTGAAAATTGACCATCTCCGTAGAACAATTTTTTGCTCAAAATTTATCCAGGAATAACCCCTTACAAGGTTATGCACGGAGTACCAAACACCCTGTAGAATCTCTTTTGCGATGTATTGGGGCGATTAAATTGATTTCTATAATTATGGTTAAAGTTATGGTTTCTAAATCCGACGTTATTTTGGTTAAATTGGTCAAATGATGAATTGAATGGATGCCGTCTTATCGGTTCTACATTCATTTGGGGGGCGAAATTACTAGAATTTTGGTTATAATTTCTTCGAGGATTTTGTGAATTATTCATATTACAAAATCCAGAATGCTGAAGGATGTGATAAGCTTCTTCCAAAGTGCCAGGATTTCTGGCATACAAAATAGTTTGCATATCCCGTGGTAAATTTACGATGAACACTTCCAAAGCTTCTTCAATATTTGAATTAATTTGATAAATTTGCCCTGTTTCTCTAGCTTTTGTGTTTAATTCGAATAAAGCCTTTTGAATATTATCATAGTAATCATTTACATTATTCCTAAATTCTACGCGTCTTAAGTCCCGAAACAATTGTGAAAAATTTTTATTATTCGAAAAATGTCTAATTAATAAATTTCTAATTTCTAACCACGAATTAATATTTAAATATATGTCAATTGCTTGACGTGCCCTTCCTATAATTTTATCTTTAATTGCGTCCATTATTATTGATTTTGTTTCCACATCATAGCGTTCTATTTTGGCAGCTATGTTATCGATGCGATGAATGAATGTATATAAATCTTCGCGTTTACCGTCGAATGCTGTTAGTGTCTGAATATATTTCAGCGGTTGGTTTCTAAATGATTTTCTTCGGGTATTGGATTCATGGTTACAATTGTTCGTAACCTATGTATTTACAAGGTTGTCTATATTGTAAGCCAATTTAAAGTTGGTTGTTCGTCTTTGAGTTCTCTTTTTTCGCACTATGCTTGTTTTATGCGACAAGGGGCGCTAAGAAATATCTTTCTTACTTACTTTGTCCTGTTTCCAGTGTAATTTGGTATATAAAAAAAAGATCAAGATTCTAGAACTACCGATCTCATTTAGATGGTTTATTGTTCTGTTAGAATATTTGAAATTTTTACTTCACATCGAGTACATCAAGATTCTAGAATTACCGATCTCATTTATCGAAGATGGTTTATTAATCTGTTAGAATTTGATTTTTTTTCACTTCACAAGAAAAATACGTGATGCGTATTTTCAATTCGCGAGGATTAACCTTTTGCCTTACAACGATTTTGTAAGACAGACCGACTGCGCCAGTTAAAATACAACTTAAATTTGTATTTTTAACTTATGAATTAAACACTAAATATTGATTTCTTTTTATATTAATTTTATTTTTCTTAATAATAACACTTTTTTGATAATTAATAATTACAGGATATTTATATCATTTTAGAGGTTCAAGTGTCAGGTAAGAACGTTTTACTTTATAAAAAGGATTTCGTATGAAAAGTTGGATATGTATGAAAAAGGGACAATAAATGAAAAAGGAGATTTAAAATAAAGGCAATAAAATGTGTAAAAATGGGATAAGTTTGAACCGAATTTTTATGACACTTGAACGTCTATTATAAAAGAATTGGTATTCCCCGTAATTTGGAAATACCATTAAAACTATTTATAAATATATCTTACCCTAATAAAAATGTTACTTAGTATGTATGCGATATGAGTGCATACGTAACTTCAGTCATAATTTATGTGAATCCTGGATCAATAAATTAAATGATTCACAATTGATTGATTTTATAGAATTAAAAGACTTCGTTTAATTTTCTTAGTTTTTTTTTTAATGAGCAGGGCTTCGCCTTACTCGCTCTAAATATCGCAAAATAATGAACAATTTGCCTTACGATCCAAGGACTTAAATACAATTTTCTTGTATTATTTTAATTGAAAATTTCCCGTGGGAACTCTGAATCGAGTCCTCGTACATCTGGCACTTAGATTCTATTTTAGTTTCATATAAGGATGATCCTTATGAAACTTTTTCTGTGAGAACTCTGAATCTCGCACATCTGGCACTTAGCATAGATACTAGTTTGTTTACATTTCGAGGGTTGGTCGTTAAAATGTTTCACAGAGTTTTATCGTGTGAACTCTGAATTTGAAACTAGCACTTAGAATTACATGTTTCTTTCAGATAAACAGTTTTGGTTGGTATTGAGAGGATAATTTTTTGGATACTAGAGCATTTGCATGGGAATCTTCTGTAATTGGTAGAGGTGGTGATGTAACTTCCTGGATCAATTCCGTTATTAGTTTTTTAATAGTTTTTTATTAACGTATTAAAGTACAAAGGTCTTAACTGTAAGATGTTTAAAAAGCAAGAGGTCGTGCTCGATATTTATACTAACCACTAAATCTATTTATATATTGGCTTCTTATAGTCGAGGACGCTTAAACGTTGCGTATCCTAAGGATGTCGACATGTTGTAGCCACATGGTGTGCAACGAGTATTCACACAAAGAAAAATGTTGGTACCTGTTTTGGTTGATTCCTTGAGTTTCCCTTTGTGGGTTTAAAAATAGATGCTGGATCTTCTGCACGTGTCTCAATTTGGTCAAGGGTATACGTAACTAGGTGTTATTTTGACACTGAAAGCTGTTTCCTGCTCGAAATCTTGACAGAAAGTCAGTATCATACCTCCGCGGAACGAAATGAGTCGCTTTACACTTGAACAACGTTGGAAAATATTGAAAACTTATTTCCAAAGTGACTGTATATGTAAGTCTAAAATGTCATATCACACTTCTCAATTAAGAAATTACTGTATCGATCTAATATATAATTATGTAATTCGAACTTAAATAACGATATATAAAATATCTCTATGGTTCTAATGAGTAAAACTCTTCGTATTCGACTTCAATAAGTGTTTTTCGCGATCTAACTTATGTTTTACAAACTTTGAGTTCTCTGGAACTTAGTCGCTCCTTTCACCTTTAAAAACACTTTAAAAATTCAAAATAAATAATCGGTTTAAATATTTATAAATTATTTATTGTTCTCGGTCTTAGGTGTAACTTAGAACTAACTTTCGGCTTCAGTTGCTTTTCCTTTTATAATCATTCAAGAAACATTCTGGGTGGTATGTCTATGTGTCGGCGATATTCTTTCGTGATGTCGTCTTATCTTGTTGTGTGGTAAGTAGATTTTGTTTACGAAATGAAACAGGCAATCTCGGCTCAGGGTTTGTTTATTAAACCGATGATGGGGCTTACGTTGAAAGATTGGAAAAGATGGGTGGTATGTTTATGCTTCGGCGATATCCTTTGAAAATGAAAATATCTCCTGGTTCTTGTGATGTTGTATGTGGGTATGTAACTCTACTCGACAACGATATACATTAGTTTCATCTTAAACACTATTTTCGTATCTCTCTTATCTACTCATGAGAAATAAGTCCATGAGCCACGTCATTTGATAACGATGGTCCATTATTACCCTTATAGCAATGAACTGCGTGGTGCAACGTTTGTTATTTGCTTTATCTCTTGTAAATACTCCGGCCACTTGGTCGGGTCCGTTGTCGGTTTCAGCTTTTATTATGGAAGTTGATGAATCATCGTGTTTTGTCTAATTGGGGTCGGTTCTAGTGAAAGTGACCTTAGTGGCTGTGAAGGGTACGGTTACTCTCAAGAAAAGGAAAAAGAAAGCCTTATTTTAAAATAAAATTCTTTATTTACAATTTAACCTTACTCTACTGAGATTAACAGAATTGTGCGCGCTGTTTGTTTTTCGTTCGGGTTTACATAAATTATGTCTATTACATAAATTATGTATATATTGAATGATTGCCAGAGTCAATACTTTTTTAATTAAAACTAATCTAATTTCACTCATTTAATATATTTTTATTTAATCCACTTTTTGATTTATACAAATTTTATAACTTTCAGCTTTTTTCTGATTTTTAAAACTTGAATTTTTTGTATACTTATAATTTTATAATTTTCACCAATCTCAAACTTTTAACTTTTTAACGAAATTCAACTCTTATAGAGGACACAACTTGTTACACTGGAGGTTAATGGAAGACACCCCGACTTTTACTTATAACTTAATATGCTATCACGTCTTAACCATTTCTTTTAATTAAGTAATCATGCAGGCGACGATACTTATGCTTTCTTTATTGCTCGCTGCTAGCATGTGCGACACTTCGAAAATTAATTAACTAGCAGAAGGCTATCAAATTTGATTACTCGCAGAGAGTAGTTACTTTAAATTGAAAAATGAAATTATGAATGTTTATATTATTTTGTGACATCGAATACTGATGTTTGTATGGTATGACGTCATCAAGAAGTGACATACGATGTGATGCTTATGTAACTTTTACACGTCTTGATAATTCACTCGAGGTTTCTTAATTGAAAACCTCTTCAAAAATTGAAACAAAGAAATAAAACATGTCGTATTTTACTAAATTACGTTATTTGTTATTCAATATTAAGTACATATGTACGTCTTAACTCTAGGATGTTTTCGAAAAGAAATGGATCGAGCTCGATAGAGTCTTGATATTTATACTAACCACAAAATCAATTTTTATTTTTATTGTATTGACTTCCTATAGTCAAGGATAACGTTTGTGTGTCCCTAAGGATATCGACATGTTGCAACCACATGGTGTGTAATGAGCATTCACACAAAGGAAAATGTTGGTACCTGTTTCGATTGGTTCCTTGGATTTTCCTTTGCAGGTTTAAAAATAGATCCTGGTTCTTCTGCACGTGTCTGTTTTTGTTCAGGCGTATACGTAACTTGACCCTTCTTAGGTTTCGACTCAAGGCGAATTGTCTTCAGTATTTTTGACTGTGGCTGACATCGTATATACAAATGTATTGCAATACCGATGATTATTCCATCAGATATGTATGAGGTCCATGATGATATAAAAGTTTCATAATTCATCATTTTGATTTCGTGATTATGATTTATATGTAGTTGATGTAGTTCTTGTTATCTTTTATTCTTCTTTATATTGAATTGAATTGAATATTCCTTAATAGTATTTGGTAATACCATTGACACATAGGTCCTAATTATAATTTAGCTAATTCATAATTTAGCTCGTCTTCATCGTTAGTAGACTGGTGACACATAATACTTTGCTAATTAAGTAAAAAGTTGAATTGCACTGCCAATAGCCAATAAAATTTTGCAAGGAACGCCAAAAAAAAAGAGAAACGATCCTCAGTCCTATTTTGGAATCGTTTGCATGTCATCTTTCATAGCTGGGCATTTAAATCACGCTTCAAAGATTTCATATAAATCAGAGCTGTCAGAAAATGACTTTTCTTCTGCTCTCTTGCACGGAAATACTTTTATGAAAGCTCCAGCTTCAGCACAATCTGAGAGGATTTAGCTAAAAGAGATGATTTAGCTGATAGCATGTAGCTGATGAATGACTATTTTGGTAATTTAACTAAACGAGCGTATGACACACAGCCGTTTAATGATAATTTAGGCCTTCATTAAAATTTAGTTGCGCTGTGTGTCAATGGTATAAGATAATTGTTTCTTGATATTTTAGATTATTGTATAATTTTTAAACTTAATTACAGTATTGCCCTTAATCCTAATTTTATGATTATTACATGTGTGCAAATAAATCTGTTATTTCTAAATCTACATATTTAAAAGAATAAGCGTTTTTTTTTGTAAACGCACTACAGCCCAATAAGCGTTTTTTTGTAAACGCTTTACAGCCCAAATCACTGATCCAAAATAAATAAATTAAATAACGTTGTTAAGGTATTTTCGTCAATGTGTGCCAATTCTGGTTTCCAGGCCTCTACCTGTTCCGGTTCGGGATTTCCGCTGAAATACGGCAATATGATAAAAGAAAAGGTGAAAAAACGCCATTCAGTGGTACCGCCTACCGATCTTTCATTTCATATCACAATCGCTATCTCCATCACATCTGCAAATATTTGTCAGTAGCAGCCAGTGCAACTGCAAAATATTCCAGCTTCACCAATCGGTACGGTTACCCGCATTTCTCTTCCCAATCCCATTCCATCGCTCCATTACTGTGTTTGTGCATTACACATAAAGGTCGAATTTGCCTAAAAAAAAGCTTGAAAAAGGACGGGGACAAAACGCATTGTTTCTTTTGAGTACTCCATTTTTTTTATATAAGTATATGTATAGACAGGCCAGTGATCGACATCAAGAGTTGGACATTTAAAGTTCTTACTTTGTTGTTAGCACATAATATTTCCTTTTCAGTTGTACGATCTATATACGCACACATAATGTCTTCGTGTCGTTATTGACTCACAAGAAACATTACTATGGCCCCTATTCTCAATAACGGCACGCGTTTTTCGGCATAATTTTATTTTAAAAGTTTGTTTCGAATCTACCGATTAGTATCTGTCCAACGTTTTGTAACGCGCAATCCCAACTGAAAATAAACACTTCATAATCATCATTGAAACACGGTTGTTGTCGAAAAACGCAATAAATGTATTGCTTTTTTCGCATGATCCTAATCGTTTTATTTATCTGTTCCAATTTTTTGTACTAGACGCCATTTTAAAATTGCGTCATTTGCTTTTCTTCAACTAATAAGAGCGTCTTGATTTTAAATTTCTTAGCACACATAAGATTTTCAATACCGAAGCATTTGTCCTCATATTCATGCATATGGCAAAGTATGTGCGGACGGGTCTTACTAAGTAAATATTTTTCACTCTTTAACTATCCCAGCGGAGAAAAAAGCGCTTGCGAAGTATTTTAAATGCGCTTAATTTATCGCCATAAAGTGCTTCGAATTTGCTAGCATTTCGTATATACATTTTAACACTACATGTCCGCTGAATTAAGCGCTTCGCTTCACTTTTAACAGAAGCGATTTTAAAGCATATTTTTGAAGCCAGCGTATTTTTTGAATTGAGCAAAAAGTGCCATTTAGAACTCATAAGTGGTGTAACGAATAAGCAAGAAATTTATTTTTTCAATTCGATAACTCGATTTAAACCTGGGATCCTATATCGCAAAGCAGACGATCACTGAGCCATCTTCACGAAACGTTTAAGTCATGTGGCTACAAACCGCTATTAAAGTGCTTTTCCCTATCGTCTTTAGAAGCGATATTAAAGCGCGTGTGCTGCTGTCTGTAAAAGATAGGATCAGATCAGTATTTACAGATCATTGGCGACTAATGCATAATAAGGTAATGTATAGACTTATTCAGACACGTAGGAACTGCTGGTTGCTAGTTTCTAGTTATTACAATATCTGTATTAATTAGTTTGTAAAATGTCAGAGAATTCGAACGAAGAATTCTCTGACATTTTACAATTCCTCATTTTCTCTTTAATAATATTGGGTTTGGAAAAAAAAAGTTTGTGGGGTTTTTTCCCGATAGATGATGTCAATTGCAAAAAACTCAGGAATCACAGATCGCAGCGACTCCACTAAACGCTCGTTGGAAAGGTTACATTTCGAGCGCTACTTCGAGTGTATAAACAAACACAATTGGTTCAGTAGTTGGAAAGTTGTTTGCGTTTGAAAATAGAGAAAAGTAATGAAAAATTGCGCTATATTTTGCAATATTATTACGACAAAGGGAAGAAGGCTACGCAGGCTTGTGAAAAAATTTGTGCTGTGTACGGTGAAGGCACTTTATCAAAATCTGCTGCGCGGGAATGGTTTACTCGCTTTCGTTCTGGTAATTTTGATGTGAAAGATGAGTCACACTCTGGTCTCCCAATCGTTGAAAAAGCTGATGAAATTCTTGAAAAAGTCCAGCAAGATAATCATATCAGCATGGTATGAAGCTAAGTATTGATCAGAAAACTGTTTTGAACGATTTACATAAAGCAGACTACAAAAAAAGCTCGATGTATGGGTTCCTCATGTGTTGAGCGCGAAAAACATGATAGACCGAATTAACATTTTGTCTTCTTGATTTGCGATTTCTGTATTTAATTCGTTTATGAATTTCGTCTGACATTAGTATGTTTCGATTTAAATGATATAATGATGCTTTCTATCTTTTCCAACTAGTCCATCGAGTTGTTTTCGTATTTTGTTTGTTAAGTTCTATATTGAATAAATCTTTGTTTTTATGAGTTTGTTCTGTTCACAAATCTACAGTGCGTCGTAATTGCAAAAAAATCAAATGAACCCCAATCAGAGAAATTTTAAACCACGAACAAAATTCCACCATGGCGATTGTCCAGATTCATATATAACTGCGAAACAATCGGATTTTAGTATAGACTTCAGTTTTTTAGCCCATCAGTTTGATTGGCGGAGAAACTTTTGATTTCTTTGTCAGGTGAAACTGTTCAGTCCTTAAACGGCCGTTTAAACTGATCAGTTTAAAACTTTTCAGTCCAAACTGGTGAAAAAACTGTCGTTTGTGGACCCTTGTATGGCCTCAACAGTTTTTTCGCTAATTTGAACTGAACAGTTTTGAACTGAAAAAAAAACAGCCATTAACAATAATTCAAAAAGTGTCATACTAGATTTCAGAGACATTACAATGTCTTGTCTACTTTCAGTTAGTGTTCTAGGTGATGGTATAAATGTTAAAACCTCTCGAGGATTGATAGCACGGAGCGCACTGAAAGCCATAAGCCACGATGGAGAAGGATCAGAAATTCTTTTAACTGATAAAGGATCTCGGATCGGAGTCGTTTTCATTCCGACGCCTAATGAACAGGATTTAGCGGAAATGCATTTTATTATAAATGGTGAAGATCAGGGTCCATGTACGCGTGATATACCATACAAAAAAGGAGCACTACATGCAGTGGTCGATGTATACGGAACAACAAAACAAGTTAAAATTGTTCAACTTTATGGTGGTGAGTTTTAATTGAATCTGAACTCTAATCACAATCAATTGATTGCATTCTAAATTTTTTTTTTAGTAACATCATTGCAAAATGCCTGTGGAGATGCAATTTTATCCAGAATAAATCGATCACAAATAAGTTTGTTGCCATTACCAACACGTTTGAAGAATTTTCTTCTGCGATACTACGAATGAGAAATGCTCGATGAATAATTTCAAAAAATAAAAAAAATTTAATATGCTGAACAATAACTGAAAAAAAACACGAAATGTTTTTGACATTGTAACATTTTTCAATATTTTTTTTTCTTTTTACGATTGTGACATTCTATCATTTCTGATTAGCTGAAGGAAAGCAGCTGGAGAGGGATTTAAAGTGGAAGAAAAAGGATTATGATAGGCTCATTCCATTAGTGTATACAAAAAAGAAAAAAAAAAAAACATGTAAACAAAAATATCTTCCGAGCGATATGTTCGTTGTATTTGATTGTGTTGTTAAAATTTAATTTTCTACAATTTATTTCTTTTGTAAATTTTATAAGAAAAAACATTTTTCTCCGAAAATCGTAGATAATAGAATAATATTAAATTATTAATAAGCGAACAGAGAATATTGCATTTTGTTTGTATTGATTTTTAACCTAAGGAATGATTTTACTTTCAAGCGATGCTTCTATGAATTTGTACAATAGTGTAAGTGTATTTATTTAAATTTAATTTGATTTTGTTTCATTTTCATTGTTTATTATTTAGACATGGATTTACGAATTGTTTTAAATTTGAAGACTGGATAAATTGTTGTTAGCAGATGGTGCTAGCTCGCAGGTAAGATTGATAAATCATAAATATTGAAGTGCGCAAGGGGTTACTGGATTTCCAGTAAAAAACAACAGGATTACGATTAAAGCCCAATGGTACAATACTCTAGATGAAAGAGAAATTTTTTGATTTTAAGAATTTTGTAGGGGAAGTGGTAGAGGGGGTGACGACATTGAACTAATTACTTTATTATTTTAATAATAAAGTATTGTGATCGACTTGGAAAAAAAAAAAAATTTGCTACCCTGAAATTTTGTTTTTTCGCGTTTCATGACTAAATTAGCCTAAAAATGCAAAAAAAAAAAATCCGTCTGTCTGTACGCCGTCCGCCGTACGCCGTCCGCCGTACGCCGTACGCCGGTGTGTACGCTCAGCGCACATTAACTCCCAAACCCTTCAAGATAGAAAGTTCATTTTTGGGGGGATTGTAGATAGTTGCGGATCTCAGGCAGATACCCATTTTGGGGGGTGTACGGGTTCAGGGGGAGGCGGGGGGAGCGCTAAAACCGAAAAATACGAATTCAAATATCTCAACCATGGTAAAAGCTAGGAAGCTAAAACTCAACATACATATAGAGGAATTTGTGGGGCAACTTTTAAAAATAATTTAATTTTTTTATCCATTGGCGTCCGAAAAGGGGGGGCTAAAAACAAATTGTCGGCCGAACTATTTTTTCAAATGATAATATCTTCGAAATTACTTATTGTAAAAAATTCATATTTTAGGATCGTTAAGGTGGCATATAGTTCCATTGGAATCAGCTTAAAGAGTGGTTAATTATTGTAAGGGGAAGGGTCAGGGGGGGTGCAAAGAAAAACACTTAAAAATGAAAATCTCAACTATTTTTTAAGCTATGTAATTGAAACTTGAAACTTATATTAAGCTGTACTGGAAAAATACAAAAAAAATATAATATCTTGAAAAAATAGTAGTGGGGGGAAATGGGGAGCATTTCAAAAATGGCTCACTTTTCAAAATTACGAATAATTATATCTCAAAAAAGAGTACAGATATCAAATCGAAAATTTGTCAGATTGTAGAACTACATAATAGTTAATTTTGATAAAAATTTTAAGTTGGGGGGTGTAAGGGGAGGGAGGTGATAAGCAAATATGTCAAAAATTTTGAGTGATTTTTTTGGGGCTCTGGTGAAAGATACAAAGTTTAAATTTTGCATGTGGATACGTCTATTTAATATACATAGAAAAAAATTAACAACTTGATCCATAATTGTTATAAACCGACCCCACCGGTCTAACGTGCACAAGGTGTTTCATGTGCATTGAAAAAAACACATAAACTGAAAATTTTTGAGTGAAATTTTAAGGTAGAAACTTGAAAATTTGCAAAATGCATTTAAAAAAAATCCCTAAACATACAAAATATTAACTGGTCGAAAACCTTTAAGACTTCTACCCCCTCCCATACAAAATTATTTTTTCGACCATTTTTAAGGAATCAATTATCACCTAACTATTAAAAGCTATCAATTTGCAATTCTACATACAAACTTACAAAAATAATTGAAATGAAATTACGTTAAAAGTTTGGAAATCGCGCTTGCCCTTCTACCCCCTCCCATACAAAAGCATGATTTCGATCAATTTTATTAAATCAACTAATAATCAACAAATTAAAAGCTACGAACTTGAAATTTTGTACGAGTATCTTACAACAAAAAAGAAAGAAAATTTCATCACAAGTTTTACGATTCCCTTCCCTCCTCTACCTCCTCCCATACAAAATTATTTTTTCGAGCATTTTTAAGAAATAAGTTGTCAGCTAACTCTTAAAAGCTATCAACTTCAAATTTTACAGAAAAACTTATAAAAATGAAGTTGTTTTAAAAGTTTTGAAATTGCGCTTGCCCTTCTACCCCCTCCCATACAAAACTATGATTTCGACCAATTTCATTAAATCAACTAATAACCAACAAACTAAAAGTTACGAACTTCAAATTTTATACAAGCACCTTACAAGAGAAGCAAAATAAAACTACATATCAAATTTTACGACTCCCCTACCTTCTCAACCCCCTCCCATACAAATGTTCGGTTTCGTGAATGTAAAATACACCGAATTTTATGAAAATTCTATGCAACTTCGTCTATGAAACACATTCTATACAGAGAATATTGGACGTGATTCAAGCAATTAATTAAAAAGCTATTAACATCAACCCACCCTTACCCCTGCTCCTCCCATCATAAAAACCCAAACTTGCAGAATGAAATATTGTTAAATTGACAACAGCCCTGCCCAAGAACTCCCTTTCACTTAGCCTTCCCTAACCACTCTAACCTGCATATTGACTTTCCACTCATTCGCAACTTGTCCCAAGAATAATAAAGTTTCGCCCGACTTGTTGGCAGTTTATTTTTTCATATCACGCTAGAGTTGCTATCAAAATGTGTTATACAAAATTTAGGATTCAAAAATTTAACAGGTACAAAGAAAATTAGCGCTTTGGATATAGTGAAATTGTGCAGTTTGTATGGGAGGTGGTAGAAATGGGGAGTTCTTAATGATTTTTCCAGGAATAACTATAAACATGCTTTTGACATGTTTTAAATTGCAGATCATTAGCATTCATACTTCTTAGGAAAATCGACTTTTTGTGAAGTTGTGAAATCGTGTCAGATTGTATGGGAGGGGTAAAAGGAGTGAAGCGCATCGTCTAATTTTTTTCGGTCTTATTATTAATTCTAAATAATTATTTGGTGCACAATATCAGCTCGTTAAATTTTATACGCATTTCATGAAAAAGTACAGTTTAAATGGGAGGTGGTGGAAGGAAGGAAAGGACTCGAATAGTTTTTATACAATAATCATTATAAGAGTAATATATTCCAAATTTGAGATTAATAGCTTTTATGCTTTTTGAGCAAATCCATTTATTGTCGAATTGCGAAATCGTGTCATTTTGTATGGCAGATGGTAGGAGGGGTGATGCTAATCGTCTAATTTTTTTTTATCTAACTAGTAATTCTAAATAAATATTTGGTGCACAATTTCAGCTCGATAAATTTTATACGTACTGAGTAAATTGGTTTAGAGCATTTCATGAAAAAGTGCAGTTTGTACGGGAGGTGGTGGAATGAATCATTTTTATAAGGTAGATTGATATTATCATAAAGGTAATATATTTCAAATTTCAGGCCAATAGCTTTTATATTTTTCGAGCAAATCCGTTTATTGTCAAATTACGAAATTGTATCATTTTGTATGGGAGGAGGTAGAAGGGGTGAAGCGATTTGGCCCGTTCACGAACTTGACCTTACTTTTTTATCAAAAACGACGTGTACAAAATTTCAACTTTCTAGCTCAACGCTTTCTCAAGCTCGAGAGGACACAGACGGATGGACATCCGGTTTTGAGAATTTTGAGTGATTTTATGTATCATTCTTTTTTTTCTCCGAGCCTTATTTTCATGTGGCAAACTTATAATACTCTCAGATTTCATCTAGAGTATAATGGCTTAGTTTCGTTTATATTACTAAAACGTTTGACAGAATTTGGCGCAAATGTCCCTTAGCCATGCTTTCGGCTTTAACACATTTCCTTAAATGGAGATTTGCCGAGTGTTCGAGTTATACGAGTTGTACTAGACGGACTAGCTTCTGCACTCTTTTCCATTGATTCCAGCGCAGCCGCTTAGTTTTATTTTTCATCCTCTTTTTAGTCCTTGTAAACTACATATTAACGTTTACTCTCAATCCTATTCATTGTTTTGCAGATGACAGCACACTTGATAACATCTTCCAATTTGATTCCGCTGCAGAGCCATATCCGATTTTGGTGTCCTGATGCCGTAATATACCTAGTCCTGCCATAAGTTCTGTTACAAGGAAAATGTTCAATAGAAAACAAAGGCTATCACTTTGTAAATTTACATTTTCAGGAAATATTTCGAACAGTACTACAAATGGTAAAAAACACAACAAAATTATTCAAAGTGACCTCCTTGTGCCTTGAAACAACCCCGGTGTCGGCGTCACCAATCGTCAATTGCAGTACGCACCTTTTTCAGTGGGAATTTGTCCCTTGCCTTAATCAGGGACCCCTTCAAGCTCTCCAAATTCGATGACTTCTTCGGCAGGCCATTTCTTCAAGGCCTGACCATGAAGAGTAGTCCAACGGATGGAGGTCTAAGCTCCCAGAGGTCCAATCTGTGGCCTTTAGGAACTCTGCCACAGCTGAATTGATTTGTCCTTGTGGTCGGGTGCGGAATCCTGCTGCAACATCCAGTATAGTCTCCCCACCTTCGTAGTTGACCGCACCAGATCATCACTGACAAGGAATGATGACCCGCTCAACTTTTTCCCGTGCTTCCCGAGAACTGGAAGCATAGACCCGGTTATTTTGACTATTAAATTTCTTTTCGATCATGAAGATTTTCTCGTCAGAAAAGAAGATGATGTGATGCTGATCATCCACGTAACGAGTAAACAGCGCTTTTGATCTTTCTGCTCGTATAAACATCTGCCGAAAGGCATTTCCGATGAATCGGAACATTGATCCGAAACACTAACAGAATTTATTGCAACACTAGGTACAATCATTGAACTCTGACCTCAGTTCAATCCTGGATCGGACAGAAAAAACAGAGTTGAGCTTAATGTCTCAAAAACGCAATCCTGTCTTCATATCTTAAAAATAATGTTGCGATGTTCAGCTTGGTGTTATAAAAAAGCCCTAATACCTCCTTTCCTTAATGTCCACCGAAAGCTGAGCTGCACGCTCACACGATGACAGTGTGAAGTCCTTGTATAGAGTAGTGAAATAGTAGAGGAATGCCAATACTAACTTCAGCAATTTAAGACTAATGTTCGCCGTCACTTCAAACTCTTCCCTCCTGTGTTTCCCTGTAACCAATTGATTCCCTTACCAATGTCGACTTAAATGTGCATCGCGCATTAAATGGTGACCCCTAAACTATTTCGATGGCCGCAAAAAAAAAACAATATGCGGCGAAGAGGTTTCGGTTTTATTTCTGGGATCTCCATTTAGCAGGTTTCATTGTAGTTTATTTTTTGTGTTTAAATGGAGGCGAAAGTAAGGCATAGCCAGGTTGTTCGCCACAATAATGGGCGGGATGGGGCCCATTATTTATTTCAAATAAAATATTCCGCTCACCAGAAATTCTGCATAATATCAATATATATGTTCTTTCGATCATGTATTCAGTATTCTGTAATTTTTTAATAGTGTTTCCTTCCATTTGAAATGCTTAGAATGGAAAATTGCAGTGGCGTGGCGTGATACAATAGCTAGGGGAAGCAATTACTTTTTAAAAATATGTTTGATATGCTTCATACATTTCATATATTACTTAAACCTCTCCTGTTAGCTGCCAGGAACATTTATAATATTGAGAGCATGCAAGAATCACGAGTATGAACGTGAGAGTAGGTATACTGTCCTTTATTTTAGTATTTTTATGTCCTTGCTATCAATATTTAATAATTACATTTTTTAATCAAATTGTTGTATATAATCATATTCGGTATTGGTAGACTTTTCAGTAGGTGGCCGAATGGTAAACTTTTCAGTAGCAATAATATCTGATCGCAAAAAGATTTATAATACGATACACATTTACCACACTATTCATAAATTGACGAACATAACAATCCTCTAATAACACATGGTGATAAAGGGTCAAAATTTATACAAATCTTTTTTTGAAAGGCTTCATTTAACAAATATAAACTTTAAAAATGTTAAAAAATTAACATAAGCTTTAGTTTAAACTGATATTTTACTTTATTATTATAATAATAAAGTATTGTGATCGACACAAAAAAAAAAAAAAGTTTGCTACCCTGAAATTTTTTTTTTTCGCGTTTCATGACTAAATTAGCCTAAAAAAGCAAAAAAAAAAAATCCGTCTGTCTGTACGCCGTCCGCCGTACGCCGACGTGTACGCTCAGCGCACATTAACTCCCAAACCCTTCAAGATAGAAAGTTCACTTTTGGAGGGATTGTAGATAGTTGCGGATCTCAGGCGAATACCCATTTTGGAGGGTGTACGGGTTCAGGGGGAGGCGGGGGGAGCGCTTAAACCGAAAAATACGAATTCAAATATCTCAACCATGGTAACAGCTAGGAAGCTTAAACTCAACATACATATAGAGGGGTTTGTGGGACAACTTTTAAAAATAATTTAATTTTTTTATCCATTGGGGTGCGAAAAGGGGGGGCTAAGAACCAATTGTCGGACGAATTTTTTTTTCAAATGATTATATCTTTGAAATTACTTATCGTAAAAAAATCATATTTAGAGACCGTCAAGGTGGCATATAGTTCCATTGGAATCAGCTCAGAAAGCGGCTAATTATTGTAAGGGGGAGGGTCAGGGGGGGTGCAAAGAAAAACACTTAAAAATTAATATCTCAACTATCTTTTAAGCTATGTAATTGAAACTTAAAACGTATATTAAGCTATACTAGGCAAATACAAAAAAAATATAACATGTCGAAATAATAGCAGTGGAGGGAAATGGGGAACATTTTAAAAATGGCGCACTTTTCAAAATTACAAATCCTTATATCTCAAAAAATAGTACAGATATTAAATCAAAAATTTGTCAAATTGTAGAACTACATAATAGTTAATTTTGGTAAAAATTTTAAGCTGGGAGGTGTAAGGGGAGGGAGGTGATAAGCAAAAATGTCGAAAATTTTGAGTAATTTTTTTAGGGCTCTAGTGAAAGATAAAAAGTTAAAATTTTGCATGTGAATACCTATGTTTAATGTACATAGAAAAATAATATTAACTTGATCCATATTTATTATAAACCGACTCCCCCGGTCTAACGTGCACAAGGTGTTTCATTTGCATTGAAAAAAACACATAAACTGAAAATTTTTGAGTGAAATTTTAAGGTAGAAACTTGAAAATTTGCGAAAGGCATTTATAAAAAATCCCTAAATATACGAAATATTAACTGGTCGAAAACCTTTAAAACTTCTACCCACTCCCATACAAAATTATTTTTTCGACCATTTTCAAGAAATCAATTATCACCTAACCATTAAAAGCTATCAAATTCAAATTTTGCAAAACAACTTACAAAAATAATTAAAATGAAATTGCGTTCAAAGTTTTAAAATCGCGCTTGCCCGTCTACCCCCTCCCATACAAAAGTATGATTTCGACTAATTTCATTAAATCAACTAATAACCAACAAATTAAAAGCTATGAACTTTAAATTACGTACCAGCATCTAACAACAACAAACTCCGCCATAGACGGTCCCAAGCCCGAGTTGAGAAAGGAGGAGGGAACATGGAGTTAACCTGAATGGCCAGTAACACCAGTGCGTCTCAGGAAGTAGGCAAAAAGTATGACATAGTTGGACTTGCAGCATAGCTGTGAGAACTCCAGCATGTCATATTTAGCTCAAAACTCCCACCCTTTTTCTACTAGGGTGTAATAAATAAGTAGGACCGGTCCTCCAGGTCGGGGGTTGGGCGAGGCGCCGACTACGCATCACCGGAAAAAGAACACTGTCCAGAAACCTGAAGAACAGCCTCGGAAAGGATGGACTCAACGGCAACGACCCCGCAAACGAAAAATGGACTACTCTATTGGATCTTGGAACGTTCGATCCTTATTTAGGACAGGAGCTCTGAAAGAGTTTCTCGAAGAAGTGGCAAAACACAACATCAACATAACTGCCATCCAAGAAACGAAATGGCTCGGTCGCGAAATCATGGACATGAGATCACACACAATCTATCCAAGTGGAAAATTGTCGGGAAGCAGAGAGTTTGGAGTCGCTTTTGTCGTTGACAAAAAATTTAAACAGCAGGTCACGAGCTTCAAACCAATAAGTGAAAGATTGTGTGCAATCCGAATAAAGACTAAATTTTTCAACACTTGGTTGATCAACGTTCACGCACCAATAGAAGACAAGGACGATGTAACTAAAGACGAATTTTATGCCACCCTAGAGACAACCTATGACTCACTGCCCTCGAATGACCTAAAAATTGTCTTAGGGGATTTTAATGCAAAAGTCGGAAAGGAGGAGGCTCATAGAGGAACAACAGGAGGGCACAGTCTCCATGACATAACCAACGACAATGGCCAACGTCTTATTGATTTCGCAAGCAGCAAAAATATCATAGTAAGCTCTACGTGCTTCCCACATCGCGATATTCACAAACGAACGTGGGCATCACCAGATGGTCACACCTTCAACCAAATAGACCACGTTCTTATTGAGAAAAGGGCTGCTTCCAGCATACTTGATGTACGAACTCTCCGCGGTGCGAATTGTGACTCTGATCACTATCTAGTCAGAGCTAAGTATCGATGCAAAATAGCTTGTCGTGGGTATTCGAAAACGAGTAGAGCTCGCAAATTCAATGTCGACAAGCTTAACGACGAAACGGTGGCGCAGGCTTACATGCTAGCATGTAATAAACACCTGACACCAATATATGAAAATATCCAAAATATGCCAGTGGATAATGCGTGGATGAAAATACGAGACGGCATCAAATCCTCCGCGGAAGAGGTATTAGGATATCAAGCACAGCGAAAAAGTAATGATTGGTTCGACCAAGAATGTCGCGACGCAATAGATAGAAAGAACGAAGCTTACAAAATTTTTACTGAACGACCAACACGAGCCAAAAAAGAAAGATATGACGAGCTTAGGCGATATGCGAAAAAGACCTGCAGACGAAAACAAAGGAAGTACCATAATGACAAGATACAAAAAATGGACGACGACATGAGAAAAAATAATACGCGGGACGCATACGCCATAGTAAAAGACTTGAAAAAGGGATATAAACCAAAAACCAGTCTCTGCAAAGACGCAGAGGGCAATATCATCAGCGACACAGAAGAAATCAAAAGGAGATGGGCTTCATACTTCGAACATCTTTTGAATCCCATCCCAGTAGCACCGATAACGACAGACAACATTTCAATTCAAGCCTCAACTGACGAAGATGAACCATCATCGACACCACCCACGCTTCCTGAAATCAAAGCAGCCCTATGTGACCAAAAACGAAACAAAGCGCCGGGAATTGACGAAATACCAGTTGAACTTCTGAAAAACGGTGGAAACTGTGTCGCTGAAATACTGCACAGCATGATATGCAAAATTTGGACAGAGGAAATCATACCCGACGACTGGCGAAAAAGCATTATATGTCCAATTTACAAGAAAGGAGACAAACTCTGCTGTGAGAACTACAGAGGTATATCATTGTTGTGTACGTCTTATAAAATACTGACAAAAATAATTGAACGTCGTCTTAAGCCCTATACTAATCAAATAATTGGCGAATACCAAGGCGGATTCAGAACCGGACGATCTACAACAGACCAGATATTCTCGGTGAAACAGGTGCTTGAGAAATGCTGGGAAAATATTCGTAGATTTTAAACAAGCATACGACAGTATCGATAGGAGCGTACTGTACCAAATCATGCTTGACTTTGGAATTCCTCCAAAACTAGTCCGACTAACAAGACTCACAATGACGAACACTGAATCCCAAGTGAGAATACAAACCGATTCCACAACCAGCTTTCGAACGGAATGTGGTTTAAAGCAGGGAGATGGTCTAGCTCCTATGCTTTTCAACTTGGCACTAGAGTATGTCGTCCGAAAAATCCCAGTCGACACCAACGGGACACTACTATTCAAGTCCACCCAACTAGTAGCATACGCTGACGACATTAACATTCTAGCAAGATCCTTCCCTAGTGCTAAGGAGATATTTGTCAATCTTGACTCCGCCGCAAAAGAAGTCGGGTTGCGCATTAACGAAAGCAAAACAAAAGTAATGACGCAAACAAGAAGGAGAACGCCAATCAGACAAAACATAACAATTGCGGAATATAATTTGGAGAGTGTGGACAACTTCATATATCTTGGGGCTAATCTAGCAAAGGACGGTAATGAAACAGACGAAATCAAACGACGGATAATACTAGCAAATAAGACGTATTATTCGGTACTTCCAATAATGAAATCCAAGAAAGTGCACAGGAACAATAAGCTGCGGATTTATAAAACTATTATACGACCTGTGCTCTGTTATGGCAGCGAGACGTGGACATTAACGCGAACTTCCGAAAAAGCAGTTAACACATTCGAAAGAAAGGTCCTCCGAAGAATTTTGGGACCTGTGAAGGAAGGAACGGAATGGCGAATAAGATACAACCATGAGTTGTATCAACTCTACGACGAGCCAGAAGCTTCAACGTTCATCAAGCTACGTAAACTGCAGTGGGCTGGCCATGTAGAGCGAATGGAAGACAGAAGAATCCCCAAACGTGCTCTTAAAGGCAAAACGAGTGGTAACCGGCCAGTAGGCAAACCACGCAAGCGATGGGAAGACTCGGTTGATGAAGACAGCAAAGCCATTTTAAAAATTAGCAGCTGGAGGACGCGGTCTTTGGATCGAGACGATTGGAGGCGACGACTTCAGGAGGCCAGGGCCCGATTTGGGCTGTCGCGCCATTGATGATGATGATCTAACAACAAAAATAAAAGAAAATTGCATTACAAGTTTGACGATTCCCCTACCTCCTCTACCCCCTCCCATACAAAATTATTTTTTCGAGCATTTTTAAGAAATCAGTTATCAGCTAACTCTTAAAAGCTATCAATTTCAAATTTGGCATAAAAACTTATAAAAATAATTCAAATGAAGTTGCTTTAAAAGTTTTGAAATCGCGCTTGCGCTTCTACCCCCTCCCATACAAAACTATGATTTCGACCAATTTTATTAAATCAACTAATAACCAACAAACTAAAAGCTACGAACTTGAAATTCTATACAAGCACCTTACAAGAGACGCGAAATAAAACTGCGTATCAAGTTTTACGATTCCCCTATATTCTCTACCCCCTCCCATACAAATGTTCGGTTTCATGAATGTAAAATACACAGAATTTTATGAAAATTCTATGCAACTTCGTCTATGAAACACATTCTATACAGAGAATATTGGACGTGATTCAAGTAATTAATTAAAAAGCTATTAACATCCACCCACCCTTACTATTACCCCTACTCCTCCCCTCATAAAAACCCAAACTTACAGACACGAATGAAATATTGTTAACAGTCCTGCCCAAGAACTCCCTTTCACTTAGTCTTCCCTAACCACTCTAACCTGCATATTGACTTTTCACTCATCCGCAACTTGTCCCAAGAATAATAAAGTTTCGCCCGACTTGTTGGCAGTTTATTTTTATTTACATAGCATAAAAAGTAAGGACGTACAAAAAAGATGTCGCTCGATCTGCAAAAGCTTAATCCGATTCGTATCCCATCAAAGCACAACAAATATAGGCAATATTGCCAGATTTACACTTTCACATTTTTCTTCCCGATCATTTTTCGGTTAGTACAGAAATTGTCATACTGGCGATACTTTGAACGAAGTAATGCGTTGGCTTGCGACTGGTTGCACTGGAACGACGGTAGAAACAAATACCGCAACACATCTCCCCTTCCTATAGAAGTCAAATTTGATCAAGTCGAGCGGGAAAATTTTTTACTGCAGTCCCATGAATGCATTTTTTAAATCGCATCTCTTGGGCATTTGTCGTTCAGAAAAAGCGTTAGAAAAAAACTGTCCTGTGCATATAAGTACACTTACAGAGTTGGGCAGAATTTTTTAAAGAATGTTACATATTCGTTCTGAAGGCAAAATGTAGGAGAAGCAACGATTCCCCTGTATCAGTGGACGACGCCACTGGAAAATTGATGTTAAGGTTGAAAATCTATGTGCTAAGATATTTTACAACCCCTACCGAAAATTATTCTTCTTCCTCGGAAACAGGATAGGTTATATTTTGTATAGCCTTGTTCAACTCCATAGCTGACGCGCTAGAGCTTTCCAATCAATAAATAAATATTTCATTATCGAAGAATTCCGTAATCATAATTAGCTCAATGAATGACATCAAATTTCATGAATACCGTGATAAGTAGTATCATCTTTTTCTAAATTTGGAGGAAAAAAAACATATAGATTGATTCTTTGAAAATTTGGCAAATTCTAAATCGTACAACTTGAAAGTTTCCGATAAAATTCGATTTTATTATCTAAATTTCACAGTAAAAGATTAGAATTCATAGCCAATTAATAATTTAATTCGAAAATCCGTTTCGATAACTTCCTATTTTTGGAGCTAGTTGCTCATACCTGTTGATTTATTTGTGTAACAGTTAATCTTTCAAATCAATCAATCGAGAGATCTATTACAGAGCTACTTTATTTCTCATATCTTTAAATTTTAATTGTTTTTCAGTTTAAGCAAAATAAATACAAAACGTGGAGAGCTACGTGGGATCTCACCGCATAGTATTCTATTCATTAAATTGTTTTGATAAATAATTGCATGCTTTAAAGTTGAAAATCAAATAAATATATAACGATAACAATATAAGTGATAACAAGTGATAAAACAAAACATGACGGAAAATGACAGAACCGGTAATTATGTGAATAATTCTTATTTACGATGATAACACTTTACTATTTATTTGTACAGTTTGTTACACGAGGGATGGACTCATTGTATTCTCGCTCTATGTTACTGAAATTTCATTCGAGGTAAATTCGATTTTACATTATAATATTTATGCTTTTAAAATGTTGATATTAATTTCCATTATGTTCGTTTTGCAGAAATCACCAAAAGATGTAAAAGAATATTTCTTAACGTTCGGTGAAGTTATCTCTGTGACATATAGTGAAACAAGTGGCAACTATAGTGCTTATGTGAACTTTGCGAAAGCCGAACACGCAGCCAAGTGAGTATTGATTATCGTTTAATGAAAGTGTGATCTATTCACTGCCATTTACACATTCGAAACTAAATACGAAGATTAATTACAAAAAAAAAAACGATGTGCCGCTATATTCGAAATTTTTTTGCGACTTTTTTTATGCCCGCAAAGAGTTTAATGTACCGGAAAATATGTCATCTCAAATTTCTTTCGAATTAATAGTGACTTTTATATGCGAGGTGGTAGAAGCAGAGGGGGAGGTTTGTAATTTTTGTATATCACATCGAACGTGGTATGCGAAATGTTTCGTGTTGAATTTATAGTTTGTAGCTTTCATTATTTTCAAAGAAATTGGACATAGTTTTCTTGAAATTGGGGTATTTGTATGGGGGGTGGCAGAGGAAGTGGAGGGTTTTAGATGATTTTGAAACTACTTATCACCATACTTTGTTTCAATTTCAAAGACGATAGCTCTGATATGTTCGAAGAAGAAATGCTTTTCTTGAATTTATAATACCTAGTCGTGCCATAAGTTCTGTCACACGTATATGGGCAATTTTTGTATAAATGAAAAAGAGTTTTTGACAAAGGAAAATATATTTTATTTTGGCATACTAATGGAAGTAAAATAAGCAACAAATTATTCAAAGTGGCCGCCTTTAGCCTTAACACAGCTCTTTAATCTGTTGGGCCAGTCATCGATAGCAGTACGCACTGTTTCTAGCGGAAAATTAGCTACTGCTTCTGTCAAAGATCGCTTAAGGCTCTCGATATTTGGGTGTCGTCTCGTGCACACCATGGACTCTAACTCCGCCCACAGTTTGTAGTCCAGGGGATTCAAATCTGGGCTCCCAGAAGGCTATTCCGTCGCCCTTATAAACTGTGGAATATTGGTTTCCAACCACGCTTGTGTGGTTCGAGCTTTGTGGGCTGGCGCAGAATCTTGCTGGAAAACCCAATGTCGATTGTTGAATAGCGTAGAGTTCAGCGGCTTCACACATCCCTCCAGGATGTCCGTTTGATAATTTTTCGCTGCAGTTTTTACGCCTTTTTCGCAAAAATGAAGCTCGGTGACCCCTTCGTAGCTGACACCCCACCATACCATGACTGATGCTGGATGATGTCCTCGCTGTACCCTAGTGGCAACTTCTCGGGCTTCTATGGAGCTGTGGGCATACACCTTATCATTTTGGCGGTTGAAATGTTCCTCCACCGTAAAAATTTTTTCATCGGTAAATAAAATTTCTCGATGTTTGTTGTTGCCGTACCGCCGAAGGAGCTCTTTCGATCTGGTGCTCCTAATTTGCTTCAACTGCTCAGTCAGCAAATGTCCCGTTGATCGTCGAAAGGCACTCATCCCGAGGTCAGATTTTATGATGCGAGACATACTTCGGGTGGAGATGTTCATCTCTCGAGCCATGATTCGTTGTTTACGAAGCGGATTTCGACGAATTCGACTCTCGACCGCTTTGATGGCAGCAGAAGAACGTACATCACGCGGACGTCCAGAACGAGGTCGATCTTCAATAGTCTGGATCGCGTTATATCTCTGGATCGCACGATACACAAATCTTTGCGTTATTTTTAACGGGCACAACAACTTGAAAATTTCACTCGCGGATTTTCCACACTTATGTAGTGCAATCACTGCAGTTCGGTTTTCTATTACACCCCATTCCATCTTCACACGTTAACGAACACACTTTAAATGACCATCAACTGTCAACAACATTATGACGTTTATAAAACTGGCCGATATTGAAATGTCACTCATAAAATAAAGTTGTTGCCAATGTGAGAAATTATGTGACAGAACTTATGGCAGGACTAGGTATAGAAATTTGTATGGGAGCGGATAGAAGGAGCGAAACGAAGCTGACAATTTTTGTTTAGAATTTATTGAAATTATTAAGTGACAAATTATGGAAAAATTTTAAGTATACACTTTTACTAGTTTAATGAAAATCAATGTAATGCATTTACCAAAATTATGCATTTGTATGGGAAGGAGTAGAAGGAGTATACGGATCAAAACAAAATTCGTCAATGATGTTTCTATTATTATACTTTCCACAAAGCTTCAAGTCGATAGCTTTGGCAGTTTCGAAGCAAAATAATTTAATTGAAAGTTAACAATTTAGTGCAATTTGTATGGGAGGAGTAGAAGGAGTAAGGCGATCGGATAAATATTTTTTGACGAGATATTCGAGCCTAATTTTCAAGTCGATAGCTGAAATAGTTTCAGAGAAAAATCAATTTCGTTTAATTTCGAAATTTCCTGACATTTATATGGGAAGGGTAGAAGGAGTGGGGGATATAGCCCAATCGTGAACTTAAAGTTTTTTTTTGGCTAAAAAGTATGTACATAAAACAAATTTGGCTGGGCATTGAATTTGTTATATTTTTTAGACAATCCGGGTGAATTTCGGGCCAGAACTTGCAAATTGCTAGTTTTAAGGCGTTCGTTTCCATACACCTTTCTAGCGAGAATCCCCCAGATGTTCTTAATAGCATTTTGTTCAGGACTACAAGCGGGCCAGTTAAGTGTGCGAATATTTTTATCCAAAAGCCAATCCTTGGTTTGCCTCGAATCATGAATGGATACATTATCCTGCTCGAAAACTACATCTACTTCATCACAACTATCCAGATGACTGATTAAAACGTTTTCCAAGAGATCTGTGTAGGTCTGGCAGTTCATTCGAGTAGATATGAAACAGATTGAACGCGTTTCTTTACAGAAGAATGTACTCCAGACCATTACGCTACCAATATCGAAATTACGCTTCGATCTGACCACGTCGTATTTTAGTACTCTTGATGAAATCTCAGAGTATTATGAGTTTGCCAAAAAGTTTGTAACGCTAAGAAATAAGGGTCTGAGAAAAAATGAATCATGCAGAAGTTCATATCAATCAATCAAATTCCTGTTAAGACCCCCTATAGGGGCATAGGACAGAAACAACTCTCTTCCACAAGGCGCGATCCCGAGCATCGGCCTTTACTTGTTGCTAGGACTTGTTTATTCCCCTGGCCTCCTGCTCAACCGCTCGCTTTCATGAGGATTATAATCCGGAGCCTGTTTGGCGATGTTTCGCTCTGGTTTTCTAAAGTGTGACCGATCCACTGCCACTTCCTCCTTTGAATCTCAATGTCTATTTTAGTCTGTCCAGTTGTACTCCAAAGTTCATCGTTGGAGATCACTTCTGGCCAGAATATATCTAAAATGCGTCAGAGGCATTGGTTCTCGAAAGTTTGCAGTTTCTTGGCAAGTCGAACGGTCACTTTCCACGTAGTACAACCATATAACAACACGGATTTGACGCATGCGTCAAAAACTCGCAGCTTCGTGCGAAGGGAGATCTCTCTTAACCTCCAGAAAGGGGAAAGGATACCGAAGGCCTGACGAGCTTTATTTAGTCGAGCCTCAACATCCTTTTCGGCTCCGCCGTCCAAGCTGACAATGATAAAAAAAATCTTTCACCTCTTCCACATCTTGTCCATTAAGAAAAATTCGTGTGCTTGTGTTCGAACCCGTATACAAGTACTTGGTTTTACGCACATTTATTTTCAGTCCCACCTCTTTGCATTTAGAATGCAACTAGCGAACATTTGGCTCTAAGTCCGAACGGTTATGTGCAAGCAAACACATTTCATCAGCCATAATCAAGATGACTTAAGATGTTAAATAGTCTCCATTGAAGACCTTTATCTTCCCCACCTTCCAGTGCAGCTTTCAAGACGTCATTTATAACCATCAGAAACAAGACTGGTGATAATATGCAGCCTTGTCTGACACCCGTTCACACAGGAAAGCTCTCTGATAGTTCTCCTCTATGTAAGACGCGACAGCTTGCATCGCCGTAGGATTCTTTAATCATAGCTATGACCTTATCTGGAATACGAGTACCTTTCTTACGCAAAACATTCCACATGTAATCTCGCTTAACGTTGTCGAAAGTCTTCTTGAAGTCCACAAGCATGAGGTGTAATGGCGAACCCATTTCGGCTGACTGCTCCAATATTATCCGTGTGGTCGGTACAAGACGACCCTTACGGAATCCATCCTGATAAACTTCGAGAGTGCTCTCCACAGCATTACTAATCCTTTTGAGCATTACCTTAGCCATAATTTTCAATATTGCAGTAAGTAGACATATACCACGCCAATCGCCACAATTCCAAAGGTCACCCTTCTTCGGAATTTTCACAATGACGCCCTCCTTCCATTCAATCGGATATCTTCCTTCATTCCACACCTTAGTAAAGAGTGTGAGGAGTATATCGACTATTATCGGTTTGGGGGATTGTCCCTAATGGAGGATTGTTTTGGTTGGATGTTTGGTAGTTGTTCTGTTTCTTTAATATCTTCTGCTGGCAAAATGTTTTAAATATCATAGAAGTATTCCTTCCCCCGTCATTCAATGTTCGAACGTTCCAGAAGCTAATCATAGTCCGTTTTCGAATGCCAAAAGTCGTTACCGTAGAATCAGTCCTTATCCGAGGCGCTGCATCCGTTTCTCCTATCAGTTAGGTCTTAAAATCGCGGGTGATAAGCCCATGATCCAGTGAGTGTCCATTTGCGAGCAGAACTGGCTGTGGGTGAATTATACTGCCCCCATCCCACAGGGGATGGTTTCCTCATGTCCGTGGAGTCGCTATTCTCCAAAGATAGTTGCATGAATTGGTAAAACCTCATCCTACAGCTACTTACCTGCGGGGATGTATATAATTCGGAATCTGCAGGCTGCATTTAAGTCTGCATCTTCTGGAACTTTTGCTTTTTCCTATTCTCTTCAAATGTGGGCACACATTCAATATTTTGGCAATTTCGTCGCACTACTTTTGAAAGTCCTAAACAATCCATTTCTTATTTCAAGCATTGTATTTTTAGACTTTCTATCAAGAAAATGATTTTTCTTTTGAAAATTAGAACAACACCACAAATCTATGCGTAATAGTGTCTGGTTGTTATGTTATGTTTGGGTGGACTGCGGTGTAAGCAAATTGCATCGGAAGCGGGGCAGAAACTCGGAGCATTACCATAAGGCACTGATTTGGCTTTGCTGTTCTTGTCTGCCATATATGCGGGTTTAGTTTAGTACGACAGTATGAGGAACTTTGGTGCCGCCGTATTACCATCATGATACGGCAGTCTTTCGGCTTTGCTGTTCTTTAGTTTCTTGTGTCGGATAGCAAGCTATAGCGATATTTTGTTTAGTGTGAAGTACTTTGGCAGCCTCCTATTCTTTTGCAGTACGCTGGTGCTACAGGATTGCTTGGTCATATTTTAGAATCTTGGATTGCTTAACGATCTTTTGTTTCTTATGACGTTATCAGGAATTTTGGCGTCCCTGTATTTTCATTTAAACACGTAAATGTTTCACTTGCACTTTGGTACATATAATAATGCAAAGATCAATAACTTCGAAAAATATGTTTTGATCCGTATACTCCTTTTACCTCTTCCCATACATATTTCTATATTAGAAATTCAAGAAAATCATTTCTCCTTCAAAACATATGAGAGCTATCGACTTTTGAATTAGAACAAAGCATGGTGATAAGGATGTTGATACGCAAACCAATTTCAAATTCATCCAAAACCTTCCACGTAGTCTGCGACCTCCCATAAAAATGTCTTAATTTCAAAAAAGCAATGCCCAATTTCTTTGAAAATTATGAAAGCTATAAACTTTAAATTCAGCACGTAACAACAATAACAAAGATTACAAAACTCTTCCATACAAAATTCACTATTCGCTATTCGAAAAAATTTGAGAATACATATTGCGCTTAATCTTTCAATTTTCAGATGCCATTTGTTTTTTTTTCTGTTTTTTTTCCGCATCCATGTCCTCAAATGGAGTTCTTGAAGTTGTAATGGGTGCCGCTAACTTTCGCGTCGTCTATTATTTGTATGTTGCCGCTATTATTATTTGTGTGTTGTTATAGTAGTTTATCGTAGATTTTGCCCAGCAAACAAAATAATTCATTAAATAATCATTAATGAATCATATTAACGAGCGATTTGATCGTTAACGAGTCATTAACGATTCATCAAGCAGACTAAATGGACATTTCTTAATGAATTACTTTTAACAATTCATTAATGAAATTCAAAATGCTTACAAGAAACGAGTATATAATCGTTATCAATGAATCATTAATGTGTCGTAAATGATTTTTATTTTAATTCATTAATGAATATCGTTATCGATTCATAAACAATATTATTTATGAAACATTAACGATTTATTAAAGAACTTGATTTTTAAAGCTAAACAAGTGATCTTCGAAGATCGCAATTGCTTTTTGTTCTGTTTCTGTTGTTTACGACTTTGAATATTTCACGGACACACACTCACAAGCACACGTGGAATTTTCTGCAAACTCAGGTTTTTCACCGTTTGCGTTAACAATATTTTGAGTTATCGACACGAAATAATTTTTGGCGCTGGTAATGCGCATGGTGAAATTGAAACTGCTTGTACATAACAAGATCGACGTCGTGTGCGACCCTTTTAATTTGATTTGCTTAAGATCATGACGCAGTTTATTTGTTTTGTGTCATTTCATGGTCGTTTTAAGATCGTTATTTGCGAGCGCTCGTTAAATTGTTTGCTGGGCGTCTATTCTTTTTCGGAGTCTCTGCGCTCATCAGTAGTCAATTTTAAAAGCGTTCTCACTCGCCTTCCCCTACCTTCCCAATCCCATTTTCTTCCCTCCATGACTGTGTTTGTGCATTGCACATGCAGGCTCAAATTGCCTATAACATAGCCCATTCTGTAAAAAAAAAATCATTTGGGCAATTGCCAGAGAGATTTCTTAGTACAAAACTGTGTTACTATTTGTAGTCTTAAGTTGATTTGTAGGTGTTCGATCTTGTGCACTAAAAATTTTTTTTTTTAATAATTTTAGAGCATTACTGCAATCAAATCATTGCAGTTTTTCGAAAGAAATTCTTGTTCAACCTGCAGACATGTGGCATCAACCCGAATCTTCATTTGAATTCAGTAAGTTTTTAGAAGTTATATATTCATGTTATACTAATAACAACACATCAACAGGTTTAAATTTACTAGATTTGAATGATGATTGCTTGCTGAAAATTCTTTCGTACCTGAATTGTACTGAAAAACTGCGACTTTCATCTTCTTGTAAATATTTTTGTTCACTTATCGGATCTGTATTTCAGTCGGGAGAAGCATTCAACTATAACGATGTAATTTCCAATTGTACAATTCCCGAGACTACCGAATTCCTTTCGTTATCTGGAAAATATATAAGACGGATAACTTGCGGATATCCGATTAAAAATTATGTTAATTACATTGAACTATTGCCCACGTATTGTAACGATTTAGAAGAGGTCCAATTTAAAACGTTGACTGAACTTTCATACAAATGCTTCTCACGAATATTTCGCGCCAATGAAAATATGAAAAAGCTCGATTTAAACGAATGTTTTTTCATAACGGATAGAGTGTGTGCGCAAATCAGTCAACTAAGGAAATTGGAAAGTTTAAATTTGTCGGGAAATTGGAAATTTACTGGGAAACATTTGAATAAACTCACGAATTTAACGGATCTATGTCTGCATGGATCGGCTATTCAGCCTCGTTTTTTCATCGAATTATGTAATTCCGTGCAATTGAAAACTTTAAATATTGTGTTATGCAACGCCTTGGATGAAACTGCTTACCAAGCTCTGGTCGATACGCAGACACAATTAGAAACGATAAACGTTAGCGATGCTGATCATGGGAAAATTAAAATAATCGCACAAATCAAAAGTGTAAAACATGTTCATATCATGTACAATTCCGATACAGACTTAATAGGCGAATTAGTAGAACACAAACGAGATACACTTGAATCACTTACGCTACATGGTTATCAATTGCAAGAAATCACTCAGGATCGAATTCTACAGCTGCGAAATCTTAAGAAGTTGGCTTTCTTTTCTGTTTTCGAAAGTGATTGTGTCGGGAATAAATTTCTTTTGAGAATTGCTCGTCATTTCCCCGATTTAACAGAGTTTGTTTGCCCTGGCGCTGTTTTCAAAGACAGCGATTTAATCAATTTAGTCGGCAATAGTAAAAAATTGGAAAAAATTAATGTTTCGGAGTGGAATTTATCGGAATCGTTGTATGATCAACTTATCCAGGTGTTAAAAGAAAAAAACGTTCAGCCGATCAAGCCGTACAAACTTTGCGTATATGGCACTGCCATCAATAAGAATATTGTAAAAGTAAGTATTTCAGTAATTTCAATCAGTAAAAAAAATGTTTAATGTGTTTATTTTATTAGACCGAGAAATATCAAGAAAACGCAAAATTATTACAACTATGCTTTAAGGATCATTTCGAGAACCAGATTAAATAGCGCATGTTTGCCACGTTTTCGGTACGTATAAGAGTAAATTGTAATATTTAAACTTTTTATTGTTTAAGGGTTTCAAAGTAATTTAAGGAGTCACCGAAAATATCTTGTTCTTCTTGAAAGTAGGACTCTTCATTTGAATTGTCGACAAGATATGTTTATTTCTCTGCTCTATTAATTTATTCAATTCCAGATGTTACGCGGTCGACTAACTCGACGACTTCCTTGACGGTTATAATACATAGATGTTTCTATCTGTCGACCGTAAAAAGACGCCAATCCATTCTCAAGCCTTTGAATTTTAATGCTTATTTTGGTCTGCTCAATCGTACTCTAATGTTCGTCTCTGCTGATGATTTTTGACTTGAATATTCCAAAAATGCGACGGACTTTTAATTCAATAAAATTTGTAGCTTGGTATTTGATCGTGCACATGAGTTTACTGTTAAGCCTACAACTTCTCGTACAGTGAAATGTGGGCAGTCATTCATGCTCCAAGCTTCAAAGCTTCGGATTGCATTGCCAGCAAACATGCTTTCTTTGTCATAAAACATTCAACGTTCCAGATTCAACGTTCACCAACACTTTACGCTTTTTTCTTCTTATAATACCGTCCAACCTCCAATTTCCCTTTACCTCCGACATACCGACATGACTGTGGAAATTACATTAAAGGGTGACCCTCTAAGCTGTGATCAGCCTCTTAAGAAAAAGGATTGTATTGAGATCAGAGTTAAATAAACCAAATAACTCAATGCTGAAATTGACAAGGAATAGGGACGAAGAAACGTCAGCTATACGTCACCTTATATAGTACGCTTTATAAAAAGAGATTTCAACACATATTAGAAAAAAAGCATCAAAACCAATAGCTCTGAGCTTGGAAAGAAGGGATTGGTGGCAAACAACATATGTCCAATGTTTTCGCTATATCTAGTGCAAGCACATCAGTTTCACTTAATTTTTGATTACACGCGTTCTACCGTTCGTTAAAGTAGACTGATAAGTAACCTAGATATCAAGTGATAACCAGCCAGAGAATAAAAGTGCTAAGAGCACTTGAGTTTCGTCAATTGCTAATAAGTTCTTTTCGTTAATGGTCTTCCATACCCATCCCATTATTACGAGTTGATTCTTTCGTCATTTGCTGTGGCAAATTGAAAGATCGGTTATAATACCGAACGGTAAAGGCATTAAAAGCGATTTAAAGGTGTAGAATGACCGCAGATAATGGCTCATATTTATCGTGTACTCATATTTGCTGAAGTAAGTGAATCGTTTCATGCTCGATTAGTCAAATAAATTGAATATTCGATTCTGAATGTTCGGTTGTCGGGCAAAAAATTTGGTCAGTCGAATAGCAATGTTACTGATATCGTATTCACCATGATAGGAATATTGGAACAGAGAGAAATCATTCTCAAGTAAGCTTAGAAGGACCATCTCTTCAAACCTTCATGACTTACTTGTTTCGCGCTCAGCTCAGTATTTTCGCATACTTTGCACGCTGCATGCAACTTTTTTTTTTTGATCAATCGATTTTTTCAAAGGTTTTTTAATAAACATGAAACCATGGGAAATTTAGGTTTGGATTTTTTTTCGTTTAGTACTTTATCGTTTTATGATGTACAGTAAAAAACACTTTACGAATTTCCCTCGTGCAATTGAAATGACGAACGCATCCGTATAAATTAACAGTTTCATGTAAAATGTAACAGTAAACTAAAAGAATTATTTTATTATTTGAAAAAAAAAAAAACGAAGATAAATAAAAACATAACAGGTCTACGATTTCGCATAAAGCGCAATCTTACGATACTCTAGATGTCATCACAAGAAATTTTGGATGGGGAGTGTTAGAAGGGGTGATAGCATTGAACTAATTTTTTCCCCATCATGCTAAAGTAGCTATAAAAATGTTTTGTACAAAATGCTTACTCCAAAAATGGAATAGGAACTGATAAAATTAGTCTGTTAGATTTAGTGAAAATGTGCATTTTGTATGGGAGGTGGTAGAAAGAGTGTGGGGATTTTAGTGAGATTATAAAATTGACAACCCTTAAATTTCAGATTAGTACTATTCATACTTTTCAAGAAAATCGATTTTTTGTGAAGTTGTGAAACTGTGTCATATTGTATGGGAGGGGGTAGAAGCAGTGAAGGTAATCAAATATTTTTTTCTGATCTTGGTGATAATACTAATTAATTATTTATTACAAAATGTGAGCTCTATAAATGCTATATGTTCTGAGAAAATCGTCTTAGAGCATTTCATGAAAAAGTGTAGTTTGTATGGGAGGGGGTAGAAAGAGAGAGGACGCATATAATTTTTCCACTGTAGATTTAAATCATTATGAAAGTAATACATCCCAAAACTCAGACTAATAGCTTTTATACTTTTCGAGTGAATTAATTTATTGGTAAATTGCGAATTTGCGTCATTTTGTATGGGAGGGGGTAGAAGGAGTGAAGCTAATTGTCTAAATTTTTTTCGCCTTACTAGCAATTTTAAATAAATATTTGGTGCACAATTTCAGCTCGCTAAATTTTATACGCACTGAGTAAATTGGCTTAGAATAATTGATGACAAGTACAGTTTGTATGGGAGGTGGTAGAAGGAGGGGGAGGACACACATAATTTTTTTACGGTAGATTGATATTATCATAAAAGTAATAAATTCCAAATTTCAGGCCAATAGCTTTTATACTTTTTGAGCAAATCCTTTAATTGTCAAATTGCGCAATTGTGTAATTTTGTATGGGAGGGGGTAGAAAGGGTGGAGCGATTTGGCTCGCTCACGAACTTGACCTTACTTTTTTGTCAAAAACGACGTGTAAAAAATTTGAACAATCTAGCTCAACGCGTTCTCAAGCTAGAGAGCGAACAGACGGACAGACGGACGGACGGACAGACGAACATCCGGTTTTGAGATTTTTGAGTGATAACATTAACTTCTGTATCATTCATTTTTTTCTCCAAGCCTTATTTCTTAGCGTTACAAACCTTAGAGCAAACTTATAATACTCTCAGATTTCATCTAGAGTATAATAATAAACTGTGTTTTTGTTTGGATTCGAACCAAGTGCATCAAAGAAAAAAGCAAAAGGTTATGTAGTGCCCGCTAGGCCTATGCGCCACGCAATCGTTACTCGAAACGCTTCTACAGTTCTACAGTTATTGTAGTTGATATAACAAGAAAGAGCAGAAAGATGAAAAGATCATAAAATAAACAACCAGAACAACTGCCTGGAGAAATTTGTAGAAAATGCACTAGAAACAATTCTGAGATTTTTTTTTTGGCGGTAGTATATTTGTGGAAATATTCGTGTATAAATGTAGTACAAATAAATAAAATATTTTGAAAAAAAAAAATAAAATATGGCACAAACTCACATGAGCCAAAGGCTTGTGCGTGATAGTTCAATTCATTTGTATGAGAAAAACATTTCTTAAATTAAAAATAATAAAATAAGCTACGAATTTTAAAGCATTAATTCATAAAGAGACAAAAAAAAAATAATAAAAAATAATAATAATATTTCCAAATTTAAAAGAGATCAAACAAAAAGCGAATACTACAATGTAAAATCTGATTGTGATAACTTATGAAAAGAGATATAATTATTAAGATTATTTATAAATTGCGGATTATCGATGATAAATTGTTTAATAATAATTTTGTAGTTAAATAAATTTAATTTACATTTAATTGACATTGGCAAGTTATTTTACAGGTCCTAGTACGGCTGCATGTCTTTTAGTGAGTTCTTTCTTACATTTACTTATATCCAAAACAGATCTTACTTGGCTTCTTGTATTATAAATGGTAGTGAATAATAAAAATTTTGATTGGTTAATATATATGAATTTAAGCAAACCGCAAGCAAACAATTGTCTGATGTTCATTACATTTAATTCAAAGAATGATTGTGTCGTAGAAAAAAACTTCGATTTTCTTAAGGATATTTTTATTATTCTGCTCTGCAAATTTATTAACGGTGTCAAGGTAGCGGTATGCGTTGAACCCCAAATTAGTAGACCATATTGGATTATGCTGTGAGACAAAAATATACCATTCGCAAAAGATTTGAATTTAAGACATTGCGTAGTAATAAATATGAGTGGATTGTCTTCCGAATTCTTTTGCATATAAGTTATATGCCTGTCCCATTTTAGTTTCTTATCTATAGTGATACCAAGATATTTCACTTCATTTAAACTTTTTAATACACAATTTCGTGAAAGAATTGAGTAATTTCCATACAAACATGCGTGATCAAATACGTGACATATATTTGTATTGCACGTTTCAGGGATTTGAGATGGTTTTTTCCTGTTTCTACTTTTTAAAAATCAAAGTACTAGCAAACGATCAAGGTGTCGTCTCGTACTTTGAATTGAAATTTGGAAACCACGCATTTGGTATTTATAAATGAGTATATTGAATATTTATTATTAATCATTTATATTGACCATTGGCAAAATACGATGATTTATGTTCGGCAGAAAATTCTTATTCTTATAAACCGCAAAGGGCTGAACAGATCGTGCTTCTAAACTTTACTTGAGAATGATTTCTCTCTGTTCTAATGTTCATATTTTAAATTTGGTTTGGAATATAAATATGTGCAGGACCTATGTGACGGGACCGACGTCTTGTCGTGAGAGGGATAAACTATTTGACGTAAGAAATCCGGATATCTGGAATTATGGGATGTTCATCTTTTTAGAATCAAATTTTAACATTAATATTGTATGTTTTAATCGGGAGTGAACAGTGATATTTTTTTGAATGTTCCTGGGCTATAACTCCGCTAATTTTGTATCATGTGAAGTGAAAAAAAAATGTAAAAGAAAATTAGTAGTTTGGATTCGAGTTTTTTTCCCGGCTCGATTTTACAACAAACAAAAACAGTAAATAATAAGATTATAGAGGTTGCACCTTTTGTGTGAATAGATAAAACGATTGCCACCTAGATTTATGGTGAAAATTGTTAAAAAACCGCGTAACTTGATAAAACTCTCTATACAAATTCGAAAAAATTCAAGATGGCGGCCGTCGGTATTGAAGACCCTTAAATATAAATCGTTTGCATTTCTATAATTTTTATACTCTAGATGAAATCTGAGAGTATTATAAGTTTGCTCTAAAGCTTGTAACGCCAAGAAATAAGGCTCGGAGAAAAAAATGATGAATACAGAAATTAATATTATCACTCAAAAATCTCAAAACCGGATGTCCGTCCGTCCGTCCGTCTGTGCGCGCTCTAGCTTGAGAACGCGTTGAGCTAGATAGTTCAAATTTTGTACACGTCGTTTTTGACAAAAAAGTAAGGTCAAGTTCGTGAACGGGCCAAATCGCTCCACCCCTTCTACCCCCTCCCATACAAAATGACACAATTGCGCAATTTGACAATAAACGGATTTGCACGAAAAGTATAAAAGCTATTGGCCTGAAATTTAGAATATGTTACTTTTATGATAATATCAATCTACCGTACGAAAATTATGCGTATCCTCCCCCTCCTTCTACCACCTCCCATACAAACTGTACTTGTCATGAATTACTCTAAGCCAATTTACTCATTGCGTATACAATTTAGAGAGCTGAAATTGTGCACCAAATATTTATTTGAAATTGTTAGTAAGCCCAAAAAAATTTATACTATTAGCTTCACCCCTTCTACCCCCTCCCATACAAAATTACACAATTTCGTAATTTGACAATAAACGGATTTACTCGAAAAGTATAAAAGCTATTAGTCTGAATTTTCGGATATGTTATTTTCATAGTAATTTTAATCTACAGTAGAAAAATTATTTGCTTCCTTCCTCTCCTTCCACCCCCTCCCATACAAACTACACTTTTTCATGAAATGCTCTAAGACGATTTTCTCAGAACATATAACATTTATTGAGCTCATATTTTGTAATAAATACTTAATTAGTATTAGCACTAAGATCCGAAAAAAATATTTGATTAGCTTCACTGCTTCTACCCCCTCCCATACAATATGACACAGTTTCACAACTTCACAAAAAATCGATTTTCTTGAAAAGTATAAATGGCACTAGTCTGAAATTTCAGGGATGTCAATTTTACAATATTCCTAGTTATTTCTGAAAAAAATCACTCTAATCGCCCCACTCTTTCTACCACCTCCCATACAAACTGCACATTTTCACTAAATCTAACTCACTAATTTTTTCAGTTCCCATTCAATTTTTGGAGTAAGCATTTTGTACAAAACATTTTTATAGCTACTTTAGCATGATGGAGAAAAATTAGTTCAATGCTGTCATCCCTTCTAATACTTCCCATGCGAAATTTCTTGGGATCACAAAAAATTCTATTTCATCTAGAGTATCGTAAGATTGCGCTTTACGCGCAATCGTAGCCCTGTTATGTTTACTTACACAATTGCTGCTCAGTTTATAATATAATCCTAAATAAACGTCAAATTAAGGCATGGGCTTTCGTATAGATTATGGCAATACTGGACAGACTTTGGAAAAAAGAGAACAGTATCAAGTTACACTTAAAATACACAACATTTAGGCCATGAGGCACAAATTGCATATATAATTTTTTTTTGCACTTTTTGTTTGACATCATCATCAATGGCGCGACAGCTCAAATCGGGCCCCCTGGCCTCTTGAAGTCGTCGCCTCCAATCGTCTCGATCCATAGACCGCGTCCTCCAGCTACTAATTTTTAATGGCTTTGCTGTCTTCATCAACCGAGTCTTCCCATCGCTTGCGTGGTTTGCCTACTGGCCGGTTACCACTCGCTTTGCCTTTAAGAGCACGTTTGGGGATTCTTCTGTCTTCCATTCGCTCTACATGGCCAGCCCACCGCAGTTTACATAGCTTGATGAAGGTTGAAGCTTCTGGCTCGTCGTAGAGTTGATACAACTCATGGCTGTATCTTATTCGCCATTCCGTTCCTTCCTTCACAGGTCCCAAAATTCTTCGGAGGACCTTTCTTTCAAATGCGTTAATTGCTTTTTCGGAAGTTCGCGTTAATGTCCACGTGTCGCTGCCAGAACAGAGCATAGGTCGTATAATAGTTTTATATATCCGCAGGTTATTGTTCCTGTGCACTTTTTTAGATTTCATTATTGGAAGTACCGAACAACACGTCTTATTTGCCAGTATTATCCGTCGTTTGATTTCGTCCGTTTCACTACCGTTCTTTGCTAGATTAGCCCCAAGATATATGAAGTTGTCCACATTCTCCAAATTATACTCCGCAATCGTTATGTTTTGTCTGATTGACGTTCTCCTTCTTGTTTGCGTCATTACTTTTGTTTTACTTTCATTAATGCGCAACCCGACTTCTTTTGCGGCGGAGTCAAGATTGACGAATACATGGGCATGTCAAAACGTACTAAAGCAATGCCTTCTATAGTAGAAGGCCGAGTAACTGAATCCAACAACAACACGTTGGAGTCATAACAAACATGACAGTTCCATACAAATTCGAGCGCTTTTGTATGGAGCAGACACAGCGGGCTTCGTAAGAATCGCGTTTATTCTTAAATGCAGTGTTAATGATAGTTCAGCTTTCTAAGGTACTTTATTGATAGTGCTCGGCATGTAATTATGACATGTTGATATTAGTGCAATGGATTTTTAATTGAAAAAAGTGCGATCAAAGTTAAATCTCGGCTTCTCACACCGAAGAGAATCTGTCACTCATATTGTGCAGAGTTTTCCGGTTAATTTTCACACCGAAAATTGTAGAATTTTAGTTATTACGAAAAAGTGTGCACTCGCGTAATATTTTCGTGCTTAATTTGAACTAATTATGCTCTTTTCTTGTTTTCGGCAAAACGTGTTCTTACGACAAGTTTGTAGAAAAATAATACAGGTGGTCTTGTGAAATGGAAAAATCCATGACGTCATACCCACTGGAGTCATTCAAGATGGCCGCTACGTCACTTCTGCCCACCTTGAGATGTAGAAAGCATTGACTAAAGAGAACGAAATCAGCTGGTACTCAAATGAGCAGCACTTATGTCATGGAAAACCAGTTTTATATAGAATAAACTTTTCTGTACACTTTTTATTTTGGCATATTAAATAAAAGTTCTCAGAGAATTTATGATCCGCGAAAATTGATTGCAAACAAATTTTTGCCGCGATTTTTGTATATCAAAACAAACACAAAATGTAGTATGCAGTGCAGTTATTAAAATCTTAAAACTATAGGGTTAAACGTATTATAAAAAAATGTAATAAAATTATATTGGAATTTTTAAAAATGCTAACTTTTGTATAATGCAATTTTGTAAGCAGTTTTATTATTTTATTATTTGAAATATGAAAATCTGTATTACGGCTTTCATATTTCTTAAGCTTGTGATCAAAATGTTAAGCGACCATTGTTCAAAAGGAAGCTAAGTCTCTATCAATTGAAAGATCAAAAATTAAAATAATTTTTTCTCATAAAAACAACATAATAATTTAGTTCGCTTGACATTTCAAGGGTGTATAAGAAATATATTATTTATTCTTAACGCCCATAGTGTCCCTATGGGGTTGCTAGAAAGAACTTCCAAAAAACATACAAAAACAACGTAGTAGATCACTATCTATCGTGTATAGAACACACACCAAAATAATTTTTGTGTATAATAGTTTAACCTTTGAGTTTCTGGCGGTTCAACGAAATAATCATTTTTGAGAAAATGGCATTTGTTTAAAAATTCAACTGTCACCAAAAATTTGGATTAAATTTAATAAAGAGTTTTGAATTGAAAACCAAAAGCTACTTCCATAGATTTCAATGTGAGTGATTCGATATTTTACGTTCTGAGCTCCTACCCTAGGTTTCAAGAAAAACCTTCAAATTTCCGGTTATTACCTGAATCGGCTTTGTGGCGCTCTGAAAAATCTTTAGTAAAATGTTTGTCTTATAAAAATAGTTCAGTGTTCGGTCTAAAACCTACGTAATTATGTTTTAAAGTTGCTATGCTATATAACTTAGAGCAAATAAAAAATTTCTATGTCTTCGAATTTATCCAGTTTCATCTTCCCTTGTAATAGTGCATAATTTACAGATTTTACACGTACGAAAAATTTGGAAATACATACGTCGGAGTGGGGATATTTGTTAATGTAGTAATAATTGAACATAGAACATTAGTGGCGGTTTCACGAAATACGCATTTTGAGGGAATGGTATTCGTTTAAAAAAAAAAGAACATTTTTTTCAAAAATGCTAATCACAAAATACCAATAGAATTAAGAGTTTCGATCACCAAATGCAGAGATACTATTTTTCAAAAATTCGAAGTGATTCGCGATGGTAGATTCTACCCTCCGTTGGGCTCAAAAATCCCATTTCAAGAAAGTCGTATTCTTAGTTTTGGTTATTGGCTAAAACGGCTGCGTAGCGCTCTAAGAGCCCTTCGGTAGAATCCTTCTCGTTTAAAAATAATTCAGCATTTGCTCCAAGCCTCTTTAAATAAAATATCTTTTCAGGGCTGTAATTATAGGTAGTATATATTTTCCAAACCTCTCGAGTGTAATAATAACGCATAATTAACGCAATAAATCTAGAACACTATCGCTGACAATGCATTTTGGGATTCCCACTTTTGAAGTAAATTGTTTGAAAATTACACAAGATGATTAAATTCTCAAAACTTAAATCATTCTACTGCACTGCGTATTTTTTTTGTACTTTTGTAGAAAAGGAGACTGAAAAATAATGTCGTGACAGAACTTTGCAGAGACATATATTGGTAGTTGTGTTGCGTTTCTCAGATAATATGATCTATTAGGTTCGTGCCTCGGGAAAAAAAAAATTCGTTCCCGCAATGGGACTCGAAAAACAATTTTATTGATGTTGTAGGATCCTGTAAAGGTGAAATACGAAGCGGTAAATCACAAACAAACAACCGATTTCCCATTTGAAATAAGCGTTAAATTAATGTTTACTAATTTGTAATGTGCCTATTATTAAGTTGCCATACGTTATGCTAAGTCGAATTACTTCGCGGAAAGTTAATATGCCTGAGGCATGAAGCAGGGCAATGAAACTTATATCATTCGAAAGGTACTGTGCCATAGATGTGCACAAAAAAAAAGATGTATGTATGTTGCCATACACAGATAAACAGGCAAGTAGAATAAAGTTAAACAAGCAGTCTTCCATCTAAGTACTGCACACGTCCAATGCTGCTCGACTTATAACGTGAACATAAAAAAATGTGGTAAATTTTTTTAGTATTTGAAGGAGGAGAATCAAACTTACCTATATGTAAGAAATGAGAATTTATATACTACTAAATTACAATTAATTATGTAAAACCGAGATGAATATTGTTATTTTACACACATAATTGGTCGAATTTCGACCACAGGCGATACTAATTATAATTGATTCTCGTATAACAATTTTTATTTCCAGGTATTAACTCAACAATTCCAGAATCATTTAACTTCTCATTGTAGAAGCATTAATTTTAAGAGTTTTTTTTATGTGCAAAATAAAAGCAACAAACTTATTTTGATATACATAAATGCTTGAGTTTATTATTAATTCTAAAGTTTTGGTTTTTCATTACATAAAAAAAGAAAATGTATTGAAATTCGCACCATATTCTGAACGCATAAGAAAGTAGTATCCCCTTTTTGCTTATTTATGTCTGATGTAAAACGAAATCGTTTGAGGTATCGAAATAAAACCAAAAGCAGATTATGACTTCGAGAATACCTCATAAACTACGAAAGTTTCATTAGAATTGATTGAAACGGTTTTGAGTTAAATCCGGATGAACAGACGGACAGACAAAAATTTCAGAAACGTGTTTTTATATTTAGTTATTGTGTAAATAAAGCACAACACTTACCTATAGGCATTCATTATCAAATAACAAACTAGACACTTCAATTATGTTTACATGTGACGATTCAAATCCTTCTTCCTAACAACTTTTCCATAGTCTTTTCCTGGCATTCTTTTTTTTGTTCTTAAATTTCCCTCGCAAACCTCTCACTGAAATTAAATAATTTTTAATACGTCGAATAATAATTAACATTAACTTATTGAATATTCTTATTGTCTGTTATTACTAAGTATGTATGTGCAGGGCCGTAGTCGCAAGTTCAGCAGAGGGTATATGCCGTTGCAAGGCTAGAGTGGTTACCGGTGACCGATGTTGCTAAATTTATAAAACCTTTAAATCATCAATAATATTAAACTGAAGTTTAATTATCCCATGTGCTCCCAGAGCAAAACGAATTCAGCGTAGTGATCAAAGCGTTTGCAATAGCAATAAAAGTATTTTGTAGACTGTCAGTCTACACATAAAATAAGTAAAATGCAATATATAGAATATACATTGGGTTTTTAATATTATTTTCAAGGAAAATAGCAAAAAATAGTCATTTTGCATAAAAAAAAATTAGGAAAAACTTAAAAAAAAAATATATACCGTATTTGCCGGACCATAAGACGCACTTTTTTACTCTGAAAATTTGATCTAAAATCAGGGTGCGTCTTATGGTCCGATGCGTCTTATCGTCCGGGGATTCCCGTAATTCTTGACAACCATGAAATTGAATCGGGGACTCCCGTAAATTGTAGCAACAACCGATAAGAATTTATTTAGATGACAATACTCACATATACACTAAAAACGATCGAAGATGATTCAAACAAATTTCATGGCATCCTGGACCGTGATGCCCCTGTTTACACAATTTCTATCAAAAAATGTGAAATATATGGGCGTCCGCAACGGTATTGGTTATTTCACAGGATCAACTTCTTGGTGCACCAGATTTATGAAGAGGCAGGACCTTTCAATGCGTTCGAAAACCAGTCCAGCTCAAAAAATGCCAGTTGACTATGAAGCTAGAATTATAGATTTTCATAGATTTATCATATCAGCTAGAAGGAAGTTTAACTTTGATCTTAGCCAAATTGCTAATATGGATGAAGTGCCTCTAACATTTGATGTTCCTTCAAATCGTACTGTGGATTTAAAAGGTACCAGATCAGTAACAATAAAAACAACAGGTAATGAAAAAGCTCACTATACTGTAGTTTTAGCATGTTGTGCGGATAGTAGCAAGCTACCACCTATGTTAATCTTTAAAAGAAAAACTTTACCGAAAGATGAAATCCCACGTGGAATTGTAATCCATGTTCAAGATAAAGGTTGCATGGATGAAATGGGCATTAAATTATGGCTACAAAGGATATGGGCGAATCGTAAAGGTGCATTGTCTAAAAGCCGCGCTTTGTTAGTGTGGGATCAATTCAGAGCGCATACTACAGATTCAACTAAAAACCTTTTAAAAAATATGAACACAGAAATAGCGGTCATTCCAGGAGGCCTTACAAGCCAATTACAGCCTCTTGATGTGTCAATTAATAAGCCTTTTAAAGATTTGATGCGGGAGGAATGGAACAAATTGATGACAAAACCAAATCACAATACGACCGTAACAGGAAGAATAAAACGACCTACAATTACTGAAGTGTGTACCTGGGTAAAGAATTCTTAGGAAAAAATAAAACAAGAAACTATTGTAAAGTCTTTCAAAAAATATGGAATTGGTAACGCGATGGACGGTACAGAAGATGATTTTATCTTCGAGGAATGTGAGGATGACGAAAGCAGTTCAGAAATCATTTTAATAAGCGACAGCAGGAAGTCGAGTGAAGATGAGTTGAACAATGTATAAAAATAAACTTACAAATATGTATTATTATAATAATAAATTATATTACCAACAAATGAATATTTCAATTTTTTTTGGTGAAAATTGTGTCAGTGCGTCTTATCGTCCAAAAAATATTTTTTTCTAAAAATTGATAGATAAATTTTGGGGTGCGTCTTATGGTCCGGCAAATACGGTATATAAACATAAAATAACTTAATAAATAAAACAATAATAATTATTTTAAACAAATATTTTCCATAAATTTTTCCTAGTACAGCTTTTTCCATTTTTATTGGATACTCTCGATCTTGTGTGCTGTAGTTTGGTGCCTCTATTAGCCACGATCGGACATATTTTTCTGTTTGAAACTGATCCACTGGTGATCCGTTTAAATTTAAAAACATTAAGTTCGATACGTTTAATATTGATAAAGAACATCACAAATCAGTTATTATGTTGTTCGGCTGTGGAACAACTTTGATATCGTCCTAAAGTAAGGCTTTAATTTTTCTGAAAAATTTTTGCTATTGTCGGCAAGATCTCTCAACCTTTCCATTGCCTTTAACGTCAAATCATCTTCATATTCTCTTCATTTTAGCTTTATGCTCTAAGTTTGCTCTAAAGTCTGTACCACCAAGAAATACTGCTCGCACAGAGTCGCCAAAGGTACCGAAATATTTGTCGTTGCTCAAAAATCTCGAAACCGGATGTCCGTCAGTTCGTTTGTCCGTCCGTTCGCTCTCTAGATTGAGAACGCGTTGAACTAGGAAACAAAAACTTTGTACTGGTTATTTTTGTTGAAAAAGTAAGATCAAGTTCATGAACAGGCCAAATCGCTCTACTCCTTCTACCCTCTCATATACAAAATGGCCAATTTCGGAATTTGACAAAAAACAAATTTTCTCGAAATGTATGAAAGGTATAGATCTGAAATTTTAAACATATTATTTTTGTGATAATTTCAATCTAAAAAAAAAAATTTTAATCTCCTCGCTCGTTCCACCACCTCCCATACAAACTGCACTTTTTCCTGAAATGCTCTAAACCAATTTACTCAGTACGTATAAAATTAATCGAGCTGAAATTGTGCACGAAATATTTATTTTTAATTATTAGTAGGAACGAAAAAAGTTAGAGGATTAACTATATGTACTTCTTTTGCCCCCTCCTATACAATATGACACAATTTCAGAACTTTGAAAATAGTAAAAACTGGGGGGGGGGAGGGTGTACGCTTTTTCTAGGAAATGAGCAGAGGGTATACGACGAATACCCTGTACACCCTACGGCGACAACTTTGTGTGTATGGTATTTTATTTTAGGATGAAAAACAAAGCAACAAAATATGCGAAACAACAAGATACATTAATCGAAAAGATATTAAGAGGTAAGTAGGCTTACAAAAAAGTAATTTCAAAGTAGCAAAATTTATACAAATCAAACACTACGAATCGGCGATCCACATCCACTCTGGTCGAGGTGTTCGGAAGAAGAGAGTGAAGGCAGCATGTCTTGGAAATAATGAAAATACATATCGTCGTGGTGCCAAATTCTTGAGATAAATTTTAGGATACGTTCGATTCCTACATCTGCTCTCGAATTCTTTACGAAATCGTAACTTTCGTTTATAGATCTAAAATAAATAACGAATCGTCGAAATGCATTGTCGGCATTTAAGCGTGCGACCATGTAGCTTTTCCTCCCAGTTAAAGAGCCCATCTTCCCGGGGAAGACCGATTCCAATTCCACACGTTCAGCTAGAACGGTCAGATGTGTCTGCACGGGGATATCTATCCATAATTTCGCAGATGACAATACTTTTGATAACACCTTTGAATTTTACTCCGCTGCGGAATCTCACAATATTGGCCGTAAAGTTAAATAACCACCATGATTGGAGCTAACATTAATGTCGCTCTTAACTCCACGAAGCGCCTAGGTATTCTTCGTAAATGCAAAAAATATTTTACGTTTCACGACTTAGCTAACCTTCAATTTGAACAAAAAAAAAAAAGAAGTTCTTGCCTCCTGTGAGGATTGAACTCACGACCCCTGGTTTACAAGACCAGTGCTCTGCCACTGAGCTAAAGAGGCGCATGGTAATACTAGAATTATAGCGTTTTATTAATTCGGCAAACATTTATTCTAATTCATTGCGAATTTATAACGATTTTTCCTTATGAAATTAGCAACAATTTAATTTGGAAAAAAATTTTATTTTCTACCAAAAATGTGTATGAAATCATACAGAACTAATTTAAAATGAAACCTACGCACTGCATTATCGATAACCGGCATATTATTCTTCGACTTGCCCTCGAGTTGAGCTGTCATCTGACATGTTTGAGTTGCAGGTTTAGTCAAATTGTGAAATAAAAATTCATTAACAAATTTCCAGCGCTTGAAAAAAATCATTCGTGTGCTTTCGGCAGTGAGCAATGGCCGTGTACGGTTGCCGATAAAAGTCTACATCCGACCCCTAATTTCGCTACTTGACGAGCCCCATGGCACTAATTAAAAAAGTAATGATGCAGTTATGTTCTAAGTCTATTTTAATCGATACTTAACAAAAAAATCTTTCCTCCAACAAGTTGTTCATACATAATTAAAAAAAATGCATTGGCAAAAGTCTACATACGGCTAGGTAAATTATTCTTTATGCTACTGTGCGGTTCTGTTTTATAACGGAAAGTACCGTTTATCAAGTTTTGGCATTTGCGCTTCGCGTTAGGCTACAGTTTGGGCAGTTTCGATAAGGGAGGAAATCTCATCAGAAGTACGGAACTTGGTGGTAAAACATCGAAACGAAAAAAAATCGTTTAAAGAAATAGCCAAATTGTTGAATTTCGACAGTTCAAACCATATTCAACAACTACAAAAGCAGGTTCTCTGAAAAACCGCGAAGTGGTCGACCAAAGAAGCTGGTTCGCAGAAATGTCTCCTTTATTTTGAAAGAAGTGAACCAAACGCGCATGCCACAAAATTTGCGGAGGACATAGCAAAACGAACAGGAACCACGGTGCATCCAAGAACAGTTCAAAGAACATTAAAAAATAATGGTTATAACAGCAGAAAACCATGCAAAAAACCCTTATAAGCGAAAAAAAATGGCAAACTTCGCTTACAATTTGCCAAAAAGCATCTAGACAAAGGACTTGAATTTCGGAAGAAGGTTTTATTCACCGATGAATCGAAGTATAACAGAGCTAAAATTTGGAGAAAGGAAAACACAGGAATGGACCCGAAACACCTAATTCCTACAGTCAAACATTGCGGTGGCAATGTGATGGTTTGGAGTGCTGTCGCAGCGTCGCACATAGGGGTATTTCATATAAAAAGTTGGCCAAAATTATTTTATGATTTTTTTCGTCTCTTTTGTGTAGAAGTAATCTATTTTTATCAGTTTAATGAGGATTCACAAGATTTTAAAGAAATTAAAACAGTTTTTTCCAGAAATAATTTTTATTGGTTACCCTAGTAGTTTTCATAATCCGAAGAATAGCTCCACTCATATTCCGAACTACTAATTTCTCTATATATATAACTGTTATTCTTCATCACTGAGGGCGTTAATATTACATTGAATGGTGTGAGGAATTTCCGCAGGAAGTAACAGTTCAATGGTTTCCTTTGAAAAAGGATTTGTATTCTTTTTTGGGTAATAACAGCCTGTTTACGATGTTCTCGTTACACGCATCTCGGGTGAACTTCCTGGAAAAACCGAGTCTGTATTGCCGAAAATGACGGCATTACACACTTTGCCATCAATCATAGTAAATAGCAGTTTATGTTCCACAATAACAGATCCACTATAAGTTTGTATTAAGGTTTTCTGAAGTGAGTTGATTGTCTCTCCATATATTTAACCTCTTCATTTGTAATATCGGTTGTCTCATGATGAATCTTATGCGGATTGACCGACAGTATCGCGGCGATGAAAGTGTTGGATTTTGCCAAACCACCTGGCCATCAATATCTGACAGAAGTTGCAAGTAAACAAAGGAACTTTAAAAGATATTTGCGTCACTTTCAGAATCATTTTCAAACCTTTGTTTATACTGGCGTTGCTGAGCGCCGTCACATCCCCATTTCGATATTAGTTGAAGATTTTCCCTTTCTTTCTTCGTCAAACTCTTCACGACTTCAGATAAACTCATGGACAAACGTTTACCAGTACACTCTAATAATGGTTGTAAATCTAATTCAACGCAAGTGTATGTTACTCTGTATGATTGCCGCGGTGGGTAGCATTCACTTTTAGCCTTTTGCAGGACAGAATAGCATGGAAATCTAGATTTGTCAGATTGTCTTACTATATCGTACTGTCTTCGTGTGAATTCGCATTCAACAAATATGGACAAAGCCTGTGTCGGAGAAAGCTGTTTATGCTCTTCTGGTTTTGTTAAGCATTTTCTTAGTTTTTAGCTTGAGTTGGAGAGGTATTAGTAATATCTTTAATAAAACTAGACGCATCCGCTTGATCTAATTTTCTTAAGCTCATCTTAGTCGCATAACTTAGCTCTCCTGTTGTTTTGTTAGTCCTTAAGTCTTCCGTTTTCCGTCTTTTAGTTCGCTCTCTTGATTCCTGAAATAGCTTCGCTGGATAACCACTTTTCACTTCTACGAAGGTAGGTATTTTAATTGAACCTGCTAACCATTTACGGTTTTTTTTTGACAAAAACTGGCTCCGTACTTCGAATAGTAGACCAACGAAGTCTGAATTGTGATTTAAAATGTGAAAGCTGGCGTCTCAAATCCTTATAGTTTCCCTCGGAGCATTTGGTGACGACAATCGGATGTTTCTCCAAATATTCCAATTTCTCATCAAATTTTCTGCGATGGGATTCCTTGATTATATCGAACAATGTCTTTCTGGTCATTTCTATCCATTTTCCTGTTGAAGTTGTTAACAAAACATTTCTCTTTTATTGATACTTGCAAAAATTAGAAATTATAAGCACGTGACAAGTTTTTTTTGAAACAACATATACAAGCAAATGGAGTATTTTGGACAAAAGTTTTGATTGATTATAATAGATGACAAATCTAATTTTATGATTCAAGAAGTTTTTCTGCTTGGCAAAGTTTGGAAGTATTACTAAAAATCTTTTATTTGTAAAAAAAAATAAAAAAAAAATTTTTTTTTACGTTACTTTTAACAGAAAAAAAACGAAATCCTTAGCAGTATGGAATTTGAAATTATATGTAAAATTGTCTACGTACCTTCAACATGAGAATCTATATCTAACGAATACAGTAATAAACTTCAGTTAACTAAATCCTTTAAAATATGCAACACGCTTTTATAGACGTTGAAAAAAAAATTTTCATCTACCCCTAATTTAAATGAATTACCGCCTACGGTAGACACATTTATTGTTCCAACAATTTAAAAAAAAACGTCATAAGTAGATGAGCCCATCCCTTGGCTATTGTTTAAAATTATCAGGTATGTAAAATATTGAAATTGGGAAACTGGACTTTTGGCTTTGACTTTTATACTAAATACCCCTATGTGCGTCGGGTGAAGGAAATTTTATGTTCATTGATGGTGTCATGGATCACCATTTCTACAAAATAATTTTGCAATACAATTTAAGAGAATCGATCGATAAGTTGGACCTTGGCGAAAGCTGGGTATTACAACAAGACAATGATCCCAAGCACGCCGCTCAAATCGTGAAAGACTGGCTCTGTATTATGCTCCAAGCCAGCTCAATACACCCCCACAAAGTCTGAACTTGAATGTCATCGAGCACGTTTGGTAGCTTCTGGATCGAAAAATAAGAAAACACGACATAAGAAGTGCTAAAATGCTAAAAGATAAGCTCATTGAGGATTGGGGTCAAATAACTGCTAACGAGTTAGAAAATTTGGTCGCATCAATGCCAAGACGCTTGCAGGCAGTTATTTGTACAGGATGTTTGGTACTCCGTGTGCCACCTTGTAAGGGGTTATTCCTAGATATATTTTGAGAAAAAAATTGTTCTACGGAGATGGTTAATTTTCAATATCCGAGGAGATGCAGGATGATCAAGAAAAGTGTTTCGGACCTGTACCCTCATTCACTCATGTATATATATGTATCTTGAAAACTAATAATCACAATTCAAAGTGTTATAGCTTGTTTTTTAGGAAATCAAATTACCTTTCATTTGGCGTAATAGTCCGCATTGTAACTGTACCCAATCCTGAGGTATTTGTTTCAGAACACAAATTTTTGATACTTTGACCCTCGAAATTCTGGGATCAATGTAGTTTTAGCATTATAAAAATGTCATTTTAATGTTGTTTTTTTATGTGCCAACAGTAGATATGCATCTCCAAACCATTAAACTGCCGCCCCCGTGCTTCACTGTAGGCCTGAGGTTCTTCGGACTCAATTCGTCGTTGGGCTTTGTAACGATCGCACTGTAAAAAGTTTTTTTGGGGAGAATTTTTTTTTATTTTGGATCGATTAGTGAAGAAAAGGGGATAGAAAAATAAATTTTTTTTTTTTACGCCAGCTTGAATTTGCTATTTTTCGACGAAAGTGATCGAATACGACTGATAATTAATAAATGGTTTATTTCAAATGAAGTTTTATTAAACAAAAAAATAATAATAAGTGGGTGAATTATAACAATTCTACGATAAATCGAATTCGATAGAGGACTGTAATAGTTTATATCTAGTCCATAAATTGATTGACGATATTAGACGAATATGGATCATGGGCTTATCACCCGTGATCTTAAGACCTAAATGATACGAGAAACGGATACATCGCCTCGGATACGGACTGATCCTACGGTAACGACTTTTGGCATTCGAAAACGGACTATGATTGGCTTCTGGAACGTTCGAACATTGAATGACGGGGGAAGAGCTGGGGTTACTCGGTCCTTGCACCGCCAATCAGTGATCGACCGTGAAATGGAGCACTATAACATCCAAATCTTGGGCTTGAGCGAGGTCAGGTGGACAGGATCAGGAGAAGAACGAACCCCTAGCGGAAACACTATTCTGTACATTGGCCCTGAAAATGAAGCCAGAAATGGCGTGGCGTTCGTCCTTACGCCGAGAGCGAGAAACAGTCTCATTAGCTGGGAACCAATCTCGGATAGGATTATCGTCGTCAGGCTCAGGACCAGTGTCAGAAACGTCACAATTCTGCAGTGCTACGCACCAACTAATACCGCAACATCTGGTGACAAAGAGGAGTTTTATAGCCAACTGAGTGCCACCTTCGAACGTGTTCCAAGAGGTGATATTATTATCATCTCGGGAGATATGAACGCCCAGGTTGGATCAGACAACACTGGACTAGAACACGTCATGGGGAGGCATGGTGACCCTTGGGTCGACCCTTCACGACCTTGGATTAAGAGACCCGAAAACGGCGAATTATTTGTGGAGTTCTGTAGTACTCGGCAAATGGTCATCGGAGGGACCCTTTTTCCACACAAGAGTCATCATAAAACATCTTGGGTTTCCCCTGACGGTGTTACTCAGAACCAGATCGACCATTTGGCTATAAGTCGCCGATGGAGAAGATGTCTCCTCGATGTGCGAGCGAAACGTGGAGCTGACGTGGGGAGCGATCACCACTTGATGGTTGCCTGCTTGAGATTGTGTACAGCAGCTATCCGACGACCACAAATTCTTCAAATGAAGCGCAAGCTTAATGTGGATAAACTCAGAGATCCCAACAAAAAACTCGAATACACCACCATTCTACGCGAAAAGTCATCCACATTGGGTGAACATGAAATGCGCACACTGGACGCCAATTGGGAGGCAACCAAAAACACTTTTCTAACTAGTGCTGAAGAATCTGTGGGATATGCGCAAAGCGGTGAGAAACCCTGGATGTCACAAGACACATGGGACAAGGTTGACAATCGGAAAAAAAGCCAAATTGGCAATCATCTCTCAACCCGATGTCAACCAACGAACGCCCGACTTGAGGCAGAACTACCGCGATGCTCATATACAGCTTAAAAAGGCTGTTAGACGCGACAAGAGAAAGGCCATTGAAGATCTGGCAAACAAGGCAGAATCTGCGGCTTACCTTGGGGATATGGGTTCACTATTTAAAATCATGAAACAGTTGACGAACAGGAATTTCACCGCCAACCACCTGGTGAGAGATGTCAACGGAACTCTCCTTAATATGAGTGAACACCAGTTGCGACGATGGAAGGAATACTTCTCTGATATTTTAAACATCTTGTCAGATGAAGATATTCCGGAAACAGAACAACTTCCAAACATCCAACCGCAACAATCCTCTATTAGGGACGATCCCCCAGATAAGGAAGAGATAGTTTCCGCCATTTGGTCAATGGCGGGAAGGAAAGCTCCAGGTATAGACGGACTACCAACCGAACTCCTCAAAGCGGACCCGGAAATAACAGCCGATATACTCCTCCCACTCTTCACTAAGGTGTGGAATGAGGGAAGATATCCGACTGAATGGAAGGAGGGCGTCATTGTGAAAATTCCGAAGAAGGGCGACCTTCGGGATTGTGGCAATTGGCGTGGTATATGTCTACTTACTGCCGTATCAAAAATTATGGCTAAGGTAATTCTCAATAGGATTAGTGATGTCGTCGAGAGCACTCTCGAAGTTTATCAGGCTGGATTCGGTAAAGGGTCGTCTTGTACCGACCACACAAATACCCTACGGATAATATTAGAGCAGTCAGCCGAAATGGGTTCGCCACTACATCTCATGTTTGTGGACTTCGAGAAGGCTTTCGACAGCGTTAAGCGAGATTACATATGGAATGCTTTGCGTAGGAGAGGTATTCCAAATAAGGTCATAGCTATGATTAAAGAATCCTACGAAGATGCAAGGTGTCGCGTCTTGCATAGAGGAGAGCTGTCCGAGAGCTTTCCTGTGCGAACGGGTGTCAGACAAGGCTGCATATTATCACCAGCCCTGTTTCTGGTGGTAATAAATGACATCTTGAAAGCTGCACTGGAAGGTGGGGAAGGTAAAGGTCTTCAATGGAGACTATTTAACATCTTAAGTCACCTTGATTATGCTGATGACGTGTGTTTGCTTGCACATACCCGTTCGGACTTAGAGTCAAATGTTCGCTCGTTGCATTCTAAATGCAAAGAGGCGGGACTGAAAATAAATGTGCGTAAAACCAAGTACATGCACATGGGTTCGAACGCAAGCACACCGATTGTTCTTAATGGGCAGGATGTGGAAGAGGTGCAAGATTTTTGCTATCTCGGAAGCATTGTCAGCATGGACGGCGGAGCCGAAAAGGATGTTGAGGCTCGGCTAAATAAAGCTCGTCAGGCCTTCGGTATCCTTTCCCCTTTCTGGAGGTTAAGAGAGATCTCCCTTCGCACGAAGCTGCGAGTTCTTGACGCATGCGTCAAATCCGTGTTGTTATATGGTTGTACTACGTGGAAAGTGACCGTTCGACTTACCAAGAAACTACAGACTTTCGTAAACCAATGCCTCCGACGCATTTTAGGTATATTCTGGCCAGAAGTGATCTCCAACGACGAACTTTGGAGTACAACTCGCCAGACTAAAATAGGTATTGAGATTCAACGGCGGAAGTGGCAGTGGATCGGTCATACTTTGAGGAAACCAGAGCAAAACATCGCAAAACAGGCTCTGGATTATAACCCTCAAGGAAGACGTCGGGTTGGTCGACCATGTAACACATGGAAGCGAGCAGTTGAGCAGGAGGCCTGTTGCAAATGCAACAGAATTAGGCTAGACTCAACACATTCCGTGTGTAACGAGATACCGCAGCATGCAATCATCATACCTCACACATTCCGTGTGCAACAAGACACCACAACATGCACCTGATGTTGCACATACAACAGACTTACGATAGACACAACAAATCTCATGTGCAACGAGATACCGCAGCATGCACCTTATCAATATGAAAACGATTCCCAGAATACGTCTTGTTTTTGATCAGCAAATTTGATCATACGTATTGTGGGAATATGAAAATGTTAGAGTAAGCATAATTTTAGAATAAATAGACTAAGCTTTAGAATAAAGAATCATTCGTAAAATACGTTTCAGTAGGCCAAAAGCCTTGTTTGATTTATTATTCCTTTGGCCAAAAGCCATTGCGAACATTGGTCCGTCGAGCAAAAAATTAGTGAAGCAGAACAAGATAAGCAAATAAAATAAGATGACCAAGGAACTGGACAACTTAGCGGATTTGCAGCAGGATGTCTTCGAGAATATAGAGCGGATCCTAACGAACTACAGGAAGGACTCCGAATCAAGGAAGACCGCTGACTATCTTCAAGAACGCTTAGAGAAGCTGAGAAGTCTGTACGGGACCTTCACTACTCGGGATGGACTGATACGTAAATTTGAAGATCATCATCCCGATCATCCATACTTTACGAAGAGATTTTTCGACGAGGTGTCCAGGCTCTACAATCGAGTAGCGGATACACTGGAAGAGAAGCTCCGGGAATTCAAGTTTGGCACTATAGCGATCAAACCCAACAACTCTGGAGGACAAGCCTCTGGAACCGGCGATGGTTCTAAAGGACAGGCCTCTGGAGCTAGAAACAACGCTGGAGGACAGTCTTCTGGAACCGGCGATGGTCCTAGAGGACAGGTCGTTGACCCCGAAAACAACGAGGGACTCATTTCTGTACAACCCAATACAACTGCAATGGAACAAATCGCTATAACACGTGACTGGGAAGAGCAGCAACACCGATACAAGAAGCAGCAGTACAAAATGGCGGCTCTGAGGGTGAAGATAGATAAAATCAGGTGTGAGCTAGCCGAGACCCGCTCCGAAATCTATCTTCAACAAAAACTAGAGGCGATTGCAAGGTACTGGGATGATGTGGTGCGAGCCCACGACGACATCATTATGTACAGCAAGTGCCCAGATGAGCATCAATATCTGACAGGCACTGAGTTCTACGACCTAGAACTTTACTACGAAGATATAGTGATACAGATCAGAGAAAAATGCCTTACGTTAACAGCACAACAGCACGTTAGAAACGAAGGCAGATCTGAGAACATGAGGTTACCAGCTCTTAGCATCCCGCAATTCTCGGGGTGCCACAAAACATGGAAAACGTTCCATGACATATTCAAGAGCGCTATCCATAATAATGACGGTCTTAGTGCTGCTAGAAAAATGCAGTATCTAAAGACATATGTTATTGGAGAAGCCAGCAGTGCAATAAAACATCTGCAAATAAGCGAAAATAATTATTTGACAGCATGGGAATTGCTGCTGCAGCGCTATGATAATGAAAGAGTAATTATATCAGCACAATTACAAGCACTATTTTCTATACCGACCACTAACAATGAGTCTGCGTCGGCTATACGAAACCTTTGCGACACAACAATAGAATGTTTGCACTCTATAGACAACATGGGTATAGAAACCAAAAGCTGGGACCCCATTATAATACACGTGCTTAGCCAGAAACTGGATAAGGAAACCAGAAAATTATACGAACAAGCACTAACGTCGCCTAGAAAGGTCCAAAAACTTGCTGATTTTTTGGAATTTTTAAATTTGAGATATAATGCGTTGGAGGCGATTGAAGAGTCAAATGGCAGAAAATCAACCAAAGAGGGAAGGAGCGCAATTAAAGCCTTTTCAACATCAACGAACGTCAAATGTGTTCTATGCTCGTCAGAACACAGTCTTGGAAAATGCACCAAATTCCATCAGATGACAACAGCACAGCGTCGGGACCTTATTCGGAAGGAGCAATTATGCTATAATTGCTTACGAAGCGGACATGCAGTACGCAAATGCACGAGTAAGGGGCTATGTAGGACATGCAACAAGAGACATCATTCACTGTTGCATGAGCCCAAGCTAGGGAATTCTGGTAGTCACGCAGAATCAGCGCAAAGACAGCCAGTAATAGCACATAGTCATTTTAACAACAATTTGGATACCGTTCTACTGGCTACGGTATTAGTAGATGTTCAAGGATCTGATGGCTCGTTTGTAACACTAAGAGCACTCCTAGATCAGGGATCTCAGTGCTCCTTCATAACGGAAAAGGCAGTCCAATTGTTAAAGCTCCGGAAGACGAAAATTGAGGTGACTATCAATGGAATTGGAGTGACGAAGGAGACATGCCGTGGGTCTACCATATTAACCTTTAAGCCAAGGTTCCAGTCTAACATAGAGTTCACCACCAAGGCACTAATTCTACCAAAGTTAACGCAGCAGCTTCCGTCACAGCAAGGAAAAATAGTTGAATGGGATTATTTGAATGCAGTAAAGCTAGCCGATCCGAAATTTTATATCCCAGGAAAAATAGATTTAATTCTGGGAGCAGATGTATATTCCGACATCATTCAAGAAGGAGTTATAAGGGGACCCGAAGGATATCCTATCGCACAGCAAACTTGCTTAGGATGGGTTATCTCCGGAAGAACCAACAAGGCCGGAGGTCAAGTGAGTACTCTAACGTCATTGATCTCTCAAGTAGAAATAGAGAAACTACTGACAGAATTTTGGAAAGTCGAAGAGCTACAAGGGGACAACGATGACCAAACGAAGGATGAATATTGCGATCAAATATTCAGACAAACTCATAATCGAAACCCCGATGGAAGATACGTAGTACGCATCCCACTTAAGACAGAGGGAAAGCAACTAGGACTATCAAAAGGGACTGCTATTGCCAGACTTTTACAAATCGAGAAAAAATTTCGAACCGATAAGAAATTTGAACGAGACTACAAAGCATTCATGAGCGAATATCTGGAGCTGGAGCATATGGTTCCAGCGAACAAGAAATCATCAAGCGTTTATTACATTCCCCATCATGCGGTTTACAAACAAGACAGCGACTCTAAAGTAATAAGAGTAGTATTCGACGCATCTGCGAAAACGTCAACAGGAGTTAGCTTAAACGAGATGATGCATACGGGCCCAAAACTTCAAGAGGACTTGCTAGCAATCTTGCTCAGATGGCGAAAGCATAAGTTCGCCTTCTCGGCCGATATAGAAAAAATGTATCGGCAAATCCAAATACATGAAGACGATCAAGATTACCAACGCATATTTTGGAGATGGGATACAGAGGACCCAATGAGGGAATACAAGCTAACTACGGTCACCTATGGAACAACAGCAGCTCCATACCTAGCAGTTAAGACATTGCAGCAATTAGCAACTGATGAAGAGGAGTCTTATCCCCGAGCAGCCATAACAATGAAAAATGACTTCTACATGGACGACTTACTATCAGGAACAGACAACTTGGAAGAGGCCGTGGAGACGCAGCGACAGTTAATCAACGCCTGCAAACGCGGGGGATTTAACTTACGTAAATGGGCAGCGAATCATCCTCAACTGCTGGAAGAAGTTCACTGTAACCCGAATCAAATACAAGAGATTGACCAGAGTAACGAAAAAAGTGTGAAGACGCTGGGCATATACTGGAATCCCTTTGCCGACGAATTTGGTTTAAGAATCAAGCTTCCACAAAACCAACCAACGATGACGAAAAGAATTTTCTTATCGGAGTCTTCCAGAATTTACGATCCATTGGGATGGGTTGCACCGGTAACCATTGCAATCAAGATCATTTTCCAGCAACTTTGGCTCCAGGAATTAAAGTGGGATGAAGAACTTCCGATGGACATCAAACGTCAATGGTACTCCATAAAAGAAGAACTACCCGAATTAGAAAAAGTAAGCGTACCCCGATGGCTTCACACTTCAAACACAATAAAATGCGAACTACATGGTTTCTGCGATGCTTCCATGAAGGGATACTCAGCAGTCGTCTACAGCAGGACCACCACTGATACCGGCGAAATAGTTGTATCAATGATCGCAGCAAAGACAAGAGTGGTTCCAATTCGGCAACCCATATCACTTCCCCGTCTGGAGCTATGCGGAGCACTACTCCTTTCAAGACTTCTGAATACAATAGAGATGGCAGTTCAAATGACCGATATAGAAAGTTTTGGTTACACTGATTCTATGGTATCCTTGGCTTGGATACAGGGCGAACCATCGAAATGGAAAACGTTTGTCGCAAATCGAGTGACGGAAATACAGAAAAGAACCAAGATAAAAAACTGGTTTCATATTAAAACAGAGGAAAACCCTGCAGATTGCGCTTCAAGAGGAATGAAGCCTTCCCAGCTCATCAACCACCCTCTTTGGTGGACAGGACCACAATGGTTAGAACAAGGGCAACTATCCCGGGTACCAAAACAAATATCGGTAACAGATTTGGAAACCCGCGGTATAGTCTCAATGCCAGCTATGGCCTCCGGAATGCAGTTCCAACAAGAGTTATTGTTGAAGTTTTCCACACTAAGAAAACTAGTCCGAGTTGTTGCAGTCTGCTTGAGATGGCGAAGTCGACCAAAGATCAACGGTGGCATCTTAACCAAGTCAGATTTAAATAAGGCCACCACAGCATTGATAAAAATAGCCCAGAATCTAGACTTCGTAGAAGAAAAACGAGCTATAGAACGGGAACAACCATTAGCAAGGGATAGTAAGCTTCTTCCGTTGAATCCCTTCATAGACGAGGATGGAATCCTGCGAGTCGGAGGAAGGCTTGAGAACTCTCGCCTAAAATTTGAAGAAAAACATCCTATAATTTTGCCACATAAGAACCCATTATCATCACTTATTGTAGACGCAGCTCACAAAAACACACTTCACGGAGGACTATCTCAAACGCTCGCCCATATCAGACGACAATACTGGATATTTAGAGCAAAAACGTTAGTGTCTAATCATATTCACAACTGCATCAAATGTTACCGATATACGGCGAAACCTAAGGAACAGCTTATGGGAAATTTACCTGCCGTAAGAGTTCAGCCAAGTCGCGCCTTTTCGAATGCAGGGGTGGATTATGCCGGACCGGTAGATATAAAAGCATGGAAGGGTAGATGTAGCAAAACATTCAAAGGTTACATCGCCGTTTTTATTTGTATGGCCACAAAGGCGATACACTTGGAGCTCGTCTCCGACCTAACAGCAAAAGCCTTTATAGCTGCTTATAAGCGTTTTGTTTCCAGAAGAGGATTTTGCAGAAACCTCTACAGCGATTGTGGTACGAATTTTATTGCTGCAAATAAGCTCCTTGCGAAAGAAGCCAGAGTAAGCCAGATGCAATGGAACAACGAAGTCGCTAATGAAATGGCTAACCAGGGCACTCAATGGCATTTCATTCCGCCGGCGTCTCCCCACTTCGGGGGATTATGGGAAGCCGGAGTCAAATCTGTGAAGTATCACCTAAAAAGGGTAACCTCCAGTGCACTACTAACGTTTGAGGAGTTTGCAACATTGCTAAACCAAATTGAGGCATGTCTAAACTCCCGTCCACTATGTCCCTTACAACATGGTGTGGAGGAATTAGCCGTTCTTACACCAGGACACTTTTTGATCGGGGAAGCAATCTTAACGCCCCCGGAATCCTGTAAGTTAAACGAGAATGTATCGCACCTCGACAGATGGCAATACGTACAGAAACTGAAGCAAGATTTCTGGAACAAATGGAGTATGGAATATTTATCACAACTACAACAACGACCAAAGTGGATGAATGCAACGAAAAATGTAAACATAAATGACATTGTATTGATCAAAGATGAACAACAACCACCAGCCAACTGGGCTTTGGGTAAAATAGTCGAAACGTACCCGGGAAAGGATGGTATTGTTCGAGTAGTCACGGTGAAAACAAAAAGGACTACGTTAAAAAGACCGATAAACAAGATTTGCCCCCTCCCACTAAATGAAAAACTCGAGAAACTAAGGCAACAAACAGAAGAGGAGGCAACCACAAGTAGTACCACCGATAAAAGGAAAAGAAACTGCTCAGGAAGGGCTCCCGTAATAAGGAAAGCAGACTCAAACACAAATGAAAAAAGGAAGAAGCTAAGGATCAGGCCAATAACTTATATGGCGATGATTCTAACACTACTCTTAATTCCATTAGCAGTCTGCGAGAAACCTGTTGAAATCACACAGTTTTCAAACCACCCTGGAATATATTTTGAAGAAATTGGTCAAGTACGAATGACCAATAGTGAATGGAATATAATAAGCTACTTCGATTTAGAAAACTATTGGAAGCGAAATGAAAATATAACTAAACTCATTAGCAATATACAAGAAGTATGCGAAAGATCAGGAACTAACAATTTTGGTACAAGCTGTGGGACAACGGTACAGCAGTTCAATAATAGGCTCGCAACAATTGCTCAAAATAATAAGCTCCTAATCAGTGACAGAAGAAGGACGGAAAGATCACCATTCGACCATTCGACTTTGTTGGAAGCTTGGGCCGATCACTATTTGGGATTCTGGATGAGGAGTTCGCACGAAAATACGAGAAGGATATCCAAGCGGTGAAAACCAATGAGAATCATGTGATTGAGTTACTAAAAAATCAAACATCAATAGCGGAAGCAACAATAAACGTGATGAAGAAAACAGAAGAAAAAATCAGTAACCAATTTGAGACGGTAAACAGTCGGCTAACGATTCTCTCGGCCCTTTCACTAAACCTGACCTTGAGGGAGGATTTTCTAGCGATATTCTTATCAACGTCCTTCGAAGCACTACTCCTTATATCAGAGTTCCAGCGAACACAAGAGGCAGTCATCGAATCGATAATGGATGTGCGACACGCAAGGTTTAACCCACTCATCATCACGCCTTCTCAACTAAAATCACTATTGAGAAAAATAAGAGAAAGATTACCGCACAATATGGTGATCCCTGAAGAGGGAAACGTAGATTCTATGCTAAATTTATACAGACTGATGGAGATAACAACTAGAACCATGGACTTAGCGGTCATATTCCAAATTAAGATTCCTCTCTTAGCAACAGAAACCTTCCAGCTCTTCAAAATGGTACCACTGCCGACGAAACACAATGGAACGTTTGTCTACATACAACCCTCCAGCGAAAATATAATGATAAACCTACATAGAGATCATTATTACCCAATTTCGAGTGTGGAGCTTAACACATGCAAAGTATTACCACGAAAATACCGGATTTGTCAACAACGTCACCCCATCTACACAATGCGTTCCAACATAAGTAGCTGTGAAATCAAAATGCTTACGCATCAGGTAGATATATCACCCACGTGTGACATACGATCTAAGAGTCCGGGAAATTACTGGTGCCAGCTACAGGAGATCAACACTTGGCTATATTCATTCCAGAATGAAGAAACTCTAGATATTGTTTGCGGCGAAAAGGTTTTTAGTCAACCAATTAAGGAAGAAGGAATGTTAAGATTGCAACCAGGATGTAGTATCAAACAGGAAGCTACTATCATCACGGCCTATAATTCACAAGAGGATTACGTGCAAAACACTTTCTTTCCCGCCCTCAACTTAAGTACTGAAATCGCCAAGGCAGCAAGGCACAACGTTCTTCTACTCACCGACAATTTCACTGTGTCAAACAACCAGGAGCTTGAAGACATCAGAGCCGTAATCAAAAACCACAAGAAAGCCTTAAGCCTTCCTTTGGAGCCGGTTACGCAACATGATGTCCACCAGTACGTAGTAGTTTATGTCACAGCCCTTATCGTATTGAGCATTCTAACATACGTGATCTACAATAAGATATACGACTCGAAGACTTCTAAACCAAAACCCAAGCCAAGACGAAAATTCGAGGTCGACGTCAATTTGGGGGCCGAGGATGTTGCAAATGCAACAGAATTAGGCTAGACTCAACACATTCCGTGTGTAACGAGATACCGCAGCATGCAATCATCATACCTCACACATTCCGTGTGCAACAAGACACCACAACATGCACCTGATGTTGCACATACAACAGACTTACGATAGACACAACAAATCTCATGTGCAACGAGATACCGCAGCATGCACCTTATCAATATGAAAACGATTCCCAGAATACGTCTTGTTTTTGATCAGCAAATTTGATCATACGTATTGTGGGAATATGAAAATGTTAGAGTAAGCATAATTTTAGAATAAATAGACTAAGCTTTAGAATAAAGAATCATTCGTAAAATACGTTTCAGTAGGCCAAAAGCCTTGTTTGATTTATTATTCCTTTGGCCAAAAGCCATTGCGAACAAGGCCAGAGGAATAAACAAGTCCTGGCAACAGCTTAAAGCCGATGCGCAGGATCGCGCCTTGTGGAAGAGAGTTGTTTCTGTCCTATGCCCCTATAGGGGGTCTTAACAGGAATTTGATTGATTGATTGATTAGACGAAAATGACTTCCTTATTTGTGAAGACGGGAAGAGATATTTTTCAACAATCAAAAGGAATATTCTACCGCTTGTTTGACCGAAAACAAGAAAATGTTTCAACTATAAAGAAAAAAGCTTCAACTGTAAACAAAAATTTTTTCATTTATCAAGAAAAAAGAAGTATTCAACAGTTTGTTTGGCTGAACACTGAAGACAAGAAAGGGAGTTTTTAAAAAAATATAGAAGAAAAATTGAATTTAAACAAAAAAATAACTACACAAAAACTGAACAATAAGAAGAGTTTTGGTGACAATTGTTCGAATATTATTATTTATTATTATTATTAATATTTTTTTTTTTTTGATTTATGTACATACATATATATATGTGAGAACGAGAAAGGAGACGGCGAGAAGAGGAATAGGAGTAAGCAGTTCTGATCCAACCGCGGTGGCGTGCGGACGCGTAACGATAATTATATAATCGAAACTGATCCCAATAAACATTAATTCATAACCAAAAGCTTTTGTTTTTCTTATGATCTCACATGGGGGCTCAACCGGGATCAGCCTTCGTTATATGATTATAAATCGAGAAAACGTGAAATTCGAATCGGTAGAGTGGCGTCCATCGTCGTGATAGTGTGTGTACGGCGGTTTACGCGAACAGCGATTGTTTATAAGCCGGTGGTTTCTGGGTGTGTAAAACCGAGTATAAAAAAAAAAAAAAAAAAAAAAAACTAGAATGGCACGCATGGTGTTGGAGCAAAGGGAATGGGCGGATTTTTACACAAAGAATGGCCTTGTTCGGGAGTGCAGTATTCGCGGGATAACTGAAAATGGCACGAAAGAAGAACTGGCATTGCGTATTGTGGAATTCGACCAGCGAAACCCTATAAGTGAAAATAAAGTTAGCGACGTCGAGAATGAACCAAACGAGAATACAATCGTTCATAATGTGTCGCGATCATCACTGCCAGGGCCGAACACAGGGGTGTACGGTGCAGAAGATGAGTCGCGTATGTATCGAGTTCCCTCTTGTACATATACGTTTCGCGATGTGGAAGATAGTATCGAGAAATTTGGCGCGGAAGTAGGACAGGATATTTGCATATGGACGGAAGAGTTCGAAGCAATGTGCATAAGTGTTGGGTGGAATGATCACCAGAAACTAATATATGGGAAAAAACTACTAGTGGGAACGGCGCGTAGGTTTGTCCTAGCACAGAGTGAGATAAACAGTTGGGTAAAGTTGAAGAGCGCGCTGGTAGCAGAATTTGGAAAAAAGCTTAGTGTGTTAGAGGTGCATAAAAACTTAGTTGAAAGACGGAAAAGAACGGACGAGAATTTTTCGGACTACGTGTATGATATGCAACGCATAGCTAAGGCGGGACGCATGGATGAAGCTACCGTGTGTGAATACATTTGTGATGGCGTTAGTGATGACGCGGTGAACAAAATGTCGTTGTATGAGGCGAAGACAATAGCCGAGCTAAAAGTAAAATTGCAAGTGTACGAAAAAGTGCTCCAGAAAACAAAAATGAAAAATACAATAAAGAAAAGTAACGGGTCGGTCGAAAAGCAAAAGAATCGGTTTTCCGTCGAAAAAATTAAATGTTTCTGCTGTGCAGGAACGGGTCATCGGGCTGATGAGTGTCCGGAGAAATCCAAAGGGCGAAAGTGTTTCTCGTGTGGAATCCATGGCCATATGTCCCGACAATGTCCTAACCGTGCCACACATAATAAAAGTGATCCTAGTGTGAATTTCATTGAGCGGCTCGTGGGAGATGAAATTATTACCATGGCTACAGTCGGTGGATTAGAAATAAAAGCAGTAATTGATACATATAGTGACGTGAATCTAATTAAGAGTGACTTATGGGATGACATTAAAGAGGTGTGTCCCAAGATGGTTCCGTCTGATATAAGAATTCGCGGATTCAGTGGCGCAATCGGGCGTGCTCTTGGAAAAGTCATCTTAGAGACAAACATAGACAAAGTACCGTTTGAAATCGAGTTTTATATCGTGTCGGAAAATGCAATGGGTGCTGCGATGTTAATCGGTAGACAATTTTTAAAAACAGTGGATTATACGATTGCTCCAGATCGCGTTGTGATTCGGCCGTATGGTCAAGCAAACGTTAAAACGGGTACGCGTGATGACAATACGGAGTATGAGAAATCAGTTACACGCGATGATCGGATAAATTGTGATGAAAAGCAGCTGCTGAATATTGAATGTGTGGGCGATTGTGACGAGATAAATGCACCTTTAAAGTTCAAAAAAATTATAGGTGAACTGATTGACAATTACAAGCCAAAAGAGGGTCCGCCGGCAAGAATTGAAACGGTGATCGTTCTAGCCGATGAGACACCGATTTACAATCGTCCAAGGCGTCTAGCTCCGTTGGAAAAAAAGATCGTAGATGACCAAATAGATAATTGGTTAAGTGAAGGCATAGTTCGGCCGTCTACTAGTGAGTTCGCCAGTCAAGTCGTGGTTGTAAGAAAGAAAGATGGTACATACAGACTATGCATAGACTATCGGGGTCTAAACAGTAATATAATCCGAGATCGCTTTCCCATGCCGTTGATTGAGGATCAATTGGATCGACTGGCGACGGCGCGAGTTTATACTACGCTTGATCTGAAAAATTCGTATTTCCACGTTCCGGTGGCAGAGAAAAGCCAAAAGTACACTGCCTTTGTAACACATAAGGGTCAGTATGAGTTTCGTAAAACACCGTTTGGATTGTGTATAAGTGGCACAACGTTTGGTCGGTTCATCAGTCTTATTTACGAGGACTTAATAAGAGATGGAATAGTGTTAGCATTCGTCGATGACTTGATCATTCCGTCTGAAGACGAAAATGAAGGAATGGTCAGGCTGAGAAGAGTATTGGATGTGGCGGAACAAAACGCGTTGACGTTCAATTGGAGAAAATGTGTTTTCCTCGAGAAGAAGGTGGAGTATTTGGGGTACGTTGTGAGTGGAGGGAAGATTGAACCGTCGCCGCATAAAGTTAACAAGGTAATGAAATTTCCTCAACCAGCAACGGTCGCACAATTGCAGAGATTCTATGGTCTGGCCAGCTATTTCAGAAAGTTCGTGCCTGAGTTCGCAAAAAGAACACGACCGTTGAGCATGATGTTAAGAAAGAATGCTGTGTTTAATTTCAAAGAGGAGGAAATAAAATCGTTCAACGATATTAAAGAGGCGTTGTCCAGTAGTCCGGTACTCAGCTTATTTGATCCGAGTGCGGAAACTGAGCTCCACACGGATGCGAGTAAAGACTGTTTGGCAGCAATTCTGCTTCAAAAGCAGTCAACGGATAATAAAATGCATCCATGCTACTATTATAGCCGTACGACGAACGATGCAGAGAAGAAGTATCACTCATACGAGTTAGAGTTTCTGGCCATAGTGGAGGCAGTGAAGAAATTCAGAGTATACTTGCTTGGCATCAAATTTAAGATCGTAACTGATTGCGCGGCTGTGAAGTTGACCATGCAAAAGAAAGAGATTCACGCAAGGATTGCGCGCTGGGCTATCGTCTTGTCGGAGTTCACGTATACGATAGAGCATCGTCCGGCTGATAGAATGGTACATGTAGATACCTTAACGAGAACAACAATGGTGGTGACTGCGAGCAATGTGACGAGTAAGGTGCGAGCTGCCCAGAACAGCGATGAGTTCGTGAAGGCTATGAAGCAAGCTTTAGAATCGGGCCCGCATGAAGATTATGTATGTCATGATGACATATTATACGTTGAAACGGATGGTAAAAGAAAAGTGGTCGTCCCAGACAGTATGCAGACAGAGGTGATCAATCGGTTCCATGTACGAGGACATTTTGGAGTGAAGAAAACGAAGGAACTAATCTGTGATGAGTTCTTCATACCTCACGTCGAGCAGAAAATTCAGCGGTGTATTGGAAATTGTGTTGAATGCATCGTTACCAATCGCAAGATGGGAAAACAAGAAGGAATATTGCATCCAATTCCTAAGGGTGATGAACCGTTGGACACCTTACACTTGGATCATTTGGGGCCACTGCCGTCGACGCGTAAGTGTTACAATTATGTGTTGACTGTTGTGGACGCCTTCTCGAAGTTTACGTGGATTTTTCCAACGAAATCGACGTCAGCAGAAGAAACGCTGAAGAAGTTGGAGGTGATATCTGCGGTGTTCGGATATGCCAGAAGATTCGTGACTGACAGGGGTGCGGCGTTTTCATCCAACGTATTTCGAAAATATTGTGCCGACAACAATATTGAATTGCACCTAATATGTACGGGTATTTCTCGAGGAAATGGACAGTGCGAGAGAGTCAACAGCGTGATCATCCCAGTTCTGACGAAGCTGTCGATTGAGAATCCAGAGGAGTGGTTTAAGCACGTGGATAAAGCACAAAGATACCTGAACAGCACGTTTCATCGGAGCATCGGCACAACGCCTTTTGAGGTATTAACGGGCGTAAAGATGAGATTTCCAGATGATGTGATGTTAGCAAGGATCATCGAGGATGAGTTAAGGAAAGGTTTTGACGATAAGAGACAGCAGCTTCGCTGCCGAGCTCGAGATGAGATATTCAAAATGCAAGGTGAAAATCGTAGGAGTTATAATTTACGAAGAAGACGGGCTCAGCAGTATAGCGTTGGTTCATTCGTAGCCATACTAAAGACACAATTTGGAACCGGGCAAAAGGTGAAGCCAAAATACTTAGGTCCGTATCGCGTTGAAGAAGTATTAGCACGGGATCGTTATCGCCTCAGCAAGCAAAGCGAATTCGATGGGCCTGGACAGACATATTCAGCGGCAGATAAAATGAAGCCTTGGGCCGGCGCTTCATCCGAGTCGGATGACTATCAGGAAGGGCCGTGTGAGAACGAGAAAGGAGACGGCGAGAAGAGGAATAGGAGTAAGCAGTTCTGATCCAACCGCGGTGGCGTGCGGACGCGTAACGATAATTATATAATCGAAACTGATCCCAATAAACATTAATTCATAACCAAAAGCTTTTGTTTTTCTTATGATCTCACATATATGGGGGGAGAAAAATAGATAAAATTAACATTATATTTTCCAGTGAAATGAACGATTGCGCACTCAATGTCATCGCTTAAAAATTTCTCGGGTGAGTTTTTATTTTTTGTTTTCTCTCTTCCTTTTTTTTTTTTTTTTTAATTTTGCAAATTGAGCATACGATTGTAGATTTATATATTACATAAGATATATATAAATATGTATGTGTATATTCATATTAAATAATCATTTATTTATTGTAAAGAAAAAAATATTATTTTATTAATTAAATAAGTGTTTTAATGTTTTAAATAGAATTAAAAATTTACACGAATTTTTCTTTTTCTTTTATTTTATAAATAATGACTCTGTAAGTCATTAGCAAATTTGGTTGGTAATTGGTTTCTACTTCATTCCCCCCTCTCCATCTCCAAATCTGGAGAAATGTTTCTTCAACTGTATGGGTTGCGACGACACGACCCAACTCCGACCGAGCTGTCCAAAGTCAGGTGGTCGCAGACAATTGCCTCATACATTTTGAAGTATTATAAATGAACCATCTTGTAGGAGGTGGTTACAGCTTGCGCCACACCATAACACTTTCATCGGCAAAAATAACGTCATCACAATAATCAGCATTCTTCAAAACATATTCATTAGCGAAACTTAATTGTTTTTTTTTTATTCACTTCGCTGATGAATGGTTTTTTGCGTACAACACAATATACAATATACAATGCAATATAATAATAATAATAATAATAATTTATTTCGTAAAATCATCCGTGAGCATAGCTCGTATGGATTGTATTTATAAATTACATTTAGTGATTTGATGGCAAATAATGAATAAACAGAAAATGCAAAGTGAGCAAGAAAAATTAGATATTAAATAGGAAACAATAAAATGAAAATAAGATATAATACTTACTTACTTACGATGGCGCTACAGCCCAAATCGGACTTTGGCCTCCTGAATGCTTTGCCTCCATCCATCTCGGTTCAGTGACCGCGTCCTCCAGTTTGAAAATCTTAGCAGTGATTTGCTGTCTGCGTCAATCGAATCCTCCCAGCGCTTTCGTGGTTTTCCGACCGGTCTTTGTCCGTTGACTTTCCCTTTTAGTGTGCGTTTGGGAATTCTTCCGTCATCCATCCGCTCCACATGACCAGCCCATTGTAATTTTTTAAATTTTATGAGGGTTGACACTTCTGGATTGTCGAAGATGGCATACAATTCTCTATTGTATCGTATTCTCCAGATCGAGTCTTCCCTCACAGGTCCGAGGATTCTTCTGAGGACCTTCCTTTCAAAGGCGTTAAGTCGTTTTTCGGACGCCTGAGTTAATGTCCACGTTTCGCTGCCATAGCATAGCACAGGTCTTATGATTGTTTTGTATAGCTTAAGTTTTGTTTTCCTGTGCACGTTCTTGTTTTTGATTATTGGAAGTACCGAATAATAAGTCTTGTTTGCCATCATTATCCTTCTTTTAATTTCGATGGGTTCGCTTCCATCCTTCGATAGATTTGCTCCTAGATATATGAAGTTGTCTACGTTTTCTAGGTTATAGTCTCCTACTGTAATATTTTGTCTGATTGGCGTCTTTTTCCTAGTTTGCGTCATAATTTTTGTTTTGTTTTCATTAATGCGTAGTCCAACTTCCCTTGCTACCGAGTCAAGGTTTACAAATACTTCCTTAGCACTCTCCAGAGATCTTGCAAGGATATCTATGTCGTCGGCATATGCTACGAGTTGTGTGGACTTGAAGCATAGTGTTCCCTTGGTGTCAACGGGAAGTTTCCGAACAACATATTCGAGTGTTAAGTTGAAAAGCATTGGTGCGAGGCCGTCACCTTGTTTAAGGCCGTTGTCTGTTTTAAAACTGGAAGTCAGATCGTTTTCTACTCTGACTTGTGACAAATAAGATATAATAGCAAGAGTTAAAAATGAAAGAAAGAAGTTAATGTAATTTAAATTTAAATTAGCTAAATTATGAGCTTAAGTTTAATAAATATTCTTTTAATTTAGATTTGAATTTATCTGGATCCCTCTTGATCGTCTGTGGAAGTTCATTGTAGTTTTTAATCGACCTAGTCATTATCCCATTTGCGCCATATCGTGTAGTGCGCGCAGTTTCAAGGTAGATGTCATCTGCCCGTCTGGTATTGTACCCATGGTTATCGCTGTGATATTCCAGAATTAAGTTCGTATTTGTGAGATGATTTTTTATCATATTCATTTGATTCGCGGATTCCAGATGGTGCAGTTCTTCTAGAGTAAGAAGATGATGAGACTGATGGATAGTTTTTGTTCGTTCTCTTTTGTTAATGCTGAATAAGTTTTTTATAGCTTTGTTTTGTAATCGTTGAATTGGTATAAGCTTAGATTTAAATGCTGAGCCCCAAATAACTATACCGTATTGAATGTGACTCAGAAATAGTGAATGCAATATAGCGCTCTTGTGTACGTCAGGAACGTTATTGCTTATCCTTTTGAAGATACCAGCTATCGGAGCAATTTTTTTCCTGACGGATTGAATATGAGAATCCCAGGTGAGTTGCGAGTCTAAAATGATTCCGAGATATTTAAATTCATCGGTTTTTGCAATTTTTTCGTGGTTGAAGTTTATATCAAGCGATGATGAGTCGTTAAAAAGCATGTATTTTGTTTTCCTAATATTGACAACGAGCTTGTGTTTACTTGTCCATTGGTTTATTTGCTCGAGGTCTATGTTAATTTCTCGTTCTAAGGCATCTAGACTTGTTGCTTTATAGGTTAGTACGATGTCATCTGCATAGAGGGATATGTTGCCATTTAACTCAAGTGTGGTTATGGAGTTTGAGTATAGATTGTAAAGGATAGGTCCTAAGACACTTCCTTGCGGAACACCTGTGACAACTGGAAGTTTTGAGCTTTTTAAATTGTCGAGTTCAACATATTGCAACCTTCCAGTAAGATAACTTTTAAACCATGAATAAGTTATACCTCTAACTCCTACAGCGAATAACTTTTTAAGTAAGATATCGTGATCTACCGTGTCAAAAGCTTTTGATAAATCGATGAAGACAGCAGCTGTGTTGTATTGGTTATCAATCGCAGATTGAATAGTGGAAATTATGTCAAAAAGAGCTGCTTTGGTGTCAGATTGAGGCTTAAATCCGTATTGGTTCTTAGATATTAGTTGATTATTTTGAAAGTATTCCTGGAGCCGGTTCGTCACAACTATTTCAAGTATTTTTTCTATTGACGGTAGTATACTTATCGGCCTGAAATTCCCTAGGTAATGTATATCGCCAGATTTGTGGATTGGAACTACTTTACTAATTTTCCAATTATCGGGAACAACACCTGAGACTAGCGAAGAGTTGATGATTGCTGATATTGGTCCAGCAAGATGTTCCTTACATTCCTTTAGAGTTTTAGTTGAAATGTCGTCGTAGCCTGTGGAAGCTGTGTTTTTCAGTTTGCTGACGATTTTTATTATTTCAATGTAGTTTGTTTTCTTAAAGTGAAATAGACTCACCGAAGCGTAACTTTCGTGAAATATGCTATTATTGGAGTTAGCTATTAAGAGTTGAACTACATTTGTAAAGTATTCATTAACATCATTTATTGCTTTAGTTTTCGATTCATCGTTATCGAGATTCTGAAGAAGCGGAGATGGTTTTCTAGTAATATTTTTATCATAAATGCACTGTTTGATAGTGTTCCATGTACCTTGGACACTTTCGATATTATTGCTAAATTTAGTCTTATAGTATGCATCCTTAATATTTCTTTTTAATGATGTTATTTTGTTTCTCCAGTATAAGTATTCGTATTTCAGTACATCGTTAGTTTTGTCATCATTCCATTTGCTAAACCAGAAGTGTCTTGCCTTAATTGTTTTGAATAATTTTTCATTCATCCATGGTTTTGTAAATTTTGCTGTTGCAGGGAGTTCAGGTTTTCTTGACGTGCTACTACCGATGCGATCATGCAGTTCATTGACAAACGATGAGAACATAATAGAGGTAGATTTCGTAGTGTCTATCGCAATTGGACTATTGGCAATAATTTGCTTTAATTTGTTGTAGTCTACCTTTTTGCGATATCGCTCTATATTGTTATCATTCTCCGTATTGTGTTGGAGGGTAGTATTTTCTAGTTCAATGAAAATAACTTTATGGTCGAGTAGTTCATACGGGACTAGTTGTAAGTTTAGTTGTTGTGTGAGGTCATTCGTTAGCACGTGATCGAGGTTAGTATTGGTAGGAATTCTAGTAGCAATTTTGTAATTACAGAAGTAGAAGTTGTTTGTGTTGACTATGTCCATATAGTTTTTTATATTTGGTGTCAGATCAAGTAAATCAAAGTTCATATCGCCAACAATGAGTGTGGGTGTATTATTTGACATTAGGATTTCTTCGAATTTGCTTAGGAAATAGTTTATTTCAGTAGTGGTCGTAATTGGTTCTCGATAAATTCCTATCACACTCAGAGGTTTTGTGTTGGAGAGTAATTTTATTCCGATGAAGCTGTTGTTATCGTTACTATTATTGAGAATTAGGCTATGATGTAGAGAGTTGTGAACAAAAATAGCTGCACCACCTCCACCTCTGTTTGATCTACAGGCAAAATAGCTGTTGTAGTGATTTATCGAGCAATAATTTGCAGAGTCCGATTTTAGCCAAGTTTCAACCACTACTAAGACATGGATACGATTTGTTGTTGAATTTAATATGTATTCCACATCAGAGATTTTATTTTTTAAGCTTTGTGCGTTTAAATAAACAATTTTAAATGTTTCGGGACCAGTAAAATGCAGTGTAGTTAATTTTCTTTCTTCTATCTTGTAGACATTTGGGTAAAATGGCAAGGAGTAGCTATTCAAATGCATCTAATTGTGAGTGATGTTTCAAATGAGTTGTTTTAGATTTTTGGTCTTTTCTAATAAGAACTTTGCCATTATATTGAGCATTTATCAAAACTCGGCGCACTATTTCGCATCCCACTTTTTTTTAAAGTCTGCGAAAACTTTACTTACGATTTTTGGAGCACTCAATTTAGAGTTTTTCTTGATTTTCCGGACGGTAGTGCGTTCTTCAAGCGTCGTTAGAACCTTTGGACGGCCAGGACTATGCTTCAAGTTGATTCTGCCTTCCTCTTTATACCTCCGGAGAATATCGTAAACAGTTCTACGTTTTCAACATATTTCTGCCACAGTTTTACCTTCCTCATGATTAAAAACCATCAACTGGATCTTGTCTGGGGACGTGTATTTGCCCATTTTGCATTAATGCAAGCACAAAGTTTTTTAAAGCTACAAAAAACGCGTGGTTCCAAGAAAATATTGGATATGATGCGCCCGGATTTATGACGACTTTATCACTGAAGGCAGTATTAGATAAACAAGTCACTCTCACGCGTTTATATTGCATAAACACGCACGCGTTTGCCCAAGTTTCATCGATGTGCGGATCTTTTTGGGGCGTCTGATTTTTAAGTTTTTTTTTGTTTTATCCTTCTCGTTGTGCGAGACATTTTCATTTTTTTTGTGTTAAATGATCGCGTAGATGTCTTGTACCATAAACAGTTTTTAGTTTTCTTTTCGTGTCATTGATGAAACCATAATTTGAGAAAGAAGGGAAATTTCAAGGTTGTGCGGATCTTTTTGGGAGTAACTGTATAAAATTTGTCATTCGTGTTCTAGTTTAAGAGTAGTGCAGTTTGTTACGAAAATGCTTTGACCTGGAAAAAGACTGCCTTGTCTACACGGCAAATAGTTATTAAATTACATTCTGACGGGAAATCTTTACGCGAAATAGAAAGAATAGTAGGCAGAACCCATTTCGCAGTCCAAAAAAATTTAAATAAGTATAAGTGTACAGGTATTCTAAGGAACGAAGCAGGGAGAGGTAGAAAAAAAATTATCCCTAAGAGACAAACGGTTTATCATTCGCGGAATTAAGGAGAATCCTAAAACCAGTGTGCCAAACTTGTCGTGTGAAGTCTCCTCAAGAATCAAGGAGTCGATATCAGCAGAAACAGTTCGTCGCGTTTTGCGCGATGATGGGTACAAGGGGGAGTTGCTAGAAGAAAACCATTTGTTTCGAAACAAAATAGACTGAAACGATTGGAATTCGCAAAAACCCATGTAAATCTTCCGGACAGCTTCTGGAATAATGTTATATTTTCGGACGAAACAAAAATCAACTTATTCGGTTCTAATGGCAAGGAATCCGTTTGGAGGAGGAAAGTTAAATATGAAAAACATGTGCTCAACTGTGAAGCATGGCGGAGGTTCGGTCATGGTATGGGGCTCAATGGCAACTAATGGTGTTGGAAAACTGGAGTTTATCGACACAGTCATGGATAAAATGAAATACCAAGAAATTTGATGTCCTCTGCAGAAAAATTACAAATGCCCCCAGTATATTACTTTCAGCACGATAATGACGCGAAACATACAGCACATGTAGTTAAAGAGTGGTTGTTGTACAAAGCTCCCAAGCTCCTAAAACCTCCTCCTCAGTCTATTCACCTTAACCCAATTAAGAATTTGTGGCATGAGCTCAAGTTTCGGTTAAAAAACTCAAGGTAGAATGGAAAAAGATAGCACCAGGATTTACAAAAAAAATAGTGGAATCGATGCCTCGACGTTTAGAATCAGTTATAGCAGCCCAGGGGTATGGAACAAAATATGAATTAAATTAGTTATTAAATTTTTGTATTGAAATATTTCAATTTACTAAGCTTTTGTGTCAATGAAAATTTGAATATTTTTTATTTTTGTTAAAAAAAATGCTTCTATACATCAAAAATTATATTGGAAATAAATTAATAAGTCAACTATAATGGTGCTCTTTTGTACCAATAAAAAAATTTCTATAAAACGGAACAGCAAGTTGAATTATTTAGCAATTAGTAATTTTTATACGGGTGTACGCTCAATTATGTGAGTAACTCCTGTATATTTGAAGTTGAAGACAAATTCATCCCCTCGAGATGCCGCATTGCACTACTCACTGTGGATGATGCCTTTGACGATTCGTAGTTGTAAGTTGTAAAATAACAATATTCGCAAAAAAAAGTTCTACTTGCCTCCTGTGAGGATTGAACTCACGACCCCTGGTTTACAAGACCAGTGCTCTGCCACTGAGCTAAAGAGGCACATGGTAATACTAGAATTATAGCGTTTTATTAATTCGGCAAACATTTATTCTAATTCATTGCGAATTTATAACGATTTTCCCTTACGAAATTAGCAACAATTTAATTTGGAAAAAAAAGTTATTTTCTAACAAAAATGTTTATGAAATCACACAGAACTAATTTAAAATGAAACCTACGCACTGCATTATCGATAACCGGCAAATTTCTCTTCGACTTGCCCTCGAGTTCAGCTGTCAACTGACACGTTTGAGTTGCAGGTTTAGTCAAATTGTGAAATAAAAATTCATTAACAAATTTCCAGCGCCTGGAAAAACTCATTCGTGCTTTCGGCAGTGAGCAATAAATAAGCCAACTAAAATTCGTGTTACACAAGTCCGTGTGCATACGTCGGTATTAGCTGGTTTAGGTAAACGTTGAACGCATTCCAAGAAATCGAAATCCCGGAACCCTTAAGATCAGGAGTTTGATGTCAACGATTGACAACTACGAATACGATTGCACGAAGAAATGCAAATGTAGGGATCACGGACATAAAATCACGGCGGCGATAACGAAGCGGAGTGTCGCCGACGATAAGCTGGCCGCATATGTGGCAAAAACTTGTAGGAACTTCCCTGAGGTTTTGGATTATGAGGTACGTGGAGTGCATTGATGTCCTTAGATTGCGATGTTTATTTTGGTTTGTTTCAGGGGAGATCGGCACTTCATTTGGCTGCTTCGGTGGACCGCTACGCTCTAGTTGAGTGGTTGCTTAATCACGTGAGTTTAATTTAGTAAACTTTATTCTGCTAGTAATTATTGTTTTAAGGTTTTAAAAACTTCAGCGTCGTCTATTCGAATCGTATCGGCCTAGGCTAGGCTTCCCCAAAGTAGTGCACGGTTTTTTTTTACATAATTGTTCACCGGTTTTCGTTAATGCAATAATGTTAAAATTTATACAGGGTGGGCCAAATTTATTTATTTATTTATATTAGGGGAACACGTGAGAGCACTGCGACCTTTTTGGCCTATTGTGCGATATTGCCCCTATACCCTACCATAACTCAATAACTTTAGCTAATCTGAGTATCTATCTGAGCCATGTTGGCTAGTTCCTCGGTGGAAATGAAACCTTTCCCCAGAAGATTATGCCTTTTCCTTGCCACTGCTTCACACTGGCATAGGATATGTATTGTCGTTTCTGAGTTTTTGAGACAGAGGCGGCAGATGTCGGTTTCAGCTAACCCCATATTATTGAGGTGGTGGTACACTCCACTATGCCCCGTCATTAGGCCGATTAGAGTACTAATATCGCTCTTTCTGAATTTTAGGATATCCTCCACTTTGTTTTTTTGTGGTATGATTAGTTTTTTTGAGGTTGATAAGCCTGGAAGTCTATCCCAGTAGATTTTGTGTTCTTGTTCAACCCACTTATTAAGTGTCGAGCTTTGATACCCTTTTGATTTTCCGCAGAATGGCTCTGTACCAATAAAGTTTTTTTCCGCGCCATTTTTTGCAAGGCGATCAGCCTCTTCGTTTCTCTTAATTCCCATATGTCCTGGTACCCACATTAAGGTTACGTCGTTCCTTTTCCCCAGGATGATTAGGTCTTGAAGACAGTTCCAAACTAACCTCGATCCGTGTTTATTGGATGCTAGGGCTTTGAGAACCGCCTGACTATTCGATAGGATATAAATTGATTTGTTGCGATGAGCTCTCCTTATATTCTCTTGGATACATAGCTCCATTGCAATAAGTTCAGCCTGGAAGATTGTGGCTTCTTTGCCGAGTGGTTTTGAAACCGAGAAGTTAGGACCTTTGACTCCGGCTCCTGTCCCCTCAGAGGTGCGCGAGCCATCTGTATACCAGATGGTTGATCCCTCTTCCATTCCAGGTAGCGTGGATTTCCAGTCCTTGCGTTCTCTGATTATAACTTTGAAGGGGGTTTCAAAGTTAAATTTTGTCGGCATAGCGCCCGATAATGTGGAGGTTAGAACCTCCAATTTTGGGTTTCTTAGGATTTTGAGGTGGCCTCTAAAATCCCCTGGTTTGCACTTGTTTTCCCTCTGTATGCGTAACACCCCTTTGATAGCTTCCTTTTTTATTTGTAGATGTATCGGAGGGATGTTAAGGAACATTTCCATTGCCGCTGTGGGACAGGCTTTCATAGCTCCTGTGGTACCAAGACAAGCTTGCCTTTGGATTTTTTGTAGCGTAAGCTGTGCTTTTCTTTGTAAAGTTTTAGTCCACCATATCGTTGATCCGTATGTGACTATTGGAAGAATGATTGTTCTGTAGCACCAGTAAATCATTTTGGGCTTTAGTCCCCATTTTCTGCCAAATAAGCTTTTACTGGCCCAAAATGCCTTTAGTGCTTTGGCATGAGTCCATTCTATATGTTTATTCCAGTTGAGTTTGCTATTTGTACCATTTATTGAAGGGTGTATGATGTACATTTTTCTTCTATTTGTAAATGGTACTAACTCAGTCTTACTTGGGTTGATGTTCAAGTTTTTAGACTGACACCAGTTCATTATCACTTCTAAGGCTGATTGTATTCTTTCCGATATAATTAAATCATGTTTGCCTCTAATGATAATGACGAGGTCATCGGCATATCCTATAGCCTCGTATCCTTGTTCTGTTAGACGATCTAGGAGTTCATCTACTACAATTGACCAAAGAAATGGAGATAGTACCCCACCTTGGGGACAGCCTCTATAGGTCTGTGCAGTCAATGTGCTATCACCTAGATCCATGGTTGTCATTGGGCTCCTTAGCATGGCATGTATCCATCTAGTCGTGGCCGTTTCCAAACCCTTTTTCCTAGCCGCCGCTATTATGGCTTCATGGGGAGTATTGTTAAATGTTCCTTCTATATCTAGGAATGCACAAAGTGCAATTTCTTTATAGTCTTTTGCTTTTTCGATTTGTCTTACCAGACCGTGAAGGGCTGACTCTGTTGATTTGCCCTTTTGGTAGGCATGTTGATTAGTATTAAGACGAACCTTGTTGGGTCCTGTTCTTACGTGTATGTCCACTAACTTCTCCATCGTTTTGACGAAGAAGGAGGTAAGACTTATAGGACGATATGACTTAGGCTGATCAATGGGACGATTCCTTGCCTTCGGTACAAATACCACCCTCGCTTTCCTCCAAATTTTTGGGATGTATCACCAAATAAAGCTGGCTTTAAAAATCCTTTTCATTATTGGCATTAAGATCTCTAACTCCTTCTGCAGTAATGCGGGGAATATTTTTTCTACTCCGGCTGATTTGTAACGCTTAAAGGTGTTGATCGCCCATCTGATCTTTTCCGGAGTGAAGATTTTACCAGCAATGCTTTTGCTGTGCGGAGTTTGACGATATGTCCTTTCTAAATCGTCATTGTTGCTTATTATTTTGCAGCCTGGGAAATGTGTTACCAATAACACCTCAAGGGTTTCCATACTGCTTTTACTAGAGCAGTCCGGTCTCTCCAAAAGTCCGATATTTATCAGGGTGTCTTTTGATAACACCTTTTGAAGTCTTGAGGCTGTTGGGAGATCATCTATCTCTTCACAGAATCTTTCCAAGACTCTTTTTTCAACTTTCTAAGAAGATTGTTATTGTTATTGTTATATTGTTCGGTTAGAGACTCTCTGTATTCGTCCCAGTTCCCAAAGGTCTTTGCTCTGTTGAACAATTTCCTAGTTTGCTTGCGTTTTGCCGCTAGTTCCTCGTTCCACTAAGGTGCTTGTTTGGCCCTTTTTTTTTGTAGAACAGGACAACTTTGTTCGTAAGCATTAATTATATTGTTTACGAGTTTGTTCGTGATTTTATCAATGCAGTCTGGGCTGCTTATTGATTTTTCTTCGATACCTAGTTCAAATTCTAGGACTGACTGGTACAGATTCCAGTTGGTGCGTTTAGGGTTTCTGTATTGTCCGATATATTCAAATGAAGTCTTAATATCAAAACAGATATGCCTATGATCCGATAATGAGGCTTCCTTTGATACGTGCCAATTTTCGCACTTGTCAGCGAGGCAGGGGCTTGTTATTGTTAGGTGAAGTACTTCCTGCCTAATTGAGTTTACGAAAGTCGGCGTGTTACCTTTATTTATTAGGGTGGGCCAAATACAAGTTTCTTTTTTTTTTTAAATGCAATAAAATGAACAAAATTTAATTTTTTTCCATGTATTATGGCTTCATTGGTAAGAGCAAACATTCCCATTAATGATGGAACACAACTTCGTTCGAGTGGCTGCCTCGGCTGACTTCACAGTAGCGCATTCTGTCACTCCAATTTTCCAAGACCATGTCGATGGTTTCGGGCTGTAGCTCACGGATTGCTTGGATGATATTGGCCTTAAGTGCTTGCATCGTTTCTGGATTGTTGGCATAACATCGGTCTTTCACGGTTCCCCAGAAAAAAAAGTCCAAAAGGGTCAAATCGCAGCTCTGAGGCGGTCAATTGACATCGCCAAGACGGCTGATACCACAATTTGGGAATTTGGTGCGTAAAAGATCGATTGTGGTATGGGCTGTGTGGCATGGCACGCCATCCTGCATGAACCAGAGGTCGTCCAAATCCATGTCTTCAATTTCAGTAAAAAAAAGTCGGATAACATGGCTCTGTAACGTTCACCGTTGACCGAAACGTTGTTCCCAGCCTCATTTTCGAAGAAAAATGGACCAATGATGCCACCACTTCACAATCCGAACCAAACTGTTACTCTCTGTGAATGCATTGGCTTCTTGACAATAACGAGCGGGTTTTCCGAGCCCCAGATGCGGCAATTTTGTTTGTTAACGTAGCCTCCGAGGTGAAAATGCGGCTCGTCAGAAAAGATGATTTTTCGCCTAAAATCGTTATCCAATTCAAGCTGTTCTAAGGCCCAAACTGCGAAGCGATAACAAAGCGGATGGGCGTGCGCCTTCAACTGCTGAGTCAATTGGACCTTGTAAGCGAATAATCCGAGATCTTTGTGGAGAATTCTCCTCAGGCTAGTGCGTGAACGATCGGCGGCGAGTTGATGTTCGTGGAGTGAGTCTCACACTCTCGGCTACAGCAGCCACATTCTCTTCTGTGCGCACCGTACGACAACGGAGACCAGTCTCACGAACTTTTTTCACAAACTTGCGAACAGCAGGTGCGGTGGGTGCTTCATTTTGGCCACAACTTCTTTTTAAAAATATAAGTTTTCAATATTTCCCAACGTTGTTCAAGTGTACCTTGAGGGTTATAATCCAGAGCCTGTTTTGCGATGTTTCGCTCTGGTTTCCTCAAAGTATGACCGATCCACTGCCACTTCCGCCGTTGAATCTCAATACTTATTTTAGTCTGGCCAGTTGTACTCCAAAGTTCGTCGTTGGAGATTACTTCTGGCCAGAATATTCCTAAAATGCGCCGGAGGCATTGGCTTACGAAAGTCTGCAGTTTCTTGGTAAGTCGAACGGTCACTTTCCACGTAGTACAACCATATAACAACACGGATTTGACGCATGCGTCAAAAACTCTCAGCTTCGTGCGAAGGGAGATCTCTTATAACCTCCAGAAAGGGGAAAGGATATCGAAGGCCTGACGAGCTTTATTTAGCCGAGCCTCAACATCCTTTTCGGCTCCGCCGTCCATGCTGACAATGCTTCCAAGATAGCAAAAATCTTGCACCTCTTCCACATCCTGTCCGATAAGAACAATCGGTGTGCTTGCGCTCGAACCCATGTGCATGTACTTGGTTTTACGCACATTTATTTTCAGTCCCGCCTCTTTGCATTTAGAATGCAACGAGCGAACATTTGACTCGAAGTCCGAACGGGTATGTGCAAGCAAACACACGTCATCAGCATAATCAAGGTGACTTAAGATGTTAAATAGTCTCCATTGAAGACCTTTACCTTCCCCACCTTCCAGTGCAGCTTTCAAGATGTCATTTATTACCACCAGAAACAGGGCTGGTGATAATATGCAGCCTTGTCTGACACCCGTTCGCACAGGGAAGCTCTCGGACAGCTCTCCTCTGTGCAACACCACCAGCAGTGGAACACCTCTATCTACAAGAGGCCGAAAAACTTGAATGTAAATCAGTGTCTAGAATATGGTCATTGTATTATAAAATAATATTCCTTTCATTTTTTGTGCAAATGATCCATTCGGAAGCATATTACTTCGGGCGCTACAAATGAAATTGTGCCTTGGCCTTCTCTATACGGTGGCTACATCCTTTTCAGTTTGGTAACAGCGTCCTTCAGCTTGCAGGTTCAAATAATGTCGCCGAAGCATTATTTCGCATCGACAAGATTGCAATCCCTGCCACGGTGGATTACTCTCAAATTGCTGACGCTCAACTGATTGATGAAGAATTACCTTTCATCACGAAAAACTAACGAGTCTGAAAATGTTACCTATTAACATTGAGAATTCCGGTAAGCAACTTTGGTGTGACGCCTTGCAAAACACTTTGCGGCTTTACATACCTGCAACGTTGCGTAAGAAGATTTTCGATGTGGTTCACGGAACGGCTAATCCAGGTGCTAAGGCAACAACTAAGCTTTTAGTTGGGAAATTCGTTTGGCCATCTGTCAAACATGCATAGCTTGTGGGAAAGCGAAAATATCTCGCGAACTACCGTTCATTGCCCTTTTTCAAGCTTTTAAAACTCGGAACCAGCGGTAAGACATATCCATGTCAAAAGTTCGGTAATCAAAAAGTGCACACACCAACTTTGCACTGCATAATTAAAAAAAAAAAATAAATAAATAAATAAAGGAGAACGCAATCTATGGAGGACTGTTAAGACTTTAATTATTGATTTATCTTTAACATTTTCCGTAAATTACAAATTTCCTTTTATTTAGGGTGCCATTATCAATAATAAAGATGAAGAGTCAGGTAACAGTGCACTGCATCGAGCACTATTCTACGGTTGTATTGATTGTGCAGTTTTACTTCTTCGATACGGCGCTAATTTCGATCTGACCGATAACGATTTCAGGAATCCTCTACAATATATTTCTAAGCCTAGTGAACTGAACTATGATCATGAAATGTAAATATTTATGATACAATATCGATTGTCCTTTAAAACCGTTTAAAAAATCGTTTAAATTTCAGACCTCAGTCAAATGAAATCCTTGTTTGGGGTACAAATAAAAACTATAATCTTGGAATTGGTAACGATCAAGGTACTACATCACCGCAATCAGTTGATGAGTTTCGAAAGCAAGACATTTCCATTAAAACCTTATCGATGAGCATTTATCACAGCTTATTTGTGGACCATAACGGTAATGTGTACGCAGTTGGTCACGGGAAAGGAGGAAGATTAGGTAATTATATTGAATTAAAAAAATAACCAGCCAATAATTTTGACTTTCATTAGGAACTGGATCTGAAAATAGTTTACCTGTTCCGAAATGCCTTAAACTGCCAACACGAGATCCAGAAGAACGTGCGATTTCGGTTAGCTGCTCGAAACAACATTCACTAATTCTTACCAATAAAGGATCAGTTTATTCGTGTGGCTTAAATGCAGAGCATCAATTAGGCATTCGTCAAGCTTCGGATAAACTAATAAACTTAAAGGAGGTCGTGTCGTTGAAACAATCTGGGGTCGAAAATTTAGTTGGTGTAATAGCAAAAGATTTTCATTCGGTTGCATTTAATAACGAAGAGATTTATGTGTGGGGAACGAATAAAGGTCAGTTTGGAATGAAAAAGGATATTAGTCATGTTCCTCTGCCGCGTTTGGTATGCTATTATCGAAAAAGTATTGAAAGTTTAATTTCGAAATTGTCTTACAGCTTCCATTGCCTGAGAAGAAGAAAATTAAAATTGTTGAGTCAAATAACTCGGCAATTGCGTGTTACAGTTCCTGTAAATTAGTTTTCCTTTATCACAATTTTAAAATGAAAACTATGAAAACTCCGAGGTTAGTAAGAGAATGTTTTCTATTTAGTTATTCTTTGTTGGTAGCGATAACACCAATTTTATTATTTTAATAACTTGTTCTTTGCACTCAAGGATCCATTAGTAAACTTGTTTCAATTTTAAATTCTTCGCAGTTTAGAACCATTGGTATGCATTTCGTTAACAGGCGGAGTTGTTAAAAAGGAAGAAAAACAAGAGTCGAACAGTGTTTTAAAACTTTTGGTTCTAACTGAAACAAATTGCGTTTATGTTTGGTACGAGGACAGTCTGCAGTATGTTCGGTGAATTATTTGCTGCCCAAATTATACACAATGAAACTTATGTGATTTTCTCTACCAGGTGTATGTATCCACAAACTAGGCATTTAGCAGTCGATAAAATACTTATGCGAGCCAATCACCTAATGATTCTATCGGAAGGTGACTTATATATGGGCAAAGCTTCGAAAATTGCAATTCGCAATTCATTTGATATCAGCGAATATCAAGACACGTACAATAAAAAAGAAATTTGTTCAAAATCGCTCATAAAAATTGATTTAAAACGAGTTTCGAATGTCGATCGAGCCATTGATGTATTCTGTAATGATGATTTTGAGTCTTTTGCCGTTCTTCAGGAGAGCTCAAAGAAATACTATGAAATTCCGAAAATATTGCCCGAAGAGAATACTTTTAAGAGTTTATTGCATGACGTCAGTGAAGATGACGGAGTGCATGACATTACGTTTCACGTTGACAATGAAATATTTCCTGCGCATAGATTCATAGTTTTTTCACGATCCAAGGGATTGATGAAAGCCATAGAAAACATTAATGATAAGATCGTTCACTTAAAATATCAGGGACTAACCGGAAAAATGTTTGAAATAATACTCAAGCATATTTATACGAATTATTTTTTAGTCGATGATGGTAAGTTTGCAGTAAAGTTTTTATTGTGTTGTTTTTTATTTTATATTTTTTCGCTTCAGATTTGATTGAAATTCAGCATTCTCTTGGCCCTGAGTTCTCAGGAGAACGTGCGGATGTTTGTAATATATTTCTTAAGTTTGCTGTGAAATTTGAGCTTAATGATTTAGTGACGTCAGTTAAAAGGTCGGTTCACTTCTATTTTCAAGGAATCATTGCTTATTCATATTTTTATAGCTTGTTCGATGGTAAGACATTGAGACCGAAATCGAAATTTCCGAAATTGAGACGAACGGCTTTCAGTAATTTACATGACGTTAAAATAATTTGTGCTGGCGATCAAGAACTTAATGTCCATAAGTGCGTCCTTGTAGCTCGTTTAGAATATTTTAATTTAATGTTTAACAACAGCTGGTCTGAGACCAAAGCCGTAAATTTGACGACAGTACCGCTCGAGTATATGACATCATTAATAGATTTTCTTTATACAAAAGACGCCGAAGCGTTCAGAAAGGAAAAGCATTCGGAGAGTTTCCTCTACAATATGATTGTTTTATGTGATCAGTTTTTCGTGAATCGATTGCGACAAGTTTGTGAGAATTTAGTTTTGGAGCGTATCTCAATTCGTAAGTGTGGTGATATGTTGGATTTTGCGTGCGCTTATAACTGTGAGCTTCTCGAAAAAGGCTGTTTGAATTTCATCTCACAGAATTTATCTAGGATTTTGGAACAACGCAGCCTCGAAGGCTGCGAGCCCAATGCCTTGATGCACATAAGTGCCTTCTATCGTCAAGCCTACAAGTATAAATTCGATTTTCGTGTTATTACGCCGAATTCGGACGCTGTACCTGATGATGCTCTCGGCGATTTCGTTTCAGATTTCAACGTCGATTTAGATTTCAAGATGAGTGATAGCGATCCGAAGTCAAAAATCAAATCAAAATTAAAATTCAATAAATTGGCAATTAGTAAACGAAATTATGAAAAGGAACCTATTGCATTTATGAAGGATCTTTCATTCAGTTTGGCTACACCGCAGGAATCTGTTACGAAAAAATGCGATATATCGAGTGAAGCGGAAGATATTTCAGTGAAAATGCTTTCGCAAGCAAAAACCTGGATGAAAGTTCAAGTTAACAAGAAAGATAGTAAGAAGAAGATCGTTTTGGCCGGAATAAAATCAAATGAAATACTAAAAGATGAGATAAAGCCGAAAGAGCAATACATAAATCTCAATTTATTAACCAAAACACCCGACATGAGTCAAGCCGGTCTTATCGATGAAGAACCCTCTTCAGCGAACAGACCGAACTTTATTTTGGGCGACTTCACACCTCTAAAAGGTGAAAAATTATCGCAAAAGCAACGCAAACGATTAACCTCCGAATCGAAAGCCGATAATTCTCCAGTTGTTAAAACCAGCCCCATTTCAATTCCTCAAAAAACGAATGCTTGGGGTGTGGTTCAAACACCGTCGTCATATGAACAATCTTCTTTCGCTGATATTATGAAATCTCCGGACAGTTTTCCACAATTTCAAGTATCATCTCCCGATGTAACGAAAACCCCTCAGACAAAGTCATCATTCATGGGTTCACCATCACCAAATTCCAGTCGTAATAAATTTTCTATTCCGACGAGTTCACCTTCGCCGAGTCGTACTATTGATTCGGCTCGCGGTGGTGTTAATTCATCGTTTTCGAAAATTCTACGAGACGAACGGGAACAGAAAGAATATTTCGATAAAATGAAATCGAAATCCCTTGTGCTGACTCAAATTGAAGAGACTGCAATCGATGAGCTTGAAGCTTTTTATAACGTCGCTAACGTTTTTGATGAATGGATTCGTGTAGATCGTAAGCAACGTGAACAAACGATGAATTTTTCTGTATGGCAACATTGCTAAATTTCAAATTAATATTTTTAATTCTAGATATCTCATTTGAAATGGGATGGGCTTACATTTTATTAACGCAAAAAGTTGATTATAAATTTTTATATGTAAGAGAAAATGTTCATTTATTTATTATGACAATTTTTAATCCCAATTAATAGTGGAGAATGTTTTTCACTACATTGAGTTTTTTCAATAGTTCAAATATGTGTAACTTGGAAGTAATGCTAAGGCTTTCACAGAAAATAAAAACAAGTGAAAACAATTAAAAAAAAAAACATTTTATATACAAAAATATGAGGTTATAATAATACAACTTATAAATTAGAGAGCTCAACAATAAAACTTTAAATAAATACAATAAAAAATAATACCGTAACCCCAATTGAAAGCTTAGGACTTGTATTTACAAAATTAGAGATAATTCTTAAACAAATTTAACAATCAGCGCTGAGATGAATCAATCATGGTAACATTATAAAGGTTTTTTGAAAAATTCGTCCTCTTAGAAGATCTCTTTCCTGAATGCGAATCCATATTGATCACATTTATATCGTAGCGTTTTTGCCAGTTGCGGTGGTCCACAATAAAAAACGGTTACTTTGCCCTTCTTTTGTGCTGCAATTTGCTTGAACACTTTATCCCAATTCGGACGGCCGGCATTAGTTCGAGTTTTCAAGCCCGTGATTAAATCACGTTTTCCCTAGGTAATAACGTTTTCATATTAGCAAAAAAAAAAAAACTAAAAATTGTCATTACCTTCTCGTGAAGTAAGTCGAGCGCTAATTGCAATCCAACTGCTTTCATGTCGGATTTTTGAAGGGCACTAGTAATATACATATGCATATCTAAAAATCTAAAAAAACAAAAAGTTTATTAAAAAATGTTCGAGTAGCTTACAGATAAATTTAGTACCTCTCGAGAGCTCCGCCAAGCTCAGCTTGTTCGATTTCAAGTTGCGATAATAAATTTACAAACCATTCGAACGATCTTTGATCACGATTTATCCAGAAAAAATCGACTTTCCTAAGATACATTACGGCTTTCGGAATATCGCTAGCCCACTCGAAATTGCATCGAGGACACGAATGACGAGCCTTCCAGTATCGATGCATTATTGATTGCAGGATCGAAGCGAAGGGAGTTACGCCGATTCCAGTCGCTATAAGAACTGCGTGTTGTGCTGCAAATATGTGACTAGACGGCGCTCCGTATGGACCGTCGATGTAAATCTGAAAAGTTTTTCAAAATATTTATTTTATTATTAACAATCCTGCATAACTTTTTTTAGACCAGCTCGATAACCGTTAGGCTATACCAAAGCTGAATATTTTTACTTTAACACTATTACGTTAACGGTACATATAGGATTTAGTATTTCAGTATTTTTTCCTTCTACGTTATTAATATAATACTTACTTCAAGAGGCTTTCCAACAGGATAATTCACTCCACGTTGATCGGATGAGGAGGGCCCGGCATCTAAAAACAAAGATACAATGATCTAGTATCAATCGACAGAAAGTTTTAACTATAGTTTAGCCTTTTAGCGACGACTTAAGATTTCGGAGCGACACCGAAGTGATGTATGTAACAATGTGAGTTGCGGATGGCTATGCAAGCTGATTTTTCGAAAATTGTTTGTCATCTGTGCAAAAAGGTGGGTCACATAAAAGCCGATTGCAAAGTTAAATTGTCAAAGAAAAATGATTCGCACGGTAAGCAAAGTGTTAGTGCAAATTGTGCTGAGAAATGTGACGATCCCGAACTCTTGATTTGTGAAGAACAAAGTACATATTATGAGCTGATTATGAACAACGGTGATATTGCGTCATGCTGCATGAGTGCAAAATTATTCGATGGTTTTGAACAAATACATTTTGTTTTGGATTTGGGCGCAACACATCCTCAACAATAAAACATTTTTTAACAACATGCAAAGAATCGAATCGATTATTATTTTGACTGCGAAGAATGGTGCATCATTGGTGGCGAAGCAACAAGGAGACAATTCGATCAAAACGTTTTTCAATGGTGATTGTTTAACAAAAACGATTCAAAAGGTTTTGTTTGTTGAAAATCTTAAATGTAATTGGATGTCGATTGACTGACAAAGATTATAAAATCACTTTCATTGGTGATGATGCATTTATTTCGAAGACCGGTAAAAATATGTTCGCTGCTCGGCGTAATGATCAACTGTATCAAACAACTTTTCATGTTGAACGAAGTATGTTTGCTGGGATTACTGATGTGGAGAAGTTGAATAAAGCTTTGCAGAATTTATGACATTTTCTTCTGGGTCACTTGAATGTCAACGATATGAAAAATATGGTGAATCAAAATGTGGCAATTGGATTGGACAAATTAAAGGTGAACATCGATGACAAGTTTTGTGAGCCTTGTGTACTTGGTAATCAAACGCGTTTACCATATCCATCAAGAACGAATTTTGGAATTGGCGCATACCAGCGGTCCAATGTGTGGATCTGCACATGATGGTTCCAGATTTTTTGTTATTTTTACTGACGATTTTTTACGCGCATCAATGGTTTACTGCATGAAGCAGAAAAGTGAAGTTTTTAATAAATTTCAACAATATGTTGTTATGGCTGAGGCGCAACATGGACACAGGAATTTAAATCTTTTTGTGTCAATAAAGGTATTCGATTGAATTACACCGTGCCGTATAATCCGGAAATGAATGCAGTATCTGAACGTTTTAATCGCACTGTCGTTGAAAAGGCGAGAACTATGCTGTGTCAAGTGGCTTGGATCGTCGATTTTGAAACGAAGCGGTTTTGTATGTAAATTATATCAGAAATCATTCACCAACTAGTACTATTGGTAGACAGCTTGCAAACAAAACACTTGCTGAAATCTGGTCTGGCAAAAAGCCGGATTTATGTCATCTTCGTGTTTTGGGTTCGGTTTGTTATAACCACGTGCCAAAAGAAAATTTGATGCAAAATCATCAAAATGTTACATGCTTGGATACGGTTTATCATCATACACATATCGACAGTGGAACATCGAGAATGATAAGTTTCATGGGCCGCAATGTCACATTCAACGAGAAATCAATTTTCGATGGTTTGTATTATGTTGACATTTCTGATTCAGATGCGGTTGGCGATGACATCGATGATGGTGGGTATGAAAAGAGTGATATCCATGATGAGAATATGGAAGGCATCGGTGGCATCAAGCAGAACCACAATGCAGATTTGGATTGCATTGGTAACAACAAAGATAATGTAAACAGTGTGGACTTGGATTTCAATTGCACTGGTAACATTAATGATGAAAATGTACACAGTGCATCGAAAGGCACTGGTGCCGTCGAAGAAGTGCGTCGTAGTGATCGAAAAAAGAAAAAACCAGATAGATACGGATATGAAAATGGTTCATGATTGGCTGGTTTTGCACTTACAGCAGAGGAATTTGTGCAAAATGAACCTCTTCTGTATCAACCGTCGAACGTACAACATCAATTCTCGTTTAATAAACATTGTTGTAAAATGAAGGAAGATATCCGGCGGAATGGAAAGGGGGCGTCATTGTGAAAATCCCGAAGAAAGGCAACATTCGGGATTGTGACAATTGGCGATGAGAATGTCTACTTACTGCAGTATAGAAAATTTTTGTCAAGGTAATTTTCAATAGGATTAGTTTTATTGTAGAGAACAGTCTCGAAGTTTATTACGCTGGACAAGGGTTCGTCTTGTACAGACCATACAAATACCCTACGGATTATATTGGAGATTAAAATGGAATGCTTTGCGTAAGAGAGGGATTTTAGATAAGATTATAGCTAATTAAATGATCCTACGAAAATGCAAAATGTCGCGTATTGCATAGAGGAATGTTGTCTGTGAGCTTCCCCGTGCGAAGGGATGTCAGACAAGGCAGTATATTATCGCCACCCTTGTTTCTGCTGGTAATAATTGATGTGGATATTGAGGCTCATATAAATAAAGACCGTCAGGCCTTCTTTCCCCATTTCGGGACGTTAAGAGAGATTTCCTTCGCACGAAGCAGCGTTAAATCCATGTTGTTATATGGTTGTACTACATGTAAAGTACCGTAAGATTTACCAAGAAACTACAAACTTTAGTGAACCAATGCCTCCGCCGTATTTTGGGGATATTTTGGCCAGAATTGCTCTCTAACGACGAACTTGAGAGTACAAGTGGACAGACTGCAATAGGCATTGAGATTCAAAAGCAATAGTGGCAGTGGATCGGTCATACTTCTAGGAAACCACAGCGAAACATCGTCAAATTAGCTCTGAAGCGAGCAGATGCCAGAAGAATATACAAGGCCAACCAAAGGCCGATGCTCAGGATCGCGCCTTGTGGAAAAAAACTGTTTTTTTCCTATGTCCTTATGGGGGTTTTCATAGGAAATTGATTAATTTATTTTATACACGAGGGTCTCCAAAAGTGAAATCAACATCCAGCTCTGTTATCAACTCTTACAAATGAGTTTCACAAGGATTTCCAGGGTCCCTGATTTTATACTTGCTGTCGAAATCAGAGATTTTTTCCAATGATTTGAATACGCTAGTTTCGGTAAGGTGGGAAATAGCGAGTGAATAAGAGTTCAAAGCTTTCAATATAGTTACAATCGTCCAAACCAATCACTAGAATCTGCAAAAATGTAAAATTTACCTGTATCTTTTTTTATAATTTTTCCTTCTTCTGCTTCCTTTTGTGTATACATGCCGGGCGATACGACTGAAATTAGTGAAACAAAATTGTATTAATGTGAGAAACTAACAAATACTTTTTCCAACTTACTCATTGACTGTGAAGACGCTCTCGGTTCGCAATTTTCTAGGCTCGGTGTTTTAAATGCAATTATGGTTGGCTTATTTCGCATATACCTGAAACTTTGTGCCAATGATTTATTTTGTGGACTCAAATAAGCCATGCCTAGCGTACGAAGTCGAGCTTTTCGCATTTTCCCTTCGTCAAAAGTTCGCTCGGACTCAGATCGGCCATACTCGCGTAATCTTTAATAAGAAATATACGATACGTTCCCAAATATGCTACGGCGATGTTAGATATACTCACGCCAATAAACGCTCTCGGCGTTTTGTCCTATTTTGAATGTCTGGCATTGATAGACTCTTCTCTAAAGGTGCCTTTCCCAATAACATGAGTGGTAGCTTGCTTTCCGGTTTTGCATCAGAGCTTGATCCTGGATCGGTATCATCGGAAAGAAAACCATCGTTACCAATGCCCGAATTCTTTTCACGATTATCTTTTCGGGAGAAGGTTCTTTGCAGCGATGCTTTGATATTTTTAATGGCACGATTGTCTGAAGTTTGTCGTTCGTATTTCGGTGGACCATTAGAATTGTTCGCGCAATATCCTTCAATGGCTAGCTTAGATGTTCCAGGATTATGTCTTGGTGGTCGCTGAGGTGCAGCGGTTGTGATTTGTTCAGAACCGATAAATTTTTCTTCGTTCTCGTGCGTTTTCTTAACTAGAGCCGAATCAAAACTGGAACTATGGGTCATTCGAGCTAAGTTCTTGCCAAGAAAATCATTTGGTGCAGCGGCAGTTTTTGGTGTTACACTGTACTGTATAGACGGTCTATGCGGCGGAATTTCTCCATTGTGCAGCCGTTCTTGTTCCCTTTCGAAATAACTGTACAGACTATTTGTCCATTCGCCTACACCACGTATATGCAGCCACATATAGTCTTCCTGTTCCGGAGCACTACTTAGCGTAAACGGATGCCACTCATATTTCGCGATAGCCGGGATATTGACGAAAACATAGTCACCAGGTCGAAAGTAGAAATGTGTTGGGCGTTTGATAACTAAATGCGTGACTCGGGACGGGAGAAGGAGACCAGAACTGATATAGGTTTTTCCGTACTCCGATTTCATCCAGACAATTCGAAGGATCCTTTCAATGACGAAGATAAGACCAGGTCCAATAAACCATTTCCAGAAATTTGGACCATGGAATATGACCAGGATCCAGAATGGTAGATAAAGTAAGTGCGTCCAGTAGAATACTTCGAAGCTTCCCTTTCGTCGTACAAACGGTTGCGAGCATATGGACATGATCAGTAGAATTACAAACAAAGCAATACCAGTTGGGTTCGCGCATCCTCCAACCAGTCCGTATTTACCAGGACGTGAAGTGAATAGCCATTCGCCGATGGTGTAGTTCTTTTGATTTATAGCCGGATCGTTTACCACTACAACTGAGAAATTCAACAGATGCGTAATGGTGTGCACCAGACTATAAATCCCGATCATTATCCCCGTCAACTTGTGCAGATAGATATGATGATCGAGTGGCAGTACAGAACTGAAGCCTCTGGTTCGTAAATATGTAATAGACTGTCGAAGCATCAACACCAGGACCCAGGCGCAATTGAAATTGAGGCATTGACCTAGAAAACACAATAAATTTTAACACAGATACAAACGATTTGGAATGGAGATAATTACCGCATGCTCGTGCTAGTATGACAAGTCCATTAAACTCTCGGTATTGTATTGCTCTAGATATAAACAAACTAGCATTAACTATGAAATAGGCAGCCAAATAGAACAGATAGACGTAATTGTTTTTTAAGTAAGCTGTTGTAAATTGGTGTGGAATGAGAAATTTTTTCGTATGAGGTTTCTCAACTGCTGGAACTAGCCATCGATCTATGCTGAAAGGAACATAAAGCTGCGATAAAAAAAAACGCTAAATGAAAGTTACTCTTATCAATGTTCTACCTTATACTTAAGTTTTCTAGAAGACCGCCATGCTTGCTGAGCTGACGTTTCAATGCTTCGTAAGTAATAGCTCCTCGATTTAAGGGATCCGCATCTTCGAACATTGCCATTGTTAGATCGTCCACCTAGTTTCAATAGAATTATTATACGAGTTGGATTTAATAGTTAAAAAAAGAATCAAAGATAAAAGTATCTGGCAATAAGTCGTGCACAATTTTATTATTTTTTGAGTGGTAATTCAATAAGATGGAGAATAGGGAACGAAGGAGGGGTATTGTTAATTTATTTACACTCAAATGCAAATATTATCAATAGCTCCAGTAAATAGATTTTGAGTTTGAATTTATATGGGGGTTGTAGAAGGAATACGTTGATATTAATAATTTTTTTTTTTATTTTTACATGGATATGTCTAATAACTTGACTGAACTAAAAATTTTGTACATTGCAAAATTTGTTTCCGTGAGTCTATCTCTCTAACAGGCACCCATAATTTCAACTGACCAATAGACACAAAAATGCCGATCCACTCAAAATGTCCGTTTGAAAAATATGTTATGGGTATTAATGGTCGGATTTGTATGAGAAAACGTAAAATTTTGCAATCCCTCAATTACGATCTGGTGAAATTTGATGAATCGAAGATGAACGTAAACAGGGTAGCGACAGCCCACGACGGTATCAGCGACATTTGGTCAAGACGACAATAAAAGGAAAACGCGCCTTACTCGTCTACATTCGCCAAACATTTTGATTAAAAAAATAAGTGAGTTGTGTGTATATGCATAGTATTTAAATAGTATGTATAGTATTTAAACTATGGGACATCATCACAGTAAGTGCTACTCGATGCGATGCACGTTAACTAGGTGCCTATCTGTGAGTCTATCTCTCTCGTACTTGTGAATATATGTATCTATGTATATATATACAGTATATATAGTATTTAACCAAAACATTAAGATTCGAATGCGCAATACCAGGCACGCAGAACTAGTGTCACTGGGTTCCTCAGATTCCATTCTGTATGAAAATTGTGAAATTTCTGGCCGGATTTTTTTTCCCGAGTTGCATTCATTTTTCTTTTGGTGATCAAAGTCGATACCGAGACTTTTGCTTACTACTGAATTATGGGCGCCGAGTAGTTTAGAGTTTGCTTGTACCTGTGCGATGGCTCCAACATCTAAAGCCGACTTATTGCGCGAGTCGCGTAAGCGAGAAAACGAATTACGTAGCAGCGACGAGTTTATGCAGTTTCTTCGCGATTTGCCATTCAGTTCAAGTACTATAAAAATTTCTATGATTAAGTACGTAAGTGTGAATCGCGCACTTCCGTTCAGCGGAGGTCATTTACACCTTTTATTTTATTTATAAAGTATCATTTGGGACTAATTGATTTGTGTACAATGTTTTAAATAGCATTTTTATATACGAGGGGATAGAAAAGGAGTATGTATTTAACCAGTTAACATCTTGAACTTTAGTTTATCCTTTTAAACGAGTTCTACCAAATTTACTGAATTTCTGAAGCAAGGAGTTTTTTTTTTAATTTAAATTTTATTAAGCAATTGGTCAATCTAAAATTTTACTGTTTTCTGTTTTTTTTTTCGCAACACCCGAAACACCTTGAGCTAGTAAGCTCTTGAAGAACCGTTTTAGTTTATTCGAAAATTGAATCTATAATATCTAATCGGAGTTCTATAAACTCCATTCATCAAACCAGGAACCTAGGCTCATGTCCAACATTCTCAACCATCCAATGAAGCTGAAAAGATACGGTGAAGTAAATCTTGACTGGAAATGTTCTGGATGTGAATTCGGATCGAGTGCATACCTAGCGGTTGATGGTGAAAAAATTTACAGTTCTATTGACGCCCCAGTACAGCCAATAGAAGTGTAAATTGATTTAAAGTTTAATAACAAGCCCTGGTAACAGCTTAACACCGAAGCTCAGGATCGCGCCTTGTGGAAGAGAGTTGTTTCTGTCCTATGTCTCTAATGGGGGTCTTAACATGAATTTGATTGATTGAAGACCTAATTACGAAGTAATCCTTTAGAAGTGGAACAATTCGAATCTTATTACCTTGGAAGGACTATCAGCATAGATGGCAGTGATCAAAGTGCTGTAAGGATCTGGTAGGCAATGGCCATCGGTATTCGAGCAAACAATTTAATGAGCGCTCGCAAATACCGAACTTAAAACGAGTATCAAATGCCACAGAACAAATAATCTGCGTGATAATCTTAAGCAAACCAAACAAAAAGGCTCGATCAACGTCGATCTTGTTATATACAAACAGTTTTTATTTCACCATGCGCATGAACAGAGCCAAAAATTATTTCGTGTCGATATATCAAATGCAAACGGTGAAAAGCCTGGAGTTTGCAGAGGAGACCGCGTGTACTGGTATGTCAAGTTCTTTAATTAATCGTTAATCTTTCATTAAAATATCGTTTATGAATCGCTAACGATATTCATTAATGAATTAAAATAAAAATCATTAACGACACATTAATGATTCATTGATAATGATTATAATCAGCAAACAATTTAACGAGCGCTCGCAAATAACGATAATAAAATGAGCATGAAACGATACAACATAAAAAAACTGCGTTAAGAACTTAGGCAAACCAAACATTAGTGTAAACAAGAAGGGTTACACGACTTTGATCGTGTTATATACAAGCAGTTTTCTCTCTTCAGCTAGGGTGTAGTCTAGTGGGTAGCGTGTTAGTCTGCAATGCGAAGGTCGTGAGTTCAAATGCCGGTCGATGTATAATTCGAGCACGCTGCCTGCTTGGGTATATCTCACCTCAATCTACGAAAATAAAAAATTTGAAGATAGAGGGTTGTGCGACAACAACCCTTCCACAATAAATAATGTTAAGGAACCTGAAGGTCAGGAGGCCAGGGCCTGATTTGGACTGTAGCGCCATTGTAGTAGTAGTAGTTTTCATCTGTGCATTACCAGTGCAAAAAATTACTTCGTGTCGATATCTCAAAACAGTGCAAACGTTGGAAACGTTGAAAAGCTAGAGATTTAGTTTGCAAAGGGTCTTATTTGAGTGCGTACATGCTTGTGTGTGAGCGATCTCTTATTTGGCATTAAAATTCCAGTTCTTCAAAATATCGTTAAAGTATCATAATATCATATAATAATGAAAAAAAAAAAGAAAATGTATGAATCTTAAACGATATTCGTTAATGAATTAAAATAAAAATCATTAATGATACATTAATGATTCATTGATAACGAGTATATACTTGCTTATATACTCGTTTCTTGTAAGCATTTTACAATTCTTCAATCCTTAAAAGTAATTCATTAAAGAATGTCCATTTAGTCCGCTTGATGAATCATTAATGTATCGTTATCGATCAAATCGCTCGTAAAAGTAAATTATTAACGGTTCTTTAACGAATTATTTTGTTTGCTGGGTATATTTGCTTATGTACTTGTTTTTATAAGGGTTTTACAATTCATTAATGAATTGCTAAAAGTAATAAACGGTTAAGCAGGTATAATATTCACTGCGGGGCATTCATTCAAAAATTAATTTTATTGCCCGGGTACTATTAAGCCACCAATTTTCAACCTATGCATTTGCGTAGCAAATATCTGAGCAGACTTCTTATCTCATATAAGCAGTGAACCGAAAGTATACCATTCTTTATTTAAAGAATATGGGAAACTTATTTTGGCAAATTTTCTCGTTGATTTAATCCTGCAAAGTCGCCGTACGGGCGTACCCTTGCACATGTTGCTTGAGAAAATTACCAACGGAGAAAAAGGGAAATACAATCTGTTTGCGAGCCATCGATATCGCTAGCCTCTGCCGTTCCTCCGCACGAGCCTCCGCTACTTCACCATTCAACCACCATGGTGAGTCACAAATGGCAATTTTTGCACTCCGCTAATCGTCCAACCAAACAAATGGAATTCCATCCCAACTGCACCACAGACACACCTCATGTTCAAAAAGCATCCGGAACCTGCAATCCAGATGATACGTACCCAATAGACTGCCGCAATTTGCTGTTCCGAAGTTTGGTATGACACCCAAGTACTCACCGGATATGACTCCGTGTGATTTCTTTCTCTTCCCGAGGCTCAAAATCTTATGCTCAAAAAGTACCCAGAATTCGCAGTTACGCTCAATTTTCTTAAAAAAAAGCAATGCATATCTGTCGCTGAAGAGACAATATCATCCCGCAAGCACTGCATCCAACGGATACATCTTTGCGCGACCTCTCCATCCGGCTCAACGTATCTCTTCGTGGAAAGCGTTCCGAGACGATTGTTACAGCAAGATGGAATTCGCATTAATTTTTTAATTTTTAATTCCAGGACAATAATGATGGAGCATCATCCAAACCAGCAGAACAACAACCACCAAATTCCATGGACGTGAATATAGAAAAATCTTAAGCATTTATTTTATTTTTTTTTTTTCATTTCATTAATATCATATAAAATTAAAATACCTTCACTTTTTAATTATATAAATATTGGCTACAAACTTTTACAAAAAAAAACCGTAATTTTGTATTCTCTATTGGTTGCTAATCTTCAGTCAGCAATAAAATAATTTTTAGTATAATGGAGTTTGCTGTTTTATTTCGGAAATTTTTATTTTTCAATTTTTATTAGTTTTTAGTTGAATTGAATTTATTTTAGAAGTTTTTTTCATGTTGAAGATAGATTTGCAGATATTTCTTCGCACATTATAAAGAGGAATTATAGCTTACAGCTATAAGGTTTCTTCAGCTTTTCCGTTGCGAAACCTCTTACGTTTGGCAGCAACGTTACGAAACCAGCAGTGATCGAAGAAACGAATAAAAAAGACGGCGGCGAGGACGAAGATGAACCCCCCAAAGTTGAACTCAGTCGAAGAGGACAGTGTTTACTCGGAAAAATACAGGCTTTTCGTTAAAGAAGACTGTGCATCGTATTACGCGAACCTATCCTATTCGCAGCCAAATAAATTCCGTATTATCCATTTAATAATGAACAGGTCGCATTACACAGTTACAGCGTTAGATCGACAGAGACCCTCAACTTCCGGCAGACGAGCATAGTAGATAATTCGATTGCGGACTTCGACCCTCAATTGGTGGTGTATATACAATCGTATGTCACTCAACTACCAATTTGAATTTTTGAATTGACGATTTTCGTAACTTCTTGCTCGCGATGTTCCGCCAATTTCGTATTTTGTCTTCGAACAGCAAAAGCTGCTGCTGTGTTGTCATCCGATTCGAAACGCCTCTGAAAATACTCGTCCAACTGTTCGTCCGTTGTATATATTTCCAGATGAATTCGGTTGCAGGAAATTTTCCTCCATACGAGGAATATTTCGTGCGGATAGTTTTATCCGCATGAAATATTCCTCGTATGGAGGAATATTACGCGCCGAAATTTCTGACAGCTAAAGATTCGGAGGGGTAAATTCCTCCATATGAGGAATATTTCGTGCGGATAGTTTTATCCGCATGAAATATTCCTCGTATGGAGGAATATTACGCGCCGAATCTTTATCTGTCAGAAATTTCGGCTCGTAATATTCCTCCATACGAGGAATATTTCGTGCGGACAATCTACAATGGAGTTCGAATTTGCGAAGACACACAGATCATAACGCACCTCTCCAATCGTGTTGGTCACTTCAATCCGTCGTGGAACAATCAGGGCGAAATCGACGAGACATGCAGTTCCAGAAGGCAAAAACCTACGTCGGTGGGGAATTTATAGATAAAGTGCTTTTCTACGCCACATCGTGGGCTCGTAATAGTTGATATCAACTATCGACGATTCTGATCAAAACAACGAGCTCTACTTGCTGACTACAGAAAAAAAATAAAGACAATTAGCTTAAATTGAAGACTGCGTCTGTAATTTAATTATTTTATTATTGAGACCATCCACAGACAAATGTGTTATTTAGATCTTAGCAATGCCGATTTCGAGTCTACATCACGCGTCACAGACGGCGAATATCCGGCAATGTAATCTTCATCCAAGGGTCCAACGTAAATTGTGTCCAGAACTTGGTCGTAGTCTTCGGATTCGGCCGATCCGACGTAAATCATTTTCCATTCGAGGTCTTCCTTCAATTCTTCGATGCACTCGAACGTCAACTCGAATTGAAATGGATTCAGGAAACTGCTGGGATTGTCGAGGACGACGACATTTGTTATGTGAACTTTTGCCATGATGCTAGGTTGTCGTTAATTCAGTCTCTCTAATTAATTAATTCCTCCGAACGCCACACCGAACTCAGCTCACGGAAAATGTTCTGAAGACTGAAAGACACGCTGGCGTCCGGGGTGGGGAGGGGGAGGTATAGTCAAATTTTGGCCTCAAAACCACCATTTTTGTACTTCAAAATTCGAGATTTTTACCCGATTCTTGTGGCGTTCTCTTTAGAATTTCGGTTCTTTTTCCAATGATGTAAGGGACTCAATTTTGGTCTTCGGGGGAATGGGGCCAATTTTGGTCTCTGGCGGGGTCAATTTTGTTAGCTTGCGTTACATATGGAATAGATGAGTCCGAGTGGGAGTCAGGCAGTGACATTGAGAGATATCACCGTAATATCTAGTTTGATGTTCAGTATCTTGGTAAGTTATCGTTATGATTCTGGTAAGTAGTCACTAAGTCAAATTTATAACTTATAACGTATTATTCCACTTATTTATATACTTTATGTCAATTTGTTTTATGTTGTGCCGTCTTCCCTACACCTATACAGACAACTGCAGCGGTGATCGCCGGGTCTGTTCCCATCCCCTCTATTTTTCCCAATATTTATAAATCAATATCCAAGTGTTTTCCTTATTACAGAAACACAGCTGGACCTGGTCGTAATCCAGGATGGGCGTAACGCTGGACTACATTCACGAACAACCGAACGATAGAAGTGGATGGGCTACACTCTAAGGCTCGGTTTCACAGTCGAAGTTTAAATCGCACACTTGGTGTAAACCGCAGATTTCCTATGGCTAAGCCGCAGTTTAAACCATATGTTTGGTTTAAACTGTGACTGTGAAACCGACCTTTAGGGTTTACCACTGTGTAAAATTGAAAAGTAGTATTTGGTTACATCGAGTCAGTCAATCGCATGGAAGGAACAATATAATCGGAAAACAAAAGGATGCCAACGTTTTGACGCAAGCTAAAGGCCGATGCCTTGAATCATGACTTGATCCTGGCGAACAGTAGCAGGCGGGACCAGCATATCTAGCCTTCTTCGCGGTATCACCGATCCAATGCCACTTAAACCAAGGGCGGATTTACTCATCTATATAATATTGTAAATTACAAAAGAGCATCATTATAAATCAGTTTCTCCTTAAATATCGCTAATACTCGATTTAGATCTTCACTCCTAATGATCAGCTGATATGATCGAGTTCATGGCAATGATATTAATAATTCTTTCGTGGACAAATTGTACAGTCCGATATGCAAATGAGTTTCTGAAATTTATTTACAATAAACTTTATGGCAAATAGTACGAGCGATACTTCTTCCCTTTTTCGCTTGAAACAAGTACCTACTGCTGATCGTGTGGATTTAACATAAAAGATCACTTCATTATGATAAGACGACAGACAGGAAATTTGTTCCGTGATATTTAAAGATAATCTAGAATATCGAATTACCAGTGGAAATTAATGATAAAATATAGAATTATAATTACTAATACGAGGGGGAAGGGACGGGACTTACCTGTTCTTCAGAGAATTGCATACCATTTTCTTCCATGCATGCACGTATGACGTGCTGTAGTTCCAGATGTTGGATAAGACCGTCGCCTAAATAAATTATTAATAGTTTTTTTTTCGTTATTAATTTACTATTTAAAACGTTGGTGGTATCATGTACCGTCAATATCATAAACTTTAAACAAGAATTTGATCTTATCTTCAGCTGATTGGCCGGCAAATTGGTGCATTGCATCAATGAATTCCTGTAATGAGATCGTTCCTGAGTTATCCTTGTCGAATATTTGAAAAACACGTTCGGTAAAGAATGGCTAGAATAAAAATGTGTGTTAATATCATAAGTTTGTTTTTTTTTTCGCCAATCTATGAGTTAATACATTTTTTGATGTTACGATTTTTTTGAATTCTTCACGTCGAATTTCCTTTTCATTTCCAACTGTACGTTTGAAAAGCAGTTCTAAACGTTCTAGGGCACTTTTATCGAAACCGGTACGGGGTCTGTGAAGTTAAATTAATGTTTAAAAGAGTGTTTGTAGTTTATAAAAATAAATAAACTGCCAACAAGTCGGGCGAAACTTTATTATTCTTGGGACAAGTTGCGGATGAGTGGAAAGTCAATATGCAGGTTAGAGTGGTTAGGGAAGACTAAGTGAAAGGGAGTTCTTGGGCAGGACTGCTAACAATATTTCATTCGTGTCTGTAAGTTTGGGTTTTTATGAGGGGAGGAGTAGGGGTAATAGTAAGGGTGGTTGGATGTTAATAGCTTTTTAATTAATTACTTGAATCACGTCCAATATTCTCTGTATAGAATGTGTTTCATAGACGAAGTTGCATAGAATTTTCATAAAATTCGGTGTATTTTACATTCATGAAACCGAACATTTGTATGGGAGGGGGTAGAGAATATAGGGGAATCGTAAAATTTGATACGCAGTTTTATTTCGCGTCTCTTGTTAGGTGCTTGTATAGAATTTCAAGTTCGTAGCTTTTAGTTTGTTGGTTATTAGTTGATTTAATAAAATTGGTCGAAATCGTAGTTTTGTATGGGAGGGGGTAGAAGCGCAAGCGCGCTTTCAAAACTTTTAAAGCAACTTCATTTGAATTATTTTTATAAGTTTTTATGCCAAATTTGAAATTGATAGCTTTTAAGAGTTAGCTGATAACTGATTTCTTAAAAATGGTCGAAAAAATAATTTTGTATGGGAGGGGGTAGAGGAGGTAAGGGAATCGTCAAACTTGTGATGCAATTTTCTTTCATTTTTGTTGTTAGATGCTCGTACGAAATTTCAAGTTCATAGCTTTTAATTTGTTGGTTATTAGTTGATTTAAAGAAATTAGTCGAAATCATACTTTTGTATGGGAGGGAGTAGAAGGGCAAGCGCGATTTTAAAACTTTGAACGTAATTTCATTTTAATTATTTTTGTAAGTTGTTTTGCAAAATTTGAATTTGATAGCTTTTAATGGTTAGGTGATAATTGATTTCTTGAAAATGGTCGAAAAAATAATTTTGTATGGGAGGGGGTAGAAGTTTTAAAGGTTTTCGACCAGTTAATATTTCGTATATTTAGGGATTTTTTTTAAATGCATTTCGCAAATTTTCAAGTTTCTACCTTAAAATATCACTCAAAAATTTTCAGTTTATGTGTTTTTTTCAATGCACATGAAACACCTTGTGCATGTTAGACCGGGGGAGTCGGTTTATAATAAATATGGATCAAGTTAATATTATTTTTCTATGTACATTAAATATAGGTATTCACATGCAAAATTTTAACTTTTTATCTTTCACTAGAGCCCTAAAAAAATCACTCAAAATTTTCGACATTTTTGCTTATCACCTCCCTCCCCTTACACCTCCCAGTTTAAAATTTTTACCAAAATTAACCATTATGTAGTTCTACAATCTGGCAAATTTTTGATTTAATATCTGTACTATTTTTTGAGATATAAGGATTTGGAATTTTGAAAAGTGCGCCATTTTTGAAATGTTCCCCATTTCCCCCCACTACTATTATTTCAACATGTTATATTTTTTTTGTTTTTGCCTAGTATAGCTTAATATATGTTTTAAGTTTCAATTACGTAGCTTAAAAGGTAGTTGAGATATTAATTTTTAAGTGTTTTTCTTTGCACCCCCCTGACCCTCCCCCTTACAATAGTTAGCCGCTTTCTGAGCTGGTTCCAATGGAACTATATGCCACCTTGACGGTCTCTAAATATGATTTTTTTACGATAAGGAATTTCGAAGATATAATCATTTGAAAAAAAAATTCGGCCGACAATTGGTTCTTAGCCCCCCCTTTTCGCACCCCAATGGATAAAAAAAATAAATTATTTTTAAAAGTTGTCCCACAAACCCTTCTATATGTGTGTTGAGTTTTAGCTTCCTAGCTGTTACCATGGTTGAGATATTTGAATTCGTATTTTTCGGTTTATGCGCTTTCCCCGCCTCCCCCTGAACCCGTACACCCCCGAAAATGGGTATCCGCCTGAGATCCGCAACTATCTACAATCCCTCCAAAAATGAACTTTCTATCTTGAAGGGTTTGGGAGTTAATGTGCGCTGAGCGTACACGTCGGCGTACGGCGTACAGACAGACGGATTTTTTTTTTTTGCATTTTTAGGCTAATTTTGTCATGAAACGCGAAAAAAAAAAATTTAAGGGTAGCAAACTTTTTTTTTTTGTGTCGATCACAATACTTTATTATTATAATAATAAAGTAAAATATTAAGTTTTATTTCGAATTTGAAACCAGAGCTATTTACGAGTAATATTAGAAAAAAAAACAACAGGGCTACGATTGGGCGTAAAACCCAATCGTACGATACTCTAGATGAAAGAGAAATTTTTTGTACAAAATTTAGGATTCAAAAATTTAATAGGTACTGAGTAAATTAGTGTGTTGGATTTAGTGAAATTGTACAGTTTGTATGGGGGGTGGTAGAGGGAGCGGCGAGTTCTTAATGACTTTTTCAAAAATAACTAAAAACATCATATTTTTGATATGCTTTAAATTGCAGATCAGTGGCATTCATACTTTTCAGGAAAATCGACTTTTTGTAAAGTTGTGAAATTTTGTCAGATTGTATGGAATGTGTATGAAAAAGTGCAGAGGGGTGGAAGGAGGAGAACACAAATAATTTTTAAACAGTAAATTGGTATTGTCATAAAAGGATTACGTTTCATTAATTAATTTCAGATCAATAGCATTTATACTTTTCGAGCAAATTCGTTTATTGTCAAATAACGAAATTGTGTAATTTTGAATGGGAGGGGGTAGAAGGGGTGGAGCGATTTGGCCCGTTCACTAACTTGATCTGACTTTTTTGTCAAAATTGACGTGTACAAAATTTTAGCTCTCTAGTTCAAAGCGTTCTCAGGCTAGGGAGGATACGGACGGACAGACGGACGGACATCCGGTTTTGGGATTTTTGAGTGATTATATGAACTTCTGTATCATTCCTTTTTTTCTCCGAGCCTTATTTCTTGGCGTTACAAACTTTGTGGCAAACTTATAATACTCTCAGATTTCATCTAAAGTAGAAATATTTGAAAATGCGCTCTTTCTGGAATCAAATTCTAAATTTTGCTTGGCGAATCTTAAACATATTTCTAAATATCCAAACATAAATTTGTAAACTTTCAAAAATTTATAAGAGAAGATGTGTAGAAGTGTGGGCTTAAAGTTTTTTGCTAAAAATTACAGGGAAAAAATTTCAGCTCGAAAGCTCATGTCCCGCCTTCATGTTTGCACGAGTTATCGTGCAAACAGACCGACAGACAAACATTCATTCGAAATTGACTTTTAGAGCAATAACGAAAATTTCTGAACCTTTGGCGATCTTGTGCGATCAATATTTCTTAGGGCTACAAACGGTCGCAAAATCATAACATAACATTCTCTTAGATTTCATCTAATAAATTAACATTTCAGATCTTGGTTACAAATTCAAATTTTATCATTACACTTTGCTTGTAATAACAATTCTTGTGTAATTTTTTCGGTGGTTGGATGGGTATAGACAGGGTAGGCATCTGATCGGCGTCATTAGGCGACGCCCAGTGTTGTAACTGTCATATACACACCAATTGTGCTCATCATACCTCCTCGTGGTAGCCACCGGATCCTGGTCTTGTCCATCCGGACTTGACTTGCTGAACTGATGGGCGCGAGTGCTAATGAAACAGAAAAATTCTAGCACTATAATAATATGGCCCTCCAAGTTGGGGGTTGGGCGATGTGTTAACAACTCATCCTCGGAAAAAACACACCCGTTTCGAAACCTGAAGCAACGCCTCGGACTGGATTGATTCAACGGCAACGACCACGCAAACGAAAAATGGACTATTCCTTCGGATCTTGGAACGTGCGATCCCTGTACAGAGCAGGAGCAGTGAGAGAGCTTCTGGAACAGGCAGTCAAATACAATATAAACATAATTGCACTCCAAGAAACTAAATTATAAGGTAACGAGATTAATGACTTAAGATCGCACACAATTTTCAAAAGTGGGAAATCATCGGGAAGCCGGGAATTTGGAGTTGCGTTTATCGTCGACAAGAAGTTTAAACACCAAGTTACCAACTTCAAATCCGTCAATGAACGATTGTGTGCAATCCGCATCAAAACAAGTTTTTTTAATGTTTGGCTTATTAATGTCCACGCCCCAACGGAAGACAAAGACGACGAAGTTAAAGACGATTTCTACAGCACCTTAGAATCAACATTCGACTCCCTTCCGTCGAATGATATTAAAATAGTATTAGGTGACTTTAACGCGAAACTGGGCAAAGAAGAAGCATACATAGGGACAATTGGAAGGCATAGTCTCCATGATATTAGTAACGACAACGGCCAGAGGCTGACTGATTTCGCCAGCAGCAAAAACCTTATTGTAAGCTCGACATGCTTCCCGCATCGTGATATTCATAAGAGAACGTGGGCTTCACCCGACGGAAGAACATTCAATCAAATAGACCATGTTCTAATAGAGAAAAGGACGGCCTCCTGCATTCTCGACGTGCGTACATGTCGAGGGGCTAATTGCGACACAGACCACTATTTGGTAAAGACCAAGTTTCGATGTCGAATCGCAAACCGAGGACACTCAAAAATACAACCGGTTCCTAAATTCGACATAGGGAAACTCAAAAACGAGAAAATAGTTGCGAAATATGCGTTAGCCTTGGAGAGGCACTTCACGACAATGCTGAATACCACTGTCAGCATGCCAATAGAAGAAATGTGGCAAAAAATCAAAGATGGCATTACATCTGTCGCAGAGGAGGTGATAGGACAACAACCCCGGCGCAAAAGAAATGATTGGTTCGACAAAGAATGCCAAGATGCCTTAGAACGAAAAAATGAAGCTTACAAAATATTAACGGAACGGCCGACACGAGCCAAACAAGACAAGTACAAGGATCTTAGACGATTTGCAAACAAAATATGCAGACAAAAAAAACGGAAGTACAATAATGACGAAATTAAAAACATGGACGAACAATTTAAATTACACAACACAAGAGCCGCGTATTCCCTTGTCAAAAGTATGAAAGAAGGTTACAAACCGAAAACGACCCTATGCAAGGATGCGGAAGGGAACATTATAAGTAACGCGGAAGATATAAAACTAAGATGGGCACAATATTTTGAACACCTTCTTAACCCGAGCCCATCACCTACACGAACAGCAGCAGCAGATACAATAGCAGGTATAACTGATGTAACAGCTGATGAAGGATCCGCTTTGAGTCCTCCCACACTCGAAGAAGTAAAAACAGCCCTAAGGAACCACCCAAACAACAAAGCGCCGGGCACTGATCAAATCCCAGCTGAACTTCTGAAAGCCGGCGACACCTGCATAGCGCATCTCCTACATAGATTAGTCGCGGACATATGGACGCAGGAAATACTTCCTGAAGATTGGCGCAAGAGCATCATATGTTCAATTTATAAAAAAGGTGACAAACTCTGCTGCGAAAACTACCGAGGAATATCTCTGTTGTGTACGTCTTATAAGATTTTGACGAAAATTCTAGAAAAGAGAATTAAGCCCTATGCTGATAAAGTAATTGGTGAATACCAAGGCGGATTTAGAGCTGGACGCTCAACCACGGACCAGATATTCTCAGTTAAACAGGTGCTGGAAAAGTGCTGGGAATATAATATTGATGTGCACCAGATATTTGTTGACTTCAAACAAGCATACGACAGTATCGACAGGCGCGTACTGTATAAAATCATGTTGGAGTTTGGAGTCCCACCGAAACTGGTTCGACTGACAAGAATGACAATGACTGAGTCTTTGTCACAAGTCAGAGTAGAAAACGATCTGACTTCCAGTTTTAAAACAGACAACGGCCTTAAACAAGGTGACGGCCTCGCACCAATGCTTTTCAACTTAACACTCGAATATGTTGTTCGGAAACTTCCCGTTGACACCAAGGGAACACTATGCTTCAAATCCACACAACTCGTAGCATATGCCGACGACATAGATATCCTTGCAAGATCTCTGGAGAGTGCTAAGGAAGTATTTGTAAACCTTGACTCGGTAGCAAGGGAAGTTGGACTACGCATTAATGAAAACAAAACAAAAATTATGACGCAAACTAGGAAAAAGACGCCAATCAGACAAAATATTACAGTAGGAGACTATAACCTAGAAAACGTAGACAACTTCATATATCTAGGGGCAAATCTATCGAAGGATGGAAGCGAACCCATCGAAATTAAAAGAAGGATAATGATGGCAAACAAGACTTATTATTCGGTACTTCCAATAATCAAAAACAAGAACGTGCACAGAAAAACAAAACTTAAGCTATACAAAACAATCATAAGACCTGTGCTATGCTATGGCAGCGAAACGTGGACATTAACTCAGGCGTCCGAAAAACGACTTAACGCCTTTGAAAGGAAGATCCTCAGAAGAATCCTCGGACCTGTGAGGGAAGACTCAATCTGGAGAATACGATACAATAGAGAATTGTATGCCATCTTCGACAATCCAGAAGTGTCAACCCTCATAAAATTTAAAAAATTACAATGGGCTGGTCATGTGGAGCGGATGGATGACGGAAGAATTCCCAAACGCACACTAAAAGGGAAAGTCAACGGACAAAGACCGGTCGGAAAACCACGAAAGCGCTGGGAGGATTCGATTGACGCAGACAGCAAATCACTGCTAAGATTTTCAAACTGGAGGACGCGGTCACTGAACCGAGATGGATGGAGGCAAAGCATTCAGGAGGCCAAAGTCCGATTTGGGCTGTAGCGCCATCGTAAGTAAGTAAGTGTAATTTTTTCGACCCTAACGAGTATTATTATTCTGACTGCGTGGGACTAATGTTTTTATAACAAAAACAAAATAAAAAATATTAAATAAAAAATAAAACTTAAGTTTTATTAAAATTTTCTTTATTACGACTTAACTAGGCGAACGAATGATAACAACTGACTTGTGTCTTAATCTAATTGCTATGTTAATTGTCAGCATAAAACTTTATTTTCTCACATTCAGAAAAGTAAAGTCTTATGTGGATTAAATTCCGAAGGTTCAGGTTTCGTCTGGAAATTTGCTTGATCTATGGGAACTACAGAGAATGTAGATTCTCGTACAAATTTGTTATCAAGCAAATTTGAAGACGGTAACGTGACTTGGGCGATCACATAAAATTTTTGTTCGAAACCGGATGATAATAGCAGACGAAGACGCCCTAAGATAGGACGTAGCGCCATTTAAAAAAAAAAACAAGATTCGATATCTTATCATTTCATTGAGAATAGCACTAAATCATTTTAAGGTCATTGAATTCTATCATCACTTCATTCCGGTGGTGAGTTATTGCAATTCTCGTTTTATTTTTAAAACGTCCCAGGTACTCGCCAGGTGAATAATGTGAACTTGATTAAATGCACTCAAGCAATTGAAATTAAACTCTCAGATCGCAGACTTAGCGAAGATTTACGAACTCTCAGGCTTTAATCTTGTGGAGTATGTAATTATTTGTATACCTGTCAGGTACTGTGTGGGCTGATCCGATTAATGTTTTCATATTTTTTATGTTTAGGGTATCCGAAGTCTTACCAAACATCTGTTTGATTTGGATGCTAATGCATGTGTATAAATTATCGTCGAAGAAGTGCGAATAAATCTAGCAAGCAATTGCAGAAAACCTTTCGATAAAAAGTAGGTATGCATTTTCAACTGGCGACTCCTAATTCAACGTTTTTATCAAAGTAGGTAGAGGTACCTACATATTATGAATTATTAATAAAATAAGGAAACCGAGTTAGTTAATGGATTCCTTTTCAGGCGACGATCTTTTGATCTGTGGTATTCTGCTTAAATCTGTAATTTTATGCAATTAATAAACCAGTAAATGGTATGAAATTATGCTGGAAAATCGCCCCTTTTGATTTGCTAGAAATGTCAATTAAGACGGAATGGACAAATTGATCGCCATTTAAAAAGTACGATCGCTAGATCGCGACTAATGGGATTCGATTTGTAATTTGCATACTTCTGTTGGGATAGCCTTTTATCTTTTTCGCGAAAATGATTTAGCAGATAGAGCGAAGGAAATTAAAATAACTACTTAAGAACGAAATAAAACGAGAATAAGAATGCACTATTCTCGATATTTACGAACTGGTCGCTTCTTCGGAGACGGTGACAGCAGCGATAAGATGCAGTGGCAAAGTGCGATTAAAGAGTAGTAGCCGACTTTTATGGCTATCATCGTTCTAAACCATTTAATTTAATATGTCTATTGAAAATGGATGAATTGGAATTAACTCAAAGTGTGTTATAGTTCTATTGAAGAATTCATTTTTTGTAGATCAGCTGCTAGTATATAGCACAGCGAGTTTAATCAACAGGATTTTAGTTTTTTTCTTACAATAGCGATGAAGAAAAACTTACCTTGAATTTGTCAAACTTGCCACACATTCCGTTATTTGGTTTGTTGATATCTGATTAACCGCATCCACATCGATTAAACGATATAATTTGTCCAATATCTGCGAATAGTGAAGATATTTTTTTGAAAATAATTTTTTCTTATATACATATACGTATGTATGTACATACTATACATATAGTCTTTTAATTAATAAAAATTCATTGTGATTACATGTTACAACGCAATCTATTCAAAACTTAAATACAGTAGACTCGCAGTTATATGAACTAATTAAGGTTTGGTGTGTTCATATTAACGGGGGTTTCATATAAGCGGGGTTAATAAAAAATGCAATTACATAGTTCATAATGCAATTTATATGTATTTAAATCACATAGTATTTGTGAAATTAACAAAATTCTTGAAAACAAAATAATAATAAACATATAAATCCTTATGTAGTCCTTATGTAATTGGAAATTTTTGTCTGAATTTGATTTGCGCTCAACGCTTTTAGTACTGCATTTTCCCTCAGCTTTCGTAGAACAAGAACGTCATTAAAGTTATCTGAATTATCTGCAGCCCATTCTATTGCTTTGCTCATAGCTTGTATTGCCTCTACTGCGGATATTTTCTGTCGTTGATTGTCTTCTGTATCATCGATGTTACTGCCTTCATTTTCTTCGTCGTCTTCTTGTTCATCACTATCAGCTATATCATTGTTCCACCTGTCGATATCTTCTTAAGTCAATCTGTTAATATTAAATGATGGAACAATTTATTAGTCTCATATTGAAAAATTAAGTTTACATGCTCCAGGACTGCAGAAACTATTGAGCACTCGAGAAGTTTCTGAAATAGTCTCTGCAATTTCTTGATTCCATTGAGCTCTAAGAATACTGAGCGGTATATCATCGTCTGAAAGGTTTTCATTCTCGGCTGTAGACAGTATGGGTTTCCAGCAATTGATTATTGTTGTTTTCTCCAATCGATTCCATGCACAATATAAATTAACAACAGCATCTTTTAAGGTGAGATTTTTTAGATTTCGTGATGGATCCGACGATTTTGCAATGAAAGACGCTAATAAACTTGTTCTGTAGTACAGTTTAGTAATTCTTATGATGTTTTGATCCATAGGTTGAATAAGACATCTAACATTTGGCGGCAAGAATACCGCTGAAATAAGCCCATCGGATGATTTTAGCATGTGTGCTGGAGGATGTGAGGGCGCATTATCTAGGATAAGAAGCGCTTTTGGCACCATGCTATTTAATCGCGAAAATCGACGCACCTACACAAAAAAACATCATTTCTGAAAATCAGTAGCAATAACAGTTTCTTACCTGCTCTACAAATGACTTATGGAACCATTCAAGAAAAATATTCGAGGTCATCCAAGCTTTACGAGAACTTTTGTATTCCAGAGGGCAAACAAAATTTTTGAATGCTCGTGGATTTTTCGCTTTTCCGCTTTCGCTTTTTAACATGCTTTTTAATTTTATGACTACCACTTGCGTTAGTGCAAGCCAAAAATGTCACTCTTTGCTTCTCTGATTTTCGTCCAGGAGCCACTTTTTCTAATGCTGACACGTACGTTTTTTCCGGCAGCAACTTCCAAAAAAGACCGCTTTCATCGGCATTGTATATTTGATCAGTCGATAAATCAAGTTCTTCGACTATTTTTTTTAATTTAATTTTGAAGGGCTCCACGAGTTCCGGATGAGCTGAGAGTTTTTCTCCGCAAATTTTTAAAAATCTAACACCAAATCGGCTTTTAAATCGCTGGAGCAAACCGTCACTTGCGTTAAAACCAGAATCTTTTTCTTTAAATTTTGCGTGCAGCTTCTTTGCTTTTTCTTTTATGAGTTCTCCGTTCACTGGCAGGTTTTTGTCACGTTGATTTAAAAACCAGTAATAAAGTGCTTTTTCCATTCTGGGTAGTTCCGACCGTCTAAGGACCTTTCTTTTTCCCGGGCCAACGAAAGTGCAGTTTACAGCTTTTAAAATGCCGGAGCTGTTTCCTCTTATGTTGCAGATTGTTAATTTCGCAACTTTGTATTTTTTAGCTAAACTTGTAACACACGCACCTTTTTTTAACTGCTCAATAATGTGCATCTCCTCATTTAGACTTAAACAATTTCGCACTTTACGCGGCATGGCTGCATGGAAAATGACTAAATATTACGAGAAACTAAACTACACTGCACAAACTGTATCTCCAAAATACTGTGGAATGAGCTCTGGCATTCATTTAATGGAATCTAACGGTACATATCGAGTTGTTCATATGAACGGGCGTATTTCTAGGAGGTTGTTCAGATGACAGAGTACTCAATATTAAAATATTCAGGTTCATATAATGCAGTGTTAATATAACCGCGAGTCTACTGTATACCCAAGTTATGAGAAAATACTTACACCAGGTGCGTTCCATATTTGATAAAATTCCTTATACGTAATTTTACTATCACCGCATATTACGTATGCAACAGATTCCAATTGTTCAGCAAAATCGATTTGTTTGTCTTCACTGCAAAGAAATGTATTAAGTTAATATAAATAATAAATATTGGAGGGGAGGTGAATTGATAATAGATTTACTTTTTCTGTAATGAAATTATTTACTACAATGCTGTTTTTTTTTATTAAAACGATGAATTCGTTATTTTACTATTAACCACAACTACTGACTTTTTAAATTCCGAAACAAATGATTGAAAAATTTTATTGTTTTGAATTCAAAAAAGGTTGTTTAGATTTAGAAATGGTTGTTTTCGGAATGAAAAAGATTGTTGGTAGTTTTGATTGGAAAAAAGTTTGATTTAATTTTGAAACGTCTGTTTTGTGATTCGAAATTATTATTTGTTCTTGATTGAAAAAAATATCTGCCAACAAGTCGGGCGCAACTTTATTATACTTGGGACAAGTTGTGGATACGTGGGAAAACAATCTGCAGGTTAGATTGGATAGGAAAGATGGGAATGAGGGTTTTACGGCAGGGCTGTTATTAATTATTTAACACTTAATTGCGATTACAATCAATAGCTTCAGCACATAGATAGAATCAATATGAAGGGATGGTTACATGTCAATATTTTTTTAATTAATTGCTCGAATCGCGCTCAAAATTTGTTGTATGTATAGAATGTTAGTTTCATAGACGAAGTAAATTCTATGAAATTCTCGGTATATTTTTTATTCTTAAGCCCATACATTTGTATGGGAGGAGATAGAGGAGGTGAGAGGATAGCTAAATTTATGATGCAGTTTTGTTAAGTTTCTTTTGAAAGGTGTTCGTACAAAATTTTAAGCTCGTAGGTTTTAATTTGTTGTTCATCAGTTGATTTATTGAAATTGGTCGAAATCATACTTTTGCATGGGAGGGGTGGAAAAGCAACTTTTAATGCATTTTTATTTGGAGTATTTTTAGAAGTGTTTGTACAAAAATTTAAGTTTATAGCTTTTACTGGTTTGGTGATAATTGATTTCTTAAAAATGGTCGAAAAAATACATTTGAATGGGAAGAGGTAGAAGTATTGAAGGTATTCAATTAGTTAATGTCATTTTTTTAAATTAATTTTTCAAATCATCGAGTTTGTAGCCTGAAATTTCACTCAAAAATTATGAGTTTTAGTGTTTTTTTTCAATACACGTGAAACACCTCGTGCAGGTTAGTGCCTCCCTTTGGTAGTTACCAGTTTTGGTTCAAATTAATAATTTTTCCTTATGTATATAAAATGGATGTATGTACGTGCAAAATTTTAACTTTGAATCTTCTACCAAAGTCCTAAAAAAATTAGTAAAATTTTTTGATATATGGACCATCACCTGGTTCCCCATTCATTTTTATGAAAATTATGGATCATGTAGCTCCACAATTTCATCCTTGGTTGTGTGGTGGAATGCTTGCCTGCCATGCGGGTTCGATTTTCGGCGCGAAATTTTTTTTTTAATTTTTTAGCATGCAGCAAATATGCATTTTACCAAATTAAAAATTTATTTTCACATGGACAACTCTATGTCGCTATGAGTTGAGTCGAAACATAAGAAGACTTGCAGTTATTTATTAGCAAGAAGATCTGAAGCTATTTAAATAAACTGCCAACAAGTCGGGCGAAACTTTATTATTCAAGAGTGGTTAGGGAAGACTAAGTGAAGGGCAGGGCAGAAACATTCAAAAGCTCCAGTATATATAATCAATATTTCGTTCGTTTATTTATGCAAGTTTAAATTTGTGAGGGGAGGGGTGAGGGTTGATAGTAAGGGTGGGTGGATGTTAATAGTTTATTAATTGATTGCTTGAATCACGTCCAATATTCTCTGTATAGAATGTCAGTTTCATAGAAGAAGTTGCATAGAATTTTCATAAGATTCTGTGTATTTTACATTCACGAAACCAAACATTTGCTTGGGAGGGGGTAGAAAAGGTAGGGGAATCGTAAAAATTGTGACGCAATTTTTTCCTTTCTCTTGTAGTATGCTCGTACAAAATATCAAGTTCGTAGCTTTTAATTTGTTGGTTATAAGTTGGTTAATGAAATTGGTCGAAATCATACTTTTGTATGGGAGGGGGTAGAAGGGCAAAGGCGATTGCAAAACTTTTAAAGAAATTTCATTTCAATTATTTTTGTAAGTTTTCATACAAAATTTTAAATTGATAGCTTTTAAGAGTTAGCTGATAACTGATTTCTTAAAAATGCTCGAAAAAATAATTTTGTATGGGAAGGGGTAGAAGAGGTAGGGGAATTGCAAAATTTGTGACGCAATTTTCTTTCTGTTCTTTTGTAAGGTGCTCGTACAAAATTTCAAGCTCGTAGCTTTTAATTTGTTGGTTATTAGTTGATTTAATGAAATTGGTCGAAATCATACTTTTGTATGGGAGGGGGTAGAAGGGCAAGTGCGATTTCAAAACTTTTAAAGTAATTTCATTTCAACTATTTTTATAAGATTTACTGCAAAATTTTAAATTGAGAGCTTTTAATAGTTAGGTGATAATTAATTTCGTAAAAATAATCGAAAACATAACAGGGCTACGATTGCGCGTAAAGCGCAATCTTACGATACTCTAGATGTCATCCCAAGAAATTTTGGACGGGGAGTGTTAGAAGAGGTGATAGCATTGAAATAATTTTTTCCCCATTATGCTAAAGTAGCTATAAGAATGTTTTATACAAAATGCTTACTACAAAAATTGAATGCGGACTGAGAAAATTAGTGAGTTAGATTTAGTGAAAATGTGCAGTTTGTATGGGAGGTGGCAGAAAGAGTGCAGGGATTTTAGTGATTTTTTCAGAAATAACTAGGAATATTATAAAATTGACAACTCTTAAATTTCAGATTAGTACCATTCATACTTTTCAAGAAAATCGATTTTTTGTGAAGTTGTGAAACTGTGTCATATTGTATGGGAGGGGGTAGAAGCAGTGAAGCTAATCAAATACTTTTTTCTGATATTAGTGATAATACTAATTAAGTATTTATTACAAAATGTGAGCTCCATAAATGTTATATGTTCTGAGAAAATCGTCTTAGAGCATTTCATGAAAAAGTGTAGTTTGTATGGGAGGGGGTGGAAGGAGAGGAAGGACGCAAATAAGTTTTCTACTGTAAATTTAGATCATTATGAAAGTAATGTATCCCAAAACTCAGACTAATACCTTTTATACTTTTCGAGTAAATTAATTTATTGTTAAATTGCGAATTTGCGTCATCTTGTATGGGAGGGGGTAGAAGGGGTGAAGCTAATCGTCTAATTTTTTTTCGCCTTACTAACAATTTTAAATAAATATTTGGTGCACAATTTCAGCGCCCTAAATTGTATACGCACTGAGTAAATTGGCTTAGAGTAATTTATGACAAGTACAGTTTGTATGGGAGGTGGTAGAAGGAGGGGGACGACACGCATAATTTTTATACGGTAGATTGATATTATCATAAAAGTAATATATTCCAAATTTCAGACCAATAGCTTTTATACTTTTTGAGCAAATCCTTTAATTGTCAAATTGCGCAATTGTGTCATTTTGTATGGGAGGGGGTAGAAGGGGTGGAGCGATTTGGCCCGTTCACTTACTTTTTTGTCAAAAACGACATGTAAAAAATTTAAACAATCTAGCTCAACGCGTTCTCAAGCTAGAGAGCGCACATACGGACGGACAGACGGACGGACGGACGGACGGACGGACGGACGGACGGACGGACGGACGGACGGACGGACGGACGGACAGACGGACGGACGGACGGACGGACGGACGGACGGACAGACGGACATCCGGTTTTGAGATTTTTGAGTGATAACATTAACTTCCGTATCATTCATTTTTTTCTCCAATCCTTATTTCTTAGCGTTACAAACCTTAGAGCAAACTTATAATACTCTCAGATTTCATCTAGAGTATAAAAATAATTTTGTATGGGAGGAGGTAGAAGTTTTGAAAGTATTCGACCAGTTAATATTTCGTACTTGTAGGTATTTTTATACTCTAGATGAAATCTGAGAGTATATTGTGTTTGCCTTACCGTTTGTAACACTAAGAAATAATGCTCGCACAGAGCCGCCAAGGGTACAGAAATATTTGTTGTCACTCAAAAATCTCGATTCCGAGTTGCTGTCTGTCCGTCTGTCCGTCTGTCCGTCTGTCCGTCTGTCCGTCTGTCTGTCCGTCTGTCTACAACATAACTCTCGATAGCTTTGACCTACCGTGCTGAAATTTGTTTTATGTCATTTTTAGCAAAAAAGTAACTTTAAGTTCGTGAATGGGCTACATCCCCCCACTCCTTCTACCCCCTCCCATACAAATTTCATGAAATTTCGAAATTTAAAGAAATTGATTTTTCTCCGAAACTATTTCAGCTATCAACTTGAAATTTGGGCCAAAGTATTATGATATAAATATCATTACTATGACGGAATATTGACCAGATCTCCTTACTCCTTCTACTCCCTCCCATACAAATGGACCATTTTGAAAAATACATATTTTCGATTTTCATTGAAACTAGTAAAGCTGAAAAGACGAAATTTTGTCAGGATTAATTCTACTATAATTCCAGTTTATTTTAAAAATAATTATCAACTTAACCTCACTCCTTCTACCCCCTCCCATACAAATTTCATAAATTTTTTAAATTATAATTAAATTATTTTTCTTCGAAACTGTTAGTGCTATCAACTTGATACTTTGAATAAAGTATACAAATAGAAATATTAATAATGCGAAAAAAATTTGTTTTGATCCATACACTCCTTCTACCCCCTCCCATACAAATGCATAATTTTTGTTAAATGCATTTTATCGATTTCCATTAGAACTAAAAAAAGTACAAACTTCAAATTTTGCCAGAATTTGTTTCTTAATAATTGAAATAAGTATTAGAAAAAATTAGCAGCTCCGCTTCACTCCTTCTACTACCTCCCATACAAATATCTGTATTATAAATTCAAGAAAGCATTTCTCCTTCAAGTATATGAGAGCTATCGACTTTAAAATTGAATCAAAGCATGGTGATAAGGAGGATGACAAGCAGTTTCAAAATCACCTTAAACGCTCCCCTTCCTCTGCCACCTCCCACACAAATGCCCCAATTTCAGGAAAACTTTGACCAATTTCTTTAAAAATAATGAAAACTAAAAACTTTAAATTTAGTAAAAAACCATTTTGCCATGTTCGGTGTCATATACGAAAAATACAAACCTTTCCCTCTACTTCTACCACCTCCCATGCAAAAGTCTCTACTTACTATTCGAAAGATTTTGAGATGACATATTTGCCGGTGTATTTAAGTCATTTCCATCTCATCTAGAGTATCATATGATTGGGCTTTAAGCCCAATCATAATTCTGTTATGTTTTTTAAATGCATTTCCCAAATTTTCAAGTTTCTACCTTAAAATTACATCCAAAAATTTTCAGTTTACGTGTTTTTTTCGCTGCACATAAAACACCTTGTGCCCGTTAGACCGGGGTGGTCGGTTCGTAACAATTGTGGATCAAATTATTATTTTTTTTCTACGTATATCAAATAGATGTATTATAAATGATATAGTTCTATAATCTGACTAATTTTTGATTCGATATCTGTACTCAATTTTGAGATATAACGATTTCTAGTTTTGAAAAGTGCACCATTTTTGAAATGCTCCCCATTTCCCCCCCACTACTATTATGACCAAATTTTATATATTTTTTGTATTTCGCTAGTCTAGCTTAGTATATGTTTTAAGGTTCAATTACATAGCTTAAGAGATAGTTGAGATATTAATTCTTAAGTGTTTTCCTTTGCACCCCCTGACCCTCCCCCTTACAGTAATTAGCCTATTTCTAAACTGAATGTGGTGGATCTATATGCCACCTTAATGATCCCAAAATATGAATATTTTATGATAAGTAGTTTCGAAGATATAACCATTTCAAAAAAAGATTCGGCCGACAATTTGTTCTTAGCCCCCCCTTTTCGGACGCCAATGGGTAAAAAAATTAAATAATTTTTTAAGTTTGTCCCACAACCCTCTCTATACGTATGCTGATTTTCATCATCCTATCTGCATTCGTGGTGAAGATATTAGCAAGTGTATTTTTTTACTTTTTCCATCCCCCCGCCTCCCCCTTCCACCTGACACTCTCCAAAATTTGGATAATGGAGCTCACTTACCAAATTAACAATCCACCCAAAAACCAATCTTCTACCTTTAACGGTCTTGGCGGTACGAGTCCATATGTACGGCGTACGGCGCGACGGATTTTTTTTTCTTGCTTTTTTAGGCTAATTTAGTCATGAAACGCGAAAAAACAAAATTTCAGGCTAGCAAATTTTTTTTTTTCTGTGTCGATCACAATACTTTATTATTAGAATAATAAAGTAAAATTAAGCCAATGGAAAATTCATCACAAAAAATGTCGTATATAAGGAAGCCCTAACACAAAACATCGACTTCTTTCATTACGTTACACAGGCTTTAAGTTTTGGACTGAGTTTGGCAAATCAGGAGTGTTTGAAGGGATCGGAAATAATTAAAAATTAATTATATGTAGTTTATTAAGTAAACAAATATTTCCAAAAGGAAAAATTATGTTTATTTATTTATTTTTTTGACTTATTCAGCAAAAACAATAAGGTGGGCCTCATAAAATGTTCTTCCCAATATACGCGTGTGAAGCACGGGTGAATGTGCTTGTTATTAATTAATTAAAATTTTTCCTTTACAAACTTTGACACGTAATAAAAAAATGATTATTTCCACCTCCGACTACGTTTAGCATTTACAAATAAGAAAGTGTTCAATTAAATAACAAGATACTCAACAATAATGAATTAAATTAGTTCATTACTCGGCAATAATAATTACTCGCTAATTTTCTACTAGCTTATAGTTAACGATATAGATACGCACTTAGAAAATATCAATTCCATTAGAGTTGTGGATTTCATAATTAACATTTTACCGGACTGCCACTCGTTATGGTTTGCAATTTATTTCCAACTTTGGTCAGACAACTCCGTTCGATTACTCATGTCTTCTAAATGGTACCACATTTTCAAGAATCTTAGCAACTCATAGGACTAATTGATTGATTCCCTAATTAGGTTTTCGATTGCAAAGTATTGTACTATACGATGAACGAATGAAATGGGAAATTCAGCGAAAGAAAAAGAAGAAGACTTCCATTCTATTAGGTTGTTGCAGATGAAATGGCGACTTTGCTAGTGAAATTTCAAACAACTTTAACTCCTATAAAACTTAATTTTATTAATCAAAATAGTTATTAGCAGATGCAATACACTTCTCCCAACGAGATACAAGTGCATTTATGCCAGTTTCGTAGAAGTCCGACGTTCTAGACTGAAGAAATTCCTCGAAGGCATTTTTGATGGCTGCTTCATTGTTAAATTGTTTCTCCGCCAAAAAATGATCCAAATGGTTTGGTGAATGTTTTCACAGTGCATTTTGAAATGAAAGAAAAGATTTCCGGATTCTACACTGTTATAAAACTGTTTGATAAAGGTCTCAGCAGAGACCGAAACGTCACGAATAATAAAGCATAACAGTGTAGAATCCGGAAATCTTTTCTTTCAATGATCCAAATATTTAAAAAGGTGGTAATCGGTTGGCGAGAGGTCTGGTGAATATGGTGGATGAGGAAGAGTTATTCTTAATACATGAGGCCGTTTTTTGCTCAGTAAGCTTATGTGGAACCCACTTATCAAGCTTTTAGACTTTTCCATGCTGTTGCAAGTGCTGGGGAACTGTCGAATAGTGTACGCCCAGATTCTCTACAATGTCCCTACAGTTTGCCGTGAGTCAGACTCCACTTCTGGGTAACCACATGGCTCACTTTGAAGGGTCATATCTCCTGATCGGAATTTTTCGAACCATCGCTGTGTGGTTCGTTCGCTTACTGTGTCAGCTCCAAATGCCCTGTTGATGTTTTTGGTTGCCTCCCTTGCGTTGTGGCTAAGTTTGAACTCGTAAAGAAAAAGTAACCGTTTTTGAATCGATTCCATGTTTTTTTTCACTCCGATCTCAATGAAGTCCAAAACTGAAATGATTCCATGACCAAATGTAGGAGTATTTATACTTCAATATTCATTACTACCAGAGCCACCTTGCGGTAGTTTGAGACATGAAAATCGCAACTAACTTCACTTCATCGCGAAAGTCGCCATTTTCTCTGCAACAAGCTAATAATTTAAACATTACAATGCGTTTTTGGCAAACTTTAAATATGTATCCTTAGCGCACCTTGAATCATAAGTCTTCAAGTGATCATTCCGTTTATGACTAATCAAGATCATTCCGTTTATGACAGTGGCGTTGCGTCCATTGATGCAAGGAAAGCAATGCTTCCCTTACGTTTTGCCCTTTAATTAGTTTAGAAAATCTAAACTGAAATCAGCACGGATATGATTTTTTAAAAATTTCTTTAAAAGAAAGCGCGCATAATTTTCGTCTACCACTGTTTACAGCATTTACGTGATCAGGACAGCTTTTTTTCTCACGCTTTTTCTGACCAACGAAAGTTGAAAGCCTTTCGCAGGGAAAAAGATGAGATTTTAAAAACGCATTTGAAAGACCGCCGGCCAATACGAACGAAATTTTCTGCTAGTTCGACTTCAATACGAAGGGGAGATGCGTTGGATTAAAATGCTTCCACTCATCCTCTCATTCCTTTTAGTCGCATATACAAGAGAACGAGACCGACGACCAATACCAGTAAAATTTTCGCTCGCAGCGAGCGCGAATTTCACTTCTATACGGAGGAGAGATGCGTTAATGCAATTGCTTCCAGCCGGTGCTTTCAGTCGCAAGCTCTAGCTCTCGATCAAAGTATTGCCAGTACTGAAATTTCTGTACTAGCCGAAAAATGATCAGGAAGAAAAATGTGAAGAGGTAGATCTTGCAATGTTGCCCATATTTGTCGTGCTTTGAGTGAAAAGAATCAGTTTTTTTACCTAAAAAATTGAAAATCGAATCGATTTTTTTTCCGATTAATAATGTAGAAATGATTCTAAATCGATTGCCGAAAACCGCACCCCCCTCGTATGAGTAGAAGTGTAATGATGTAAACTTGATACAGCGCTTGTAGCTTGGCGCAAAATAATTGCTTCCCCTAGCTATAAAGTCACGCCACTGGTTTATGACTAATACACCAGAAATTTAGCGAAGTGTTTTGTAAGAATATCAATAACGAAATTTAGTAAGCTCTGAATATTGTAGAAATAATTTAATACCAGACATCAAGCAAGGAGGATATATAAAATGGAGTGCCTGATAGGCTGTCTCATGTGGGAATACTTTTTGATTCGGAAATTTTCGAAAATTTTGTCCAAGCTTAACTTGGTTTCAAACTTTTACAAAAAAATACCATAATTTGTATTCTTTCTTGGTTGCTAATATTCAGTCAGCAATAAAATAATTTTCAGTAAAATGGAGTTTACTGTTTTATTTCAGAAATCTTTATTTTTTCAATTTTTATTCGTTTTTGGTTCGTGACAAAGATAGCGAAACGATTTTTTTCGAAAAATTTCGAGCATTTCGCCAGTAAGGGAGGGAAATACTTTCATTCCCATTTTCTTACAAGGCAAAGCATTCTCATAGTCACTCCTTATTATTTATCCTCCTTGACATCAAGCTATCTCGATGATTAACTGCCAAATTCAATCATTTCACCAAACTAAATTAAATTTTTAAATTACAATGTAACACAAAGCTACAAATATCAATTGAATCAAGTATACGTAATAATGCAATACTGAAAGCATTCTGAATGTGTGATTTTCAATCTTGGATAGCGATCGGGGATGTATATAAAAATCTAAAAGATTGCTATTTCTTGTCCATTAGAGACGAAGAAGAAGTTTATGAGTCTGAACCAAAATGCAGTTGATTACAATCTTGTTGAATTTTCATTTTTTTTAAATAATATTTCTTGTTCGATTCAACAAATTCACACATCTGTCATTGATCTGATGCATTACACCTGCATTTACAGCATCACCTTTCCAACTTCCTACCTGATGTTAAGTGCTTGTACATCGATCCAGTAAACAACACCACAAGGTAAAATGGTAGTTGCACGTTGTTAACATTCTTGGCTCTTGCACTTGCTGCACTCCATGTCCACCTACCATGCAACATGTTCCTATCTGCAACTTTAAAATAAAACGACATTCAAAAGCAGTTCACTCATATGAGCCCGCAACAAGCTAGGATTGGAAATGGGATGAGAAAAATGTTTTTAGGCCTAGTATCTACTCAACGATTGCCAGTGCCACTGATATATATAGACAAGACTTTGCTAAGATAAAGATCTTGAGAAATTCTGTATGGGGATTTCTATCGGTTGCATTTCTTGTATTATGATCGTCATTGGCTCTTGACCGGCATAGCGAGATACGTTAAAAATTTAGTAGTAGGCATTCGGTTAGGAGTGCAGATAAGATAATCCGATCTACTGGTAAAGGTATTCGTAATTTTGTTATCTATTTCCAGATGTTGACGTTGATACAGACTACGATAAAATGAACAGCAACTTAGTAGCGAGCTAAAAATCTGATATCTTTTCAGAAGAAGATCTCTTAGCTGGAATTAAACGTACCTATATTTCCTACGATCTCTAACCAGGATAGTGTTTAATATTTATGCTAGTCGCTCTAATGAAGGTCGGTTTTCCTATATAGAGTCTTGCCATAAATTAATGGATACACTTTTTATTCAACATTATTTTTTTTAGATTAACTTACGTTAGTCGGCCTTTGATATGTTCCACCCATTTATCGTGTGCTAGGAATCCGTCTCCATCCAAATCAAATAGACGAAAAAAGTTTTGAAGAAACTCCTGAAAAGTAAAAATAAATATAATTAATTAACTTAATACACAAATTTTCCTGTACAGTATATTTTATTTTTTAGTATCATCTGCGTTATTGAAACACAATCGAGTTATTATTGTGGGTTAGCTAGATGAAATGGCAGACATTTTATAGCGCTATCAAATGGAGTTGTTTTGAATTCTTCAATAGTGACATTTGTATAGGAGGTGGTAGAGGGTGCAACATAAAATCGATGTTCAAACTGCTGGCTGAGATTAATATTGTAATTCACAACATAATCAAAGATTTATTTTTTTTATATATATTTTGCATGCGTGTGGTAAAAGGATCACTTGCCATATTAATAACCTTATTATACGAGTAAAGTATTAGAGATTAGAGAAATATTGATTTGAAAATTGGATTATCGCGAGAACATACATACGTGATTTTTGCATGTTTGAAAAACAACGTTGCCGAGGAGTCTTGATACAAATGGAACTGTGCATATGAAGAACTGGTATATGCAGACTGATGACATAGTTCAATTCAATTTGGTGCTCCTAGGTTTGGGTTTAGGTTGTAGGAGGATGGTTTCATAGAATCACAATGCACTGGGCCATCTAGTTGGGCCCATTGTACTCCCTTTATAGATTATAAGATGGATGTCACTTCTCTTGTTCTAGCCACTTGGTTTGGGTTAGCGAACTCTAATAGTGATTTCTATTCGGCAAAAAAATGTGACCCGTTTTTGCCCTTAACATTTTTTCTAGCAGTTCCTATGTTCTATTGTAAAAAAAAATTCTGCCCTGCTAGAAAAATGGTTTGCGCACTAGGTAAAACTTGACCTGAAAATGCACATTTCTTGCCCCGAATTTTTCGGCGGTGCAACTCAATTGACCTGTAATGTACAACAACATGAAAAAAATAAATCATCTGACAACATCGGTAACAGATTCTAACGGATAGATCTTACTTAAAAGGGCTTAAAACTTTACATGAAATATGCAATATGAGTGCATACGTAACTTTTCTTAATTTTCCCAAAATCTTCACAGGACTATTTAGAGATAACAAGACAAATTAAAACGCTTTGGTTTGACAGTTTCGAAAGGCAATCAGCTGTTCGGTATACAGACAACATGATAAAAAAAAATGCAAAAAACTTGCACTTAACTTGTTCTATTGTAAATTGACCTGATTGACGGAACTGAGAAAAATGAGTGCAAAACTGCAATAATTTTGCATTTTAAAGGGCAAAAACGGGTCACATTTTTTTGCCGAATAGAAATCACTATTAGAGGCTTGAATGTGGGTCGCCTCCAACGTCGTCTAGTTCTGAGAAGAATCTAGAGCCTAAACAAAGGAGACGACTGTTAGAGATTTGCGGACAGTGGCAAAGATAATGTTCGATAGATTCTTCGTCTTCCACGCAACCTCTGCAAAGGCTGTCGCTCGCGATCCGCATCCTAAATGCGTGCAGCTTTAGCAAGCAATGACCTATGGTCAGGCCAACAATAGCGATTACGTTGTAACAGCTGAGCTGTAATATTTTTATTCGGTTCTTCCCAAAAGGATTTAGATGTTCTGCAGCTGTGTGAAAGAATTCAAAATTGTTTGTTTGAAGCTAGTCTTCAGCACTGCTGGTGCTACAATGACTGACTTCCTAGTGGAGTTGATGTTTGCAGATCCTTGCCGTGCAATTGTGTCTGACGCCTCGTTTTCTAGCAGGTCGCTATGACCCGGTATCCAAATTAGAAAAACTTCCTTTATGGTCGTTAGGCCATTTAAATTGAGTCTACAAATGAACACTAGTTTGGACGTGGTCCTGTAGGATTGGAGTGCCAGAAGTGCAGCCATGCTGTCCGAGAAAATGTAACAATTTCCGAAACTGTTCTGCATATCTAAAATAATTTTTATGTACTCATTAATAGCTAATACTTCCACTTGTCGCGTGTTCTGGAAGATGAAATGAAGTGTGGATGTCGAGGTCGTGGGAATAAATCCATGCACCTGTCCCCTGGTTAGTGTTAGATCCGTCCGTATAGAGATGAGGAATTGTACAGGTGCTCAGTATCGTGTTTGCTGCCTATTCGTTTCGTTCAGGAATCTTAATGTGAAACTTCCGGTTCTCAACCTGCGGCTGGTTCATGCAATCATACTCGCAGTCCGATTCTCAACCTGCGGTTGGTTCATGCAATCATACTCGCAGTCTAAAAGGGAGTTTGCGTCTCTAATGAAGTTTAAAATTTTGCCATGACCAATTTGTGGCGCTTACCACGAATTAGTGGTTTCTAATCTAATGGCAGAAGAAGTAGAATCTAATGGCAGCTAGGCCCGCTGTTTGCTTTACAAAAAGATCAAGAGGAGGTGAGAGAATTACCTCCAGGGCTGCAGTTGATGTGGTTCTAAAAGCACCTATTATACACAGACATGCCATCCCTTGGATTAGCTGTAAGGGCGTTAAGTTGGATTTTAGTACCACCGCTGGCCACCACACCAGCGCGCCATAGCAAATAATTAGTCTGACAATACTGGTATACATCTAGTGGATGAGGTGCGGCTTAAGGCCCCATCTCAAACCGAATGTCTTTTTGCAAGCGAAGAAGCTAGCCTTGTTTGCTCGTTTTTGAATGTTGGTCTTCCAGGATAATTCACTATCAAGAATTGGACCTTAATATTTAACTTGATTCGAGAGGACCATATTGATACCTCGAATGTTTGGTGAATTGAAAGCATATCTTCTCCAGAAGAAGAAGCTTCTGGAGAAGAGAAACAGATCTGCTTTTTGAGGATTAATGGTAAGTCCTTTATCTAGTGCCCAGCTGTCTAATAGTTGTAAAGCGGACTGCATGAGGTCCCTAGAACTTATTTAAACTTACCAGTTAGCATGATGACAAGATATTGTGGGGTAGCCGTTCCGATTTAAAATTGAAAGGGGTCCATTCACTGTTAGGACCCACAGGAGAGGCGATATAATGCCGCCCTGTGGCGTTCCTTTGTGGACAGAGCCTTTTCTTGTCTCGTCACCTCATCTGTGCTACGACTTTTCGTGAGTGAACGATCGTAGTTATTCAAGCAGTCAGGAGAAGTTCCACATTATGGCTCCACAAGGTCTCAAGTATGGCATCAATGTTGACGTGGATTAAAGCACCTTCCACGTCTAGCAAGGCACCGAGTGCAACCTCTTTATGATGGAAAGCTTTCTCTACGGTGGTACTGAATTATTGCTTCATCCACATTCTGGATCATTCTGGGATAGACTTCGTCCAGTCCTGGTGACTTGTAAGGTTTGAAGGAATTGAAGGCAATTGCTATGTTTTCTGGCGTCACGACTATATCTACTAGCTCTGAGTTGGCTAGAATACGATCGACACATGAACTTTGTGGCGGAGGCTCAAAGCATCCGGGCAAATGCGTTTGTATTAAAAGTTCAAGTGACTCTCCGCTAGACCCTGTCCATGAACCATCGCCTTTATCTAATAATTCAGGCATGTACGGGTCTTTGGATAGGGTCCTCTTTATCCTAGCAGTATCGTTGACGTTATCGATTTCTTCACGGAATCTCTTCCATGAATTTCGTTTGACGGCTCTTAGCTGTTTCTTATTCAGTGTAAGTGCTGCTTGGTATTTATCCCACTCTGTGTCACGTTTGCTGGAATTAGCTTTGTTAAAGAGTTTCTTTGCTCGTTTTTTCAGAATATCAAGATCGTTATTCCACCATATAGCGTTCATTGTATCTTTGGCGGACTTCTGAGGGCAGGAATTCTTGTATGAGTTTGTTAGTATATTCGTTAACATACCCACTGTTTTATCTAAGGAGTCTGGTGTTTTTATTGGGTAAGGAGGTATTACCAGTAGTTTACGTTTTATTAGCTCCTGATATTTAACCCAATCCGTTCTTGCTGGATTCCCGTAAAACCCGCAATTTTTTTGTTGATCCCACTATTTCAAATCTGAAATCTCAAATCTCCAGTTGCGGACCACTAGTGATTTATAGTTAGTTGCAAGAGTCAGGTCGATAACCTCGCTTCTTTCTCTATTTATGAAGGTGGGACTATTACCAACATTACAAACATTTAGATTGTTGGTACTTCTAGGTTTGTTCACTACAACAAGTTGCCCAATCTGTCAACTCTTGTGATGTTATCTTCTAATTTAAAACGTCAGATTCTTTACACACAGTAAAGCACACGAAATAGTGTAATTTCGGTTTTCGTCTACTTTCGAAAAAATGTACAATCTAGTTTGGAAACTATAGTTAATGGGCAAGGAAAATTAAAACATGTATAGTAATTTTAAATTAAACGCGTACGTTTCAGATGTAATTTTTGTTGATGGAGATTTGAAGATCGATCAAGAGATAGGTCTAGGAAACTAAAAGACTAAGGTTGACAGATTAAGCAGCTTAAATTACAAGACGCTATCTAGTACTCCCACTTGTAACTTTCCTATGTAGTCGACGCGATGTCTTGTAATGCGTATCAGTGTACCCTTAAATCCAACATTTGAAGCTGCTTTACGATGTGGAATTATTGTGTTTTGAAATAAAAGCAGCATTAAATTATTTTATTTATCCAATCATTAATCAACTTATGAATATTAATGGTAAGTTCACTTCTATCTTCACGTAATCTTTAAAACACACTTCAACTTCATCTTCGTTCTATACTCTTCCAGTATTATCGATAATAGCGACTGGCAAGTCGCCAGTAACTTGATATCGATACCGTCGGAATGGTTGACATTATGTGGCCTTGGAAAGCCGCAAACGCGATATTTGCGATGCCTTCGTATGAGCATGAACGCTAGTGACATTTGCAAATCGTTACAAATAAACTAACGCTCGAAGATTGGAGCCCCTGCCTGGCAAGGTGAGATAAATTCTAAGTAATTGCTCAGTTCTTATTCGCTGCGATTTAAATGAAAATACGCCTTTTCTGACTTCCACTGTAGCATACGTCTAATATGTATACCTCTGCTTTTCTTGTCTTTAGGCCTATATGCTATATTTTCCCAATCTCATGCCACCTTGCCTTATATGCTCTAATGAAAAATGATTAATCGTATATTTTCCAGCTTCTCAATGGAATCCGATCACAAAGGTGACTTGCAGAGTTTTAGTAAAGTGGAGGGTGCTATAGTGTTCAATGACGAACGACTATCAGACTCACCTGAGCTCAGCAAGATCGTTGTTGGAATGTTAACCGAATTCTTGATAAATTAACAATATAAATTATTCGAATATGGGTGCATCGAAAATTGAGAATAACGCATAAAAGATCGCAATGTCTATGGGCATTATAATATGGTTAGGTGGCGATTGCCTGATTTTGAGGTCTTGATAATTAGATTATTGAATAGAATCGACAAAGGAGATAATCTGCTACCTTCGGTGAAAGGTCATCGTCATACCACAGGTATAATAAATAAATTATGGGATGTAACCCGCAAATGCAATTAACCTGATTGCGAAAAGAGATTAATGACTTAATGACTATTTTCGTATTTAAGAGTCTTCTTGACAGAAATATTTATGAGTTTCTATTTATTGCTGGAAAAGGTAAAAAAGTGTAATTTTCTTTTTTTATTATTATAAACCTTTTAATGAACAATAGGTCAATTGATCGTGTGATTATGAATTTTTGTGCGAAAAGGTTTCTTTAATCAATTTTTTTCAAATTTTTCGATGTTGTTAGCATGTTGTTTGATAATATATTCCAGGATCATTCGCAGTACCATTGATGAATATAATATTTTGGAAGAAAGGACGACATTAATTAATTCTAACCTTGTGTGATGGATGCAGTAGAGTTCATCCACAACCAACCCTGCTTGCCCTAAAAATGGCATAAAGACGTTCACTGAATTATAGGCTTATGAGAAATCTTGATACGAGAAAGGAATACAGCGGTAACGAATTTTTCGAAAACATGCAATTATCGGTTTCATAAGTTTTGGTGACAACTTAAGGATCGCGCATTGCGGAGGAGAACTGTTTCTATCTTTTGCGCTAAAAGGGGTTTTAACAGGAAATTAATGATCGAAATAGGTACAACCACAATGTCGGTCTAAGCTAAATTTGGAGAATACTTAACCTAGAGATTTTTAGAACTTTTGATTATATGCCAGAAAAATTGAATTTCGCTGTTTTCAAATTTAATGTTCACAATGCGAAATAGTGGGTGTGAAGCGTGTTTTTGAAAGCTTGTACCAAAGAGTTTTTGGAATCTAGTGCCAAAAATCAGTATCTCTATCTTGAACATCAAACTTTTGTTAAGAAAACAAAAGAACAGCGCTTTAAAAAAATGATTTCCGATATTCGCATTACGTTTCATGTCCATTTACCCTCGCGTCGTATTATTTTTATTTTATGACTCTTGAAGTACTATGCACTAACTTCTATTTATGCCAAGCTATTAAATTGTATTAATCACATTCAAATTACATAATATAAATTGTCTTTATATATTTTTTTTGTGTCGTTAACACAGTTTATCATAAATTAAGTTCAAACAATTATGACCTAACCAATCATTCGAGTTTAATATCAGACTAGATGGTTCAAAAACGAACCGCTTAAAATTTATTGATTGCAAATCTTAAAGTAGGATAAACAAGTAGTATGATGGTGTTATTAATAAAAAATAACTAAAGCCTTCGGCTGGAGCTCAAGTGACACTTTTATACCACACTTAAGCAACTTCTTCAGAGCCACCATAAGCGATCAGCACGACGAAAGCTGTTCATATCTGAAGGCATCATCTACTTTTCTAAAACCCATAAGATATAATTACAACGTTTTATAGCTTAGATCCATAACCTATTACGATGCCTATTCCATGAAATAGATCATACATTATAAACGATACATCCCACCGCATATGAACCATGAAATACATTTGGATTTCAAATGTATGTGTAAAATATGTACATAAAAGATTAGCAGCATTGTAGAGCTCTTAATATTTTAGAGTGCAATTTAGCAATAAAAAAAAAAAAAATTTAAATTATATTTTTAGGAGTCATTAACAACTTTGGCTGGCATTTAGTCAACGAGTTCATGAACTGTAAATCTATATTTAATTTCTCACTTACTGTGATTGAGGAAAATTTTGATTAAAGTAATATAGGGTGTTTTACTTAGAGGCGGATAACTTTAAATTGAAATAAAAAAATTGTTTTTAATATTTAAATGGTTATATTAATAAGCAGAATTTCCGCATTTGTAGTGATGGCAATCACTATGTCATTGTCAAAACACCATTACATCCAGAAAAAGTCATCGTCATCGGTGCGCTTTCAACATTTACAAAGGCACTACAGCCACAATCGGGCCTTGACTTCCTGACCTTCAGGTTCCTTAACATTTTTCATTATTTATTATGGAAGGGTTCTTAGACCTTCGCACAACCCTTTATCATCGAATTTTTCATTTTCGTAGATTGAGGGGACCAAAGTACACCCAAGCAAGCAGTGTACTGGAATTATGCTTCGACCTAGATTTGAACTCACGACCGTCGCATTGTAGACCAACACGCTACCTACTAGGCTATATCCTAGTTGCGCTTTATAAGCCGGTGGAATTATTGGTCCACATGTCTTCAAAAATGATGATGGTCAGAACGTTACAGTCAACGGTGAGCGGTACAGAGACATTATTACTAACTTTTTCGTGCTTCAATTGGAAGTCATTAATGTCGTTTTGTGGTTTTAACAGAACGGCGCCACATGCCACACAGCGCGCGATACTGAAAGAAACATTTCATGATCGATTAATTTCACGAAATGGACCTGTTAACTGGCCACATCGTTCGTGCGATTTGATCCCATTAGATTTTTTCTCAGGGGACATGTAAAGTCCTATGTCTACGCCGATAAACCAGAAACTATTGAGGCCAACGTTCGATGCGTTATTGCCGAAATACAGCCTGATTTACTGCGAATAGTGTGTGAAAATTGGACTTCCAGATTACGTTATGTACGCGCCAGCTGCGGCGGCCACATGCCCAAAATCATATTCAAACATTAATGTTATAAAATTATTTTTCAAATAAAGCCAATTCTATGGATATTAAAAACATTTTTCTGTGTTTTATTCCAATTTAAAGTTCTTCCGCTCAAAAAAAAATACCCTGTACAACCAAATGTTGGAAAAAAAATATCAGTAGCTTACAAATCATGTTAACTGTGAAGTTCGGATGATAACCGGGTAACTCTACATATTTGGGACTAGCAATCTTGCTTTTGGACATTAGAAAAGATAGAATAGTAGCAGATGTTACTCAAAATACTCGTCATTTATGTCAATAATGGCAAATTTCGTACAGAGAAAATGTTCTACGCACCTACTATTTTACATGACAAATCCGAATGAAAAGTAGAAAATCAGAGTTCTGGCGGTTGAGCAAAATATGGTTTTTTTTGGAAAAATAACACTTGTTGAAAAACTTAATTTTCAAAAGTTTGAATCAAAAAATGTTAATTAAATGAAGAGTTGGTTTGGAATATGTTTTCACAGTGCACCTTGAATTAAAAGAAAAGTTTTCCGGATTTTTTGTTTGCTTTATTATGCGTGATGTTTCGATCTCTGCTCAAACCTGTATCAGTTTGATAAAGGTCTCAGCAGAGACCGAAATTTGGAAATTTTTCTTTTCAAATGATGAGTTTTGAATCTATCGACAAAAGCTACTTCCATAGAATTGAATGTTCTAAATATCCTCCCAATGAGAGTAACTCAGTATTTCATGTGCTAAGATCCACTTTCCGCAAAATTTCAAAATGGAATTTTGAGAACAACGTCTTCAAAGTCTAGGTTATTGCTTGAATTCAATTTGTGACGCCCTTCGGCAATATGCTTCTCTTATAACTAAAATTTAGATTTCAATTTATGTTTAAACTTTCAAAACTCTAATTTAAGGCCAATGAAAAATTGTCTTCGAAGCTATACTGAAAAACGCAGCATAACTACCAATACATAGATGTTTCTGCAAAGTGCTGCTACGATATTAATTTTCAGTTTCCTTTTCTAGAAAAGTCAAAAAAGTGTGCAGCGCGGTAGAATAATTTAAGTTTTAAAAAATTAAATATCTTGTAGGATTCCGAAACAATGTACTTCAAACTGGAAATCTCCATGCGTTGTCAGCGATAGTTTTTATACTTTAGATGAAATCTGAGAGTATATTGTGTTTGCCTTACCGTTTGTAACGCTAAGAAATAACGCTCGCACAGAACCGCCAAGGGTACAGAAATATTTGTTGTCGCTCAAAAACCTCGATTCCGAGTGACCGTCTGTCCGTCTGTGCGTCTGTCTACAGCATAACTCTCGAAAGCTTTGAGCTATAGTGTTCAAAATTTTTGTGTGTCATTTTTAGGAAAAAAGTAACTGTAAGTTCGTGAATGAGCTATAACCCCCCACTTCTTCTACCCCCTCCCATACAAATTTCATGAAATTTCGAAATATTAAGAAATTGATTTTTCTTTGAAACTATTTAAGCTATCGACTTTAAATTTAGATCAAAGTATTATGATACAGATGTCATTAATAATACGGAATATTGACCCGATCCAGTTACTCCTTCTACCCCCTCCCATACAAATGGACAATTTTGAAAAATACATTTTTTCGATTTTCATTGAAACTACGAAAGCTGAAAAGACGAAATTTTGTCAGAATTAATTCTACTACAATTGCAATTTATTTTAAAAATAATTATCAACTTTACCTCACTCCTTCTATCCCCTCCCATACAAATTTCACGAAATTTTGAAATTTAAATTAAATTATTTTTCTTCGAAACTGTTAAAGCTATCAACTTGATATTTTGTATAAAGTATACAAATAGAAATATTAATATTTTGAATAAAATTTGTTTTGATCTGCACACTTCTTCTACACCCTCCCATACAAATGTGTAATTTTTGTTAAATGCATTTTATCGATTTCCATTCAAACTAGAAAAAGTACAAACTTAAAATTTTGCCAGAATTTGTTTCTTAATAATTGAAATAAGTGTTAGAAAAAATGATCAGCTCCGCTTCACTCCTTCTACCCCCTCCCATACAAATATCTGTATTATTCGTTCAAGAAAAGCATTTCTCCTTCAAGTATATGAGAGCTATCGACTTTGAAGTTGAATCAAAGCATGGTGATAAGGATGATGATAAGCAGTTTCAAAATCACCTTAAATGCTCCACTTCTTCTGCCACCTCCAATACAAAAGCCCCAATTTCAGGAAAAATATGACCAATTTCTTTAAAAATAATAAAAACTATAAACTTTAAATTCAGCGAAAAACATTTTGCATGCCATGTTCGGTGTCATATACGAAAAATACAAACCTCCCTCTCTACTTCTACCACCTCCCATGCAAAAGTTCTATTCACTATTCGAAAGAATTTGAGATGACATATTTTTCGGTATATTCAAGTCATTTCCATCTCATCTAGAGTATCATATGATTTGGCTTTAAGCCCAATCACAATTCTGTTATGTTTTACTTTATTATACTAATAATAAAGTGTTGTGATCGACACAGAAAAAAAAAAAATTTGCAACCCTGAAATTGTTTTTTCGCGTTTCATGACTAAATGAGCCCAAAAATGCAAAAAAAAACCGTCCCGCCGTATGCGGTACATATGGACTCATATCTTCGGGACCGTTAAAGGTAGAATGTTCGTTTTTATGTGGATTGTTGATTGGGTAAGTGAATTCCATTATCTAAATTTTGGGGAGTGTCAGGTAGAAGGGGGCGGCGGGGAGAGGGAAAGAGTTAAAAAGTTCACTTGCTAATATCACCACCACGAATGCAGGTAGAAAGCTGAAAATTGGCAGAGGTATGAAAAGGATTGTGGGACAAACTTTAAAAATAATCTAATTTTTATACCCTTTGGCGTCCGAAAAGGGGGGGGTGTAAGCAAATTGTCGGCCGAATTTTTTTTTCAAATGATTATATCTTCGAAATAACTTATCGTTAAAATTCGTATTTTGGGACCATTAAGGTGATATATAGCTCCACCAGAATCAACTTAGAGAGTGACTAGTTATTGTAAGTGGGATGGGTGCAAAGAAAAACACTTAAAAATTAATATATTAACTATCTCTTAAGCTATGTAATTGAAACTTAAAACATATATTAAGTTATACTAGAAAAATACGAAAAAAATATAACATGTGGAAATAATCGTAGTGGGAGAAAATGGGGAGCATTTTGAAAATGGCGTCCTTTTCAAAATTATAACTACTTATATCTCAAAACTGAGTATAGATATAAAATCGAAAATTTGTCAGATTAGTCGTTAATTTTGGTAAAAATTTTAATTTGGCAGGTGTAAGGGGAGGGAGGTGGTAACAAAAATGTCGAAAATTTTGAGTGATTTTTTTAGGGCTCTGGTGAAAGATACAAAGTTTTAATTTTGCACGTAGATACATCTATTTGATATACATAGAAAAAAAATTATAATTTGTTCCACAATTGTTATAAACCGACCATTCCGGTCTAACGTGCACAAGGTGTTCCACGTGCATTGAAAAAAAACACATAAACTGAAAATTTTTGAGTGAAATTTTAAGGTGGAAACTTGAAAATTTGTGAAATGCATTTAAAAAAATCCCTAAATATACGAAATATTAACTGGTGGAAAACCTTTAAAACTTCTACCCCCTCCCATACAAAATTATTTTTTCGACCATTCTTACGAAATCAATTATCACAAAGCCATAAAAAACTAACGGCTTGAAATTTTGCACAACAACTTTTTAAAATATTTAAAACAAAGCTGCATCAAAAGTTTTGCGATCCCTTCTACCCCCTCCTAAACAAAAAATCATCTGAAAAACAAATTAAAACCTTTGAACTTGTAATTTGTACCAACACCTTTCAAGGCAAACAGAATATCATTTCCCAGACTAATTTTAATTACAAATTCCCAATATTTTATGGTCACAATCTATAATTGACAACAGACCTGCCCTAGAACCCCCATTCACTTAGTCTTCTCTATTCACCCTAATTGTATGTATTTTGAATTCCCACGCATCATTAACTTGTCCCAAGAATAACACAGTTGCGTCATGGCCTTGGGGACGAGTTAATATCGCCGCCTCGTCAAATAACCCTCAAACTTCTCGTTTTCAATGTTGATGATTGCGTGCGCTGATTTTTCGTTCTAAATCAGGGCTAAGTATGGCTTTATGCTAGAGTGTAGCCTAGTGGGAAGCGTGTTGGTCTACAATGTGAAGGTCGGAAATTCAAATCCTGGCCGACTTATAATTTCAGCACACTACTTACATGGGTATATCTTGGCCACCTTAATCTATCAAAATGAAAATTCGTAGATATAGGTTTATGCGAAGGACTAACAACCCTTTCACAATAACAAAAAAAAATGTTAGAGAACCTGGAAGTAATGTGCCATTGAATGCTTTAATACTTACACGCGTTGCTCGGTAGTGTAATTTTCTACGGTAATTCGCCGTAAACCTTAACAAATGCCACCAATTTCATAGATATATTTGCTTAGATATGGCCGATACATACTGTTAAAGATACAAAATACAATCGATGCGATCTCTTCACGATTCGATTTGAAACTAAAAGTCAAATTAGCACTTTGCATTGAATTGTTCAAGAATCAAATGAAATTGGCATACTTGAGAAAAATCCGAAAAATTTAAAATTTACTGTGGGTAAAGCTGGCGATGTGTGCAAAATTACCGAAATTTTTTTTTCTTATATATTAGTATATGAACTGAATTTTTTAAGTCATTCTCATGACTTTTCGATTTTAAATTCTATGTGTGGTCCACAGCCAAAAAATGTTTAATTCTATCTAGAACTTAAGGACGTAATTTATTATGGATTTTGACCAAAGATATGATAACAGAAAAAGTACGGTTACGTTCTTATCCGTGGAAAAAGCTGAAATAGTCGAAATATGTTTAAATAAAATATTGGTCGACAATGCGAGAGTTGTGGGTTAAATCCTGGTCGACGTATAATTTCATCACACTGCCTGCGATATCTGGGCCAACTCAATCAAATTCGTAAACGAGGGTTCTTTGAAGATTTAGCATTTCTTCCACAAAAAAAAAAATAAATTTCAAGGAATCTGGAGGTTAAGATGCCGATGTCCAATTCGAGCTCTAGTACCATTGGAGAAGAACAATGCAAAATCGTGTTTCTCTAACATCCTACAGTTGGCGAACGAAAATAATAAAGATATACCTGAATAGTCCATACTCTTGTTATTTCTTTATACATTGTATTTTCATTTAAACAAAGAAATAATATTCACTTTAATTATTTTCAATGCTATTTCCAGTACCAACTTATAGTTGTTAAATTTGAGTAAAAACTCCAGGTCAACAGCAAGATAACTTTCAATTTCAGACACCTTCAATTTGTTTAAGAAAACAAAAGGCTAGAAGCATGCATGTATTAGAGACTTAACTCCCTGAATTCTAAGGTGATGTAAATTAAAAATATTGCTTCCTGATAGTCCGACAAAGACCCTTTAGAAATTTCGAGCTTAGAGGACTAGGTATTCAATTAGAACTTATCTAATGAAAACATTGTTAGACTGGTAATTAATGTTACTTAATATAGGGTAAAAGTAAAAACTAAAATATCATAACCTAGAAAATTTACGTCGTGTCTTAGAAATCATTGAAATCAATTATTAAGAAAATTTTAAGCTGTTTACACATGTTCTTTGAAGTGATACCCACTTCTTATGTTCTTTTAGGGGATTTGTTGGAGGCATTTGAAGTGGAGGTTTTGTGCTAACGTTGCTTAGTTTAGCAATTCGAATGACGGAGAAGGCTGCCTACTTGAAAATAGATACAAAATACCCTTATAACTTAGATCTTAGAGTGTTTGCAAATTTTCTATTTCTGCATGATTATAGCACGAAGTGCAGTTCGGACGGCGTACATATAAGATTTTTATTTTGTCTGTGAAATATTTTTTTGAGGTGATTCAGGAAGTGACAGACAGTTTAAATTAAGAAGGAAAGATCCTGTCAGCTCTTGAGTATGGAATTATGTTTTTCTATACGGACATGCAATTATGACTATAAAGAGGAATAATAGAGGTCGCGAGATTCGTAGAAGGTTTAAACGATGAGATATCTAGGTAGCGGCAGAGAAAAATACTGATGAAGACAAATCACCGAAGCCATCGAAAATTCATAAATCCTGGAATAGATTATATCGCCTGTAGGTTGTCGTTCGCTTATATTGGAGTCACACAGGCAGATATGTATGTTACAATTAACACCTGCGAATTTACCTTCCCCAATTCACCATTCGTGGAGTGGTGAGTTGAGTGATTTCTTTTCAAAATGTCATCTTCATTAAGATAAATTATTCATTCATAATTTTTGTTTGTGACTTTTTTGCTATGTATTATGAAATGCTCACAGTTCTTAATGTGAAGAACGTATCAAAAAAACATAACAGAATTATGATGAAATGGAAAAGAGTTTAAGGTACGGAAAAGAGGCCAAGTCATCCCAAATCTACCTCCTTGCTAGAAATGTTCATGTTATAGATCTTTTCACCTCTCTAGCCTCTCAAAAGGAATTTAGAGGCACCGAAAACGGTGGGTGATGGGGAAAAACGGGGGTCGGATTCAGGAGGTTATTTTACGTAAGAATCAGTAGGAATGGTGTCAGGACTTAATTTCATGCCGTACGTTGTGGTTAGACCAGATATTTTTCATATACGCAGTCTTATTTATATCGTAGTTCCACAAGAACGGTAGTTCCCCAAACACAGTACTAACAAAAAAGAACCATTTTTCTCCAATAGCTGGGGTGTTGCCTAGTAAGAAGCTTGTTGGCCTAAAATACGAAGGTCATGAGTTCAAATCCCGATCGACGTATAATTCGAGCATGCTGTTTGCTTGATTAACATATACCTTGGTTATCTCAATCTACGAAAATGGAAAATTTTATATGGGGAGTGGCAGAAGGGGTGAACGAAGTTTTTTCACATCATATTACAGTAGCTATAAAAATGTTCCGTTTAAAATTTAGGCATAAGAAATTAAATACTGAGAAAATTAATGGATTAGATTTAGTGAAATTGTGCAGTTTGTATGGAAGGTGGTGGAAGGAGTGGGGCGTTCTTACTGTTTTTCTCAAGAAAATCGATTTTTTGTAAGGTTGGGAAATTGTGTCACATATATTGGGAGGAGGTAGAAGGAAAGAAGTTAAGTATTAAGTACAAAGTTGTATAAATAAATAAATGTTACACGTACTGAGAAAACTGGTTTATTCATGAAAAAGTGCATTTTGTATGGGAGGTGGTGGAAGGAATGAGGTGATTCGAATAATTTTTACAGCGTAGATCATATCTACAATGATAAAAATATATTCAAATTTAAAATTTTTAGCTCTTCCAAATTCCATAAAAATTTGATTTTTGTAAATGTTTGAAAATGAGTTATTTTGTATGGGATGGGATAGCAGGGGTGAAGCGATTTGGCCCGTTCACGAGCTTGACCTTACGTTTTTTGTTGAAAACAACGTGTATAAAATTTGAACTTTCGAGCAAAACGCGTTCTCCAGCTTGAGTGTTCACAAACGGTCCTACGGACGGACATGCAGGAAGCAGGGTCTATAAATTGATGATTCTTTGAACATTTATTGCAACTGATAGAAAATAAATTTTAATAAATTGTCATGTTTTTACCTTGTCTAGTTTACGAGAAAATCAATACTCGTATGGGAGGGAAGAGGTGAACGGACCAGAATAAAACTTTTTTACGTTAATTATATTCACTATACTATACTTTGGTAAAGTCGATCGCATTGACAGTTCCGAAGAAAAATAAATTAATTTAAAATTTTAAATTTCGTGAAATTGGTATGGGTGCTAGCAGAAATGCAGGGTGGGGGGTTATTCACGTAAAATGTTTCTACTTTCTTAGTTCAAAGCGTTCGAGAATTATTTAGTAGACAACATTTATCGACAACAAACATTTCTTTACTTGAAAACCAGCATTATTTCATAGCGTTACCAATGTAAAAGCAACCTCAATACACTCTCAGATTTCATCTGGACTGTAAAAATAATTAGAAGCAGATAAAAATTATAATAACTCTCATAAAATCTACGCTCTTAATGTTTCTATCTACATAGTATTTTAAAATCGTATTTTTATCGAAACGGTTTTTTATACTTCAATATTATAAGTTTTCATTTTATCGTTTACACGAACCGACTGAAATATGTATTTATTTTCGTTTCACTTGCATGATGCTTTTCAAACGATAACCGCACTACAGTGCTCGTATCATATCTAGCTGCAAGAAGATATTCAATTGATGCACCTGCTCGACTAGCCCATAGTATATCTAGAATATAAAGAGCCTTTTCCATAGCGCTGTACAAAGAGCCCTGTCGATCCATAAATGTAAAGATTGAACTTTTTACATTCGAGCTCGGACTTTTTGCAATATGATTACAAGAGTAATAAATGCGTTATTCAACACGATGTGCCATGTATAGGAATAAATTGTGACCAAGAGTCTACTCCTCGATTTCTGATATTCGATACACTTCCTTCGAACTGCGATCATCCATTTATTTATGAATGTAATATTTTCGCACCTAGTACTTATCGGCACATAAGTTTTTCTCAGAGATGGTCAACAAATGAAGTATATAAATGTATAGCCATAAGACTTGTTTGAACCTTTCCTCTGGCAACTAAGTTGGATATAAGTTTTTATTTTTTGTCGAACATAACCCATATGATGTTTCGAAGGCTTCGATTTCATACGTTATTGCTGAAAAAAGGTTTCCTGCTCGGCGAGGAAAACATTACCGAACATGAAGGAAACATCAATAAGCTACAAAATGGCTTATCATAAATTTCGATTTGAAACTAATAGAGCCATTAAGTTTCAGATAGGCAAATTCTTTCAAATTTTTATTTAGTACTAAGAGCTATTAAATCGCTTTGATAAATAGTGATGAGACTGGAAATAGTTATTAAACTAGAGCTGCTCGATACGAGTAGATGTGTATTTTGTATTAACGAATTAATGGGGCTTTACTGGTCTTGTAAGTAGTATCGATGTTCGTGTAAGATTTGCGCTAAGAAAAAAAAAATTCTAAACCGAATGGAAAGGAGAATAAACCGAATATGTGATAATGAAAATAAAGTATTAAAGGGTGTTTACTTTGTAACCAGTTTTTTAATTTGAAGGGATCATGACTACCAAACAATCGTTTTCGTTGAAGATAATGTTATTTCTAACTATTGTAGAAATTGGAGCAAAATGGTAAATAGGGCTAGAAATTAAAGACAGGCCTTAATCTACACAGGTTTTTGGACCCCACTTTTTTTAGTCATGTATCGAGCATGTATAGCTAAGAATGTGTCTCGATGCGGAATTTATGACGCCAAGTGTTTTTTACTTTCAAAAACACGTTAGTTTCCTAAAAAATGTATCTCCTATTCCCCGAATAAATATCCCTTTTGGAACGCACACTATCTGAGTAGTTTTTATCAGAAAGAACGATAATATCAAGAGTGGTTTTTTAAACCTTTAATATTGACATGTTAAAACCGACTTGAACAAAAAATAAATAAAAAATTGGACAAACTATCATGATAACCATATGATGACAATTTTTACCATGATAAATTAATTCTATTTTCTTAAATGTATGATCATGCAACATTATAAAATATTATATTTAGCATAACTAAGTATTTTGTAACAATTGGAAGAAATAGTAACACACTGAGATTTTTTTATGGTTATCGAAATAAACTTAGGAAGTCACCCTTTAATGTGCGATGCACAGTTAATTCGACATGGGTAAGGGAAACAAGTGCAAATAGGGAAATTTACAGGGAATCACAGGAAGGAAGAGTTTGAAGTTGCGGTGAACGTTGTTCCTAAACTGTACGGTTGGCTCCAATGAAGGCGATTGTTAAGTTTTACACCTAGTAACGTGAAGTCAGCAGAAGGCGAAATCTGTACTCCATTTAAGGACATATTAGCGGCCGACGTCGGAATGTTATGTTTAAGAGATAGATGGCAGGACTGCGTTTCTAAGGTATTAAACTCTACTTTATTTTTCCTGCCCCATTCTAGGATTAAACTAGAATGAGGCCACTGATGTTGCACGTGCCTCCGTAGGGGAGTCAAATTGGAAGATGTTATTCAAAGTGCTATCATCTGCGAAACAATGAATAGGATTGAGAGTAGCTGACAGAAGGTCGTTCATGAAGACTAAAAAGAGGGTAAGAGATAAAACTGAGCCCTGAGGGACACCGGAATCGATGTTCAAATTTGGCACGCTTTAAGATACAGTCGGATTGTTGTGGAATGCTTGAAAAGATTGCTTATTGGTAAACCACGAATCTTTCGAAAGTTTTTTCATGCCCTTATTATTTCGGTTACAAGTTACGCGATGGCATCACAATTTTTGGATTCAAAGTACAGCCTGCAATCAAAGGCGCGGTAGAATGCATTAAGAGCCTCCCAATTGGCTTTCTTATAATGCCATACCGTTCTACGTGGTCCACCGACTACAAAGGTGGATTTGATCCTGAGATGAGAAACTGTGCTCGAATCATAAAATCATCAGATGTACCAAATGGAACCAACAACGAGAAATCATACTTTAGTGGGTAGGTGGTTAAAAAAAGGCAGGAAAAAACATGAACACGATAAAATTTCGGATAGTAGACACGGTAAAAACTAAAACTTAGGTATTGTTATTTTATTAAAAACCGAGTAAAGAACAGTGCCAAAAATAAGCACGACCACCACAGCCGAGTGCCAAGCTTCAACTCCCTGTTTGTAACAGTTGTGCAGTTATTTAGATGTGACAATATATTTAAGTATTTTTGCGGCGTTCTAAAATCTAAATCATTAAATTTTTTTCTTAAACTCAAAACATAATAGAACTACGAATCATGTGATACTCTAGATGAAAAAAATTTTTTTTTTAATATAATAAATTTTATATGTGGAGTGGTAGAAGGGGTGACGGCATTAAACTAATTTTTTCACATCATGCTAGAGTTGTTATCAAAATGTTTCATTGAAAATTTAAGCTTCAAAAATAAAAAGTTACTGATAAAATTTGTATATGGGATTTAGTGAAATTGTGCACTTTGTATGGGTGGTGGTAAAAGGAGGGTAAAGTTATTAATGACTTTTTCAAAAATAACTGTAAACATAATTCAATTGACATGTTTTAAGTTTCAGATCAGTAGCATTCATACTTTTCAAGAAAAGCAACTTTTTGTAAAGTTGTGAAATTGTGTTGTCTAATTTTTTTGGTGTTAGTAAATTGGTTTATAGTATTTCTTGGGAAAGTGCAGTTTATATGGGAGGTGGTGGAAGAAGTAAGTGGAACCATAATAAAAATAACTAATGGATTCGTAACAGGTCGGATGTTTGGAGAAGATTCGAAATAGAAGCTAGAGAGAGCAGTAACGTCGAATAAGACGTAGTCATTGATATACTTTTTTTTTCGTAGTGTGAGTATTTTACTCATAGCACGAGTTCTGAAGGGTTAAAACTAGAAAAAGTAGAAAAATAAAATATTGCCAAAATTTGTCCCTTAATAATTACAAAAACTGCTAAATAAAATCAACTTCGCTTCACTCCTTCTACCTCCTCCCATACAAATTTCTGTATTAGAAATTCACGAAAGGCATTTCTCATTCGAACATATGAGAACTATCGAATTGGAAAAATGCTGGTGATAAGGATGTTAATAAGCAGTTTCAAAATCATCCAAAATTCTTCCACTACCTCTGTCACTTTCCATGCAAATGTCCCAATTTCAGAAAAACAATGACAATTTCTTTGAAAATTATGAAATCTACAAACTTTACTTTCAGTACGAAACCATATACAAAAATTACAAACTTATATACATATATCACACATATATACAAAAATATATCATCTCAATTTTTTTCCCTATTCGAGAAAAATTACTTTTTTGTGGGAGGTGTTGGAAGCAGAGGAATGTGCTTCCACCACCTCCCACAAAAAAGTAATTTTTTTCGAATAGGGAAAAAATTGAGATGATATATTTTTCGGTACATTAAACTCTTTCCCATGTCATTTAGAAAAAAGTAAGAAAAAGTATAAAAGGGTAACTCTTCTGAAATAACAGTTTTGCATAATTTATTCCAAACTACCTGTGCAGAGGTGTTAATAAGTTCAACTCAAATCAGCAAATTTACAAAACATTGCCATTAACCTGTTCCTTTACCAAGGTTTCTATTTAGGCATCTTCTATTAATGGCAAAAAATAATTTTTTTTTGTTGACAAACAAAAAATTTTTGCTACACTAAACTATTTGCTACTGTCAGCGCACGTTTTGGGTAGCTAAGCGTGAAATAACATTGGTATTCCTCGTTTCAGAAAAATTAATTGTAGCGTATTTTCGTACAAGTGGTGAAATGATTTTAATACTAATGCAATTACATGGCAATGATGGATTTAACGAATTTCGTACGAAAAGAATTGTAGAATGTGGCATACTAAATGGCCCCGATTAGTTTCAGCACTAGAAACATAATTTAACATGTTTTTATCTCGCGGTACTCATATTTCTTTCTTTTCGAGATATTATTTCAGTAGTGAGTGCATAAATCAAATTTTCGAATAGTTCGAATAGTTGGTTTTCCCTTTAATCTAAATTCGATGCCTATATGGCAGTCCCAATACTAAAACTACGAGAGTAGAAATCCAGATTCCATCCCACTACAGCAGCCTTGTGTTTTATGTAATAGTACAAGTCGATTGGCTCGCCTGAAGCCCGTTTTCATGCAAAATGTGACCCAGAAATTAGATAAATTGGCCAGGTATGCTCGAATGGAGGTAAACGATCGATCCCTCCTTTTATCCGAGATCCAACCTGGCCGGTGTATCAATAGCGTGAAAAGTGATTGTTGGTTCTGATTGGAACAGGTTGCAGCGCAATGCTTCAATTGATATGGCGGTCGTCTAATTGAAGTTTTCAAATTGTGGGGACTATTTCGAGATTTTACACTGGCGGGGTCGACAGTAATCGAGTGGGAAACGGCAGGTAAAAATCAATCTGAAACCTGCCTTTTCTTTGAACTTGCATTTGTGAGCGCTTCAACGGCGACGAAGTGTAACTTAAGAATTTTATAAATTATGCATGTGCGAAGTGCCTGAAAATTGTAGCATAAACATTAAGAAGTGATTTCCAGTAATAAATAATTTCGCACATATTACTGACTGTCAGCGACATCCTATTCAATTTCAATCTTAGCAAAACGCAATGGACTACGGCGTAGAACGTATGAATGTCATTAGTCTGGCTGATTGAAGGTAATGGGATGATTATAATAGTGATGTACGTATATGGTAATGGGGAGCAGGTAATTACTCCGGTATGAATGACATTTTTCGATGAGAGGTGTAGAAATGTTGGGCTAGTAAGTTGCATGGTGAGAAATTGAGATATTATCTTTGGTAGTGTACGTTTGATTATGAAATGTAGTCATGGGCAAAGTTAAGTATGTGGGAGGATTCCTGAGCTTATGATTACTCAATGTCAATATTTTATTGGGTTACATATCTTAAAAGTGACTATAGCGTGACTATGAGTATTGTGAATTATAATCATAGTAATGACACAACAGTTCCCAGCGAATGGGAGAATTTAAAAAAACTTAAACTTCTTATAAAATATGTAACTCTGCTTAAAAACTATCAGTATATTATTTACAGTCATACATGAACTAGAGATACTCGATACATACTAACACAACTCTCCTAATAGAGTTTGGACAATGCATGTATAGCAATTGCGCGAAAATTTTCGTTCGAAATTTGAATTTTTTCAATTCGTTTTCTTGTATGAATAAACACAAATATAATGAATTTTTATTTACGAAAGTCATATTTATTTTCGATTGTAATGAGTGAATCCATACAAAAACTTGTAATTTAACGCAAATTTGTGCTCATCTCCACACATTTGAAAACAGTCAAACTCAAGCAAGCAAGTTTGACTGTTTTTCACATTCTTATCTTGCCTTCTTGTACTTTTAAACTCACGCTAAACTGTTGGTATTATTGCATTGTCTAAAACTTTATTAAGAGACTAGTGTTAGTGTGTATCGAGTATCTCTAACAGAAACCACAGATATTCTCAGAATTTTATTTCGACTATTATGTAGTAATCCTAGTATTTCTGGTACACAGCATCATTTCAAGGTAGATCGTAATGAAGGAGCCCTGGCTGGGTTGGCGTGACTAAAATGTCCCAGTCGTAAGTGGTGGGTGCGCCGCAGGATGTACCTATAATATTCCATAATCGTGTGAAATATTTATAGAGAAATGCAAAATTAAACCTGAATCATGCGATACTTTAGATGAAATAAAGATTTTTATTTCAATATCAAATTATTATATTGCGTGGGAGGTAGTATAAGAAATTATGACATTGTACAAACAACGGACCGTCTTCCTCTACCCTCTGTCTTCTCTGACTCTCTCGTAGATATGGTCAGTATTAAAACTACTGTGATTTATTTAGAAATCATGGTTTTTACTGCTTTCTCTAGTAAACAATTTTAACGACTTTTATTAATTCACGAAGTAATGGTATGGCTTATCCCTTCCATCTATTAATGGCTACCTATTTAATTCATCTTTTCGTATCAGTGTTTTCCTCTTCATATATAGGTATAAACTCTCAACAATAACGGTAATGATATAGTAGACCGACTTGCAACCCTATAAGTGTAGCACCCTTCTGCAGAATTCCAGCCAGCTCCATCAAAAAAAGCATGTGTCAATGTAGTCCAGTCGGATTAGATGAAAAAAGGTCTGTTTGGCGCAATGTTGCGATCTCGATGTTGTTTTTACCTCATTCTGTTTTTGGGTAGATTACGATGGGGAAGTAGAGGAAGGACTCGATAAATAGCAAATTATGCTAATTTCCCGCTTGCTTTTTTTTAACGAATGACGCAATTTCGATCTTTATGTGCAATGCACAAACATAGTCACGAGGGGAAGGATTAATAGAAAGAAACGTAATGAGTGGTGGAACTGGTACATTTTTCATCAACTAAATGATAGAAAGCAAACAGAAACCATCTATACTGAGTATACAGATCTTCTAGAAGTGGAACTGTTTCACTTTTGCATCGTTTGTACATTTTATTTTCAATAATTTTTCATTGCGAGTACAATAACTGAAATAAACTGCCAACAAGTCGGGCGAAACTTTTTTATTCTTGGGACAAGTTGCGGATGAGTGGAAAATATGCAGGTTAGAGTGGTTAGAGAAGGCTAAGTGAAAGGGAGTTCTTGGGCAGGGCTGTTGTCACTTTAACAATATTTAATTCATATTTGCGTATTTGGGTTTTTATGAGGGGGGAGGAGGGGTAATAGTATGGGTGGATGGATGTTAATAGCTTTTTAATTAATTGCTTGAATCACGTTCAATATTCTCTGTATAGAATGTGTTTCATAGACAAAGTTGCATAGAGTTTTCATAAAATTCGATGTATTTTTCATTTACGAAACCAAACATTTGTATGGGAGGGGGTAGAGAAGGTAGGGGAATCGTAAAATTTAATATGTAGTTTTATTTCAGTTCTCTTTTAAGGTGCTTGTATAAAATTTCAAGTTCGTAGCTTTTAGTTTGTTGGTTATTAGTTGATTTAATGAAATGGGACAAAATCATAGTTTTGTATGGGAGGGGGTAGAAGGGCAAGCGCGATTTCAAAACTTTTAAAACAACTTCATTTGAATTAATTTTTGAGTTTTTGCGCAAAATTTGAAATTGATAGCTTTTAAGAGTTAGCTGATAACTGATTTCTTAAAAATGCTCGAAAAAAGAATTTTGTATGGGAGGGGGTAGAGGAGGTAGGGGAATCGTAAAACTTGTGATGCAATTTTCTTTCTTTTTTATTGTAAGGTGCTTGTACAACATTTCAAGTTCGTAGCTTTTAATTTGTTGGTTATTAGTTGATTTAATGAAATTGGTCGAAATCATACTTTTGTATGGGAGGGGTAGAAGGGCAAGCGCGATTTCAAAAATGTTAACGTAATTTCATTTCAATTATTTTTTTAAGTTCATACGCAAAATTTCAAATTGATAGCTTGTAATAGTTAGGTGATAATTGATTTCTTAAAAATGGTCGAAAAAATAATTTTGTATGGGAGGGGGTAGAAGTCTTAAAGGTTTTCGACCAGTTAATATTTCATATATTTAGCGATTTTTTTAAAATCCATTTCGCAATTTTTCTACCTTAAAATTTCACTCAAAAATTTTCAGTTTATGTGTTTTTTTCAATGCACATCGTCGGTTTATAACAATTATGGATCAAGTTATTATTATTTTTTTACACACATACATCAAATAGACGTATCCACATGCAAAATTTAAACTTTGTAACTTTCACCAGCGCCCTAAAAAAAATTACTCAAAATTTTCGACATTTTTGCTTATCACCTCCCTCCCCTTACACCTCCCAACTTAAAATTTTTACAAAAATTAAACATTATATAGTTCTACAATCTGACAAATTCTCCATTTGATATCTGTACTCTTTTTTGAGATATAAGGATTTGTAATTTTGAAAAGTGCGCCATTTTTGAAATGCTCCCCATTTTCCCCACTACTATTATTTCAAGAGGTTATATTTTTTTTGTATTTTCCTAGTATAGCTTAATATACGTCTCAAGTTTCAATTACATAACTTAAGAGATAGTTGAGATATTCATTTTTAAGTTTTTTTTCTTTGCACCCCTCCTGACCCTACCTCTTACAATAATTAGCCATTTTTTAAGCTGATTCCAATGGAACTATATGTCACCTTGATGGTTTTAAAATATGAGTTTTTTACAATAAGTATTTTGGAAAATATAATCATTTGAAAAAACAATTCGACCGACAATTTGTTTTTAGCACCCTCTTTTCGGACGCCAATGGATAAAAAAATTAAATTATTTTTAAAAGTTGTCCCACAAAGCCCTCTATATGTATGTTGATTTTTAGCTTCCTAGCTGTAACCATGGTTGAGATATTTGAATTCGTATGTTTTGGTTTGAGCGCACCCCCCGCCTCCCCCTGAACCCGTACACCCCCTAAAATAGGTGTCCGCCTGAGATCCGCAACTATTTACAATCCCTCTAAAAATGAACTTTCTATCTTGAAGGGTTTGGGAGTTAATGTGCGCTGAGCGTACACACCGGCGTACTGCGGACGGCGTACAGACAGACGTATTTTTTTTTTTGCTTTTTTAGGCTAATTTAGTCATGAAACGCGAAAAAACAAAATTTCAGGGTAGCAAATTTTTTTTTTTTTCCAAGTCGATCACAATACTTTATTATTAAAATAATAAAGTAAAATTCGTAAAAAAAAAAATCCTACTGCAAAAAGTGGGAATCGTGAAGCGAGCACGCTGCCACTACGCCACGGAAGCCTAAAATTCTTTAGAATACTCAAAAATGGGATTTGTATGAGATGGAAGACGTAGAACGTGGCTGGTGACTAAGATTCTAATCATTAGATTGTGCCTTGTGGGGATAAAAAATATTTTGAAGATATTACCGTGGTATAAATTAAATGGTTATGCGCTGCAATTTTTGGGTAGCCAGGTTTTTTCAGAGTCTTTGTGCTCCATTAACCTAAATTGAAAAACTAAAAATGAGGTTTAATTGCAGATATTTAGACCTTTCTTTTAAGTGGTACATGGTTAAATTTGCTTAATCCCAACCTGAGATATAGACTGTTTTTAAAGACCTTTTTGGCAATTTTTAAGGAATTAGTGTTTTTGAAAGTAATGATTATATCACAATCTATAAAAATTTACCAAAACTTGCGGAATTTTCTCCTAATAAAAGCACTTTAAATAATTGAATCAAAAGTCAGTCCACATTTAGCCGGTTTCATAGAAATTTCATCTGTTGAAGTTCTTTTAAAATATCTTTTCGAGTAAATTTTTTCTTAAAGGCTTTTACAAAAATAAGGCTAAATTAAATCTGACCTCCATTGTCGGGTTATATTGTAGACATACTGAATTCGCGATGTTTGAAGCTCAACTCTACTGTAGATATTGAACTATTTCTTCCAGATTGTAACATATTTTTGTTAGAATTATATTATGATTTTTTTACTCATAAAAATTGGTTTTTGGGCTATCATCATATTCTTTAAAAATTGTCATGTACTAGTAGCTACAACTTAAAGGATGGAATTGCAACATAAAAATCATAACAGAACTACGATTGCGCGTAAAACCCAATCGTGGATGAAATAAAAATTTTTGTGATCACAAAAAATGTTGTATAGAAGTGGAATTGAACTAATTTTTTCACATCATGATAGAGTTGCTATCAAAATGTCTTATACGATAAACTGCCAACAAGTCGGGCGAAACTTTATTATTCTTGGGACATGTTGCGGATGTGTGGAAAGTCAATATGCAAGTAAGAGTGGTTAGGGAAGACTAAGTGAAAGGGAGTTCTTGAGCAGGGCTGTTGTCTATTTAACAATATTTCATTCGTTTCTACAAGTTTGGGTTTTTATGGAGGGAAGGAGGAGGGGTAATAGTAAGGGTGGGTGGATGTTAATAGCTTTTTAATTAATTGCTTGAATCACGTCCAATATTCTCTGTGTAGAATGTGTTTCATAGACGAAGTTGCATAGAATTTTCATTCACAAAACCAAACATTTGTATGGGAGGGGGTAGAGTAGGTAGGGGAATCGTAAATTTTGATATGCAGTTTTATTTCGCTTCTCTTTTAAGGTGCTTTTATAAAATTTCAAGTTCATAGCTTTTAGTTTGTTGGTTATTAGTTGATTTATGAAATTGGTCGAAATCATAGTTTTGTATGGGAGGGGGTAGAAGGGCAAGCGCGATTTGAAAATTTTGAAAGCAATTTCATTTGAATTATTTTTATAAGTTTCAATGCAAAATTTGAAATTGATAGCTTTTAAGAGTTAGCTGATAACTTATTTTATAAAAATGCTCGAAAAAATAATTTTGTATGGGAGGGGGTAGAGGAGGTAGGGGAATCGTAAGACTTGTGATGCAATTTTCTTTCTTTTTAGTTGTTAGGTGCTCGTACAAAATTTCAAGTTCGTAGCTTGCAATTTGTTTGTTATTAGTTGATTTAATAAAATTGGTCGAAATCATACTTTTGTATTGGAGGGGGTAGAAGGGTAAGCGCGATTTCAAAACTTTTAACGTAATTTCATTTCAATTATTTTTGTAAGTTCTTATGCAAAATTTCAAATTGATAGCTTTTAATAGTTAGGTGGTAATTGATTTCTTGAAAATGGTCGAAAAAATAATTTTGTATGGGAGGGGGTAGAAGTTTTAAAGATTTTCGACCAGTTAATAATTTATTCTTTTATGGATTTTTTTTAAATGCATTTCGCAAATTTTCAAGTTTCTACCTTAAAATTTCATTCAAAAATTTTCAGCTTATGTGTTTTTTCATTTCACATGAAACACCTTGTGCACGTTAGACCAGGGGGGTCGGTGCATAACAATTGTAGAATTTCTATTATTTTTTATGTATGTACAATAAATTGATATATGGATCTGCAAAATTTAAACTCTGTATCTTTTACCAGAGCCCAAAAAAAATTACTCAAAATTTTCAACATTTTTGCTTTCCACCTCCCTCCTCTTACACCCCCCCACTTAATTTTTTTACCAAAATTAAAAATTATATAGTTCTACGATCTGACAAATTTTTGATGTGATATCTGCCCTCAGTTTTGAGATATAATGGTTTGAAATTTTGGAAAGTTCAATGCTCCCCATTTTCCCCCACTACTATTTTCTCCAAATATTATATTTTTTTCATATTTCTTTAGTATAGCTTAATATAAATACCAAGTTTCAATTGCATAGCTTAACAAATAGCCGAGATATTGATTTTTAAGTGTTTTTCTTTGCACCCCCCCTGACTCTCCCCCTTACAATAATTAGCCTCTATGTAAGCTGATTCCAGTGAATCTGTATGCCATCTTGATGGTCTAAAATTATAAATTTTTTATGCTAAGTAATTTCGAAGATATAATCATTTGAAAAAAAAATTCGGCCGACAATTGGTTTTTAGCCCCCCCTTTTTGCACCCCAATGGATAAAAAAATTAGATTAATTTTAAAAGTTGTCCCACAAACCCCAGCTGTAACCATGTTTGAGATATTTGAATTCTTAGTTTTCGGTTTAAGTGCTCCCCCCGCCTCCCCCTGAACCCTTACACCCCCAAAAATGAGTGTCCCCCTGAGATCCGCAACTACCTACAATCCCTCCAAAAATGAGCTTTCTATCTCGAATGGTTTGGGAGTTAATGTGCTCTGAGCGTACACACCGGCGTACGGCGTACGGCGGACGGCGTACAGACAGACGGATTTTTTTTTTTTGCATTTTTAGGCTAATTTAGTCACGAAACGCGAAAAAACAAAATTTCAGGGTAGCAAATTTTTTTTTTTCCCAAGTCGATCACAATACTTTATTATTAAAATAATAAAGTAAAATAAACGTTTCGAAAATTTAATAAGCACTAAGAAAATTTGTGTATTGGATTCAGTGAAATTGTAAAGTTTGTATGGGAGGTGTTAAAAGGAGTGGGGGTTTGTAGTGTTTTTTTTTTTAAATAACTATAAACATCATTGCAATTGACATGTTGTAAATTGCAGATCAGTAGCATCCATATTCTTCAATAAAATTTTAGTAAAGTTGTGAAATTGTGTCATTTTGTATGGGAGGATGTTGAAGGCGTGGAGCGATTCGGCCGGAACATGAAAAACAACTTACATAAAATTTGAACTTTCTAGTTCAACGTGTTCTCAAGCTAAATAGCTTACGGACGAACTGACGGTTGGATGATCTTGAGATTTTCGAAGGGTAATATCCGAGCCTTATTCTTTACCGTTACAGGGTTGTAGCAAACGTATACATTCAGATTTTATCTAGAATATAAAATATCAGATTCTCTAAGTTCAATCACTATCTAGAGCTATTTCAATTTCTACTCAATACCTCGAAATATTTATGGAGCAGCAAGCTTATACCTAAAATTATTGGAAAGAGAATTTCTGTTTGCTCGCGATTTCAGTGGCTGTGATACAGCATCACCAATTTTCAGTCATGTGAAATTAAGTTTATGAAAATACTGAATAATAATGCCAAATTATTGCAAAAAGTGAAAAAGTTTCTTTCACCTGACGCTGATACAAATAAGTTACTTTAAGTTTGTTATTCTCTAGTATCTAAGAAAAATTGTACCACGACATTGAACGAATATCGATTTGAATATTGGAGATCCCTGAAATATATTGACTTATAAGTTCACTGCCTTATGCCGAAGGTGCCCTACGTTTTTTCTTCAAGTGTCAGCTTTGGTTGCATAATAAGCTTGGCAACACAAAAACTAAGGGGTGGAGAAAAAATTAGAAATATGTATTTATCAACCCGTTTTCTTCAATGAAAGCTTAATCCCTCAAGATTTAATTAAAAAAAATGTATTGCGGCTGCAAAATTGGGAGTCTAAAAAGATACGGCTGCTATTGGGAAATGACTGTTTGAATAGTGAAACAATTCAGATTGAACTAGATGAGGATGATAGTACATAAGACTAAGTTAACAATCGAGACATACAAAAAAATAGCGAAGAACCGGTACAATTAGTGAAGAATTCTGATTTTCAGCCCAGTAATAAAAGAGCAAGACTTGCACTTATGTAATCAAACCTTTTGTTTAATTTTGCAGCTTATCCATCCTCTAAATTGTAGTTACATGGCAATTTCGAAAGAATATGATTCGTTTAGGCTGCAGAGCGAAAAATCGATCTTTCATAAACGTTGATTTTAAGAACTTTCAAAAACAAATTTATGATTGGACCTAAAGCTCAACCATGCGATATTTTAGATGACATAGAAAAAGACCGGGAAAAATGTAAATTCTTTCAAATAGTGAATAGTGATAAGAGGTGGCAGAAGAAAATGTGGAGGTTTGTATTATAATTTTGGTATATGACACCCGAACGCGGTAAGCAAAATGTTTCGTGCTGAGTTTAAAGTTTGTAGCTTTCATAATTTTTAAGAAATTTGGACATAGATTTTTTGAAATTGAGGTATTTTCAGCGAAAGTGGAAAGTTTTGGATGATTCTGAAACTGTTTACTAATGTCCTTATCACCCTGATCTGTTAAAAATTTTAAATCGAAGGAGAAATTCTTTTATTGAATTTCTAATGTAGAAAATTGTATGGGAGGGGTATACGGAGTGACGCGAAGTTTTTTTTTTGTATTTATTGCAATAATTAAGGGAAAAATTCTAGCGAAATTTTAAGTTTCTACTTTTTTTAATTTAATGCAAATCGATGTAGTGCAATTACCAAAATTATATATTTGTGTGGGAGGGCGTAGAAAACAAAATTTTTCGTCGTTAATGATAGTTGCGTTAGGCTACCGACACACGATGTTAGTTAATATATATTATCTCGCTTTTCGATATTACTAGTGTCATTATCCTATACATAATTCGGCCTACTTATATCAAAATAGGAAGTTAATATATATTAACTCACATCGTGTGTCGGTAGCCTTATCATACTTTGCTAAAAAATTTTATTTGATAGCTTTAATAGTTTCGAAGAAAAACAATTTAATTGAAATTTCGAAGATTAGTGAAGTATTCATGGGAGGGGGTAGAAAGAGTGAGATGAATTAAAAGTACGAATTTTTGCCAGAATTATTTTTATTATAAATGCAATAAATTTTGTAAACATTATCAACTTCATAGACGAAGTAAATTATATGAAATTCGGTGCAGTTTATATTCAAGAAATTATGCATTTGTATGGGAGGCGGTGAGAAAATCGCAAAATTAGTGATGCCTTTTTTTTTTTTTTAAATGTGTTCGTGCAAAATTTCAAGTTTCTATTTTTCAATTTGTTGGTTATTAGTCTATTTATTGAAATTGGTGGAAATTATCCTTTTGAATGGGGATTTTGAAATTTTCGATACTGCTTTGTTTTACATATTTTGGACTCTAGTCGTCCTTACACCCAACACTCCCCAAAATTTTGATAATGAAACCATCTACAATCCACCTAAATGAACTTTCTATCTAATAGGGTTTATGAGTTGTTGAAATTTAAATGGCGTATTATAAGTTTGTCGCAAAGTTTGTAACGCTAAGAAATAAGGCTCGGAGAAAAAAATTAATGATACAGAAGTGCATATTATCACTCAAAAATCTCAAAACCGGATTTCCGTCCATACGTGTCCTTTCCAGCTCGAAAACTCGTTGAACTAGGAAGCTCAAATTCTGTACACGTCGTTTTGACAAAAAATTAAGAACGAGTTCGCGAACGCGCCAAATCGCTCCACCCTTTCTACCCCCTCCCATACCAAATAAAACAATATCGGAATTTGACAATGAATCGATTTTTTCGAAAAGTATAAAAGCTGTTGATTTGAAATTCAGAATATATTACACATCTTCTACCACCTTCCATATAAATTACACTTTTTCAAGAAATACTTTAAGTCAATTAAATCGGTACGTATAAAATTTATCAAGCTGATATTGTGCACTGAATATTTATTCAGAATTATTAGTAAGACCGAAAAAAATTAGATGATTAGCTTCACTCCTTCTACCCTCTGCCATACAATATGACACAATTTCACAACTTTTCAAAAAGTCGACTTTCCTGAAAAATTTAAATGATCAGAAGATCTGCTATTGAAAACATGTCAAATGCTTGATGTTAATAGTTATTTCTTAGAAACTCACTAATAACTCCCCACTCCTTCCATTCAATCTGCACAAATTCACTAAATCCCATACACTAATTTTCTCAGTACATATTAAATTTTTGAAGTTTAAATCTTTAATAAAAAATTCTGATAGCAACTCTAGCATGATGTGGAAAAATTGGTTCAATGCCACTACCACTCTCCAAACAAAATTTCTGAAGATCGAAAAATTTCTTTTCATCTAGAGTATCGCATGATTGGGTCTTACGCCCAATTGTAGTTCTGTTATGTTTTTTATTGCATTTTTGGACTTTTTTTATAATAAAGTAATTGACTATCTTATTTCCATAGCGAAGTTAATAATATGCTTATAACCGGCTCGTGTTAATCCTCTTAACATGTTTACACAATAACTAGGTAGTTCAAGGCCACTTTGAATTAATAACAATTTAAAAAATTCTTTTACAGCTTTTTTTGTTGCAAACTCTCGATCTATTAATTTATCTACTAGTATAAAAGATTTATCATGCATAATACTCGATTATAGTTCCAGATTCCAGCATCTTTAATATAAATAGCAAGTTTAAGATAGTTAATCATAGTTCAAATTACATCTTGTTTCTTCTCATATTAATTTGTAAAAAAAACCGGTAAAGTGAAGAAAACTTTGCAATTTATCGCAAATGGACGAGTAGCCTCAGATATCGAACACATATCACATTGTAGCCATCAATTACAACAATTACAAGCACCTTCCGAGAAGTCTTTCCATTTTCATTCCATAAACTTTACCTTTAGTGCTGTGTAATTTAATTTTATGGTTCAGAAATCAGATCGAATGAATGCCCGCAATCAGGCAATTGTGCTCCAATCGGCAGGAGCACACCACCATTTGTGGGGTATTTTGATAAAAGTTCTCTCTCTTCGTAGATATCAATCAGACCTAATGGAATCGATTACCAAAGAACAAATACCCTCAGCTTTATGAAAATACTCGAGTGTATTTATGTACGTACGGGTAGGTAAGGTAAAGGTTCAAGATGCCCACCATATTATCCAAGTTCCGTAAAATTAAATCAAATGTCGACAAGAACAGCTCCCACTACGACTAAGCGATGAGGAAGGAATCTGAAATCTTGTTCAAGTGATATTATGACTATGTTACGTGATGATAGCGATGAACATGGCTTGTTTTATTGTGTTTCTTTGCAAAAACGTTTCGTTCGAGACTTGGGAATACCTTGAAATTCTATCTCACGGCTGGTTATAAGAGCCTCTCCTATCGATGTTTTCCTTTTTCATGCCTATGTTAAAGTCTATCCGTCTATGATGGCATCTCAGGAGATAGCGAACGTGAAAGACTGGTAGCCGGAGTCAGGTATTGGCCATCAATTTGGTGCAATCATGGATGAAATTAATCTTCCATCTTGCACTTACCTACGCTTATACGATCTGAACAATCGGTCGTAATAATGGGAGTAAGATGTTTTAGCTTTTCTGAGCGCCTTTCAAAACTAGACAATCCCGAAAGAGATTTATTCGAGTGGAATTATTGATATCGAAGAATGCCCGGTTGGAGTGCTTGATATTCGAAGTAGTCAAAGATTTATATGTGAGGTATCGGCCCGACAAATGGCAGCCTACAGATCGATAAATTTTATATCAGTTGGAAATCAAATTGCATTTCAATTGCACATACCCTGCTACTCCTATACATGGATGATATTAATGGGTCGCATCGAGCGATATTAGATGGATATTTAATAACTACTTAGGAATAGTTCGACAGCATATCGGGAATATCTTGACTATGTAAAAAAAATACAAACTATTCAAAGTGTCGTCAGTAAAAATAAACTTAGATACGACATATCGTTGGATAAACGATCGCCGATACCAGTTAAGAAACGTTGAGCCTTCAGCCCACTATAATTATATTCCTTGAATTTCCGTGTGGCGCTCATATGAACTCGTTCCTGAATCGGAACAGACGTAGGAACGGACTGCGTCACTTTAAATTAATCATCAATTAAAAATATAGTTTATCAGCAAACTGGAATTTCTAGCGAAAAAAGTAGGGACAGACTTGAGTGTAGTATTGCTAGGTTATAAATTAAGAGGTTTATAAAAATAAAAGAACGCTCGTAAGTTTTAAGCACTACTCGTAGATTATAGATATCAGCAGAGAGTGTTCGAATTTTGAATGTACATGAACAATTTAATTTAAAGCAATGCGATGCAGCGCATGCTGTTGATAAACATTGGAACTAATCGCGAATGATGCTGTCCCAAAGAAACCCAATCTTACAACATTCTTTCTTTTTATTTAGGTTCTTCATCATTAACATAAAATGCAAATGTAGCGCAAACTACCTGGAGAAGCGGTAGTTATTTTATAGCAATAATATCTTGACTCTATAGTTAGTTAAGTTTCAATCTTTATTGCATTAAATTATATATATACATATGTATAGAAATTCTGCCAGGCTAGCACTATACATATTATTTCCAATCATGAACAGAAAATTTATTGATTTCATTTGAATATCATTATTTTAATAATGGTAATAAACAGCTTAATCGACGTAAGAGTCATCTTAGTATAATAATAAGACTCTAATTCCGGTTCAAGCAAATAAAGTTTTAGAGTAGAAATGATAAACACTTTGAAAAATACTTGAAACAAACGGTTCAATATGTCTCAAATGATAAGAAATTACACAATTACTTCATTTTTGCTAAAGATGAAATACTATTTTTGATATAGAAAAGGAATACTATTCTAATTTTTGTATTTAGAATTTATGGAGGGGACGTCGGGTTAGTCGAAGCGGATGGAAGCGAGCAGTTGAGCAGGATGCTAGAGGAATAAACAAATCCTGGCGACAACTAAAGGCCAATGCTCAGGATCGCGCCTTGTGGAAGAGAACTGATACTAGTCTATGCCTCTATATAGGTACACACAGGAAATTGATTGATTGGTTGATGTTGGCAGGGTGAATTTCTATCTACGACAGTAAAACTTCATAGAAAGATTCTGATGAGTTTAAAAAGTTAATTTAAAACATAACAGGACTGCGATGGGGCGTAAGGCAGAATCATGCGATACTCTAGATGAAATAGAAATTTTTGTGATTTTAAAAATTATTTTATGCGGAGTAATAAAAGGGGTGACTGCATTGAAAAAAATTTTCACATCATGCTGGTTTTGCTACCAAAATGTTTTATACAAAATTTAATCTTCAAAAATTTATTAGGTACTTATAAAATTAGTGTATTGGATTTAGTGAAATTCTGCAGTTTATATGAGGTGGTAAAAGGAGTGTGGAGTTCTTAATGATTTCTTCGGAAATTACTGAAAACTGCATGCAATTGACTTGTTTTAATTTGCAGATCAGTAGCATTCATACTTTTCCAGAAAATCGAAATTGTGTCATGTTGTATGGGAGGATGTAGAAGGAGTAAAGCTAATCGTCAAATTTTTGCCGGTCTTTTTAATAATTCTAAATAAATATTTAGTGTACAATTTCAGCTCGATATATTCGATACGTACTGAGAAAATTGGTTTAAGTATTTTATGAGAAAATGCAGTTCATAAGGGAGGTGGTGCAACTAGTTGTGGGAATGATTTTTATCCCATAGATTGAAAACGTTATAAAAATAATATGTCCTAAATTTCAAATGAAATGCTGTTATACTTTTTGAGAAAATCAGTTTATTGCAAAATCGCGAAATTGTATCATTTTGTATGGGAGGTGGTAGAAGAAGTCAAGCGGTTTGGCCCACTAACGAACTTGACCTTATTTTTTGCCAAAAATTACGTTAGAAATTTTAAATTTTCTAGTTTAACGCTTTCTAAAGTTAGAGAACGAACGGCCGGATGGACCGGTTTTGTTTTTAGAAATGAAACTTCTGTCCAATTCAATTTTTTCTCAACGCTATACTTTTAAGCGTTACAAACTTTAGAGAAAACTTATAATGCTCATATATTTCATCTAGAGCATAAAAAGCAATATCACCGACAGAAGCGGCGCGATAAGTTTTGGCGGCCGGAGCAGAGTTATAGCTTAGGGCTCTTTACGTTTGTGCAGCAGTATCTCTAGGCTGTTAGGCCTTTTGCCTATTGATAGAATCACAAAAGTTGGCATAACGGGCTTGTTCGAACCTGCAGCCGCGTTATCCTTTCATCTTTTGGGGTTTTTACTATCGAGCAATTCTTTTTTAAGCTGAACGTTTTTATTAAATAAATATAAATAAAAAAATACAAAATAATTAAAGGTATTTAGAGCGATTTTCTCTTTTTTTTCGCAAACCTGTCGACCAAGTTTCTGGTCATAATAAGTGCAAAGTTTTTACTTTGCTTTTTATATTCCAGTCGTAGTCCAGTAAAAAAATGACTTCGAGGAGACACTATCCTTAAAGATGATGAAGGAGTTCTTCATGAACAACAGCAAACAAATCAGCTTTCTTAAAATCGAGAAGAACATCAACAAATTGGTCAACCATGGACAGTTTGCATCAATCCTCATAGTCCTACTTACCATCAAAATCATCGAATTCCTGAAAAGACTAAAAGGACCAGACATCACCATAAGAACGGTAACACTATTCATGCTGATGGTCCACTGTAAATCTCTAAGGCAAGATCACGGAAGTCCAATTTTTTTTTAGTTATATGAGGACAGTCAACCTAAGAGGGGAATAGTTAACACCAAAGGTTCCCATACAAATTCTTCAAATGCAAACGTTAGCAATGTCTGGATCACATGGCAAAATATCTGAAACATCATTTTCTCACGATGCGATTCTGTTGACAGCATGTCTGCGACACCTAACACCGATGCTACGTTTTAAGATGCTCAAAATTGTAAATTTAGTATTAATTACAATTCTAATCAATAAAGTCATAAAAATCGCTAGCAATTGATTTTTTTATCAAATGAAATAAACTATTTGTTAACAAAGAAACATCTGGTGAAAGACACCAAAATGGCTAAAATACAATTTCATTCATTCATAAACCATAAAAAACTTTTGCTTTACTAGGGATTCATTGACCACGGTACCGACTGTGCTAAGAGAAACAAAAACGTTCCAAACACAACCAGGAGATCAATTCAATTCTATACCAAAAAACGCACAACTACGCTCAAGAATCCCTTTCCTTACGATCGCATATATCCGAACTGGTTATAACCACTTCATTATCAAAGTCGAAATCCAAATTGCCGTACTGCGCCATCATTCGCTTTGAACTTTGTCTCCTCTTCGCACTGGCACCGGCATCGAATCCGCTTGGATGCGAGGGAAGTGAGCGAACTTTTTCGAGGTATGATTTTTTCTTGAACTGAGTGAGATATCTTTATGTCTTCACTTATATCCGGTATAATACGAGAGCCGTGTATAATACTCAAACTCAAATTCCTGTTAAGACCCCCTATAGGGGCATAGGACAGAAACAACTCTCTTGCACAAGGCGCGATCCTGAGCATCGGCTTTAAGCTGTTGCCAGGACTTGTTTATTCCTCTGGCCTCCTGCTCAACTGCTCGCTTCCATGTGTTACATGGTCGACCAACCCGACGTCTTCCTTGAGGGTTATAATCCAGAGCCTGTTTTGCGATGTTTTGCTCTGGTTTCCTCAAAGTATGACCGATCCACTGCCACTTTCGCCGTTGAATCTCAATACCTATTTTAGTCTGGCGAGTTGTACTCCAAAGTTCGTCGTTGGAGATCACTTCTGGCCAGAATATTCCTAAAATGCGTCGGAGGCATTGGTTTACGAAAGTCTGTAGTTTCTTGGTAAGTCGAACGGTCACTTTCCACGTAGTACAACCATATAACAACACGGATTTGACGCATGCGTCAAAAACTCGCAGCTTCGTGCGAAGGGAGATCTCTCTTAACCTCCAGAAAGGGGAAAGGATACCGAAGGCCTGACGAGCTTTATTTAGCCGAGCCTCAACATCCTTTTCGGCTCCGCCGTCCATGCTGACAATGCTTCCGAGATAGCAAAAATCTTGCACCTCTTCCACATCCTGTCCATTAAGAACAATCGGTGTGCTTGCGTTCGAACCCATGTGCATGTACTTGGTTTTACGCATATTTATTTTCAGTCCCGCCTCTTTGCATTTAGAATGCAACGAGCGAACATTTGACTCTAAGTCCGAACGGGTATGTGCAAGCAAACACACGTCATCAGCATAATCAAGGTGACTTAAGATGTTAAATAGTCTCCATTGAAGACCTTTACCTTCCCCACCTTCCAGTGCAGCTTTCAAGATGTCATTTATTACCACCAGAAACAGGGCTGGTGATAATATGCAGCCTTGTCTGACACCCGTTCGCACAGGAAAGCTCTCGGACAGCTCTCCTCTATGCAAGACGCGACACCTTGCATCTTCGTAGGATTCTTTAATCATAGCTATGACCTTATTTGGAATACCTCTCCTACGCAAAGCATTCCATATGTAATCTCGCTTAACGCTGTCGAAAGCCTTCTCGAAGTGATGCCATATTATGGGACTTATCCCATTTTAAGGGATTTTTGACATAGGTGTATTGAGAACATTCCAACCAAGTCACAGTGTGAGTGAAATTACAACTATTTTAACATTGTCCATTACAAATATGTATTAATATAGCTTTCAATCGCATTTTAAAATTTTGGTGGTATCATGAAGAAAGTTTGGAAAAAGTAGAAAGTCATATAAAATGTTTTCTGTGCAGAGAACGTTGTTCTGATGCTAAATTTTCATAGGATTTTCCCTTTATCAAACGCCGTACCCCGGAAAACTACCTTATTTCCAGAGCACGGCGGAAAAGAAATAGGAAAATCCAACGGCAAAACAACGTTCTCTACACTGACCACTAACCGCGGAAACTAAGAAAACCAGAATGTTCAAAAACATTTGGAAACCGAAGGAATGCTACAAAGTCAAGATCGTAGAAGTTCAAACGGGATTCAACGAACATCAACGATGCACGGAAAAACTAGATATGAATATCGGCATTGGCGATAGATGATCATACAATTGATTTCGACAATGCAGTCGCCTAAAGACAGGTAATTTTTTCAAAATTTATATATGATGGATACTATCGAGGAATGCAAATTGCATTAAGGGGCCATCCATACCGAAACGACGATTTCGTACAAAAATGGCTATTTTCGCACAGACATTCCTAACAAAGCACTCAATATAATGAAAATTTGTTTTTATAATTTTAATCCTTGCTAATTTTAGAAGAGCATGTTGGAAATAAATTTTTAAAACTATGTTTAGGAGAAAGTTTACAGCATAACTCCGGGTTCGGTTTTTAAAAAATGAGAAAAACTATACTTTTCGATGCAACGTATCACCTATAAGTCAGGCGACGACTATATATTATTTTTTGCAATAACAATAGAAAAAGGTTGCGACAAGTGCTTGACGGAAGAACATTTTCAATTTTTTTAAGTTTCGTTAATAATAAATGTAGTTAAAAAAGAGCGTTTCTTATTGATTTTTTTGTTCGAATTTATGTATTAAAACTGATGACTATGAAATTTTTTTAACACTGAAATCGAAGAATAGAATGTTGTTAAACTTATTCAATGAGTTCTGTATTAGTTTTCATAAAAAATACATCATAATTGTTTGAAAATAAATCAGTAAATTTCGCAGGGAAAATTGAAGCTCAGTATACCTTGACACGGCGACCAGAGCAGAGGTCAGTCCGCGCCGATTGTTCAATCGGTTGGTCTCTTTTGCAAGATGTTCGTACGCTCTCAAGAGATTTGTTTTTTCCCCTTCGCATTTTCGATGATCGCCTGCATTCTTTGTATGTGTTGTCGCAGATCAAAGTTCGTAGGTGGTGAATGATGAGAGATCCATTGACCTATGCAAGTGTGAAGCGGGAAGAATATTGAATGGAGTTGTTGGGAAATCGTGTCGTGTGGATAAATAAATGGCTTGTGTGTTATGATTTATTTAACGCATCATTTTCTTTCCTTATTCCTTCGCGACCTATTTCCCCGCTTTCATTTCTACTTCCTCTTTATTCTTGCACATTCCTTTAGTCGCATCTTCCCGCATCGATGTGGAAAAACTAATCATCACAGCATGTACGACTGGCTAGAAGTCGAGCAAATTACGACACGAAAAAGTGTTCAGAGAGAAAAAAATCATTTACTCTCTCGATTTTAAATCGTAGGCAAAATGATTTGAAATCAATATCGACCGATGGTACACGGCCGCTTAAATGATTTGGACTCTTATACCATTGACACATATCGGTCCTAATTATAATTTAGCCAATTCGTAGCTAGGGTACAGCCTAGTAGGTATTGGTCTTGTAATGCGAAAGTCGTGAGTTTAAATCCCGGTCGGCTCAATATATAATTCCGGCACATTGCCTGCTTGGATATACCTTGGTCACTTTAATCTAAGAAAATGAAAATGAAAAATGTTAAGGAACCTGAATATCAGGAGGCCAAGGTCCTACTTGGGCTGTAGCGCCATTATAGAAGGAGAAGAATTCGTAATTTAGCTCGTCTTCATCGTTAGTAGATTGGTGACACACAGCACTTTGCTAATTAAGAAGAGCCACTCACTCATCTGTCATATTTTTAAAAAGTTGAATTGCATAGCCAATAGGTATTCTCCTATTTTACACCTTGGTGATTAAATTTCGAAAAAAAAACAGTAACTACCTTCGTTTGGAAGATTTTAGTAAATATTCATATTCGTAGGTTGAACTGCTGTGGAAGTACAGTATTTGATGAAATAAGTGAACTCCTTCTTATTTTCAATTTTAAGATATGGGAGCGTAATTCGACTAAATGAGGAACTGGATATCTATGATAAAAAGAGATTTCCGTAATATAAAACATAACTTTCTGCATTAACGATGATGTCAACGATGATTCAATATAGATTAGATTACATTGCATAATTTGTTTGGTTTTTTTTTCTATTTCTCTGCAGCCTATGATGAACCGATTGCGATATCCTCCAGTTTGATTTGTATTTAGTTGTAGACATTCTGAAGTTCTTTTAGCCGAATATTTTGGAATAAAAATCTTGGGATGCTTATTACCAGGTGCCGAGTCTCAGTGAAAGGCGCACTCTTACTGAAGCCAGATTTAGATGCAAATTTTTGAACTACTGTGTAGTATTCCGCAAAAGGAGAGGGCACCCACGAAATCAAACTGGGATCCATTCTTGTCCAATAAAACAGTTTGTTCATTTCTCTTCCAAAATCACGGTGTCCGGAGATTCATATCAGGGTAACTTTGGTTGTGTTCAATAGTTCTTTTAATACTTTAATAGTATTTCAGGAGATTGTACAAGCTTATAGGGTTATAGATTCTGCATTCCGATTATTTAATAGAAAAATCTCAAATGCGTTCAAAAATTTCCTACTCATTACGGAATACACAAATTCCTTCCTAACACCCTTTAAAGCTTTATTTTTCCCTATTTTACAGGGGCAAATCCCTGTAATTGGTAACATTGGATCTAACTGACGTTAACTTAAACCTTTTTCATTATGTTTTTAAGTCGATAGGTTTCACATATTCCAAGAATAATGTCTGTATTTAATTCGTATTTCAGGATACAAAAAGAATAATTTCGAACTTAAACATATTTTCAAATCTCAGCTTTGAATCTATTTATAATTTATATGTAATTATTTTCCAATAAACGTTATAAAAGTCTATTTACGTCTAAATTGATCAATGTAATTTGTAACCGCTGCGTCGAATCAGTGACAATTTTGACTTGAATTGATGGTATATATTGTTACAGATCTGGCAACCACGCAATATTGATCTTTCCGAAAGTCCCAGAACTATATAGAACAGTCCCCCAATATGTAAAAAGCAATAACCATAAACATCTAGAACCATCCAGTATAGTCTCGACATACACCGAAACAGCATAAGGTAGGCAATTAAAGATCCAGAATAGTCTAGACATACACACACACCCAACGACACCTGACGGAAGCTTCGAGAACTGGGAGATTTGGTATAAGTACACGGTAGCTCTCAGCGAGCAGTCAGTCATTTTAAAGATCGAGACGCGAACCAGTGGAAGCGATATAGTGATACGCGGCGGTAGTGCCAGATATGCGAATTAAGTAAAAGTGTGAACTAGTTAAAGTGAAAATTAAAGTAAAAGTGCGAATAAATAAATGATCCCTTATTTTTAAACGAATTTGTGTTTTTCCTTGAAATCCAGGCGAACCCCTAGCTCGCAACAATATTATGGAAGAGGTTATAGCGTTTTACTGATCACTACTCCTATACTCTGTCGAGAAGGTCTCACTTAAGTTCAAGGAGTACCTTTACTCATTGATATGTCGATTACAGGTCCCTCCCCCTCCCCCTCAGGAAGAAATCCTAGTTGCGCCATCGCGACGATGTGCAAATTCTAGTTAGGACGAATTATTATTTGTTTATAATACGATAAGCTATCGAAATTTTGAAGCGTTCACAGAATTTTAGCTGAGATAGACACAGGATACTGCGGCTTGGCTATCCATCTTAAAATTTGCTGAGAATAATCCGAGGCTAAAAGTTTCCAACTAATTAATTACTTCACTCTAATCCTTATAGCCAATACACTCTAATTATATCCATTTTTTAATCCAGTTACAAATTCTTTATCAATATCATTAAATTTTTTAACTTGTCGATCAATTTCATAAAGTTTTGAGTAGAGACTAAAACGTCACGATTAAGAAATCAGAACAGTGGAGAATCTGAAAGTATTTTCTGTGATTCGAATTGATTTCATACAGAGTATATAAAACAACTACAAGACAATAAACAATTTGAAGTCAAAGTTCTTGTTTGCTTGATTTTGGTGTTCAAATACATATTGTCGGTGTCACGTGAAAAACTCGTATCAACAATGAAGTAGGCTTTCACAAAATAACTTAAGCTCATTAATGTATGTTAGCTAGTAGATATTTCACTGTGTAGTAAATAATGATGAAAATGATGATGCTATTATATTATTGTTTTTCAGTTTAGTTTTTTCTAATTTACAACGCTTTATTTTAAAAGTATAGTATCATACCTTCAAAAGTATTTGCAAAGATTTTCTGCCTTGGACTATTCTATATTCTATATTCTAGAGTTTTTTTTTAACTTAGGAAGGACATTTTTCAGCGTTTCATAAAACATCCCGAAGTTTTGGCTTCAAACTTATTTCTATAGTTTGCCCTTATTATTCGCCATTGAGAGTTATTGCAACTCATCGCTCATTCACGATAGAACACTAACATCATTTGCGAAATCGTTTGCAGACTTCTTCTTCTTCAATGGCATTACATCCTAAATCGGTTCTCGGCGTACTGATTTTCAAGTTTTTTTTTAAACATTTATTGTAGAACTGTTACGAGCCCTTCACACAACGCTCTAACTACAAATTTTCATTTTGTCTGGCTGAAGTGGCCCAGATTAGAGTTACTGTATAGGAACGGACTATCTATAATATAATATAATTAGAGTTTGGATATCAGGTTCCAGCAAGGAGCGCGAAATTTTCAAATTGAATATCTTAGGCCAAGTATTTTACGTTATTTTCTGCTATTCATTTTATTTCTAGTCAAAATTTTAGGCCAAGCATAAATTTTAACTGCGTTGCAAGTTGTTTTTAGTGAAATCGCAATCTTTTATCATCTTTTCAGGACGGGCTGTCACTCGTCGACTATTTAAATATCGACGAGTGACAGCTCGATAAACGGCCGTGGTCAGACTTAAGAGAGCAGAAGAGGCTCCGTGCATATAGAGTAACTCTAGCCCAGATAGACCCACGCTGCCAGTATGCTGAAATTATACATTAACCGAGAATTGAACTCAGGACCTTCGTATTGTAAATCATCATGCCACCCACTGGGCTGTATCATAGCTTACCAACAGGTAAAGTTAATTGTATGGTATTGTTTGCAGAAACTTTGCGATGTCATTAAGGGGGTTACTAACTTGACCATTTTCCATGCAAAATGCGGTACCATTTTCTCGGGAACGGCTTAACCGATTTTAATATTTTTTTTGTATACTTATTACTTTAGTATAACTAATGTTACATAGCAGAGGAATTTTAAAAATATTCAAAACTAAGTCGTTGATAAGCTGTGAAGGTTTCAAAATTTTTCATGTTGTTTTAAAAAAAAAAATTTTTTATAACTAACTATTTGAAATTTCCTCGTACCAATGTGGATGAAAATGTGAAAATAAAATTTTTTCAGGAGAGCAAAAAACCTTCCTAACTTTGAATTAATTTTTTAACCACTTTTACTCATCAGAAAAATCTGTGGTTTGTTTTATTTTGTGTTAAATTGAATGAAGAATGATAATTAGTACAAAAAAAATCGATTTTTTTTTGTTATATGCATATCATCTCAAATTCGTCAGAGTAGTAGATAGTGGATTTTATATGGGAGGTGGTAAAAGGAGTAGGAACTTGGTATGCACATTTTCGTGCTGATTTTTTTTCACATTTCCATGCTTTATTCCGATTTGGCAATTGTTAGCTCTCATATCTTCGAAAGATAAATGGTTTTCTTGAATTTTTAAAATAGAAATTTGAATTGGTGAATTACGAAAGAAAAAAAATTCAGCACAATAGCTCAAAGCGCTTGAGAGTTATGTTGTAGACAGACGGAAAGGCGATCAATGAGATTCGAGGATTTTGAGTGCTAATAAATATTTCTGTACTTTTGGCCACTCCGTGTGAGCATTATTTCTTAGCATTACATATTAAGGCTTCCGTGGCGTAGTGGGCAGCGTGCTTGCTTCTCAGTCAATAGGTGGTGGGTTCGATTCCCACTCTAGACGAGATTTTTTTAAGCGCAAATTTTTCAGTTGCTACTGGTGATAAAAAATTATTCGCAATAAAATGGGGAAACGGTGTAAAAGTCAAACAGTTCCACTTCAAGAAGGTTTCTGTTCGCTTTCTATCATTTAGTCCCCCCATAACATCTGCAAATATTTGTCAGCTTCTCCACTCGCTACGGTCGTTCTCATTCCCCTTCCCCAACCTTCCCAATAGAGATTTTTGTGACTTTAAGAATTTTTTAGGTTTGAACTAAAATAAATTGTTCGCATGTCACTATACTTTTGCTATCAAAATGTTGTGTAGCAAATTTAAGCTTTATATGTATATTAAAAAAATTAATGCAATGTATTTCGTGACATGGTTATATGAAAGGTAGTAAAAGGAGTTGAGTGATTTAAATGAGCTAGGGTGTAGCCTAGTGGGTAGCGTGTTGGTCTTGTAATGCGAAGGTTGTGAATTCAAATCCCGGTCGGCGCAATATATAATGAAAAATTCGTAGAAAGAGGGTTGTGCGAAGGGCTAACAACCCTTCCACAATAAGTAATGAAAAATATTAAGGAACCTGAATGTCAGGAGGCCAAGGTCCGATTTGGGCTGTAGCGCCATTGTAGATGTAGATTTAAATGATACAAAAGAGCTGCAACCTTTATAAAAAAAAACCTGATGCGTAGCTTTTACAGTTTCGAAGAAAATCGATGTGTGAAATCATGCCATTTTGTACGGTAGGTGATAGAAGGAAAAAATCTGGTTGTTCTTACTAATATTATTAATAAAATATTTAGTATACACTTTAAGCTCGATAAACTTGATAGCTCTGTACCTAAGTTTTTGTATTATGCGAGTATTTCATAAAATATTGCAGTTTGTATGTGAGAAGTGCTAGAAGGAATAGAGAATCCTAATTATTTCTTAACGACTCATTATTAAAACGTTATATTCCAAATTACAGATTAACAGCTCCTCTTCTTTCAAAGAATATTGTTACATGAAATCGCAAAAACGTACCTTTTAATATGTAAGGTGGTACAAGAAGTATAGGAATTTCGCTCCCATGGCCTTAAGATTTTGTCAAAAATTAAGTGTTGAAAATTCGAGCTTTCTAGCTCAATGCGTTCTGAAGCTAGAGGCCGAATATAGGACAAACGGACGACTATCCAATCTTGAAAATTTTCAGTGAAAATAAGTACTTAATTTTTTTCTCAGAGTCTTATTTTTTCGCGTTACAAACTTTAGAGCCAATTTTTAATACTTTCAGATTTTATCTAGAGAATGAAAAAAATTGTCGTCTATTTGAAATTTAAAGCAGTTTCAATTAAGTTAGGATTATGCTTAACTGAACGAAATCTCAGATCACACGAAAGGGGAACAAAATGCCACTTGAGGTACGAGTATGTACTTGAGTTCAGGTAAAGTAAAATTAAGTGGAAAGTGAGACGTCTTCATGAAAAATTATTTAATTACATATTTCATATTTCTTAATCATATTTTACTTTTACAAGTATTTTCTGTATTTTTCCAGACACTACTCTCAGAGTGAGCGTGATACAGAGAGATATTTCGTTATGTTACGATAATCTTAAATGAACTTAAAATTGAAAAGTCAAGAAATCGGAAAAGCAACAAGCTTACATACGAATATTGAACAAATTAAAACATGTTTAAAAATAAAAATATTTAGTAAAACGGGTTAAAATTGCAATTGCTCGCTTTATAAGGAGATAAATAATCAGTAATTGCAATAAACCTGTGCTGAAATTAATTAAAAATTGCCCTTATTTGAAAATACAGGCCAGCAACTTGAATTCCAGCGTGCCGATACATCATTTTGAAATGCGTCAACAAGTGCTTACTTACTTCGTTTTTGGTAAAAGACGAATTTTCAGATTTTATCAGAGTTTTGTTATAATTTTGCACAGGCAACCAGCTCTAATTCAGATGGTCTGCAAGTAAATTTCTTGTATTCTGATTGGAAATTGAAATAGTAACCTGCGATACATGCAATTTTTACACTAAAACTACAAACTACGCACCATACATAATGCAGTGCAGACCAGCGGATACATTACAGGCTGTGAACAGGTAGTACGGCAAAACATTCTCCTACTGTGAACGGTGGGGCACAATGTCAAAGAGGCGTCAACTTGCTAAATGTTAGGCCTTAAACTAATACTAAATTTTAATGGACATACATAATTTGCAAAGTGTGTCAGCCAGTGGAGAATTATTTGCACAGATCGATCCATAATTTTCGTATGAAATAATTTGTTTTATTTAATAACTTATATGTATGTTGGCTCAGGCGCTTGGAACACTTGGAATCCCGGACGAACAAAAATAAGAAGAGAGGAAAAGATTAAAAATAATTTTACAAGAAAATAACTCGTCATTGCAATTTGCAAGTGGTTTGGTTTATTCTGAGTCATGATTCGATTGGATATTACTCGTACAATTGCATTGACCTTTAAATATATGCGAGCGACAATGTAACTTTCACTCTGCAATAAATAAAAAGAGAAAAGGAAATGATTTTAACCTTTTGGAGATGTTTTATGCCATGGTGCGTAAAACCTAAATGCCTCGTAAAATGCAAATCAAAAAAAGATTGCATCGTTGCAATGAACGTTCATTCTTTAAATATTTGTTGAATGCGGCAAATTGAGTTTTCAGTTAATACGACGCAGTTTTCTTTTGGCTTTTATAGTTAAACAAATTTGTGTACGGAAGCGCGCATTCATTATATCTAGTCCTTGAATATTGAACCCGTTCAAGAATGTTGGTATCGTATGGTCATGATACCAACATTATTCACCCTTTAGAATATATCTTGTACTGTGATTTTTTAGCTGATTTTTAAGTTTCTTATTCAAATTTTGTTTGCTCTTCAACACAGTTATTCCCAATCACTAAAACCAATACAACATGGGATTTTTGTATGGTTATCAAAATAAACTTAGGGGGTCACCCTTTAATTTGCGAGGCCCAGTTAATTCGACATGACAGTGGCGGTGGACGTTGGTCTTAAACTGTTGGAGGTTGTTTTCCGTGGGAAAGAGGTTGCCTGGTAATGAGTTCCACGACACTGTCGTCGAGGGATGAAGGACTGCCTAAGCTTCACTGTTCTTCACGGCAAGGGCGTGTGAGCGTGCAGCTTGGCGAGTATTTCGGGGGCATCGAATAAAGGTGGTATTAGGGCTTTTAGTTTCGTGCTGCATTTACCATGGAAGTATCTGTAGTAAATGCAGAGTACTTCGATATTTCGACGATACTCGAGGGTTTCAATTGAGGCCTATATAGCTTCATCTCCAATTAATCAGAATGCCTGTTTCTGGATACGATCAAGTAAAGTCAGATGTGGTTTTGGGGCCCCAGCTCAAACATGCGAGTTGTACTCGCCTCATAGATGGTAGCTAGTTCGGTGAGAAAAGTATTTCTTACACTTGCACAGAATACCTAGACGTTTCGAAGCATCAAGAGCAACTTCGTATATGTGTTGGATCCAATCAAGGTAATTGTTAAATTTTACACCTAGTAACTTGAAGTCTGCAGAAGGTGAAATCTGTTCGCCATTTAAGGACATACTAGCGGCCGACGTCGAAATGTTATGTTTAAGAGATAGATGACAGGACTGCGTTCAAGGCATACATGACAGAAAAGATTAAAAAGATGGTAGGAGATTGGGTGACGCCGGAATCAATGGGAAAGGTGCAGAAGTTACTCCGTATAGTACGACTCTAATAGATCGCTCGAAGAGAAAACTCTCAATCCATTTAAGAAAAGCTATGTTAAAACCATATGCTTTCAGCTTGGCTAAGAGACATTTGTGGCAAATTCTGTCGAACGCTTTAGCAATGTCAAGAGCATGTAGATGACCTTCTTCAAATTTGTGGATGCAGGCGTTCCAACGCTCGGTTAAGTAGACAAAGAGATCGCCAGTAGAACGTCCCGAGCGAAACCGATATTGGCGATCATATATGAGATTTTTATCCACAAGAAAGTTGACTAGCCTGCGATTGACAGCAGTTTCCAATACTTATGAGAGCACTGAGGTAATGGCTATAAGGCGATAATTAGCGGGGTTCGCTTTGCTTCCTTTCTTAGGAATTGGTTGAACATTCGCGACCATCCAGATCTGAGGAAAGCACCGTGAAAAGTATGAAAGATTATAGAGATTACGAAGAGGTTTAGATAGAGAGGAAGCGCAAATTTTAAGGGCAATGGGGAGGGAGGGGGGAGAGAGTGCCATCTGGCTCAGCAGACTTGTGAGTATTGAGCTCCTGCAGGATCCTGGAAATCATTCTAGTTAAAAAACGAAGTGGTGGCACCAAGAAGCCCGAGTCCGGTAAGTACGGAGGACTCTGATTCGACGGTGGAAGCTTAGAGAGTCTCGCTGCCAAAAGGTTTGCTTTTTCAATTCGATCAACAACGGTTTGATCGCCATCGAGAAGAGGAGGTATTGGAGGTATAACGTGCTGAAATTGTTATTGACTGATTTCACAAATGACCATAAAAATGTTGAGTTTTTGGGGTTCCTAATTATCTTAAGTCGACGTTTCTGATCATGTTCAAGTTTAGCATGCTTTAAGATTTTATTACAGGTGTTTCTTGACACTTTTAATGAGTACAAAAATAGGGATTTTGTACAGCCGGATTGATTTCACAATTTCCAGACTCAAAGCCCAGCCTCCAATCATAGGCGCGATGGAGCGCATTAAGTACCTCCCAATTGGCTTTCTTATAATGTCATACCGTTCTACGTGGTATCTTTGCTGCTCATAATATGATCACATGTACTAACTGTCTTCCGTGGCGTAGGGGGCTTGCTTCACAGTTAATAGGCCGTGTATTCGATTACCACTCCAGACAGTGAAATTTTCGTTGAGCACGAATTTTCAGTTGCTACTTGCGATGAAAAATTATTGGAAATAAAATGGGAAAAGTGAAACAGTTCCTTTTCAAGAAGGTCAGTATCATTCAGTCCCCCATAACATTTGCAAATATGCCGGTTGCAGCTAGTACAACTGAAAAACATACCAGCTTCTACACTCGGTACGGTCGTTCTCACTCCCCTTCCCCTATCTTCCCAATCCCATTCTTTCCATCCATGACTGTACTTGTGCATTGCACATAAAGGCCAAAATTGCCTTTAACACAGGTCATTCTGTAAAAAAAAAAACTGGAGCAACTAAAGTATGATGTCTCATTGTTGACATCATACTTTAGTTGGTGGGTGGTTAAAAAAAGGTCAAGCAGATTTGGAGAGTGGCCTGCAATGTCATTTGAACAAAGTTCATAGAATTCATCACCAATTAGGAGAGTTTGTACCTTTTCCCGGCACATGGCCCTGATTAGAGGCAATTCTGAAGGAAATCGGAAGGTAGCTGATCATTGAAAAACAGAAAATAAAAAGTAACGATATTTCAAGAATTATTCTATTAAAAATAGAAATGAGTTCGGCGCATTTAGAAAAAGGGAAGAATTTTCGATGTTCCTGGGTCATTTGCAAGCCCATAAATTATTAATTAAATTAATCCAAGAGTACTAGTAGCTAAACTTTCGAGTAGTTCATAAAATTTGGCGTTCCAAAAATTTTCCATCCTAGCCCCGGAGCCTAGGCAGTCCAGCCATATGAGTAAATTATGTTACTGTGGGCGACATGCTGTGTTCCAGTTTTTCACTTATTAAAAGTGAATAACTTAGTAAATATACACGCATGTATCGCTCTACAGTTGTCTCTGTCTCAATACTAATTACATTACGCGATCAATACCCAGTGCTATAAACACTTTGTAATTCGACTGGAAACTAAATGTAATAAGTTCAGATGATTTACAACTTAAGGTCATTGGCTAATTGCTTGCGGCATTAATCAGAAATCGATAATTTTGTAAAAATTAAAAAAAAAAAATAATTATACACCTAGTTCGTACAAATTTAAGGCAATGACGATCAACGGATCAACGCGAAACGAATGATTTATATCTAGTTACCATTTCACTAATTTTTTATTCCAAAGTATTGTTAATGATCACATTTGACTAATATATAAAAAAAAAAAGTGACTGAAAAACAATATGACGAAAAAACTGGTCCATTGATCTTGAGAGATCTGATTTGATGGTATGTTAGACCGAAAAAAAAAACCCGAAAATTATTCAAACTCGCTAAATCCCATATAATCCTAAGGTGTTAATTACTCGCTGAAAAAGGTTTATCGATAAGTTGATCAGCTACAAGCCCGCTCTAAGGTTAAATCTTTATTCAATTCGTTGATTTTGTTGTTGTTTAGATCGATTAACCAATTATCGGCTGAATAAATACCCTAATTATCTGTCATAAGACTGACCGTGTGGGTTCATAACCACTGAATGGATCACTTTAAACGCATGATTACTCGGACGTTCGATCGCTCTCGCAGGAATAAAAAAGATACATTGCTCCAAGGCGATAACAATCCGTAAAAGTTCTATCCAATAAAAAAAAAAGAAGCAAAGAGGTATAAGGTAGATTGAGACGTGATCGTGTGACATATTCATTGCGACATTGCTAACGGTCATTTTATCGATATTTGGGGCATGGTCAGTCCCGTGTACTTTTTCTATGGCTGCTTGCTACTGCTTGTTTCATATTTTCAGCTTTGTTTTAGTTTTATTTGCAAAAATCGTGTGTATATATAAATACGCTTAATAATAATCGTCTGACCTCATATTTAATGCTTAAGGCTAAATAGATAATCATATGCAAATCGAAGATTGGTAATAGGATATAAAGTGACTTACCGGCTGCGCAAAAACTTTCCCTATTCCTTCGCGCGTATGTTTACCTTCGCCCAAATAAACGCTGCATTCCGATATAAGAAGCCATCGGAGTTTTTCACGCTTCACTTCTAGCTCCATAAAACTGCAATTTTCACCATTTATCTTCTGTTGATTGAGACGCAGATTTTCCTCCGACATTTTCGCGATGTCCTCGCTGGATTTCGCCTCCAGCTGCGTTAGTCGATTTTCAACAATTGGCTCAATGTCCAGAGTTATGGAATCGTTGGATTCTGTTTCGGACACCGGTATTGTGGGTACTTCATTTTCTGGACTATCTGGCCATGAAAATTCTTTCTGGTCCGCATGTGTGGAAGATCGACGATGATTCGGGAATACCGGAGAACGTTGAGATATTTTCGGACGTTGGTCGACTTCATCTGTTGGAGAGTCGTGATTTTGCATACTGTGGAGTTTTTCGAGGTAGTTTGATGCTTGTTGCAGGACATGTTCGATGGGCAGACAGAAGACCTGTTCTTCGATAATTTGTTCGCTTTTAGGAGATTGCTTTGTTGTTTCGGTGGGCAGATCATCGGAGAAGGAGACTCGCTTGGGAGTGCGATTTGACAGCGTTGGCGAACTTGACTGACTACCGGAGTCAGTTAATGAATTTCGATGGTTATTGTCTAAAAATTCCATTTTTTTTACGTATTTATTTCACTTAGTTAATCAAATAACTTTTTATTCATTTCTATTAGTTTTTATTTTTTAGTTTTATGCTAAATTCTTGGAATTTTCCTATTGCTCAAAATATGATTTATGGAGTGTTTTCGTGCGTATTATATTTTGTAAGTAATCGATTTTTGGTTTTTATTATTTTTTTTAAAAGGTCTAGTTAAGACATGAAAGTTTCATCCATTTCAAATTTCACGCAATTGTGCAAAGTCCTCAATGATTTGCAAATAAAAGGATAAAATTTTTGTGTAGCTGTATTTCATTTCACGCAAAATCCTTCTGGACAAATCATTTGACCTGCACGAAATAGGGTCGGCTCTGCGAAGATGCAATTCCACCGGACGGCATGTTTAAGGGGGCTACATCATCAAAAGATCAAAATGCTAAAACCATCCAAACAAATGGAGGACGCCATTGCGCTTACAGATAATAAGCTTACTTCATGGTTGCTGGAAAACACCCTCTTTGAATAGCCGTAATGAAAGGGGCTAAAAAGGGAAAACGATGGGGATACACGTTGTTTACCGGTACAATCTTAAGCCCCACGTTGGGCGCCAAAATAAAGGACTTTATTCCGCCAACTAATAATGGACATCCTCCGGACCTCTCAGCATAGTAATGGTTCGAGACGTAGCTCTTCAAGGATGGTGTTTTCCTGAGCTCACCATTTCATAACAATTTTGTTACTTTGTCGTAATTAAAGTAAAAAAAAACGGTCAAAAATCTGTAGTATCGTTTTGCCTGAATTAAAAATTTGTCATGACTTCAAATGCGGCGCGGCAGACATTAGTAATTCAAAATTTATTGTTCAGAAATTTGTCGCAAAATTTCATTAGAAAAGTATGTTTTAAACATAAGTTTTCTTATGTCTACACTTCAAAAACACAGGCCTGTCATCTTTTCCTTAAACATGATGTCCCGGCGTCGGTGGTTTCTAATGTAACCTTCGGTGGTGTCCTACTAAACTCTGCCGAATGCTTCTCACTCCTTGGCATCAAAATAAATAATCACCTTAATTGGGACCAGCGCATACTTGACGTAGCACTTGACGCTTCCAAACGCCTAGGAGTTCTCCGAAGATGTAAGAAATATTTTGCTCTCAGTGACCTAGCAAACATCTATAAGGCCTACATTAGACCACGCCTCGAGTACAATTCTCATTTATGGGCTGGGGCACCCAAAACGCAACTTGCGATGCTCGGCCGTGTCCAGAGACAGGCGTTCCGACTTATTGGAGATGAAGCCAACACGGTTTCTATAGACTCCCTTGAGCATCGCAGAAATGTTGGTGTACTAAGCATTTACTACCACTACTTTAATGGTAAATGCAGTGAGGAACTTGCTAAACTTATTCCTCCTCTGTACTCATTTGCTAGAAACACACGCCTATCGTCAAGCGCACACGAGTTAACTGTTAAGCTTCCAACTTCCCGCACAGTGAAATATAGGCAGTCATTCATACCCCGAACTTCTAAGCTAAAGATGTATTCCCATTGTCATACGACCTTCGACGTTTCAAACTCAACGTTCACCGACATTTTAGGCTTTTCCCCCCTTTTAATCCCGACTAACCTTAACTCCTTGATTCCTTTTTTCCCCTACCGACATGACTGTGTAATTTACATTAAAGGGTGACCCCCTAAGTTGTGTTCGGCTACTTAAAAAAAAAAAAAAATTTCTTATTTTCACAGAAATTTTTAGTTAACATGTCTCTGAGCATTGTCATTTTTGTTCGTCAATTATACACCTATATAAAATTTTATGTCGAAAAATTTCTGGCAAAAAATACCACAAATTTATCTTTTGTATGACAAAAACAAAATTTGTTTGTGACATTGCTATCGGAATTTTCGGACAATTGTTGTGGACATTCAATACAAATATCATATTGGATTGAAATTTACCAAATGCTTTGAGGCCATATGTGTAAAGTTTTTTTGTTTTGGCTCTCTTTCTAGCAATTAATAGAGATCAACCTTCGATTACGGCGGAAAGAAAAAGACCGGTCGGAAAACCAAGAAAACGCTGTTAGGATTCAATCCACGAAGACAGTAAATCGCTTTTGAAATTTTTGACGAATAATTTCAGCACACTACTTGCGTGGTTATATTTTGACCACTTCAATCTGCGAAAAAGAAAACTCATAGATAGAGTGTTGTGCGAAAGGCTAACAACCCTTTCACAATAACAAATAAAATGTTAAGGAGCCTAAAGGTCAGGAGGCCAAGGCCCGATTTGGGCCTTGGCAGTTTTGACATATATCGGTTTGAGATATTGAAAAGTGCACCATTCTTGAAATGCTCTCCATTTCCCCCACTACTATTATGTCCAAATGCTATATTTTTCTCGTATTTCGCTAGTATAGCTTGATATATGTTTTAAGTTTCAGTTACATAGCTTAAGAAATAGTCGAGATATTCATTTTTAAGTGTTTCTCCTTGCACCCTCCCCCTGACCCTCCCCCATACAATAATTAGCCTCCCTCTAAGCTGATTCTGGTGGATCTATATGGTAAGTAATTTCGAAGCTATAATCATTTGAAAAAAATTTCGGCCGACAATTTGTTGGCTTCTTCGGAATTTTACATCATAAATAACATCAAGGTTCTGGTAGATTTTATTTAGGGAGTGCCCCTCTCGCCCCTGTATTATAAAAGAGTAGAAGAGTTAAAATTGTTTACAAAGTTAAATTTTGCAAATAAATCTCTCTCAATGGAAATTCTTTTACACAATATGCTTAGGACTTAAAATGGACTCTTCGTATTCTTGTGAAAAATTAACTTTAGTTCTGCTCGCTCGGTAAAATGAACACCAAGTAATGCGATCTGCTAGATTTTTCTTAAAATATGCTTTACAATAATATGAACTTTTCTATGTCTAATTGAGTATGTTATTTTTACTCTTATTATTCAAAGAACTATAATTTATATAACCCTTCAGTTATACCAATATTTTTTAGTGCATTGATACGTGGATCATCGTCGCTATTAAAAATGGTTCGGGTTAATGTGAGCAAACCAAAAAGTCAAAAGTTTTCTACATTAAAAAATATAGTATAGCCGATAATTTGGAAAAATTTCCCGCTGTGAGCAGTATCTATAAGAAGCTTGATCAAGAAAATTCGCGTTCAATCAAAATTCAATCCTAATAATGTGTCTTCTAAGACGTGTGTGCGCAACCTCCAAGAGACTGGCTCAGTGCAAGATGTCAAGACACAGAAATGACTTCGCCCCGGACGTTCGACCGAAAATATCGTCGCAGTGAAGAATAGTGTTCAAAACGAATTAAACACCTTCATTCGTCACCGTGCTCAAGAACTCGACCTCTCCACGTCCACACTGCAGCGAATATTGACGAGAGATTTGGCTCTGTAAGGTCCCATTGATTGAAGAACTGCAGCTGGCGGACCACCAGCAGCGCCATACTTTCTCTGATTGGGCCTTGGAAACAAATCCTACACTCTTGTTTGATACACCCTCTAGTTAGGGTGTAGCATAGTGAGTAGCGTGTTGGTCTACAAAAAAAAAAAAGTTCAAATCTTGGTTAACGTATAATTTCAGTACATTACTAGCGAGGGTATCACTTGGCTATCTCAATCTGCAAACTTTGAAATTCGTAGAGTGTGGAGGGTAGTGCGAAGGGCTAACAATTGTCTCTCAGTAAAACAAAGAAAAGGCTGAGAAGCTTTAAAGCCAGGAGGCCAAAGCCTGATTTGAGTTGAAGTGCCATTGAAGAAGAAGACGTAGTTTCTTTATCACAGAAATGCGTAGCAGGTAAATCAATAATTACAGTCCTAAAAAACCCTGTCGGTATTTGAAATTTCGCGAAGAAACCCAAAGACCATGAAAAGATTTCAACTTCAATTCCTTGAGCATTTGCTTTAAATATGAAATAGGAAGTTTCCTGGCCCAATAAATAAAACTTCTGCTTGTCCTATGTCGATTTGTAATTTTTTTCACTTATGACATTTTTTGAATGAATTTTTCTTGTATTGCCATTGCACTACAGCCCAATTCGGAGCCTTGGCCTGCTGACTTTCAGTTTCTTTAACATTTTTTTTTATTTGTAATGACAAATAAAGGGTGGAAGGGTTGTTAGCCCTTCGCACTACCTTCTATTTACGAATTTTCGTTTTCGTAGATTGAGGTAACTAAAATATACCGAAACAAGTAGTGTGCTGGAATTATGCGTCGACCGGGATTTGAACTCACCTCCTTCACATTGTAAACCAACATGCTACCCATTAGGCTACATCCTAGCTTTTTGAATTAATTGGTTAACTTTAGTTTTCGTTTCAAAATCTAATCTTTGCAATCATTTGCTTCATTAACAAATTTTTGTCCACTGAAAGTTTCTTTTTAAGCTTAAGAAACCACTTAACAGAAAATACAGATCAATGAAATTGACTTTAGCCTTTAATACTCATCTATAAAAATATTCAACTCACTTAGCAGAAGCACAATTTACAAATCACAACTCAGCTCCAAACAGAAAAAATATTTCATTTCAGGTGAAAATTATAGACGTAAAAACAACTTGAATTTTCGAATCGTGTCCAACCGACATGTAGTTGATCATGAAAATTTTTTTTTTTAATATGGTTAAGAGTTCATTGATGCAAAGTTTTTGTATTGCTCAGTGAGTAGTTTTTTTTTGTGCCGAATACAATAAAATTAAGAGAGTATATTGTTGCCTGATGAGTTCCATCGGATTGAAGAGTACGGTAATTTATGGCAGTATACTAAGTTAGTTTTGATTGAAAAAACATTTCAGCAATTACACTGACATCGCTCCCTTTTGATATTGCGCCCCTTTTCGAAGTGTGCTAATAAATGTTTGACAAAGCTGGCCCTGCACAAAAAAATAAAAAAACAAAGACTCCATTGCAATTAAAAATCATTGCACTGTTATATAAAGTAGTTTCAGTATTCGTGCGTTGATTTATTTTATTGTGGCAGTGCCTCACCAGCCTCATCTGATGAGCCGCCACTGACGCGTATCTTTGTCATGTTATTTTTTCTACTATTTATTTATTTGTTTCTGTCATAAGGGTTACAATAAACTGCAACTGATTACATTTCTCTAATGCTTTTCAATACATGCATTTATGATCTTAAAAATCGCAATCCTTATAATTAAGAGTCCGTAGGAAATGAAATTTTAAAGTTAACATTTCAACTCTAAAATACTGAAAACTACAAAGGAAATAAAGGCACTAGCGCATAAACTAAACAATGCGATATGCTACAGGTAGACGCAATCATGTCAACGCATTTATCACGTTGCGATTATCGGGCCTTAATCACAACGCGCCAATAAGATATTCCTGGGCTTCTCACAATGCAAATTACTTGCGCGATGATCTTGTGTCATGCCTTTCGAGTTCACAAATTTAATTTCCAGATAAGATTTGCTTTAGGTTTTCAATGAGGTAAGAGTGTTTGAGAGTACTCGCCGAATCTGTTTCATTGTGGAATAATTTCAACCCTACGCAATATAGGTATTTCATATTTTTTCTTTTTTGTTTGTTACTCCCATAGTTGACCTCAAGCGGTATTGTACTGCATTCAGTGCTGTAGTCGAAATTGAAGCATACGCTGATAGCTTTATTACTTCTTAGTATAGAGCATATCTTTGTAGCGATTTCTATTCTGGATTTCAGTTTTGACCTAAATGAGAACACTATTATTGCAGTTCTGCTCCCAACTTTTTCGCGCTCTCATATCAGTTAAGAAAAGAACAATGAAAAAAGGAAGAAAAAAGAAAATATATATTTTTTAGTATTCATCTTTAATTAAAATTTTCATAAGAAATAATTATCTCAATTTTCATTATGCAATAATTCATTCAGAAATTTGTTCGATTTGCTTTTTGTATCTTTTTCAGAGTTTCGTTGTTTTTGACCAAATTTTGGATGCTGTTGGAGTTACGTTCAAAGCATGATATACGATTTTTTCGGTGGCCTTTTTTACCAACAACAGAAACCATTGTTGAGAGGGTAAATTTTTTTTTGTATGGATTATGCTATCACACTGCTAGAAAAAAAGCAAGAGCAAAAACGGAGCACAATTTATTTTTTTCAGAATGAAAATAACCAATATTACTTAGTACCCACAAGTCAGACTCCAGAGCAAATACGTCTATCTATCCAAAAAGCTGTGACTATACAGCAAATCCTAGGCTAGGTCGATCTGATGCATGTCGGTCTAAGTTCTTAGTTCAAGTTCGGGTCGACAGAAATCTCAAAATTCGAAAAACTTGCTTATCAATGTTGGTCACAAGGCTAACAATCCACTCACAGAAATGAAATTCCTAAATCTAAACCGATCGGGAAGCAAGTTTCTCACGAATATCTCATAAAATATTAACATTGAAGAAAAATGCAAGAATACAATTTAAGTAAATAAAATTATTAACATTTTCTCACTATTCTTGTTTTGCTATCGGCCATAAAGAATAAAATAAAAATTAAAGAAAGTTGGTAAAAATAAGAAAATTGTTTTTTTCATACGTGAATTTTTCGAAATTCTTAAGTTGTTTTTACTTAAATTTTTTCTTTTATTGAAATTTCGTTATAATGTATCACTGATTACCGCACAAACAGTCGAAGTTCAAATAAGATCGTGAATTATAATAATTCTCCGTTTAGGATTCAGACTCTTAGTTTAATAGACAAACCAGTTTGAAGTAATCTTCAGTCAGATTTGTTAAATACACAAATTATGAAAAACTGCAAATATACCGAAAAATGCAGTTAACGTAATTATCAGCTTGATTTGAATCGTTTTAATAGCAATAGCTAAGAAAGCACATTTTAAAGCCATACACGCGTTATAGTTTTTAAAATGCACGTTTAAAAACGAGTCTACAAAAATTATTATTATTTCCTATAAACAGTAACAACAATCGAATAATGCCACTGAAATTGTTTTCATTGCGGTGGAAATTTCAATATGGATACTTAAAGTTATAATATAAAATTGAGGTCAATAATTTACTGCCCCTCAAAAGGTCAGCTATTTGTGAAAGGTATATAAACATATTTCGATGTTTTTCAAGGTTATCTAAGAGGCATCGTTATTGCTTTAGATCAGAACCAAATATATTCCCATTGATTCGAATTTAATTTTGGCAATAGCAAAAAACTATTCTTGCATTAGATCTAAGAAATACACCTTCATAATTGTTAAGGCAATTATTTTTGTAATTAGCATTCCAACCGGACGTGCTTAGAACTAAACAAAAAATTCCAAGAATTTTGTAAACAGATGCGCATAAAACGATTTTTTTTTTTTAATAATTAATTGTCTTATTCGTTCTTTTTATCACAAAGAACATTCACAAGAACTTCGCATGATCATCAAAAATCGAGACTATAAATTTGAAAAAAATCGCACTCTGCAATTCACTGCATGAAAAATCACTCAATAATTTCACTCAAATCACCTCAATAAGACGACGGAACCCGTCGCACAAGTTCCTCTCGTTGAATAAGATAATCGCGTCTCGCGGCGCTTAGAACCTTTAAGAAATGGTCCACAACTATGGTACTAAGATCGGATGCAAGGGTCTCAAGAGATGCTAGCAAGAGAACAAGTTTCCGGAATGCGTTGGTCAACGTCGAAGATACTGATAAAGTCGAAAAGGTACCGCCGTTTCGCGAGCAGAAGAAGACATTTGGCACGTACGAGCAAAGATTTAAAACTGAAAGCGAAACTGCCGGGCTGTTGTCTCAGGTGATCGCACATATGTGAACAGAAAGACACTTGTTGCTTGGGGTCGGGATGTCGACGCGATTTTTCTTTGCACCTTTCGTCAGCGACTGTGAAGAGGTAGCTTAAGGTGCTCTGCAGTATCGAAACAGTCTTGAAGAAATCGATCGCACGAGTAACTATGGCGATCGTCATTCGTTTGATTCACCATCTATCGGCTCCCGTCTATCTAATATCGACAGCCGGATTCGATCAAGGTAATCTAATCTGGTTGCTACTGCTGCTCGTATCCTATCAAGATCGTTAATTTAGAGGATTCTGCTTGCACTACTCACTGATCGCACTTTCGCGTAAACATGACGCTTTGTCCGGTCATCAATTCATCACTTTTTGTTGTGAATTTGAAACTTTAGTTCGGTAGAATTTAATCGCCTCTGGTATATTAGAACGTGGCTTCTTAGTGATACACAAGAACAAATATTATGTGATATTTTCAAGAGAAGACACTTAAGTTTCAGTCCGATGTGAATTAAGTTTCACTTTATTATTTTTAAATAAGACATTCTTTTAACCTGTGTACAGACTATTGGTTAGCGTGACACTTTACATTGCAGTGCACTACCTCCTCAATGTAATATAAAGATCGATAATTCGTAGATGGATGCCTAATTGTGTAAGCGGTTAATAGCACAAATACGAGAAAGAAAATATTCAGTCTTTCTTTCCAAAATACTGATTGACTATGGATTGCCATCTGAATCGTTGTACGAGTATTGTCGCAAAAGACAAATTATATTAAGCCAGAATATGGGAATGCATCTATGGTGATCTTTAAAAAGTTTTAAATGATTTTTAGTTTTTGGTGGAAGCTTGGGCTCCTTAGCATTTATTTGTTTTTGTGAATGGGTTATTAGCTCTCATCTCTACATATGTACTGACATTTGCGTAGGTGATTGATGAATCGGAATCCACCAACGAATTTGTTTTATCCAGTGATGAATCGTTCTTACCACTTCCCTTAATATCTTCATCCACATTTACATATGTACACCCAGAGAAAAATTGTATAGTAAATTTTAGTGTGATCGCCTTTGAATTAAAGTTGTTCCAAATTCTTTGATTCAAAATTGAAATTCATTTAATTTAAAGAAGAAACACTTTTGCCTATGAAATCAAAAGCGAAACAATTTTGATTCAAAGAAAAAATATTTAGAATAGTTTGGAATACTTTGATTTGAAATTGAAAATCTTTAATTTAAAGGTGAAACGCTTTTGCCCAAGTGATCAAAAGTAAAACAATCTTGATTCAAAGTTGAAACGTTCGTTTTAAGCACAGCAAACTTCAAAGCTGTGCTTCGATCATACTTGCGCGTCGAATCAGGTCAGTCGTACTTCCTCGTTAGTTCAGTGTAGTTGAAAATGAACTCGGCATTTTGTTTAGAAGGTGCACTTTTCGTGTAAAAGTTTCGAAATTATTAGTTTATAAGGATATTAAATATAATACATCAGATTATATAGCTTCCACGTGTTTATCATAGTGATAATATATTATTATTGTGTTACCCAATAAATATAATAAAATTTGATGAACATTTTCAATGTTATGAAACGGGTGCAAGAATCGATGAGATTCATATAAAATATATTGAATACTTTACTAGCCCACCTTTATATTTATACCAAATCTATAACAGTAAAACTTACGCTAAAAATATATTTGTACTAATTTGTAACAAAATAGAGATAATTGAATATATAACTCTGAATGCCAGCTTATTTGTTTTACTTTGCATATTTTTATTGATCCGCAGCTTCTGAAACTCATGGCGTACATAAGTAAGGTACATTACATATTCTGCCATGAGCTTTAATAAAATATTAAATTTTCAGGAACTTTACTATCAAAAGATATTTTTTGGGAAATATGCCGAATCAAACATTTTAATAATATTTTTGCAGGTGACAAATATCGGTTTACACGTTATAAAATAGTGTAACAAGAACCGGGTATTTCGGCATATTTGCTATAGCCCGCCGATATGCACAAAGAAAAAATCAAAGGTGGGATATTTTTGAGTCAAACATATTTTAATATTGAATTAAATACCGTCTCAATTTGAAACATTTGAGATTCCTGTTCAAATCAAAGCATTTTTCGATTTGAATTAGACGTGTATCATTATTGAAGCTACAATGGTTAAAGTTAAAATTGTTTCATGTTTAATCCAAAAATGAAATATTTTTAAATCAATCATTTATTCTAAAGCCAAAAGTTTTTGTTATGAAGTTGAAAGTCTACTTCAATTCAAAGCTGATTCATATTAAAAACGAATGGTTACGTATTAAACATTGTTTTTAAAGTCGGAGACTATTGATTTAAAAATTTCCGTGTTTAATTCATTATCATATTGAAAACGTTATGAAACAAAGTAGTTTTCTTTGATTTTAAGCTGTTTTTTCTCTGGGTGTACCTGCTATTATAAGCTTAAAAGAAGGAGACATGTACTCATAGAATGCAGATTGCTGCGTAAAAACTGTTATAATCCTTAAGGATTGGGGTTGTTCGACCATGTAACACATGGAAGCGCGCAGTTGAGTAGGAGGCCAGAGGAATAAGCAAGTCCTGGCAACAGTTTAAGACCGATGCTCAGGATCGCGCCTTGTGGAAGAGAGTTGTTTCTGTCCTATGCCCCTATAGGGGGTCTTAACAGGAATTTGATAGCATAGGACGCAACATTTTTCTTCCGCGACGGTCGATTCTGACCATCGGCCTATAGTTGCTTCCAGGACTTATTTATTCTTTTGGCCTTTTTTCAACTGATAATTTTCATGTATTACATGTGTGACGAATGCCCAGTTCGTCACTGGGAATAGACGGAATTGTGAGCAGCTTCAGGGGATGTGGCTCAACCGCGGGGGCTCGAGAGGTCAAAAACGCGATAACCGGTTTGGGTTGTGGAGTTTTTGAAATTTTTTGGCGCTTTTTTTTGAGCGACAAATAATTGGAAGAACGTGTGTGGACGTTGTGCATATGCGGAGTTTTTCGTTTCGAATTGAGCGCGAGTATGAAATAACGCAAAAAATAGGTGCCGTTCCCGATGTGCCTTCGCCGTTCGTTTCAAGGAAGCCCTGCTCGTCGACTTTCTTGGAATGAGCTTCTTTGATTCGGCGTAAAGATGTACCGGTAGGTAGCATTAACCCTCCGTTCTTTCCTTTTCGTTTTTTTTCTCTTTTCACACAGCTCAACAAGGATGGTGTCTTCCCCGGATCAAATCCTTCCCCCTACGCCCTCATCCCTGACTTGCCGGAATCTATGGTGTGAGATCCGGAGAAAGCCCATCATCTGCTAGCGGAATGGAGTGCCCCATTTTGTTACATATGGTCCACCAACTCGACGCCTTTCTTCAGGGTAATAATATGAAATACGTTTCCTCTGTGGTTAGACTCTATAGCAAAGATCTCTCCTATGACTTAATCATCCCACCTCCCCATCCAAATATTTAACATTACCCGCGCAACAAGGATTCGTGCAAGAAAGATCTACTTCTACCAATTTTTGCGAATTCTCCAGCTTCGTCCTAAGATTTTTAGACCGTCAAAACAATGTCTACTGCATTTACACAAATTTTCGAAAGCTTTTAATTAATACTGGAGGCAGATTATAACCAGATATATCCAGAGAAGGCGTAAAGATATCTCACTTCAAAGAAGAGAAAAGTCACTCCAAGTACAAGTTATGGTGCCATTCAAACGAATTTGTTGCTAGAGCCACCACGAAAGGGAACCTAAGTTCAAAGCGAACACTGATGAAGCACGGCAATTTGTTTATTCGACTAGCTACCGTGTTTTTATTTTTTGGAATATGATTGAGCGAATCCTTAGTAAAACTGAGGTTTTGTATGAATTATGAATCAAATTGTATTTTGAATTTTTAAAAGCGCAAATTGAATCGAAAAAATATATATTTTATTTTATTTGAAGAAAATTAATTCTGATAAAAATAATTTGGAGCGATTGCCTAATACCAGTTACACATAGCGGGTAAATTTATTAATTTACTAGATAGTAGTTTAGCTCGTCTTCATCGTTAGTAGAGTGGTGACACATAGCACGTTGCTAATTAAGAAGAGCCACACATTCATCTGTCATATTTTAAAAGTTTAATTGCATAGTTAATAGTTAATAAAATTTTCCATGGAAGGGCGTTAAAGAAGAAAAAATCGTAAGTCCTGTATTGGAGTCGTTTGCAAGCCACCTGTCGCTGGGCTATTAAGTCACTCCTCAAAAGTTTCATATAAGTCACAGCATGACACTCTAGTAGATTCTTCATCATTAAAGCGTAAATTATGTAAGAAATCGCCAAGCTCCACGCGTTCACTAGCATATCGTGAAGTATCTGCCGTGGAGAACAGTGAAATTTAGGTAGGATTTCATCCCTCAAACGTTAATGATGTGGAATGCAATACCGGGCGGTCTGTTTCCAGCGGAGTAAAGTTCACAGCAATTAAAGAACAGCCGCCACCGCCATTTCAGACTTATCCCAAAAGTCAAATTGAAATGAATTATTACGTTTACAAAAGATAATTTTAAATGAAATGAAATTAAAAGCTACTAACTAGAAATTTTGTACGAATAAGACAAACGAAATAATACTACATCGCAAATTTTACGATTCCCTCAACTCCTTCTAAATTACACCGAGTTGAATTCACTTCGTCTATGTAAGTAAAATTCTGTACAGCCAATTTTGAACGTGGTTCAAGCAATCAGTATTAAAATCTATTCACCCCTTATTTCGAGTATTTCACCCATACAAACCCAAACTTGCATAGATAATCGACTGAAACATTGATACTACGAACTGGAGCTATCAATAGTAATCGCTGTTAAATGTTAAATAATTGACAGCAACCCTGCTCTAAAGCCCACTAAAACCCCTATCCACTCTAACCTGCACATTCACTTCTCACGCATCTTCCACTTATCCCAAGAATAATAAAGTTGCACCCGACTCATGGGTAGATATTTTTTCCTACTTTTACTTATACGATGAATAATATGTCTAAACGAGCAGTTGCACAAAAAATAATGAAAATTACCATTCAAGGTAATAATTGGAGAATAGTTAAAAAAAGATGTATTTTTAATTTATTTTTCTTTAAAAGTGGGGCATATTGACTAGTTTTCTTCTTCTTCTTCGTCAATGGCACTACAGCACAAATCGGGCTTTTGTCTCCTATCCTATCAGTTCCTTAACATTTATTTGTGATTGCGAAAGGGTTGTTAGCCCTTCGCTCAACACTCTACCTACGAATTTTCATTTTCGCAGATCGAGATAGCCAAGAAATACCCTCGCAAGTAGTGTACTAAAATTATACGTCGACCGGGATTTGAACTGTGGTTGGATGGGTATAGGGTAGGCATCATTAAGCGACACCCAGTGTTGTAACTATCATATACACATAAATTTTCCCCATCATACTTCCACCTGGTAGCCACCGGGTACTGGTATTCCATCCGGACTTGACTTGCTGGACTGATAAGTGCGAGTGCTAATGAAACAGAAAAATTCTAGCACTATAATAATGCCCTCCAAGTCGGGGGTTGGGCGATGTGTTAACAACTCATCATCAGAAACACCAGACTTGTTTCGAAACCCGAAGCACCGCCTCGGATTGGATTAGCTCAATAGCAACGACCACGCAAAGAAAAAATGGACTATTCCTTCGGATAAAAAATTTAAGGAGTGATCGCAAATAACGATCTTAAAACGAGCATGAAATGGAGCTTGACAAATAAATTGCGTGATGATCTCAAGCAAACCAAACAAAAAGGGGCACTCAAAGTCGATCTTGTTATATACCACCAGTTTTCATGTCACTATGCGCATGAATATGGCTAAAAATTATTTTGTGTCGATATTTGAAGTGTAAAAGGTGAAAACCTGGAGTTTGCAGAGGAGACTGTGTGTGCTTGTGTGTCAAGTTCTTTAATTAGTCGTAAATCTTTCATAAAAAATATCGTTTATGAATCGTTAACGATATTCATTAATGAATCAAAATAAAAATCATTAACGACACATTAATGATTCATTGATAACGATTATATGCTTGCTTATATACTCGTTTCTTGTAAACGTTTCACAATTCATTAATGAATCGTTAAAGGCTCATTTAGTCCGTTTGATGAATCGACGCTCGTTAACGATCAAATCGCTCATAAATATAATTCATTAACGATTCATAAACAGATTATTTTGTTTGCTGGGGACTTACATAGGACAATAGGAAAGCACAGTCTCTATGACATTAGTAACGATAACGGCCAGAGGTTGACTGATTTTGCCTGCAGTAAAGGCCCTATTGTAAGCTTGGCACGCTTCCCGAATCGTGACATTCATAAGAGAACGTAACCATCCCTCGACGGAAGAACATTCAACTAAGTAGACCACGTTATAATAGAGAAAAGGACAGTCTCTTGCATTCTCGACGTGCATACTTGTCGAGGGGCTAATTGCGAGATTACTATTTGGCCATGGACTTCCAAGAACACTATCGGTTCTTAAATTCGACATTAGAAAACTCAAAGACGACAAAATAGTAGCAAAATATGTATCAGCCTCGGAGAGGAACTTTGCGACAATGCTGAATAACAACTCCAGCATGCCCATAGAATAAATGTGGCAAAACATCGAAGATAGCATTATATCTGTACCAGAGGAGGTAATAGGACAACAACACCGGCGCAAAAGAAATGATTGTTTCGACAACGAATGCGTTAGAGCGAAAAAACTAAGCTTACAAAATATGAACAAAACGGTCGACACAAGCCCAACAGGACAAACATAAAGATCTTAGACCATTTGCAAACAAAATATGCAGATAGAAAAAACGGAAGTACAATAACGACGAAATTAAAAGCATGGACGAACATCTTAAATTACACAAAACAAGAGCCGCGTATTCCCTTGTTAAAAGGATGAAAGAGGGATACCAACCGAAAACGACCCTCTGGAAGAATGCAGAAGGAAACATTATAAGTAATGCAAAAGATTAAAAACTAAGATGGACGCGATACTTTGAGCAACTACTCAATCCGAGCTCATCATCCACACGAATAGCAGCAGCAAACATAAAAACAGGTACAACTGATGTTACAGCTGATGAAAGATCTAGTTTGATTTCTTTTGCACTTGAAGAAGTAAAAACAGTCCTGAAGGACCACCCAAACAACAAAGCGCCGGTCACTGGTCAAATTCCTGCTGAGTTTCTGAAAGCCGGTGACACCTGCATGGCGCATCTCCTACAAAGATTAAACACGGACATATGGACGCAGGTAAAAATTCCTGAAGAGGTGCAAGAGCATTATATGTCCAATTTATGAAAATTTTGACAAACTTTGCTGCGGAAACTACCGAGGAATATCTTTGTTGTGTACGTCTTATAAGATTATGACGAAAATTCTGGAAAAGATAATTAAGCCCTTTGCTGAAAAAGTAATTGGGGGGAATTTAGAGCTGGAAGATCGACCACGGACCAGATAGGTGCTGGAAATATAATATTGATGTGCACCAGATGTTTGTTGACTTCAAGCAAGCATACGACAGTATCGACAGGTGCGTACTGTATAAAATCAGTTTTTTCGGCTTACAAGAATGCCAAAGACCGAGTCTTTGTCACACATCAGAGTAGAGAATTATCTGATCTCCAGCTGTACAACAGACAACGGCCTAAAACAAGGGGACGGCTTCGCACTAATGCTTTTCAACTCGACACTTGAATATTGTTATAGATCTGGCAATGATCTCTCTCAAATCTGCCAGAACTATTTAGAATATTCTTCCAACATGTAGAGGGCTTCTAGTAACTTCTCAAAGACACAAACAATGACACCCGACGCCATCTAGTAACTTCCAGAATAGTCCAGACCCAGCAGAAAAACATACACCAGAGAAGGTTCGAGACTCGGATAAATCCATTATAAATAGCCAGAGCTCACGACAAGGAATGATTCACTCAGTGACAGTTTCATGGAAAACACCTATCGGTGTAAGTAAGCGAAAGTGATAGATCGGCAGTGTTCCTGGGTTGTACGAATTAAGTTTTTAGAGCGAATTTAGTGAAGTGATCGGGAAATTGTGTATAAAGTGCAATTAAATAAATTATCCTTATATTTTAAAACGAATTGAGTTTTCTTTGGAATCTGGCGAACCCCTAGCTCGCAACAATTGGTGTCAGAAGTGGGATTTCAAGGATAAATTCGGGTTAAAAATCGCGAGTGAAATTAAAAATTCTCGGAACGGATAATTTTGTGAGAGCGGAAAAGTGAAACTAAAATTCTCGAACGGACAGTGAGAATTTTGTGAAATCGAATATTCTCGAGTGCTCTAGTGAACAGTGACTTTAATTAGCGAAGTAAAATCGCGGAACTAAAATTCTCGAACGGACAGTGAGAGTTTTGTGAAATCGAATATTCTCGAGTGCTTTAGTGAGCAGTGACTTTAATTAGTGGAGAAAATTTAAGTGAATTCGGATCGCGGAAAAACTTAAAATAATCGGTAGTGAAAATGCCGCGTTATTTAAAGGACTTAAAATTAGCGGAGCTGAAAGAAGAGCTCAGTAGACGCGAGTTACCTACGACAGGGAGCAAGTCTGAACTTGTCAGCCGTATGATCGAGACACTCCAGGCTGAGGGTGAGGATGCAGATAGTTTCGAGTTCCAATTCAAAGAAGCTCGTGGAGATGAGTGTTCTGGTGCAACGGTTGCTCTAACACAGTTAATGCAGCAAATGATGAACAAATTAGAACAACAATCAGCGGACATGCATCAGAAATTTGAACAACAACCGGTGGACATTAAACAACAATCAACGGACATTAATCAGAAATTAGAGCAACAATCTGCGGACATTAATCAGAAACTAGAGAAATTAGACCAGACTTCAAAGGACCTTAACCAAAAATTGGAGCTGCAAAATGATAAAATAGACACCATGGGTAAGGCCATAGAAGAAAACGTTGAGAAGAAACTTCGAATCTTCGAAGAGCAAATTACGGAAAAGATATCCGGGATTGTACAAGAAGTCGAACGCCTAAAAAGGGACTTGGATAACGTGAAAGCAGTCGGAGTCATGAAAGCAGAGCATGTTACGCATAAGGGTTTCAAAGCTCCAATCTTCGATGGACAGGCACCGTGGGCTATTTATAAGATCCAATTTGAGGCTGCCACCAGAAACAACCATTGGAATGATCTCGAACGAGGAACGGCTCTTATATTGGCGTTAAGAGGTCCACCAGCGGAGGTTCTTCAAACGATTCCGCAGGAGCAACAACAAGATTTTTCAACGTTAGTCCAAACATTGGATCTTCATTACGGCAGTGACCGCATGAGAGAGATCTACAAAATAGAGCTGTACAACCGAACTCAAAAGAATGGTGAAACACTTCAGGAGCTGGCACGCGATATTGAACGACTCACATTATTATCGCTGCCCAATGCGCAAACAGAGCAACGCAACGATACGGCTGTTTTCGCATTCAACAATGCTGTACTGGACAGAGAGCTGCAACAGGCGTTGAAATTGGCAGGTAAGAAAACGATAGGCGAAGCCTTGGTATATGGGCTGACGTTCGAAGCTGCCAAGCAAAGCTCACGGAGTAATTATCGAGGCCGAGAAAGAGCAAAAGAGTGTATGTGTCAGAAAGCAGAGTACACCAAACGGAGCGAAAGATTTGGTGCCCCCCGATGCTGGAATTGTGGACAGGCAGGACACTTGAGACTCGACTGCCGAAAAGCGACCAACTATTGTTCCGGCTGCGCTGCTAACCAATGCGAAGATGGAAATCGGGCAGGTAGTTCGTGGTCAAGAACTAGTCGTCAGAGTTCAAATCTTACACACGGTTTTGATAAAAGACGCCGGAGTCGATCGAAAACCCCGAGTCGGCAAGCTCGATTGCAACAAGAACAATACATCGGGAAAGATCATGGAAGCAAAGATGGACAATCGAATAAGGATCGCGAACGAACGGGTAGAAGTCGTGACGGTCAAGTACTTCATGCGAATAATCGTGACAAGACCAAACATGGGAAGCGATATGATCGAGAAGATCGCAAAAGGAAGAATGCGGAACGAGAAAAGGGAAGTAAACGTGCCGCTAAGGAGGAGAATGAGCGCGAAAAGGAAACGGAGAAAGAACGCGAACGTGAGAAGGAAAAAGAAGCCGGAAAAACCATTCGGAGGTTAACGATCGAACCAGAGGATGGATGGAATCAGCGAAAACCTCGTACAAAAATGAAAGTGGTACATCTCGACCGACTAACAAAGTACCACGGTGCCATTGCGGAAATGAACGACTCTGTTCGGGACGAACAGGGACTAAGGAGAGGGTAATGTTATAGATCTGGCAATGATCTCTCTCAAATCTGCCAGAACTATTTAGAATATTCTTCCAACATGTAGAGGGCTTCTAGTAACTTCTCAAAGACACAAACAATGACACCCGACGCCATCTAGTAACTTCCAGAATAGTCCAGACCCAGCAGAAAAACATACACCAGAGAAGGTTCGAGACTCGGATAAATCCATTATAAATAGCCAGAGCTCACGACAAGGAATGATTCACTCAGTGACAGTTTCATGGAAAACACCTATCGGTGTAAGTAAGCGTAAGTGATAGATCGGCAGTGTTCCTGGGTTGTACGAATTAAGTTTTTAGAGCGAATTTAGTGAAGTGATCGGGAAATTGTGTATAAAGTGCAATTAAATAAATTATCCTTATATTTTAAAACGAATTGAGTTTTCTTTGGAATCTAGCGAACCCCTAGCTCGCAACAATATGTTATGTTGGTCGGAAATTTCCCGTTAACACCAAGGGAACATTATGCTTCAAATCGACATAACTCGTTACATATACCGATGACATAGATATCCTTGCAAGATATCTGGAGAGTGCTAAAGAGGTTTTTGTAAACCTTGACTCGGTAGCAAGTGAAGTTGGACTACGTATAAACGAAAACAAAACAAAAGTTTAGACATAAACTGGGAAAAATAGGCCAATCAGACAAAATATCACAGTTGGAGACTATAACCTAGAAAACGCAGACAACTTTGTATACCTAGGGGCAAACCTATCCAAGGATGGAAGCAAACCCATCGAAATTAAAAGAAGAATAATGATGGCGAATAAGACGTATTATTAGGTACTCCCGATAATTGAAAAACACAACAGGACTACGATTGGGCGAAAAGCGCAATCGTGCAACACTCTAGATGAAAGAGAATTTTTTTTGATTTTAAGAAATTTTGTGCGGGAAGTGGTGGAGGGGATGACGACATTGAAGGTACTGAGAAAATTAATGTATTGGATTTAGTGAAATTTTGCAGTTTGTATGGGAGGTGGTAGAAGGAGAAGCGAGTTCTTAATGACTTTTTGAGAAACAACTATAAACATCATGCTTTTGGCATGTTTTAAATTGCAGATCAGTAGCATTCATACCTTTCAGAAAAATCTACTTTTTGAAAAGATCTATAATTGTGTCAGATTGTATGGGAGAGGGTACAAGTAGTGAAACTAATCATTTAATTTTTTTTGTCTTACTAATAATTCTAAATAAATATTTAGTGCACAATTTCAGCTCGATCAAATGTATACGTGCTGAGTAAATTTGTTTATAGTATTTCATGAAAAAGTGCAGTTTGTATGGGAGGTGGTGGAAGGAGTGGGAGGACACAAATCATTTTTATATAGTAGATTGCAATCATCAGAAAAGTCTTACATTCAAAATTTCAGATCAATAGCATTCATACTTTTCGAGCTAACCCGTTTATTGTCAAATTGCGAGATTGGGTCATTTTGTATGGGAGGGGGTAGAAGAGGTGAAGTGATTTGGCCCGTTCACGAACTTGACCTTACTTTTTTGTCAAAAACGACGTGTACTAAATTTGAGCTCATTCCGAGCCTTATTTCTTAGCGTTACAAACTTTGTGGGAAACTTATAATATTCTCAGATTGAGTAGATTGAGTATAAACAGAGACGTGTACAGGAAAACTAAACGTAAACTATATAATACGCTTTTAAGACCTGTGCTATGCTATGGCAGCGATACGTGGACATTAACTCAGGCGCCCGAAAAAATAATTAACGCCTTTGAGAGAAAGGGCCCTTAGAAGAATCCTCGGACATGTGAGGGAAGACTCGATCTGGAGAACACTATACAATAGAGAATTGTATGTCATCTCCGACAATCCCAAAGTAAAATTTAAGAAACTACGATGGGCTGGTCATGGTGGATGGATGACGGAAGAATTTCCAAACGCAGACTAAAAGGGAAAGCGAATGGACAAAGACCGGTCGGAAAACCACGGAAGCGCTGAGACAATTCGATTGACGCAGACATCAAATTACAGCTAAAATTTTCAAACTGGAGTACGCGGTCACAGAACCGAGATGGATAGGGGTGAACCATTCAGGAGACCAAGGTCCGTTTTGGGCTGTAGCGCCATCGTAAGAAAGGAAGTGATTTCAACTCCCAGCCGTCGCGTTGCAGACTAACACGCTACCCACTAGGCTAGACCCTAACTTGCCTAGTTCTACTCTATCGAAAAAATAGGGTGAAGAAGATGGGAGAATTTTAAGGATCTTAGCAGAGGTATTTGATTAGGGCTGTAGAGCGTTTACAAAAAATCCCCTATTCTTTTGAATATGTAAATATCTTTCTTTGTGAAATTTTTAAAGTAGCGATTAAAAAACTATTTATTTCATGTTCGTCCAATGACCGAATTTCTATTAATTTCTAGTGCCGATGTCACCATTTGGTCTTTATGTTAATTCAATTGGTGTACAATTTTTCAGAAAATGCACATATAGATGTTGTATGCAGTTAGGTCTTATATATTTCTCTAGTATCTAGTCTACACTAACAATGCAAAAACTGTAGATCAGAATGCATGAGGACAGATCGTAGAACTGATAAAACAACTCGATCGTCTAGAGAGTGCCTGCTCCTGCCCGACTCTACCCTGACGCTGGTCTAAATGTAAATCTTACTATTTCCGATCGAGAATAAGAATATTTGTAGATCTTACACGAGCTGTTATTCATTTTGCGTGACGTTCAACATACAAAGCGTGCTAGGAGCTGGAGTCCAGCTCGTGGTCTTAAATTAAGAACATGTCAGGTATTCGAATAATTAATAGTCGATTGCATCTGTTTCCTCCTTCGCAATACCTGGAACTGGACCCCGTCCTTTGAAATATTGATATCTTGGACCGGGGGTTTTGACAGAACTTTGTGTTCGTGTTTATGGACAAAGACGACGACGAATCGGTGTAATCCAAGCGGGAATGGGCATACGACACACGATTTGCGCATGCCTTGTCTACTCAATGTTTTAAGCGGGCACTTGGACACGCTTCAGGTGCAGCATCTTGAAATTTTGTGCCTTGTGCTCCGCATCTCCACAGCGCGGACTCGAGAAATATGCGTGAGCACGTGACAAATTGATTCCTCCGATCGTGCTGGATTATTTATGAATGCGTCACGGCGGCGGAGGGAAATTTAATCCATTTTGGATTCGGAAAGCGGCCGATAATTGGCGCTCGGCAAGGCTTCGAAATCAGCGACCATGATCAAGTCAGGGAAAGGTGCGCCTATTCTTCGTGGGTGTTATGAATAAAACTGTCGATTAGATTGGCGGTAATTCGAGCTCCGTAGTTGCGAGAGGTGCCTCAGCGGAGTGATAGTGCTCTTGAGTTGATTGCGCTTGATATGCAAATCGAGTGTCAGCGTGTCAACATTTCAGTGCAGATTTCACATGTTATGAATGGTACGCAAGAAGTTACAATTTCTCAAGTACATCGGATGGCACTTAAGTTGTCGCCAACTGGTATCTGTCATCCCGCACACTTTGATGGAAAAAACAAATTGAAGTGGTATGGCCGCAAGTTGTCATACCTGTAACGACGCAGCAAGCTCCCATAGTCTCGTTATTTATTTCGCTTGCGATAAGAAACTTGGCAAACAGCTTACTCCAGTGCTCTCTCTCAGCTACTATTCATCATTATGAAGTGGATTAATCTGATCAAAAAGGTGAAAAGTGCCTCCGCGTATCGGGACGGAAATAGACGAAATTTGTATTGGCAAAATAAGGCTCAAATCGAAATTGTAGCATTTGCGCAGGAAAAATTCATCGCTGGCAATGTAACGTGTGCCATAGCAATACAAACATCAAAAAGTTGGATTAGTTAAACTCACCTTTTTGTGGTTAAGTAATAAAAACTTTGTTCATATCCGAAGGTTTATTAATTTTGAGAATTCGGATTTTTCATCATAGCTATTTTGAAGAGTGTTAATTAATGTACACACAGCAGTAGTTTGTGCTACACCCAAAACAAGTTTGAATAATTACTTACAGCCCAAATAGGTCATTAGCCTCCTGAATACTTTGCCTCCATCCATCTCGTTTCAGCGACTGCGTTCTCTGATTTGAGAATATCAGTGATTTACTGTCTGCGTCAATAGAATCCTTCCGACCGGTCTTTGTCCATTCACTTTCACTCTCAGTGTGCGTTTGGGAATCCTTCCGTCATCCATCCGCTTCACATGATCAGGTCATTGCAGCTTCTTGAATTTTATAAAGGCTGACACTTCTGGATTGTCGAATATGGCATTCAATTCTTCATTGTATCGTATTCTCCAGGTCAAATCTCCCCTTGTAGGATTCATCTGAGCACCTTTTTTTCAAAGGCGTTTAGTAATTAACTAAACATAATTTTCCTGCGTTTTAGGAAGGAATTCGATTTTCTGAATCATTTTCTTTATGGTCGGTACTTATCTTCTACAGAATCAAATATTAAAAGTAGAGTCTTCTGGGTATATTTAAACTCTAAGCGCAAATCATTTCAGTTCCCGAATTCGATTTCATCCAATGAAATTGGAGAAGCTTGTGTGTAGGTTTCAATTTGATTCCTGTGATGTTTTTAAAAAATTGCTCATCTTCTTTATGTCACTGTATTAACCCCAAATTTCAAACATAACAGAATTATGATTGGGCTTAAAGCCCAATCATATGATACTCTAGATGAGATGGAAATGACTTTAATATACCGGAAAATATGTCATCTCAAATTCTTTCGAATAGTGAATAGGGACTTTTGCATAGGAGGTGGTAGAAGTAGAGGGGGAGGTTTGTGTTTTTCATATATGATACCGAACATGGCATGTATAATGTTTTTTGCTGAATTTAAAGTTTTTAGTTTTCATTATTTTTAAAGAAATTGGTCATAGTCTTCCTGAAATTGGGGCATTTGTATGGGAGGTGGCAGAGGAAGTGGAACGTTTTAGATAATTTTCAACCTACTTATCATCACCCTTATCACCATGCTTTGATTCGATTTCAAAGTCGATAGCTCTCACATACTTGAAGGAGGAATGCTTTTCTTGAATTTATAATACAGATATTTGTATAGGAGGTGGTAGAAGGAGTGAAGCGGAGCTGATAATTTTTTCAACACTTATTTCAATTATTAAGAAACAAATTCTGGCAAAATTTGAAGTTTGTACTTTTTCTAGTTTTAATGGAAGTCGATAAAATGCATTAACAAAAATTATGTATTGTATGGGAGGAGGTAGAAGGAGTGTACGGATCAAAACAAATTTTTTTCGTATTATTAAAATTTCCATTTTTATACTTTATACAAAATATCAAGTTGATAGCTTTAACAGTTTCGAAGAAAAATAATTTAATTAAAATTTCAAAATTTCGTGAAATTTGTATGGGAGGGGGTAGAAGGAGTGAGGTGAAGTTGATAATTATTTCTTAAATAAATTGCAATTATAGAAAAATTAATTCTGACAAAATTTAGTTTTTTTTTGGGTTTACTAGTTTCAATGAAAATCGAAAATATGTATTTTTCAAAATTGTCCATTTGTATGGGAGGGGGTAGAAGGAGTAAAGGGATAAGATCAATATTCAGTCATATTAATGACATCTATATAATAATACTTTAACCCAAATTTCAAATCGATAGCTTAAGTGGTTTCAATGAAAAATCAATTTCTGAAAATTTCGGAATTTCGTGAAATTTGTATGGGAGGGGGTAGAAAGAGGGGGGGGGATGTGGCCCGTTCACGAACTTAAGGTTACTTTTTTGCTAAAAATAACACACAATAAATTTCAGCACAATAGCTCAAAGCGTTCGAGAGTTATTCTGTAGATAGACGCACAGACGGACAGACGGACAGACAGCAACTCGGATTCGAAGTTTTTGAGCGACAACAAATATTTCTGTACCCTTGGCGGCTCTGTGCGAGCATTATTTCTTAGCGTTACAAACGGTAAGGCAAACACAATATACTCTCAGATTTCATCTAGAGTATAATAAATCACTGTAGAGAGTTTTAAGATATCTGGAAAATGTCTTTTATTACCCACATTTATAAGGCAGGTCTTAAGCACCTTGTTGAAAATTGAAGCGATTGTTAAGGATAAAATATATTTCTCATTTAAGTAATCTATTTGTTATTGTGTCCAGGGTCGATCTACAGCTTCGCAATTAACTCTATTCACTAAATTTCGCGTGAATTCTATTAAGACTGGAAAGGGGGCTTTTGGTGATATTTCGAGAAACAACTATAATCATCATGCAATTGATATATTTTAAATTTCAGGTTTGTATCATTCACGCTTTTCAAGAAAATCGAATTTTCGTAAAGTCGTGGAATTGTGTCACATTGTATGGGAGGGGGTAGAAGGAGTGAAGCTACTCGGTTAATTTTTTCCCGATATTAATAATCCTAATTAAAGATTGAGTACAAAATTTTAGCTCGATGAAAGTTATATGTATTGGGAAAATTAGCTTAGAATATTTCATGAAAAAGTGCAGTTTGTATGGGAGATGGTGGAAGGAGTAGGGGATTTTAAGTGAATTTTTTTTTAAAGCTACTCGGTTAATTTTTTTCCGATGTTAATAATGATGCTAATTTAGGATAGAGTACAAAATTTGAGCTCGATGAAAGTTATATGTATTGAGAAAATTAATTTAGAATATTTCATGAAAAAGTGCAGTTTGTATGGGAGATGGTGGAAGGAGTAGGGGATTTTAAGTGAATTTTTTTTTAAAGCTACTCGGTTAATTTTTTTCCGATGTTAATAATGATGCTAATTTAGGATAGAGTACAAAATTTGAGCTCGATGAAAGTTATATGTATTGAGAAAATTAATTTAGAATATTTCATGAAAAAGTGCAGTTTGTATGGGAGATGGTGGAAGGAGTAGGGGATTTTAAGTGAATTTTTTTTTAAAGCTACTCGGTTAATTTTTTTCCGATGTTAATAATGATGCTAATTTAGGATAGAGTACAAAATTTGAGCTCGATGAAAGTTATATGTATTGAGAAAATTAATTTAGAATATTTCATGAAAAAGTGCAGTTTGTATGGGAGGTAGTGGAAGGAGTGGGGTTTTTTAAGTGAATTTTTGAGAAGCAACTATAATTAATTTGCAATTGACACATTTTAAATTTCAGATCAGTAAGATTTACAGTTTTCAAGAAAATCGAATTTAAGTAAAGTCGTGGAATTGTGTTACATTGTATGGGAGTAGAAGGAGTGAAGCTAATCGATTAATTTTTTCCCGATATTAATAATAATGCAAATTAAGGATTAAGAACAACATTTAAGCCCGATAAAAGTTATACGTACTGAGAAAATTGGTGTATAGCATATCATGAAAAAGTGCAGTTTGTATGGGAGGTGGTGGAAGGAGTAGGTGGTCTTAAGTGAATTTTTGAGAAACAACTATAATCATTATGCAATTGATATATTTTAAATTTCAGATCTGTATCATTCACGCTTTTCAAGAAAATCAAATTTTTGTAAGGTCGTGGAATTGTGTCATATTGTATGGGAGGGGGTATAAGGAGTGAAGCTACTCGGTTAATTTTTTCCCGATATTAATAATAATGAAAATTAAGGATAAAGTACAACATTTAAGCTCGATGAAAGTTACACGTACTGAGAAAATTGGTGAATAGCATTTTATGGAAAAGTGCAGTTTGTATGGGAGGTGGTGGAAGGAGTAGGGGGATTCAAATAATTTGTATACCATAGATCACATTTCTGATAAAAATAGTATGTTCTAAATTTCAAGTGATTTGCTCCAATGGTTTTGTAGAAAATGTGATTATTATATATTTTTGAAAATGAGTCATTTTGTATGGGAGGGGGTGGAAGGCGTGGGGGTATTGAAATAAGATTACACGCAGATTACATCTCGATGCACATCTAATAAACTGTGAAAGTTTCATTACAATCGGTTTAGCCGTTTTTGCGTGAAAACCGGAAAGATAGACAGACAGACAGACAGACAGAGAACATTTTTAAAAACGTTTGTTTCTGCTTAGTTATTGCTAAAATAAACCAAAAAACTTATTTATAGTCATTTATAAACAAATAACAGACAGACACTACAATTATATTTATATGTATAGATTCTCTTTACAAATGACATTTAATCTGTCCTTGATTTCTGCTCGCATTTATTATACGCGGATGATGTTTAGATTTTCTCTCATAGAACATGCTTTGAAAACTGTCATAAAATTCAGAATGATCTGAATAATTTTTCGGTTTGGTGTGGGGTGAACTCTCTCAATCTTTATATCAGTAAATGCTTGATTTTCTCCGCTTATAGATGTCTCAATTCTGTTCTATTCAAGTATAAAATTGGAGTTGACGATCTGGAGCGAGTGGTTGAAGTTAAAGATCTTGGCCTTTTAATTGATACTAAATTCAATTTTGTGCCTCATGTCGATTACACAGTTGCTAAAGCTAATTCAATGCTTTTATATTTTTGTATAATGATATACTAAATATCTAAATAAATAAATAATTTTTCGGATGCCTAAGTTAATGTACTCTCTCTTGCAAGAATATCTACGTCGTCGCCATATCCCACGAGTTGTGTGGACTTGAAGTATAATATTCCCTTGGTATCAACTGGAAAAGAGAAAAACCATTGGTGCCAGGCTGTCACCTTGTTGAAGGCCGTTGTCCGTTTTAAAGCTGGAAGTCAGATCAGACTTGTGTCAAAGATTCGGCTATTGTCATTCTTGTAAGCCGAACCAGTTTTGGTGGGACTCCCAACTCCAACATGATTTTATAGAGTACGCATCTGTTGATACTGTCGTATGCATGTTTGAAGTCAAAAAATATCTGATACTCATGAATATTAAACTTCGAGCACTCTTCTGTTTAACTGAGAATATCTGGCCTGTGGTCGATCGTCTAGCTCTAAATCAGCCTTGGTATTCAATTGCTTTGTCAGCATAGGGCTTAATTTTCTTTTCTAAAATTTTCTTCAATATCTTATAGGACGTATACAATACAAATATTCCTCGGTAGTTTTCGCAGCAAAGTTTATTAACTTTTTTATGAATTGCACATGCGATGTTCCTGAGCCAATATTCTGGAAGTTTTTCCTACGTTCATTTGTTCTTGACTAATTTGCGTAGGTGTCGTTGGTTTTCAGAATCACAGCTGGAATTTGATTTGCTGTCAAAACTGTGGACGGACTCAAAGAAGATTCTTCGTCAGCTTTTGCACAAGTTATACTTGCTGTTATGCTTGCTGTTGCTGTTCGTCCGAGAATATTGACGAGCTGGTCAAAGTATAGTTTCCATGTTAGTTTCATATCTTCCGCATTACGCATTATGTAGCCTTCTGCATCCTTGCAGAGGATTGCCTTCGGTTGGTATCTCTCTTTCAACCTTTTTACTAGGGAACACGCGACTCTTGTGTTGTTTAATTTAAAATATTCGTCCATGTTTTTAATTTCGTTATTATTGTACTTCCGTTTTTACAGTCTTCATATTTTGTTTGCAAATCGCCTAAGATCATTGTATTTGCCCCGTTTGGCGCGTGTCGGTCATTCCGTTAATATGTGAACATTTAATCTGATCTTTTCATTTCATTTTCGCAAAGATTTTTTTTTTATTAGACAAGAGCAAGCGAAATTGTAAGAACCGCCGACCATGACCCGCGTACCCGCCGTCTAAGTTGAATACGACGCGAGCAAAAGCTTTAAGTGTAAGCGCCATGTACAAGAATGAGAGATAAGAGATGTCGTGTACTCGGTGGGACACGTAGCGAACGAGTTCGTCAGTACTTTTCTCTCTTTTTTTCAGAGGTAATGACGTCAAATTTCAGAGGTCTCTCATGGAAAACATGTTAACCCAGGCAATATACAGAGTTATTTTACTCGGTGGACTGTATTCTAGTCCTCGGCTTACGATTCGACATCGCAACTTAGTCTTTACCAAATAGTGATCTGTGTCGCAATCAGCCCCTCGACATGTACGCTAGTCGAGAATGCAAGAGGCCATCCTTTTCTCTATTAGAACGTGGTCTATTTGGTTGGATGTTCTTCCGTCGGGCGATGTCCACGTTCTTTTATAAATGCCACGATGCGAGAAGCATGTCGAGTTTACAATAAGGTTTTCGCTGCAGGCGGAATCAGTCAACAGACTGTGCCTTCCTATTGTCCCTATGTAAGTCTCTTCTTTGCCAACTTTCGCGTTAAAGTCACCTAATATATTGTTGCGAGCTAGAGGTTCGCCGGGATTTCAAGAAAAGCACAATTCGTTTAAAAATAAAGGATAATTTATTTATTCGCCCGTTTCACTTTAATTCGCACTTTTAATTTAATTCTTACTATACGGCACCACTGATATTGCGTTCTTGTACTAGTTCACGTTCTCTCGCAGATGTTGCTGAACTGACTCCTGCTGTCTGAAAGTTGCTGCGGATATTTATACCGAATCTCCCAGACAGGTGTCGTTGGGTGTGTGTGTGTCTAGACTATTCTAGATTGCCAACATTTTGGAGTATACTAGAAGTTGCTGGAACTTTGTTTATGGCTTTTTACATGTTGTAGAACTTTTCTGGGAACATCAAAATTGCGTGGTTGCCAGATCTATAACAATATATTAATAATATCGTTCGACGAAAGGGATTCGAATGTTTTTCCGAAGTGCTGTAAAAATCATCGTTAACTTCGTCGTCTTCGACTTCCGTTGGACCAAGGACATGAATAAGTCAAACATTAAAAAAACTTGTTGTGCCGTGGATTGCACACAATCGTTCATGGACGTGTTTGGAGATGTTTACTTGGAGATTTTTTACTGAATGAATTATATTATAGGCAATTTCGGACTTTACGTGCAATGCACAAACATAGTCATGGTAGGAAGGAATGAGATTGGGAAGCTGGGGGACGAGGAGTGAGAAAGGCCATAATGAGAGCGGAACTTGTTATCGACGCAATTCGAAACTGCCGTCTTCTCGATGATTTCCCACTTTTGAAAATTATGTGCGATCTAATGTCGATAATCTCGCTACCTAACGATTTAGTTTCCTGGAGTACAATCATGTTTATACTGTATTTGCTTGCCTGTTCCACTGCTCCTGTCCTGTACAGGGATCTTACGTTCTAAGATCTGAAGGAATGGTAAATTTTTTCGTTTGCGTGGCCGTTGCCGTTGAACTAGTCCAGTCCGAGGTTTCGAAACAAGTCTGGTTTTTCCGAGGATCAGTTGTTAGCACATCGCCCAACCCGCAATCTAGATCATATTATAGTGCTAAAATTTTTCTGTTTCATTACCTCTTGCACTTATCAGTTCAGCAAGTCAAGTCTGGATGGAAAAGAACAGTACCCGGTGGCTACTACGTGGAGGTATAACGAGAACAATTGATGTGTATATGATAGTTACAACACAGGGCGTCCTCGAATGATGCCGATTAGATGCCAATCTTATCTATACCCATCCAACCACCAAGTTTGAATAAGAAAACCTGATTCTCCAAAAATTGTAAGAACTCTACAATTACCGCAAAACTTATTCGACAATACAACTTATTTTACTGTCCACACAATGCAGCGTAAGAGTGGAGGCCTCGTATCTAAAACGTAACTATCTAACTGAAAGCAAATTTTAAAAAAACAGAATTACGTCGGTCATTGAGGCCTCCACTAGTTAACGAAATGTGTTAACTAAATTTCTAAAGTTTTTTGCCATTTCTCATTTAGACAATGAACATAATATCATTTAATAAAAAAAGAAAAAAAAAAACAAATCAAAAATAACAAGTATACTATGACCTTAGTAGCAAATCAATAAATTGACTTAGCTAAAATTAAAATTTAAACTATGTGTGGCAGACCAAGGAAAGGTGTTGATTTTTTTGTTTTTATTTTGCACTATCGGATCCATTAAAAATGTACACATCCAAAAATAAATTTTTAATTTCAAAATAAACGATCGTATCAACGCTTTTAACAAGTACTTAGCAACAATTTTAAAACAAACAACAAATAAAGATGTCATTCAAAAATCGGACGTTTTATACCTCTTTATCTCTCTCTCTCGGATAGATGGTAGTCAAAATGTCATGTTTCGTCTCGAATGAAATGTTAAATTGCTGTCCAAACATTTTACATTAAAAAACTTGTCAGCAAGCCAAGCAGCAAAACTATACGAGAAAGTCAAAACTCAAAATGATCCGAACCGTGCAAAAAAAACTCTGTGCCTCAATTAATTGCAACGTAATGCCGTTTAATCTTTTATTGGATGATCGATAAGATTGGATGCGAGTGGTCGGCCGGCCAGGCGTAGCGTTGAAGGTCTGATTATCGACCGAATTCAGTAAAGCATACATCAGCTACGATTGGGATGAAGATAATAATTGCCATGGTTAACTTGCGGCTAAAGTGCGAATAATAGAAACACTATATGGTATGGTCTCATACGATCATTATCCCATCTTGGAAGTCCGTGAGTCTAGGCGGAAAGGGACACGGAAAAAGTGTGGCCTAAACTAACTCTGGAGGGCACCATTTATGGCATGCTGATATTTTAATTGAAATATCAGGAATAACTGAAATCGTGCGCCCATAATTGTGCCCCAGGGAAATTCTACTGAGGATTATGAAACGATCGTCTGTCTAGCGAGTAGCTAACTCCGGCTTGGCCGGCTAAGTGCCTCTAAACTGTCACCATCAGAACTGGCAATTCTGCACATAAACGGTTCTCACAGGCTCGTTAAAAATTCCTCCGTTTGTTGTGGAATTTTATGGCTGCAATTATGTGTTGGCTTTTCAATCCGCGAAAATTGATCACCTGTCGAAGGTAATTATAGTGTAATGTGAGCAGGCAAATTAGTGAAAGAAAAAGTATCATTTATCGTGCAAGAAATTTCTCTCGAATCGATGATAATAGAATCATATCTACTTCATTATTCTATTTCATATTTCTGTAATTAATTAGAGCGATGTGTACGGATGAGAGAGTGGAAAATATTATTTTATTTCTTATTCTCTCATACCTAATCTACAGGTCCTTTAAAGCATCGTGATCTGAATTAAAATCTTAACTTCGAACAAGCGCTGCAAAGATTACATCCTGCAAATTAATCTCGGGCTGAATAAAATATTAGAGGAAGTCACCTCAGCACTGCATTCGCTCGAACCTAGACAGAACTTCAGCGTTCTTGATTTTTTTACCCAAATGTTAATAGAGACCTTTCCTTGGCAATCTGCATTCTCCTCTCATCTCAATGTTCGTAAAACTGTTTTAGCCGTTCATACACGTAAATGGTATACTCTACCTATCGATTTATTCCTAGCACAATGAATCAATCAGAAGTTTTCGGCGAATCCGACTTAATCCTTAGATTTAATCCTTAATTCCCCCGTTCCATTCCACTTCACCGATACTGTGCGCAGCCATTGAAGAAAATGTTTATTTTGAAATATAACTTGAAAGCTGTGAAAATATTGAAATGCGCAAGGGTATGCTGCATTTCAAATAAAAATGAAACTACTTTTCGTTAAATTAACATAGCCGCAAACTTTTATGCTGCTTCTCGTATGCCATTCATTTGCTTTTTGTCTGCTTTGCGTCTGCCTTTTGCTTGCTTTTCGTCTGCCTTTCGTTTGCTTTTCGTCCGCTTTTCGTCTACTTTTCATCCGCTTTTCGACTGCCTTTCGTTTGCTTTTTGCCTGGTTGTCGTCTGCTTTTCATCGGCATATCGTCTGCTTTTCGTCTGCCACTCTCACTTATTTCTGAGTACGTGCGAGCATTTCGAGGTCGTAAGCAATTTAATGATTGGAGACACTCAGCGACCGATTAGGGCTAACATGCAAAAACTTGATATTTTATTATATGTATTATTTGAGCAAAAGGTGTAGGGTTTCTTTTGAGACGTGTGTCAGGGGACTGGCTCAGTGCAAGATGTGAGGTTATCGAAACGACTTTGACCCGGACATTCGACCGAAAATATCGCCGCAGGAAAGGACGTTCTAAACACCCCCAATGCTCAAAAACTCTCTGCGTCCACACTGCAGCGAATAATTGTATTGCAGACGGCCGGGAGGGGGGGGGGAAGGGGTGTGCAAAGAAGAGCTTGCAAAGAAAAGCACCTTATAATGCCAAAAATACCATTTAACATTATAAAAGTTTTTTTTTTAGCTTGGCGATTCAATAATCTTTTTTCTTGAATTATCAGCTATGAAAATGGTCCTTCTTTCACTTCTACAATGGCACTACAGCCCAAGTCGGACCTTCGTCTCTTGACATTCAGGTTCCTTAACATTTTTCATTATTTATTGTGCTTCCACTGTTAGCCCTTCGCACAACCCTCTTTCTACAAATTTTTCATTTTCGTAGATTAAGGTGACCAACGTATATCCAAGCAGGCAATGTGCTGGAATTATAAATTGCGTCGACCGGGATTTGAACTCACGTCCTTCGCATTACAAGACCAACACGCTACCCTAGCTGAAATGGTATGAAACTGGTTGTTTATCATTAATTCAATGCAGATTGTGAAATCATTAACTTCTTTTATTTTATAAAGGGATGTAATAGAAAAATAATAATTATAATAATGAAGTATTTTAGCTTTATTGCTATATACATATCTTCATTCATCATTTTATATAATGCAACCTATCTATAACTACAAATATGGGAAACATTTACATGCACTCTTATTGAATAAGTTCGCGTGTTTTCCGAATGTTTTACTCACACGACTCGATTATTCTCATGTTCAAGAATGAAGTAGGTCTTGTCATGCACTCGTGATGACCACAATGACCTGTTCGATAATCAGTGAGAGGACCTCACGCAAAACTCGACCTAAGCCATCACACCTTTTACTATCAAATCCATTCGCTAAGATTTATAGCAACTATCCCGATTTATCTTCTCGCTGCATATTCACACATTCAGCTTCTCTCACACGTTCGAGATTAATTGAAGGAGAATGGAAATTTGCGAGCAATTTAACGCGACGCCACATAAATCGATTTGCAATGGAAAAACTAAGAAAACTGCATCTTGAGGTGGTATAGTGGAATTTTTCTCACATTTTACGTGCTACAAATATACGTACATAGACGATGCAGATGCAAGTATACGAGTACACTGAGGCGTCCAGGTGAAGTCTTTCTAACACCAAATCGGGTCCTAGATAATGACGCTAATTCACTCTGTGTCGCCGAAGATACCAGATCGCAACTGAATCGTTGCATAGAAAGGTACGAGCGATTTTCTTGCTCTAGAACGCACAATTTCTTGCGACATTTATGCGATAGTGGAGACTGCGCGAATCTTGGATCTCACCATTTCTGGAGTTACTAACTATTTAATAATGCACCAAATTTGGTGCATCGAGATCATTTAGTCAAGCGTTGAGTCTTACACCGTTGGATGTACAAAGTCTTCGATGGACTTGGAGTCAATTTAATTGCGTGTAGTAAATAAAAATTTATAAGTGCATTTATTTAAAAAAAAAAATATCACAAATAAATTATTCCTTGAAAAACAAAATATAAATAATTATTGCAATATTAAGAATTATAAAAAGAATTTGCAGTTTACGTAGCCATTACGTGAGCCTGTACAGTGGTATTTTATCCCCTTTATCTTATTGTTAGGGCGTAACATTCAAGAAGCTTTCATCCCAACACATCTTCGGTTGCATAGTAAAAATTCCAAATTAGTTTTTAAACCTGAGCGCTCGAATTGGTTGCCTAACAGTAGTAACTCTGAGTTAGAGCCGAAAACTGCAATATATGCGCAGCGACCATTGGTTTATTATGCATTACTTTAGGATAGTTTCTTTACAGTAGTCCCTCGGTTTTATATCCATGAGAAATTAAATGATTTGAGGTCAAAATTTGAAATTAAGCTAGAATTTATTAAGTTCTGTCCAAAATACGTCTGACGTTGGAAGGATATTGCATCACATTAGGCAAAATCTGTATTGGTTTCCAATACCAATGCTTATTATCTTTGAGTTTCCTTTCAGTCGTGAGTTTCCTATAAGTATTGCTGTTAAGAGTCGTATCTTATTCCATTCGCAAGTGAAGTAGTTGTGAGGCTCGTTCGGTGGAAAGGCTAAAAAGAAATTGCTTAGCCTATCTAAGGCTTGGAAGCGCAGTCCAATAACGATTTTTCAATGTGGTTTTGCCCATTAACTAATACCCTTAATTATGGAGCGTGTTGAAATCCCGTAGAAAAAATTTTGGTTTTATAAGGCTGGTTGAGGATCCTTTTCTTGCAAGTTGGTCTCCTGATTCGTTTTCGTCTATACATTGATGGCCATGCAGCCAATACTGTGAATGTCTGATATTGGAACCGATGTTATATAAAATTGCTTGGCATTCTATCATCAGTTTCGATTTCACTATGTATATGTAGTCAGGATAAAAAAGCTAATCAAAAATGACGTTGAGCTAGAAATCTCAAATTTCGTACACGTCGTTTTTGACATAAAAGTAAGGTCAAGTTCGTAAACGGGCCAAATCGCTACAATCCTTCTAACCCCTCCCATACAAAATGACACAAATGCGCAATTTGACAATAAACGGACTTACTCGAAAACTATAAAAGTTATTAGTCTGAAATTTTGAATATATTACTTTTATAATGATTTCGGTCTATCATGTAAAAATTATACATGTCCTCCTTCTCATTCCACCACCTTCCATACAAACTGCACTTTTCCATGAAATGCTCTAAACAAAATTACTCAGTACTTATGCAATTTATAGAGCTCAAATTGTGCATTAATAACTTATTTAGAATTATTCGTAAGATCAAAAAAAAATTAGACCATTAGCTTCACCCCTTCTACCCCCTCCCATACAAAATGACACAATTCGAAAATAAACCGCTTTTCTCGAAAAGTATAAATGCTATTGGTCTGAAATTTGGAATATATTACTTTTATAATAATTCAAATCTGCTGCATAAAAACTATTTAAGTCTTCCCCTTCCTTCTACCACCTCCCATACAATCTGCACTTTTTCATGAAATACTCTAAGCAAATTTACTCAGTACATACATATAAAATTATGGAGCTGTAATTGTGCACTAAATATTTATTTAGAATTATTCGCAAGACCAAAAAAAATTAGACGATTAGCTTCACTCCTTCTACCTCTTCCCATACAATTTGACACAAATCAATAACTTTACAAAAAGCCGATTGGCCTGAAAAGTATGAATGCTACTGATCTGCTATGCCAAATAAATGATGTTTACAGTTATTTCTAAGAAAGTTATTAATAACTTCACCCTCCTTCTACCACCTCCCATACAAACTGCACAATTTCACTAAATTCAATACACTAAGATTCTCAGTACCTATTAAATTTTTGAATCCTAAATTTTATATAGCAACGTTATCGTGATGTGAAAAAATTAGTTCAATGTTGTTACCCTCTACCATTTCCCCTACAAAATTTCTTAAAATAAAAAAATTTCTCCTTCATCTAGAGTATCGCACGATTGGGTTTTACGCCCAATCGTAGTTCTGTTATGTTTTTTAAATTTTTTTCTCACTTATTATTTTTCTTACTCACTCTACTTTAAGTTGAGTCGAAACAAAACGCTTAACACAAGCCTGCTTTTAAAGCGTTAATAAATATGTACGAAACAATGTATTTAGTATTGTATGGAGAACAAATAAATTATTAAAACTATTATCTCTAATAACTGGGCAACGCTCACTTATATTTAACACTATCAGCTCTGCCAGCGAAACCCACTCTCGGTTTCCAAAAAATTTTTATGTACGAAGGAAACTAGTACAATGCATAATAGTATCGTCAAATCGATTTTTTTACGTGGCAGGCGATAGAAGGAGTGGGGATTTTCAATGACTATTACAGAGGTTTTAAAATCTGGGATCGGTTGCTTTTCACTTTTTATGTAAATCGACATATTATTGAAGGTGTGAAAATATTCCGTTTGTATGGGCGATTGTAGAAAGATTAGCGGGAAAAGATTAACGTACATTTTACTTCTGTTGACATCTACATAAATGTACACCAAATTTGAGATGGATAAGTTTGATTGGTATTGAAAAAAAGTTATATTCGATTTCGTGAAAACGATTGAGGAGGTAGTATGAGGTAGGAGGGGGGGGGGGGGGGATTTTAATAGCTTTTATAAAAATAACTGTAATCGAATGTAATGTAATAGTCTGAGTTCTAGATCAGTAACTTCTATACTTTTCAAAAAAATTGACTTTAATATGTACATAAATGTTAAACCAAAGACTATGAATAATATAAGATATCCTAAGGCTACCGACACACGATGCGAGTTAATATATATTATCTCGCTTTTCGATATTACTAGTGTCATTATCCTATACATAATTCGGCCTACTTATATCAAAATAGGAAGTTAATATATATTAGCTTGCATCGTCTGTCGGAAGCATAAGCCGATGGAAAAAATTATAACCATTTCTATTGCGTTGAGAGCAACGCAAAGGTTTTAAACACCCATAGCGACGGCCGTCGATTGAATCAATTGGCCCTTGGATATGGGCGCGCGGGTAGAGGCCAATAAGCGGGGATCGTGTTCTTTGTAATGATTTTGATTGCGGGACCATAGTTCTGAATTCTTTACACTTCAAATCAACCTAGGCACAAGTTTTATGTGACTTTAATGCTAGGTGGGAATAGAATCTGGACTTGGAAAAGATCTGCCCTAACTCAATCTGCGGAAATTCAAATTCGCAGATAGAGAGCTGTACGAAAGGCTAACAACCCTTCCACAATAGCAAAATAAAAAAGTTAAAGAGTGTGAAGGTGAGGAAGCCAGGGCTTGCTTTGGGTTTTACTGCCATTTAAGAAAAAAAAGAAAAGAATTTCAACTTCTTGAAAATTTAAACCGATTTGGATTCCATTAGTTGAAATTATCGCGACTGTATTTATTTATTATTTAAAACTCATTTCCTATTCATTAATTTTGCAATATTCTTTTCAAATATTTCACGGCAGATGAAAAACGTATTCTATGAAATTGTTAAAAAAAATTATTGCCGGAATTTCGTCTCGTACTATCATCAGAGTTGGCCAATAATTTTTAATTACCAAAATCTTCCTCAATAGATCTCGTTCTAACAACTTTATTTAAATATAGCTGGCTAGTTCCATGAATATTGCGTGCCAAATTGTACTAATTATCGACATATGTACATATGTGGACCAAAAAACGCCAAAGAAAAAATGTAGTCTGATTGATTGATCCTAACAAAAAGCCAAGTACGAGCTTGTCATTCAATGAATTGAATAGAATACCGATCTCAAACATAAAACCGAATAGTCCATATAATATTCGATTATAAATCATCTCGTTGTCAGTTACGAATGACTGTGGCTACGATCTCTAATTAAAACATGAAAATTGTTGGAGATACCTACTACCATCCAAATGAAATAAAACGATCAATGGTTCTGGTCACAAGCGCTACTGGACATTACAAATCATGACAATAATTATGATCGCATTCTTTGAAATCCATTTCTGGGCTTAGCCGTGAGCACACGCGGTCGAACATATTCTTTGATAGGTATGAATATACACATTTACCCCATACCTTTAAGAGTATAAAAAATACACCTCAAGACATCACGATCCATCGATCGATTGATCTAATTTTCTTGCACTAAAAACAGATTCTTTCGCCTAACCATACGGTCTTTATATCTGACGATCTTAATAGCCAAGTTTATAGCCTGATCCAGACGAACAAGTTCGATCATTTATCCGATCGGTTCGTTGACTGGCCGATCGCAAATTCCAGTTTGGGAGCATTTAATTAATGACAACTATCGGCCAGTCTGGAGCAGAGAAGACTACCTTGATGACCCATACGATAATTATTTAATTCTGTAATACATATAAGATAAGACAGATTTAAGTTGGTTCACGGGGGAATATGCAGTAAACACGTGCCTGAAAGGTAAAATCCAGCAATTTAATTACTCTAGAATAATTTTAATCAAATGATTTATCTCGAATTGGCAATACTACGTGATTTCCTATTGCATATATGACATTCCCAAGCATTAAATTTATCGACGTCGTTATACAGAAGAATGGAAGGTCAGGATGAGTCTAATTATGCATACATGAGGTAATTACTTACCTTTTACAGGTATATCACTACATATTCTTCAGTTTACTAATTACTATTATTGCATGATGTTTTTTTTTTGTACAACAATTATTTAATAAATATTTCTCACGTGGTGAATGGCGAATTTGTTGATTAACAAATGCAAATATTAATTTTCGATAATATCAGGAGTTACATCGACTTGTCACGATTCGACTGGAAGAGGGTTTTCGCGACACAGCTCTTCGTAGTCTTTACTGCCGCCAAATCCGCATTTTTCTCCCATCACCTTCCTTAAAAATGTCTCGATAAATATTAGGTAAAGTTTGGCCTTTCATTCGCAAAGAGACATAGTCGCGCAGCAGCTGTTGGTCTGCGATGCGAAGGTCGGGGTTTCAAATCCCTGTCGACGCATAATTGCAGCTGCGAGCGTGGGTATAACTTGGCCACCTCAATCTGCGAAAATTAAAATTCCTTGATAGAGGATTGTGCGAAGGGCTGACAACTTTTTCACCATAACAAATAAATGTGGAAGAACCTGAAGGTCGGGAGGCCAATGCGCTATTTGAGCTGTACTGCCATTGAAGAAAAAGAAGATATACCCACGCAAGTAGTGTGCTGAAATAATACGTCTAGACCAATACGCTACCCTCTAAACTACTCCCTAAATTGTTAAATTTATTGGAGTTATTAATAATAATTGCAATTAAGTGTTCAATTATTATTAATACACCGCCCTTAACCTTGGTAAAACTCTTTCTCACGATGTCTATATGCATGATGATAAAAGTAATTAATTGAATTCGTAGGAATTATCTTCGGGAAGAAAACATTGAAATGTTGAAGTTGTGTCTGAGATTTTTATAAAAAGTATTCTGTGATCACCTTTCAGACAATTCTTAGCATCTCTTGTTTTCACGGTGTAGATTCATTACTATGCAACTGGAGTGCAATATGCTTTGGTCCGATTTCTACACTTGGAATTGGATTTAATCCATTTATAGTGGCCAATGTGATAATATGGAAATTAGAGACACGTTCCATTCCCTTAGAGGGTAAAATTTCTTACTGCTCGAACGGGTCCCTTCTAGTTCAGAGTTGTGTAAGACGGACAAAGGAATGCAAGATCATAAGAGGCATGCATGCATTACTTGTACAAATTGAACGCTACCGAACCAGAAAATTGCTTTCTTCAGTTTTTCTTAGACGTCGCTGATGACCAGATTGCCATATGCGATGCGGTCGATTCGGATGAGATTCGTGCAAAGATGTGCCGCTAAGTACTCTGGAACCTGTCCTGTAATTAATTGGTACTGGTCTTATAACACTTAACGTAGCTGCTTTTTACAGTACATAGTGCAGCTCCCATTTGCGTCAGCTTCAAGTAAGACATCTGCCATACGAGCTATGGCTAACATGCAAAGAATGAGCTGTGGCTTGAGTACTAATCACTGCCGACAAAATTACACTCAGAGCTAATACATTTTTTTCAGCCAGCTTTTAGTGAAAATAACCTCGTTTTAACTAAAAAAAATATAGATATCGTATAGCATAGAGATTAAAAAAAAAATCTGAGTAATCACCCCTATTAATAATAATTTTAGGTAATAATAACAAAAAATTAAAATCTTCAAAGCCATATTTGATTCAAGTTATTTTGGTGTTATATTGTATATAATACCATATATTTGAACACATATGTTTAATCAGCTACCCCAAAAGTAAATCAATTAATAAAATAATGAAATAAATAAAATAATAAATATCTGCCAACAAGTCGGGCTTAATTTTATTATTCTTGAGACAAGTTGAGGATTGAATTCAATATACAGGTTAGGGTGGATAGGGAACACTAAGCGAATGGGGGTTCTAGAGCAGGGCTGTTGTTAGTTATTTAACATTTAACTGCGATTACGATCAATAGCTCCTGTACATAGAAATATTTCATTCATTTATTTAGGCAAGTTTGGGTTAGTATGGAGGGAGAGCGATTGTTCGAATTACTTTTAAAATTATCAGCATACAATGTTAGTTTCATATTTGAAGTTTGCTGAAATTTCTATGAAATTCGATGCATTTTATGTTATGAAAACAAACTTTTGTATGGGAAAGGGTAGAGGAGTTCATGAAACTGTAAAATTTGTGATGCAGTCTTATTTTGTTTCTCTTGAAAGGTGTTCGTACAAAATCTTAAGTTCGTAGTTTTTAATTTGTTGGTTATTAGTTGATTTATTGAAATTGGTCGAAATCATACCTTTGTATGGAAGGAGGTAGAAGGGTGAGAGGGATTTCGAAACTTTTGATGCAACTTTGCTTTGAAAATTCTTCTGTGTTTATACAAGTTGATGGCTTCTAATGGATTAGTGATAATTGATTTATTCAAAATTGTTGAAAAAATACTTTTGGATGGAACGGTTTTGAAGGTATCTCACCAATTACAATAATTTCTTATACCTTTGTGCATTTTTTTAAATGAGTTTCGTATACTTTCAAGTCTCGTGATTAAAATTTCAATCGAAAATTTAATTTTGAGTTTTCCTGTTTTTTTTTCAATACATTGGAAACAACTCCTGCCGGTAAGGGCCTCTCTTTAGTTCATAATAGCTGATTTTTTCTTTTTGCATATCAAATGAATGTATGCACCTGCAAAAATTGAGCTTTGTATCTTTTACCAGAAAAAATTACTCAAAATTACTTACTTCCTCTTTCACCCTTCAGCTTCTCAAAATTATAGATCAAATAGTTCAACATTCTTACAATGGTTTGGTGAATGTTTTCACAGTGCATTTCGAATTAAAAGAAAAGATTTCCCGATTCTACACTGTTACGCTTTGTTATTCGTGACGTTTCGGTCTCTGGTGAGACAGTTTGATAAAGGTCTCAGCAGAGATCGAAACGTCACGAATAACAAAGCGTGACAGTGTAGAATCCGGAAATCTTTTCTTTTCATTCATACAATTTCAACTAAATATCTGTATGGAATTTTGAAATATAACGGTTTGAAATTTTGAGTGTACCATTTTTGAAATTCTTCCCATTTCCGTCCCAATACTATTGTAACCAATATTCTATTTTCCTCATATTTCTCTAGTATAGCTCAAAATATGTCCCAAGTTTCAATTACATCGCTTAAGAGATAGTCAAGATATTAATTTTGTGTGTGTTTCTTTCCACTTCATTTGACCCTCGCCCTTTCAAGTACTGACATCTATCAAAGTCAATGATAATGGAGCTATAGACCACCTAAAAGATTATAAAACTTGAACGAGTTGAAAAAAAAAAAAATTCGGCCGACAATTTGCTTTTATCCTCCCCCATTTCGGACTCGATAAAAAATTAATTTATTTGTTTTCTTTTTCACCATAAACTAGTAGATCCGAATGTAGTAGAGTTTCAGCTTTCCATCCATATTCGTAGTGGAGATATTAGCAAGTGTAATTTTTGACTCTAGCCCTCTCACCGCCTCCCCCTTACACCTGACCATCCCAAGATTTAGGTATTGAAACTCACTTACCCAGTATACAATCCACCCAAGGATGAACTTTCTATCTTTATCAATATGAGTCCAAATGTATGGAGGACGGCGTACGGACAGACGGTTTTTTTTTCATTCTTAGACTAATTTATTTATGGCGAAAAAAAATTCGGGTGAGCAAATATTTTTTTTCTGTGTCGATAGTGATCGAAATTTTAAGTTGGGAGGTGTAAGGCTCCTTCCCCTTACACCTCCCAACTTAAAATTTTTACCAAAATTAACCACTATGTAGTTCTACAATCTGACAAATAGATAAGCAAAAATGTCGAAAATTTTGAGTGATTTTTTTAGGGCTCTGGTGAAAGATACAAAGTTTAAATTTTTCATGTGGATACGTCTATTTGATGTACATAGAAAAATAATAATAACTTGATCCATAATTGTTATAAACCGACCCCCCCCGGTCTAACGTTCACAAGGTGTTTCATGTGCATTGAAAAAACACATAAACTGAAAATTTTTGAGTGAAATTTTAATTAATTTTAAACAAGTAGTAAGATACTTATTTCCAAAAAATTTAAGAAAATATATGCTCTGCTGTATATGTGATAATGTAAGAGAGACCACACCGCAGCAAGTCGAAAGATCATGTCGAACTCAAATTTATAAAAAAACCCTTTAAACTATTCTGAGTCCTTTATTCATTCAATATTAATCTAAGGACATTTAATTCGGATTAAGTTTATCAGCAGCTTTCAGTAACAAACAATAACTCAATAGCCGCATTCATTATAGTCGTTCATTCATTCAAAAAAGTAATTTGATAGCCACTATCGATACAAGTGATCCAACATATGCCAATAATTTTCATTCTTTCGAAAAGTTATTCGAAAGTCACTATCGATGGTAACTATCGATAGTTACTATCGATAGTCATTTTCAATCATTTAGAAAATTATCCGATAGTCCCTATCGATAGCAAAACATCGGTTAGCTTTGAAAGTCATTCGAAAGTGCCCATCACTGCTTCTATACCCCTGCGCGCGCGCTGAAAACCGAGTAAATTTGAAGAATAATTATAAAGGTTATATGGTGGAAAAAATGAAATTAAACTGTTGATTTCACATTTTTTATTAACTTTTCAATTATAAGAAAAAACATAACAGAATTATGATTGGGCTTAAAGCCCAATCATATGATACTCTAGATGAGATGGAAATGACTTTAATATACCGGCAAATATGTCATCTCAAATTCTTTCGAATAGTGAGAAGAGACTTTGCATGGGAGGTGGTAGAAGTAGAGGCGGAGGTTTGTATTTCTCCTATGTGACACCGAAAATGGCGTGTAAAATGTTTCGTGCTGAATTTAAAATTTTTAGTTTTCATTATTTTTAAAGAAATTGGTCATAGTTTTCCTTAAATTGGCAGAGGAAGTGGAACGTTTTAGATGATTTTGAAACTGCTTATCATCACTCTTATCACTATGCTTTGATTCAATTTCAAAGTCGACAGCTCTCATATATTCGAAGGAGAAATGCTTTTCTTGAATTTATAATACAGATATTTATATGGGTGGGGGTAGAAGGAGGGAAGCTGAGCTGATAATTTTTTCCAGCATTTATTGCAACTATTAAAAAGCAAATTCTGGCAAAATTTTAAGTTTGTAATTTTTCTAGTTTTAATGGAAATCGATATAATGCATTTAACAAAAATGATGCATTTGTATGGGAGGGGGTAGAAGGAGTGTAAGGATGAAAACATTTTTTTTCCTGTTATTGATATTTCTGTTTTTATACTTTGTGCGAAATATCAAATTGATAACTTTAACAGTTTCGAAGAAAAATAATTTAATTTAAATTTCAAAATTTCGTGAAATTTGTATGGGAGGGGGTAGAAGGAGTGAGTGGAAGTTGCTAATTTTTTCAGTGCTGATTGAAATTATAATAAAACTAATTCCGGCAAAAATTCGTTCTTATTACTTTACTAGTTTCGATGAAAATCGAAAAACTGCTTTTTTCAAAATTATGCATTTGTATGGGAGGGGGTAGAAGGAGTGATGGGATCAAATCAATATTGAGTCATATTAATGGTATCTATATCATAATACTTAAACCCAAATTTCAAATCGATAGCTTAAATAGTTTCTAAGAAAAATCAATTTCTGAAAATTTCGAAATTTCGTGAAATTTGTATGGGAGGGGGTAGAAGCAGTGGAGGGATGTGGCCCGTTCACGAACTTAAAGTTTCTTTTTTGCTAAAAATTACACACAACAAATTTCAGCACGATAGCTCAAAGCGTTCGAGAGTTATGCTGTAGACAGACGGACAGACAGACAGACGGACAGACGGACAGACGGACAGACAGACAGAAGGACAGACGGACAGACAGCAACTCGGAATCGAAGTTTTTGAGCGACAACAAATATTTCTGTACCCTTGGCGGCTCTGTGCGAGCATTATTTCTTAGCGTTACAAACGGTAAGGCAAACACAATATACTCTCAGATTTCATCTAGAGTATAAACATAACAGAATTATGATTGGGCTTAAAGCCCAATCATAGGATACTCTAGATGAGATGGAAATGACTTTAATATACCGGACGGAAAATATGTCATCTCAAATTCTTTCGAATAGTGAATAGAGACTTTTGCATGGGAGGTGGTAGAAGTAGAGGGGGAGGTTTGTATTTATCTTATATGACACCGAACATGGCATGCAAAAGGTTTATTGCTGAATTTAAAGTTTTTAGTTTTCATTATTTTAAATGAAATTGGTAATAGTTTTCCTGAAATTGGGACATTTGTATGGGAGGTGACAGAGGAAGTGGAACGTTTTAGATGATTTTAAAACTGCTTATCATCACCCTTATCACCATGCTTTGATTCAATTTCAAAGTCGATAGCTCTCATATATTCGAAGGAGAAATGCTTTTTTTGAATTTATAGTACAGATATTTGTATGGGAGGGGGTAGAAGGAGTGAAGCGGGGCTGATATTTTTTTCTAGCACTTATTTCAATTATTAAGAAACAAATTCTGGCAAAATTTTAAGTTTGTACTTTTTCTAGTTTGAATGGAAATCGATAAAATGCATTTAACAAAAATTATGCATTTGTATGGAAGGGGGTAGAAGAAGTGTACGGATCAAAACATTTTTTTTTCACATTATTAATTTTTCTATTTGTATGCTTTGTACAAAATATCAAGTTTATAGCTTTAACAGTTTCGAAGAAAAATAATTTAATTTAAATATCAAAATTTCGTGAAATTTGTATGGGCGGGGGCAGAAGGAGTGAGGTGAAGTTGATAATTATTTTTGAAATAAATTGCAATTATAGTAGAATTAATTCTGACAAAATTTCGTCTTTCAGCTTTACTAGTTTCAATGAAAATCGAAAATATGTATTTTTCAAAATTGTCTATTTGTATGGGAGGGGGTAGAAGGAGTAAGGGGATAGGATCAATATTCCGTGATATTAATGACATCTATATCGTAATACTTTGACCTAAATTTGAAGTCTATAGCTTAAATAGTTTCAAAGAAAAATGAATTTCTTAATATTTCGAAATTTCATGAAATTTGTATGGGAGGGGGTAGAAGGAGTGGAGGGATGTAGCCCATTCACGAACTTAAAGTTAATTTTTTGCTAAAAATGACACACAAAATTTTTTAGCACTATAGCTCAAAGCTTTCGAGAGTTATGCTGTAGACAGACGCACAGACGGACAAACAGACAGACGGTCACTCGGAATCGAGGTTTTTGAGCGACAACAAATATTTCTGTACCCTTGGCGGCTCTGTGCGAGCGTTATTTCTTAGCGTTACAAATGGTAAGGCAAACACAATATACAGATTACATCTAGAGTATAAATATATGGAAGGGCAAAATTTTTGATGCTGCTTTGTTTTAAATATTTTTAGAAGTGTTTGCACGAAAATTGAAGTTGATAGCTTTTAATGGTTTGGTGATAATTGATTTCTTAAAAATGGTCGAAAAAATACTTTTGTATGGAAGGAGGTTGAAGTTTTGAAGGCATTCGACTAATTAGTATCCTAAACTTTTAACCATTTTCTTAAAAATAAATTTCAAAAACTTTCAAGTGTCTTGCTTAAAATTTCATTCAAAAATTTTGAGTTTTTATGTTTTTTTTTCAATACTCGTCGCCGCCGTTTGGCCAATAATAGTTCTAGTTTAAATTATTATTTTTTCTTTATGTATATCAAATAGTTGTGTGCACGTGCAAAATTTGAGCTTTGTATCTTTGACCAAGAAATTAGTGAAAATTTTCGAAATTTTGGCCACCACCTTACACCCCTCGTCTTAAACGAAAACTATAGATCATATAATGTATAGCTTAACAATCTGACAAAATTTCAACTTAATACCTAAATTGAGTTTTGGGATATAACGGTTCGAAATTTTGAAAAGTGGACCATTTTTGAAATGCTCCCCATTTCTCTCCACTACTATGATCAAATTGTACAGGGTGAGCCAAATACAAGTTTTTTTTTAAAAATGCAATAAAATGAACAAAATCAATTTTTTTCCATGTATTATGGCTTGATTAATAAGAGCAAACATTCCCATTAATGATGAAATACTACTTCGTTCAAGTGGCTGCCTCGGCTGGCTTCGCAGTAGTGCATTCTGTCACTCCAATTTTCCAAGACCATGTCGATGGTTTCGGGCTGTAGCTCACGGATTGCTTGGATGATATTGGCCTTAAGTGCTTGAATCGTTTCTGGATTGTTGGCATAACATCAGTCTTTCACGGTTCCCCAGAAAAAAAAGTCCACAGGGGTTAAATCGCAGCTCCGAGCCGGCCAATTGACATCGCCAAGACGGCTGATAACACGATTTGGGAATTTGGTGCAAAAAAGATCGATTGTGGCATGGGCTGTGTGGCATGGTGCGCCATCCTGCATGAACCAGAGGTCGTCCAATTCCATGTCTTCAATTTCAGTAAAAAAAAAGTCGGATAACATGGCTCTGTATTGTTTACCGTTGACCGAAACGTTGTTCCCAGCTTCATTTTTGAAGAAAAATGGTCCAATGATGCCACCACTCCACAATCCGCACCAAACTGTCACTCTCTGTGGATGCATTGGCTTCTCGACAATAACGTGCGGGTTTTCCGAGCCCCAGATGCGGCAATTTTGTTTGTTAACGTAGCCTCCGAGATGAAAATGCGCCTCGTTAGAAAAGATGATTTGTTGTTGTTGTTGTTGTTGTGAACATTGTTCTAGTGTAAAGCGACTCATTTCATTGATATTGACTTTCTGTCAAAATTTCGAGCGGGAAACAGCTTTCAGTGTCAAAATAACCTATGATTTAAAAAGAAACCACTAGATGGCCCACCCTGTATATTTTTTTCGTATTTCGCTAGTTTAGTTTAATATACGTGTCAAGTTTCAATGACATAACTTAAGAGATAGTCGAGATATTAATTTTTAAATGACCCTTTCCCTTACAATAATTGGCCTGGTGGATCTGTTTGCCATTTTATTGGTCCTAAAAACTTTACTTTTTGCGGCAAATAGTTCCAAAGATATAATCATTTGAAAAAAAAATATATAAAAAACATAACAGGGCTACGATTGCGCGTAAAGCGCAATCCTACGGTACTCTAGATGAAATAGAATTTTTTGTGATCCCAAGAAATTTTGTATGAGGAGTGTTAGAAGGGGTGATAGCATTGAACTATTTTTTTCCCCATCATGCTAAAGTAGCTATAAAAATGTTTTATACAAAATGCTTACACCAAAAATTGAATAGGAGCTGAGAAAATTAGTGTGTTAGATTTAGTGAAAATGTGCAGTTTGTATGGGAGGTGGTAGAAAGAGTGGGGGGATTTTAGTGATTTTTTCAGAAATAACTAAGAATATCATAAAATTGACATTCCTTAAATTTGAGACTGGTAGCATTCATACTTTTCAAGAAAATAGATTTTTTGTGAAGTTGTGAAACTGTGTCATATTGTATGGGAGGGGGTAGAAGCAGTAAAGCTAATCAAAAAATTTTTTTCTGATCTTAGTGATAATGCTAAATAAGTATTTATTACGAAATATGAGCACGATAAATGTTATATGTTCTGAGAAAATCGGCTTAGAGCATTTCATGAAAAAGTGCAGTTTGTATGGGAGGGGTTGGAAGGAGAAGGAAGACGCAAATAATTTTTACACAGTATATTGAAATTATTATAAAAGTAATATATCCCGAAATTCAGACTAAAAACTTTTATACTTTTCGAGCAAATCTATTTATAGTCGAATTGCGAAATTGTGTCATTTTGTATGGGAGGGGGTAGAAGGGGTGAAGCTAATCGTCTAATTTTTTTTAGCCTTACTAACAATTTTAAATAAATATTTAGTGCACAATTTCAGCTCGCTAAATTTTATACGCACTGAGTAAATTGGCTTAGAGTAATTCATGATAAGTACAGTTTGTATGGGAGGTGGTAGAAGGAGGGGGCGGACACGCATGATTTTTATACGGTAGATTGATATTATCATAAAAGTAATATATTCCAAATTTCAGGCCAATAGCTTTTATACTTTTCGAGCAGATCCGTTTATTGTCAAATTGCGCATTTGTGTCATTTTGTATGGGAGGGGGTAGAAGGGGTGGAGCGATTTGGCCCATTGACGAACTTGACCTTACTTTTTTGTCAAAAACGACGTGTACGAAATTTGAGCTTTCTAGCTCAACGCGTTCTCAAGGTAGAGCGCGCACAGACGGACGGACGGACGGACGGACGGACGGACGGACGGACGGACGGACATCCGGTTTTGAGATTTTTGAGTGATAATATTAATTTCTGTATTCATCATTTTTTTCTCCGAGCCTTATTTCTTGGCGTTACAAACTTTAGAGCAAACTTATAATACTCTCAGATTTCATCTAGAGTATAAAAACGGTCGACAATTTGTTTTTAGCCCCCGTTTTTCAGACCCTAATGGATAAAAAAAATTAAATTATTTTTAGAGTTTGTTCCACAGTTCCCTCTATATGCATGTTGATTTTTAGCTTCCTATCTGTATTCGTAGTGAAGATATTAAAAAATGTAGTTTCAGGGTAGCAAATTTTTTTTTTTCTGTGTCGATCACTATATTTTAATATTAGAATAATAAAGTAAAATTAGCCATACGAATGAACTCAAATAGAACTCAACAATTTGATTTTCCTCAAGAGTATCGCTTGATTGATCTTTACTCGCAACCGTGGATTTGTTTATTTCTGTATTTTCTAGATAAATTTTATACTAAAATAGAATAATTTTATATTGAAAGTGATTATTTTAGTTTGGAAATAGGTTTTGTCATTCGAAACATAAGTAAAACAATTCATAAATGAATTAAATCTCATCAGATTCAAATTTTAGTCATAAATTTTGTACGGACACAATGCAAGCCCACTAGCAAAATGTCTAATTTGTCGTATAGCCACTGAACATGTACGAGAAAACTATGTAATAGGTAGAGACATACATTGACATAAACGCAGCGCCTATATCAAATTATTGTCCAATTAGAAACAAATTCTCAATGCAAAATTTACCCACTGCTTGCTATTATTGGAAATTCAGAAAGCCAGCAGGTGAGATCATTACCCGCTCACTTGCAAACAATCAATTTTCTAGTCCGTAACGCAATGCTAAAGAGGCGGGCAAACCGAACACATTTACCTATGCACCAGGGCAATCGGTTCGGAAGGCTGATCTAAACCAGCTATCAATTAACGAAAGTGTGTCAGGTGATCATGAGATTGGACCATAGCTTCGAGAATCGCGTCATGTGAGGACCAAGAGTGCTTGCATCGAAAGCCACCCGTCCATACGCATAAGCTCGCGTGTAATTATTGTGACTCCTTCGTCACTTTATACATCTGATTATTTTGGGTGAAGGTTTTGTTTGTTGTTTGATTTCAACGGAGAAGAGATAGCCATCATCCCGCTTGCTTTTTTTTCTTCTATCTGCAGGTACTCGTAAGTTATTTGAATCGTGTACCTATCCATCATCAGTCAAATAAAGAGATTTCCTTTGAGATATTGCGAGAATTACACATGGAGGTCAGTAATTAAAATGTAATATAGCCAGCTTGCCTCGCGGGCGTTATAAAGTTGAATCTTTGTGGCAATTAGATAGCGGGAAAAAACTGGATTCTAAGAAGTATACAATCCAAAAAGGACACTTTCCCACACTGCACGATGCATTGTGTAATTTATGGACGGGCACAAATCAGTTTCGCTTGTTAGTCCACTTGTCCGGACAACTTTGTTATAGCGAACATTGGACAGTAAAAATCATTTCTGCACGTTAAAATGTCCACAAGGCACCAATCTTTGACGGGAAGGGAGAAACTTGAACCGTCTTTACGTCCGCACAATATCCCGTAGACAACTTAATACTTTGCCGGGTACGAGATGAGGACTGGTGGTGGAGGTTCTTTGCCGGTAACAACTGCCCGAGCTCGTTAGTTGGACACCCAGATTCATAGTTTTGTTCTTATGGTACAACCATAACTGTATGTGGTTCTCGACGTCAACTAAATTGGATAGACATGGACATGTAGCCAACTAAGCGAGATAGATACCTCTGCGTGAAAATATACCATAAATTTAGATCTAAATTTTTTTTTCTCTAGAATCCACAGTGAATAGGTAGGCATGTATTTGTATCTATACTCTACTTATAATTTTGGGTAGTCCTCAGAATTATAAATATTTAAGTATGTCGTGAGGCGGCGGTTAAGAGCGTGAACATTTTTTGAAAATCGCACGGAATGCATATAAGTTGGTAATAATAAATAGAGCTGTCTGAATCCAATATTTAGATTAGGAATGATAATTATTATATTATTTTTTTTTTAAACCAACGAATTAACTGAAATATCATTTTCTAATTCTAATACAAAAATTAAGAAAATGTCAAGCTCTTATCAACATCTGCAGTTTGATTCTGTGCAGCTTTATCAACACAAATTGTTGAGACTTATTAATAATTTATACTCACATTCGATGTCCTATCGAGGAATAGCCTAGTCGAGGGATAGCCAAATCTATACATATAAATATAATTGTAGTGTCTGTCTGTTATTTGCTTATAAATGGCTATAAGTTGCTTTTTTGAGTTATTTTAGCACTAACTAGGCATAAAAACACATTTTTGAAATTTTTGTCTGTCTGTCTGTCTGTCTGTCTGTAAGACCGCTTTTCACGCACAAACGGCTGAACCGATTGTAATGAAACTTGCATAGTTTATTAGGTGTCCATCGGAATGAAATCTGCTTTTGGTTTTATTTCACTCTCCTCACGCCTTCTACCCCCTCCCATACAAAGTGACTCATTTTCAAAAATATATATTAATCAAATTTTCTTGAAAACTATAAAAGCTATTAATTTAAAATTTGGACTATATTATTTCTATTATAAATGCAGTCTTTTGGTATACAAATTATTTAAGGTCTGTCAGTCCTTCTACCACCTCCCATACAAACTACACTTTTTCATGAACCACTTTACACCAATTTTCTCAGTACGTGTAACTTTCATCGAGCTAAAATGTTCTATTAAATCCTTAATTAACATTATTATTAATATCGAGATAAAATTAACCGATTAGCTTCACTCCTTCTGCCCCCTCCCATACAATGTGACATAGTTCCACGCCTTCACAAGAATTCGATTTTCTTGAAAAGTCTGAATGTTACTGATCTGAAATTTAAAATATATCAATTGCATGATGATTATAGTTGTTTCTCAAAAAATCACCAAAAACCCCCTGCTCCTTCCACCACCTCCCATATAAACCGCACTTTTTCATAAAATACTCTAAACGAATTTTCTCAGTACATTTAAATTTCATCGAGGTAAAAACTTAAACTTAATCCTTCATTATTATTATTAGCAGCGGGAAGAAAATTAACCGAGTAGCTTCATTCCTTCTACCCCCTCCCATACAATGAGGCACGTTACACGACTATGTAACAATTCGATTTTCTTGAAAAGTGTGAATGATGCAGATCTGAAATTTAAAGTGTATCAATTGCGTGATAGTTATAGTAGTTTTTCGAAAAATCACCAAAAACCACCCACTCCCTCTACCACCTCCCATACAAATTGAACAATTTAATTAAATTCAGTGCACTAAGTTTCTCAGTACCTACTCAATTTTTGAAGCTTAAATTTGGTACAAAACATTTTTATAGCTACTCTAGCATGATGTGAAACAAATTAGTTCAGTGCTGTCACCCCTTTTACCACTCCCCATACAAAATTTGGCTTTACGCACAATCGTAGTCCTGTTATGTTTTTATGCTTAATGTTATTTTATTTACTTTTTTTTTTTAATTAACACCAGCTACAATTATTCACATGTTCTTAACGCTCTTCAACACGTATATGATCTCGAATCACGGGTTTGATTTGATCACGAGCCTGTCCCATAAAAATGGAAGTATCATGCTTTCATTCTTAATAATATATGGTTCTGATTCCAACAATATACAAACCATTCTCTTCAAAGAGCCATTAAAGTAAGCAGATCTTATATCCCACATAATGCATTACTAACTACACTCTCAAAAATTGCTTATTATTGCTATTTGTACGCGGACGAAGTCGCGGGGGTTTGCTAGTGGATAAATAAATATATAATTTTTGTAGATAATTTGTCCATAGATTAATTGTTCTGTTCAAGGAATTGAGGAAAAATGGTATGGACTAGTGAGATGCTGTCATTTGGTTCACTCAATATCGATGCATTTATTGCTAACGGCCTACTTTGAAATATATCTTATTATCATAGAATCAAATTAGTGTTTTTGCGTACGTAAAACTAATTTGGTTTAGTGACTGGAACATTTTCTGCTTGGAGCTCCTCAAAAGATCGAACCGAAGATTTAGACACACTTATGTGTATTTATTGTTTTTGCTCAAACGTTTGTAACGTTAAGAAATAATGTTCGCACAGACAGAGTCGCCAGGGTATAGTCAAACATATTTGTAGTCGCTAAAAAACCTCGAATCAGAGTGACCGTCCGATCGTCTATCTACGTAATAACTTTCAATAGCTTTGAGGTATAGAGTTGAAATGTTTTGAAAGTCATTTTTTGCAATAATAAAATCTTTAAGTTCATAGTCGGCCCATTGTACTCCCACATTTATTATGAGTTGGTTTTTACTCCTCCTGTGCTAGCCACTTGGTTAGATTGGCGAACCGAAGCAGGCTCGAATGTTTGACGCCTCTGAGTTCATCTAGTTCTGAGAAGAATCTAGAGCCTAAACAGGAGACGACTGTTGGAGATTTGCGGACAGTGATAAAGATAATGTTCGATAGATTCCTCGTCTTCCTCGTAACCTCTGCAAAAGCTGTCGATCGCGGTCCGCAGCCAGAATGGTAGCTTTAGCAAGCAATGACCTGTGGTTAGGCCAACAATTCGGACGCTATAGTGACTACATTGTAACATCTGAGCTGTAATATTTTTATTGGTCTCTTCTCAAAAGCATCTGTAGCTGTCAAAAGCTTCTGTAGCTGTCCTGCTACCGCCATTCCGCCAAGAAAGAATCCAAAATAGTTTGTTTCAAGTTAGTCTTCAGCACTGTTGGTGCTACATCGACTGACTTCCTAGTGGTGTTAATGTTTGCAGGTCCTTGCTGTGCAAACGTGTTTGCTACGTCGTTTCCTAACAGGTTGCTATGACCCGGTAACAAATTAGAAATACTTCGGATATAGCCACTAGGCGATTCAAATTTTGTCTACAATTGGACTCTAGTCTGGACGTGGTCCTGTAGGATTGGAATGCCAGAAATGCAGCCTTGCTGTTCAAGAAAATGTAACAATTCTACAAAGTCAGTGGCGTTAATAACACCACCGCCAGCGCCGGTTTCAGTGAATTTTCCGCCCGGATCATTTTGTTAGTAGCGCGCCTCTCCAGATAACTATCTTTATAGCCAAGAGCTCGTTTGGTCATATTTTCCTTTGTAAATTCAAGCGAAGCTGTAACAAATTCATTCCTACTCATGTTACAACATTTTTACCTCCGTTTGCTACAACCACCCAGCAATACAGATATGATGTTCTGCACTCAAAATTTTTTTTCCAGATTACAAATTGTCAAAAATAAAACTCCGACACAAATTAACTATGAATTTCTGTGACAAAAAGAAAACTGAATTAAAAACAAAAAAAAAAAAACTTTTGCAATGAAATTTGGCAACAAATTTCTGAACTATCAAATTTGAATTTGAATAATTTTGCGAAAAATTACCGAATTTGAAAGTCATGACATATTTTGAATACAGGGCGAGTGACAGTTTAATGAAAGTGCAAAAGTCTAACAACGTTTAGATAGCTTCAAACGATTTCGATAGAAATTCCACAATTTTTTTTTTCGCAAAATTGTTATAAAATGGTGACGCGAACATCTGATACGGCATTGCACGGAAGTTAGGATTGTGGGCGTCGAAGGAGAGGGGGGACTTGGAGATTTAGTCTCAGGCAAATGTACGACTGATGAAAAGGAGAAAAAATAGGAACACGATGGATGCTCACGTTCCCTACCGGAAAATCATTGCCAGCACGTCATGTGAAGTAGGATCTCTTGATAATGAGTGATACGGAACGTGAACAAAACTTACCTCGCACGCCTTCACGAAGTTATAAGATCCGGAGGAAGTGCATCATCTGTTGGTTGAATGAAGTCCTTCATTTTGTTACAGTGGCGCTCATCGTGATGCTTAAGATTGTTCCGTTCGGCAACGTGAACCCCTACCCTGTTCCTTTTTTTCGCCACTCTTCATTACGGCTGTGGAATGGAAGTGACTTCCTGGGACCAAACCCGCATCCACCTTCCTTGACGGGAACCATTCTGCGAGGAGGAGAAGAAGCACATTATTTGTTGGTGGAATGTATTCATTCATTTCATTACATTAGTTGCAACATATCGGTCTGTTGATAATGTTGTCCTCTCAAGCATGACGCCCGGTGCACCTGCCCTGTAATTAATCGCATCACGATATATTACCCACTCTTGTACTTACCTTAAATATTAAAATCACGTAGATCGCTCTGTCCCGAGCATAAGCTATCCGACACATAATGTGCCAGCGCTATGACATTTAATCTCGCAAAATAACAATTACGTAAAAGGATCAGGTCACTTGCTCGCAGTTGGACACCAGTGACCCTTTTTTGGGCATTAAAGATCGTACGAATGGTACAAGTTTTTATTGCATAACACCCATGGTATGCTATCATGCAACAAGTGTCCTTACAATAAAAATAACATAAAACGATCAGATCACTCGCAGCTGGACACACGTGATCCATTTTGGTAGTTGAAGATCGTACGAATGTTGTTTTAGGACACTGGAATATTTGATGAGCTACCGCAAAGTCAGCGCCTTTCTAGTAGGGAATCGGGATTGTATCGATAGATCAGGATAACCTGATCTCGAGGCAGGCAGTTCGAGAACAACCATCGTATTGGCAGTTCGTAATAAGCAGTTTCTAACGTTTTTTCTTCAACTTTATCCTTTAACCTTGTATTTTAAATAATAATATTGAAATGGTGGGTAAAATCACCGAGTGAATAAATAAATTTAAAACCAAATTATAACATGTTTCCTTCCAAGCGTGACGACCCCAGTCGGAACAGCCCCACTTGCACCTGGATAGGACCGGCCCTGACTACCATTGAAACCGAATTGCCGGTGAACGAGGAGGTTGAAAGCAAGTTATACATGAACTTTGAGATTGTGGCTTCTCCTTAATAAACATAAGAATCTTCTATCCAAAAATTTGTTTGTGATTCTTCTGAAAGAATAATTTTGAATATTTACTTGTTCCATTTATTCGTTAATAATCGTTAATCGTTATCTTTTAGTTTTCGGCGTCTCCTTTCGGGGATTTTCGGTCTGTTATTCAGAATTTTAGGAGGTATCTAAAATCGTTATGGAAATGGATTTAAATTTCAGATCAGTAACTCCTATACGTTTTAAGAAAATTGGTTGAGTGGGGAGGGGGTGGTCTGAAAATTTTGCGGAGGGCGCCGCTGCTTTTACTTACGCTACTGGTTGTAGTAATGTTAAATTGACTGAAAAGAGCAATTCGATTAGCCGGATGGGCAGGAACTGACTGAAAAGAAATTGACTATGAAAATTCGATGTACCTGTAAATGGTCATAGAATCTAATTGGTTGCTTTATTTATTTTTGGCTTACAACAAAACAATCTTTATACTAAAACATAAAACAATTATGAATGGGCGTAAAGCCCAATCATATGATACTCTAGATGAAATGAGAAAGAGTTCAATGTACCGGAAAATATGTCACCTCCAATTTTTTTAAATAATTAATAGTGACTTTTGTATGGGAGGTGGTGGAAGGAGAGGAGGAAGGTTTGTAATTTTTGGATATGACACCTAATGTGGCATGCAAAATATTTCGTGCTGAATTTAAGGTTTGTAGCTTTCATTATTTTCAATTGGACATAGTTTTCCTGAAATTGAGGCATTTGTATGGGAGGTGGCAGAGAAAGTGGAGTGCTTAAGATGATTTTGAAACTGCTTATCATCATCCTTATCATCACGCTTTGATTCAGTTTCAAATTCGATAGTTCTAATATATTCGAAGGAGAAATGCTTTTCTTGAATTTATATTACAGATATTTGTATGGGAGGGGGTAGAAGGAGTGAAGAGGAGCTGATAATTTTTTTTAGCGTTTATTGCAATTATTAAAAAACAAATTTTGGCAAAATTTAAAGTTTATACTTTTTCTAGTTTTAACGGAAATCGATATAATGCACTTAACAAAAATTATACATTTGTATGGGAGGGGGTAGAAGGAGTGTACGGATCAAAACACATTTTTTTTCTGTTATTGATATTTCTATTTTTATACTTTGTGCAAAATATCAAGTTGATAGCTTTAACAGTTTCGAAGAAAAATAATTTAATTTAAATTTCAAAATTTCGTGAAATTTGTATGGGAGGGGGTAGAAGGAGTGAGGTGAAGTTGATAATTTTTTCAAATTCTGATTGGAATTATAATAAAATTAATTCTGGCAAAAATTCGTTTTTATAACTTTGCTAGTTTCAATGAAAATCGAAAAACTGCATTTTTCAAAATTATGCATTTGTATGGGAGGGGGTAGAAGGAGTGACGGGATCGGATCAATCTTCCGTCATATTAATGACATCTATATTATAAAACTTTGACCCAAATTTCAAATCGATAGCTTAAATAGTTTCAAAGAAAAATCAATTTCTGAAAATTTCGGAATTTCGTGAAATTTGTATGAGAGGGGGTAGAAGGAGTGATGGGATGTGGCCCGTTCACGAACTTAAAGTTTCTTTTTTGCTAAAAATGACACACAACAAATTTCAGCACGATAGCTCAAAGCGTTCGAGAGTTATGCTGTAGACAGACGGACAGACGGACGGACGGACAGACGGACAGACAGCAACTCAGAATCGAAGTTTTTGAGCGACATCAAATATTTCTGTACCCTTGGCGGCTCTGTGCGAGCATTATTTCTTAGCGTTACAAACGGTAAGGCAAACACAATATACTCTCAGATTTCATCTAGAGTATAAAAAGAAACAGGGTCCAAAAAATATCATTTACATGCAGACAATTTAAAATCAAAACCAAGCTTTTTCAGTAAAAAAAGAGCTTTGTGCAGATTATAATATCATCTACAATGGCGCTACAGCCCAAATCGGGCCTTGTCCTCCTGACCTTCAGGTTCCTTAACATATTTAATTTTTTTTGTGGAAGGGTTGTTTGACCTTCGCACAACCCTCTATTTTAGAATTTTTCATTTTCGTAGGTTAAGGTGACCAAGGTTTAGCAAGCAGTGTGCTGGAATTATGCGTCGACCGGGATTTGAACTCACGACCTTCGCATTGTAGACCAACACGCTATACACTAGGCTACAGAATATAGCTGCAGAATATAATATTCCTAATAAAAGCTTTGAAATTTCAAAAACCTTCTAACCAATTCCCTTGGTAGAAAAGTTTATTTTTCAGTTATTGAAAAAAATAACACTTTCTCACAAAATATAACAAAATGTTTGTTCATAAAATTTGCATTTACATATTTTTATACTCTAGATGAAATCTGAGAGTATATTGTGTTTGCCTTAACGTTTGTAACGCTAAGAAATAACGCTCGCACAGAGCCGCCAAGGGTACAGAAATATTTGTTGTCGCTCAAAAACCTCGATTCCGAGTGACCGTCTGTCCGTCTGTCTGTCTGTCTGTCTGTCTGTGCGTCTGTCTACAGCATAACTCTCGAAAGCTTTGAGCTATAGTGCTAAAAATTTGTGTGTGTCATTTTTAGCAAAAAAGTAACTTTAAGTTCATGAACGGGCCAAATCGCTCCACCCCTTCTACCCCCTCCCATACAAAATGACATAAATGCGCAATTTGACAATAAACGGATTTGCTCGAAAAGTATAAAACTTATTAGCCTGAAATTTGGAATATATTACTTTTATGATAATATCAATCTAGGATATAAAAATTATGCGTGTTTTCCCCCTCCTTCTACCAACTCTCATACAAACTGTACTTGTCATGAATTACTCTAAGCCAATTTACTCAGTGCGTATAAAATTTAGCGAGCTGAAATTGTGCACTAAATATTTATTTAAAATTGTTAGTAAGGCGAAAAAAAATTAGACGATTAGCTTCAACCCTTCTACCCCCTCCCATACAAAATGGCACAATTTTGCAATTCGACTATAAATGGATTTGCTCGAAAAGTATAAAAGCTATTAGTCTGAATTTCGGGATATATTACTTTCATAATGATTTCAATATACAGTATAAAAATTATTTGCGTCCTCCCTCTCCTTCCAACCCCTCCCAAACAAACTACACTTTTTCATGAAATGCTCTAAGCCGATTTTCTCAGAACATATAACATTTATCGAGCACACATTTTGTGATAAATACTTATTTAGCATTATCACTAAGATCAGAAAAAATATTTGATTAGCTTTATTGCTTCTACCCCCTCCCATACAATATGACACAGTTTCACAACTTCACAAAAAATCTATTTTCTTGAAAAGTATCAACGTTACTGGTCTAAAATTTAAGAGATGTCAATTTTATGATATTCTTAGTTATTTCTAAAAAAATCACTAAGATCCCCCCACTCTTTATATATATAATAATAATAAGCATTTTGTATAAAGCATTTTTATAGCTACTTCAGCATGATGGGGAAAAAATTAGTTCAATGCTATCACCCCTTCTAAAAGTCCCCATACAAAATTTCTTGCGATCACAAAAAATTCTATTTCATCTAGAGTATCGTAAGATTGCGGTTTACGCGCAATCGTAGCCCTGTTATGTTTTTAAAAAATTCTTGCACGAAAGTGTTAATAGCTTCAAAAGCAATTAACCAATCACATTGCCATCAAACCAGTTCCCTCAAAAAACTTGATTTAAGGATATTCCAAAAAATATGTTCAGGTTTATAACGGCTTTGATTGAATTGTTTGTTTATAAAACACTACATTTTCACTTAAATATGTGATTTTGTGTATACGTCCCGTTAACTATTTCCCTTAAAACTAAACAAACAGAAACATATTAGGCTCGAAAAATCAATGATTTCAGACCAAATTGCGATTTTTCATAAGCAAATGAAATTTTTTTTAGTTTTATCATCTTTTAGATAACCTTTGTAGGACGTATTACTTTTATAGGTATTATTGAAAATGTCGACTTGACTAAGGAATATATACATCCACGAGCTGCCATAGTTTCTTTTTAGCCGTTACAAATGTGCACACAAATTTAAAATATTCTATGATACAAAAATTGAACGTTTATGAAGCGTTTGCATCTAATTCTTCCCTCCAATCATTTAATATCTTTTCCATCTATAATTGGAATTCAGTATTCATGTCAAAAATGTTAACGTCAGTGTTCGGCACATTAAATTGGACTATAACAGCCGACTGACAAGTATGTAATGGTTTGGTGAATGTTTTCACAGTGCATTTCGAATTGAAGGAAAGATTTCCGAGAGACCGAAACGTTACGAATAATAGAGCGTAACAGTGCAGAATCCGAAAATCTCTCCTTTCAAGACAAATATGTAGTATTCAAAACAATGACTGATGGACAAGGAATCATGTGGTATTTCTAACGCGGGCACCCAGAGCCGCATTATACAAACTAAAAGCAAGAAATAATTATCGTAATCTTGTTCCGCCTCTCCTGAAAGCCTGTAATAATAAAGTCATTTAGAACAGATTTAAGTTTATTAAAAGGGAATTGAAATGATTGGGAAAGTAATGATTCTAATCGATTTTTCGATATAACTCCCGGACATCTAAACGTGAAGTCCAATTATTCAGTGAGTTCTCTTGCCTGAAACTAGACAGTAGACACTAGAAACACGACACATAGTCGAGAATATCAAATAATTGTGGCGAGACAGATACTCGTATCTACATTAGGCAGATCTTGGAATGCAAATGGCTAAATTCGATTCATAATTTTAAAATGATGCATTATATGACACTACGCAAGAAAGAGGGGAGTTCTTAACGTTCTATGCGTTTTACTACACTTGAAATGTTTTTAATTTGCATTAAGCGTATACTATGCCACTGCTACCCCACAGAGAGCGTCTTTTACTAAAATTATCGATCATATCTAGTTTACCTGAAAGGTATCTATAAATTACACATGTCGGACAGGAAATATTAACAGCTTGGCTATATAGGAAGGTACAGTTTACAAGACTGAAGCTGATGCTGAACCAGTTAAAAGAGTAATGGATGCTACATCCCGCCAAGTTCTGCATCACGTGTTTAGGTGAGCATTTATTTGCCGGTGGTGAAGGACCCGATGGCAAGCCAGACTTTAATAAGGCCAAACACGCACTGCGAACGCACCAGCCGATTAATCGATTAATTTAATTGCCAAGTTGCGTGGCCTCAGCGTAACAAATTTCTAATTTATGATTTTCAGACTAAACTTGAGCAGATCGCTTTAATAGTAAGCCATTATGTTCACTAAAAAATTACCACTAAATATGTACTCGTATAGTTTAGATTATAATTTTCTTGCCTTGCACGGTTAGGTTTATTAGAAAGACTCCTTCTCCAGTCCTGCACAATTTTATTTCAATTATGTATGCCCGAGTCCGATGAAATAGCGTGTGGACATGCGGTATAATTGAAAATTGAAATTGTTTGTGAGCAAAGCAATATTGTTCTAGTGGAAATAGTCAGTTCAGTGTCAGTGGTCTTGTTTACATCGTAGACGCTAATATGCATTGAACTAATTCTTGGTATTAATTTAAAACTTTTCAGGTTTATATCGAACACATGCTAATAAACAAATCCCTTTGCTTTATTTATGTCGAAGTTGACACATGCCTATTGTCAGAGATACAGCTTAGTGTTTTCAGATAGATTTCGTAATTAAAACAACTCAATAATTTAGAATTGTTCAATTAATATGGTAGAAATAGTTATCTGGTGCTTTTTCATTACCTTTAACATTGCATCGATCTAAGGAAATTTTGGCCGGATCAACGTATGCCTATAATTGAGGTTCCGCAGCAATATCTTGACTTTTGGCATTCGATTAAGTTCCATTTAATCTGCTTTTCGCAAAATTAGAGCATTTGAGATTCCATGGATAATTTTCAAAGCCTAATGAAAAGTTAAGTGGGGTGCCACAAGAATCTGTGTTGGGCTCGATTTTGTATATTCTTTATACCACAAATCTACATTTGAGCTGTGAATCTCGTTTAACAATATCTGCAGATGATACCACACAACTTACAAGCGGACTTAAATAAGATAATTGAATGGTTTTCTAAATGGTTTGGTTTATTAAGTTAAACATTTCGAAGTGATCAGTCTTCTATATCGGCTTAAATAATCCACAATTGAAGTATAAACTAAACGATGCTGAACTGATTTCGGTCGGTAGTGTAAATGATCTGGGTACAACAGTTTGTAGTGATTTAAAGTGGAAAGCATAAATTATTAACATAACAAAAAAGGTTAACTCTTTAATATATTTAATCTGAAAAAATTTCAAATCAATAAGCGCTCCTCCCGCCTCCCCCTTAACCCTTATACCACCCCAAAATGGATGTCAGCCTGAGACCCGCAACCATCTACAATCCACCCAAAAATGAACGTATCCGCGAAGCCGTCGATGAATCGATGAATTTCAAATTACTTGTAAATCCTAACCAATATGTAGTTGACGACCTGAAGATCCTCTTATAGTTGGGGCTAGCGTTTTGTTAAGTTCTGTGGTAAAGAATCAGTCCATCCTATACCTAACAGCCAAAGTTTCTGCATACACTTTGTGTTCTATGGTAGTCGGAGCAAGCCAGCCCAAAGGATCAAACAGTTTTGAAATATTAGATAGAATTGTCCTCTTAGTAGGTATTTGATCGAACTTTGGTAGAGAAACATGAAAGGTAAATGAAACTGCTTCAGATTGCCAGATCAACCTAAAAGTTTTCGTTATGGAAGGATGACTGGAGATCTCTTAGTCTACCTGCCGGACCGTTTGAACTCTTACTTGCATAAATATAGTGAAGATTAACCTCTTGCACTTACTTGATGCTACCCTTATTCGATGAATTGACAGTTTCCTATCCGAGCACGCCATAGGAGTAGTACTAAATAGTTCTTAGTATTCATTAACGATCTTTTGTCTTCGGTCTTTCAATTCAATCCATAGTTTTGCAAATGATAGTACTTTAGAAAACACCTTCACAAGCAATCTGTTGTTTCCAAACGCAAGAAGTTATTCGGTTCGTTGAACTCCGACCTCGAGATAATTCTGTAATGGGGCAGGAAAAATAGAGTAGAGTTTAATGCCGCTAAAACACAGGGTAGTAATTATTCCCTTAATGATCCAGCGACGTCGTCCAATTTAGACTACTTGACTGTTCAGATAATTTTATCCTATTGGGACCATCTTGATTGGAGCTAACATTGATGTTGCCCTAAACGCCACAAAACGCCTAGGTATTCTTCGCAAATGCAAAAAATACTTTACGCCCCACGACTAAGCTTAATCTGCAAGGCCTACATTTTACCTCATGTAGAACAAAATTCGACACTAAGGTGTAGCCTAGTGGGTGGCGTGTTGGTCTACAATGCGAAGTTCGTGAGTTCAAATCCCGTTCGACGCATAATTCCAGCATACTGCCTGCTTGGGTATACCTTGGTCACCTCAATCTACGAAATGAAAAATTCCTAGATAGTGGGTTGTGCGAAAGTCTAACAGCCCTTCTACAATAACTAATGAATAAATGTTAAGGAACCTGAAGGTCAGGAGGCCAAGGCCCGATTTGGGCTGTAGCACCATTGATGAAGAACCCAATTCGATATTTATGAGCTGGGGCACCCAAAACAGCCCTTACACTGCTCGGTCGAATACAAAAACATGTGATCCGCCTAATTGAAGATGAAACTATTACGGTTTCTATTGATTCCCTAGAGCATCGCCAAACGTTGGAGAAATAAACATTTACTATCGCTACTTCCATGATCAATGCAGTGCGAAACTTAGCTCACTCAGTCCTCCCTCCACTTAACACTTTTCCCCGAAATACTCAATAAGCTAATCGCATGCAGAAGTATACCGTCAACGCTATTCGTAATCGTACAGTGAAATATAGACAATATATACCAAATGTCCGGAATTTGGAACGCATTGCCAGTGCTTCAAAAATAATGGTCACTACCATTTTCATCTCTCTTCCCCAAAATTACCATAACACTACCAAATTTCATCCTCTTTTTATATTGACATAACTGTGCAATGCATTAAAGGGTGACTCTCAACGTTAAATACCTTATATACCTTACAAAAAAATTATATAGCTTCATATACTTTCATTTAGTGAGATTGAGCAATTTTTGGTAGGGCATTTTTTTAATAAAAAACACCAGTGCATTTCGATAAATCCAATCCAAATCTTGTTCTTAAATTGTTGCTGTTCAGGATCCAAATAATTACCCAAAACTTTCTTTTAAATTGAGCTGAGCTATTAACGATAGTTTGATAACAATTAATATTAAATGCGGAAATAATTGGCAATTACTTAAAGTAATTCGACTCACGAGCTTCCCGTCTGGTCGTGCTTGATAATTGAGTTGAGCTTTTTACTCTAGATGAAATCTGAGATTATATTGTGTTTGCCTTACCATTTGTAATGCTAAAAAAATAATGTTCACACAGAGTCACCAAGGGTACAGAAATATTTGTTGTCGCTTATAAACTTCGAATGACCGCCTGTCCGTATGCCTTGCAAATATCTATGTAAGAAATTCAAGAAGAACATTTCTCATTTCAACATAAGAGAGCTATCGGTCTTAAAATTAGAACAAGGCATGTTGATGAGGATACCGATAAGGATACTGATAAGCAGTTTCAAAATCTTCCGGATCTTTCCATTTAGTATGCCACCTCCCATACAAATACCCCGATTTCAGAAAAATACTGTTCAGTTTCCATGAAAATTATTAAAGCTACAAACTTTAAAATCAGTGCGAAACATTTTGAAAACATAAACCACTTCAACCGCTTCAACCACCTCTTATACAAAAGCCCCTAATCACTATTCGAATTAATTTGAGATGACATTATATTTTCCGGTACATTAAACAATTTCTTATTTCATCTAGAGTATTGCATGATTGGAATAAATAAAATATTTATAGCATGAAATTTGACAATTTCCTTATTATAGCATATTTTCACTGCCCCGAAATTATAATAATTTCATCTAAGTCGATAAAATTACGTTCGAAATTACATCATTTTCCATAATAACCAAATTTTTATGTAATTTTATCGCAATTACGTTCATGATTACATTGCGTGAATTGAGTGCACCCAGATTTTTAAATTCAGTACGTCAATTCAACATTTCGATCAAGTTTCCGATATTTGTCAATAATAATAACTTATTTTGTTGTTCTTCTTCAATGGCACTACAGCCCAAATCGGGCTTTCACCTCATGACCTTCAGGTTCCTTAACATTTATTTGTAATTATGGGTGGGTTGTTAGCCCTTCATACAAACTTCTATCTACGAATTTTTATTTTCGAAGATTGAGGTAACTTAGATATATCCACGCAGACAATGTGTTGGAATTATCTGTCGATCGGGATTTGAACTCTCGATCTTCGCATTGTATACCAATTCATTGCCCACTAGGCTACATCTAATTTCGCCGATATATGGAAATGCCTGTTTCCATAGCGACAAGTGTAAGTATAGTATGAACACCTACAAATTAGCTGCTTTAAATTACGCAATTTCACTGATGAGTAGTGATTGACGTTTTGATACTGGTACTCGGATCAATAACCGATATGGGTTCAGTAGTCTGCAATTTATTTGTCCAGTGTTCGAAGCAAAGGTGATGTTTTATGGGAATTCGATGGCGGGTCTACTCTACACACTTCATCATAGCTTTAAATCCGGACTCCGAAATTATTTCAAGCAAATTAGCAAACAAAATTATTCCATTTTTATTGTATGAATAGCTTAATGCAGAAATAACAATCGATTATCATTATACATATAAATGCCACCTTCTTTAAGTCAGAAAAATGTTTGAAATCCAGTTCAATTCAAACACTATTCAAGCTATGATATTCGTAATATTGTTTCTGTTTTTTATACAAGTGAAAGGAAATACAGGGGTGCGAAAAAAATATTATTTCTAATTATTTTAGAATTGTTGTAACAACTAAGCATTCGATTTTTCCAGATTTGCTAATATTCTGTTAAACTCATCACTCTGAATTATTTATATGAACATACTATAATAAATTTGTCAACAACGATCATCGATCAAACAACGTTGAATGCTGATATGCAAATTTTTCAAAAGGTTCCCGATCCTATTTTGTACGGAGAGCTTTCATTTAATCGCGGCTCAAAGAAACGTGTATTTACACAAAATAATCTAAAATTATGCGACATCTTAAGACTGGAAAAAAATGTTCCATTCACAAAAGCTGTAAGACTGTCCGCTCAAAGGTACACAAACTTTTCTTTGAAATGTCCTTTTCAGGCGGGATATTATTACGCGAGAAATTTCACCGTATCGTCAAAAATACTACCGCTTGGTCTTGCGTATTCGTTCGGAAATCCTATAATTTTTAAACTTAAAATATTTGAAGAAAATAAGTTTTGAAAATTAATTGAACTTATAAATTTGTTTGGTTCGGCTGAAATTTCGAAAAAATGTTCAGCTCGTCGGATTTGATTTATTAATTGCGTTTGTTAATTTTAATGCTAAGTTTCCTATATACAGAGTGTTTTTTTAGAGGCGGATAACTTTAAATTGAATACATAAAAATGTTTTTAATATCCATGAAATTGACTTTATTTGAAAAGTAATTATATAGCATTGATATTTGAATATGATGTCGGGCATGGGTGCCGCGGCAGGCGCGTACATGGTGTAATCTGGAAGTCCAATTTTCACTCGGCAATAACGAGTCGAATATTGGCTACCAAGTGCTCAATAGTTTCTGGTTTATCGGTGTAGACATGGAACTTTACATATCGTCAGAGAAAAATAATCTAATTGCGTCAAATCGCATGAACAGTGGCCAGTTAATAGGTCCATTTCGTGAAATTAATCGATCATTAAATGTTTCTTTCAGTAAATTAATTGTATCGCGCGCTGTGAGGCATGTAGCGCCGTTTTGTGGAAATCACATGTCTGCGACATAAATGCCTTCCAATTGAGGCACGGAAAAGTTAGTTATCATGTCTCTGTACCGCTCACCGTTGACTGTAACGTTCTGACCATCATCATTTTTGGAGACATTTGGACCAATGATTCCAGCGGCCATAAAGCGCACCAAATGGTGACTTTTCCTGGATGTAATGGTGTTCCGACAATGGCTTTTAGATTATCATCTCTGAAAATGTGGCATTTCCATTATTGGCATAGCCATTTAGCCAAAAGTGTGCTTCATAACTGAACAAAATTTTCAAACAAAATTGTGTACTTCCAGATTAAGCCATGTACGCGCCAGTCGTGGCGGTTACATGTTCGAAATCATATCTTTCAAATAAAGCCAATTTCATGGATATTAAAAACATTTTTCTGTGTTTTATTTTAATTTAAAGTTCTCCGCCTCTAAGAAAAGACCCTGCATATACTATGACTTTTCCTGTCATTGAAAAATGTTACAATGATAGTGTTTTTTATTAGTATTTAGAAAATGAATTATACTTTCAATTAGAACTGTATTAGTATATAAGAACATTGAATTCCGCTTGTATTGTAAGTTGTACTTTGTATGTGAACACAGTGCGAAATTTTGGTTTATTTCAATTTTTTTTTCCATATTTATCCTAACAAACATCAATTTATAACTAATAGATTTATAACTGGTTTGGTGGTTTGGCTGTTTGATAAAGGTCTCAGCAGAGACCGAAACGTCACGAATAATAAAGCGTAACAGTGTAGAATCCGGAAATCTTTTCTTTCAGATTTATAACTACATGTAAAACGTGGCACAGATTCTCAAACTATAGAATTTTAAGTCTAAATAAAATGGCAAAATGTTATGTAAATTATGAAATTATCCGGTTTAAATGTTAATCAACGTTGATTAAGATTTAATCGTTGTGTACTAATACCTTAACAAAAATTTAAAATTCCGAACCCCTTTTTTTATTTATTACTAGCGATCGCCCGCGACTTTGTACGCGTAAGAATCAAAAATAAGCATTTTTTTTGTGAAGCTAATCGGTTAATTTTTCCCGATATTAATAATAATGCTGATTAAGGACTCTAAACAAAATTTTAGCTCGATGAAAGCTATACGTATTGAGAAAATTGGTTCAGAGTATTTCATGAAAAAGTGCAGTTTGTATAGGAGGTGGTGGAAGGAGTGACGAGTTTTTAGTGATTTATCGAAAAACAACTACAATCATTATGCAATTGATGTATTTTAAATTTTAGATCTTTCACACTTTTCAAGAAAATCGAATTTTCGTAAAGTCGTGGAATCGTGTCACGTAGTACGGGAGAAATAGTAAAGATAATCGGTTAGTTTTTCCCGATAATAATAATAATGCTAATTAAGGATTTGGTACAAAATTTAAGCTCGATGGAATTTATACGTACTGAGAAAAATGGTGTATAGTATTTAATGAAAAAGTGTAGTTTGTATGAGAGGTGGGCGAAGAAGTAGGGGGATTTAAATAATTTGTATACTCAAAGATTGCATATGTAATAGAAATAATATATTCTAAATTTCAAATTAATAGCTCTTACAGTTTCCAAAAAAATTTGAGTATTGCATATTATTAAAAATGAGTCACTTTGTATGGGAGGGGGTAGAAGGCGTCAGGGGAGGGAAATAAAACTAAAAGCAGATTACATCTCGGAGCATACCTAATAAACTGTGAAAGTTTCATTATAATCGGTTCAGCCGTTTTTGCGTGAAAGCCGGATAGACAGACGACAGACAGAGACGAATTTTAAAAACGTTAGTTTCTGCCTAGTTATTGCTAAACTAAGGCAAAAAAGTAACTTATAGCCATTTCACAGACAGACACTACAATTATATTTATATATGTAGATAAAAGGAGGGGACTGAAACTTATATTATTATAAATTGCCAGCAAGTCGGGCGCAACTTCATTATTCTTGGAACAAGTTGAGGGTGTAGGAGTATGTCTATATGCATATTAAAGTGTTAGGGAAGGCTAGGCGAAAGGGGTTCTAGGGCAAGGCTGCTGTCTATTTAACACTTAATTGTGAATACGATGAATAGCTCCAGTACATATAATCAACATTTCATTCCTTTATGCAAGTTTAAATTATTATGAAGGAAAGGGGGAGGGTAAGAGTGGGTGGATGCAAATAATTTTGTAACTGATTGGTTGAATCACGTCCAACATTCTCTGTATAGAATGTCAGTTTCATAGACGAAGTTGCAAAGAATTTTCATAAATTGGGTGTATTTTACATTCACAAAACCAAACATTTGAATGGGAAAGGGTAGAGGAGGTAAGGGAATCGTATAATTTGTGATATAGTTTTATTTCATTTCTCTTGTAAAGCACTCGTACAAAATTTGAAGCTCATCGCTTTTAGTTTGTTGTTTATTAATTGATTTATTGAAATTGGTCGAAATCATACTTTTGTATGGCAGGAGTATAATTTAATTTCAACTATTTTTAAAAAAAATTATGCAAAATTTCAAATAGATAGCTTTAAATAGTCGGGTGGTAATTAATTTCCTAAAAATGATCGAAAAAATAATTTTGTATGGGAGGAGGTAGAAGTTTCGAAGGTATTCGACTATTTAATATTTCATGCTTTTAGGAATTTCTTTTAAACGCATTGCGCCAATTTTAAAGTTACTACCTTAAAGTTTCATTCAAAAATTTTAATTTTTTTTTGTGTTTTGTTCATGAAACAGCTTGTGCACGTTAACAATTGTGGAACAAATTAATATTTTTTTGTATGTATATCGAATAGATGTATCTACATGGAGAATTTAAACTTTGTATCTTTCACCAAAGCCAAAAAAAAAAAATTTCGACATTTTGTCTGACCGCCACCCTCCCCACCTCAACGTAAAATTTTTATGAAAATTAAAAACTATGTAGTTCTACAATTTGGCAAGATTTCAATATGATATCTCTTGTGATAGTCGAGAGATTAATTTTTAAGTGTTTTTCTTTGCACCCCCTTAACCTCCCCCTTACAGCAATTAGCCACCTTTAAAGCTGATTCTGCTTGGTCTGTCTACCACCTTCTTCAATGGCGCTACAGCCCAAATCGGGCCTTGGCCTCCTGACCTTCAGGTTCCTTAACATTTTCATTATTTATTGCGGAAGGGTTGTTAGCCCTTCGCACAACCCTCTATCTACGAGCTTTTTATTTTCGTAGATTGGGGTAACCGAGGTATACCCAAGCAGGGGTGCTGGAATTATGCGTCGACCGGGATTTGAACTCACGACCTTCACATTGTAGACCAACACGCTACCCACTAGGCTACACCCTATACCACCTTAATGGTTCGAAATATGATTTTTTTATGGAAAGTAATTTCGAAGATATAACCATAAAAAAATATTCGGCGAACCATTTTTTTTTACCCATCTCCCCCCATCCCTCCCTTTTCGAACCCCAATGGATTTGTGCCACAAACCCCTCTATGTATATGTTGATTTTTATCTTCCTAGCTAGAATCATGATTGAGATTTTTGAATTTTTAATTTTCTGTTTTAGTGCTCTCCTCGCCCCCTCCTTCCCCCCCCCCCCGCTTAACTCTTACATCCCCCTAAATGGGTATCCGAGATCCGCAACCATCTACAATCTACCCAAAAATAAACTTTCTATCTTAAAGGGTTTGAGGCTTAAGGTGCGCTGAGCGTACACGTACAGCGGACGGCGTACGGACCGACGGATGTTTTTTTTGCATTTATAGGTTAATTTAGTCATGAAACGCGAATAAACAAAATTTCAGGGTAGCTTTTTTTTTTCTTCCAGGTCGATCACAATACTTCATTATCAAAATAATAAAGTAAAAATAGAAACTTCAAATTTTGCAAGAATTTGTCACTTAATAATTGCAATAAACAATATAAGAATCGCTTCCCTCCTTCTACCACCTCTCATACAAATTTTTGTATTGGAAATTTAAGAAAAGTCTTTCTCCTTTGAACATATGAGAGTTATCGACCAAATTGTAAGCAATGTGATTAGGATGTTGATGAGAAGATTCAAAATCATACAATTCTCTGCCACCTCCCATACAAATGTAATAAATTCAAACAAAAATGATTCAATTCTCTCGAAAGTTATGAAAGCTACAAACTTTAAGTTCAGCATGAAACATTTTATATAATACATTCGGTGTTATACACAAAAATTACAAACCTCAACCATCTGCTTTTACCACCTCTCATACAAAGGCCACTATTCACTATTCGAAATAATTTAAGATGACATATTTTCCGGTGCAATAAAACCTATCCTATTTCATCTAGAGTATCAAATGATTGGGCTTTACGTCAGTGGATAATATGTGGATGCAAATACGAGAAGGCATCAAATCCTCCGCAGAAGAAGTGTTAGGATATCAAGCACTGCGAAAAAATAATGATTGGTTCAACCGAGAATGTCACGATGCAATAGATAGAAAAACCAAGGCATATAAAATGTTTACTGAACGGCCAACACGAGCCAAAAAATATAGATATGAAGAGCTTAGCCGATATGCGGAAAGACCTGCAAGCGAAAACAAAGGAGGTACCATAATGAGAAGATACAAAAAACTGGACGACGATATGGAACGAAAAAAAAACGCGGGACGCATACGCAGTAGTAAAATACCGAAAAAAGGGATATAAGCCAAAAGCCAGTTCATGTAAAGACGCAGAGAGCAACATCATCAGCAAAACGCAAGAAATCAAAAAAAGGTGGGCTTCCTACTTTGAGCATCTTCTCAATTCCAACCCATTAGCATCGATCACAACGGACAACATCTCAATTGAGGCCTCAACTGACGAAGAAGAATCATCATCGATACTACCCACGCTTGCCGAAATCAAAGCAGCCAAAAACCAAACAAAGCGCCAGGAGTTTACGAAATACCAGTTGAATTTCTGAAAAACGGTGGAAATTGTATCTCTGAAATACTACAATATATGATAAGCAAAATTTGGACAGAGGAAAGCATACCCGACGGTTGGCGAAAAACGGTGACTTGTCCAATTTACAAGAAAGTAGACAAATTCTGCTGCGAGAATTACATAGGAATATCATTGTTGTGTACGTCCTATAAAATAAGGACAAAAATAATTGATCGTCGTCTTAAGCCCTATACTATTCAAATAATTGGCGAATACAGACGTGCATCAAATCTTTGTAGATTTTAGTATCGACAGGAGCGTACTGTACCAAATCATGCCTGATTTTGGAATTTTCCCAACTAACAAGATTCACAATGACGAACACTGAATCCCAAGTGAGAATAGAACCTGATTCTACAATCAGCTTTCGAGCAGAGTGTGGTTTCAAGCAGCGAGATGGTCTAGCCCCCATGCTTTTCAACTTGGCACTAAAGTATGTCGTCCGAAAAATCCCAGTCGACACCAACGGGACACTACTATTCAAGTCCACCAAACTAGTAGCATACGCTAACGACATTAACATCCTAGCAAGATCCTTCTTAGGAGCTAGGGTGTGGTCTAGTGGGTAGCGTGTTGGCTTACAATGCGAAGATCGTGAGTTCAAATCTCGGTCGACGCATAATTCCAGCACACCACCTGCTTGAATATACCTTGGTTACCTCAATCTACGAAAATGAAAAATTCGTAGATAGAGGGTTGTGCAAAGAGCTAACAACTCTTCCGCAATAAATAATGAAAATGTTAAGGAATCTGAAGGTCAGGAGGCCAAGGCCCGATTTGGGCTATAGCGCCATTGAAGAAGAAGATCCTTCCGTAGTGCCAAGGAGGTATTTGTCAGTCTTGACTCCGCCGCAAAAGAAGTCGTGTTGTGTCGCATTAATGAAAGCAAAACAAAAGTAATGACGCAAACAAGAAGGAGATCGCCTATCAGACAAAACATATCTTGGGGATAATCTAGCAAAGGACGGTAATGAAACAAACGACATTAATTGACGGATAGTACTAGCAAATAAGACGTATTATTCGGTACTTCCAATAATGAAATCCAAGAAAGTGCACAGGAACAATAAGCTGCGGATTTATAAAACTATTATACCACCTGTGCTCTGTTATGGCAGCGAGAAAAAGCAGTTAACGCATTCGAAAGAAAGGAATTTCGGGACCTGTGAAGGAAGGAACTGAATGGCGAATAAGATACAATCATGAGTTGTATCAACTCTACGACGAGCCAGAAGCTTCAACGTTCATCAAGCTACGTAAACTGCAGTGGGCTGGCCATGTAGCGCGAATGGAAGACAGAAGAATCCCGAAATTTGCTCTTAAAGGGAAAGCGAGTGGTAACCGGCCAGTAACTACGCAGGCGATGGGAAGGCTCGGTTGAATAAGACAGCAAAGCCATCTTAAAAACAATTGGGGGCGACGAGATCAGTAGGCCAGGGCGCGATTTGGGCTATTGCGCCATTGATGATGATGATGATTTATATTTTCCAGTGCCATGGATGATGAAAACCAATAAAACTTGCATTTGCAAAACATACAGCAGAACAGCTCAAGAAAGCCCTAGAGGATCTTCAAAAATTGTGGTCCATTTCTGAGGGGCCATTATTGGAACGTCACTAAATTATTGGATCCATTATAAGTACATATGGGGGGCTCCATATTTTTTACGATTAGGGTATATAACAGCTGGGGTGTAACCTAGTGGGTAGCGTGTTGGGCTCGTAATGCGAAGGTCGTGAGTTCAAATCCCGGTCGACGCAATATATAATTCCAGCACATTGCATGCTTGGATATACCTTGGTCACCTCAATCTACGAAAATGAAAAATTCGTAGAAAGAGGGTTGTGCGAAGGGCTAACAACCCTTCCACAATAAGTAATGAAAAATGTTAAGGAACCTGAATGCCAGGAGGCCAAGGTCCGATTTGGGCTCCAGTGTTATTGTAGAAGAAAAAGTGTTATTTTCTGCCCGGTCTCCCCTATTACCTTTATTCAACTTTTGCCACCTCAGTACAAAATGTATGTCGAGTCTTAGTCGCTGAAATTGAAACTATTGAAAGTTGGCATATGTCATTTCCAATATGGCAATAGTATAAAATAAGTAAAATTTTATTGAAATCCCAAGACTCTTTCTTCTAGCTTCTATATAAATTTTTCATCATTAAATCTTTTTTTCTTCTTTTTTATTTAAATCATTCTACTCAAAGCTAACTTAATCGGAAACTGCAGATTCTAGTGGTGACCATTTTAATAAAATGTAAAAAGCATTGAAAGAACATCACTTGTTGGCTCACTACCTTTCAAGATTTATAAATCTTCAAGTTAATCAATACCATTGCATCGTATTAAATAATTTTACAGCCTTTCACGCTTGATTGTCAGTTAATTACTTCATTTTAACTGAAAATGATGCTGTCATTTCGACAACTCTTGTAAACCTAAAGACCCATGTTTTGATATGCATCTTGAACAAAGTTCTTGCAATCGGCATATATGTATACGTAAGTCGTATTAAAGGCTTGAGAGTTTTTGATTCGGCAGCAGAATGCAACATTTTATAAGAAGAAAATGTATGCATAGCGACCGGTTTTTCGCTACAACAAAGTGTTGCGTGTCACCTATCAAATATCATCGCTGGTATATTCGGCATTAATTAAAGGTGCCTGTAATACGGCACGCTGCATGAAATCCGAAGGAGTGCATCATATACGGAGGGTTTCAATAAATTTATTGATACTTTTAATAACAACCTTAGCAAGATTTTATGAATTGGAACATATTTTCTAAACGACTTTGATTCTTTGCAGGTTGACTGCAAGCATCATGGAATTGGCAGAAAACTTTCAATGTCGGTTTTAATTATAGACGTGCAATGGCTCTGAGGTGTCTGAGTGCGGTTGTTTGTATTAAATACGATAGCTCTGGTCTTATTGCGTAGGATGTTACATCGACCTGAAAATTAAATCTGATGTTGGATTTCATTAAGACGGCAAAAGTACGTAAAAGTGGTTACGACGAGTGTCATTAAAACGTTATAGCAGGCACGCGTCCGCTAAACCAAATTATTAGAATCAATCTAAAGTATTTCGTTACACAGATTCGCGGTTCATTTGCCTAATTTACACTCCAGGTGGTGAAATTTACACGGTAAAAATTTTCAATAATTTTTCCACAATTGATGTTATAATTTAAACACAAAAACATTACCGGACTACGATTGCGCGTAAAGCCCAATCATGCGATACTCTAGATGAAAAGGAAATTTTTATGGTTTCAAGACATTTTGTGTGAGGAGTGGTAGAAGGGGTGACAGCATTGTACTAATTATGCTCACATCATGATTAAGTAGCTGTAAATACGTTTTATACAAGATTTAAGCTAGGCACTGAGAAGATTGGTGTATTAGATTTAGTAAAATCGTGCAGTTTGTATGGGAGGTGGTAGAAGAAGTGGGGGGAGGGTCCTAGTGTTTTTTTCAAAATAAGAACTAACATTGTCCAATTGACATCTCTCAAATTTCAGATCAGTAACATTCATACTTTTGATGAAAATCGATTTTTTGTGATGTTGTGAAATATGTAACATTGTATGGGAGGGGTAGAAGGACTGAAGCGAATAATTTATTTATTTCAATCTTAATAATAATGCTAACTGAGTATTTAGTACAAAATTTGAACTTGATAAGTGTGCTGAGAAAATTGATTTTTAGTATTTCATGAAAGAATGCAGTTTGTATAGGAGGTGGTAGAAGGAGTGGGGAGATTCGAATAATTATTATACCGTGGGTCATATTTATGATAAAAGTAGTTATATTTATAGTTACCCAGACATTTTTTTTATTATAAATGTTTGAAAATGAGTTTCTTTTGTGTAAGAGAGGTAAAAGGAGAAGAGGGATTTGGCTCGTTTACGAACTTGACCTTACTTTTTCGTCAAAAATAACGCGTACAAAATTTAAACTTCCTAACTCAACGCGTTCTCAAGCTAGAGATCGCACAGACGGACGGACATCCGGTTTTGAAAGTTTTGAGTGATAATATTAACTTCTACGTCATTCATTTTTTTTCTCCAAGCCTTATTTCTTAGCGTTACGAATTGGATAGCAAACTAATAATACTCTATCAGAAATTGAATATTAAATTTTTCACATAAAATATATCGCCATTGAACAATTGACCAAAAAATTATGTTCTCCAGAAGAGGAGCTTGGAGTTTCATCAAGTATCTGACGTGTATATCTAACGATTCTAGGAAAAAAAAGAATGATGTTTCCAGTATAGAAACATTGAAATAATTGAAAATCCATCCATAAATTGCTAAATTTACAATTTATAAAATTTATTGGACAGTTTCCCATCAATTTCTTTTCCATGTAATTCGAGTATAGCTTCTAGACTTCCAGCCGCGGCTGAAATAAATGGAATACATCACGGCGATCCGAGCATATCTCTTAGAAAACACGACATGCAACATGATCGCATATCTTATTCCGGACAACTAATTCCATTTCCTCGCCGATAGCGCAATCAATAATTCATTCGGCCAGCCTACGCGAACTAGCAAATACTGACCACCATCTCATCGGACATTTTCGCGAAACAATTACAAAACGTTCAGTCAGCCATATCGTTTCTAGGACGTTCCGGCCGGCGATCAAAGGGAGCTGATGCACAAGGGTTTCAATGAAGCAATCGAGATCGCGACACTTTGCAGCCAGTGCGCGGTGTGTTTCTGCACGCTGCACCTACGCACTATCGTTTCCATTATCCGTAGGCCGACTCTTAAATGGTTCATTTGACGATGAACCGAACGAACGAACGCTGTGACCAGTGACCATCTCGGCGTGATTTTTAGCATTTGTTCCGTGCATTTTATTGAAGTCGCGAGTTTATGATGTGCCGAACAAAACGTGATTGAGATATTTTGTCCGACACCATTAGCGTTACTTTTCGAATTGTCGAGATGTCGAACCAGCGTGGGCGTTTGCAATAAAACGTTCGTTAAATTAAGTGGAGCTTGATGACATTAGAAAAGCACACTAGAAAGCTGCAAAGTATCTTCTCCAATTATACAGGGTAGTTTTTTCAGCGGCGGTTTTTAATATCCATGAATTTTTATTTGTAAGCTAATTTTATAGCATTAATGTTTCAACATAATTTCGGGCATGTGGCCGCCGCGGCTGGCGCATGCTTGGCGTACGTAATATGGAAGCCCACTAATTCACTTGAAATCTTTGATCAGTGATGAAGCACACTTTTGGCTAAATGGCTATGTCAATAAGCAGAATAAGCGCGTTTGAAGCAATGATAATTAATAGGCCATTGTCGAAACGCCATTACGTCCAGAAAAAGTCACCGTTTGGTGTGCTTTATGGGCCGCTGAAATCATTGGTCCATATGTCTTCAAAAATGATGATGGTCAGAACGTTAGAGTTATCGGTGAGTGGTACGGAGACGTGATTACTAACTTTTTGGTACCTCAATCGGAAGGCATTAATGTCGTAGACATATGGTTTCAACAGGACGGTGCCACATCTGTGTGGCATGTGGCACCGTCCGCGCGATACAATTAATTTATTGAAAGAAACATTTGATGATCGATTAAATTCACGATATGGACCTGTTAACTGGCCACCTCGTTCGTACGATTTGGCGTTATTAGATTTTTTTCACTAGGACATGTAAAGCTCCATGTTTACGCCGATAAACCAGAAACTATTGAGCGCTTGAAAGCCAACATTTGACGCGTTTTTTACAGCGAAGTGTGAAAATTGGACTTCCAGATTACGCCATGTACGCGATAGTCATATGCCCGAAATCATACATGTATTCAAACATTAATGCTATAAAATTAGCTTTCGAATAAAGCCAAATTCATGGATATTAAAAATATTTTTCTGTAGTTTATTTCAATTTAAGGGTCTCCGCCTCTAAAATCTCCCTGTTGGTTTGAAATAAAATGCACTTGTTGGGTGGCGATTTGTATATGAAAAGGTTGAAATCTTCATAGCTTTGCAAATATACTTGCTTCTTTTTCTGTAGCAGGAACCGGATGCGTATTTCGCTAATTCGCACCATCCTTGAATTCGAATTTTCAAAATGTTACTATTGAATATATTGTAATCCGCAATTGCTACGTTCCGTTTTCACTGCGCATTTTGAATTGAAACGAAAGAATTCCGGATTTTACACTGTTTGATTTATTATGTGTGACGTTTCAACCAATACACTGGATATAAGTTATCCGGAGTTTGGCTACCTGTCTTAAAATTTGGTAAGAACAAAGTCCGTACCCAGAAATCCTAAACTAATGTAACTACCTGATACTAATTTATAAGCCATAATTAACAAATTTAACCCTAATTAACCTTTTTTGGAAGTCCATAAACATTACGTTTGTAGAAATTGATAACTTGATTAGATAATTCGAAATGAAATGAGTTATTAGCCTAGGTTATATTATTAACACATTCGCGCAAATAACTGCTAAAACAAGCAGATCTTAGCTAACATAAAATTATATATGAATATATGAAGCTAGTTGTAGCCTAGTGGGTAGCCTGTTGGTCTACAATGCGAAGGTCGTGAGTTCAAATCCTGATGGACGTATAAATCCAGCACGTTACCTGCTTAGGTATTCTTTGATCACCTGAACCTGCGAAATGAAAAATTCGAAGATAGAGGATTGTGCGAAGGGATAACTATTCTTCCACAATAAATAATGAAAAAATTAAGCCAAGGCCCGATTTGGGCTGTAGTGCCATTGTAGAAGTAGAAGAAAATCATGACTGTGGTAGCAGTCGCTTGAATATTTGGAGTGTCAAAGCAGTTGTTTTGGATACCAATTCCCTCAAATGAGTTTCTGAGTAACACAAACTGCAAAATAAAATTGTTGAAAATAGATTTTAAATTTAAGATGACGCTACAGCCCAAACCAGACTTTGACCTCTTGTATCAATATGTTAACTCATAATTTTCGAAAAATATTGGAGAGGGTCTTAACGATTTTCCACATTTGGTGCGTTAGAGATATTAGCGGCTCGTCAGGTGAAGCGCATGAGCCGGCGCCTCACCTACCATTGCATTTTCGATCAATTGAATCTAACATTCCTAATACGATAAAATTTTGCATATTCAATTATCGCTTTAGATCATTCTCATACCAGCGATACGCCACTGCCTTTTTACCTTTTATTTTCCCTGTTGTAGGGGAATGGGTTTAAAAAAAAATAAAGTAAAGAGTTTGGACAAAAATGTGCGAGTGCTGCAAACGGTCAATATCCCCAACTTTAAAAGTGAGGCTGGCTGAACTTGCTCACTCACAGCTCGCTCACCACATTACTGCTGTGCTGGATTGTATGGCTTGATCATTGACATCATCATAAAAAGTGAAAGAGCTGAGGGGCAAAGATCATTGCCCCTCGATCAACTTCCACAGCTGTTGCTTTTTTTTTTTTTACAGAATGACCTGTGTTATAGGCAATTTCGACCGTAGCGAGTGGAGAAGCTGGTAATATTGCTCAGTTGTACTGGCTGCTTACTGACAAATATTTGCAGATGTTATGGGGGACTGAATGATAGAAAGCGAACAGAAACCATCTACTGAGTATCTAGGCCTTCTTGAAGTGGAACTGTTTCACTTTTACACCGTTTCCCCATTTTAATGCGAATAATTTTTTATCACCAGTAGCAACTGAAAAATTTGCGCTTAAAAAAATCCCGTCTGGAGTGGGAATCGAACCCACGACTTATTGACTGAGAAGCAAGCACGCTTCCTTGCTGATTAACCATTGTATTGTTGTGGTTTGGTGAATGTTTTCACAGTGCATTTTGAATTGAAAGAAAAGATTTCCGGATTCTACACTGTTACGCTTTATTGTTCGTGACGTTTCGGTCTCTGCTGCTCAGTTTGATAAAGGTCTCAGCAGAGACCGAAACGTCACGAATAATAAAGCGTAACAGTGTAGAATCCGGAAATCTTTTCTTTCAATTCATTGTATTGTTGTTGTTTGTCATTTTCGGTTGTAGAGTTGTGCGAGGCTCGATGGGACATCTTCGAGTCAATCTGATTGTAGAGTAGTGTGGGGCTCGATGAGACGAGACCGAACAGTGGTCGTTCTTAATTTTGAGAGCTTGCTAAACTAAGCAAAAACGAGATGAAAAGTTTATACTTTATTTATTTTTTTTTAATTTATGAAGCTACTGGTTTCATATATTGAAAGTATCGCTAGTACATAAATTTACATACTAACAAATTATTATGTATCAATGCAATAGATATAAAATGTTAATGCTAAATCTAGCATTCAAAATGGTGAAATGACCACAATGAAACTAAATTTGATTGATTGATAGATCAGACCATAAGGCTACTTTATAAAATCAACAGTTCTATTGCTGCCATTTTTATTGCAAGATCATTTATCTGCAGTTATTTCAATGAAAATGTTTTTTTTTTATTTAATAACACATCCGCTAATTTGATTAAATATTATTAGGTATTATGATAAAACTGTTACATTTTTCTTTGGCTACCAAGGCTTTGCTGTTGGAATTAGAGTTATATAATATACTCACTACAGCTAGGGTGTAGCCTAGTAGGTAGCGTGTTGGTATTGTAATGCGAAGGTCGTGAGTTCAAATCCCGGTTGGCGCAATATATAATTCCAGCACATTGCCTGCTTGGATATATCTTGGTCACCTCAATCTACGAAAATGAAAAAATTCGTAGAAAGAGGGTTGTGCGAAGGGCTAACAACCCTTCCACAATAAGTAATGATAAGTGTTAAGGAACCTGAATATCAGGAGGCCAAGATCCGATTTGGGCTGTAGCGCCATTATAGAAGTAGAATATACTCACTTGTCTCGTACACATGGACATGGACATGTTACATCTCGCCAAGAAAGAATCGAAAATAGTTTGTTTGAAGCTAGTATTCGGTACTGTTGGTGCAACATCGACTGACTTCCTAGTGGAATTGATGTTTGCAGATTCTTGCCGTGCAAGCGTGTCTACTGCCTCGTTACCTAGTAGGTCGCTATGACGCGGTATCCAAATTAGAAAAACTTCCGTCATAGCCGCTAGACAATTCAAATTGTGTCTACAAATGGACACTAGTTTGGGCGTTGTCCTGTTGCATTGCCAGAAGCACAACCCTGTTGTCCGAGAAAATGTAACAATTTCCGAGACTGTTCTGCATATCTAGAATAATTTTTGTACACTCGTTAATGGCTAATACTTATGCTTGGAACACTGTCGCGTGTCCTGGAAAATGAAATGAAGTGTGGATGTCGAGGTCTTGGGAATAAATCCCTGCACCTGTGTTAGTTTTAGATCCGTCCGTATAGAGATGAGGACCTGTACAGGTGTTGAGTATCGTTGTTATACCCTAAGCCGTACATCAATTGCTTGCGATCTTCAACACCCTACTATTTCCACGCGGAGGCACATATGGTGGATTAATCATCGACTATTTGCGATTTTCAATTGTTTGTGACTTTGATCTGCTCTTGTTCTCGAATAATCGATCGATAAGTTATTTGAAAAACTCTCATCGGGCAATAAAAGAATTTCGTGATGCGAAATAATTATTTTGGTGAAAAAAACTGAAACTCCAAAATCTACAACTGGAGGAAGACCTCAATCTGCAAGCGAATGAGTTGAAAGAAGAAATAAGCCAACAGCAAACGCATTTGGTAAGCAAATCTAGGAGCATGTAGACGCGAGGCTTGTACATATATAATAATGAAAAACTGTGCATATATTTGAAGTCATGGGAAGTAGGCGACTACGTTTTGCCGAAATGATTTCGTCGGTATCAGTGGCTTAGTGGAAAATTTCGCCTGCCACGTGGATGGTCCGGGGTTCAATTCCCGGCCGATATTCTTGTTAACGAAAATTTTTCTTACGATTTGACTACAATGATAATAAATTTATAAATAAGATCTGAAGCTATTTAAAAATAAAGCCTATTGAAAATTCATCATAAAGAATATCGTGCATAAGAAAGCCCCAATATAAAACATCGACTTTTTTCATTACATTACACAGATTTTAAGTTCTGGACTGAGTTCGACGAATCAGGAATATTTTTAGGGACCGAAATAATTAAAAATTAATTACATGTATTTTATTATATAAACAAATATTTCTAAAATGAAAAATTATTCATAGTTATTTATTTTTTGATTTATTCAGCAATAACAATAAAGTGGGCCTTATCAAATGTCCTTCCTTGTATAGATTGACAAAAAGTTCTAGAACAAAAGAGCAGTGAAGATTCTGAAAATATCAAGAGCATCTCTAGTGAAATAGATCAGCTAACATGGGTTCATTCCAATCTGATGGCGTCATTCTTCATTGGTCAAATCAGACATCTTGGTCCATCTAGAAGACTCAATTTGAGGCAGCGGAAAAAACCAACAACTGGACGGATCCAGAGCGAGTAAATACCTTAATATTGGCATTTTGAAGATCTACCATCGAGATTTAGTCTGCAAACAGCCCAACTGCAAATAATGGAACAACGCATCTAATGCAGATTATCGCTCCACGCTCTAAGCTTGGCGATATCCTCGATTTGAGCAAACACATATTCGAAGTGGCTCTTGATGTCTGCAAACGCCTAGGTATTCTTCGCAAATGTAAGAAATACTTTACGTCTTACGACTTAGCTACCATCTACAAGACTTACATTCGACCTCGCTTAGAGTACAACTCGCATATTTGGGCTGGGGCTCTCAAAACACACCTAGTCTTGCTCGATCGTATTCAAAAACATGCGTTCCGACATATTGGTGATGAAACCGTTACGGCTTCTATTAACTTCTTCGAGTATCAAAGAAATGTCGGAGTATTCAGCACTTACTATCGCTAATTCCATGGTAAATGCAGTTCAGAACTAAGCGCACTTATTCTTTCACTTTACACCTTTCCACGGCATACTCATCCAGCTCAACAAGAAGTACACTGTCAAACATTTATCTTCCTGTACAGTGAAATTTAGTCGGTCATTTATTTCCTGAGTGTTCAGATTTTGGAACGCATTGCCGGCTAATGTTTTCCCAAACGGGTACAGCCTCCGGTACTTCAAGAAAAATGTACACCGTCATTTTCGTCCTCCCCACAAAAATTTTCATAAAATAACCAAATTTTATAAACTTCCTTTTGCGACTTAACTGTGCAATGCATGAAAGGGTGACCTGCTAAGTTACACTCGGTGCCTTTAAAACATTCTAAGACTATCACGAAGGGCCCTCTGAAGGACATCAGGCAGTGAATAAAACTTTGACCGAGATCAGAGAAAATTTTCACTGAACTCATATATGTATGTAATAATGTGGTAGACTGGTATCGAAAATGCACTAAACCTGTGGTCCAGGTGAAATGCAAGAATACAACGTTGGAGACGCGATAAGAAGAGAAACACAGTCTCGACGAAACTTATGAAGGCACATTCAGATTCTTGCAAATCTTATGTCTGGAACGCGACCAGAACGATAGCAAATAAGTGGTCTCAAACGATTATATTGCGGATCTACGACATCGACGATCCTCAACCTGGTTAAGTATAAAGCCCACCTCACTACCTTTTGCATGATTTCCAAGAAGACGGCTATATAATCCTAGACGCGGGCAGGAAAGGTCTGCGAAAGTAAATTGGGAAGGACTTGATCAAGTCGTCAAAAGAATGAATGACATAGTATACCAAATCCAACTATAAAAAAATATCGCACAAAACTATTTTTCGAAAAAAAAAAATCGAATTTAATTGACTATACAGGAGTCAACTGGGGATCAACTTGCTTTTCAATTTTTAAAATTATGTAAAAAAATTGTTCTTTTACAAATTAGCTAGCTGATATTTTATAAATTTTAGATTTCCACGCATGTCGCAATTGTATTGTAAATTCATTAAGTAAAATGCATAAATCTTTTCGCTAGTGTAATAAATCAAAATCTGGTGCAACCGCTTCGAACATTATGCGCTCTGAGTAGGTAAATTGTGCACGCAAAATCTGTACATGCACACATTGAATCGCAATAACTCTGCCTGCGGAGCCTCTTCAGATTCGAACTTAACTTCAAAAACTGATTTATGGCTTTAGGCCCTGTTTTTCCCTATCATAATTTATGACATTGTCTACAAGACGATATAGGTAATATAAATCTAAGACATTAATTATAGAATGGTAGGTGTTGTATTAGCGTAAGTACTTAAGTTAATTAGTTTTTTCTTGGACATTATTTGCGTATTTCAAATTATTTTTATACCATAACCCAATGGCGAATGAAATCACCATTTAAATATATTGCGTACTCCATACCGAAAATAAATTATTTCTAGCGTAATATCTATTGCCAGAAAATAAGACATTTTTCCGATTTCTTAAAGGTAAAGTTTATCGATTTTTAAAACATTTTACCGTCGCAGTGTTTTCAAGGAATAGAAAAATGGGAATCTATCTCGTGGCTAATGAAATATTGCCTAGCATTGAAATATCATGATATTACCGATGTGGCCAGCTTTGTAAGATTTTGATATAAATGAGGCTGAATAGACAATTGATTGATCGCTTCGTTGACTTCGCAATAAGGAATTTTTTAGAATTATGATTGATAGCTTTATTTAAAAAAACAAAAATACCAAAGCCCTAAATACGAGTAGGCAAAAGTTTCGAAGAATACATAACAAGCTCTGGTATTAGGAATGATGTTCCTATAGTAATCCTTCATTGTTATCTATACATTGATGTTTTTTTTCACATATATTTCACCATCACCAGATATAACAGCCGATATACTCCTCCCACTCTTCACTAAGGTGTGGAATGAAGGAAGATATCCGACTGAATGGAAGGAGGGCGTCATTGTGAAAATTCCGAAGAAGGGCGACCTTCGAGATTGTGGCAATTGGCGTGGTATATGTCTACTTACTGCCGTATCAAAAATTATGGCTAAGGTAATTCTCAATAGGATTAGTGATGTCGTCGAGAGCACTCTCGAAGTTTATCAGGCTGGATTCCGTAAAGGGTCGTCTTGTACCGACCACACAAATACCCTACGGATAATATTAGAGCAGTCAGCTGAAATGGGTTCGCCACTACATCTCATGTTTGTGGGCTTCGAGAAGGCGTTCGACAGCGTTAAGCGAGATTACATATGGAATGCTTTGCGTAGGAGAAGTATTCCAGATAAGGTCATAGCTATGATTAAAGAATCCTACGAAGATGCAAGGTGTCGCGTCTTGCATAGAGGAGAGCTGTCCGAGAGCTTCCTTGTGCAAACGGGTGTCAGACAAGGCTGCATATTATCACCAGCCCTGTTTCTGGTGGTAATAAATGACATCTTGAAAGCTGCACTGGAAGGTGGGGAAGGTAAAGGTCTTCAATGGAGACTATTTAACATCTTAAGTCACCTTGATTATGCTGATGACGTGTTTTTGCTTGCACATAACCGTTCGGACTTAGAGTCAAATGTTCGCTCGTTGCATTCTAAATGCAAGGAGGCGGGACTGAAAATAAATGTGCGTAAAACCAAGTACATGCACATGGGTTCGAACGCAAGCACACCGATTGCTCTTAACGGACAGGATGTGGAAGAGTTGGAAGATTTTTGCTATCTTGGAAGCATTGTCAGCATGGACGGCGGAACCGAAAAGAATGTTGAGGCTCGCCTAAATAAAGGTCGTCAGGCCTTCGGTATCCTTTTCCCTTTCTGGAGGTTAAGAGAGATCTCCCTTCGCACGAAGCTGCGAGTTTTTGACGCATGCGTCAAATCCGTGTTTTATATGGTTGTACTACGTGGAAAGTGACCGTTAGACTTACCAAGAAACTACAGACTTTCGTAAACCAATGCCTCCGGCGCATTTTATGAATATTCTGGCCAGAAGTAATCTCCAAAGACGAACTTTGGAGTACAACTCGCCAGACTAAAATAGGTATTGAGATTCAACGGCGGAAGTGGCAGTGGATCGGTACTTCGATATACTTCGAGGAAACCAGAGCGAAACATCGCAAAACAGGCTCTGGATTATAACCCTCAAGGAAGACGTCGGGTTGGTCGACCATGTAACACATGGAAGCGAGCAGTTGAGCAGGAGGCCAGAGGAATAAACAAGTCCTGGCAACAGCTTAAAGCCGATGCTCAGGATCGCGCCTTGTGGAAGAGAGTTGTTTCTGTCCTATGCCCCTATAGGGGGTCTTAACAGGAATTTGATTTGATTGATAAAATTTGAAAAAAAACACTTAAAAACTAATATCTCAACGAAAATTTTCACTAATTTTTTTAGGGCTGGTGAAAGATCTTAGGGCTGGTGAAAGATACAAAGTTAAATTTTTGCATGTGCGTGCATCCATTTGATGTACATAAAGAAAAAAATAGACTACCACCAAGTCGGGCGAAACTTTATTATTCTTGGGACAAGTTGCGGATGCATGGAAAGTCAATATGCAGGTTAGAGTGGTTTGGGAGACTAAGTGAAAGAGAATTCTTGGGCAGGGCTGTTATTAATTTAACAATATTTCATTCGTCTATGCCAATTTGGGTTTTTATGAGGAGAGCGGGACGGGTGATAGTAAGGGTGGCTGGATGTTAATAGCTTCTGAATTGATTGCTTGAATCTTGACCAATATTCTCTGTATAGAATGTTTTTCATAAACGAAGCTGCATAAAATTTTCATAAAATTTGGAGTATTCTACATTCACGAAACCGAACATTTGTATGGCAGGGGGTAGAGCGGGTAAGGGAATCGTAAGATTTGTGATGCAATTTTATTTCATTTTTCTTGTAAGGTGCTCGTACAAAATTTCAATTTCGTAGCTTTTAATTTGTTTTTTATTAGTTGAATTAATGAAATTGGTCGAAATCATACTTTTGTATGGGAGGTGGTAGAAGGGCATGCCCGATTTCAAAACTTTTGAGACAATTTTGTTTCAACTATTTTTAGAAGTTCTTATGCAAAATTGTAAATTGATAGCTTTTAGGTGATAATTGATTTCTTGAAAATGGTCGAAAAAATAATTTTGTATGGCAGGGGGTAGAAGTCTTAAAGGTATTCGACCAGTTAATATTTCATATATTTAAGGATTTTTTTTAAATGCATTTTGCAAATTTTCAAGTGCCTACCTTAAAATTTCATTCAAAAATTTTCATTTTTTTTCAATGCACATGAAACATCTTGTGCACGCTAGACCGGGGGGGGGGGGGGGGGGGGTCGGTTTATAGCAATTGTGGAACAAATTATTATTTTTTGTCTTTGTATATCAAATAGATGTATCCAACTGCAAAATTTAAACTTTATATCTTTCACCAGAGCCCTAAAAAAATTACTCAAAATTTTGGACATTTCTGCTTACCACCTTTCCTTACACCTCCCAGCTCAAAATTTTTACCAAATTTAATAATTATTTAGTTCTACAATCTGACAAATCTTCAATTTAATATCTGTACTCAATTTTGAGATATAACGATTTGTAATTTTGAAAGGTGAGCCTTTTTTAAAATGGTTGCCATTTTCCCCCACTACTATTATTTCCACAGCTTATATTTTTTTCGTATTTTTCTAGATTAATATATGTTTTAAGTTTGAATTATATAGCTTAAGAGATAGTTGAGAGATTCATTTGTGTGTTTTTCTTTGAACCCCCTATGACCTTCCCCCTTGCAGTAATTAGCCTGTTTCTAAGCTGATTCTGGTGAAGTTATATGCCGCCTTAATTGTCTCAAAATATGAATTTTTATACTCTAGATGAAATCTGAGAGTATATTGTGTTTGCCTTACCGTTTGTAACGCTAAGAAATAATGCTCGCACAGAGCCGCCAAGGGTACAGAAATATTTTTTGTCGCTCAAAAACTTCGATTCCGAGTTGCTGTCTGTCCTTCTGTCCGTCTGTCTGTCTGTCTGTCTGTCCGTCTGTCCATCTGTCCGTCTGTCTACAGCATAACTCTCGAACGCTTTGAGCTATCGTGCTGAAATTTGTTGTGTGCCATTTTAAGCAAAAAAGAAACTTTAAGTTCGTGAACGGGCCACATCCCCCCACTCCTTCTACCCCCTCCCATACAAATTTCACGAAATTTCGAAATTTTCAGAAATTGATTTTTCTAAGAAACTATTTAAGCTATCGATTTGAAATTTGGGTTCAAGTATTATGATATAGATACCATTAATATGACTCAATATTGATCCGATCCCATCACTCCTTCTACCCCCTCCCATACAAATGCATAATTTTGAAAAATGCAGTTTTTCGATTTTCATCGAAACTAGTAAAGTTATAAAAACGAATTTTTGCCAGAATTAATTTTATTATAATTCCAATCAGCACTGAAAAAATTAGCAACTTCCCCTCACTCCTTCTACCCCCTCCCATACAAATGTCACGAAATTTTGAAATTTAAATTAAATTATTTTTCTTCGAAACTGTTAAAGTTATCAATTTGATATTTCGCACAAAGTATAAAAATAGAAATATCAATAACAGGAAAAAAAATTGTTTTCATCCTTACACTCCTTCTACCCCCTCCCATACAAATGCATCATTTTTGTTAAATGCATTATATCGATTTCCATTAAAACTAGAAAAATTACAAACTTAAAATTTTGCCAGAATTTGTTTTTTAATAGTTGCAATAAATGCTGGAAAAATAATCAGCTCAGCTTCCCTCCTTCTACCCCCTCCCATATAAATATCTGTATTATAAATTCAAGAATAGCATTTCTCCTTCGAATATATGAGAGCTGTCGACTTTGAAATTAAATCAAAGCATAGTGATAAGGGTGATGATAAGCAGTTTCAAAATCATCTAAAACGTTCCACTTCCTCTGCCACCTCCCATACAAATGCCTCAATTTAAGGAAAACTATGACCAATTTCTTTAAAAATAATGAAAACTAAAAATTTTAAATTCAGCACGAAACATTTTACACGCCATTTTCGGTGTCACATAGGAGAAATACAAACCTCCGCCTCTACTTCTATTACCTCCCATGCAAAGTCTCTTCTCACTATTCGAAAGAATTTGAGATGACATATTTGCCGGTATATTAAAGTCATTTCCATCTCATCTAGAGTATCATATGATTGGGCTTTAAGCCCAATCATAATTCTGTTATGTTTTATAATAAGTAATTTCGAAGATCATTTGAAAAAACAATTCAGCCGACAATTTGTTTTGCCCCTCCCCCCTTTACGGACGCCAATGGATAAAAAAATTAAATTATTTTTGTAGTTTGTCCCACAACCCTCTCTATATTTCAGCTGATTTTCAGCTTTCTATCTGCATTCCTGGTGAAAATATTAGCAAGTGTAGTTTTTGACTCTTTCCCTCCCTCGCCTCCCCATTCCACCTAACACTCCCCAAAAGGAATTGGAGCTCACTTACCCAATCAACAATCTACCCAAAAACGAACATTCTACCTTTAACGGTCTCGGAGATATGAGTCCATATGTACGGCGTACGGCGGGACGGATTTGGCATTGCATTTTTAGGCTAATTTAGTCATGAAACGCGAAAAAACAAAATTTCAGAGTAGCAATTTTTTTTTTCTGTGTCGATCACAATTCTTTATTATTAGAATAATGAATAAAAATAAATATTAATTTGAACCAAAACTGTTATCCACCAATAAAGAGGGGCTTTAACCTGCACTAGGTATTTCACGTGTATGTAAAATAAAACACAAAAACTCAAAATTTTTGAGTGAAATTTCATGCCATAAACTTGAAAATTTGTGAAGTTCGCTTAGAAAAATGTTTAAAAGTTTAAGATATTAACTAATCGAATGCCTCCAGAACTTTTACCCCCTCCCATATAAAAGTGTTTCTTGACCATTTTCAAGAAAACAATTATCATCCAACCATGAAAAGCTATCAACTTGAAATTTTTTTTAGAAACACTTCTAAAAATATTTTAAATAAAAATATATCAAAAGTTTTGGAATCCCCCCTACCACTCCACCCCCTCCCGTGCAAAAGTATGATTTCGACTAACTTCAATAAATTAACTAATTAACAACAAATTAAAAGTCACAAACTTGAAATTTTGTACGAACACTTTTTAAAGGAAACTTAACAAAACTGCATCACAAGTTTTGCTATTCCCTCACCTCCTCTAACCCCTCGCATACAAATGTATGATTTCTAGAATATAAAATACACCGAGAATTTCGTAGAATTTACTTCGTCTATGAAACTAACATTCAATGCAGCGAATTTTGAGCGCGATTCGAGCAATCAATTAAAAAATTATTGACATGTAACCATCCCTTCTATCGCATCTTCCCCATACAAACCCAAGCTTGCATATATATATAAACGAATGAAATATTGATTCTATGTACTGAAGCTATAGATCGTAATCGCAATTAAGTGTTAAATAATTGACAATAGCCCTGCCCTAGAACCCCCATTCACATAGCCTTCCCTCTTCACTCTAACCTGCATATTGTCTTCCGTGCTCAAGTTGTCCCAAGAATAATAAAGTTGCACCCGACTAGTTGGTAGATTTTTCATATAATCACGCATTTCCATATTCAAATCCATTTCAGATTCTGCAAGAACATCACTAAGCGTCTGGGAACACTCAAGGTAATTTTATTCGACATCTGAAGCCTAATATTATGTTATTCTTGATAAGCCGTCAGGCTCTTACGCGGAACCCTTAATTTTTGTTTGGTGGAACCCCAGGGTTCCGCAGAACCCACTTTGGCCACCACTGAACTAGATGAATATTTATTTTCAACTTGAACCATGACACGTAAAAAAGAATTACTTTGTATTGACAAATTATTGATTCCAATAGGCAAATTATATTGGTATGTATCTTCTATTTATCGAAAATAGAGTTCGTTAGATATTATAAGGTGTCATAGTGCTAAGGATTTGATGAAACTTTTTGCAAATCCGATTTCATTACGCCCTTCTTAACACTTCGTACTCATTATTTCGGTGCACATCGCTGCGGGCCTATAATTTGCAAGTCTATATGAAAAGATACATTAGATGCTCGGCAAAGTCTGTAAAGAAAAGCTGTACGAGTATAATGCGTATTCACAACGATTATGCAAAGTATAAGAATCTTCTGAATACGAGCTCTCCACCGATTCCTTTCAATCCTGCTCATATATACATTGGAAGGCCGGAATATGGAGTTAACTCGTATAAAATGTGAAAATCAATACGACATTGGGAGCACAATGGCCATTGTGTTCTCCACTCCGACATGAAAGTGTTTCTTATTCAAAATGATTTTGAACGCAACAAAGAAGGTTTTGTGCTTATGTTTACCTTTTCACACCATTGGTCTGACAGTATAAACGGTGCTATTCAAACGAACAGCACTGAATTTTGAATTAGAACAATCATGTCGCTCGTTTAATGCAACAACGTCATGACTCGAAAGTTGCATTCTAGTTAATGATAGGTTTGAGGAAGTACTTATTAATGTTTTAATCGCATCGCCACATCATTGCATACCGTTTAAGACTTTCAAATGTGATTTTTGAAGAGTTGTGAATTTTGAGTTACGACGTCTTTGCTTTGAACGAGCGATATACATTGATCGTTTTAAATAACTGCATAGAATCGCATTTCAAATCATATCCAGCTTTCTATCTCCAGCATCCCAATCCGACCCGTAATCGCATCTAATGCCGTAAGCCTTTAAGTGCACTTTCTGCAAGTCGGAGTGGCAATATTTTTGCTACGAGGATGAGTTTGTAATTTGTACATTGTAATGTACCTGCCGGAGAGCGAATGCTGCGACGAAGCAGGCACTTATCCCGCAGTAATCGGCTTAAGGAATTACATCAGCCCGACATGAAAGTTGAATACGCAGTGGTATTTACGACATGTGCTGTGATTCCTCACCATTTCAGTTTCTTCCGTAAAGCATACGAATTTCTCTAGAGAAAAAATTGATAAATAAATTATATTAAAGACAGGAAATTCCTCACTTTAAGCGGATTAGTGAAGATTGTAGAACGATGGAAATTATTTGCTGTAGTCTAAGCACACGTCCAAATAATTTCATTCGTATTTCACTAAATCATCATCTTATTCCATCCGTTGAATTTCATTCAGCTGTTGATAAAGCAATGAAATTCGATAGAGAACAATACTTAGGTTCACGCCCCATTTTGTCCTTTCAATTAAACAATTAACCAAAGAATTGCGCTAATTGATTGAATTCGCTAGAAATAAAGTACGTGTCCCATTTTAAGTATTAGAACTTGTCTGACGTGCTGTGCGAAACGCTACGACTCTGGCCGGGACTCTGACGGCTTCACGACCGCCCTCGGATTGCTCCAGCAACGTTTGTATCAAGTAATTCACGTCCGAAGGTAATTAATTCGATTAATTAACATTACTTGTTGGATTTGATGTGATTTGTTGTTAATTGATCGGTTCCAGGCATTTTATAGGAACTTTCGATTGGGAAATAGCCGGCAAGTGCCGCATTAAACAGCTCGAAAAATTCTACTCTTGCAGAACGAAATTCCTTTTACGGTAATTCGAAGTGAGGCTTTGTGATGGAAGAAGCCTCCGTGCTCCATCTTCATCTCCATTCATTGCCGCTGCCATCGCACAAATTGATTTACCGAAAATGTCTTGGAAGTATTTTTATTGCTTAAGCGTATTACAATTTACGTCCATTACGGGCTTTAGTTCTTTTTACGACTACAATCGCGCGCGTGAATCAAAGCAAAGACGCAGTTCCTTCGTTCGTAAGTCTCTTAAAAGGGAAATTAAATTATCGGAAGGTTACCTTTTTGATCGAAGACATTAGCAATCTCGTTGTACGGATGGCGGGACAATAGCACTAATGGCTCTTTTAATTGAAGCTTTGAATGCAGCTCTAGTTTGTGCCACTTTTAATTTCTTAAACACGTCAATGTATGTACATATATATTAATAGATAGCGAGGTGTCGTTGTTGTATCATACCTACATATTGAAAATGTAACACGTGTGAATTAATCACAACTGATTTTTTTTCATTTAATTTTTCACGTTAAGCCTAGTACGCTGTTCAATGAATTTTTCGTGTGAAAAGTCATAGTTGACCCTTTGGGATGGAGCCAGAAGAATACACCCAGGTGTGGTCAGTTCAGGTTGATAGTATCAGGACAAGAACGAATCTCTAATGGAAATACCATTCAGTACGTTGGCCCTGAGTATGAAGCCAAAAATGGCGTGGCGGTTGTTCTTACACCGAGAGTGAGAAACAGTCTCATCAGCTAATCTCGAATTATTGTTATCAGACTCAGTACAAGTGTCAGAATTATTACAAATGTCGCACATCTGCAAAGCTACGAACCAACTAATGTTGCAAAACCTGGTGACCAAGAGGAGTTTTATAACAAACTGAGTATCATCCTCGAACGTATTCCTGAAGGTAATAATATTATCATCTCAGGAGATATAAACGCTCGAAAACGGCGGATTTTTGGTGGAGTTTTGTAGTACAAATGGTTATCAGAGGGATTGGAGAGACCCTTTTCTACACAAGAATTACCATAAGACATCTTGAATTTCCGCTGATGGTCTAACTCTAAACCAAATCGGCAATTCGGTCATAAGCTGCCGAAGAAGAAAATGTTTCCTCGCTGTGTGAGTAAAGCGTTGACCTGACGTGGGGAGCGATCACCACTTGGTCGCCTGCTTGAGATTTTACAAAGCAGTTGTCCGACGGCCACAAATTCATCAAATGAAGCGTAGGCTTAATATCGTTAAATTAGGAGACCCGCGAAAAGTCATCCATATTGGGCGGATATGAAATACGCACACTGGGAGGCATCCAAAAACATATTTCTGATAAGTGCTGAAGAATCCTTGGGATATGCTCAAAACGGTGAGAAACCCTGGATGTTGCCAGACAAATGGGAAAAGTTCGCTGATCGAAAAAAAAAACAAATTGGTAATCATCTCTCAACCCGATGTCAACCAAACTCCCGAATTGAGACGGAACAACTGCGATGATCATATACAGCTTAAGGAGGCTATTAGACGCAACAACAGAAAGGTCATTGAAGATGTGGCCATAAAGCAGCATTTGTGACATACATTGAGGATATGGGTTCGCTATTTATAATTGACGGGTCGAGAACCAGAACGGTACAAGTGCTTTAATGTACTTTTGAGTAAAACGAGTTAAAAAAAATTTTTTGTTTAAAAAAATATGCACAAGTTCTTTAGAATCAAAGAAGTAATTTTTCATTCGCCATCTTAAGAAAAAATGCATATTTTGGACGATATTTAAATTTTAGTCACGCGTCCAATTTACTTACGCGACGGCAACAATAAAATATATGAAAGCTTCAAACAATCGGAACTTATAGCAGACAATTTTCTAAACGCCCACCATATCTCTTCCAACTTGGGCAGCATTTCTCTGAGTAATACAGTCAACGAAAAAATAAACTATCTTTCGTCTGCTACTCTCGATTTAGACCCCCAGTATCTCTGTAAGCCAAAAGATATAAAATTTCACCTTAAAAGATTGAAAGTCAAGAAATCTCCCGGTATAGACAAAATACCCAACTTATTATTGAAAAACCTTCCTAAAAAAGGTATAATATTATATAAATGGAATATTTAACGGATGTCTGAAACTTGGATATTTAACGGATGTCTGAAACTTGGATATTTCCCCAATGTCTGGAAAGAAGCGATTGTAATCCCCATTCCAAAGCCTGGTAAAGATCCCGCCGAACCTAGTAGCTACAGACCAATTAGTTTGCTACCAACCTTAAGCAAAATCTTCGAAAAAATTTTGTTAGAAAGAATGCTAATTCATATGAACGAAAATCATATAATACCGGACCACCAGTTTGGTTTCCGTCACGGATATTCTACGAATCATCAGCTTTTGAGAGTCTCGAACTACATCAAGAGATGTCTTAATCAAAAGGTATCAGTGGGGTTAATCACATTAGATATAGATAAGGCGTTTGACTCGGTGTGGCATAATGGTCTACTTTTCAAATTAATGAATTTATCCTTCCCATTGTATTTGGTTCAAATCATTCAATCCTTTCTATCTAATAGGTCATTTCGGGTTAAAATTAAAGCAGAATCGTCAAACCAACGAACTATTCCGTCAGGTGTACCGCAAGGCTCCTGCATCAGTCCTATACTATACAATATTTATACCTCCGACATAACAACTACAGAAAACTGTCAAATGGCTACTTTTGCTGACGATACTGCAGTCTACACTTCTTCCATCGACCCAAATACAATTATCAACAACCTCCAAATCCAATTAGAAGAATTAGCCACATATTTCAATAAATGGAAAATTAAAATCAATAGTGCCAAAACCCAAGCTACCTTTTTCACCAAAAGGCGCGCACACAGATACCTCCCCAATCCAACTATCAACATATTAGGCGAAAGCATTACTTGGAAAGAAAATACCAAGTACCTAGGTGTATTCCTCGACAAAAAACTGACCTATCATGTACATACTGCACAAACCTGTTCAAAAATGCTAAAAGCCATTAGAATTCTCTACCCTCCTGTCAACAGAAAAGCGAAATTGTCTGTCCACAACAAACTACTGATCTACAAATCAGTTATGAGACCCATGCTATTATATGGTTCACCCATCTGGAAGAATTGTGCGAATACGTTTAAGAGAAAATTGCAAATAATACAAAATAAATGTCTAAAAATAATTTTGAATAAACCATGGCATTTCTCTACCAGAGAACTTCACGAAATTGCAAACATTCCACTGGTCAAGGACTCGGTAAACAAGATTAGTACTAATTTCACAGAAAAATGTAGTAAGTCAAATAACCCTGTTATTCTCTCTATTTTACGTAGCACTTGAAAATTTGTTTTAGATATAGGAAACTTTCCTAATTTCAAATCGTAATTAAGTTCTTCTGTTAAATTCTAGTTTAAGTTAGTTTAAGTTTAGCTATAAGTTACATATATAAGGTTTTTGCTTTTCCCTTTTCCTTAAATGAATTTGAAATTAATTCTACACATTTCTAAGCCTACGCATTAAATTAGCTATGAGTTGAAAAGACCTCTTGGTCTGAACACCGAATGTAATTATAAAAATCTCTTTTTGTAAAAATGTCAATAATATGGAATATAAATAAATCTAATCTAATCTAGTCACGCGTCCTCTTCAAATATTGTAATTGTACCACTCTGGTTCCAAGCAGAAATGGTTTTGCATTATGCACCATGGATGACTTACTTCCCAAAGAAAGTTATTATTAAGACAAGTGCTTCCAAGACAGAAACATAGAAATTATTAAGTCTCGATTAAAGATACTCTTCATTGTTATAAAAGTTCAAACATTTTATAAGAATAAAACATGTTTCATATTTTAATGCTTAAAAAAAACGGTGGTGTATTGGCGGTATAAATGGTAGTAGCTCCATTCGATTTTTGAACTTTGCTGCCTTAAATTTTCTGGGCTCGCAGTGAAGTTTTGGTAAATTAGGTGAAAGGAGAGGCCTTCTTAACCTTATTACCAATTTTTTCAAAATTACTATTTCTGTAATTCGATCTTCAATATTTATGGTGTTTTTGTAAATAACATGTCAAGCTTGCATTTCTCAAAATGGTCCACTTTAACAACACGAAACTCTCTCCAATCACATTTTATAAACGAGTGCCCAGAAACTAAAAATTCAAGCTTAAAATTGCAATCAAAAATTTTCAGAGTTTTGCATTTGTTTTCAATTAACATGAAATATCTCGTGCAGGTTTAGGTTTATAACAGTTCTGGCTCAAATTAGAATTCTTTCCTTTATGCACGTGCAAAATTTGAACTAAAAAAAAATTACTCAAAATTTTGGACATTTTGGCTCACCACCTCGTACGAGGATGGAGGTTAAATTGAATATTTTATCAAAATTATAAATAAAATAGCTCTACAATCTGATAAAATTTCAATTTAGCATCTGTATTCGATTTTGAGATACAACGGTCCAAAAATTTGAAAACTGCTCCATTTTTGAACTGCTCTCCATATTCCCTGCTACTATTATGACCAAATGTTATATTTTTATCATATCCTCCTAGTATAGTTCAATATATGTTCCAAGTTTCAATTATAATACATTAATTAAGAGAATGTTAGGGCGGGTAGCGTGTTGGTCGCGAAGGTTGTGAGTCCAAATCCCGGTCGGCGCATAATTCGAACACACTGCATGCTTGGGTATACCTTGTTCACCTTAATCTACGAAAAATTCTTAGATAGAGAGTTGTGCGAAGGTCTAAGAACCCTTCCACAATAAATAATGAAAACATGTTAAGGAACCTGAAGGTCAGGAGGCCAAGGCCCGATTTGGGCTGTAGCGGCATTGTAGAAGAAGATTAAGAGATAGTGCAGATTTTAATTGTGAAGTGTATTTCTTTGCACTCTTCCTAACCCTCCCCCTTATAGTGAAGCTCTATACCAACTAAACGGTCCTAAGATATGAACTTCTTGCATATAGTAATTCCGAAGATATAATAATTTGAAAAAAGGTTGGCCGACAATTGGTTTATCTGTTCTCCTATGGGTACACCAATCAATTTATTTTTTATTTTTTTCGCATAGACCAGTTTATCCGAATGTCGAGTTCCAGCTTTCTATCTGCTTTCGAAGTGGAAATGCTACTAAGTGTAGTTTTTTATTTCAGCCCTCCTGCGGCTTCTCTTTTCCCAACACACTGCCGGAAATGTAGGTAATGAAACTCACTTACCAAATTTAAAATCCAATCAAAAGGGAACTTCCTATTTTTAATGATCTCGGAGATATGAGTCCATATGTACGAAGTACGGCATTTGTACCCCTCTGGCTCTAAGTTTTTGAGCGGTTTCCTTCTTGATTGTTTTTCTCTCCGTTTGTAACAGTAGTAGTGGTGGTTTGTGTATCGTACATACTTGGAGGCACTTTTAAAAATGCAATTCAAGCATTGCCAAGGAACAATTGGAATTTGCAATTGTACCCCTCTGGTTCTCAGCCCGTCAATTACGAAAAAGTTACGAACAGGAATTTCACAGCCAACCACCAGGTGACGGAATACTCCTTAATATGAGTGGACACCACTTGCGGCGAAAATCCAGAAACAGAAACAATTGCCAAACATTCAATCGCAATAATTCTTCAATAGGGACGATCCCTCAGATAATGAAGAAATAGTTTCCGTCATTCGGTTAATGGCGGGATAGGAAGCCCCAGGAATAGACGGACTACCAACCGAACTCCTCAAAGCGGACACGAAAATTACGGCTGATATCCTCCTCTTACTCTTCACTGCGGTGTTGAATGAAGGAGGATATCCGACTCAATGAAATGAGGGCGTCATGGCGAAAATCCCAAAGAAGCGCGACCTTCAATAATGTGGCGCAATCGGCGTGGTATATGTCTACTTACAGCTGTAGCGAAAATCATGGCTAAGGTAATACGCAATAGTATTAGTGATTTCGTAGAGAGCACTCGTGGAATTTATCAGTCTGGATTCCGTAAAGGGTTGTCTTGTACAGACCATACAAGTATCCTACGGATAATATTTGAGCAGTACTCCGAAATGGGTTCGCCACTACATCTCATGTTTGTGGACTTTGAGAAGGCTTTCGACAGCGTTAAGCGAGATTACATATGGAATGCTTTGCGTAGGAGAGGTATTCCCGATAAGATCAGAGCTATAATTAAAGAATCCTATGAAGATGCAAAGTGTCGCGTCTTACATAGGGGAGAGCTGTCCGAGAACTTCTCTCTTCGAAATGGTATCAGACAAGGCAGTATTTTATCACATGCCCTCTTTTTCCTGGTAGATGGGGAAGATAAAGGTCTTCAGTGGGAACTGTTTAACATCTTAAGCCACATTGATTATGCTAATGACGTGTATTTGCCTCCGGTTGGACTTAGAGTCAAATGTTCGCCCGTTGCATTCTAAATGCAAAAAGGCAGGGCTGAAAATAAATGTACGTAAAATAAGCGCCCTAATTGTTCTTAACGGACATGATGGGGAAGAGGTGCAAGATTTTTATTACCTCGGAAGCATTGCCAGCGTGGACGGCGAAACCGAAAATGATATTGAGGCTCGTATAAATAAAGTTCGTCAGGTCTTCGGTATGCTTTCTTCTTTCTGTAGGTTAAGAATGATCTACCTTCTTATGAAGTTGTGAGTATTTGAAGCTTTATAAAAGCTTCCATGTAAATTTTTTTTAATCGCCATCTATCTTATTTGCTAAGTTTCGAGTAAAATATACATATGCCTGCAAAATTTGAAAGAAATCGGCCAAGTAGTTTCTGAGAAAAGTGTACATCAATTTGCACTGAAAATGCTCTTGAGAGTGCTCCGCTTAAAACGTTCGAAAGTTATTTAGTAGATGGAAAGACGACGTCACACATTTTCGAGGTTTTAAGAGCGACAACAAATATTTCCATACCCTTGGCGGGTCTGTCCGAGCCTTATTTCTTACGTTGGAGCAAACACAATCTACTCTCATATTTCACCAAGAGTATTAACATTTTATGAATCTATTCTGACACATCAAAATAAAGAGTATAAAACTTATACTATAGGTAGTTTGCCCTCAATTAATTTTTTAAAAAAACATAAGTTTTTCGATTGGTCTTTACATATGAAATTCACATTTCTTGTTATACTCTTAAACTATATTTATCTTTAACGCTTAGTTAAGGTACTCAGTGCAATCAATGCCCAATAAAAGTACATATTGATTGAGCCTATTGTGTTACAAAAGCTTACAAGGTGTTTAATGTGGGCGTTAAGAAATTATGCAATTCCGGCCAAATCGAAATAACTCTGAAGTAGGTATATTAATCAATGAAAACAAATTGAAAAGTGAAGGTCATGTTAAAGAGGAGACCGTACTCGTACATTTTGTACTTAACGCTGCTTATATTATGCAAACAAATAAACCTGAGGCGGAGCATTTTTAAGACCGTACAAATATTTTGCAAAATTATACATAATAAGTGTATATGCGAACTTATCGAGGCGTTAAGTGCAAGTCATCAGTGCAAGTAAACCTTATGATAATCCAATGTTATAAAACATGCTATAATAAAATATTTACTAAATTGGCTTCTTATTCGATTAAATGGCATAAAATTATTAGTTTGACACGCTAATATTGGAATGCGCTAAAATTGTCATGGAGCAGTGGGTACGTTTATTAAGTTCACGCACTATAATTAAGGTTACCATGATTGGTCACAATTTTAAGCCTCTAGGCAGTGGAAGTTATTAATCTTTTTGAGCTAAGAGACTGACTTATAGCTCCTTCGGGTGTACTATAAATATGTATGTCAACCGTCTATGCTAAGTATTATTACTTTTTGGGTATACTTTCAACACAATTCTTTGGATGAAGGCTGTTACTCGCACAACCCTTTATCTAAAGACTTTCACAGATAGTGATGGGCCAGAGACACCTCCTCATGTAATAATACCTTTTTTGTGTATTGTCTTAGTTACAAAATTTCACAATAGGACACTTTATACAGAGTGTCAATCTAACAATATTTTTGCAATACATTTTACGGTCACTGAACCTGACTTAGAACAAGGCACTGGCAAGACAATTTTATGCATATGATTAGAATTAATTGGAATCTTTTTTGCCGTGCAAAAGAGTGGCTGATAGGATTCTTCGATACCATTTCGTTGCGATAAACTATCCAGAGGAAACACCAATAAAAGGAAAAAAAAACAAGTCAAACCTGAGAGCCTAGTGCGCAATGCGACAAAAGTTGTTTACCAACAATTTCAAGGCATCGCCAGATGATGTTTCTTCGTGACTTCCTCATCCATAGTTTGAACTTTTTAATAGCAAAGACAAGAACTGCCTACATAATTCATGAAGAAGGCTCTGTGTAAAGTTTGCCGGCGCTGTTTCTAATCCAGTTTGATAGCGATTTCGATATTCGGGCGGATATCTCAAAACTACAGATTGCCAAAGTAAATTATTCATCTTGTCTATTTTACTAACGAAATCTGCATGAATGCTTCTAGCAACGCTAAAGGAAATCATCGACTCTTTTTTAATATTCCATTTGATGAAGAAGATGAGAAGCATAAGAGGACGACTTCCATTTGATGTTTACCGAAAAATGTATGGCAAATCGAATCCATTTGGGCTCAATCAGCATCTTCAATATTTGTTAAGATTCTTCGGCAAAGTCCCCAAAGAGCGTAAATGTTGATTGCATGATTTCAACATTCGTAAGAAGATTATTATGCAGACTGGAACAGGTAGCAACAACTCAATTAATTCAAGTCTCTAGTGCGATGCAAATAGCATCGACGATTACACACCTGTTGCAGAAAAAAAAACGAAGGCTTTTAACTAGAAAAAAGTGTATAAGATGAAATCAATTCACTTCTAGGATGTATATACCTATAGTACATATATGTTCGTATTTCAAGAACTATTTGCTCGTTGCAGTTTGGCGGCCAAGACAACTATTTACCCAGCAAAATCAGCTCACATCTGCAAACTGTTAATTAATCGTTAACTGATTTTCGTTTAATTAAAATTGACTGCAGATCTTAAGGTCTAACAGCCATTAACGTGAGCTTGAGTTCTAGAGGTTTTGTTTTCAAACCATTTTGCAGTCACGTTCAGTTTGTTCTTATACTTATCAAGAAAATAGAAGGAATTAAAACACGGAATACTTTTACATTTAACATCTATACTTTTCAAGTAATTATATGACTTTTTGCTATTCGGCAGGAAATATTCTACCATTTATTATTCGATTTGAAGTCTTTATAACTATTAATTATCTTTCACTTTTTTTACATTACAAGCACGGCTGTAGTCATTGGTCATTTTTGATAAAAATAGCTTATACTCTCTGCTCAATTAATGATTTCGGTCGTGGTTATAACCCCAATTGAAACTCGGTATCTTAAATGTAACGACGTAAGTTAGTAATAAGAGTCTTCCGTTAATAGAAAACTGGATGGATTTACCATTAGAGCAGAGTGTGGCTGTTGCCTGAGGCTGAAAATTTTGGGGTGGAAAATTTGCAGAAATGTTTTCTAGGCAATGCAAACAAACCTATTGAGAAACTGTATGTACCTGATAATGCTTTTAATTTGTGCAGACAGTACTAAAAATATAGTGTAGATATTGTTTAATGGAAAATCAGAGAATTTTGTAGCATCACTAAGGTTATAATAAATTTATTCACAGAATTTCTTAATTGGAAATTAACAATGACACTTACTTTAGAGATTAGAATGATCTTTACAGCAATAATAAGCCAAGATATTTATGAATTTAGCACTAGGCTGATATATTTATACTCTAGATGGAATCTGAGAGTATATTGTGTTTGCCTTACCGTTTGTAACGCTAAGAACTAACGCTCGCACAGGGCCGCCACGGGCACAAAAATATTTGCTGTCGCTCAAAAACCTTGATTACGAGTGACCGTCTGTCCGTCTGTCCGTCTGTCTGTCTGTCCGTCTGTCTGTCTGTCCGTCTGTCTACAGCATAACTCTCGAAAGCTTTGAGCTATAGTGCTAAAAAATTTTGTGTGTCACATTTTTAATTTGTAAATGATTCGTTGTGAGTAGACGTGTTTCGCTAGCTCCGCCAAATTTTTCGCAGTTTAAAAGTGATATCCAGCAGTCTCACCGATTTTAATTATATAAAACTTTTAAAAATATCAAACGTGCAGTGCTTATAATAATGCCGAATAATCATAAATTAATTACGCGTTCGCGTGCAGACAGAGCATCGCCGGCCGTTTCACGCAGTGGCTCGAATCCGAACATTTCAACCGGTGTGGAACAGCTATGTAGCAGAATTGACAACCTGGAAGTTTCTCTAATGACAAAATTGCAAGCCATGCTAACGTCTTTAGAAGATCGTTTGGTTGCAAAATTTGATAAAAAATTCGAGTCGATCCTGATGAAAAATTCCGCGCTTGAACGTCGAGTCATTGACCTGACCTCGAAAGAAAAATTTCGGCAGTTAGTGCTGAACATGAGCAGCAGCAACGCTTGCATCGACTTTCGGATGCCGTTGTGAGAGGTATCCCGCTAGCACCAGGGGAAATCCCTACAAATATAGTAAAGTCGATAGCACATGCGATTGGCCACAGCTTATCCCCATACTTCGACGCTTTCCGCATTAAAATAAAAAACAATCGTCTTTCGGCTGCGAATAAAATTATAAAACCGTCTGCTACACCAATCCTTGTTCGGTTCAGCAACGCGCTTGAGTGTCGAGCTTTCATACTCAAGTTCAAACGACACCATGGACTGAAGCTGAACTCGCTGGATGGGTTCTCGTCAGAGAGTCCAATCTTCGTTAACGAGAGCCTCACGCAAACAAACAGTGCAATACTGCGTGAGGCACTAAAACTACGACGGCAAGGCCTGTTGCACATGACATGCACTTTGAATGGAGTGGTGCACGTGAAAGTAAAAGAGTCGACGTCGCTCGTGAAAGTTATCAACATCACTGACCTGCAGCAACACCAAAACTACGGAGCAGACGCGAATCATCACATAGCTTAGTATTCTTATGCAAATGAGTCATTTTAATTTTTTTCTGCTTAACCATTTTCATTTTCACATTCTTCTTTACTCTATATTTTATTATATTTTCTTTTTTGTAACTTTTAAGTCAATATACAGGCTGTCTGAATGCACCGTCGGTTGTACGCTGTTCGATGGTAATGGCTAAATTGCAATTGGAAACGGTAAGAGCACTCATGAATACCTTTTGTCGTAAAACAAAAGGTCTAAATGTCTGTCACCTGAATGCAAGAAGCATCAAAAATAAAATTTGTGATATCCATTCCATCACACAAAACCTAAATCTTCATGCAATTTTGGTAAGCGAGTCACATTTGAAGAGTCATGTACCTAGCGCTACTGTCTCCTTGCCGGGATATAAGCTATTTCGTAACGATCGTAAGGAGCGAAATTGTGGCGGGGTGGCAATTTATGTAAAGCGTAACATTAATGCCAGGGTTGTATCTAGATCCGAATCTGGAGCTATGGAATTTCTCAGCGTTGAAATTGATGGGGGTTCCGAGAAAGCCATTCTCACGGTAACTTATTGTCATCCAAGGTGTTTTAATGAAGATGTAGCAGCTTTTTTCATGGAAACAATGGCGACCCATACACGTCACTATAATAATGTTATTGTTGGAGGCGACTTTAATGTCGATTTACTTCTCCATAACAATCGTAAAGATAGCTTTCTTCATTTGTTTCAGTCCATTAATCTAGAAGTTATCACTAACTCCATACCCACTTTCTGTTGTTGTAACAATCCTTCTCTGTTAGACATGTTTTTTACGTCGGACAAAAACCGAGTACTATTTTTCGACCAAACGAGCCCTCCTAGCTTCACTGATCATGATTTACTTTTTATGAGCTATGATATATGTGTTAATGAGTGTACCCCGATTAAATCTTTCAGTTATCGGAACTATAACGACTTAAATTTAGAAAATTTTACAAATGAGTTCAATTTATTATCTTGGGACGAAGTTTTTTATATGTTGGATGTCGATGACCAGGTGAGACACTTTAATATGCTTATGACGTACCTTCATGATAGGTGTGTACCACTACGAAAGGTAAAAATAAAAAACAACTTAGCATGTCCTTGGATTACCCATAAAGTATCATCCTTAATAGCCGAAAGAGAGTATCTCTACCGCCAATATCGCCGCTCAAAAACGAATCATGCTAAAAAGTTATATAAATCTGCGAGAAATATTGCTACAACAGCTATCAGGAATGCCAAGCGTTCTTATTATAGTCAAAAGTTTGACCCTGCATTATCCTCCAATAGAATTTGGGCCAATTTAAGGAACGCTGGTATTTGTGGAAAGGAACCGACGACCTGTAATTTTGGGGCTGATGAACTCAATAACCACTTCCTTAATACTTGCCAAATATCGTTTCAGACCACCTCAGCGTCTTCAAATGAAATATATACTAAAACAAATAACTCCTTTTCTTTTCGATGCATCGACTTACCTGAGCTGCTCTCAGCTATTAACTCCATAAAATCGAATGCTATTGGTCCTGACACTCTACATCCTAAATTTATTAAATTTCTTCTTCCGCTTATTTGCCACCATATACTACATATTTTAAATACATGTATATCCAAGGGTACCTTTCCTATGGCATGGAAAGTTGCCTCAGTACTGCCGATAGCAAAAACGAATTCTCCTAATGCAGTCACTGATTTCCGGCCTATTAGTATTTTGTGTTTTCTATCTAAGGTTCTCGAGAGAGTTATGTCCATTCAAATACAGGAGTTTTTAAAAAAGGAGAGTTTATTGACACGCTGGCAATCTGGGTTCCGGACGCAACATAGTTGTGAGTCGGCGCTTCTTAAAGTAACTTCCGACATTAGAGCCGCCATGGACTCGAATTTGGTAACATACCTTGTTCTACTTGATTTTTCTAAAGCATTTGACCTTGTAGACCATAATATAATCATTGATAAACTATCATCAAAATTCAATTTTACCCCTAGCGCCATAAAACTTATGCACAATTTCTTGAATGACCGCTGCCAGGCGGTACGGGTCGGTGATGACGTCTCTTCTTCGCTACCACTCTTGCGGGGCGTACCACAAGGCTCTATACTGGGTCCATTATTGTTTAGCCTCTACATCAATGATTTGCCAAGCGTACTGCAAGATTGCAATATTCATATGTATGCTGACGATGTTCAGCTTTACTTAAGTAGACCGGTAGGTCTTATTGATGATTGTGTTGCGCGTATTAATGATGATATCGCAAGAGTTTTTGGTTGGTCAACTGAAAATAGATTAGTACTTAATGAGAAAAAGTCACAATGTATCGTCTATTATCCAGGTATTAAGAATCATGAATCATTAAATTTGCCTTGTGTTATGATGAATGGTACATGTCTTGGTTTCAGTCCTGCTGTTAAAAATTTAGGAATTACGCTAAACTCCTCAATGACCTGCTGCAACCATGTATCTACCATTTTAAGAAAAGTGTACGGTGGTTTGCGTCGGCTATGGCTTTTCGCTAGTATCTTGCCGCTTAGCATTCGACTCAGACTTGTGAAATCCCTTATAATTCCTTTCTTCACGTATGGCAGTTTAATATTTCCTAAATTCGACTCTAATTGCCAACGTAAATTAGACATTGCCTTTAATGATTGCACACGCTTTGTTTTTTTGTTGCGACGTCATGATCATGTATCACCCTTCAAACACGCTATACTCGGCTGTACGCTATCGGTATACTTGAAACGTAAAATTCTGATATTTTTGTTTGGTGTTTATCATACAGGCGAGCCTTCTTATTTGGGTGACTTCATTGTAGCCTTGAACTCTACAAGACACCTTAAACTTCTTGTTCCGCGTTTTTCCAAATCTGTAAATGAGTGCTCTTACTTCGTTCAAGCAATTAGACATTGGAATAATCTTCCTGAAAAAGTTCGGCGTGCAGTTGACCCTAGTGCATTCAGAAAGCTTGTATTGACAAATGTATTTTAATCTATTTTTTTCTTTTTTTTTTTTCTTCCTGTCGTTACTGTTTCTATTATATAATACGATTTTATTCTAATTTTGGATTTGGTTTTTTTTTTCTTATATTTTTTTTTTCTTATATTATTATTTTGTTACTTAAGTACATTTTTTTTTTTTTTTTCCTCTCATTTTTTATTTCATTTCTATCTGTTGAATTAATTCCTGTAATGTATTGTACTTTTAAATAAGAGTTTATAATCTTGTAGTACGTTGAATAAATAGTTATCTATCTATTATCTAACTTTTAGCAAAAAAGTAAGTTTAAGTTCGTGAATGGGCTACATCGCCCTACTTCTTCTACCCCCTCCCATACAAATTTCATGAAATTTCGAAATATTAAGAAATTGATTTTTCTTTGAAACTATTTACGCTATCGACTTGAAATTTAGGTCAAAGTATTATGATATAGATGTCGTTAATATCACGGAATATTGACGATCCCCTTACTCTTTCTACCATCTCCCATACAAATATTATTATTATTATAAATTCAAGAAAAGCATTTCTCCTTCAAGTATATGAGAGCTATCGACTTTGAAATTGAAACAAACCATGGTGATAAGGATAATGATAAGCAGTTTCAAAATCATCTTAAACGCTCGACTTCCTCTGCCACCTCCCATACAAATGCCCCAATTTCAGGAAAACTATGACCAATTTCTTTAAAAATAATGAAAACTAAAAACTTTAAATTCAGCAAAAAATATTTTGCATGCCATGTTCGGTGTCATATACGAAAAATGCGAACCTCCCCCTCTACTTCTACCACCTCCCATGCAAAAGTCTCTATTCACTATTCGAAAGAATTTGAGATGACCTATTTTCCGGTATATTAAAATTATTTCCATCTCATCTAGAGTACCATATTGGGCTTTAAGCCCAATCATAATTCTGTTATGTTTATATTTTAGATGAAATCTGAGAGTATTATAAGTTCGCTCTTAAGTTTGTAACGCCAAGAAATAAGACTCGGAGAAAAAAATGAATGATACAGAAGATAACATTATCACTCAAAAATCTCAAAACCGGATGTCCGTCCGTCCGTTCGCTCTCTAGCTTGAGAACGCGTTGAGCTAGAAAGCTCAAATTTTGTACACGTCGTTTTTGACAAAAAAGTAAGGTCCAGTTCGTGAACGGGCAAATCGCTCCACCCCTTCTACCCCCTCCCATACAAAATGACACAATTGCGCAATTTGACAATAAACGGATTTGCTCCAAAAGTATAATAGCTATTGGCCTGAAATTTCGAGTATGTTACTTTTATGATAATATCAATCTACCGTAAGAAAATTATGCGTGTCCTCCCCCTCCTTCTACCACCTCCCATACAAACTGTACTTGTCATGAATTACTCTAAGCCAATTTACTCAGTGCGTATAAAATTTAGCGGGCTGAAATTGTGCACCAAATATTTATTTAAAATTGTTAGTAAGGCCAAAAAAAATTAGACGATTGGCTTCACTCCTTCTACCCCCTCCCATACAAAATGACACAATTTCGCAATTTGATATTAAATGGACTTACTCGAAAAGTATAAAAGCTATTAATCTGAATTTTGGGATATATTTCTTTTATAATAATCTAAATCTACAGTAGAAAAATTATTTGCGTCCTCCCTCTCCTTCCACCCCCTCCCATACAAACTACACTTTTTCATGAAATGCTCTAAGACGATTTTCTCAGAACATATAACATTTATTGAGCTCACATTTTGTAATAAATACTTATTTAGCATTATCACTAAGATCAGAAAAAAATGTTTGATTAGCTTTACTGCTTCTATCCCCTCCCATACAATATGACACAGTTTCACAACGTTACAAAAAATCGATTTTCTTGAAAAGTATGAATGGCACTAGTCTGAAATTTAAGGGATGTCAATTTTATAATATTCCTAGTTATTTCTGAAAAAATCACTAGAATTCTTCCACTCTTTCTACCACCTTCCATACAAACTGCACATTTTCACTAAATCTAGCTCTGATTTTAACTGATTTTCGAGCACCATTTCCTTAACTTTTTTTATGTTTTCGTCAGTTGAAACTCTCGGAGGTCGTCCAGAACGAGGCATGTCTTCAAGGATCTATCGACCGTCCTTAAAGGTTTTGAACTACTCGAAAGCTCGTGTTTTTCATTGTACTGAATCGCTGCAAGCTTTTCCAACATTCGCAACGATTTCGCATACAAAATTTGGTTGGAAACACAAAACTTGAGACAAATTCTTTGTTCCATATTATCCATTGTAAAAATCACCGTGAACTACTGAGGTGTCCAATTCAACCAGCTGCTGTAAACAAACTCATTAACAGACTGCGCTGATTTTTGGGATAACAATTAAGGACAGTCCTACCTGCTTACCAAAAAATTTTGAAATATCATTTTCCAGACTAATTTTAATTACAAAGTCCAGATACTTTCTGATCACAATGTAAGCCGTTGAAATGTTAATAGTGCACATGTACGTCGTATAGGCGGCTTTCTTTTATTGCACTTTTAGACGTTTCATGGCTACGTGGAAAAAAAAACATTTTTAGGGTAAAATTTATTTTTCTTCAATACTTTATTATTAGAAAAAGATCATTTTACAGATTTTACTTCGATTATAATGTAACTGCAATGGTGGATATTGCAATAAAAATGTTTCCATCTGATTCGGAATTAGAAAGATTGAATGATTGGGATTTACACGAAATCGTAATTCAGTTATGTTTTAACATTACGATTATTAGAGTAATCGATCTTATATTCCAAGATTTCAGCTCTTAGAGTGCATAATATTGTCTGCAATCGTGGCATAAATTCAAAAAATCCAAATTTTAAATTAGCATGCTTTAAATAAATATATAAGATAACATTTTTTACAATCTCCTAACTAGAAATTCTTGCCATTTAAGTGTCTTTAAGAAGACTCAAGTTTTCATATACAGTCACACATACAACAGTCTTTTTATTGCAACCGGTGGGCGATTTATCCAAAATCGTGTTTGTTCGGAATAATGACGACCCCTTTGATTTGTTGAGTTGCTTTAAAACAAGTTATGGATATTCTACTTTTATAAAATATCTAATTTGTCGAATATGATCGTCTGGATATTAAACTATAATTTGTCAGGCGATTCAAAGTCCTCTTGTGTTATTTACATATATATCGTTGGTCTAACAGATCGATGCGCGGATATGGGAAGGTTGAATATTCAATAACATTCGCTATTCGTGCATTGCTTACGTATGTGATCAGCGAATTACCGCGAATCACATGTTTTCTTGATAAAAAAAATATCATAAATATCATAACATACATAAATGTCAAGGAAGCTCAAGGTTTTTTTCCTGTTTTGAAGAACACTTTGAAGCAAACATTTTTCAACTTCTGACGGCATGTTCTTGTAGCGACTTCATTAATATTCGAATCACCATTAAAGTTTACTCTGTTGATATCGTTTTTATTTACCATAACTTGGTTAAGCTGGACCCACTCATCAATATTCAAATGATCCCCGAATCTAGGACGTCAGTTGCGAGTTTCTTACAAATTATATAATTTGAAAATTTACCATGCAAAATTATTCGATCATCAGTTCAATGATATTCTTAACCTTGGGCTTATTCATTCTTTATTTATTTTCTATATTACACTTAAAAATTAATATCTCAACTATTTCTTAATCTACGTAGAGACTTAGATAATACTTAGATAATATAAACTGCCAACAAGTCGGGCGTAACTTTATTATTTTTGGGACAAGTTGAAGATGTATGGAAAGCCAATATGCAAGTTAAATTGATTAAGGAAGACTAAGTGAGTGGATGTCATTAATTTCTAAATTGATTGCTTCAATTACGTCCAATATTCTCGGCATAGAATGTAAGTTTCATAGACGAAGTTGCATAGAATGTTCATAAAATTTCGTTCACGAAACCAATCATTTGTATGGGAAGGGATAGAGGAGGTAAGGGAAATGTAAAATTTGTGATGCAGTTTTATTTCATTTCTCTTGTAAGGTGCTCGTACAAAATTTCAAGTTCGTAGCTTTTAATTTGTTAGTTAGCAGTTGATTTATTGAAATTTGTCGAAATCATACTTTTGAATGGGAGGAGGTAGAAGGGCAAGTGCGATCTCAAAACTTTTGACGTAGATCCGTTTCAACTATTTTCAAAAGATTTTCTGCAAAATTTTAAATTAATAGCTTTTAATAGTTAGATGATAATTGATTTCTTAAAAATGGTCGAAAAAAATAATTTTGTATAGGAGGGGGTAAAAGTTTGAAATGTATTCGACCATTTAATATTTCATTCTTTCAGAATTTTTTTTAAATGTATTTTGCAAATTTTCATATTTCTAGCTTAAAATCTCATTCAAAAATTTTCAGTCTATGTGTTTTTTTCATGAACATGAAACACCTTGTGCACGTTAGACCAGGGGGGTTGGTGCATAACAATTATGGAATTTGTATTATTTTCTCTGTATGTACAACAAATAGATGAATCCACGTGGAAAATTTAAACTTTTTATCTTTCAACAGAGCTCTTAAAAAATCACTCAAAATGTTCGGGATTTTTGGTTACCACCTCCCTCCCCTTACACTACCCGACGTAAAGTTTTTACCAAAATTAAAAAGTGTGTAGTTCTACAATTTGACAAAATTTGAATTTGATATTTGCAATCAGTTTTGAAATGTAACGGTTTGAACTTTTGGAAAGTGCACCATTTTTGAATGCTCTCCATTTCCCCCCCCCCCCTACTATTTTGTCCAAATGTTATATTATTCTCGTATTTCGCTAGTATAGCTTATACACTTAACTAGTACTACGTAGCAGAGAAAAAAATATTCAAAACTAAATCATTGATAATCTGCGAAAGTTTAAAATGTTTTCATATTGTTTTGAAAAATAAATTATTTATAACTAAAAAAAAACTATTTGAAATTTCCTCTGTGCTGCAGTTAGTACTACTAACTATCGACAAAAAAAAATCAAACTGATATTTTCAAGAAAACTGTACCGATGTAGATAAGAATGTAAAAATAAACATAACAGGACTGCGATTGGGCGTAAAGCGCAATCTTGCGATACTCTAGATGAAAGAGAATTTTTTTGATTTTAAGATATTTTGTAGGGGAAGTGGGGGGGGGGGGTGACGACATTGAACTACCTTTTTCACATATCTCTAGATTTGCAACCAAAATGTTTTATAGAAAATTTATAATTAAAAAATTTAATAGGTACTGAGAAAATTAGTGTATTGGATTTAGTGAAGTTGTGCAGTTTTCACGGGAGGTGGTAGAAGGAGGGGCGAGTTCTTAATGCCTTTTTAGAAATAACTAAAAACATAATTTTTTGACACGTTTTAAATTGCAGATCAGTGGCATTCATACTTTTCAGGATAATCGAATTTTGGTGAAGTTGTTAAATTGTGTCAGATTGTATGCGAGGGGGTACAAGGAGTGACACTAATCGTAAAGTTTTGTTTGGTCTTACCAATAATTCTAAATATTTAATGCACAATTCCGCTCGATAAATTTTATACATACAGAGTAAATTTGTATATATGTATGTATAGTATTTTATGAAAAAGTAGTACGCTCCAAATTTCAGATCAATAGAATTTATCCTTTTCGAACAAATCCGTTTATTGTCAAATCACAAAATTGTGTCAGTTTGTATGGGCGGAGGAGAAGGGGTAAGGCTAATCATCTAATTTTTTTTAGTTTTACTAATAATTCTAAATAAGTATTTGGTGCACAATTTCAGTTCGATCAATTTTATACGCACTGAGTAAATTGGTCTAGAGCATTTCATGAAAAACTACAGTTTGTATGGGAGGTGGTGAAAGAAGGTGGAGGACACAAAAAAAATTTTATACAGTAGATTAAAACCATTACAAAAGTATTACATTTTAAATTTCAGATTAATAGCATTTATACTTTTCGAGTAAATCCGTTTATTGTCAAATTACGAAATTGTATAATTTTGTATGGGATAGGGTACAAGGGGTGGAACGATTTGGCTCGTTCACGAACTTGGCCTTAGTTGTTAAAAATGAAGTGTACTAGATTTGAACTATCTGGCTCAACGCGTTCTCAAGCTAGAGAGGACACGGACGGACAGGCGGACAAACAGACAGACAGACGGACAGACAGACAGACAGACGGACGGACGGATGGACATACGGTTTTGAGATTTTTGAGTGATTATATAAACTTCTGTATCATTCATTTTTTCTCCGAGCCTTATTTCTTGGCGTTACAAACTTTGTGGCAAACTTATAATACTCTCAGATTCCATCCAGAGTATAAATAAACTGCCAACAAGTCGGGCAAAACTTTATTATTCTTGGGACAAGTTGCGGATGAGTGGAAAGTCAATATGCAGGTTAGAGTGGTTAGGGAAGGCTAAGTGTTGTCAATTTAACAATATTTCATACGTTTCTGCAAGTTTGGGTTTTTATGAGAGGAGGAGGACGGGTAATAGTACGGGTGGGTAGACGTTAATAGCTTTTTAATTAATTGTTTGAATTACGTCCAATATTCTATGTATAGAATGTGTTTCGTAGACGAAGTTGCATAGAATTTCCATAAAATTCGGTGTATTCTACATTCACGAAACCGAACATTTGTATGGGAGGGAGTAGAGAAGGTAGGGGAATCGTAAAATTTGATATGTAGTTTTATTTTGCTTCTCTTGTGAGGTGCTTGTATAAAATTTCAAGTTCGTAACTTCTAGTTTGTTGGTTATTAGTTGATTTAATGAAATTGGTCGAAAAAATAATTTTGTATGGGAGGGGGTAGAAGTTTTAAAGGTTTTCGACCAATTAATATTCGTATATTTAAGGATTTTTTTTTAATGCATTTTGCAAATTTTCAAGCTACTAACTTAAAATTTCACTCAAAAATTTTCAGTTTATGTGTTTTTTTCAATGCACTTGAAACACCTTGTGCACGTTAGACCGGGGGGGGTCGGTTTATAACAATTATGGATCAAGTTATTATTATTTTTCTATGTACATCAAATATACGTATTCACATGCAAAATTTAAACTTTGTATCTTTCAACAGAGTCCTAAAAAAGTCACTCAAAATTTTCGACATTTTTGCTTATCACCTCCCTCCCCTTTCACCACCCAACTTAAAATTTTTACCAAAATTAAACATTATGTAGTTCTACAATCTGACAGTTAACCTTTTTGATTTGATATCTGTACCCTTTTATGAGATATAAGGATTCGTAATTTTGAAAAGTGTGCCATTTTTGAAATGCTCCCCATTTCCCCCCACTACTATTATTTCAACATGCTATATTTTTTTTGTATTTCCCTAGTATAGCTTAATATATGTTACAAGTTTCAATTACATAGCTTAAGATATAGTTGAGATATTAATTCTTAAGTGTTTTTCTTTGCACCCCCTCTGACCCTTACAATAATTAGCCACTCTCTAAGCTGACTCCGGTGGAGCTATATGCCACCTTAATGGTCCAAAAATATGGTGCATTGAAAAAAAAAAATAACATAAACATAAACTGAAAATTTTTGAGTGAAATTTTAAGGTAGTAGCTTGAAAATTTGCAAAATGCATTAAAAAAAAATCCTTAAATATACGAATATTAATTGGTCGAAAACCTTTAAAACTTCTACCCCCTCCCATACAAAATTATTTTTTCGACCATTTCCAAGAAATCAATTATCATCTAACTATTAAAAGCTATCAATTTGAAACGTTGCAGAAAAACTTTTAAAAATAATTGAAATAAAATTGCGTCAAAAGTTTTGAAATCGCGCCTGTCCTTCTACCCTCTCCCATACAAAATTATGATTTCGATCATTATCAAGAAATCAATTATCACGTAACTATTAAAAGCTATCAATTTGAAATTTTGCACAAGAACTTTTGAAAATAGTTGAAACAAAACTGCGTCAAAAATCTTGAAATCGCTCTTGCCCTTCTACTCCCTCCCATGCAAAAGTATGATTTTGACCAATTTCATTAAATCAACTAATAACCAACAAATTAAAAGCTACGAACTTGGAATTGTGTACAAGAACCTAACAAGAGAAATAAAATAAAACTGCATCACAAGTTTTATGATTCCCTTACCCGCTCTACTCCCTCCCATACCAATGTTCGGTTTCGTGAATGTAAAATACACCGAATTTTATGAAAATTCTATGCAACTTCGTCTATGAAACACATTCTATACAGAGAATGTTGGACGTGATTCAAGCAATTAATTAAAATGCTATTAACATCCACCCACCCTTACTATTACCCCTCCTCCTCCTCTCATAAAAACTGAAACTTGCAGAAACGAATGAAATATTATTATATTGACAACAGCCCCGCCCAAGAAGTCCCTTTCACTTAGTCTTCCCTAACCACTCTAACCTGCATATTGACTTTCCACCCATCAGCAACTCGTCCCAAGAATAATAAAGTTTCGCCCGACTTGTTGATAGTTTATTTTACTTATCGGAAAAATTTTCGGTTTGTTTTATTTTGTGTTAAATTGAATGAAGAGTGATAATCAGAACAAAACAAATCAATTTTTTTCATATTCAATTCAGTAACCCTCTTCATTTATTAGTTAACCAATAATTTAAAATATACCAAAATTTATACTATCCGAATACCAACAATTAGATGTCGTGGAGCCTTAAACTTTTAACTTCAATTATCTCGAATGTGGTAACTTCCAAAATATACGCGGTCAACGATTTGATTATTATTTTCTTGCGAGCTTACCAGTATCTAAAACTAGAAAGCTTTTCGTCTTCACGCTCTAACGCATTAATTGCAAAAAATCTTTATTTCTCTGAGAACAAAGCATCATACGATTCGCCCAAGGTCAAAATATGGCTAGAGCAAAAAACTTTCTAGTGTTTGTAAATTTCAAGAATTGATTTTGCTCTTAACACTCTAGCACACGAGCTAGATCTAATAGATAGACGACTAACAATTCTGACGTAACTTTTTGGGGCAAATTGGGAATGCGTGGTCAATATAGAGACTACGGTGGTATTGGATACATTGGAATGAAAATTAATAGTTGAATGTGTTTTAAGCCAAATACATAATTCAGTAAGAAACTCCACAGCTTAAATTTTCAGATTATAAAAAAAGCTATTATACTTACCGAAAAGGCGTTTTCGTTGAAGATGAGGCAATTTCAAAACGAAAAATTATGCGAATATTTCAAAATAGGTGTAGTAGTGATAAATTGGGTGAAAAATAGCCATCCGATTAGCTGGATGGCCAGGAAATTGACTATACAAGTTCGATGTACCCTTAAATGGTCGTAATATATAATTGGATGAGTAATATTTATTATTTTTATATTTTGTCGGCTTACAATAAATCAATCTTTTTACTAATAAAGAAACATGGTCAAGAAAATATTATTTACTTGCACAGAATTTAAAATTAAAATCAAACTTTTTACTTAAGAAAAAAAAACTTTTTCAGAATGCAATATTCTTAAAAAAAACTTTGAAATTTGGATAACATTCTAATCAGTTCCCTCCATGGAAAGGTTTATTTTTCGGTTCTGGGAAAAAAATTAACACTTTTCACAAAATAGAAGAAAATGTTTGTTTATAAAATTTTGCATTTTTATAATTTTTTATAAACTTTCTGCGCGGAAGTGTTAATAACTTCAAAAAAAATCAACAATTCGCATTACCATTAGATCAGTTTCCTTACCAAGGTTTCAATTTAAGGATATTCGAAAAACAATTTAATATTTCCAACGGCTTCAGTAAAATTATTCGTTTATGAAACCCTATATTTTCACTTAAATATGCATTTTCGTGTGTACGTCCCGTTAAGTTGTAGAGAAGAAAACGGGGGAAGGGTGGTTGGTAGACTAGGTGCACGTTATTGTCAAATATTTTTACATTATTGTTTTAGTCTAATTTCCTATTTTTCTTTTATTTGTATTATACGCATATGAACCTAACCACGTTCAAAGTTTGAACTTTGTGTCTGTTACTGAAGACTTAAAATATTTATTCAAACATTTTTGAGTAATAGGTTCCTTAACTACTTTCCTTTAAATGCATAACTTAAACATTTTATGAAAAGTTACGGTTGCTCTACAATTTGACAAAGTTTGGACTTAATATTTATATTAGATTTAGCGAGACACCGATTTTAAATTTTAAAAGTATTGAAACTTCCCTGCCCAATCGACAATCCATTCAAAACTAAACTTTCTACCTCTAAGAGCTCTAGAGATATGAGTCGCTGAAATTTAAAATGGTTATACATGCGGTGGATGTCTGGATGGAGACAACGGTGGCAGAAGACGCATCGTACGCAGTACAGACAGACGGTTTTATTAGACTTATTTAGTCATGAAACGTATTAAAAACCAGGGTCGAGCAATCCGGATATATCAGTTCCTCATATGCGCAGTTCTTTTTTGATTCATGTAATTTATTTCTGCTATAAGACCCAGATCTGATTAATTAAAATAGATTCCAATATTCATTTTGAATACCAATTTATTTTATTCATATTCGATTTTTTTAGGTACATACATATTCATCATGGTATGCAAATACTTTTGTGATGTTATTGCTTGAAAATTTTACTAAATAATTCACACCTTCACTGCATAAAGTTTTATTGCTTCGCATTTATGAGAGTATCATAGCCAAATGGCTCGTTTTGTTTTTTTTCGATCCAATTAGCTTTTTCCACTAGGGTATTATGGTCAATCAGAACTCTCGTTTACCAAATAGTATGTATAGAAATGAATGGCGAGTTTTGTCAAATAAAGCTCCAATTTTCGTCGATTGCAACAAATCGAAAATTGAAGAAGGCGTGAAGAAGGTTGAAAAATATCGGAAAAGTGAATACGGCAAAAAAGTTATTTCTGAAGATCTACAAACTACGATTGCAAATGCTTAAAAATAGGCAAAATGTTATGCATTTCGGCAGTCGTACGTCGTAGCGAAAAACCGAAGGACTGAAAAAAGTAGGTTTTGCCTGTTCTGCAACTTTCTCATACAACGAATTACCGATTAAAAATAGGATTTTCGTGATTTTGTTTTAGGTTATACACTTATAACTTCCGTTTCCGATTAGCAGTCAAAAAAAGCATGTTCAAAAGCAAAAGCGTTCTATTCAAAGCTGAGCCCGATTTTTTGCTACCATTCCCACGCAATTCTGTTGAGATTTGCTCAAGTTATCGTCAAGAACCACACAGACACACAGACAGACATCATGGAGAAAACTCGCTTTTGGACTCCTGAGACCTCAAAATACGTAAAACCATCATAAAACCGATATCGAATATTTTCACGAGTTCTATGTTATTGTTTCATCATAATAAAATTTCAAGGTAGCGACGTTACATTTTCCGAATAGTTTAAAATAAAACCCAACTCGAGTGCGAGAGGGTTAAATTTCGGTATGGAGCATAAGATTTTATCAAAAAAAATACGCTCCGTTGGAAAAAAAATGCAGCGCCCATGGATGAATTATAAGAATAATTACGACATTAGTTGCAGTACGAGAATAAAAATCACCTGAAACTTATCAACGGCTAAGCTCAAGTAGCTGAGTGTTGTAGCACAGTACTCGCGATTTAATTCGATAGCACGCAGTTATTAATCGGGCTCCATCAGTCATGGCAACATCACTCAATAACATCGTCTTTGGTGGTCAAACAAACCCTGGTTTCACCCAGAATGTGCGATCAGCCGGCGAATTCATGCTGGAGCGTTTAGATCAATCGAGCGATAAGACGATTCTGGTAAGTACGCTTACATATGTTACAGTAATTAAATATACATTTGATATTAACCCATTCTTGGTTACAGGTTGACGGTTTAAATGGTACAGAAATTAATGGCAAGGCGTTCAAGGAAACAGTTGTACGATTCGCAAGGTGCTTGGAAAATTTGGGCGTCAAGGAAGGAGATGTAGTAGGAATCAGCTGTGAAAACAGACTCGAATTTGCCTACACTATCTACGGAACAGTACTACTGAATGCAACAGTAGCTCCGTACAATGTAACCTACACGGAACGTGAGTATATGCAGTTTTGTCATATAATTATATCGGCATAGCGCCCCTGATTTGTGATACGATGTTGCAAATTTGCGTTATCATTATACGGGCCGCGTGTTGTATTTGTACTTTGAGACTTATCTTTTGAACTTTGAAATTCTTATATGGAAACGATAAATGGCACACAGCTGATTGTTTGTGTTGGAAAGTGTTATAAAATACCGAGAGCATTTCTGCAACAGATCGAAATGATAGTGCGAATAATCCAGTGATAAAGAAAGTACAATATGAAGCTAATAAACAATATTTGTACTTGACTGCTAGTGACTTGCATGAATAAAGCTTGTATTGCACGAAGCCAATACATAAATTAATTAAAGCGATCAGTGCGGTAATCAAAGAACTCATGCGATTTAGGTGAAAATTATCATAACACCGATGACGAAATATTTTTGCTGTAATATTTTACGAGCTATGAATGAAGCGTTTACATGATAAGCTATCAATATTACTACGCTCCTACTTAGGTACTAGTGGAGAGAAAATTCGATCAAACGACTTTCAAGAAACTGATAATTTACGAAGCAGTTTTTTATTACAAATTAGACTTTAAATCAGCTATCAGCTTTAATCAAGAAACAGCCCATTTTATCAATTGATAACATGACAAACTTTTTCTGCCAAGTGTACATGTTAAACATGTACACTTGGCAGAAAAAGTTTGCGTACATACCCAACACATCCGACATATCTATAAAAAACATCGTTTCTAACATTTTGTTCCGAAATATTTTTTTTTCCTATTTTTCATTACTTCATTATGAACATAAAACAAAACAAAATTGCGAATTACTGTACTCTAAAACAACGGTAAAATTCGAAAACGAAAAATAATCTGAAATTCCAGGAATAAAAAGTCTGCGTTCAAAGCGTATAAAGGGAAGTCAAAGTCTCTGAGTTGCAGTTAAATCATTAATAGCAATAAAGTTTCTGTAGGAAAGTTGATAAACGTGTTTTTATCTTAGGTTTGCGTTAAAAGTAATTGCTAAAAAACGTTAAGTAAGAGCTTTCTAATAAAGGAAAGGAAATTGAATTTGGGGAAAGAAAAATTATCGTGGATTTGTGAAAAAAAGGTACGTCATATCGTGAAATAGGTGCAATAGTCAGCAGAAGTCATTCATATGTCCAACGAGTCGTAAACAACTTCAAAAACACAGGAGTTTGCTCCGAACGATGAAGGCTAATCATAGATTAACTGCAGTTGATATGGCAAAGGACATCAAAGCAAAGTACCGCAAGTCTATTTCTGATGATGGTGTTCGTAAAATTCTTAGGAAATATGGGTATCACGGACGCGTTGCCCGTAGAAAGCCATTTATAACGACAGTAAGCAGACTCAAGCGGCTGGCGTTTGCTAAGGAACACATAAATAAGCCAAAAGAATTTTGGAAACAAGTTATTTTCTCGGATGAAAGTAAATTTTGTATTTTTGGAATCAAATGTCGGAAGATTGTATAGAAAGAAACTGGCGCGGTCTTCGACGTAAAAAATCTCTGTCCAACAGTCCAATACGGTGGTGGCGGTGTTATGATATGGGGATGTATGACTAGTGGAGGAGTTGGAAAAATGGAGTTTATTGAAAGTATTATGAATAAAATAGACTACCTTAATATTCTCAAGCGCAATTTGAAAAAAAGTGCAGAACATTTAGGCTTAAGCGACAACTTTTACTTCCAACAAGACAACGACCCTAAGCACACTGCGGAGGTAGTAAGACTGGTTGCTATATAATGTCCAAAATCAGCTTCGTACACCACCCCAATCTCCTGACCTTAATCCAATAGAGCATTTGTGGCATCACTTGGAACAAAGGATTCGAGCGCCCACAATAACGTCGAATGTAATGCTTAAGGAAGTCCTGATCCAGGAGTGGAATTCAATAACCCCAGAGTTCACAAGAAGCTGGTAGATTCCATGCAAAAACGGTTGTGGAAAGTAATAAAGAGACGAGAATATCCCACAAGTTATTAACGAGGAAAAACAATTGTTTTATTTTGAAAAGAAATATTTGTACGCAGACTTTTTATTGTTCCAATTCAGGATTTGTTTTCGTTTTTTAATTTTAATATTTTTATGGAGTACAATAATCATCATTTTTGTTTTGTTTTATGTTTGTAATAAAGCCATGAAAAACATTACATTACATGACTTTGCGTTAAGTTAGCGTAAAAATGCAAAAAAAAAAAACATTTTTGCGCGTAAAGCCCAATCATATAATACTCGAGATGAAATGGGGAACAATTTAATGTACCGGAAAATATGTTACCTAAAATTCTTTCGAATAGTGAATAGTGACTTTTTTATGGGAGGTGGTTGAAGCAGAGCGGAGAGGTCTGTAATTTTTGCAAATGACACCGAACGCGGTATGCAAGATGCTTCGTTCTAAATTAAAAATTTCTTGCTTTCATAATTTCTAAAGAAATTAGACATTGTTTTCCTGAAACTGGGGCATTTGTATGAGAGGTGGTAGAGGAAGTCAAAGGTTTTTCATGATTTTAAAACTGCCTATCAACATCCTTATCACTATGTTGCATTCTAATTTTAAAATTGATTACTCTCATAGGTTTAAAAAAAAAATGATTTTCTTGAATTTATAATATAGATATTTATATGGGAGGGGGTAGAAGGAGTGAAGCGAAGTTTTTTCAGCATTCATTACAATTATTAAGGCACAAGTTCATGCAAAATTTTCAGTTTCTGCTTTTTCTTGTTTTAATGGAAATCGATATGCCAATATTGCAAAATTATGCAATTGTATGGGAGGGATCAAATTGAAAATTTTCAATGTTAATGATATTTGCATTATTATACTTTGCTCGAAATTCCAAGTCGACAGCCTTGACAATTTCGAAGGAAAAAACTGAAATTTAAAAATTTCGGGAAATTCGTATGGAAGGAGTTAGAAAGAAAACTGATTTCGGTTATAATAAAAATAATTCGTCTTTTGCCTTTTAAGCTTTGTTAGTTTCCATGAAATTCGGAGATATGCATTTTTCAAAATTGTGTTTTGTATGGGAGGGGGTAGAAGGAGTGAGGGGATCTAATCAATATTATTGCACGTTAATGATACTTACATCATTATACTTTGACCCAATTTCTTAAAATTTCAAAATTTCATGAAATTTGTATGGGAGGGGGTTGTAGCCCGTTTACGAAATTAAGATTTCTTGTGGTTTGGTGAATGTTTTCACAGTGTATTTTGAATTGAAAGGAAAGATTTCGGGATTCTACACTGTCACGCTTTATTATTCGTAACGTTTTGGTCTCTGCTGAAAGCAGTTTGATGTAGGTCTCAGCAGAGACCGATACGTCACGAATAATAAAGAATAACAGTGTAGAATCCGGAAATCCTTGCATTCAATTATAGTTTCTTTTTTGTTAAAAATGACTTAAAAACAATTTCAGCACTATGGCTCAAAGCATTCGAAAGTTATGTTCTAGGTAGACGGACAGACGGTCACTCTGAATCGAGATTTCCGAGTGACAACATATATTTCTGAACCCTTAGCGACTCTGTGTGAGCATTATTTTTTATCGTTACAAAGGGTAAGGGAAACGCAATATGCTCTCAGATTTCATCTAGAGTATAAAAAATCTGCCAACAAGTCGGGACTAACTTTATTATTCTTAAGACAAGTTGAAATTGCGTGAAAGGTCAATATGCAGGTTAGAGTGGATAGTAAAGACTAAAAGAAAGGAGGTTCTTCAGCAGGGCTGTTGTCAATTTAATACGATCAATAGTTTCAGTACATGTAATCAATATTTCATTCGTTTAATTATGCAAGTTTTATGAGGAGAGTATTGATAGTAAGGGTGGGTGGATGGTAATACTTTTTAAAGTGATTGCTTGAATCACGTCCTATGGAATATAGTATAGAATGTCATTTTCATAGACGGAGTTGCATAGAAGTTTCATAAAATTCGGTGTATTTTATATTCACGAAACCAAACATTGGTCGAAATCATACTTTTCTATGGGAAAACGTATGTTGATTTTCAACTTCTTAGCTAGAACCATGATTGAGATATTCGAATCTTTAGTTTTTAGTTTTAGCGCTCTCCTGCCTCCCACTTAAACCTAACACTCCACAAAATGAGTGTTCGCCTGAGATTCGCAATCATATACAATCCACCCAACTTTCTACCTTGAAGGGTTTTGGAGTATATGTACGCTGAGCGTACGCGTACGCCGTGCAAACAGACGGTTTTTTTTTGCATTTTTAGGCTATTTTAGTCATGAAACGAAAAAAAAAAAACAAAAGTTCAGAGCAGCAAATTTTTTTTCCAAGTCGATCACAATACTTAATTATTAAAATATTAAAGTCAAATCCGTCAGTCCGTACGAGTGTCAGGTAGAAGAGGGCGCGATAGGAAAAGAGTCAAAAACTACACTTGCTAATATCTCCACTAGGAATGCAGATAAGAAGATATGGAAAAAAATCACTTTTTGAGCACATTTTTATACTATAGATAAAATCTGAGAGTATTATAAGTTTACCACAAAGTTTGTAACGCTAAGAAATAAGGCTCGGAGAAAAAAATGAATGATACTGAAGTTCAAATAATCATTCAAAAATCTGAAAATCGGATGTCTATCTGTCTGTGTCCTATCTAGCTTGAGAACGCGTTAATCTAGATAGTTCAAATTTTGTTCACGTTATTTTTAACCAAAAATTAAGGTCAAGTTCGTGAACGGGCGAAATCAATCCACTCCTTCTAACTCCTCCCACACAAAATGACAAAATAGCGCAATTTGACAATAAATGGATTTGCTCGAAAAGTATAAAAGCTATTGGTCTGAAATTTAGAAAATATTACTTTTAGGATGATTTCAATCTACTATATAAAAAATATTTGCGTTCTCCTTCTCCTTCCACCCCTCCCATACCGACTACTATTTTTCATGAAATGCTCTAAACCAATTTACTCAGTACGTATAAAATTTATCGAACTGAAATTGTGCACCAATACTTTAGTTAGAATTATTGGTAAGATCAAAAATAATTAGACGATTAGCTTTACCCCTTCTACCACCTCCCCTACAAAATGACGCAATTTCGCAATTCGACAATAAACGGATTTGCTCAAAAAGCATAGATGCTATTAATCTGAAATTTGGAATATATTACTTTTATAAAGATTTCAATCTAATATATAATAATTATATAAGTCTTCTTCTTCCTTCCCCCAGCTCCCATACAAACCGTATTTTTTCATGAAATTCTCTGAACCTACTCAATGCATATACAATTTATTGAGCTGAAATTGTACTCTTAAGGCCAAAAAAATTATACTATTAGCTTTACTCCTTCTACCCCTTCCCATACAATCTGACACAATTTCCCAACCTTATAAAATATGTATTTTCCTGAAAAGTATGAGTAGCATTCATCTACAATCTAAAACATATCAAAAGCATGATGTTTAGAGTTATTTTTGAAAAAGTTTTTAAGAACTCGCCCCTCCTTCTACCACCTCCCATACAAATTGCATAATTTCACTAATTTTCGTACACTAATTTTCTCAGTACCTATTAAATTTTTGAATCCTAAGTTTTGTATAAGACATTTTGATAGCAACTTTAGCGTAATGAGATGTCGTCAATCCCTGTACCAAAGAAACAACAAAACAAAACTTCCACTATAAAGTATAAAAGTTATTGGCCTGAAATTTGGAATATGTTACTTTTATGATAATATCAATCTACCGTATAAAAATTATGCGTGTCCTCCTCCTCCTTCTACCACCTCCCATGTACTTGTCATGAATTACTCTAAGCCAATTTACTCAGTGCGTATAAAATTTAGCGGGCTGAAATTGTGCACCAAATATTTATTTAAAATAGTTAGTAAGACCAAGAAAAATTAGACGATTAGCTTCACTCCTTCTACCCCCTCCCATACAAAATGACGCAATTTCGCAATTTGACAAAGAATGAATTTACTCGAAATGTATAAAAGCTATTAATCTGAATTTTGACGTATATTACTTTCATAATGATTTTAATCTACAGCAGAAAAATTATTTGCGTCCTCTCTCTCCTTCCACTCCCTCCCATACAAACTACACTTTTTCATGAAATGCTCTAAGACGATTTTCTCAGAACATATAACATTTATTGAGCTCATATTTTGTAATAAGTACTTAATTAGTATTATCACTAAGATCAGAAAAAAATATTTGATAAGCTTCACTGGTTCTACCCCCTCCCATACAATATGACACAGTTTCACAACTTCACAAAAAATCGATTTTCTTGAAAAGTATGAATGGCACTAGTCTGAAATTTCAGGGATGTCAATTTTATAATATTCCTAGTCCGAAAAAATTACTAAAATCCCCCCACTCTTTCTACCACCTCCCATACAAACTGCACATTTTCACTAAATCTAACTCACTAATTTTTTCAGTTCCCATTCAATTTTTGGAGTAAGCATTTCGTATAAAACATTTTTATAGCTACTGGAGCATGATGGGGAAAAAATTAGTTCAATGCTATCATCCGTTCTAACACTTCCCATGCCAAATTTCTTGGGATCACAAAAAATTCTATTTCATCTAGAGTACCGTAAGATTGCGCTTTACGCGCAATCGTAGCCCTGTTATGTTTTTTAAATAATTTCAACAAGAAAGGGATCAAATAGAAAGAAGAACTAAGAAGCGAGTCCCCAGCTCGGAAACTTTTATTTCGCTTGTTTTGTTTTTTTTTTAATTTTCTGCATTTTAGATGTTATTTGTAAATGTAAATGTTTCTTCCGTTTCGCTGTGTTTATACTCTAGATGAAATCTGAGAGTATTATAAGTTTGCCACAAAGTTTGTAACGCCAAGAAATAAGGCTCGGAGAAAAAAATGAATGATACAGAAGTTCATATAATCACTCAAAAATCTCAAAACCGGATGTCCGTCCGTCCGTCTGTCTGTCTGTCTGTCTATCCGTCCGTCCGTGTCCTCTCTAGCTTGAGAACGCGTTGAGCTAGAAAGCTCAAATTTTGTATAGGTTGTTTTTAACAAAAAAGTAAGGTCAAGTTCGTGAACGAGCCAAATCGCTCCACCCCTTCTACCCCCTCCCATACAAAATGACACAATTTCGCAATCTGACAATAAACGGAATTGCTCGAAAAGTACAAATGACATTGACCTGAAATTTGGAATGTAATCCCTTTTTGATGATTTCCATCTACTCTATAAAAGTAATTTGTGTCTTCCCCCTCCTTCCACCACCTCCCATACAAACTGCACTTTTTCATGAAATGCTCTAAACCAATTTACTCAGTGCGTATAATAGTTATCGAGCTGAAATTGTGCACGAAATATTTATTTAAAATTTTTAGTAAGACCAAAAGAAAAGAGGCGATTAGCTGTACCCCTTCTACCCCCTCCCATACAAAATGACACAATTTTGTAATTTCATAATAAACGGATTTGCTCGAAAAATACAAATGCTATTGATCTGAAATGTGGAATGTATTACTTCTATGATGATATAAATATGCTGTACAAAAGTTATTTGAGTCCTCCTCTTCCTTCCACCACCTCCCACACAAACTGCACTTTTTCATGAAATGCTCTGAGCCAATTTACTCAGTGCGTATAAAATTGATTGACCTGAAATTGTGCACTAAATATTTATTTAGAATTATTAGTAAGACCGTAAAAAAATTTAGACGATTACCTTTACCCCTTCTACCCCCTCCCATACAAAATGACACAATTTCACAATTTTATAAAAAGTAAATTTTCCTGAAAAGTATGAATACTACTGATCTGCAATTTAAAACATCTCAAAAGCATAATGTTTATAGTTATTTCTGAAAAGTCATTAAAAACTCGCCCCTCCTTCTATCACCTCCCATACAAACTGCCCTACTTCACTACATCCAATACACTAATTTTCTCAGTACCTATTAAATTTTTGAATCCTAAATTTTGCATAAGACATTTTGATAGCAACCTTAGCGTCATGTGAAAAAATTAGTTCAATGTCGTTACCCCCTCTACCACTTCCCCTACAAAATTTCTAAGATACCAAAATTTCTCTTTCATCTAGAGTATCGCACGATTGGGCTTTATGCCCAATCGTACTCCTGTTATGTTTTTTTTTATGAAATTAGTCAGTAGAGCTACTCATTGACCTTGATTTTCATTAGCCCTGCGGAGCTTTTCATCATGAACTCCCTTTTCGCTTCCAACTACATATGGCGACTCACAAAACTAGATTCCGCCTTGTTGGCTAGATCTTCAATGACCCTTCTCTTGTCGCGTCTAACAGCCTTATTAATGTGTATATAATGTGTATGGTATATGAGCATCGCAATAGTTCCGTTTAAAATACGCCAATTTCGGCTTTACACTTAGAACGAACGTACAAATTGATGTTTCTGCTAGTGGTCCATTCTCCTCCTGATCCTGTATACCTGACCTCGCTCAAACCCAAGATTTGGATATTATAGTGTTCCTTTTCACGGTCGATCACTGATTGACTGTGTATGAACCGAGTGACCCCATCCCTTCCACCGTCATTCAATGTTCGAATGTTCCAGAAGCCATTTTATTTCGGCTTTTATATCCAATGCACAAACACAGTCATGGAGGGAAGGAATGGGATTGGGATGGTAGGAGAAGGGGCGTTAAAACGACCGTAACGAGTGGTGAAGCTGGTATATTTCACTATACATATAAGTAGCACAGGCTGCTACTGACGAATATTTTTCCTGATGAACACTTTATCAAACGGTTTGATAAAGATCTCAGCACAGATCGACACGTCACACATAATAAATCAAACAGTGTAAAATCCGGAAATTTTCGTTTTAATTTATGCTTGGATCTATCTAGAATAGATAAAATTGTTCAATCTAGATTTGTTGTGCGTAAAACGTGGATGAAGGGCAGGACAGGACTTCTAATATTATTACTATCCACTTAAACGGAATTGCAATTATCAAGCAGTTCCCCAGCCAAAAACCATTGTATTAGATGAGTAATACCATTGACACATAGCGGTCCTAATTATAATTTAGCTAATTCGTAATTTAGCTCGTCTTCATCGTTAGTAGATTGGTTACACACAGCACTTTGCTAATTAAGAAGAGCCACTCACTCATCTGTCATATTTTTAAAAAGTTAAATTGCATAGCCAATAGGCAATTCAATTTTATAAGGAAGGCGACAAAAGAAGAAAAACGATCCTTTGTCCTGTTTTAGAATCGTTTGCGAGTCATCTTTCATAGCTAGGCGTTTAAATCACGATTCCAAGATTTTGTATAATTCAGAGCTGTCAGAAAATGACTTTTCTTTTCTCTTGCACGACGAAGCTTTTATGAAAGCTCCAACTCTAGTATTACATTCTTCATTGCTATAGCCTAAATTATGAGAAAAATGAGAGGATTTAGCTAAATAAGATGATTTAGCTGAGAACATGATGAGATGATTTGGCTGATAAATGATCACTATTTTGGTAATTTAGCTAAATTAGCGTATGACACGCAGCCGCTTAATGATAATTTAGGCCTTAATTATAATTTAGCTGCGCTATGTGTCAATGGTAGTAGGCATAGCTTATTTGGCAGGTGTAAGGGGAGGGTAGTGCTGATCCAAAATATCGAAAACTGTCGACCATCTTAAGCGTCATTAAAGTAAAAAAAAAATATTAATATTCATCCACCCGTTCCATCACCCTCATACAATCCAAGCTTACATAAATAAACGGATGAAATATTGAATCCATTGAATCTATAGTAATCGCAATTAAGTTTTAAATAGTTGACAATGGCTTCCAATTTGAAAGCGTTCTAAAGCTAGAGCGCGAACAGACATCCGGTTTTGAACTTTTTGAGTAAGAACTTCTGTTCAATCGATTTTTTTTAATCCTTATTTCTTCTTTCTTTCGTTACGAAAATCGAATCAAACCCTCAATTTTTATCTAAATATGAAAATAAAATTCAAATATTAATACAAATTTATGAATTGCTTATTAATTGTATTCATCTATTTATCTTTTACAGGCGAGATTCACCATGCGTTTAGTCTATCGAAACCTAAAGTTATCTTTGCTTCAGGTTCGACAATTCAAAAGATTTCAAAAGTTGCCCAAAAAAATGCTTTCGTCAAACATTTGGTATCTTTTGACGAATCGTTCAAAGCGAAAAACATCATACCGTACAAAACGTTTTTGGGAAACGCAAAGGCAAATCTTTCCACCGAATTCAAGCCAAGGCCAGTAAACATGAGTGAGAATGTGTTTTTGATTTTGTGCTCTTCGGGAACAACCGGTATGCCGAAAGGCGTGCAATTAACACAAAAAAATATCTTGAAAACAGTTGATACACAATTGTAAGATATCTAACTACTTTGCAATATTTTCAAGTTTTATGCTATTAATAATTTTCCAGTGAAAGCAGAGCAATGCTGGAAGATGCAACTTTGTTATCGGTAATTCCTTGGTTCCATGCCATGGGATGTTTATCTCTCGTGATGATTACACTTTTGGGAGCGAGGATGGTGTTTTTGCCAAAGTTTCAGGAGCATCAATTTCTAAGCTGTATTCAAGTAATTAGAGTAACGTATCGAATTTCATTTTCTAATAACTTGGTAATCTTTTTTTTAGAATTACAAAGTTGATGCGAGCTTCATGGTGCCGCCATTAATGGTATTTTTAGCAAAACACCCAATGGTGGACAACTATGATTTGTCCTCGTTGAAAATTTTACTTTGTGGTGCTGCGCCATTGAGTAAAGAAACTGCAGATGCTGTACGGGATCGGTGAGGGATTTTTCGAAATACATTAGAGATGTAGTTCTATAGACGTTGAATTTTTTTCAGGATTGGTGTACCAATCATTCGACAAGGATATGGGCTAAGTGAGGCGACGCTAAGTTTGTTAGTCCAGACCGATGGTCACGATAAGCCCGGAAGCGTTGGAACCTTGAAGCCCGGAACTTACGCTAAAGTATTAGATACAGAAACTGGAAAACCGCTAGGACCCCACCAACGCGGTGAGCTCTGCTTCAAAGGTGACATTATAATGAAAGGGTACGTTGGCGATCCAAAAGCCACTAGTGACATAATCGATAGCGAAGGATGGTTGCATACCGGCGACGTTGGATACTACGACGAGGATTTCGATTTCTTCATCGTTGATCGTATCAAGGAATTGATAAAGTACAAGGGCTTTCAAGTGCCACCGGCGGAAATCGAGGGACTTCTATTGACTCATCCGAAAATAAGAGATGCCGCTGTGATAGGTCTACCTGATGAAGCTTCTGGCGAATTACCAATGGCTTTTGTTGTTAAACAGGACGACGTCAGTCTAACGCCCCAAGAAGTTATTGATTATGTTGCAGAGAGAGCATCTCCAGCGAAAAGGTTGCATGGCGGAGTTCGATTTGTCGATGAAATTCCAAAAAATCCAACAGGAAAAATACTACGTCGCATTTTACGCGATATGGTCAAGACTAAATCAAAGTTGTAAATATACATAGCTCAATTATTCGTATTTTGTTATTTTAAAGTAAAAATATAGATAAAAGCGAGGCTGAAAATATTATTGTGTATCGTATTTTTTTTTATTAGGTGTATATGTTTGCGACGTTCACTGGAGTTTGAAATCGTTGGGCGGCAACATACATATCTAATATAATTGCTCGGATGTAAGCGGTTTATAAAAATTCACACACCACACACCAAAGGGTAGCAGCTTCAGATTTCCCTTTTTTTATTAAATTCTTTGAAACATGAAAATACTATAAAAAGATCAAAAAAATATTACACCCTACCAAAAAAGGGTTTAAAGGGTTCCCCATATAAAAAAACCTGTCAACATTAAGCAGATGACTACATTTTGGCAAGATAAGTTTACCTGCGTCGGTGGCTTAGTGGTATAATGCTCGCCCGATGTGCGGTTGGCACGAAGTTCGATTCCCAGGTTCGATTTTTTTTTTCAGATTTGTCTAGAGTGAAATGTGATCATTTTAGCGAAGCACGGCAGCAGATGTACCCGTGCGATTCAAGGCCAACAGTAATTATTGGTATTTAAACACAGTCCCTATGAGTTTTATACAACCACTTACGTTGGATCGGCGGAAGGCCGGTGTTTCAGTACGGTTAGTATCTCTATATCCTTGGTAGGTCTGTTCAAAACCAGCACAGATTCGGCACATTCACAATTTTAATCTTATTTTTTCATCAAAAATTACGTGTAGAAAATTTTAATCTTGTCGGGCCTCATAGTTAGACATAGTTCCCAAGGTTATTTGGCGTTGTTTTCTTAATGCCCAACTTTTGTTTGTTAAAAGGGAATTTAGTCTATGATTGTTTCAGAACATAAAAATAATAGGTTAAAAGACATAAATGAAAATAAAAAAAAACAAGACAGGACTACGATGGCGTTTAGTCCAATCATGCGAAATTCTAGATAAAATAGAAATTTTTCTTAAGAATTTTTATATGCTGGACAGGATCATTCATTCTTTACAAGAAAATTAACTTCTAGTAAAGGTATGAAATTGTATCATATTGCATGGGATCTGATTATTGTAAATTTATAAGAAAATTTTATTTTGAAGAGGGGGTAGAAGGGGTGGAGCGATTTGCCACGTTGACGAACTTGGCCTTACTTTTTTGTTATAAACGACGTATACAAAAATTGAACTATCTGGCCCAACGCGTTATCGAGCTGGAGAGTACATGGACAGACGGACGGACGGATATCTGGTTATGAGATTTTTGAGTGATAGTAGGAACTTTAGTACATTCACTTTTTCTCCGACCCTTATTTCTTTGCGTTACAAAATTTGTTGGCACACTTTAGATTGCATCTAGAGTGTAAAAATTAGAATCTCAATTTTTTTTAATCAATCAAGCCAAATTGCACAAATATTTTTCTTTTATGGGATAGCCTGGGTGCACTTACATCCTTATTCATGAGCATAACCTAGCGCACATCTCCTACACTCCGTCAATTGCATCAAAGCCACTGCCTATGTTTCGAGTTTCCAAATCAAATAAATCATTTAGATTTGCTATATGTCACAGCTATAACAACTCTGTATCTTCGTAACATATTTATCTTAAACGAAATCTTACATAACATCAAAATATAATAATTTTCTTAATATATATAATTCTTGAATCCCGAATTCAATTATCTTACAAAAGTCATAGCATAAGACATGTTACGAAAGAGATGACAATAATTTACTTATAACTACGAAATTGTTACCTATATCCGAATTATCGGCTAACCCCAGCAATTTCAATCAAAGATTAGTGCCCAGATAGCTGTTACAGCGAGCCATAAAGCCAAAGTGTGATTTGGTTGAATATGTTATACTGAAGGAAGGGCCGAATTCACGTTCAATGGGCAGAAAAGGGATTCAGAATTGGAAGACTGTGTGGTACTTTAGCAGAATCCCTGATCCTAATCGAATAAGGATATTGAAGCAAAATGGCTTTCAGTAAATTTTTCTTCATAAGCATACGCTTAATTTTCATCAATGGATATGACGTTGGAACAGGATGCTAGGTAACTGGAATTGCTTGGTACTCTCAATCTGCATATCCCAATTCGACGGAGTTAAAGCTGAAATGAAATAGTAATTTTTGTGATAAAAAATTGTGTATGGGGCGTGGTAGCAAGGGTGAAATAATTTTTTTCACATCATGCTTGAATAGCTATAAAAATGTTTTATGTATACAAAAAAATTAAGCTTCAAATATTGAATAGGTAAATTAGTGTATTAGATTTGAGGCTTTTATTGATTGATTCTGAGTAATAATTATGAACATTTTGCGATTGACCAGTAACTTTCAAACTTTTCAAGAAAATCGATTTTTTGTTGTTAAATAGTGTCACATTCTATGGGAGGTGGTAGAAGGAGCATAGCTAATCAGTTGATTTTTTTTCGATCTTAATTATAATGCTAATAAAGTATTTGGTACAAAATTTGAGCTCGATAAACATAATACGTACTGAGAAAATTGGTTTAGAGTATTTTATTGTATTGTATGAAATAGTGCAGTTTGTATCGCATTTATGACAAAAATTATATGTTCTAAATTTCAAATTATTAGTTCTTAATTTCCAAGAAAATTTTATTGTTGTAAGTTTTTGAAAATGAGTCATTTTGTATGGGAGGGAGTAGAAGAGATGGAGCGATTTGGCTCGTTCATGATCCAGCTTTTCCGTTAAAAACGTTACAAGTACAAGATTTGAACTTTCTAGCTCAACGCGTTCTCAAGCTAGAAAGCGTCCAGGACGGATATTCTGTTTTGAAATTTTTCAGTGATAAATTTCTGTATCATTCATTGTTTACAAACTATAGAGTAAACTCATAATACTCTCAGATTTCATCTAGAGTATAATGACAGAGTGGCGGCTATGCAAAACACTTTCCCACCTCTTCCAATCCCATTTAAAAATTCAGATAAATCTAGGTACACTTCACACACTTTGTATTTTGCATAGTAAACTTTCGCTTGACCTATCTTTACACCTGTTATTGTAATTGAAAATCTCAACTCCGTAATTAAGGTACAATTTCACATGACAGGCAGATCACAGGTGTAACTTTTTTTTCGTAAAAGTCTACGCTAATTATCATGCTGTCCATGTTCAGAACGAGATGCGGGCTAGTAGCCGGACAAAGTATTTATGTAATATTTTTGTTTCGTTTTTCTACAAGGCACTAGCTATCTAAAAAATAAAAGTTATCGCAATTAATTTCGGACAGTAATTACATGTCAGACTTTTTATTGGAATTCAAATTGAAAACATGAATTTCTTAAAGATTAAAATCAGGCAGGAGGTTAGATATTAATTAGTGATTAACATTTTTATTTGCTTTTAATTATGAGGATGTGAATCCATCAATAAACTTGAATAAAGTAGATCCAAGATGAGATATTTAATATGGTTTGGTGAATGTTTTCACAGTGCATTTCGAATTGAATGGAAAGATTTTCGGATTTCAAATTGTTATGCATTTTTTAATGTGATGTTCTGCTTTCTGCTGAGACCTTTATCAAACTGACCGAAACGTTACGTTTAATAAAACTTAGCAGTGTAAAATCCAGAAATCTTTTCGAACAGATTTTTAATAGTTAGGTTATTTGAGGAGTGAGTTATGGTTTGTTCACAACAGACTTTTCTAAACTTTTCGTTTTGGTTGGAGCTATATGTATGCTAGTCAACAATATTCAGAGAAAATGGAAATACGATAATACATGTGCTACACTCATGACCTAGATGAGCGCAAGAACCGAAAATACAAATTTAAATGATTCAACTACACGGTTAAAAATATTATTGTAAAAGATACAACTCGTCTATTCTTTTTTTATACTCTAGATGAAATCTGAGAGTATTAAAAGTTTGCTCTAAGGTTTGTAACGCTAAGAAATAAGGCTTGGAGAAAAACATGAATGATACAGAAGTTTATAGTATCACTCAGAAATCTCAAATCCGTCTGTCCGTCCGTCTATTTGCTCTCCAGCTCGATAACGCGTTGGGCCAGATAGTTCAATTTTTGTATACGTCGTTTATAACAAAAAAGTAAGGTCAAGTTCGTGAACGGGCAAATCGCTCCACCCCTTCTACCCCCTCCCATATAAAATGACACAATTGCGCAATTTGACATTTAACGGATTTGCTCAAAAAGTACAAAAGCTATTGGCCTGAAATTTGTAATATGTTACTTTTATGATAATATCAATCTACCGTATAAAAATTATGCGTGTCCTCCCCCTCCTTCTACCACCTCCCATACAAACTGTACTTGTCATGAATTACTCTAAGCCAATTTACTCATCCCCCCCCCCTCCCCATACAAAATGACACAATTTCGTAATTTGACAATAAATGGATTTGCTCGAAAAGTATAAAAGCTATTAGTCTGAATTTTGGGATATATTACTTTCATAATGATTTCAATCTACAGTAGAAAAATTATTTGCGTCCTCTCTCTCCTTCCATAAGAACTACACTTTTTCATGAATTGCTCTAAGACGATTTTCTCAGAACATATAACATTTATCGAGCTCATATTTTGTAATAAATACTTATTTAGTATTATCACTAAGATCAGAAAAAAATATTTGATTAGCTTCACCACTTCTACCCCCTCCCATACAATATGACAGTTTCACAAACTTCACGAAAAATCGATTTTCTTGAAAAGTATGAACGGCACTAGTCTGAAATTTAAGGAATGTCAATTTTATAATATTTCTAGTTATTTCTGAAAAAAATCACTTAAATCCCCCCACTCTTTCTACCACCTCCCATACAAACTGCACATTTTCACTAAATTTAACTCACTAATTTTCTCAGTTTCCATTCAATTTTTGGAGTAAGCATTTTGTACAAAACATTTTTATAGCTACTTTAGCATGATGGGGAAAAATTAGTTCAATGCTATCATCCCTTCTAGCACTCCCCATACAAAATGTCTTGCGATCACAAAAAATTCTATTTCATCTAGAGTATCGTAAGATTGCGCTTTACGCGCAATCGTAGCTCTGTTATGTTTTATTATAAAAGTCACGTATCTGAAAATTGCTATGGTTCTTATGAAAATCGGTTATATAAAAATATTTTATATTAATTTGGTTTAAAGAGTATATGGATTTAAATATAAAGATTTGCTTTTACTAGAGCAAAATAAATTTCATTCTAATATGTATTAAATTTATCCTTATAGTTACTGAATGAATACTAGAATAAGGTAAATAATTTTTTTTATCTTCCTTTTAATATAAATTTGATTTTAAGGTTTTCTTATACTGACCGCAATAGATTTTATAAAAACGTGAAATAATTTCTTTTGCCTAAAATCGTAAGAAACAAATAAAATTGCCTTGTTGATTCTTTTGTAGGGCGCGGGATAGGTTTTATACGTGTGATTGACAAATGTTTGCCATGGATACGATTTTTGTATTTATTTAATTTTTTTTTTATTATTTAAAAATGTTGATAATATTTACATATTTGCTCTCGAATTTACATCATAACTGGATTGATTCTTGACAACGTCAGTTTCTTTTTCTTGTTTGAGTGCACAGAATAGTGCGGGTAAAAAGGTAAGACTTTAATTTTATTTTGTCATTGTGCTAAGGCTTAAAAAAAATTTCAGATTGATGTACGCTGCCCTTCCTAAATCTGTTTCAGTTACTGCCACCTCCACCGAATGGAAACAAAAAGTTACCGACATATTAACGTATTAGCAAATGTGAAACACGTACTATTTTTATTTATTTAATTCATTCAAATATAGTAATATAGGAAATCAATTCTTTACTAGGCTGGATAATGAAACTAAGAAGTAGTATGTACGAAATTTGGTCAACTAATCGCTATACATTGTAGCAGTTGGGTATTGTTAGTCATATACATATATGTAAGTAAATATAGACAGATAATTTTATGATTAATAACATTATTTTATAATTTCTCGCACTCATTACAAAAACGTTCCAAAAATTTTGGTTTTATTTTTAATTAATGATTTATAAAGATAAATTATTATTTGGACTTTTGCTGGTAGAAAAAAATAACCCTTTATCTTGAGTTCAATGAGAATTTAGACAAGTTTTGAAACATCATTCAATTGCACATGATTTGATATTTAAAATGGGTTTTTGCCTAATCTTGTGTTATGAGTTAAAACGTTGTTGCTATTTAATGCAACGACATCTTAACTATGATTGGACACTGAATACGTATCAGTAAGGTAAAATTTGTCTAAAAAATTATAAAATTATTTCGCTTTTAAAATTCAATCATTTCAAATACATCAAAATTGAGTTAATGACAGTATGTTTTCCTAACCTAAACATAGGAGGCTACATAGGATCGTAAAAATACTACTGTTGCTTAAGAGTGCTCGCATATTTCAAATGCTGTTTTATCTTGCAAATATCGGAAAATAGACCGAAATTTGAAAACTATAAAACAGTTTCTTTGAAATAAAATTTCCGGATTTCACACTGTTGGGTTTTAATAAACGTGACGTGTCTGTCTCTGCTAAGACCTGCTGTTTGAAGAACTTTATCAAACTGTTTGATGAATGTTTTTAGCAGAGGCTGAACCGTCACGTTTAATAAAGCACAATAGAGTTGAAATCTGGAAATTTTTCCTTTAAAAATGTATACTTTAGTTCTATAGCATTCTTATATGTCTAAATATGTAATTTAATTTTGTATTTTAAGATATTTTATATTTTAATATGGAAGTAAATTCTACGAAATGCTAAAGTTATTTTTGATGAAACTGTGATTGAGAGGTAATGTTGTATATATGTATACATTTTATCCGAATTACAAAATTATAAAAAGAGGTATCTCTATAAATTAAGGGATAATAGCAGCTATGGATAAATAGTGAACATTTTTTCCCTATTGATTTTATACATTTTTTTATAGAATATTTTCATAAGTTCTGCGAATAAAATTTATGCCAAAATGTTATAAAATGGTTCTATAAAGCAAAGTATAAATTCAAATTCAATACACCAAAATTTCTAGCCGTGTAAGGTTCTAGCTGGAAATCTCAAAGAGGGCCAATACTTGTAAGGGGTAGGCTAGGGGGAGGGGAGAGGAGGGGGGGGGGGATGTGAGTTTGGTGGTGCAAAGAAAAACACCTAAAAATTAATATATCACCTATCCCTAAAGATATCTAGTTGAAACTTGGAGCATGTATTAAGCTCTACTAGCGAAATATAAGTAAAATATAGTATTTGAACATAGAACATAGAATAGAAGTGGGGGAAATGGTGAGCATTTCAGAAATGGGTCACTTTTCATAACTTCAAACCGTTATATATCAAGATCTCATACAGATACTAAGTTGAAATTGAATCAAAAGCCGTCTGACCTATAATTTTGGTCTAAGGCGAGGGAGGTGGTGAGCCAAAATGTCGAAAACTTTGAGTAATTTTTTTAGGACTCTGGTCCACTTTTTGTAAAGTTGTGAAATTTTGGCAGATTATATGGGAGGGGGTAGAAGGAGTAAGGCCAATAGTCTAATTTTTTTGGCTATACTAATAGCTCTAAATAAATATTAAGTGCACAATTTCAGCTCGATAAATTTTATACGCACTGAGTAAATTGGTTTAGCCAGTACAAATGAGCAATATACCAGCTTCTCCACTCGCTACGGTCATTCTCACTTCCCTTCCCCAACCTTCCCAATCCCATTCCTTCCCTCCATGACTGTGTTTGTGCATTGCACATAAAGGCCGAAATTGCCTATAACACAGGTCATTCCGTAAAAAAAAAAGAGCATTTCATGAAAAAGAGTTTGTATGGGAGACACAAATTATTGTTATACAGTAGATTGAAATCATCATAAAAGTATTACATTTAAAATTTCAGATCAATAGCATTTATACTTTTTGAGCAAAACCGTTTTTTGTCGAATTTGCGTCATTTTGTATGGGAGGTGGTAGAAGAGGTGAAGCGATTTGGCCCGCTCATGACCTTAATTTTTTTGCTAAAAATGAAGTTTACAAAATTTGAACTATTTAGCTCAATACGTTCTCAAGCACGAGACCGAACGGACGGACATCCACATATATATATTTCCTTAATCAAATTGTTTTGGGAAATATAGACGGAGACGAGTAGGGCGTGTCTTCCATTTATTGTCGTCTAGACAGAGGAAATGTCACCGAGACAGTCCTGAGCGTACAAATATATATACACACAAGTGCGAGAGAGATAGGATGACGGTAACGAAATTCGTGACGCACAAAATTGTTGGTTGATCCCAGCCATTAGATGTATCCATGCCAAAATGACAATCAATTCGGAAAAAATCCGGCAAGAAATTTCACAATTTTCATACCAAATCTGAAAAATCCAGCGACCATAGTTCTGCGTGCCTAGTATTCCAGATACGATTCGGTATGGAAAAAATGCGGATTTTTCGGCCGGCTGCGAGCACATGTGCAGTGAGTGCACTGAATATTTTTCAAAAGGAAGAGACCTACTTAATTCGAACCAAAAACCAAGAAAATAAAAACTATTCGAGGCAGAATATCGAGAGCCTGGATGCAGCGAGGGCCCACCGAAGTATACATATTTTTTTCTCATATTATGCCATAAATTTTACTGATTTTTTTTCATATTAAATCCATTATAATTTACTTTATTTCATTCAAATTATAAGTTAACACTTCGTCAGTAAACGTTTATTCGGCACCTTTCATCTGTAAACCTGGGTCTTTCACGTCCTACCGTTTTTTCATCCTCTTAACACACCCAAAAAAATTTCTGAAAAAATTCATACTAATGTTCGAAACATTCAATTTGATGTGTCGATCGTAAAATTGCTGAAAAAAAATTTCATAAATTTTTATACTCTAGATGAAATCTGAGAGTATTATAAGTTTGCCACAAAGTTTGTAACGCCAAGAAATAAGGCTCGGAGAAAAAAATAAATGATACAGAAGTTCATATAATCACTCAAAAATCTCAAAACCGGATGACCGTCCGTCCGTGTCCTCTCTAGCTTGAGAACGCGTTGATCTAGAAAGTTCAAATTTCCTACACGTCGTTTTTGACAAAAAAGTAAGAACAAGTTCGTGAACGGGCGAAATCGCTCCACTCCTTCTACCCCCTCCCATACAAAATGACAATTGCGCAATTTGACAAAAAACAGATTTGCTCGAAAAGTATAAAAGTTATTGGTCTCAAATTTGGAATATATTACTTTCATGATGATATCAATCTATCATATAAAACTTATGCGTGTTCTTTCTCTCCTTCTACCACCTCCCATACAAACTGAACATTTTCTTGAAATACTCTAAACCAATTTACTCAGTGCGTATAAAATTTAGCGAGCTGAAATTGTGCACTAAATATTTATTTGGAATTATTAGTAAGACCAAAAAAAATCAGGCATTTACTTTCACCCCTTCTACCCCATCTCATACAAAATGACATAATTTCGCAATTCGACAATAAACGGATTTTTTTAAAAAGCATTAAAGCTATTGATCTGAAATTTGGAATATATTACTTTTATAATAATTTCAATCTGCTGTATAAAAATTAGTTGAGTCCTCCCATTCCTTCCACCACCTCCCATACAAACTGCACTTTTTTATGAAATACTCTAAATAAATTTACTCAGTACGTATGAAATTTATCGGGCTAAAATTATGCACTAAATAAATATTTAGAATTATTAGTAAGACCACAAAAAATTAGCGATTAGCTTCACTCCTTCTACTCCCTTCCATAGAATGTGACACAATTCAACAACTTTACAAAAAGTCGATTTTCCTGAAAAGTACGAGTGCTACTGATCTGCAATTTGAAATATGTCAATTAAATGATGTTTACAGTCATTTCTAAAAACGTCATTAATAAATTCACACTCCTTCTACCACCTCCCATACAAACTGCACAATTTCACTAAAACCAATACACTAATTTTCTCAGTACCTATTAAATTTTTGAATCCTAAATTTTGTATAAAACATTTTGATAGCAACTCTAGCGTGATGAGAAAAAATTAGTTAAATGTCGTCACCCCCTCTACCACTTCCCCTACAAAATTTCTTAAGATAAAAAAAATTCTCTTTCATCTAGAGTATCGCACGATTGAGCTTTACGCCCAGTCGTAGTCCAGTTATGTTTTGTTAAAAGAATGAAACAACTCGGTAAGAAAGGAGTGATTTTCTCAAAAAATTTTAACTTTAAGAAAAATCAAGATATCGGAACTTGAAAAACCGTAAATTAAAGGTTAATGGTACAGCTTTAAGAAAAAAATTATTCTGTTTCATTTGTTTAAAACTAAATGCCTAGTTTTGGACAGGTAAAAAAGGCAAAAAATTGTGTATTACACCTTCCGTCTGTAAACCTGGCTCTTTCGTGTCCGTTCCGAATATGAGGTGCTCCTAGCAACTGTTCAGCAGGATCTGCAGCTTTCCACCTTGGACATCGGGTCCCCTTCTTACATAACTTTTTTTTAGGTATGAGTAGCAGAGCCTCCTCTACCCTTCTTGAAAAGTTATTAACCAACACCGTTTTGGCTCGCATGCGAAAAACCCAGGTTTGCAGACGAAGTGTTAATATTCCTTTGCCGTTTTAAAAGAAATTGCCATCTAAGCATAATTTTTCTCTATTTTCTGTTTTGGATTGCATACTTTTACTTTATTATTTTAATAATAAAGTATTGTGATCGACTTGGGAGAAAAAAAAAATTGCTACCCTGAAATTTTTTATTTTTCGCGTTTCATGACTAAAATAGCCTTAAAATGCAAAAAAAAAAAATCCGTCTGTCTGTACGCCGTCCGCCGTACGCCGACGTGTACGCTAAGCGCACATTAACTCCCAAACCCTTCAAGATAGAAAGTTCATTTTTGGAGGGATTGTAGGTAGTTGCGGATCTCAGGCGGATACCCATTTTGGGGGGTGTACGGGTTCAGGGGGAGGCAGGGGGAGCGCTTAAACCGAAAAATACGAATTCAAATATCTCAACCATGGTTACAGCTAGGAAGCTAAAAATCAACACACATATAGAAGAGTTTGTGGGACAACTTTTAAAAATAATTTAATTTTTTTATCCATTGGGGTGCGAAAAGGGGGGGCTAAGAGCCAATTGGCGGCCGAATTTTTTTTTCAAATGATTATATCTTCGAAATTACTACCCATAAAAAATTGATATTTTGAGACAATTAAGATGGCATTAAGATCTACTAGAATCAGTTTAGATAGAAGCTAATTCTTGTAAGGGGGAGGGTCAGGGGGGGTGCAAGGAAAAACACTTAAAAATTAATATCTCGACTGTCTCTTAAGCTATGTAATTGAAACTTGAAACGAATACTAAGCTTTACTAGGGACATATGAAAAAAATATAATATATGGACATAATAGTAGTGGGGGGAAATGGGGAGCATTTAAAAAATGGCGCACTTTCCAAAACTACAAATCACCAAATCTCAAAATTGAGTACACATATCAAATTGAAAATTTGTCAGATTGTAGAGCTATATAGTCTTTAATTTTGGTAAAAAAATTTAAGTTGGGGGGTGTAAGGGGAGGGAGGTGGGAAGCGAAAATGTTGAAAATTTTGAGTGATTTTTTTATGGCTCTGGTAAAAGATACAAGGTTTGAATTTTGCACGTCGACACATCTATTTAATGTACATGGAAAAAAAATAATAATTTGTTCCAAAATTGTTATGCACCGAAGTGGGGGTCTAACGTGCACAAAGTGTTTCATGTGCAATGAAAAAAACACATAAACTCAAAATTTTTGAATGAAATTTTTAGGTAGAAACTTGAAAATTTGCGAAATGCATTTAAAAAAAATCTCCAAGAGTTTAAAATATTAACTGGTCGAATATCTTTAAAACTTCTACCCCCTCCCATACAAAAATTTTTTTTCGACCATTTCTAAGAAATCAATTATCACTTAACTATTAAATGCTATCAATTTGAAATTTTGCACAAGAACTTACAAAAATAGTTGAAATAAAATTACGTTAAAAGTTTTGAGATAGCACTTGCCCTTTTACCCCCTCCCACACAAAAGTATGATTTCGACCAATTTCATTAAATCAACTAATAACTAACAAATTAAAAGCTACAAACTTGAAATTTTGTACAAGCACCTCACAAAAAAAAAAGAAATAAAACTGCATCACAAATTTTACGATTCCCCTACCTCCTCTACCCCCTCCCATACAAATGTTTGGTTTCGTGAATTTAAAATTCACCGAATCCAATGAAAATTCTATGCAATTTCGTCTATGAAACTGACATTCTACACAAAGAATATTGGATTTGGTTCAAGCAATCAATTAAGAAACTATTAACATCCACCCACCCTTACTATCACCCTCCCCCCTCCCTTCATGAAAACTCAAACTTGCATAAATAAACCAATGAAATATGGAGCTTTTGAACTTTTCCGGAAAGTGTTAAATTGAGAACTGCCCTGCCCAAGAAGCTCCTTCACTTAGTCTTCCCTAACCACTCTAACCTGCATATTGACTTTCTACGCATGCGCATTTTGTCCCAAAAATAATAAAGTTTCGCCCGACTTGTTGGCAGTTTATTTTCTTTTGCAATATACTTGGAAGCGAAATGATGTGTGAAGAGTAGAAAGTTGCCTCAAGGGGGCCGTGGGACTGCTCATCATCACATACTCCTCTTCCACTGTGATTCGAGCGCGGATCTAGGATGGGTGCTTCTTCGGGTAAAGTTTTGTCCTACCCTAACGCTCTTGGGTAGCCGGCACGATGTGCCACCCGACTCGAAGAAGCCCTGTTAAATAAAACTGTGACGAGAGTGCGGCTACGGATTTTTGTTGCAGCATCCACCCTTTCTATCGTCCCTGAAAATAACAAAACACATTTTGCATACCATTTTCGGTGTTCCATACAAAAATTACAAAATTTTTCCTTTCCTACTACCACCTCTCATATAAGAGCCACTATTCAATATTCGAAAAAGTTTGAGATGACATATTTTCCGGTACATCACACTGTTTCCCATTTAATCTAGAGTATCGCATGATTGAAATTTATGCCCAATCATAATTCTGTTACGTTTCTCCTTTAAAAACGCTAATTTTACTGATATTCATTATGGAATTTTATTAACAAGAATTGTTCTGCCTACATTTCTTTCATTTGAAAACATGTACTGAAATTTTATTTTTACATTCACCACTGAATTTACTGTTCAATAGACTTAGATATGTACCACTGTACTAAAAGAAATAATGCTCTTTTCTGCCTTTAAGGTGATGACTTTAATGGTAAAAGGAATTTTAAATAAAGGTGTAGCTTTAAGAACATCACTTCCACATAATTAAAAGTTTATAAAGGAAGCTTGTAAATGAATTGTGCGGAAAGCTTTTCCACAGACAAATTACTCTTTTATGCGAAACCCAATTTTTCATACACGAGAACTACTGCTGCTGCTACGGCTGACCAATCTCAAAGCAATTAGGGATTACCATTAGCTTCTACGAAATAGACCGTCTCGGTTCAATAAAATCTTGTGTATACTGTTCGTTACTCCCTCCTATTTACCTTCTTATACTAATCGCATTTCTTCTAGCAATTAACTCAATTTATTTCGTCGTTACTCATACCCAAAAAATAATAATAATACAAGCTTTACGAGATGCATTATCCTAAAACATAACAATAGACTGATTTTCTACGTAACTAATAAGAAAAGCAACCCAATTCGCATTAAGAAATTTCTCGGCCTTGAGAAGGTAAATTCGAACAAAGCTACGAAAATGAATGCTACAAATTTTCCTGTACCATACGATATCTTATCAGGCCTTTTCAAATCTTATCAGAGCTTTGTTTGCGATAGCACAACGGTTGTCATAAAAAAATCGTCCAAGTCAATTAGTCAATTGTTCGAGTTAATTGTCACTAAATCCAAAATATTAACTGACGAATTGGGTACACAATTAAGGAAATACGGTGGACACGTTTAATTATTATGAGGATCCACGACGGATTAATCGTGTTTGTCCTTTTTGGTGCGTAGAATTTACTAAATTTTGGAGTTATATAAATCGAGTGTTCATCACGTGCAGTATTAGGAACTAAGCAGGGATTTAGTGATACATTTGTGAAGTGTGAAGTAATGAACTGGTTTTATTATGCTGAAGATAATTGATTTGGTGAATATTTATTAAATACTGGCTATCCGTGTCGGTGGATTTGAAAGTTTATGGTATTGCAAAGATAATGAAATCCTATTGTGAAATACCTACTAATTAAAATGCAGAGCATTCTGGTTGTGTTGGTTTGCACTGTCTGTTTTCATCTATTCCGAAATGTGTGGGCGGCTTTAATTACATATTTTTTTGATCAATAATTGTAATGTCAGATTTAAGCAATATATACGGATATTGAATACACATCAGTCATAAACTGTCATTAGTACTCGAATGAGCCAAATCACTATACCAGGAGGATTCGAATTAAATGTCAATAAAAAAACATAACAGGGTTACGATTGCGCGTAAAGCGCAATCTTACGATACTCTAGATGAAATAGAATTTTTTGCGATGCCAAGAAATTTTGTATGGGGAGTGTTAGAAGGGGTAGCTATAAAAATGTTTTATACAAAATGGTTACTCCAAAAATTGAATACGAGCTGAGAAAATTAGTGTGTTAGATTTAGTGAAAATGTGCAGTTTGTATGGGAGGTGGTAGAAACAGTGGGGGGATTTTAGTAATTTTTTCAGAAATAACTAAGAATATCATAAAATTTACATCTCTTAAATTTTAGACCAGTAACATTCATACTTTTCAAGAAAATCGATTTTTTGTGAATTTGTGAAGCTGTGTCATATTGTATGGGAGGGGGTAGAAGCAGTGAAGCTAATCAAATATTTTTTTCTGATCTTAGTGATAATACTAATTAAGTATTTATCACAAAATGTGAGCTCGATAAATGTTATATGTTCTGAGAAAATCGGCCTAGAGCATTTCATGAAAAAGTGTAGTTTGTATGGGAGGGGGTGGAAGGAGAGGGAGGACGCACATAATTTTTACACTGTATATTGAAAGCGTTATGAAAATAATATATCCGGAAATTCAGACTAATAGCTTTTATAATTTTCGAGCAAATCCATTTATAGTCGAATTGCGAAATTGTGCCATTTTGTATGGGAGGGGGTAGAAGGGGTGAAGCTAATCATCTAATTTTTTTTAACCTTACTAACAATTTGAAATAAATATTTAGTGCACAATTTCAGCTTGCAAAATTTTATACGCACTAAGTAAATTGGCTTAGAGTAATTCATGACAAGTACAGTTTGTATGGGAGGTGGTAGAAGGAGGGGAAGGATACGCATAATTTTTATACGGTAGATTGATATTATCATAAAAGTAATATATTCCAAATTTCAGGCCAATAGGTTTTATACTTTTCGAGCAAATCCGTTTATTGTCAAATTGCGCATTTGTGTCATTTTGTATGGGAGGGGGTAGAAGGGGTGGAGCGATTTGGCCCGTTCACGAACTTAAAGTTACTTTTTTGCTAAAAATGACACACACAAAATTTAAGCACTATAGCTCAAAGCTTTCGAGAGTTATGCTGTAGACAGACGCACAGACAGACAGACGGACAGACGGTCACTCGGAATCGAGGTTTTTGAGCGACAACAAATATTTCTGTACTCTTGGCGGCTCTGTGCGAGCGTTATTTCTTACGTTACAAACGGTAAGGCAAACACAATATACTCTCAGATTTCATCTAGAGTATAAACATAACAGGGTTACGATTGCGCGTAAAGCGCAATCTTACGATACTCTAGATGAAATAGAATTTTTTGCGATGCCAAGAAATTTTGTATGGGGAGTGTTAGAAGGGGTAGCTATACAAATGTTTTATACAAAATGCTTACTCCAAAAATTGAATAGGAGCTGAGAAGATTAGTGAGATAGATTTAGTGAAAATGTGCAGTTTGTATGGGAGGTGGTAGAAAGAGCGGGGGGGTTTTAGTAATTTTTTCAGAAATAACTAAGTATATCATAAAATCGACATCTCTTAAATTTTAGAAAAGTAACATTCATACTTTTCAAGAAAATAGATTTTTTGTGAAGTTGTGAAACTGTGTCATATTGTATGGGAGGGGGTAGAAGCAGTGAAGCTAATCAAATATTTTTTTCTGATCTTAGTGATAATGCTAAATAAGTATTTATTACAAAATGTGAGCTCGATAAATGTTATATGTTCTGAGAAAATCGGCTTAGTGTAGTTTGTATGGGAGGGGTTGGAAGGAGAGGGAGGACGCAAATAATTTTTATACTGTATATTGAAATTGTTATGAAAGTAATATATCCCGAAATTCAGACTAATCACTTTTATACTTTTCGAGCAAATCCATTTATAGTCGAATTGCGAAATTGTGTTATTTTGTATGCGAGGGGGTAGAAGGGGTGAAGCTAATCGTCTAATTTTTTTTCGGCCTTACTAACAATTTTAAATAAATATTTAGTGCACAATTTCAGCTCGCTAAATTTTATACGCACTGAGTAAATTGGCTTAGAGTAATTCATGACAAGTACAGTTTGTATGGGAGGTGGTAGAAGGAGGAAGACACGCATAATTTTTATACGGTAGATTGATATTATCACAAAAGTAATATATTCCAAATTTCAGGCCAATAGCTTTTATACTTTTCGAACAAATCCGTTTATTGTCAAATTGCGCATTTGTGTCATTTTGTATGGGAGGGGGTAGAAGGGGTGGAGCGATTTGGCCCGTTCACGGACTTGACCTTACTTTTTTTTCAAAAACAACGTGTACGAAATTTGAGCTTTCTAGCTCAACGCGTTCTCAAGCTAGAGAGCGAACAGACGGACGGACGGACGGACATCCGGTTTTGAGATTTTTCTGTATCATTCATTTTTTTCTCCGAGCCTTATTTCTTGGCGTTACAAACTTTAGAGCAAACTTATAATACTCTCAGATTCCATCTAGAGTATAAACATAACAGAACTACGATTGGGCGTAAAGCCCAATCATTCGATACTCCAGATGAAAGATAAATTTTGTATGGGAAGTGTTATAAAGGGAGACGGCATTGAATTAACTTTTTCACATCACGCTAGAGTTGCTATCAAAATGTTTTATTGAAAATTTAAGCTTCAAAAATTTAATAGTTACTGATAAGATTAGTGTATTGGATTTAGTGAAATTGTGCAGTTTGTATGGGAGGTGGTAGAAAGAGAATTCTTAATGAATTTTTCAGAAATAACTGTGAACATCATTCAATTGGCATATTTTAAATTGCAGATCAGTAGCATTCATACTTTTTAATAAAATCGACTTTTTGTAAAGCTGTGAAATTGTGTCATATTGTATGGAGGGGGTAGAAATAGTGTAGCTATTGGTCTAAATTGTTCGGTCTTGCTAACAATTCTATATAAATATTAGTAAATTGGCTTATATTTCATGAAAAAATGCAGTTTGTATGGGAGATAAAGGAAGGAGTGGAGGGTTTCAAATAATTTTTATACAGTAGATTGAAGTCATTATAAAAATAATATTTTCAATATTTCAGGTCACTAGCTTTCATGCTTTTCGAGAAAATCCGTTTATTGAAAATTTCCGAAGTTGTGTCATTTTGTATGGGAGGGGGTAGAAGGAGTGGAGCGATTTAGCTCGTTCACGAACCTGACCTTACTTTTTCCCCAAAAATAACGTGTACAAATTTGAGCTTAAAAGCTCAACGCGTTCTCAAGCTAGAGAGCACACAGACGGACTAACGGACATCTGGGTGATTTTTGAGCGATATAGTGTTGGGTTACTCATACATGAGGTGGTACAAATGTGCCATTCATGCCAGTCAAAATGTCTCATCACTACAAAAAATATTTTTGTCCCACTTCACAGTTTTCGTCCCATTTGTATTACATTCATGCATTTGTATGGCTGCTGTACCAAGCCATTATTTGTATCACTCTCTACACTGTTTTGAGTGAGTCGTGTGAATGAGGGGTGAGGAGTTGTGTGAAAGTGAATAAGACAATAACATAGCATGTATGAATGACCAGGAGAGCTGGTGAGAGATGATGTGTCGCAATAGTGGCATTCATACAATTTGTCTCACCTCAAATGAGGTATCACCTCAAATGAGGTATCACCTCAAATGAGGTATCACCTCAAATGAGGTATCAAGTCAAATAAGGTATGAATGTGAAATTGTAGCACTGTCACATAGCGGGTTCACATGCATACAATTTGTCTTATTGAGGTGCTATATTGGCAAATAAGCGAATGAGGTAATGACAAACATGTATGCGTGATTACGAGAGCTTTTATTTATTTATTTATTTGGGCTCTTGAACAAAAAGATTACAATTTCAATTAAACAAAAGCGGAAAATAAAAGAATAGCAAAGATAAAAATTTAAACATTGAAGATGATAGATTTAATTCTATTCTTAAATAATGGAAAAGAAGAAGTTAAAGAACCAAATTGGAGTCGGTCATGGTTCGTTTGCATTCGTGGCATCGGAGAGTGATGGTATACATCGAGAGAGGCTCGTGGAGGATTGAAGATGTCTGAATTCCTTGTTGAGACTATTCCTGGTCTAAAGTTCAGGTCGTCACAGAGGTGGGTATTGAGCAGGTAGTTGCACAGCTTGAAGAGGAAGCAAGCATCGAGGAAGGTCCGCCTTAAATGCAGTGGCTGTACTTCAAGTCTGCCATTGTAGTCGATATGAGGCTTCCTTAATCTGTAGAAAAGGGTTCGGTTGAATCTACGCTGAACAGATTCGATGGTCCGAACATGGCAAAAATGGTATGGGTTCCAGACGGTGGAACAGTATTCCAAAATACTACGGACGAGTGTGGAAAATAGGAGAGCAGCTGTTCCTGGACGGTCGTGCGGAGGACGAAGCCAGCAAGTCTATATGCCTTATTAGTAATCTCGGAGAAATGATTGACGAATTTAAGTTTACGATCAAAGATCACTCCTAGATCCTTTATTGTGGTTACTGCTGTAAGGATCAATCCATTAATAGAGTAAGAGAGAACAGAGGAGGCAGTCTTATACGAGTACTCCATAGTAAAACACTTTTCTATGTTCAAAAAGATATCGTTGTTTGAGCACCAACGAGAGACAGCAGACAAATCAGCCTGGAGAATCATGCCATCAGAAACGGAGGAAATTTCCCGGAACAGTTTGAGGTCATCAGCGAATAAGAGACAGTTCGAAGATACAAATTGGGGCAAGTCATTTATGAAGAGAGTAAATAATAGAGGACCAAAGATCGATCCCTGCGGGACACCAGAGTTAGCAAGAAACTCAGTAGAGGAGAATCCGTTGAACGTAATTCGGAGACGACGGTCCGTAAGGTACGAACTGAACCAGTTCAGGAGAGAGCCAGAGACACCGTACCTTTCAAGTTTTGAGATTAGAATTTTATAATTAACAGTGTCAAAAGCTTTTGAAAAATCGGTATATATGACTTGGACAGTATTATGACGATCTAAGGATTGAGCAACGAAATTAGTGAATTCACATAAATTAGTAGAAGTAGATCTACCTTTTCCTACATTCGCAATTTGACATTCACACCTCATTTGAAACAAATTGTATGTATGCGAACCCGCTATGCGACTTGGTACATTTGAGGTGGGACATTGTACCACCTCCAATATCAACTGAGTACATCATACAAACATGGGACAAAAATTCTTGTCCTACTCAAAACTAAAGTGATAACAAATATTTCTGTACCCTGTGCGAGAAGTATTTCTGGGCGTTACACCCTTTAGAGCCAACTTATAATACTCTCAGATTTCATCTAGAGTATAAAGATACAGTTTTCATATCTTAATTAATATTAGTAAGTATAAACACAATAATAAAAATATAACGGTCTCAGCAGAGACCGAAACGTCACGAATAATAAAGCGTAACAGTGTAGAATCCGGAAATCTTTTCTTTCATAATAATAAAATGTTCTTAATGCAACATTACTTACAAATTTAAATTTCAGTGGAGCGTTCCACTGAAATGCCGCAACTGCGGCTCATTTTTCAAAATTCAATTTACTGCGTTTGCTATAATTTTTTTTTAGACAGGTTTTTTTTCTCATTACAGACAAGAGTGTCGTTGAGAGCCGTCGTCGGGTGCGGACGTGTTTTTTTCGTGTTGAATTTCGGTCGTGTCTCTCTCGTTTCGTGGTTTGCAGAGAGTGGTGACGACATTGGAATTGATCCTCGGTGTGGTGTGTGTTGGCGAAGGGTTTGCATGGGGGGAGGTGTAGTGGTGCACACCTTTTTCTTTCCTATTTTATTTGTTTGCTGGTTTATTCATGAGCTAGAGTTTACTTTTTTGGCAGGGGTGGCTTGTGCAGGGTCTGAGGCTTCTGGCTCGAGGCGTTCTCAGGTTGGAGGAGGGCGAACGAAGGGATAGCAGCAGACGTTTGTCTCAGCAATTATATGCCTTTGCGATGAGACTTGTATGGCAGAGGTTTGATCATTTTTCTGGTCCTTGTTAGAGCAAGTGGTGGATTTCCCATATTCTGCAAATAACAAATGGTGTCCTTTTGGTTGCCTGTTTATATGAGACAGGAAATTTTGCCGTTGATGGCATAATAGTCCCAGGCCCTTAAAATTGGTTTTCCAATGCAGCCACTGTTGAGATTGTTATACCTACTTAATCGCTTATTAATCTGTACACACAGGCCACCAGAGAATTAAGTGATAATGTAATGCTATGGCCATGAAATGTATTCTGAAATTTTGCTGTGAAATTTCGCAGCTAGTGAAATAATGGTTCTAGGGCCATAAAATTGATTTTACTTTGTTATTCTGGTAAAGAGGTTCTGTGATCGACACAGGTTTTTTTTGCGTGTGCGAGAAGGAACTGGGAGAGCGAGTTCCGTTGCCTGAGTTTTCGGGAGTGCCGAGTGGGGGAGGGATAGAGTTGAGGACAGCGCTCGTAGGTGTTTCCACTGTGAGTGCGGATGGTGGTCATTTTGTTTTTCTTTCTGGTTACGCCAGGGAGGTGTGGAATCTTCATTAGATACCAATAGTCCGTGCCATTGTTATGCATGATATGCACATACTTGTGCCTGATAGAGAACTATAAGTCGATATATGGCTGCATACACCCCGCACACAGATTTCAACCACTCTTCCCGCGAGACGGCCGTTAGGTATTACTTCGCGGGGCTGGCTAGTATCTTATGCTTTGCTCCTTATATTGCTTCTGCTCTTCTTTCTCTCTCGATTCTCCGAAGATCCTTTTGCAGATTCGTCACGGGTGTGCAAATTTCCTCTGATTCCGTCATATGATGATGAAAAGTGGCCGCAGCATATTATTTCTCTATTCTGTGAAGCGACTGCAGTTGAAAACCGCGTGTTCTGTGTCTTCTTCTTGATCTGGGCAAATCTGGACTAAGAGGCGAGTTATCGTGTCCGAACTTATGCAGGTATGTTGGTCTGAAGCACGATATTCGGATTTGTTTGTGTGGGAGGGAGGGGGGTGTGGGTTGAATTTTGTATCCACTGGGGTCCGAAAGAGGTACTGGAAACGGATTGTCGGCCAAAATTTGGAATTTTTGGACCCCGGTCGGAGATGCAAGGTTCAGGTTTGCGGATTCATGCATCAATTTGATGTGCATGGGGGGAACGGTGGCTTAGACTGGGATTTTTGTGCGTCAGAGTTGGCGTGCCCTGCACAGAGTGATTCGTATATGGTGAGAGAGACACGGGAGCTCAGGGTTTTTGATTGGGGTATATGACTATTTGCCAAATTCATTTTGGGAAAGGTGAAGGAAGGCGTCCGATGTTGACTGGTCAAATATTTTCGGGACTTTTGCCCCTCCCATGCTAGGGTATTTTTTCGACCACTTTCGAGGGTTCAATCATCACCAAGCCATTCGGGGCTTCAGCATAAGGCTTTGTACGAACGCTTCTGAGAATGTTTAAAGCGGGGTTGCGTTGGAGGTTTTGAGATCCATTTTGCCCTTCTGTCATCTTCCGTACGGAGGTGTGATTTCGACCGGTTTCGATGGTGGTCAACGGGTTCAGCGCTGCGAGCTTGAGGTTTTGTACGAGAGTCTTTCGGACGAGGTGGAGTGGGGCTGAGTCCTGGATTTTGCGACTCCCTCGTCTCATCTACCTCCTCTCGTTCGGATGTGTGAGCTTGAATTTCGCCTAATTTCGTGGGAGGTTTATCAATCGTCCATCGTGTGTGATTCTGTACGGAGGGTTTTGAGCGTAATGCGATCAATCAATTGAAAGAGTATGGGCATCTACACAGCCTTTCTGTCACCACCATGCAGACCCAGGCTTGCATGGATATGTGCCATATTTAGCTTTTTTCCCGATAGCTGTGATACGTGATATCTTTTTTCTCTTTTTTTTTGTGTACCTTTAATTACTTATTTTTATACTTTACTCATTTTTCCACTTGTCATTCAAATTGCACGAAATTTAAGGAATTTCGTTTCTTCGAAACAATCAAAGCTATTGAAGAAAAATGTTTGCCAAAATATTCAAAGGTAAATACCATTAACGTTAAACAATTTTGTTCCGATCAGCGCACTCCTTCTACTCCCACGTAGGCAAATACATTACATCGACTTCTATTAAAACAGCGGAAGGCAGAAATATCAAATTTCGCCAGAATTTATATTTTAATAATTGCAATAAATGTTTAAAAACCTAACGCCACACTCCTTCTACGCCATCCCAAACAAATTTCAAATAAAATAATTTAAGAAAGGCACGGCAATAAAACTAATGAGATGTTGATAATAAGTTTCAAAACCTTCCACTCCTTCTACCACCTCCCACACAAATGCCATAATTTCAGAAAGGCAATGAATCAATTTTCTTAAAAAATTATGTGATGATATCTACAAACGTTAAATTCGAATCATAATTGATCGTTATTGATTTCAGCTTATACCTTGGATAGCACAACTGGGCAAAATACAACAACTACGTTAAGCACAACAATTCTAATACCTGGCAAGACCGAATCTTCAGCACATTTATTCATTGAGCATCCCCAGCCTCAAGTCAGCACGCTAGAACGCTTGGATCGCCTAAGCGGTTTCAATGCAACTTACAACGAACATGACTATGAATCGTTCAAGAATCAAACTCCAAATGCCGTTGAAATCACTTCGGAAAACTACCCTAAGCCGTATCCTGCGAAAAGTCATCAATTATGGAAGTACGAAATTTTCGAAAATAATTCAAAAGGCGTTTATTAAATTCCTTTTACGATTTTATAGCATAACTGTCGAGAATTCCACCGGAGTTGAAATGGTCATTCATTTCCTGGACATTGATCCAAAAACGGATTTCCTGAAAGTCCTTCTCGGCGAAGATACTTCCGAAGATACTGGTTTAATATTAACCGGAAAATTGAAAGCTCCGCTTCAACTCAGATCTCTGCATTCGCCGAATTTGCAGATTGAATTTTTTTCAAGTAGCTCGCCAGGACATGTTCATGTAGGGTTCCTTGTGACTTATATTCCATACGCTGAAATCGTGGAACCGGTAACGAAACCGCCCGAAGAAGTGACAATCGCTCCCGAGAATCTGCAAACGTTTTCGACGCTCCTGTCTGTACCAGAAACGAAGCAAAACAACAAAACGTGGGATCTAATGAAATCTCTGCTATGCGACGCTGCAAATAATTTCACCTCAATAAAAAACCTAACGTTGGAGGAATGCCGAGTCAGCAATGTATCCTTCGTTTCGATCGTGAAATGTCCCAGTCTTTGGCCGAACAACTTAGATTGTGTTGAAATAACCTTCTGTATACAACTCTATCAGAATTTCAGCGGAATCGAAGTAACCGAAGATCCTTTGAACGGTGAGGAATTGATCACACCCAAAGAGCTATCGGGCAGAAATCTGAAGCTAATGTGGGACGAATTTGGCCAGACAGTGTTTGCAGCGAATAATTTCGGGGAATATAAATCACCTGAAACGAAAGGGCTAGTCCTTTTCTGGGCAGGAATGGCAGTATCGGCTGCACTTGTATTTTTGTTAATTCTAGTAATTATATCGCGACTTCGAGTACTGAGAGATTATGTTAAATGGCCCCATCCGGATGAAGATAATCAGAATATTTTGAAGAAGTCGCAGGACATTGATATTACCATGTTCCCCTCGCCGCATCAAGTCGTACCCACTCTATTTCCGACCAGCACGAGTGCTTACTCACCTGGCAGTAGCTTCCTTTATGGCGGCGACGTCTATGAAAATCGGCCCCGTGATATGATGGGGTGTTTTAACGAAACAGATCCGAGCTTGCTGTCTGGGCTGAGGCGGAAGAGCTCTTTTGGTTTGTCTAGGATAGCTGGGTAAATTTTGTTTTTGGTTTTACTAACACGTTTCATTATAGACATGGACAATCCCATCATAAATCTAGATGGTGATGATACGAATAGGTAAGTCTGCATTAATCATTAGGAAATATCAATCAATTTTCTATTAATATCCCCTATTGGGGCAATGGGCAGGACTAGTTTATTTCCTTTGCTTCCTTTTCAATTTGCATCTGCTCTGTGGTCGACCCTACGCCCAGGTTGGATCTGACAACGCTGGACTAGAACACGTCATGGGACCGACCCTTTGGTCGACGCGTCACGACCTTGGATTAAGAGACCCGAAAACGGTGAATTATTTGTGGAGTTTTGTAGTACTCGGCAAATGGTCATCGGAGGGACCCTTTTTCCACACAAGAGTCATCATAAAACATCTTGGGTTTCCTTTGATGGTGTTACTCAGAACCAGATCGACCATTTGGCTATAAGTCGCTGATAGAGAAGATGTCTCCTCGATGTGCGAGCGAAACGTGGAGCTGACATGGGGAGCGATCACCACACAGAAAGAAAAGAATAGAAAAATCATCTAATTAGTACATCAATTCATCTACTCTTTTTATATGATTTCCAGCCAAATGTTCAAAATCTTTGTTCCACCTAATCAGAAGTATATGATTGCCGAAGTTTCTTTTTATATAAATCAAAAACTTTTATTAACCAAATCAAATACGAGAAATAGCCATGTCATCTACTTTTGTTCGCCAAATCAAAGATTTTGAGCAACTAAAACAAATACGACAAATAGCCATATCGTACTTTTATTATTTGAATCAAAGATTTTTAAAAATATTTCAAATCAAATTTCATATTTTTGAAATAGTATGTACAATATATTTGTATCCTATAATTAAATGAAAGCATTTGAAGACATCTTCTTCTTCTTCTTCAATGGCGCTACAGCCCAAATCGGGCCTTGGCCTCCTGAACTTCAGGTTCCTTAACATTTTCATTATTTATTGCGGAAAAGTTGTTAGCTCTTCGCACAACCCTCTATCTACGAATTTTTCATTTTCGGAGATTGAGGTAACCAAGGTATATTCAAGCAGGTAGTGTGCTTGGAATTATGCGTCGACTGGGATTTGAACTCACGACCTTCGCATTGTAAACCAAACACGCTACTCACTAGACTACACCCCATTTGAAGACATGCTACAGAAATATTCTTGTCAAGTTTAGTCTTGACACTAAACACCGAATGAAGCGGACTATATGTGCGCCGCAACAATTTTCGAGTGTGAATTATCTTCGTACGAAATGTTGACAACGTCAAATAATTAATATATAATGATTCTTAGAATGACATTTTTCGATTGAACTATATAGGTATTTTAAATGATTCATTTGTTATTTATGTTTGGATCATATACAACTAGTAATATATATCATATAATTTTCTATATAAAATATTGAATCTCTTTTTGTAAGAAAATTGAATTAACAAATTATTTGAGTTAAATCAAATAAATTTGGAATCACATAATAAATGTATTTGAAAAGTCTAAAATGGACCATCTACTATTTTGTATATGAATCAGTAATTTAGTAATGAAAGATTCATATAATATAATGGGAAATTCAATTAATACAATGTTCAATTCATCTAATCATAGAACATATAATAAGAATTATATGAAAAATCTATTCTTGTTTTTTCTGTGCACTTGATGGTTGCCTGCTTGAGAATGTGTACAGCAGCTATCCGATGACCACAAATTCTTCAAATGAAGCGCAAGTTTAATGTGGATAGACTTAGAGACCCCAATAAAAAGCGCGAGTACACCACCATACTACGCGAAAAGTCATCCACATTGGGCGTATATGAAGTGCGCACACTGGACGACAATTGGGAGTCGACCAGAAACACTTTTCTAACTAGTGCTGCGGAATCTGTGGGATATGTGCGAAACGGTGAGAAACCCTGGATGTCGCAAGACACATGGGACAAGGTTGGCGATCGGAAAAAAAGCTAAATTGGCACTCATCTCTCAACCCGATGTCAACCAATGAACATCCGACTTGAGACGGAGCTACTGTGATGCTCATATACAGCTTAAAAAGGCTGTTAGATGCGACAAGTGAAAGATCATTGAAGATCTGGCCAACAAGGCAGAATCTGTGGCTTACCTTGGGGTTAAGGGTTCACTATTTAAAATCATGAAACAGGAATTTCACCGCCAACCACCTGGTAAGAGACGTCAACGGGACTGTCCTTAATATGAGTGGACACCAGTTGCGGCGATGGAAGATATGCCAGAAACAGAACAACTACCTAACATCCAACCGCAACAATCCTCTATTAGGGACGATCCCCCAGATAAGGAAGAGATAGTTTCTGCCATTCGGTCAATGGCGTGAAGGAAATCCTCAGGTATAGACGGACTACCAACCGATCTCCTCAAAGCAGACCCGGAAATAACAGCCGATATACTCCTCCCCTCTTTACTGAGGTGTGGAATGAAGGAAGATATCCGGCTGAATGGAAGGAGGGCGTCGTTGTGAAATTTTTGAAGAAGGGCGACCTTAGGGATTGTGGCAATTGACGTGGTATATGTCTATACTTACTGCCGTATCGAGAATTATGGCTAAGGTAATTAAATAGGATTAGTGATGTCACTCTCGAAGTTTATCAGTATCCGTAAAGGGTCGTCTTGTACCGACTACAAAAATACCCTACGGATAATATTGAAGCAGTCAGCCGAAATGGGTTCGCCACTACATCTCATGATTGTGGACTTCGAGAAGGCTTTCGACAGCGTCAAGCGAGATTACATATGGAATGCATTGCGTAGGAGAGGTATTCCAGATGAGATCATAGCATTGATCAAAGAATCCTACGAAGATGCAAGATGTCGCGTCTTGCATCCACAGCGTGATTGCTTAAGTTTGCATACAAATCCTTCCTACGAAAAACCTGGCTGTTCCATGTAGATATCCGCAATTAAATTTCCGTTAAGAAACGCAGATTTGATGTCCATTTGGTTTATCGATAAATCCTCCTGATTGTTAATTGCAAGAATTAGCCTTAACGTAGTCAATTTTGCAACCGGTGCATACGTTTCCGCATAATACAATCCTTGTCACTTTGAGCATCTCTTTGCCACAACTCTGGTCTTGTATTGTTCGATCTTTCACTTCGTCATTCCGCTTAATTTTGAAGATCCACTTGTAATTAACTGCTTTCCGCTCTAAAGGCAACTTAGGTAAAGTCCATGTTTTGTGTAATTAATAATTCCATTTCTGAATATATTACTTTCGACCATAAATTCCAGTCACTTCATTTCTTCAACTTGATGTTATCTGGTAAATCTTCTACGAAATCTTCTGCGCTAAGAACAAAATCAAAATATGTTAAATTATTTTGAGGATACCTGATTGGTGGTCGCTTATTTCGAGTTTGAATAGTTGGTGAACTATCGCTCGGTGAATTTTCTGTTTCAGATTTGATTTGTTTGCTTTTGTAGTAACAAAATTTTCCACTTCCTTGACTGAATTGTCGTCGATTCCCTCGTTCGATTCCAAAAACTCCAAAAGGTCAAAGTCTGATTCGTTGGACGCTTTCCCAACATTTGAGCTTTCGTCGAAAATTACATCTCGCGAAATTATTATTTTCCTCTGTTCTAAGTCCAGAAGTAGTAGTTTCAACTTGTACGCACACACTTCTGTTAAAATTCCGCAAATCTTCCTAATAATAATCACTCCCATTATCACATCTCAGTCTTGAAATTTGTTTCCCGAATTCTGATGACGATTGGAATTCCTTAAATGATTTCGTCACGTCGCATTTGTTGGATACTAAGTAAACAGACGTTTACTGTGTGAAATCGTCACCAAAAAACCACCACCATTTCCTTTTGGTCCATGAATTCGGTGTAATCGGCCCACACGTCACTTTGAACTAGAAGAAATATTCGTGTTTAGAAGTACATATGCGCTTTCTGCTGTTTTGCTGTAGAATCAGATCTCTTAGAAATTAATTCCGTTGAAAGGTGTAATTTTGCACTTAATACTTTTTACACTCTCCATAGTTATGTCATGAATATAATTAAAACCCGGTTGAAATTATATGATGATGATGCAATGGCGCTACAGCCCATATCGAGCCTTGGCCTCCCGAATGCACCTCCTCCAGTTGTTTCGGTCCAACGACCGCGTCCTCCAATTTGAAAAATCGAGACGCGATCTGCAATCTGCGTCGACTGAGTCCTCCCATCGCTTTCGTGGCATCCCCTGCGGTCGGTTGCCTTGAGCTTTGCCCTTGAACACTCGTTTTGGGATTCGTTCCCCGTGCATTCGCTCTACGTGGCCAGGCCATTGTAGCTTGCGCAGTTTGATCACGATAGATGCTGGTGGGTCGTCGAATAGTGGATACAGCTCATGGTTGTATCGAATTCGCCAATCATCTGCTTCCTTAACTGCTCCGTACACCTTGCGAAGAATTTTTCGCTCGAACGTGTCGATTAACTTCTCCGACACCCGCTTCAAGGTCCACGTTCTGCATCCATATAGTAGCACGGGACAAATTAATATCTTGTATATGCGTAGTTTATTGTTTCATGGACCTTCCTTGATTCCATTATGGGAAGGACCGCATAAAATGCTTTGTTAGCTGTCGTGATTCTTCTTTGAATTGCCTGTCGCTCATTGTCATCCTTTGCGAGAAGAGCTCCCAGGTAAACGAATTCATACACCTACCTGCTCGAAGTTGTATTCGCCCGTAGTAATATTCTGCGTCTCTGGGACAGTCCTTCGTATTTGAAATTATATAAAGCGATTTATTCCATCTGAAGACTAACAGAAGAGAGAGCGAAACTCGCTAATGATAAATACAAAGTGAGTTATTATAATTGTACGTGCGGGTCTTTGCTTATATTTCAACAATTTCCGTGTCGATTTCTTGCGTCTTTTCAAACACTTTGCTTGACTGTAATCATTTTCGAATAGAAATCGGCACTTCGAATCATTTGTTTTACTTTACTTATAAATTTAACACACCAACATTTGTTTTTGCAACGGTCAATTTTGGAAAGATGACACGTAAACCCGTCATCGCCTCGTCCTCGCGATTCTGTGGTTTAACACAATTTAAAACGAGTTCAAGTTTAATGTGTAACGGTGGGAAGATGAGTTCCATAATTGCACCAATGGCAGATGCTCTATACGCCCAATTCGTGGGTTGTGCGCCTTCTCCATTCGTATAATGCTGGAAAAAGTGGACGATTGTCACAATCCTGAAATTTGTCATTGTTCAATACGCGCCCCCTTGCATTCAGCCTGTATCGAGTAAGCGGCTACTGCGCTGTGTTGCGTTTCGTCCCAGGCCTGCTTACGATGGACTCGTCTGTAAGGCTTGTGTAAGCAGGTCCTGCTAAGGGGGTATACCGTGCAGGTGGTATTAGAACCCGGGGAATTTCGAGTTGCAAAGCCGTTGTTCTGACCACTGAGCTATGTAGACAGCCATTCTTTTACCTCACTAATGGTTAGAATTGTACAAAATAAAGATATTGCCGGTATCTCGAACTCGAGCCTTGGCCTTCTGATTCTCACTGCTGAGACATAGACTGCGCACACTCAGCAATTGCTAATATTTCTGCACAGGATATTGAAGATTATCTCCCTAAATCTAATTCTTAAAACGTAATTCATTACCAACACCAATACACCATATAATGAAATTAATCTAAGTTAAAAGAGGATGGAAAGCCAAAGTATTAACAAAACTAAAATAATTGAAACAATTAACGTGAAATTCGATTATTTTTAATTTATCTCCAATATGGAGAAATAAAATCGTTAAGAAACAAAGTGCAATATTTTGTTTTGCATCAATAACAAGGCTTTAAATCCATCGATTCAAAAATCAAAACAAACTTTAACAAACACAACATTTAAATTAAAAGTCGTAAATTTGAAATTAAACTTCAAAAATTGTTTATTATAAAACAAGCAAAAAAAAAAGCTGAAAGCAGGAGAAGCGTCTCTGCTTCTTTACATTTCGTAACAAATTTCTACGTAAAACAAAAAACTCTCTCTAATTCTAAACTAAAAAACGAAAGCAATGAAAATTAGAAATGCGCATAAGAAAGCCGACGAACTTATCTTAAAGATCTGATTTCAGGTCGCACCAGCAGGAATCCTACACGCTGGGAAACAACAAGGACGAATCAATATCTTAAGGATGTCGCCGTTGCAGATGTGAGGGCGTACATGAATATTTTTTTTTCCGCTTTTGTGATAACAGTTTTTAGATAACAAATAAATATATAACAATAAATGAAGCGATTTTCATGTTTACCCTGCCTCCTCCAAGGATTCCTGCGACCTGATTCCGTCCGGATTGAGAAGAACTTTAATCAGATACTCGACCGAAGGCTTTTCGGCCGTACGGTAGACCGGAAGTCCGTTGCTTTCCATTGATTTTCTTGTGCTCGGACCGATAGCGATGAGCTTCTTGTCGCTCAGATTTACGTTATTTTTATTGAAATAATCGGTGCAGCACTTCACACCGGACGGACTGAAGAACGCTATGAACTCCACGTTATCCTGATTTAGAGCAGTCGACAGATTGGCTCCCAATTCCGGGTGTGGGATGGTTTCGTAGACTTCACAGGCGTCGAGCATGAAGCCCGCGTCGAACAACTTAACGGGCAGCGTCTCTGTGCGCAGGTTTCCACACGGCAGTAAGAAAGGCAGGGATTTGTTACCTTCGAAATGTTCCTTGATGTAATCGGCGAGATTGTTCGAATTGCCGGTTTCTTTGCCGAACGTGTGCAGTCCGTCCAAATTAGTCTTAACGTAGTTATGGGTAACCTCACCGACGCAGTAATTATGCAATTCGTGCCAGCGACCGGGCAGCGGAGCTCCATCAAGTGCACTTCGGACGGCATCAACACATCGTGGACTTGTGAACAATAGCCCGCAATACTTTTCGGGAGCGAGTATTTTTGTTTTTAGGTCACCCAAATTTTTGAACCCGAAGCCCAGCGTCGGCACGAAAATCGCTCGAAAATTGTTCTCTTCCAGCAGGCTAGCGTAGATATCGGAGCTGTCCGACTCGGATTTCAAAATTAAAACTCTTTTCATAATGACAAAACGGATAGAATAATTTTAACGAGCCCTAATTTCAATTTTTACACAACAAAAATATTTCTGGGTTAAGCCAAATGTCAAATACCAATTCACCAGCTGATTGTCAACGAGTTTCTGTCTGTTTCACTCAACTGACTGACGAGACATCTGTCAATTCGTTGTAAGAACGTTACAGCGTGTACAAGAACCATTCTTCGTAATAATACAAAGAAAACTGTGAGATAGCGTGTACAAGAACCATTCTTCTTAATAATACAAAGAAAACCAGGTTTTTTCATAGCTCCTGTGATGATACCAAGACAAGCTAGCCTTTGGATTTTTTGTAGCGTAAGCTGTGCTTTTCTTTGTAAAGTTTTAGTCCACCATATCGTTGATCCGTATGTGACTATTGGAAGAATGATTGTTCTGTAGCACCAGTAAATCATTTTGGGCCTTAGTCCCCATTTTCTGCCAAATAAGTTTTTACATGCCCAAAATGCCTTAAGTGCTTTGGCATGAGTCCATTCTATATGTTTGTTCCAGTTGAGCTTGCTATCCAGTATGACACCTAGATATTTTAGCTCATCTGAAAAGGGTATTATTGTTCCATTTATTGATGTACGTTTTCCTTCTATTTGTAAATGGTACTAACTCAGTTTTACTTGGGTTGATGTTCAAGTTCTTAGACTGACACCAGTTCATTATCACTTCTAAGGCTGATTGTATTCTTTCCGATATAATTAAACCATGTTTGTCTCTAATGATAATGACGAGGTCATCGGCATATCCTATAGCCTCGTATCCCTGTTCTGTTGGACGGTCCAGGAGTTCATCTACTACAATTGACCAAAGAAGTGGAGATAGTACCCCACCTTGGGGACAGCCTCTATAGGTCTGTGCAGTCAATGTGCTATCACCTAGATTCATGGTTGTCATTCGGTTCCTTAGCATGGCATGTATCCATCTAATCGTGGCCGTTTCCAAACCTTTTTTCCTAGCCGCCGCTATTATGGCTTCATGGGGAGTATTGTCAAATACTCCTTCTATATCTAGGAATGCGCAAAGTGCAATTTATTTATAGTCTTTTGCCTTTTCGATTTGCCTTACCAAACCGTGAAGGGCTGACTCTGTTGATTTGCCATGTTGATTAGTATTAAGACGAAACTTGTTAGGTCCTGTTCTTATGTGTATGTCCACTAGCTTCTCCATCGTTTTGATGAAGAAGGAGGTAAGGCTTATAGGACGATATGACTTAGGCTGATCAATGGGACGATTCCCTGCCTTCGGTACAAACACCACCTGAAGATTTTACCAGCAATGCTTTTGCTGTGCGGAGTTTGACGATATGTCGTTTCATCCGCCTCAAAATCCTCATTATTGTTTATTATTTTGCAGCCTGGGAAATGTGTTGCCAATAACACCTCAAGGGTTTCCATACTGCTTTTACTAGAGGACCCATCCGGTCTCTCCAAAAGTCCGATACTTATCGCGGTGTCTTTTGATAACACCTTTTGAAGTCTTGAGGCCGTTGGGAGATCATCTATCTCTAAACAGAATCTTCTCCAAGACTCTTTTTCAACTTTTTTAGAAGATTGTTTTATTCGGTTAGAGACTCTCTGTATTCGTCCCAGTTCCCGAAGGTCTTTGCTCTGTTGAACAATTTCCTAGTTTGCTTGCGTTTTGCCGCTAGTTCCTCGTTCCACCAAGGTGTTTGTTTGGCCATTTTTTTTTGTAGAAGACTTTGGACAACTTTGTTCGTAGCATTAATTGCATCGTTTACGAGTTTGTTCGTGATTTTATCAATGCAGTCTGGGCTGCTTATTGATTCTTCTTCGATACCTAGTTCAAATTCTAGGACTGACTGGTACAGATTCCAGTTAGTGTTGATATTAAGACTTCATTTGAATATATCGGACAATACAGAAGCCCTAAACGCACCAACTGGAATTTAACTTTCAAACCCCCTTCAAAGTTATAATCAGAGGACGCAAGGACTGGCAATCCACGCTACCTGAAATGGAAAAGGGATCAACCATCTGGTATACAGATGGTTCGCGCACCTCTGAGGGGACAGGAGCCGCAGTCAAAGGTCCTAACTTCTCGGTTTCAAAACCACTCGGCAAAGAAGCCACAATCTTCCAGGCTGAACTAATTGCAATGGAGTTATGTATCCAAGAGAATATAAGGAGAACCCATCGCAACAAATCAATTTATTTTCAAAAGAAAAATATATTTTCTAAGAATATGGAAGAAAAAAAAGATTTTTCAAAACACTAGAAATTTCATCTGAAGAGCCCCTCTGATCTCCACAGCTTCCTCCTCCTCTCTCCATGCTGCCATACAAAAAAAGATATGTTGGACTGTATGGCTAAGGTAGGGTGGGCTGGGTAAAGCGACATAACATCCGTCGCCATTGGTTGAGAATTTATTCGCGTGATTCTATTATCAATACCTCTATTTGATTATTCGTTTTTTTTGGCTCAGAATAAAACTTAATTTAAAAATTCAAATGAAAAGAAAAATTTTAATTTAAAATTAAAATGAAAAGTAAAATTAATTCATTTAAAATTAATACATAAAATGAGAGTAGAATTTAATTTAAAATTAAAATGAAGAATAAGAATTAAATTGGAATTAAAATGAAACACTAGAAATTTCATCTGAAGAGCCCCTCTGATCTCCACAGCTTCCTTCTCCTCTCTCCATGCTGCCATACAAAAAAAGATATGTTGGAGACTGTATGGCTAAGGTAGAGTGGGCTGGGTAAGGCGACATAACTTCCGTCGCCATCGTCGGGGCATCTGATCGGGTCAACATCCGCGATCAGAGAAAGTCCCAAATTTTTGTTGAAGTACCCTGCGGTAAGTCGACGTGACGAGCTCTAAAGCTCGTTTTTGTTGTTATAGGACATGGTTTTTATGGTCAGTATCGGAGCAACGAACCCCCTTCGACTCCCGTGGCTAGACCCGGCAACACGTTAGCACGTCGCTCCAGCCCGATATAACCACCGACGTTGGTGGATCTCGGACCAGTTTGTGTCCCGAACCTGGATTTTCCTTTCTTCTTAAGATATTATTCGCAAAGCACAACAAGTAATGCTTAATTGACTTAATTCGAATTTAATACAAGAGAGACAGTGCTTGCGTAAAATATTTGAACACTTCAAGCAATGTCTTCTTGTGCAGTAGCCCATTAAAAATTTCTCCACGAGCTGAATGCAATAGTTATACAGGTAAGAAGTAGTAAAAAAGTATTTGTTTGGACACTGAGCCAAAAGCAATCAGCATAGGAATACATACGCCAGTTGTATCTATTAGATTTAAAAACGATCTATTCTACTTTTGAAAAAAGAAAAACTGGTGTTTCTTAATGTACAGAAGTATCGATGGCGCTAATTTTATTCTCTCACACCCTGTCTGATTGTGACTCTTAAAAATAACAGTCAGATCCAAAATGCATTTATTCCTCAAGAGTTTTAGAAACAAAACAAGTCCATTTCATATTGAAGTATCTATCAGTCCACTTCTATTTCATATATGAGGTGAAAATTTTGATGACAAACAAAAAGAATCGCAAATAAGATGAGTAGCCAGTATCCAGTTGATCTTAGTGTAGTGAAGACTGTGCGATATTTTGTAGTTTTTGTAATTATAGTTACCTATTGCAACGCATCACCGCCGAAAACGAAAAAAAAGAAGTATTGAACAGAAAACGTGAGATTGATAAAATGAAATAGTAAGTTTGGTGAGTGAGCAGAGATCAGTGGCGTGACGTGACTTTATAGCTAGGGGAAGCAATTATTTTGCGCCAAGCTACAAGCGCTGCGTCAATATGCATTACTTCACAAGTTTACATCATTATTTGAAACACTTCTATTCATCCGAGGGGGGTGCGGTTTTTGGCAATCGATTTGGAATCTAGTCTAAATTATTTATCGGAAACAAAAAAAAATCGATTTTTTTTCAATTTTTTAAGTAGTGCATCCCTGAAACCGATTCTTTTCATTCAAAGCGTAACAAATATGGGCAATATTGCCAGATCTAGCTCTTCGCATTTTTCTTTCTGATCATTTTTCGTCTAGAACAGAAATTTCAATGGCAATACTTTGATCAAGAGCCAGAGCTTGCGACTGAAAGCACCGACTGGAAGCAATTGCATTAACGCATCTCTCCTTCGTATTGAAAATTTTACTGGTATTGGCTGGCGGTCTCGTTCTCTTGTATATGCGACTAAAAGCGATGATAGGAAGGGTGGAAGCATTTTAATGCGACACATCTCCCCTTCATATTGAAGTCGAACTTACGCTCGTCACGCGAGAAAATTTTGTTCGTTTTGGCCGGCGGTCTTGTAAATGCGTTTTTAAAGTCGTATTTTTTTCCCTGTGGAAGACTTTCAACTTTCGTTGGTCAGAAAAACCATGAGAAAAAAAGCTGTCCTGATCACGCAAATGCTGTAAACAGTGGTAGACGAAAATAATGCGCGCTTCCTTGTAAAGAAAATTTTAAATAAATTTTCATATCCGTGCTGATTTCAGTTTAGATTTTCTAAACTGAATAAAGGGCAAAACGTAAGGGAAGCATTGCTTCAGTTGCATCAATGGACGCCACGCCACTGGTAGAGATTGCCTAATTTTGCACTGTTTTGCTAAATTATTTTTGAGCAGTTTTTTCTCACCACACTATCTGACTGAGTACATCCAATAATTAATGTTTCGCTTCATCCCCAATTTTTGCCTGCCTCTTATCGATTATAAGAGGTGTGTTCTTTTTCTGGGCATAATATAGGTGGTTAGCTGATCGAGTTATATCATCCCATTGTGATGTGATTATTTCTTGTTTTCAATCTCATCTCATCTTCAATGGCGCTACAGCCCAAATCATGCCGTGGCCTCTTGACCTTTAGGTTCCTTAACATTTTTTCGTTATTTATTGTCGAAGGGTTGTTAGACCTTCGCACAACCCAATCTGAGAATTTTTCATTTTCGTAGAATGAGGTGACCAAGGTATACCCAAGCAGGCAGTGTGCTGGAATTATGCGTCGGCCGGAATTTGAACTCACGACTTTTGCATTGTAGACCAACACGCTATCCGCTAGGCTACATCCTACCTTGTTTTCAATATTGAATTTTAAATCAGCAATATGAAAACCCCTCGGCAGAAATTTTCACTCAAATTGGTCAAAATTTACTTCAATCATTTCATAATTTTGACGCCACCCAAGTGCTATCGACTTATAACAATTGAGTTTTACTCTGTACCTCAAATATGTACCATATGTATAGAGATTTCGGAAGCTTTATATAGGAGCACTTGTTTAACGAAGAAGTTATTCTTAAACTTTACGTAAGCTGAGCTAAAGCTCGCAAATAGACTTTAGTCGTAGATTTATGAAAGTTAACAGCACAGGGGGACCTTGTTTTCATATCATTCCGATTTTGTGTCAGGGATTAGGTAAGAACTTTCGGGAAGCAATTATCCTCTATAAGCCTTATTTTCAAGTATGTTTTGAAGAAGCTGGATGCAGAAGATTTTCACTAAGGTGACATGAAGTTTGGGTGGTATTTCAATATTTTATCAAGCAGCAACCTTATGTAGAAAGATGAAGTGAACTTACAAGTGTTTTTCTAATGTGACGGAATTTCATAAGTTAAGAACAAAATTATTCAGCATTCAAGGATGAGAACACGAGTTTAAGCGAAATGAAGTTAACGTAAGTAAGGATTTAGGAAATTTATGTTATTCACGGCGTTAACCGACGCGGAAGTATTCGCACAAAGCTGAAAACTTATTATGCAATATGTCTTACATGTAAGCAGTAAATACAGGCTCATATTCAATTTCAATACATATTCAAGAAAGATGAAATAGCAAAGGAGTAAGGATTAATTATGACTTTAGTAAATTGAAATTCGTAATCTCCATGAACTAATCTCGAAATCTAATTTGGAGAAACACCAATAAACATGGTTGAGCAATACGTACAGAGCTGTAGTTAAACATATAGTGTTAGTGCTCATGACTCTAATGCAAATAATACAATATTTAATATGTTGATAACTTTCACACTAGCATAGTTTTACTACAAATTCGTATATTGCCACTTTAGTCTCAAGCAGTACCTTAGATTGCTTAGCAGCAAAAATAATGAATAAATAGGCATTTCCGTGGCTTAATTGATATTACGACAGAATTTTTGAAATTTAAGCCTAGTTCGCACTAGGGTAGTGATTTAGTCGAGTGACGAGTAATTTAGTTACTAAGCGACTACCAACTGATCAAAAGTCGTTCGCACTATACACACAGTCATATACAGTACATTACATTTCAACTAAATCTCAGGTTCTACTTATTTAGGGAATGAATTACAATGCAGTGATGGTAGTACGAGGCGCTTCTCGCCTGAACGAATAGAATGAAATGGATGGATTATTTAGTAGAGTAGTTTGGTCACTTACTAAACTACTCCACTAAAATTGTGTTGTTCAGACACGTTCAGTAACTAAATCAGTCGCCACTCGACTAAATTACTAGCCTAGTGCGAACTAGGCTTTAGAGTGTAGTATAGTAGACAGCGTGCTGGTCTACAATGCGAAGGTCGGGAGTTCAAATCCCGGACAACATCTAATTTCAGCACACTATTTGCGTAGATATATCTTGGCCACCTCAAACTGCTAAAACGAAAGTTCGTAGATTTGTTGTGCGAAGGATTAATAAGTAACCCTTTTACAATAACAAATTAATGTTAAGGAACCTGAAGGCCAGTTCGGGCTGTATTGCCATTGAAGAAGAAGAATTGAAAAATGATCCGAATAAACATGACCTTCTTTCAATATGCTGAGTCTTTTTCAAGAAAATAAAACAGAGGTTCAACTCTTACCGCAAATTTATTCTGCAAATTCAATAAAAATGTTCTCATTTCATTCAGCGATAATGATCCCAGTTTACTTACAGTTGAATTCTGATTTGGCCTTATTTCTGCCGCCTGTTTGGGCTGGCCATAACTTCGGTTAATGATTGGCGATTAAAAGTCAGGCGATATTAAGTAAGATGTGCTTTTTCACTTCAAAAGGGAAACGTCTCCTGGCTATGATCCATGGGAATTAATTAAATTCTACAGGGTCGGCTTTTGTCTTGAAGACGGTTTTGATGTACACAATTTAATACATGAATGGCCGAAACAATAATGTAGGTATATGTAAAAGCTTATTAGATATGCAAAATTTTTCGCAAGAGTTGTTTACGCCAGAAAAGAAATTTCCGAATTTTTTTCTGCATGTTTCGAAATAATATCAAAAGTTAAAAGATAAATTATCCATTTAAGTACATATTTGTAAGAAATTTCGGTATTCCATGTGATTAAAAATCTGGTGACTTTATTTGAAGCGTATCAAAGTCAACAAATTTTAAATTTCGCAGAATTTTGAATGTATATTCATGCTGATAATGCTATGTTAATGCGCCATGAGTCAGAAACAATGATTTAATTTTAAGGGTTTTCTATACCGATGGTGGCCCCAAATACTTGCAAGCTTTTCGATCCAGCTATTAAGAAGTTTGCGCTCTGTTTAAATCTACACATATGCACATGTAGTGTCTGTCTGTTATTAGTGTATAAATGCGTATAAGCAAAGACTATGAATAATATAAGATATCCCAAGCCCTTGGAACAAATTCTAACCAGTTCTACTGCATTGAGAGCGACAAAAAGGTTTTAAACACTCAAAGTATCCCCGCTCATTGGCTTCTACCCGCGCACCCATATCCAAGACCCAATCAATTCAATCGGCGGCCATCGGGTGCTTGAGTCTTTTTCGTCGCTCTGAACGCAGCTGAATTAGTTAATATTTTTTATAGGCTTAGAATGTTATTATGATGATATTATTTATAGTCTTTGGTAGAAGTTAGTATTTTCTTTATTTAGACAATAGCAAAGCATAAAAATACGTGTCTGTGATTTTTCCCCATTTGTCTGTCTGTCCGGCCGGATTTAACTCAAAAACGGCAGAACCAATTCTAATGAAACTTGTAACCACCTTCTCAAGAGGGTACATCCATAAATCCACACCTGTATGGGTCAATTGTCTATGATCAACTATGACAAGCTACCTTAGCCAGAGTTAGGTCGTGTCATCACAATCCATCCTGTTGTAGATTATTGTTTGTGGGAGAGGGACGAACGAACAACCTATAACCAACCAAATCTTTTTTTTCAAATCCCGGTCGACGCATAATTCTAGCATGGTGCCTGCTTGGGTATACCTTGGTCACCTCAATATATGAAAAATGAAAAATTGGAAGATAGAGGGTTTTGCGAAGGTCTAAAAATCCTTCCAGAATAAATAATGAAAAATGTTACGGAGCCTGATGGTCAGGAGGCGAAGACCGGATTTGGGCTGTAGTGCCATTATAGAATAGAATAGAAATTATAAGTTTGAAATTTATTGCTTATTAATCTTTTTATACTCTAGATGAAATCTGTGAATATATTGTGTTTGCCTTAACGTTTGTAGCGCTTAGAAATAATGCTCGCACAGAGCCGCCACGGGTACAGAAATATTTTTTGTCGCCCAAAAACCTCAATTCCGAGTGACCATCTGTCCGTCTGTGCTTCTGTCTACAACATAATTCTCGAACGTTTTGAGCTAAAGCGCTGAAATTTGTTGTGTATCATTTTTAGAAAAAAAACATTAAGTTCGTGAACAGGCTACATCCCCCACTCCTTCTACTCCCTCCTATACAAATATTATAAAATTTCGAAATTCTACGAAATTCATTTTTTTTCGAAACTACATACTTAAGCTATCGACTTGAAATTTGGATGAAAGTATAATGATGTACATATCATTAACATCACAAAATATTAATCCGATCCTCTTACTCCTTCTACCCGTTCTCCCCTATAAATACACAATTGTGAAAAATTCATTTTTTGAAATCGCAATCAGTTCTGAAAAAATAATTAATTTCACTTCACTCCTTCTACCCCTTACCATACAAAATTCACGAAATATTTAAATTTCAATTAAATTGTTTTTCTACGAAATCGCCGAAGTTACTGACTTGAAATTTTGGAGAAAGTATTTTAATAGGCTGATCTTTGAAGATGTAAAATTTTGTTTTGATCTGTATACTACTTCTACCCCCTCCCATACCATTGCATGATTTTGGCAAATGCATTTTTATCGATTTCCATTAAAACTCGAAAAACTACAGACTAAAAATTTGTAGTACTCGCAAATAGTCATCGGAGGGACCCTTTTTCCACACAAGAGTCATCATAAAACATGATGGTGTTACTCAGAACCAGATCGACCATTTGGCTATAAGTCGCCGATGGAGAAGATGTCTCCTCGATGTACGAGCGAAGCGTGGAGCTGACGTGGGGAAGGCTCACCACTTGATGGTTGCCTGCTTGAGAATGTGTACAGCAGCTATCCGACGACCACAAATTCGTCAAATGAAGCGTAAGCTTAATGTGGATAAACTCAGAGACCTCAACAAAGCGCGAGTACACCACCATTCTACCCGAAAAGTTATCCACATTGGGTGATTATGAAATGCGCACACTGGACGCCGATTGGGAGCCAACCAGAATCAATTTTCTAACTATTGCTGAAGAATCTGTGGGATATGTGCAAAGCGGTGAGAAACTCTGGATGTCGCAAGACACATGGGACAAGGTTGGCGATCGAAAAAAATCCAAATTAGCAATCATCTCTCAACCCGATGTCAACCAACGAATACCCGACTTGAAGCAGAACTACCGCGATGCTCATATATAGCTTAAAATGCTGTTAGACGTGACAAGGGAAGGGCGATTGAAGATCTGGCCAACAAAGCAGAATCTGCGGCTTACCTAGAGGATATGGGTTCACTATTCAAAATCATGAAACAGTTGACGGACAGGAATTTCACCGCCAACCACCTGGTGAGAGATGTCAACGGAACTCTCCTTAATAGTGAGTGAAAACAACAAATTACTATGAGTTGCGGCGATAGAAGAAATACTTCTGTGATATTTTAAACATCTTGACAGATGTAGATATTCCAGAAACAGAACAACTATCAAACATCCAACCGTAACAATCCTCTATTAGGGACGATCCCCCAGATAAGGATGAGATAGTTTCCGCCGTTCGGTCAATGGCGAGAAGGAAAGCCCCGGGTATAGACGGACTACCAACCGAGCTCCTCATAGCGGACCCGGAAATAACAGCCGATACACTACTTCCAACTCTTTACTGAGGTATGGAATGAAGGATGATATCCGACTGAATGGAAAGAAGGCGTCATTGTGAAAATTCCGAAGAAGGGCGACCTTCGGGATTGTGGGAATTGGCGTGGTATATGCCTACTTACTGCCGTATCGAAAATCATAGCTAAGGTAATTCTCAATAGTATTAGTGATGTTGTGGAGAGCACTCTCGAAGTTTATCAGGCTGGATTCCGTAAAGGATCGCCTTGTACGGACCACACAAATATCCTACGGATAATATTGGAGCAGTCAGCCGAAATGGGTTCGCCACTACATCTCATGTTTGTGGACTTCGAGACGGCTTTTGACAGCGTTAATCGAGATTACATATGGAATGCTTTGCGTAGGAGAGGTATTCCAGATAAGGTCATAGTTGTGATTAAAGAATCCTACGAAGATGCATGGTGTCGCTTTTTGCGAAGAGAGCTGTCCAAGAGCTTTCCTGTGCGAAAGGGTGTCAGACGAGGTTGCATATTATCACCAGCCCTGTCTCTGGTACACATGCACATGGGCTCAAATGCAAGCACACCGATTGTTCTTAACGGACAAGATGTGGAAGAGGTTCAAGATTTTCGTTATCCCGGAAGGATTTTTCGCATGGAAAAGGATATTGATGGTCGTATAAATAAAGCCCGTCAGGCCTTTGGTATCCTTTCCCCTTTCTGGAGGTTAAGAGAGATCTCCCTTTGCACGAAGCTGAGATTTTTTGACGCTTGCGTCAAATTCGTGTTGTTATGTGGTAGTATTACGTGGAAAGTGACCGTTCGAACTACAAACTTTCGTGAACCAATGCCTCCGACGCATTTTAGGAATATTCTGGCCAAAAGTGATCTTCAACTACGAACTTTGGAGTACAACTGGACAGACTAAAATACGCATTGAGATTCAAAGGCGGAAGTGGCAGTGGATCGGTCAAACTTTGAGGAAACCAGAGCGAAACATCACCAAACAGGCTCTGCATTATAATTCTCAAGAAAGGCATCGGGTTGGTCGACCATGTAGCACATGGAAGCGAGCAGTTGAGCAGGAGGCTACAGGAATAAACAAGTCCTGGCAACAGCTTAAGGCAGATGCTCAGGATCACGCATTGTGGAAGAAAATTGTTTCTGTCTTAACAGGAATTTGATGGAAAAATTTTGCTAGAGCTTGTGCCCTAATAATTACAATAAATACTTAAAAAAAACATATCAGGATTGCGGTACTCTGGATGAAAGAGAAATTTTTTGATTTCAAGAAATATTGAATGGGAAGTAGTACAGGGGTTCACGACATGAACTAATTTTTTCTCATCATGCTAAAGTTGTTATAAAATTGTTTTATACAAAATTTAGGATTCAGAAATTTATAGGTACTGAGAAAATTAGTGTATTGTATTTAGTGAAATTGTGCAGTTTGTATGGGAGGTGGTAGAAGGAGGGACGAGTTCTTAAAAACTTTTTCAGAAATAACTATAAACATCATGTTTTTGATATGTTTTAAATTGCAAATCAGTGAGATTCATACTTTTCAGGAAAATTGATTTCTTGCAAAGTTCTTGGAGCAAAACTATTTTTATGGTTCTCCTTCTCCTTGCACCTCCCAGACGAAATGTGTCATTTCAAAAACTTTTTTGTCATTTTTCTGGAATGTGTCAAAGTTATTCACCTACAATTTAATAAATGACGTCTTAATAATAATTGGTTTTATGGTATTAAAAATAAATTGAATTCCCAACCCCTTTTAGTACTGAAAGTACGCTGAAAAACTTTATTTGTTCTTCTATGTATAATGACGGGATTTCTGAATTACTGAAGAGCCCTTTTACAATAAACAAAATATTTATTACCACTACGGCACTATGAATATCACAATTTTGAGAAAGATTGGATTTGCTCGCTCCGGACAACATCCTGTACTGTATCGATCGAACTCTTACGATTTCATACGCACGGAATTTAAATTCCAAGAACATTGACACATTATTGGTTAACTTAATGGAAATATCTCGATCATCAGATAAATGTATCATTCTTTCAATATAGTGACTTTATTAATTTATGCTTCTGATTCCAAAAAACACAAGACATTGTGTGCAAGGAGCCAATAAACTAATAAGATCATCATCATCCTCAATTACGCGACAACCCAAATCGGGCCCTGGCCTCCTGAAGTCGTCGCCTTTAATCGTCTCGATCCAAAGACCGCGTCTTCCAGATACAAATTATACTCTCGATGAAATCTGAGATTATTACAAAATTGCTTTAACGTTTGTAACGCCAAGAATTACTGCTCGTACAGAGTCGCTAATTGTACAGAAATATTTGTTGTCGCTCAAAAATCTCGAAACCGGATGTCCGTCTGTTCGCTCTCTAGCCTCAGAATACGTTGAGCTAGGAAGCTCAAATTGTGTACACGTTATTTTTGGTGAAAAGGTAAGATCAAGTTTCGGGAACGGGCTAAATCACTCCATCCCTTCTAGTCTTCTTGAAATTTAACAATAAACTGATTTTCTAGAAAAGTTTGAGAGCTATTGATCTGAAATTTTGAACATATTATTTTAATAATAATTTTTTTTTTATTTTTCAAATTATTCAATTCCCCGCACTCCTTCCACCATCTCTGTTACAAACTGCTCTTTTTCATGAAACACTATAAACCAATTTACTCAGTATGTATAAAATTAATTGAGCTGAAATTGTGCACGTAATATTTATTTATTAGTAAGAGTGAAGGAAATTAAACAATTAGCTGCAATCCTTCTACCCCCCTCCAATACTTTATGACACAATTTTAGAACTTTACAAAAAGTAGATTTTCTTGAAAAGTATGAATGGTACTGATCTACAGTTTAATAAATATTACTTGAATGATGTTTATAGTTATTTCTGAAAAAGTCATTAAGAACTCCCTTCACCACCTCCCATAGAAACTGCACAATTTCACTTAATCCAATACACTGGTTTTCTCAGTACCATTTCAATTTTTGTAGATTTAATCTGGTACAAAATATTTTTATCGCTACTCTAGCATGATGAAAAACAAATTAGTTCAATGCGGCCACCCCTTCCAGCACTCCCCATACAAAATCACAAACAATACACTGGTTTTCTCAGTACCATTTCAATTTTTGTAGATTTAATCTGGTACAAAATATTTTTATCGCTACTCTAGCATGATGAAAAACAAATTAGTTCAATGCGGCCACCCCTTCCAGCACTCCCCATACAAAATCACAAACAATACACTGGTTTTCTCAGTACCATTTCAATTTTTGTAGATTTAATCTGGTACAAAATATTTTTATCGCTACTCTAGCATGATGAAAAACAAATTAGTTCAATGCGGCCACCCCTTCCAGCACTCGCCATACAAAATCACAAACATCATAAAAATTTCTGTTTCATCTATAGTATCGTATGATTGTACTTTACGCACAATCGTAGTCCTGTTTTTGAGCTTAATGTTATTTCATTTAGACTTTTTTTTTAGAATTAACACAAGCTACAAGGATTTACATTTCCTGAATGCTATTCAATATATATTTATATATATGACCTCAAATCACCCCTCATACAAATACGAGTATCATGGTTTCATTCTTAATAATTTGTGATTCTGATTCCAACACAAATAGAAAACATTGTTTTCGAGGAGCCATTAAACTCAGTAGATTAGACATCCTACAAAATGTATTACTAGCCGCATTCTCAAAAATTTCTTATTATTGCGATTTTAACGCGGATAAAGTCGCGAGGAACGCTAGTATAATATATAACTTTATACGCAAAGAAAACAGCAGAATAAAATTCGATGAGTTTCGAGAACTATTTTTCAACTATGTATATTTGAGAAAAACACGGAAAACAGAAGGAATGTATCCCGGAAAAATTAAATGCATTTTGTCAGATCTAAAGTTATTGCTAGAGATCTATTCACCAGCAAAACCAAGTAAAATTTAAACATGAATTAATTTAATTTTTTACAATTAGCTTCCAGCGACAGCGTACTTTCATGAAGCACACAAGGCCACTGAAAACATATTAAAAGCTGCTGGGACGAATATTAAAAATAATAATTTATTCACAATATATTCCTATGGATAGGACAGGAAAAAAAGGTAGAAAATCGGTGAAATAGTGAATATATTAAAATGTTTATTAAGAAAATTAAATTAATGAAAAATTGATTGCTCCGGAATAATTAATTCCATTTCAAATGCCTACGGCAAAATTTTCATTATTTGGAGAATTGCCATTGCATATAAATATATGGTATAATTTAAAACTCAGTTTAACCACAAAATTTTTTTATTCTGAAATACTTTTCCGGTGAAAATTCAAAGCCCCAAACCTCCCTAATTTATAATGGAATTCGTTGCTGGATCAAATAGCTCTTATTTGATGTGCCCCAAAATTCGTTTTCTAGATTAACGCTTCAAGCATTTCGACCTATGTATGTATGTATTTATGGAAAATAGTTTTAGTGTCAAAGAACGAATACATTTGTACATATCCGCAATTTGCGGTAGTGTTAATACATTTCGTGGAAATTTATATTTGGAGCATACAGACTATGTGATCCGTTTTAATATTCTACGCTGCGGATTTTACCATGTCACGAGTTTGGTTTCCGTTCCTATTCCGTGGGATCTCATATCCTTTAGCTTTGATTGCCATATTATTGAAATTAGAACTAGTAATATTTGGCTTAAGAGTAATTTCGAAAGGGCGAATATTATTGAAGTGAAATCGATTTTTGAAATAATGAAAAGTAATTAACAACTTTTGTGCAAATATATAAGTATACTGAAACTATTTTAATATACTAATTAGAAAAAAAATTAATCAGTTTCCAGCTAAGAGGGGCATAGGATGGACATATTTCCCTTCCACAAGGCGCGGTTCTGAGCATTAAGCTCCCCTACAACTGCTCTTTTCCATGATGGCTATAAATAAGTAATCAAAGCTTACTTGGAGTTGGTTTGCTCTAGCTTCCTTGAAGTGTGACCGATCTACGGCCATTTTCGCGATTGGATCTCATTACCTACTTTAGTTTGTCTAGTTGCACTCTAAGACTTCATTGTTGGGATATAATATGACCAGAATATCCCTAAAATGCTTCGGAGACATAACTCACGAAAGCTTTCAGTTTTTTTAACAATACGCATTTGGCGCATGGGTCCACGAATTGCAACTTCGTTCAAGGGGACATTTTATATAACGTTTAGGAATGGTAAAGAATACCGACGGCATTATTATTTTCAGTCGAGCCGAGTGCAGAGACGTGCTAACCGATGGGAGAGGGCCAGGGGCGAGGGAGGTTCTGCCTTTCCCTGATTTTACGGATCTTAATATGATTGTATGTAATTGTATTTTGTTGTTGTCTTATTAGGTCTCTCCTCCCCCCCATGTCATGAAATAGTTAGATCGTTTTTAGCATGGTGTCCTCTTTTTTTCTTGTTATTTAGAATCGATTTCGTGTAGGTGTTTATACTCTAGATGAAATCTGAGAGTATTATAAGTTTGCCACAAAGTCTGTAATGCTAACAAATGAAGCTCGGAGAAAAAAATGACTGATACGGAAGTTCATGTAATCACCCAAAAATCTCAAAACCGGATGTCCGTCTGTCCGTCCGTCCGTCCGTCCGTGTCTTCTTTAGCTTGAGAGCGCGTTGATCTAGAAAGTTATTTTTTGACAAAAAAAGTAAGGACAAGTCCGTGAACGAGGCAAATCGCTCAACCCCTCTACCCCCTCCCATACAAAATCAAACAATTTTGCAATTTGACAACAAACGGATTTTCTCGAAAAATATGAATGCTATTGGTTTGAAATTTGGAATATGGTACTTTTTTTTATAAAAATTATTTATGTCCTCCTCCTCCTTTCACCACCTCCCATAAAAAATTCATTTTTTCATGAAATGCTTTAAACCAATTTACTCAGTGCGTATAAAATTTATCGAGCTGAAATTGTGCACTAAATATTTATTTACATAGAATTATTAGTAAGACCAAACAAAATTAGATGATTAGCTTTAATTTAGCTAATTCTGAAAAGCCACGAAATATGAATAACACAGTATAGACGAACTTTTGTAAAAAAAAACCCTAGTTTTCTTAGACTTTATAAATTGATTAAAGTTATTAAGCAATATTTTCTTTTAAGCGCACCAATGGTCCTAAAAAGTCGGTCACTGTTGGTCTCTGCTTCGCACTATTCATACAACACAAAAGCAATATTTCTGTAATTTAATCCATTTTAATCCTGAAACGTTCATTCAATTTTAGGATTTATGGCTCAAAAATTTATCTTTGTACATTCTTTGTGTACCGCTTGATTATTGTACAAATAACATTACTTTTAAATTTGCTAATACAATTTATTTGCCGATATTCCATTCAAATCAACTTTGTATAAGTTAATTGCAAATATTTCGTAACCCGGACTTGTGTCCCCTTTCAAACATAGCATTCACTATGCAAATGCGATGACTGCGTATACTTCCTTTGTGCAATAGAGACGAGGAACACAAATAAGTATACACGTATAGATATTCTAGTTCCTTCACTATAAGGGCAGCTTAGTTCGCGGTTTTAGCTTTGTACCCTTGGCAGTATAGTAGTACAATGGGTGAACCAGTGATGCTCAGCGACCTATAAAAGTTCATCCGATCTCATAGCCCCATTTCTCGGTCGCATAAGGTCTTGTATATCTTACCACAACACGTCGGTAGAGTTGCCTATTTTTTCGTCCCTTGGAGATCCGCAAACACAAGGCCAACCACCATGCCGGCTGAAAAATACTTGAGATAATGGACGAGCAAATATTTATGTGGCCATGTCAGCTTATGAAACGGATGGGGAAGTTGTTCCTTGTGTCGTCTTTTCGGAATCTATTCCACCGGACCTAATGGACATAATCTTGAGTAAAGTATCTCATTCTGGACGGCCGTATATCCACTACTGCGACTGCTTTCTCATATTTACAACCACTTGAATAAATATTTTTGTTTGCGTTCTCGCAAATAAAAATGCTCCGTAATGAGGTATAATATGATTCTAAGAACTTGCAGATAAGATTTACTTTAAAGCCATGCTGTTTATGAACCACGTAAAATGGAATATAGACGTGCACGGAAGATTACTCTTGACTTTATGGTTCGTATAAGACCCACCCTCAGCTGGCGAATATCTGATTCAATTTCTGTGCTCCTCAGGAGTATTACAGTAGAAAGCTAAGCGATTATCGGGAATTGTTTAATGGCCGAGAAAACGTTGTGATTTTAAATTGTTTTAGATGTTCAATTTGTTCACTAAGTCGTTGCATGCCGGGCGAAATACTGTTTTTATCTGTTGAAAAGAATCTCTACAATAAATTTCAACAGACTGAGATTAGTTATTCCGAAAATTCAAAGCACGGAAAAAATACGGATATTTTCTCGAGACGATTACAATGACAATTTAAGTAGCTTGTCCTCGATATTGAAACAGAATGGACATTAAGAAGATTGTCCACTCTCTTGGGCAATCAGGCACGAGTCTGGTATAAATAATTTTCAAGAGGAAAAGGCAAAAATCAAGCTTTATTTTATTTTTTGTTAGTTCTTCACGAATTCCGATAAAATACATATATGATAAGGTATTTATTTTTTAAGAATTGGTAGTTAGAGATGTTTGCAACATCGCTTTTTTTATTTAAACAGTACCGTATCGCAAAACTCATAACATCTTCAATCGCTAAATCTTTGATAATTATCATAATTTAATCTAAACCTCTTAAAGCATAACATTACGAAACATTAACATATAATAATTGCGAAATCTAAAGATTTGCTGGTTACGAGTACCGACCTGAAATAAGCGCCAAATTTAATTGGGTAATAGCGAACGATAATGTTGACTTGAGAAGTGAGATGGTGAAATCCAATTTGCGGTGGAAAATTAACCGCCAGCCAGCTTTGAGGGTTGAGTTCCTTAAAGGTATAATTAAGTTTTGGTTGAGGAGCATTTTCACAGTAGGCTAAATCATCGTAGCAATTATTTTGGTACAAGCTAATTGTACATAATCCGTAAGCAACATTAGGTACTACTTTTATAACTTGTTATAAATACAAGTTATAATTTTAATATTCTAGTACATATAACTTTCAATCGGGAATTGCTGTTAGTAGATATAATTATAAATTTACTTTATAATGCAAATAATGATGTATTGTGATCAACTAATTAGCCCAAAAATTCAATCCGGACGTCGTAAGTGCATGATCAGCATACAATAAATAAATATTCAGCTCAAGTTCATTTTTAGGCGGATTGTAGATGGAATGGGATCATAGCCATTCTCCAATTTTGGGAGGTTATAGGGTAAGAGAGAAGCGGAGAAGAGGTAGAATCGAAAACTTCAGATGCGAATATCTCAACTGCAGATGTAGATGGATAATTCTTCAAATGAAGCGCAAGCTTAATGTGGATAAACTCAGAGATCCCAACAAAAAACTCGAATACACCACCATTCTACGCGAAAAGTCATCCACATTGGGTGAACATGAAATGCGCACACTGGACGCCAATTGGGAGGCAACCAGAAACACTTTTCTAACTAGTGCTGAAGAATCTGTGGGATATGCGCAAAGCGGTGAGAAACCCTGGATGTCGCAAGACACATGGGACAAGGTTGACAATCGGAAAAAAGCCAAATTGGCAATCATCTCTCAACCCGATGTCAACCAACGAACGCCCGACTTGAGGCAGAACTACCGCGATGCTCATATACAGCTTAAAAAGGCTGTTAGACGCGACAAAAGAAAGGCCATTGAAGATCTGGCAAACAAGGCAGAATCTGCGGCTTACCTTGGGGATATGGGTTCACTATTTAAAATCATGAAACAATTGACGAACAGGAATTTCACCGCCAACCACCTGGTGAGAGATGTCAACGGAACTCTCCTTAATATGAGTGAACACCAGTTGCGACGATGGAAGGAATACTTCTCTGATATTTTAAACATCTTGTCAGATGAAGATATTCCGGAAACAGAACAACTTCCAAACATCCAACCGCAACAATCCTCTATTAGGGACGATCCCCCAGATAAGGAAGAGATAGTTTCCGCCATTCGGTCAATGGCGGGAAGGAAAGCTCCAGGTATAGACGGACTACCAACCGAACTCCTCAAAGCGGACCCGGAAATAACAGCCGATATACTCCTCCCACTCTTCACTAAGGTGTGGAATGATGGAAGATATCCGACTGAATGGAAGGAGGGCGTCATTGTGAAAATTCCGAAGAAGGGCGACCTTCGGGATTGTGGCAATTGGCGTGGTATATGTCTACTTACTGCCGTATCAAAAATTATGGCTAAGGTAATTCTCAATAGGATTAGTGATGTCGTCGAGAGCACTCTCGAAGTTTATCAGGCTGGATTCCGTAAAGGGTCGTCTTGTACCGACCACACAAATACCCTACGGATAATATTAGAGCAGTCAGCCGAAATGGGTTCGCCACTACATCTCATGTTTGTGGACTTCGAGAAGGCTTTCGACAGCGTTAAGCGAGATTACATATGGAATGCTCTGCGTAGGAGAGGTATTCCAAATAAGGTCATAGCTATGATTAAAGAATCCTACGAAGATGCAAGGTGTCGCGTCTTGCATAGAGGAGAGCTGTCCGAGAGCTTTCCTGTGCGAACGGGTGTCAGACAAGGCTGCATATTATCACCAGCCCTGTTTCTGGTGGTAATAAATGACATCTTGAAAGCTGCACTGGAAGGTGGGGAAGGTAAAGGTCTTCAATGGAGACTATTTAACATCTTAAGTCACCTTGATTATGCTGATGACGTGTGTTTGCTTGCACATACCCGTTCGGACTTAGAGTCAAATGTTCGCTCGTTGCATTCTAAATGCAAAGAGGCGGGACTGAAAATAAATGTGCGTAAAACCAAGTACATGCACATGGGTTCGAACGCAAGCACACCGATTGTTCTTAATGGACAGGATGTAGAAGAGGTGCAAGATTTTTGCTATCTCGGAAGCATTGTCAGCATGGACGGCGGAGCCGAAAAGGATGTTGAGGCTCGGCTAAATAAAGCTCGTCTGGCCTTCGGTATCCTTTCCCCTTTCTGGAGGTTAAGAGAGATCTCCCTTCGCACGAAGCTGCGAGTTTTTGACGCATGCGTCAAATCCGTGTTGTTATATGGTTGTACTACGTGGAAAGTGACCGTTCGACTTACCAAGAAACTACAGACTTTCGTAAACCAATGCCTCCGACGCATTTTAGGAATATTCTGGCCAGAAGTGATCTCCAACGACGAACTTTGGAGTACAACTCGCCAGACTAAAATAAGTATTGAGATTCAACGGCGAAAGTGGCAGTGGATCGGTCATACTTTGAGGAAACCAGAGCAAAACATCGCAAAACAGGCTCTGGATTATAACCCTCAAGGAAGACGTCGGGTTGGTCGACCATGTAACACATGGAAGCGAGCAGTTGAGCAGGAGGCCAGACAAATAAACAAGTCCTGGCAACAGCTTAAAGCCGATGCTCAGGATCGCGCCTTGTGGAAGAGAGTTGTTTCTGTCCTATGCCCCTATAGGGGGTCTTAACAGGAATTTGAATTTGAATTGAAAATCGCCGAACATATGAAGGGGTTTGTGGAACGATCATTCAAAATAATTAAATTTTTGTATTCATTGGGGTCCACAATTTTTTTTCAAGTGGTAAGTGTTCGGAATTACTAGCCACTAAAGTTCATATTTAAGCACTATATCGCCGGCATATATGTAGTTCAACCATAATCCAATTTGACGGAAGCTAATATTTGTAAAGGGCAGGTCAGGTTGAAAAGAAAAGTTTTTTAGTAATAGATTTTCCTGTGCATGAATACACTGACACAGAGGCGCTCGTGATCGCTGGATTTCAAGTAAAAATGAAACTACTACGTTTTCAATAAAATAACGACAAAATTTAATTGTTCACCTGTCAATAATCACTTTTAACACTTTTTGCTCTCGCCATTTTGCCTTTAAATTCGCGCTGTCGATCACATGACTTAATCGCTTCTCCAAATTCGATTCACTCACTCTGTTCACTATATTGCCTTACTCTTCACGATGTTGATCACACGATTTAATCGCTGTCCCGACAGGCACACGACTTAATCGCCTTCTAAATTCTGACAGCCTCCAATGTGTTACCTTAACCATTGCACTAATCGCGCTGTCGATCATACTAGGGTCGGACAAGGGCCGACATGTAACAATACATTTTTTCGGGATCAAAATTTAAATTAGTCCAAGAAGCGATCTCTTCTTTTACATAACAATTGGAGGAAAGTTCAATTACTAAGGTTTTTTGTTATAAAATATTCGAATGATCTATATCACAGCACACAGTAGAATTACTTCCTATATTGCCTGAGTTAATACGCTTTTCGAGATATACCTCCGAATTTTGTCGTCCTTACCTCCGATTTTTTTAGAAAGCAACTTAAAGCAAGAGGGAGAAAACAATGCTGACAATCTTAATGTTGGCAAAGGTGGTTTGACAACATAAAGCGTGAAATCATATACAAATCCGGATGTTGAATCACGCGTGAACATTTTCAAACCCCATTTGTGAGGTTTAGCTGGGTTGCATAGTTTTAACATTGATCGATCTGTAACCAAGAGTTACAGCAAAATTTTAATTAGGAATATATATAGATACATATCTTTAAACGAAATTATTTGTTCATCCATACTTTGATGTTCTTCCTGAGGTAATTTAAGAAAGTTTTCTTTGAGGATGTTTAGTAAAGGACGTATCTTATACAGCTTGTCATAATTTAAATCTCCTTTATCAGGTTACTTATTATTGTCATTAAAATGTAAGCATTCCTTAATTTTTTCAAATCTACCGCGAGATATTGAGTCTGTAATAGCGGTAAGTTTTATATTTTGAGACCATGCCATACTAAATTGGGGCAATTTCAAAACACCTAAGTATAAGAGAGCACTAAAATAACGCCTAGTAGAAAATAATGCCTTATTTCCTGCTCAGTACATTTAAGTTCTATGCCCAGTTCTTGCAGTACATACAAATTATTAAATTAATGTTTTTTATCAAATGAACAGCTCGAATATCAAAAAAATTTGGAAAATATTCCACTGGTGTCATAACGTCATCAACTTGCAAATTGGAATCTTCTTTTCAAATATTTTTTGGAGCTTCAAATGGCCTTGATATCCATTTAAGTGTCTTCAAATCAACTTTTTCGAAGTTAGTTTCAGCAGCACTGCAAGGTTCTTGCTTATCTTATTCCTGAATTGAATTGTCGAGAAGGCCGATCTCTATACTTTCGCTTCTTTTCACGATCCCTTCCAAATTCTGCTCTAGTACTGCAGAAACATCTTCATCTCCATTTTATTCATCAATAAAACATCCCAATCGAAGTTTAAATCCGCTGTATATCTTCTGTTGTGGTTTCATAACTAAATATAAATAAATTTATTACCACAATTACCCATCGTCTTGAAAAATTGGGCTGACAGGAACCGCTACTGTGAAGTTAGGAGAGGCAGCCATATGGTTGAAGTTGTGTTCCATAAGTAATGGGAACGTTTGGGAGTCGCTTGGCGTGACTTTATAGCTAGAGGAAGCAACTATTTTTTTTTTTTAATATATTGGTTTATTACGCTTAAGCAATATATGTATTATAAATATTACTAAAACCTCTTTCGTCAGCTGCTTCTACCTTCTTCTAGAATGGCACTATAGCCCAAATCGGACCTTGGCCTCCTGACATTCAGGTTCCTTAACATGACTAAGGTATACCCAGGCAGGTAGTGTACTGGAATTATGCGTCGACCGAGATTTGAACTCACGGCCTTCGCATTAAAAGACCAACACGCTACCCACTAGACTACGCTCGTCAGCTGCTTGAAACATTATTAATATTGAGAGAACTCAGGAATCGCGAACGTGATATAAAAAAACCATTTACATTCAACCCTACTACCATACAGGAGCTTAAAGTGCCTAAATTAATAAATTAACGGACGATTCCTATTGTCTAATCCCTTCAATAGATTCATTTTATTTGCTAGGATGGTAGCGGACCGAAATTCGAAGAAATATTTTAGAGACGTCTTGCTTTGACAGACCCTTCAATCTTTTTTTTTTTTAAAATATAAGCTTTAAAAATGTTGCATAATTGATTAGTTCAAGCCTTAGTTTAAGCTTCTAGTTCTTATTTTCCTTATAAAAAAAAGTCAAGACGTCCAAAAAAAAAAGGATGTCGCCCGATCTGCCAAAGTTGAAACCGATACGTTTCCACTCAAAGCACGACAAATATGGGAAATATTGCCAGATCTACTTCTTCTCATTTTTTCTCATAATCATTTTTCGGCTAGTGCAGAAATTTCAATACTGGCCAGAGCTTGCAACTGAAAGCACTGGCTGGAAGCAATTGCGTTAACGCATCTCTCCTTGCTATAGAAGGTGAACTTGCTGTAGCCGCGAACGAAAATTTTACTCGTATTGGCCGGCGGCCTCGTTCTCTTGTATATGCGACTAAAAGCAATGAAAGGAAAATTGGAAGCATTTTAATGCGATGCATCTTGTAGTAAATTTCTTTACAACATACACGCTTTTTTCAAGTAAAACGACGCAAATTTATGTCACTAATAATTTTTATTTTAATGGTAATACTTTTACTTGTTATTTAAGTTACGTTGGGTATGGAGAGTCATAGCTCGTAGTGGAAATTCGAGACTTAGAGAAATTGACATTGAAAATGTCGAAGCGAGATAAGGGAAGTATGATATAATAGAATGTGTGGATTGTTGGGCGTTTGGTTCTGAGAGTAATAAACTCAATTGGGTGTGATTGAATTTATTACAATCTCTCCTTCCTATTAAAGTCGAACTTCCACTCGTCGCGCGAGAAAATTTTGCTCGTAATTGTCGGCGGCCTTGTACATATATGCGTTTTTCAAATCGCATATTTTTTCCTGTGGAAGGTTTTCAACTGTCCTGAGCAGGTATATGCTGTAAACAGTGGTAGACGGAAATAATGCTCGCTTTCTTTTAAAGAAATTTTTAATAAATTTTCATATTCGTGCTGATTCCAATTTAGTTTTTGTAATCTGAATAAAGGGCAAAACGTAAGGGAAGCGTTGCTTCCCTTGCATCAATGGACGCCACGCCACTGAGTGTTTATTTTATTGCATTTTTACAAAAAAAAACTCGTATCCGGCCCACACTATAGATGCACAGTCTATATTAGGGTAGGTCTTGACGCTACTAGCCCCTAACGTAGATCAATTTGTAATTCGATGAAGGGGAGTAGAATGTTGGTTGATTCTTAGGTGCAGCAGAAACCATCTGCTGCGTCTTTGTCTTCCGTTAGAGCGTGGACATCTTGATGCAGATAAAATACAATCGTTCACTGCTTTGAAGTTAGTGATTTGTTCCTTGAACTTGTTGTTGATGTAGATACCTAAAATATCTCGATTCGCAAATTTAGACATTAAATAAAAATATGATATTCATTGAAAAAAAAAATTTCCGAATTCTGCGCTTTATTATTCGTGACGCTTCGGTCTCTGCTGAGATCTTTATCAAACAGGTCTCTGCTGAGACCTTTATCAAACTGTTTGATAAAGGTCTCAGCAGAGACTAAAACGTCACGAATAATAAAGCGTAACAGTATAGAATCCGGAAATCTTTTCTTTCAATTCGAAATGCACTGTGAAAACATTCACCAAACCATGATATTCATGCTCAAAATAAAACGCTCAGTTCCTTAAAATTACTTGAAAGTAAATTTCATTGAATTTAATGAACAATAATTACTTTGCCTTATATTAACATTTAAAAAAACCTCTTCAATGGATCGAACCCTTATCTATATTACATAAGTACATATTACATAATAATGATATTTTTTTTTATTATAATAATAAAATTTTATTACATAATAAAATTAAAACGATATGCTGGTTTCACAAAATTTTTCCAATAATTATTACAATTTCTAATTCTTTTATTTTATGCAGTTATTTTGAATTCTTAGGCATTCTCAAAACTATATTTTCGATATGGTAGTTTTTTGTTTTAGATACGCGTAATTCTGTGATGTTTTTTTTTAAATGAAAATTATTATTATCATAATGAAAATGGGTTTCCGATGATTACATTGAAATTTTAGACACCACGATATTTCCTAATTAGCATTGCCCATACGTCAGGATAACGTGTTTGCAGGAAACTCGTTAGCTTCTGTGCGTTTTGAGCCTGTTGTGGTGAACAATTTCTACAATTACGGAGGATGACTTCGGGTAAGGCAGCTGAAATTGTAAGAAAAAGTGAGTGTTAGAATAAATGTTATTATGAAAATTTAGCGAATAATTAGGTGCTATAGACCAAGTGGTGTCGTGGTAGCTCTAGTTTCAAAATATTTGTATTTTTTCATTTCGAGTTAGATTTCTATTATTCAAATTAAAGAATTCAACACAGCAGATTTGACTGGTCTGATGTTGGATCTGGTGTCAAGGAAAGTACTCTCAACTTGTTAACAATTTTTACATGTGTGACCAGAGTTGGCCAAAACCCATCTGTGGAATTCCAACCGGATCCATCAAATAGAGTTCTCGGCAATGGAGGGAGCAACAAAAAACAAAATTTACTTAAATTAAGTAATTCCTACAAAACTATTTAACAATTGCTTCAAGATTGCGGTTGTCTTTCTACCGGAACATACAGGAGAATATATCTGGACCTCGGAGGTAAACTGTACTATGCCATTTTATTCAATTTTTCAGTAGAGCAGTTTAAAAATGACTGAGATCATATGTATGTACAACATATGCATACAAAATGCTATATTTCTTCATGTAACTTTGGTTATGATGTCATTAATACCATAATAGCTAGGGTGTAGCCTAGTGGGTAGCGTGTTGGTCTATAATGCGAAGGTCATGAGTTCAAATCCCGGTCGACGCATAATTCCAGCACACTACTTGCTTGGGTATACCTCGGTTACCTCAATCTACGAAAATAAAAAACTCGTAGATAGAGGGTTGTGCGAAGGGCTAACAAACCTTCCGCAATAAATAATGAAAATATTAAGGAACCGGAAGGTCAGGAGGCCAAGGCCCGATTTGGGCTGTAGCGCCATTGAAAAGAAGAGAAGAAGGATTATACCTCTACGAAGGCCTCGAAAGGCTGAGTTAATTATGGTAACTTTTAGAAAACAGCACTAAGTCGACATAGCGCAGATTACCTTCGAAGGCCAGATAAAAAAAGTGAAAGAAACTTTTTATATATCCTAATGTAAGTTCAATAAGGTTCTCCGCTTTTCTACGCTTATTGATGCATATGAGTGTGCTCATACGCTGATGTGTGAGTGCAACTACCGAGAAAATTTTATTATAAGAGGTGGTGGAAGGAATCTACCAAACAATCAATTTCCCGTTATGACCCTCTATAGGAATTTAATAGGATATAATAGAAACTATCTCGATCCTGAGAATACGCCTCTAGTTGTCGCCAGGCCCTGTTTAAAAAGTGAGTTACTCTATTTGTCCCCTCATCATTCAATGTTTAAACATTTCAGAAGTCATCATAGACTGTATTCAACAGACGAATTTTTTTTTGTCTCTTTGGGCTTATTTAGGCCATTCAATAATGAAGAAAAAAAGTTTTCACATAGCAATTTTTCCCTCAAGTTGATTAAAATTTACATATTTAAAAGAATAAGCTATTTTTTGTTTTGTAAACGCACTACAGTCCAAACCAATGTTCCAAAAGAAATAAACTAAATACTATTAGAAAAGTATTTTCATCAAGGTATGCCTTTTTTGGGTTCCAGGTCTCTACCTGTTCTAGTTCTGAACTTCGGCTGAAATACGGCAAAAGGGTGAAAGGCAAATCCAAAACTCATCCCGTACTCCAATGAGATCATGACATCCGACAAGTATACAATAACTTAAATCCAGATCGAGACAGAAGCATGAAGTTCAAAGGTCATTCAGAGGTAACGATCATTGATTCCAGAGCGTGATATCTATACATTCGACAAGCACACAAGAGCTTGAATAAAAGCAGGACGCAATACTTTTCATGTGTACTGTACAATGTTTTTTTTATATACAGAGAAAGTACAGTAGCAGACGCATTAACATGTTGTCTGCCAAATACGAGATAACCCATAGTTTTTGTTATTTTCCAGGACGCCTACTACGAGCTATCTTGTAGTTTGCTTACTTGATTAAATAAAATTGCCTTTTTGCATCGGAATCCTGAAAAGTGCCGTGGCAATCAACGTGTTAACAACTGAGCCATCTTCCCCCCCAACGTTTAAGTCGGATAAAAGCGTGTGATCATAAACCGCTATTAAAGTTTTTTTCCCTAACATCTTAAGAAGGGATCTTAAAGCACGCGTCCTGCAGTTTGCGAAATTCAGGATCAGATCAGCATTTATAGATCATTCGTGACTAATGCATAATAGGGTGTTGTATAGACTCATTCAGTAAAGTAGGTTGCTAGTTCTTTATTATTCGATTAATAAAGTAAAAGCAAACTGAGAAATGAAAATTTTGAAATTTGCTCGGATTACTGGTTGCTGTCGTACAAGCTTGCTAGAGGAAAGTGTGATCCAATGGCACTTTCGGCTTTGATTTTCAATGCCCATTTTAGTCTGTCCAGTTGTACTCCAAAGTTCGTCGTTGGAGATCACTTCTAGCTAAAATATCCCTTAAATGCGTTGAAGGTAAGTCGAATGGTCACTTTCCATGTATCGTAGTACAACCAAATAACAACATGGATTGACTCGAAATACTCGAAGCTTCGTGCGAAGGAAGATATCTCTTAACCTCCTCAAAAGGATACCGAAGCCCCGACGTGCTTTATTTTTATGAGCATCAATATCATTTTCGGCTCCACCGTCTATGTTGACAATACCGCTGAGGTAACAGAAGTCTTGCACCTCTTTCATATCTTGTCCATTAAGAACAATCGGTACACTTGTGTTCGAACTTATGCGCGTGTACTTGGTTTTACGCATATTTATTTTCAGTCCCGCCTCTTTGGTGATAATATGCAGCCTTGTCTGGTACCCGTTCGCACAGAAAAGCTATCGGACAGCTCTCCTCTATGTATGACATGAAATCTAGCATCCTCATAGGATTCTTGAATCATGGCTATGATCTTGTCTGGAATACCTCTTGGACGCAAAGTATTCCATATGCTATCTCGCTTAAGGCTGTAGAAAGCTTTCTCAACAAACATGAGATGTTGTGGCGAGCCCATTTCGACGGACTGCTCCAATATTATCCGTAGGATATTTGTATGGTCTCTACAAAACGACCCTTTACGGAACCCTGCCTGCTAAACTTCGAGAGTGCTCTCTACAAAATCACTAATCCCATTTAGAATTAACTTTGCCATTATTTTCGATACATACCATACCTATTGCCACAATCCCGAAGGTCGCCCTTCTCTGCGATCTGCATCTCAAAGATGCCCTCATTTTAATCAGTTGAGTATTTACCTTCATTCCTCACCTCAGTCAAGAGTGGGAGGAGTATATCCGCTGTAATTTCCGTGACCACTTTGTGGTGTACGGTTAGTAGTCCGTCTATTTCTTGGGCCTGCCATTGACCGAATGGCGCAAACTATTTCCTCATTACCTGGCTGAATATCACTAAAGTGGCGGTCACCCGACGTTGGTTTACCAGCCGCTAGCAGCGCTGGTAAAGTAGAGCGGTCTCTACTTCACCAGCCGCTGCTAAAATCGCTCGTGTGACTGCTGGTAGGTCATTAGTCAGTTCTCGTCAATCATTTTCCTCACAGCAGTCATGTTTTCCTCCTTAACACCGGCTAGCGGCTGGTAAACCAGAGTCGTGTGTGCACAATTAATAGAGTATTGTTGCGGTTATATAGTTGGCATTTGTTATGTTTCTGGAATATCTCCATCAGAGTTGATGTTGAAATTATCGCCGCAAGTGATGTTAACTATATTAAGGAAAATTCTGTTGACATCTCTCACCAGATGGTTGGCAATTAAGTTCCTGTTCGTCAACTGTTTCATAATTTCAGAAAGCGAACCCATATACCCAAGGTAAGGCGCAGATTCAGCCTTATTGCCCAGATCTTCTTTCTTTTGTCGCATCTAATGATCTGATTCTTTGGTTCACATCGGATTGAGAGATGATTGCCAATTTGAATTTTTTTCCGATCGTCAAACTTGCCCCGAGTGTATTGCGAAATACAGGGTTGCGCACCGCTTTGCGGTGAACTTGCTAGAAATGTGTTTCTGGTTGCCTCCCAATTGGCGTCCTGTGTGCGTATTACATATTCGTCCAATGTGGATGATTTTCCGTGTAAAATGGTGGTATACTCGCATATTTTGTTGGGGTCTCCTAGTTTAGCCAGTTTAGTGAAAGTCGGATATCTGCTGTGTATAATCTCAAGGAAGCACCTATCAAGTGGTGACCGTACCCCACTTCAGCTCCACGCTTTGCATCGAGGAGTCATCTTCTTTATTGACAACTTATCGATTTGGTTCTGAGGAATGTCATCAGGGAAAACTCAAGATGTTTTATGGTGACTCTTGCGTGGAAAAAAGGTCTCTCAGATGACCCGACAACTACAAAACTCCACAAATAATTCGCCATTTTTGGGTCTCTTAATCCAAGGTCGAGACTTCTTGTGAAGCTCATCAAGTTATCTAGTCCAGTGTTGTTAGAGTCAACCTGGGCGTTCATATCTCCTGACATAATAATAATATCATCTCTTGAATCACGGTCGAAGGTGATACTCAGTTGGTGATGAAACTCCTCTTCGTCACCAGATGTTGTGGCGTAGCACGTATCAATACTGATCCTGATGACGATAATCCTATACGAATTTGGTTCCCAGCTTATGATTCCCTTTCTCCCTCTCGGCGTAAGGACGACCGCTACGCCATTTATAGCCTCACACTCAGGACCAAATTACGGAATAGTGTTTCGGCTTGGGGTTCGTTTTTCTCCAGATCCTGTCCACCTGACCTTGCGTAAGCCCGAGATTTAGATGTTATAGTGCTTCATTATACAGTCGATCAATGATTGACGGTGAATGGACCGAGTGAACCCAGTCCTTCTAAGCCAATTGTAGTCCTCGTTACCGTAGTATCTGTCGGTATCTGAGGATACTTGCATTGAGGAGGACTTTGTCGAATCATGCAAACATTGAAAGAAAAGATTTCTGGATTCTACACTGTTACGCTTTATTATTCGTGACGTTTCGATCTCTGCTGAGACCTTTATCAAACTGTCTCAGCAGAGACCGAAACGTGACGAATAATAAAGCATAACAGTGCAGAATCCGGAAATCTTTTCTTTCAATTCGAAATGCACTGCGAAAACATTCACCAAATCATGCAAACATTCTTGGATACTTGAGCGACACCACGAACCCGAGCTTATCGATAGGGAGAAGTAAGTCGGCAGCTTGCTGTCAGCTCCGAAACCTATCAAGATGGGGGGTTGGGGAAGTCGAAGTGCCTGTCTTCGGCTCCGAAACCTACTAAGATAGAGGGAATAAAGTCGAAGTGCATGTCTTGGGGTCCGAAACCCATCTATCGCAGGAAAGAAAGTGCTGGTGAAAAGCTTAATGCGATTCCAGTAACTAATTTTGGGGTAGACCGTTCCCACGAACCTGAGGGGTGTGACCGATCAAAGTGCAAGTAGCTCTGCTTTGATTGTGGAGCCTGATCGGTGGTAATCTGGTAGCGGAAGCTGCGGAGCCTATGGAAGGTTGTTTCCACCCCCAGCGATGGTTGAGGTCGTCTTGACGAACACGAGCTGGCAGTGGTGCTCCATATCGCGAGCAGAGTTCTGCGGAGCTCGGCGTAAGGTTACGTTCCTCAACCTGTTGCCATGAACGAAAGACTGGCAGAGATTTAGTTAGGTCTCGCATCTAGCAGTATGAATGCCGAACTTGCTGTAGGTATAAACTGCCACCTTCCGGGGGCATTAATGATAGTCGTCTTATACAATTCGAGTTGCTAAGGACAACAGTGAGGTTAAACTTTAGTGGTAGTGCACTTCACTTTAAACAAATACTGACAATGATAATGTATCTGAGACACTATATCCGTTTCGCGTAGCAGTTAGATTTTAAGATCACGTGGTGATAAGACAACGATCCAGTGAGTGTACATTTGCTATTTTTATGGGAATCAGAACTGGCTGTGGGTGTATTCTACCACCCAGAGATTTATTTTTTTTTTAAATTACTGCCTAGATCGTATTTATTTTTTCATCAATAAATGCATATGAGTGTTCCATGTTCGGTTTTAGTCTGTAATTACCCCTAAGATATTTTATTTTCTTGGCTCCCGTAGAGAGCGCAATCAAAAGCAATTTAATATTTTTCCCGGAATCTTTTATTTCTCCTATCGACAATTTTCAGATGTTTACTGAATATCCGTACAATCATCGCCGTAATAAGATACAAATATTTTCTTTGATCACAAATGTTCTAATTTCCATAATGATTATTGCATAAAGCCCTGTATATTTACTTCTAAAACATCTAAAGAGCTCATAAACTCCAACTCTTTCCATTTTGATAAATAAAGGGATAATAATATTCCATAAGGTGTCCTAATCTACGCTATCCTCTAAAGTCAAAATTATGAACAAAGTCGGTTAAGCCCTTTTTGACAAATTCTCACAAACATAAATATATCATTTTGGCATGGCAGGTGGGGTTTCAGTCAATGAAAAATGTCTCCCGAAGAATTCCTTCATTCCATTTTACAAATATCATCCGTCAATCAGGATAAGGGAAAACGATGGAGATAGAATGTCACGAAAATATCTCCAACACGTGCTTCATCCCTGCGAGACAGATTGCTTAGAAAACAATTTTCTATGAGTTCAAAACGAATTGAGCCGTAGGCAAACGTCTGCTGCTCTGGATTATGTTTCTGCTGATGACTGAGAAAAAAAGATCATCCTTTTCAAATTAGAAGTAGTGTCCCAGAATTCCGATGAAGCATGTCGAATTTTACTTACATTAAAGTTTTTACCTTTTCAGTGTAAATATTGTATCATTAGAAAGTCTGTCCGGAGGGATCTTTTGTGCTTTCATAAAACACTTTGAATGTTTTTTTTTCCACTTAACAGAGGAAGACTTCTTGAATGTGTTTTTTTTTCTCAATGAAATCGACTTTCTTATTTTGAAACTAACAAAAAAAATTGGATGCAAATCCATTTCAAAGAAATATGCCATTAGTTCAAGCCCTAATTAAGATAGAACTCTATAAGCGGGTTTGTGTCCTTCCATTAAAAAAATTATCTTTAAATTCTGTTCCAATGAAATACGAATTTGTCAATTAATTATTATTTTTTTTTTTTAATATCGAATAAAAATAATTTTCGCACCAGATGAGCACTTCATTCGAGCGTTATTGAATTTTTCAATAAAATGGGGAGATATCAAAAGATTGAAAAGAAAAGATTTCATTAATGAATTCTTTTTATTTTCGCTTGGATTGGTTTAGAAATTTAAGGTTGGCGTATTTCGATATGCTTAAAACTTACCTAGAAGCAAAACATCCGTAAATTTCTTTTTTTTCCAAAGAATTCCAAAATGTTGTAGGCATCAAAACAATTTAAGATATTGTAGGAACTTTAGCATATTCAGGATCAGTCTGATAAAATGAAATTAAATTCCACTCTTGGCAAAGCAAAACCACTCCATCCTCTTCCCTCTTGGTAGCCACTTTCTTCCTTTTCGTCACAATTCGTTTTGCTGTTCAATTTTCAGGTTGAACTCGTCCGTCTAATTTTGTTCCATCGAACTTTGGAAGTCGTCTTCCTTGTTTTATCACTACCTGACTAGGAGTCGAAATCTTCAACCTTGCAACAGCAGAGTTTACAATTTAATCAAAACTCACTTCGTCAAAGCACACGTGATTCAAATTAGGTTTGGGATCCGAATTACGAGACGTCTGTTTACGTATAAAGGAGTATCTTCCTGATGAATGTATTTATGTTTGTCGTTAAGGATTCAGGTTCGCTCTTGTGAAGCTAAGATAGCAGCGATACAAACACAGGACTCAGAAGTTCTGAAATAAGGTTTCGAACGGAAAAGTTTACCTGTTACAATGAATATCCAGTTCAGACAGAAGAGTTTTTCTTCTAATTTCAGAGTGTAATCAAGGCAAGAGAAGAAGGAGTTAGAAAGGTTTAATATTTGTGCTGAATGTGTAGTAGAGTCATATTTACCTGAATTTAAGTAAACATATCACCTTGGGTTCAGAATATAAACGTGGTAAATTCGACGTGAGAGTGGAATTAAATTTGCTAAAATTCATATTTGTAAATTTGATAACGAATTCCGTATGTATGTCAACACTTTTCTTATCACTTTGAAGATTATTTTAATTGCTATAATTTTGAGGACCTAATCAGGATAACAATTTTGACACCAAATTGAAAAGCTGTGTGGGGTGTATCTCTGAGAGATAGGGTTTTACACGAATACGACAAACAATTATCTTAGCTTCAATGGTTTTATAGCAGTGTAACATTTATGATGCTTATGAAACTGAGCAGGGTAGGTATGATTATTTATATAATTATTTAGTGTTAATATTGTGCAGACTGCTAATAGCTTTTTCGAAAGGGTTTGAATTTCCGGAAGGTTTCAAAGTTAGCACTGTACCAGCCAGGTTTGATATCTTTTTGTGAAATCCTTCCTCTCCAAAATAAAAGTAAAAATTTTAATTTTTCTGAAGCTAGAGCTGTCCTCGTGGGTGCTTATTAATAAATAATTAATCTGTGCAACAGCAAAAATTAACATGAAAACGACTTATTACGTTTTAGATTCCTAAGGCTACCTATAAGAAAACATTTTATTGGATAAGCAAGCCCACAATCACAGCTCATAGGATTTCCCAAAGCCTCAAATGTGAGTTTCGATGGCTAAAATGTTTATTTATTAAAAAAAAAGAAAAACCACTGAGATTGCATGAAAAATTTTTTATCTGAAGGTCAATTTCAGAGGGTATTAAAGAAAATAATTTTATTTTGTATATCAAGTACGATTTAGATAGCTTCAGCGGATTTTTATTCTGTATATGGAATCTGAGAGTATTATAAGGTTGATCTAAGGTTTGTAACGCCAAGAGATAATGATCTCACAGATTCGCCAAGGGTACAGAAATATTTAATGTTGCTCAAAAATCTCAAAACCTTCTGTCTGTCCGTTTGCTCTCTAGTTCGAGGACGCGTCGAGCTAGAAAGTTCAAATTTTGTACACGACATTTTTGACGAAAAAATAAGGTCAAGTTCATGAAGGGGCAAAATTGCTCCACTTCTTCTACTCCCTCCCAAACAAAATGACTAGTTTTCAATCACCATCATAATAATAAACAAAAAATGTGCATATATTTGAAGTCATGTGAAGTAAGTGACTAAGTTTTGCCGAAATAATTTCGTCGGTATCGGTAGTTCAGTAGAAGCACTCGGCTGCAATACGGGCAGCTTTGGGTTCGATTTCCGGCGAAATTTTTTTTACGATTTGACTTAATTAAAAACATAATAGGACTACGATTGCGTAAAGCGCAATCTTACGTTACTCTAGATGAAATAGATTTTTTTCTGATATAAAGAAATTTTGTATGGGGAGTGTTAGAAGGGGTGATAGCATTGAACTAATTTTTTCCCCATCAGCTAAAGTAGCTATAAAAAATGTTTTATACAAAATGCTTACTCCAAAAATTGAATAGGAGCTGAGAAAATTAGTGTGTTAGATTTAGTTGAAATGTGCAGTTTGTATGGGAGGTGGTAGAAAGAGTGGGGGGATTTCATTGATTTTTTCAGAAATAACATTGACATCTCTTAAATTTAAGACTAGTAAAATTCATACTTTTGAAGAAAATAGATTTCTTGTGAAGTTGTGAAACTGTGTCATATTGTATGGGAGGGGGTAGAAGCAGTCAAGCTAATCAAATAATTTTCTCTGATCTTAGTGATAATGCTAAATAAGTATTTATTACAAAATGTGAGCTCGATAAATGTTATATGTTCTGAGAAAATCGGATTAGAGCATTTCATGAAAAAGTGTAGTTTGTATCGGAGGGGGTGGAAGGAGAGGGAGGACGCAAATAATTTTTATACTGTATATTGAAATCATTATGAAAGTAATATATCCCGAAATTCAGACTAATAGCTTTTATACTTTTTGAGCAAATCCATTTATAGCCGAATTGGGAAATTGTGTCATTTTGTATGGGAGGGGGTAGAAGGGGTGGAGCTAATCGTCTAATTTTTTTTACCCTTATTAACAATTTTAAATAAATATTAAGTGCAGAATTTCAGCTTGCTAAATTTTATACGCACTGAGTAAATTGGCTTAGAGTAATTCATGACAAGTACAGTTTGTATGGGAGGCGGTAGAACGAGGGGGAGGACACGCATAATTTTTATACGGTAGATTTATATTATCAGAAAAGTAATATATTCCAAATTTCAGGCCAATAGCTTTTATACTTTTCGAGAAAATCCGTTTATTGTCAAATTGCGCATTTGTGTCATTTTGTATGGGAGGGGGTAGAATGGGTGGAGCGATTTGGCCCGTTAACGAACTTGACCTTACTTTTTTGTCAAAAACGATGTGTACGAAATTTGAGCTTTCTAGCTCAACGCGTTCTCAAGCTAGAGAGCGAACGGACGGACGGACGGACGGACGGACATCCGGTTTTGAGATTTTCGAGTGATAATATTAATTTCTGTATTCATCATTTTTTTCTCCGAGCCTTATTTCTTGGCGTTACAAACCTTAGAGCAAACTTATAATACTCTCAGATTCCATCTAGAGTATAAATATCTGGATCATGGGCTTATCACACGTGATTTTAAAACTTAACTGATACGATGAACGGATACAGCGCCACGGATACGGACGGATTCTACGGTAAGGAATACTTCTCTAATATTTTAAGCATCTTGTCAAAGGAAGATATTTGAGGAAAAGAACAACTACCAAACATCCATCCACAAGAATCCTCTATTAGGGACAATCCTCCAGATATAGAAGAGATAGTTGCCGCCATTCGGTCAATGGCGGGAAGGAAAGCCCCAGGTATAGACGGACTACCAACCGAACTCCAAAGCGGACCCGGAAACAACAGCCGATATACTCCTCCCACTCTTTACTGAGGTATAAAATATAGAAAAATATCCGACTGAATGGAAGGAGGGCGTCATTGTGAAAATTTCGACGAAGGGTCACCTTCAGGATTGTGACAATTGGCGTGGTATATGTCTACTAACTGCCGTATCGAAAATCATGGCTAAGGTAATTCTCAACAGGATTCGTGATGAGGAGAGCACTCACGAAGCTTATCAGGCTGGATTTCGTAAAGGGTCGTCTTGTACTGACCATACAAATACCCATTGGATAATATTGGAGCAGTCCGCTGAAATGTGCTCGTCACTACATCCCATGTTTGTGGACTTCGAGAAGGCTTTCGACAATGTTAAGCGAGATTACATATGCTTTGCGTAGGAAAGGTATTCCAGATAAGATCATAGCTATGATTAAAGAATCCCACAAAGTTGCAAGGTGTCGCGTCTTACATAGAGGAGAGCTACCCGAGAGCTTTCCTGTGCGTACGGGTGTCAGGCAAGGCTGCATGTAATCACCAGCCTTGTTTCTGGTGGTAATAAATGACATCTTGAAAGCTGTACTGGAAAGTGGGGAAGATAAAAGTCTTCGATGGAGACTATTTAACATCTTAAGTTACTTTTATTATGCTGATGACGTTGCTTGCACATAACCATTCGGAATTAGAGTCAAATGTTCGCTCGTTGCATTCTAATGCAAACAGGCGGGACTGAAAATAAATGTGCGTAAAACCAAGTACATGCACATAGGTTCGAACGCAAACACACCGATTGTTCTTAATAAACAAGATGTGGAAGAAGTGTAAGATTTTTGTTATCTCGGAAGCATTGTCAGCATGGACGGCGGAGCCGAAAAGGATATTGACGCTCGTCTAAATAAAGTCCGTCAGGTCTTTGGTATCCTTTTTCTTTTCTGGAGGTTAAGAGAGATCTCCCTTCGCACGAAGCTGCGAGTTTTTACCGCATGCGTCAGTCCCGTGTTGTTATATGGTTGTACTATGTGGAAAGTAACCGTTCGACTTACCAAGAAACTACAAACTTTCGTGAATCAATTCCTCCGACGCATTTTAGAAATATTCTGGCCAGAAGTGATCTCCAACGACGAACCTTGGAGTATAATACTTATCGGAAGAATATCTCATTATTGTATCCTTGGTACACGAGTGAGTTGCGTGCGATTCGCAACTCTCGGAATACAGCGTGGTATAGGTATACTAGGACGAAGAATAAAACTGATTTTCGTTTATTTGAAGAATATTATGACTTATTCAAAGATTTATCTAATCGCTTGTATTCTGAATACTTACTTAAAGTGCAGTCGGATATTATTAGAGATCCCCTGAAGTTTTGGAAATTTGTTAATTGTAAGCGTAAATCTGATGGTTATCCAGCTTCTTTTCAATTCCTTGGCAACAATACTAATGATCAATTTACTATTTGTAATTTTTTTGCCACATTCTTCTAATAGAACTTATCAAGTTCTCTTCCGTGATTGTACTTCTATGCCATTTACTGCGCATTCTGGTGTACCTCAGGTAAGTCATTTAGGGCCTCTATTACTTGTCCTGGCCATTAATGATGATGCTTCTGTTCTTAAATACTCAGAAGTACTTATTTATGCAGACGACATTAATATCTTTAGGTCCCTTAGTTCCAACTTAGACAATTTTCTTCAAGAAGATTTGATTAATTTTAGCAATTGGTGACGCCACAATGATCTTCGTTTAAATGTGGATAAAGGTCATGTTATGTCATTTACTAGAAAAGTCTCACCGTTTATAATAATATATAGTCTTAATGACTGTATTTTGGATCGTGTCAACTCTATAATTGACTTAGGTGTTACATTTGACCATAAACTTGATTTTAGCTTGCATATAGATAAGATTGTGCAAAAAGGTAATTCTATGTTGGGATTCACCTCACGCTGATCCAAGGCATTAAACAATCCCTTTGTTAAATTGATTCTTTATAATACCTTCGTTAGATCTCACCTTGAATATGCTTCTCAAGTTTGGTCTCCTCATTACGATGAGCACATTGGAAGAATTGAATCAATTCAGCGGAAATTTGTGAGAGTTATGCCACCTTAATTGGAATGACAGAGTTCGTCTTCCTCCTTATATCGATCGACTTAAGCTATTAAATATGTCATCACTTTCGAAACGACGTGAGGTAGCTGATGTAGTCTTTGCTCATCAACTTCTTACAGGGTTAGTTGATTCTTCCACACTTTTAGGTTTGATGCAGTTTGCTGTTGGTTAATTTTTACCAAGGCAGCCTAGACTTCTACAGATATGTTTTCACCGGACAAATTATGGTATGAATGAGCCGATTTCGCGTCTCGCGAGAGAAGTTAATAAGAATGCTGATGTATTCTACTTCTCTATTGATAAGATGTGCTTAAAGCGTAGACTTAACGCTAGTTGATCCCAATTTTTTGTTAATTTTTTGTTAATTTTTTATGTTAATTTATTTATGTACTTGGTGTAGGGATGTTGTTGTTTGTTTCGCCCCTTCACCAAATGATGAGCCAGAGGATAATTCGATTTCCATCTTTTAAATTTGGAACCGATTTATGGCAATTTCCTTGCATTAAGGAATTCTGATAGTGATAACTGGACAGACTAAAATAGGTATTGAGATCCAAAGGCGGAAATGGCAGTGGATCGGTCACACTTTGAGGAAACCAGAGTGAAATATCACCAAGCAGGATGTGATTTATAATCCATAAGAAAGACGGTTGGTTTGTCGTTTATGTATGTAGCACAGGGAAGCGAGCAGTTGAGCAGGAGGCCAAAGGAATAAACAAGTTCTGGCAACAGCTTAAGGCCGATGCTCAGGATCGCGCCTTGTGAAAGAGAGTTGTATCTGTCCTATGGCCATAGAGGGGGTTTTAACAGGTATTTTATTGAGGAATGTCATAATTTCAAATAATTTTGATTCCACGCCTGAGTTGAAACAATTGCTATTTCAACGGGTTGTATGCCCTTGTTTACAATAATGAAATTTTCTTGGAAACTATTAAAGCTAATAATTTGATATTTAGAATGTATCATTCTTATTATAAATGTGATGTATGGCATACAAATTATTGGAATCTTCCACTCCTTTTACCACGTCCCAAGCAAACTGCAAACTAATTTTCTCAGTACGTAATATTTTTCGAGTTCGAATTTTGTACTAAATACATAGAAATATTATTAACATTGAAAAAAAAAAAATAAATGATTAGTTTCACTACTTCAACCCCCTCCCATACAATACGACACAATTTCACAACTTCACAAAAAATCGATTTTCTTGAAAATTATGAATAGTCTGAAATTTGAGAAATATTAATTTCATAATATTCACAGTTATTTCTGAAGAAAACCCCCTACTCCTTCTACCACCTCCCATACAAAACTGCACAACTTCACAAAATCCAATACACTAATTTTCTCAGTATCTACTTAATTTGTGATGCTTAAGTTTTCTATAGACAGTAAACAGTTTTATAGCTATTATACTTATTATACTTAAAAATAGGTCAATGCTATCACCTCTTCTACAACTCCCCATACAAATTTTCTAGGGATCACAAAAATTTCAATTTCATCTATAGTATCGTATGTTTCAGCTTTACATGCAATCGTAGTCCTTTATGTTTTAAATAGGTATTACTAAGATCGATGGATGAAGTGAGAACGTGTTATACAAACAAAATCGGACAAACAATTTTAATTTTTTTTATGTGACACCGGAAGGGGGAATTAATCTTTTGTACTGAAGTACAGTTCCGGTGAGGTGGGAAAGGGATAGAGGCGGAAGTGGAGGAAATGAAATTGTTGCAATTCAGAATCATTCAAAATTATATACCATATGAAATTTCTGTATTGGGATATAATGATTTGAAATTTTGAAAAGTTAACCATTTTTGAAATGCGCTCCAATGTCACCAACTACTGCAATACACAAATAATCTGTTTTTTTTTGTCATATCCCGCTTGTATACCTTAATATAATTTCCATGTTTCAGCTTCGTAGATATTCAACAAAATAGTTAAAATAGTAATTTGCTAAAGTTTTTTATTATAATAGCATTTTATAATTTCTTTCACATTATAGTAAAAATATCGCTCAGCCATTGTGTACATACATACATACATATAATCAATTATGTCCAAGAGCCTAATTCAATTCCTTCTTAGCATATTCCAATTTGCAAAAAGTTCTGAATTTCATATTCATATTCTATTCGACTTTTCTTCATTTCAATTTTACTAATGTTTCTATAGCCCATTCTCATCATAGTCATTTTTAGTAAACTACTTTTGGTCTAGCATACTCGTTCTCTGTTCTACAATTGAAAATTAGTAGTACTCAAGTTTAAAGAGAAAATTAAATAGGAACAGGAGCAACTGTAGCGTATCTAATGCGCTTAAAATGGTAATTGAGAACGAAAGTACCTACTTTCATTTCAACTTAAACGACATAATTGCACAATTGCTTACCCCAAAGAACACGAACTCAAGAAGTTGGCTACATGCCCCAAGGAATAGAACAACTCGATTATGCGAACTATTCAGTATAACATTCCAAGGAACTCGACTGTTGAAGAATATCATCTCTAGGGATGATTTCGAAGACGCACTCTGTAAATACAACGAAATAAACTGGGAAACCGAGTAAAATCGTCAATTAACATAAACGAAATGTCAGCAAACTGGCAAATTAAAGTCTCTTGTAATAATTAAGCAGGCTGAACGCTTGAAAGTTTTGCTCTATTTTCGGAGTGCTAGCTCCTTGAAAGTTTAGACAGCTACTTGATGTATATACCTACCAGTTTACTAATGAGTTCAGTACAGATGACGATGAAATTGAAATGAATTTAAATTTTTTTGTGTCAAGTGATGGAGCTGAAATGTTGAAGAAATTCGTATATGGGAGGATTGATATTGTTGGTGGGAGAAATAGATTTTATTGAAATGGGTTAGTCGTCGTTTCTACCTGGTGAAAATCCCAATTCTCGATAAGGCCACGAAATTCGTGTTCGATTTTCCACTTTTTCACAGTGACACCTTAGACTTTCACATCAACAATTGATCACAAAGCTAAGTTAATCTTATAGAAAATCGACATACGCATAGAGCGGTTTGTGGGACAAGCTTTGAAAATAATTTAATTATTGTATATTGGGGTCCGAAGAGGGGGGAGGCCTAAAATAAATTATTGACCATATTTTTCCAATAAATATATCTGCGGAATTACTCAAAACAAAAAGTGCATAGTTATGGACCATATAGCCCCATCGTAATCAATTTTAAGTGATGCAAGTTCTTGTAAAACAGTGTAGCGTGTTGGTCTGCAATGCGAAGGTCGGGAGTTCAAAACCTGGTCGGCGTATAATTTCAGTAGGTATATCTGGGTCACCTTAATCTGTGAAAATGAAAATTCGCAGATAGAGGGTTGTGCGAATTAACAATAACAATTAAATGTTAAGGAACCTGATGGTCAGGCGATCAAAGCCAAAGGTGGACTGTAGCGCCATTGAAGAAGAAGTACTTAGTAAGGGGAGGTTCGGGAGAGTGTAAAGAAAAGCACTTAAAAATTAATATTTATCAAGGTATGAAGCAGTGGCGTAGCATAATATTATAGTTAAAAGATGCAATTTTCTATCAAATACAAAAGCACCTCAAAAACTAGATAAAAAAGTGCTTAGCGGTTCTACACATTTTTATTATTTCCAAACGGCTGTCATAGTTTAATGAATGCGTTTATAATATCTTTTATACAATATGACGAACTCATAATTCACTAAATTACATTTTATATTAAGTTAAATCAATTTGTTAATATTTAACTATATTTATTATTTATTATTATATAACTCTCTGCTTATATTACATAAAATATTTATTATTATTTATATCAATAACATTATTTATTATTATAATTATTGATTATATTATTTATCACATTATTTAATATTTTAACAACACATTAGTAATATATATTTTTCAACAACATTTCATTATTCATAATTATTTATTTTTATACTCTACATGAAATCTGAGAGTATTATAAGTTTGTTCTAAGGTTTGTAATTGTAATTTATCACTCAGAAATCTCAAAACCGGATGTCCGTCTGTCCGTCCGTCTGCTCCCTCTCTAGCTTGAGAACGCGTTGAGCTAGAAAGCTTAAATTTCGTACACGTAATTTTTGACAAAAAAGTAAGGTCAAGTTCGTGAACGGGCCAAATCGCTCCACCCCTTCTACCCCCTCCCATACAAAATGACACAATTGCGCAATTTGACAATAAACGGTTTTGCTCGAAAAGTATAAGAGCTATTGACCTAACATTTGGAATATATTACTTTTATGGCAATATAAATCTACCGTGTATGTTATGTGTGTACTCCCCCTTCTTCTACCACCTCCCATACAAACTGTACCTGCCATGAATTACTCTAAGTCAATTTACTCAGTGCGTATAAAATTTAGCAGGCTGAAATTGTGCGTCAAATATTTATTTAAAATTGTTCGTAAGGCCAAAAAAAATTAGACGATTAGCTTCACTCGTTCTACCCCCTCCCATACAAAATGACACAATTTCGCAATTCGACAATAAATGGATTTGCTCGAAAAGTATACAATCTATTAGTCTGATTTTTAGGATATATTACTTCCATAATGATTTCAATCTACAGTTTAAAAATTATTTGCGTCCTCCCTCTCCTTCCACCCCCTCCCATACAAACCACACTTTTTCATGAAATGTTCCATGCCGATTTTTTCAGAACATATAACATTTATCGAGCTCACATTTTGTAATAAATACTTATTTAGCATTATCACTAAGATCAGAAAAAAATATTTGCTTACCTTCACTGCTTCTACCCCGTCCCATACAATATGACACAGTTTCACAACTTCACAAAAAATCTATTTTCTTGAAAAGTATGAATGGCACTAGTCTGAAATTTAAGGGATGTCAATTTTATAATATTCCTAGTTATTTCTGACTAAAATCACTAGAATCCCCCTACTCTTTCTACCACCTCCCATACAAACTGCACATTTTCACTAAATCTAACTCACTAATTTTATCAGTTCCCATTCAATTTTTGGAGTAATCATTTTGTATAAAACATTTTTATAGCTACTTTAGGATGATGGGGAAAAAATTAGTTCAATGCTATCATCCCTTCTAACACTCCCCATACAAAATTTCTTGGGTTCACGAAAAATTCTATTTCATCTAGAGTATCTTAAGATTGCGTTTTACGCGCAATCGTAGCCCTGTTATGTTTTTAACAACGTTTTTATTTTTCGACTGCTTTATTTTTTTATTTTTAACGATTTTTTATTTAGAGTCAGGATTCGCCTGCTAAAGTAGAATTACAGTAGCTAATTGCGAATCCCGCTCATTATCAAAATCTATACGAATAGAGACTATCGCACCACAATAGTGACGATTAATATTGTTGTTGTTTCACAACGGTTGTCATGGTGGCTGTTGAAATTAGTTCCAAGAAAACGTCAACAATAGTTTCTTGGCCCTGTGTGATTCGAAGTGTTTTTCATTGAAATGAGACACTTTCGATAGTCGGTGTGAACATACTGTTACATATTAGACATAGTCGTCCGCCGTATGTTTTCGTTTTCCACTATTCTTGAAGAGAACAATTCTTATATATAGTCACAAAAATTCCAATCATGTTGACTCATCGTATATTCACAATCTTTTCACTATTCTCGAGTATTCGGGGATCTGGAGCATTCCACCAACCAGCAAACGAGACGTACACTCTGAATACGCACGCCTATCCCACACTCCAGTAACGATAGCATGGGCCATGTAGAGAAATGGACGAGAAAGAAATAATTCTGGCCATCTTCTGCCAATTGCAACTCAATTAGAATGTTCAGCAACAACAGCAGAGAAAAGACTTGGGGACGAGATAATGATTTATGAACACCTGCTAGGCAACGACAGTGATTGGGTTACGATACAGGCTACGACGGTGAGAGGCGGTGATATAGACGACGATGGTGACGATACAGATGAGGACGAAGTAGAGTCGCTATGGACATAGCTAACATTCGTGACACAGGCAGTCAAGACCTGGAGTTGTGAGTTAAAATGTGTCTTCTCTTGACCCAGATGGTGGTTCTGCAGTTGTCTTTAAGCGCTGTTGTCTCTCTCTTGCTGAGCCACTCTCTCTCTCTCCTCTTTCAAAGATACCTAAAAACGGGGATTTTTCCAAATGTTTGGAAGTCGTCTTTTATCATACCTACTCACAAGAGTGGTGCAAAATCAGCTGTTGTCAACTATCAACCAATAGCTAAACTGTCAGCTATTCCAAAGCTTTTTGAGTCTGTAGTGTATGAGTGCCTGTCGTTTCATTGTAAATCCCTAGTTTCGACAACATGGTTTGGTTAGGAATAGGTCCACTGTTACTAATCTGATGGAGTTTACGAATAAATCCATTTTGGCTGTTGAGGATGGTAAGCTGGTGGATTGTGACCAACAAGTAAGAGCACCTTGTAATTAAAATGAGTCTGGGAATTGATATTTCAATTTTTTTTGTTGGTAGGACTGTCCTTAATTATTATCCCAACAATTAGCGCGGTCTGTTAATCAGTTTGTTTACAGCAGCTGGTTGAATTGGTACACCTCACTAGTCCACGGTGATTTTTGTTTTATGTCCTCGAACGACTGAAAACGGGTAATTTCAGTTTCGTGGATAGGAAAAATTCACACGAGCCCAAATCTGGTGAATACAGGGGTTGATTGATGGAATCCGTTGCTTTTTGGCCTCAAATTTGGTCACAATTGAGGCTCAATGCGATGGCGCATTTTCATCGTAGAAAAGCCATAAATTCTCCTTCCACAATTCCGGTCGTTTTTTAAGGATTTACTCAGGGAAACACTTCAATATGGTTAAATAGTACTCTTTATTGACCATTTGTCCCTCCAGAATGAATTCATGATGGATCAAACCTCGAATATCGAAAAAAACATTGAGTACCATCTTGATTTTTGAGCGGCTTCGGAGTATTTTTTTTGGTTTCGGCTAATTCCTCCACTCCGATGATTGTGAACTGGTTTTCATGTCAAACTAGTGGAACCATATTTCATCACCAGGTATGATGAATGTGGGATGAGAATTCGCACGATCAAGCATGTCCAAAGTGACCTGCTTATGGTACTTTTTTTTAAAGAAAATTCAGCTTTATTGGAACGAGTCGAGCAAGGACGCATTTCATGGCCAAAGTATCCATCAAAATCAAACGAACGGACTTGCAAGAGCTGTCAACCTCTGCTGCTATCTCCCTAATACTGGTATGACGATTTACGAACACCATTTCCTTCACATTGAATAATTCGAAAGCTCCTGGTTTTCGTTGTACTGAATCACCGTAAGCCTTTTGCATCATTTGCAGCGATTCCGCGCACAAAATTTAGTTGGAAAAACAAAATTTGAGACAAATTCTTTGTTTCATCTTTTTATCCATTGTAAAAATCGCCGAGGACCTTGAGATGTATCCATTTAACCAGCTGCGGTGAACAAACTGATTAACAGACCGCGCTAATTTTTGGGATAATAATTCAAGACAGTCCTTCCTGCTTACCAAAAAAAAAATTCAAATATCATTTCCCAGATTCATTTAATTACAAAGTGCTCTAACTTTTTTGTCACAATGTATGTACTGATTTTAGTAAGGCTTTTGATAAATTACCCCACTCTATAATTTTGTTGAAATGAAGCTTGTTTGGTTTTCCTACATGGTCTATAAATTGGATTAAGTCATATCTATTGAATAGAACCTATCAAGTTATCTTTCGTGATTGCACTTCTAAGCTATTTACTGCGCATTCTGGGGTCCCTCAAGGAAGTTATTTGGGGCCACTTCTATTTTTTCTGGCCATTAACGTTTTTAAATATTCGGAAGCACTCATTTATGCTGATGACATTAAAATCTTTAGGTCTCTTAGTTCCAACTCTGATAATCTTCTTCAGAAGGATTTGATAAATTTTAGTAACTGGTGTCGCAATAATGGCCTTCGATTGAATATGGATAAATGTCATGTAATGTCATTTACTCGGAAATTCTCACCGTTTGTAGTAACTTACAGTCTCAATGACTGTATTTTGGATCGTGTTAATTCCATTATTGACTTAGGTGTTACATTTGACCAAAAGCTTGATTTTAGCTCGCATATAAATTAGATTGTGCAAAAAAGTAATTCTAAGTTAGGTTTCACTACTCACTTATCCAAGGAATTTAACAATTTCTTTGTTAGGTTGAGTATGTATGACACCTTTTTTAGATCTCATCTTGAGTATGCTTCTCAAGTTTCCTTATTATGATGTGCATATTGGCAGAATTGAATTTATTCAGCGTAAATTTGTGAGAATAGCTTTATATCACCTTAATTGGAATGACAGAGTCCGTCTTCCTCCTTATACCGACCGACTTCAGCTACTAAATATGACATCGCTTTGAAGGAGTTGATGTAGTTTTTGCTCATCAACTTCTTTCTGAGGTGGTTGACTCCTCCTCAATTTTGGATTTGATACAGTTTGCTGTTGGTCAATTTTTACCAAGGCATCCCAGATTGCTGCAGATATGCTATCACCGGTCTAACTATCACTTTTCACTTCACTTTTTATTTATTTCTAATAGAATTGAGAGTATATATATTTCTCGAAATACCGGGGAATTAGAATCGAAAATTTTAATTTTAATGGTTCTCGTGAACAAATATTTTTATTTTATGTTCGGCGAAATTAAATTTTCTACCGGTTCGGCTTTTCATGTGGCTACTATATTTAAGTGCGCTAAGAGTTGCTGGATTTAAAGTAAAACTAATATCTGCAAAACTGTATTTATTCATATTTCAACTAAATTGCATTTCATTTTTCGCTCACAATATTTCGACATTCAGCCCACGACGATTCAGCCCACGCACTCATCGATCTGTCGTTCACACGATTCTTTCGCTTATCAATCTCCACCGTCGATCACACGACTTATTCCCTTACTGAATTCCGTCTGTTGATTACAGGACTTACTACCGCTGGTTGATCACAGGACATACTCGCTTCCTGAATCTCCACCGTCGATCACACGGCGTACTCGATTACTGGGTTCTGTTTGTCGATGACAGGACTTATTCCCGCCTCTTGATAACAGGACTTACTCGCTTATTGTCACTTACTGCAGAATTCTGCCTGTCGATCACAGAACCTAGTCACTCATCCCGGCAGTCAATCTCACGCTCCTGCCGACTCTCCTACTCGCTTACAGCTTCGTTTCGTTACTACTGACTGCTTCTGCACCAACGATAGTTATTTTTTTACATCGTTCCTTTTCGGACGTTCGCTGTCAGTTGCTCTTTAAATCATTTCCTTGTCTTGCGAATGATTTCCTTGTCGACCGTTCACTGCAGTTGCTTGTATAAATTATTTTCTTGTCAGCCGATTCGTTACCCTGTCGACCAAATCTAAACATCATTTCCTTTTCGGCCGATCGCCGTCGGCCGCTTCTATACATTATTGTCGAGGAGTAATATGTGTGCCCGTGTAATTATCGTTCCAGTTTTAAAACAGACAACGGCATTAAGCAAGGTGATGGCATCGCACCAATGCTTTTCATCTTGACACTCGAATATGTTGTTCGGAAACTTCTCGTTGACACCAAGGGAACACTACGCTTCCAATTCACACAACTCGTAGCATATGCCGACGATATAGATATCCTTGCAAGATCTCTGAAGAGTGCTAAGGAGGTATTTGTCAAGGTTTGACTCGGTAGCAAGGGAAGTTAGACTACGTATTAATGAAAACAAAAGAAAAATTATGACGCAAACTAGGAAAAAGACGCCAATCAGACGAAATATTACGGTAGGAAACTATAACCTAGAAAACGTAGACAACTATATATACCTAGGGGCGAACCTATCGAAAGTGGAAGCGAGCCCATCGAATTCAAAAGAAGGATAGTGATGGTAAAGAAGACGTATTATTCGGTACTTCCAATAATTAAAAACAAAAACGTACACAGGAAAACAAAACTTAAGTTATATAAAACGATCATAGGACCTGTGCTATGCTATGACAGCGAAACGTGGACATTAACTCAGGCGTCCGAAAAACTACTTAACGCCTTTGAAAGAAAGGACCTCAGAAGAATCCTCGGACCTATGAGGGAACACTCGATCTGGAGAATACGATACAATAGGAAATTGTATGCGATTTTCGACAATCCAGAAGTGTCAACCCTCATAAAATTTAAGAAGTTACAATGGGCTGGTCATGTGGAGCGGATGGAAGAATTCCAAAACGCACACTAAAAGGGAAATTCATCGGACAAAGACCGGTCGGAAAACCACGGAAGCGCTGGGAAGATTCGATTGACGCTGATCACTGCTAAGTTTTTCTAAATGGAGGACGCGGTCACTGAACCGAGATGGATGGAGGCAACATTCGATGAGCTGCATAGTGTGGCAATGCACATTATCAGGATTTGCGCGCACGTATAATTGTTGTTGCTGTTTTCGAGAATAGCGGAGGATTGCGAATATGCGATGAGCGACTAGGGTTACCCTGTAGCAATAGATCTAGATAAACTACATAACTGCCACCTTTTCGGTATTTGCCTTTCTGTTAATTTCTTGGTTAATAGCAATATACTTGATGGTTAGTATTATGACAGTACATGTAGGAAAATGGACAAATGTAATCGATGTCCGCAAGCAAGTTTTAAATTGCTTCTAAATTTTCAATAGAAGCTGCATTTGCCTTAGCTACATTGATAATTTTTCAATGATAGCAATTGTGATCGACACAGGAAAAAAAAAATTTGCTACCCTTATTTTTTTTCGCGTTTCATGACTAAATTAGCCTAAAAATGCAAAAAAAAAAAATCCATCCCTCAGTACGCCGTCCGCCGTACATATGGACTCCAATCTCCAAAACCGTTAAAGGTAGAGTGTTCGTTTTTGAGGGGATTGTTGATTGGGTAAGTGAGCTCTATTTTCTAAATTTTGGGTGGTGTTAGGTAGAAGGGAAAAAGTCAAAAACTACACATGCTAATATCTCCACCACGAATGTAGATAGGAAGTTGAAAGTCAGTGGAGATATAGAGAGGGTTGTGGGACAAACTTTAAAAATAATTTAATTTTTTTTATCCATTGGCGTCCGAAAGGGGGGGGGGGCTAAAAACAAGTTGTCGGCCGAATTGTTTTTTCAAATGATTATATCTTCGAAAATACTTATCGTAAAAAATTCATATTTTGGCACCATTAAGGTGGAATACAGCTCCATCGGAATCAGCTTAGAAAGTGGCTAATTATTGTAAGGGGAAGGGTCAGGGGGGTGCAAGGAAAAACACTTAAAAATGAATATCTCAACTACCTCCTAAGCTATGTAATTGAAACTTAAAACGTATATTAAGCTATACTAAAAAAAAATAATATATTGAAATAATAGTAGTGGGGGGAAATGGGGAGCATTTCAAAAATGGCGCACTTTTCAAAAATACAAATCCTTATATCTCAACGAGTACAGATATCAAATCGAAAATTTGTCAGATTGTAGCACTATATAGTGGTTAATTTTGATAAAATTTAAGTTGGGAGGTATAAGGGGAGGGAGGTGATAAGCAAAAATGTCGAAAATTTTGAGTGATTTTTTTAGGGTGGTGGTGAGAGATACAAAGTTTAAATTTTGCGTGTGAATACATCTATTGAATATACATAGAAAAATAATAATAACTTGATCCATAATTGTTATAAGCCGAGCCCCCTGGTCTAACGTGCACAAGGTGTTTCAAGTACATTGAAAAAAACACATAAACTGAAAATTTTTGAGTGAAATTTTAAGCTAAAAACTTGAAAATTTGCGAAATGCATTTAAAAAAATCTCTAAATACACAAAATATTAACTGATTGAAAGCCCTTAAAACTTCTACCCCCTCCCATACAAAATTAATTTTTTCGACCATTTTCAAGAAATCAATTATCACCCAATTATTAAAAGCTATCAATTTGAAATTTTGCATAAAAACTTACAAAAATAATTAAAATGAAATTACGTTACAAGTTTTGAAATCGCGCTTGCCCTTCTACCCCCTCCCATACAACACTATGATTTCGACCAATTTCATTAAATCAACGAACAACCTACGAACTTGAAATTTTGTAATTTTGTAAGGTGTACAAGAGAAACGAAATAAAACTGCATATAAAATTTTACGATTCCCCTACCTTCTCTACCCCCCTCCCATAAAAATGTTCGGTTTCGTGAATGTAAAATACACCGAATTTTATGAAAATTCTATGCAACTTCGTCTATGAAACACATTCTATACAGAGAATATTGGACGTGATTCAAGCAATCAATTAAAAATCTTTTAGCATCCACCCACCTTTACTATTACCCCTCCTCCTCCCCTCATAAGAACCCAAACTTGCAGAAACGAATGAAATATTGTTATATTGATAACAGCCCTGCCCAAGAACTCCCTTTCACTTGGTCTTCCCTAACCACTCCAACCTGCATATTGACTTTCCACTCATCCGCAACTTGTCCCAAGAATAATAAAGTTTCGCCCGACTTGTTGGCAGTTTATTTGAATTGCTACCTTGCACTTTTTATCTACGGAACGCCTGAAATTCAAAAGTCAAAAGAAAAAAATGCTGTGATAGTTAATATTATCTACAATGCTGGACGAAAATAGTACCCACTTTGTTGCTATGTGGTTAATACCTTTTTATAATTTTTGTGTAATTGCAATTCAATATTTTTAGACGCAGCATAAAGGCAAATTGTAAGGGAAGCAATACTACCCTTGCTTCAATAGACGTCACGTCATTGGTACAAGGTTGAAATTACAACAGCGGATAGAAATGTGGAAAAACCAATTTTGCATTTGTTTCGATTGAGAATCTTGACCCATATGCCTTGCAACATCCAGGGTTTATAATTGCCTTACATATAGCTCAGTGTTCCTTCGATGTATTCAACCGTGTTTTTAGTTGCTCCCACCTGGCGTCCAGAGAGTGCATTTCACCTCTGCTTAATGAGAAATGCTCGGTATTCAAAATGGTGTTTGTTGGTACAATATCTTCGTATCCAAGGCACTCTATCCTCTTTCTCGTACCAATTAGTATCTTAGGAACATGGGTGATGACCATTTCATTAACCATTTTTAGGGCAAACAGGATTGGCTATGAGTGAAGCCTACTCACCCTTAAATAAGTATTAGTCCGCAATTACTTCCAAAAAAAAATCAATTTATTTTGATATTTAAAAGTTAGTTTATACCATATTTTCTAACGATTTATTTAAATCTCTGCTTCCTATGCTGGATTACCGATTCTGTACGTAGCTTACATAATCATCAAATTTGTACAAACCATAAAATATAATGGTGTATTACCGCGTAGGAATCTGAATCTAACATGTTCCCTTAATCCAACCCCGAACGAAACCCATAAAACAAGCACTGAACATTCGCATGGATTTGAAATAGACTTCGTGATAACATAAAACGAAATGGTTACAACAATAAAACGCTTGATTAAATCATTTCAGCTGCGACATCATGTGGAACGAGCCGAGAGCATTAGAAATACCACACCAGTCCTTTTATTCTCCGATAGAACTGACCACCAATTAATCGTCTCTCTTTCCATTTCATCCACAAAACACGTGCATGAGTAGGTGCAAATTTCGTCGGCTTACCACCAAGTTTCACGGCAAAATTCAATTAAGTCTGAGGACTCTTGCCCAGGCAAGGCAATGGGATCTTTTAATTTGAATGAGTCACGTTCACGGCGTAGCTGGCCCCTTCATTGTGGCCCTAAAATTAGATGAGTTTCAGGACATGGCGCCACGAAAAAAATATTATCCCTCTTATTTCCGTGACTACATGCAAATAGGTTTCACGCACTACCAAGATCAGTTTTGAGATTGTTATATAGATATGCCCGAAGGTGCGCTGATGTGCTTGATGTCGTAATTCCGGAAATCCACGAGACACGAAAAAGTGCTCTACACTTCCATAAATAAACACCAAACTGCCGCTGTTGGCCCCAAAATTGGGCTATATAGGCCGTAAAACATCCACCCTAATAAATTCTTCAGATTACAGGATACCCTGAAAAAGAAAGAGAGGAAAACTTTCGAATCAGAAGTGAAGCCATCAAGACATTTCTGCCACGAGCGATATGCGACTTACAGTCTTCTCAAAGTTAAAGAAATGCGATGAAAAATAAAATAGCTAAATAAAAATGATGAATGCGATTAGGAAGGAAAGTGGATGGACCAGATGTGGGACTATTTTTAAAAATTAAAACTTCAAGGCACTGCAAGAAAATAATTTTTCGCACTTAAAGCTACCCACGCGTTATAATTAAATGGAGCTATAAATTTTTATATATTTTCAAATACCTGTGTTAATCGACATATAAAAGATATTTGACGATAAAAATGTCAGTTAAGGTTATCATTTGAGCTGATTCGAAATCAAGGCACGTATGGTATAGGTTATCATACCATACGTGCCTTGATCAATTTATTAGTGAGTGCGTTAACCTGTCGATTATTGCAAAAATATATTCAATTATTTTTGTATAAAAAAAAATTCATAACACATAGCCTTTCAAGCTAACATGACAGAATTCATCAGTAAGCCTTTATCATTTCGTACAGTGAAATAATAGCAGTCGTTTATATCTTGAACTACTAAACAGTTGATTGCTTAAAATTTATCGCCATTTTGGAGCAATAATTTTTTTTCGACTTCAAAAATTTAATAATCTAAACGAAAAATAGCAAAACAACATAAAGTTCCACATTTATTATCGAAATTTTTATGGATAAGTTCGATGTTACAATACAACACATGGTTTCGAATGGGAGGTTTCACAAATCGAGTGTTATTAAAACACTGTGGTAGGCAAATGGAAGAAGTTGCGATGCATCAATCATAACAAAGCTTTCTTTCCTTTTTCATCCTTCTCTTAAATAATGACAACATGGAAACTTTCCTATTTTATTTTAAACTAGCGATCCCTGCGACTTTGTCCGCGCGAGAATCGCAATAATAAGTAATTTTTGAGAATGTAGTTAGTATTACATGATGGGGGATATATAATCTGCTTAGTTTAATGGCTCTTTGAACACAATGCTTTGTATTTTGTTGGAATCAGAACCATAAATTATTAAGAATGAAACCGTGAAACTGGCATTTGTATGGGATAGGCTGGTGATCGAATCAATGCCGTATTGAAGAGCGTTAAAGACATGTGAATTATTTTAGCGTGAAAGCCCAAATAAAGTAACATTATGCTTAAAACATAACAGGACTACGATTGTACGTACAGCCCAATCATACGCTACTCCAGAAGAAATCGAAATTTTTGTAACCTTATGAAATTTTGTATGGGGATTGGTGAAAGGAGTGACAGCATTGGAGTAATTTGTTTCACATCATGCTAGTGTAGCTATAAAAATGTTTTACCAAATTTAAGCTTCAAAAATTGAATAGATACTGAGAAAATTAGTGCATTGGTTTTAGTGAAAGTGTGCAGTTTGTATGGGAGGTGGTAGAAGAAGTGATTTTTTTGAGGAACAACTATAATCATTATGCATTTTATTTTAAGGTCGATGCTCATGATCGCACCTTGTTGTAGAGAATTCTTTCTGTCCTATGTTTCTGTAGAAGGTCTTAACAGGAACTTGATTGATTTTGGATTAATATATTTTAAATCTTAGATCAGTAACTTTCATCCTTTTCAAGAAAATCGAATTTTGGGGAAGATGTGAAATTATTTCACCTTGTATGAGAAAGGGAGAAGCTAATCGATTTACTTTTCACCGATAATAAATCATAATACTAATTAAGGATTTAGTTCAAAATTTGAGCTCGATAAATGTTATATATACTGAGCAAATTGGTTTATAGTATTTCATGAAAAAGTGCAGTTTGTATGGGAGGTGATGGTAAGAGTAGGGGAATTCAAATAATTTATGTTCATAAATTTGTAATAATTTGTATTCATAAAAATAATATATTCCAAATTTCTAATTATTCGCCCCTGTAGTTTTCAAGAAAATTTGATTATATAGTTTTGAAAATGAGTCATTTTGTGTGGGAGGGGGTAGAAGGAGTGATGGTTTTGAAATAAGACCAAACATGGATTACATCTCGAAGCATACCCAATAAAATGTGAAAATTTCATTATAATCGGTTCAGTCGTTTTTGCTTGAAAGCTGAACAGACAAAGAAGAATTTTAAAAACGTATTTTTCTGCTTAGTTATTGCCCCAATAAAGCAAAACACTAACTTACAGTCATTTATAAACAAATAACAAACAAACACTACAATTATATTTATACATATAGATGGCATAAAATTTGCAGTTAACATTTTTGATATTGCTACCTACCCCTATTAAATCGTAATATTAATTAATTAATATTAATTCTTTTATGCTTTTTTATTTTCAGCTACATGTACTCTGCTACTATGCTCTTTTCAACCGAAAAATGTATCTCTAAAAATTACCAACTCTAGAAAATCATCTCATAAAGACGACCATTATAATTAAGTTAAACCATCCGAATAGACATAAACTAAGTTTCTTCTTTTCGAAAAACTTTTTAATTGGTTCAGGTTTGCGAGTTAGAAGAAAAACTCCGAAATATATTTTTAAATCTCTTTTTATAAATCCCTTTTCAGTTACTCGTACACATTACAACCGCAAAATTAGCTGTTAATGAATATTTTATGTGCATTTTCGACAAAAGATATTATTTGAAACTTTTTTCCGAATTTCAAATGAAAAAAAAAATCTGGTTAACGTTGAAGGAACATAAAAATAAAAGTAAGAGTGCACACTTCAATAAATTAAATAATTTAAAAGTATAATAATAACTACGCATTTCAAATAATGCACATTTTGCTAATTTTGCCGGAAGCTCGATTTTTTTTTTTAAAATCGCCAAATCAAATACCATCTAGTATCGCTTCCAATAGCATTATCTGAAAGGATATCAGTAGAATAGATTTAACCCGAACTTTCGTATCGGTGCACAACATTTTGATTCTTTATCTCTTTCTTGCTTGTATAGCGACCTTATCTTTGAAACACCCCAGTTGGAGATTTGGGAACTAGTCGATTGGTAATACCATATTTGATTGACACGAAGTATAAGGGCCTTACCGAAGTTAAGTCTAGTAACCTTAAAAGGAACACCTAATTAGGGCTCTACCAAATTAAGGTCTAGTAAGCGAAAAGGTAGTTGTGCGAAGGGCTAACAACTCTTCCACAATAAGTAATGAAAAATGTTAAGGAACCTGAATGTCAGGAGGCCGAAGTCCGGTTTGGGTTGTAGTGCCATTGAAGAAGTATAAGAGAAAAGTTAATACCCAGTAATTAAAATTGCGACATAGTTTAAAGAAAAAAATTTTTTTACGCAGAAATTTCTCAGATGCTACACTCTGCTTAAGTTTAAACAAGAGAATCATTTACGTTGTGATTTCCAAAGTGGAAAGAAGTGTTTTGTTTCAGTCCAATTTTCAAGTTTTTCCTCTGAATTTCAAAGGTAAGAACATTCTTTTAATATACCTATACTCTAGATGAAATCTTACAGTATATTATGTTTGCCGTACCGTTTATAACGCTAAGAAATAATGCTCGCACAGAGTCGCAAAGAACACAGAAATATTTCTTGTCGTTCAAAAACCTTGATGCCGAGTGACCGTCAGTCCACAATATAACTCACGTAAGCTTCGACCTATCGTGTTGAAATTTTTCATATGCATGCTATTTTTAGCAAAAAAGTAAGTTTCTGAACGGGCCACATGCACACACTACTTCTTCCCCCCCCCCCCTCACATCCTCCATACAAATTTTCAAAATTTAAAGAAATTGATTTTTTTCCGAAACGATTTCAGCCATTGACTTGAAAAGTAAATCATATTATAATTATGTGAATATCATTAATGTCAAAAAATATTGATCTGATCCCCTTACTCCTACCCCTTCCCATACAAATGCACAGTTTTCTAAAATGCATTTATTGGGTTTTCCTTGCAACCAGCAAAGCTAAAAGAATCTATTTTTGTCATAATTAATTCTAATAAAATTGCAACCAATTTCGGAAAAACTATCAACTTCACCTCACCCTCTCTACCCCTATATAAATTTCACGAAATTCCGGAATCTATATAATAATGAAAAATTGTGCACATATTTGAAGTCACGTGAAGCAGGTGACTATGTTTTGCTAAAGATAATTTGGAAAAACTCGCCTGCCACGCGGACGACTCCGCGTTCATTTCTCGTCGATTTTCATTTTTACGAATATTTCTTTTACTATTTAACTACAGTAAAATTATCATAATTTTAATTAATTTTTATTCCCTGCATGAGTTCAAAATAAAATTAATTTTTGTATTAAATCAAACTCGTTCTTGATATTGGGCTCAGCAGAGATCGAAATGTCACGAATAATAAAGCGTAACAGTGTAGAATCCGAAAATCTTTTCTTTCAATTCGAAATGCAATGTGAAAACATTCACCAAACCAATATGATTTGTGTATATATATATATATATACAATAGTTTGTGTACTGATGATGTTTTTTAAATACTTATTTATCAAGTTTGAAATTAGTTTAATCTTAATATAATCATAGTTGTTCAAATGAGTTACTTATAATAAATATTGTAAACAATTCTTTTTAGTGTTTTTTGTTTTTCTCTTTTTTTTTGTGTTACAATTTTAGCATAGACTTTATGATTTTTATATGCATGTATTATTTGTGTACTAGTGCTTTGATAATTTTTATATCTTCCTAATTCTGTTTTAGTAAGAAAAGATTAGTAGTGAAGTTATGTCGGTAATGTCTTTTTAGCAACTGGGTTTTACCATTCGATTATTATTAGTTCTGGATGACTTAATATTTATTTATTTATTTATGAAACTGTCTTGTTATGATTACGAGATAGTTTACATACTAATAAATTGCTTAATTTAATTTATTTTAATATATCTTAATATATTTAAATTTACCTTAATTAATCAAAACCAATTTGATAGACATATATGATAGGCACTAGTGGAAGGGTCAAGCGGGATGTGGGGACCTTATAAAACGGAGCGTAGTCTCAGTTTATATGTCAGCTTATTTATTGGAGGTGTACAGTGGGCGCTGAATTTGTTAAATACTCTACAGCATCTGTTAATTGGTTCATTTTGTCCGTAATCAGGATGATGTGCATATACCTTAAGTGGTTTTGAATATCTCGTCAGCCTGACATTGTCATTGAGTCGGAATTTATTTGAGATATGGTCAACCTCAATATCGCCATTCAAAGCATCTAAGGTAAAACTGGATGTGAGCATAGTTCTTCTAGAACATTGGTTCCCAACTGGTGGGCCGCGGCCCCCTTGGGGGCCGCGAGAGCTATGTTGGGGGGCCGCGAGCCTCTCTCTTGAAAACAAGAAAAAACCTATTAAAAATAATATTTGGACAAGAAGAAATCATGGAATTTTATATAAAAAATACTCTTGAAAAACATATCATTGTATATTCGTATTTTAGAAATTTTCCATCTTTGTAAAAGTTTATTCATTGAAAATAAAACTGTTACGAAAACAAAGATTTTCAAAGTAAGTGTTGCATAAAGAAATTAAAATCATATGTCATTCAAATTGGTTCATATCTATCAACACTGAAATGAGCTGACAAACTGTGTGTGAAAAGTACAGGTAATTGATCTATTTTATAATCAATTGTATGAATATTTTAATTCAAAACGTTTTTCAATTTAAATTCTTAGGACATGGCTCCGAAAAAAAGAAAATACGATGAAAGTTACATCCAATATGGCTTTACTGAAATCGAAGTCAAAGGTGAATCACGGCCACAATGCGTATTGTGTGCGACTGTTCTTAGCAATGAAGCATTAAAACCGAACAAGCTAGAGAGGCACTTGAAAACTAGTCATCCACAATTCGCTGCAAAACCGAAAGAGTTTTTCCAATCAAAGCAACAGGACTTGAAAAAAATGAAACTTGGACCAAGTGGCACGCGATATGAATCAGCCGAAAACACATTGACAGCGTCGTTTGAAGTTTCATATTTGATTTCGAAAGCAAAAAAACCACATACGATTGGCGAAACGCTGATAAAGCCGTGTTTACTAAAAGTGGCCGAACACGTTTTGAACAATGAAGCAAAACAGAAAATTCAAGACATTGCTTTGTCAAATAACACCGTGAAATCACGAATTCAAAAGATGTCGGATGATGTCGAAGAGCAGCTTCTGGATAAATTGAAACTGTCACCATATTTTGGTTTGCAGTGCGATGAATCAACTGATATCTCCCAGTGCTGCCAATTGCTTGTTTTTGTTCGATTTCTTGATATAGCCGACGATACAATCAAAGAAGATTTTCTATTTTTACACGATTTGGAAACAACATCGAAGGCAAAGGATGTCGTAAAAGAAGTGGACGACTATTTTGAAAGCAAGGAAATTTCGTGGAAAAAATTAGCAGGTGCCTGTACAGATGGAGCACCTTCAATGATTGGTTGTCGATCTGGTGCAGCAGCACTAATCAAACAAAAAAATCCACATACCGTCACAAGTCATTGCATTATTCATCGCCAAGCATTAGCAGCCAAAACTCTGCCAGCAGCTTTGAAACCAGCGATGGAACTCGCTATTAAATTAGTGAATACAGTGAAGAAAAGTCCACCGAACGCGCGCATTTTCAAACATTTGTGCAATGAAATGGAATCAGAGCACGAAATCCTTCTTTTCTATACTGAAGTTCGTTGGTTATCGAGAGGCAATATGTTGGAACGTTTGTTTGAGCTGAAAGAGGAACTCAAAGAGTTTCTAAGAGAGAAAAAGATGAACGATCTGTTGGTGGATTTGATTGACCCAGTGTTTGAACTACAGCTGGCATACCTTGTCGACATATTTGCGCATTTAAATCAACTGAATCTACAGTTGCAAGGCTCAGGCAATCGAAAGTTGTGCGAGGCGGGAAATATTTTTGGTTTCGAAGACAAATTGCGCGCATTCATTTGCAAAATTGATTTGTGGATCAAGAAAGTCGAAATGGAAAACTACACAAACTTTCCAACGTTTGAAAAGATTATGCGCAGTACAGATGAAAACATTGTATCAAGCATTCAGCACCAGATTATCGAACACCTTCAAGCGCTCAAAGGTGAATTTTCGCATTACTTTCCGGAATTCAACCAAGAAGAGCCCGAAATTTTGCGACGAATGATTCGAAATCCATTCATTGTGAATGTGCTGGAATTGCCCGACGAAATTCAAGAAGAACTCATCGAACTTCAGAATGACCGCAGCTGCAAAGAAAGTTTTGATTCTGGCATCAATCTGGAAGAATTTTGGTGCAAAAAAGCAAAGTCATATCCAAAAATTCGTGAAAAAGCAATTCAATATCTTGTCATGTTTTCGACTACATATCTTTGTGAACAAGGATTTTCCAGTATGCTTCTGATAAAGAACAAGCAACGGAGTCGATTGGATTGTGAAGATGATATGAGACTGGCGTTGAGCACAATTGAACCACGTATACCTCAACTTGTCAAATCAATGCGAGCACAAAAATCATCGAGTCAATCAACAAGTCAATCAACTAAATAAGTAATAAGTTATGAAATAACTAAATATTTGAAATATTTAATCATGAACTAAAAACTAAAAATTGCGATTGACAAAAAAGATGAACTACTAAATAAAAATTTGATAATTTAATGAACTATCAAAAATTTTGTTTTCCTTTAAATATGTTGTAAAATCTAACCAAAAAATAGGGGGGCCGCGACCACTTTTGAATTTGGCGTTTTGGGCCGTGAACATGAACGAGTTGGGAACCACTGTTCTAGAACCAAGCGGTAAAAGATTTAATAATTGCAGCCTAGCTATGTAGGGTGGAAGGTTTTCAAAGTCTCTAGGATCATACAAGTCCCTAAGAGTAAAAAGAAGGAATTGCTTCTGGATTGACTTTATTCTGTTGCTGTATAACTGGAAAAAAAGGGTCCCAAATGGGACATACATATTCCAGAATAGGGCGGACAAGAGAACAGAATAAAGATTTGGTAATCCATTCATTCTTAAAGTCTTTGGCTCTTCTCTTAATGAACCCAAGAAGTTTATTGGCTTTTGAAATTATTCGATTATAGTGAGATTTGAAGCACAGTTTGTTGTCCAGTAGTAAGCCGAGGTCGTCAATTTGATCAACACGATGTAGTTGAGTTCCACTTAAGACATAGTCATGGTGATATGAGGATATTTATGGGAGAAGCTTATACCGTGGCGTTTACTGACATTAAGCTCTAATTTGTTCTGAATGCACCAATGATCTAGCGCAATAAGCTTGGATTGCAGGAATGCGGCATCTGCGGGCGTCTTGGCATGATATATTTTTAGATCATCAGCGTACATCAGATTGTAACGAAATGGGTCCACATTGCTGCGACTCCCAAGACGTCATCAGAATAATGGGGCTCTTCCGGATCTGGGCAGCACAATTTGCCGGCAGTCAGGAGCGTGGGCGTGGGGATTAACGACCCAGAAGAGCACACCATCCTTGAAGGTGCTGCATAAGAAGGGAATATAGGAAGAGCGAAGGAACCTGTGTAATCGTGCAACTTTGTTTTTTCTCAGGTTCCGTACGAGTTGCTAAAACAATGGATCAACCGTTACCGTACGGAACCTGGAACCTCGATACTTACAATTTCCTTCCTCCCGGACCAAGACTCACTCCACCTTCAGGAGTCGTTCCGGGATCCTCCTCGCCCCTCTCTACTCCATCTTCCTGGGCTAAATCAATCTACTAGAAACAAAAAGAAAGCCTGACCACACCTGAGAAAGTAGTAATCAGTACATGCATAAAGACAAAAAAATATGTTCTAATTTTATCAAATCTTATTTTTATTAAGCATGCATGAAAAATACGCAAAAAGGTAATACTAGAAAAAAAAATATACTCGGTCGTTGTTGGACATGTGTATGTGGGGCCCCTCCGTTCTGCTTCGTTGTCTCGTTCCGTTTTCGTCACGCTATTTTTCGCACCATAGTTTTCGATTGATTCGTCGAATTCGTTTATTCTTTGTCCAAAAAAAAATAAAAACTTTTCACCAGCACTGATTCCAACCGCACTTTTCCTTTCTTTTTCCAAGAACGCGTGTTTTAATAATAACTAATAATAATCGTCTTCTGCAGCAGCGGTAAAATTTTCAGTTATCTTTTCTTAATACACATATACATTCTTAAAACTTTTCACCAGCACTGATTCCAACCGCACTTTTCCTTTCTTTTTTCAAGACCGCGTGTCCGACGATATCTCGTTTTTACTTTTTCATTTCTTATTAAATTTTTGTTTTATTAAACTTTGAAACACTGTCGTTTTCTAATTTCGTTTCTATCTCCTTTTTTTTTTCAAAAAAAAAATCCCCGGTTTTTTCCTTTTTTTTTACATATTCAAAAACTCAAAAAAAAATTCAGCAAAAGAAACGAGTCCCGCGATCGATAGCTTTTCTGTTCGAGCCCTGCTCCTCGACTGGCTCTCGCATCTCCCACACAAAACAAAACCACCGGCCGTTTTTGAAAAATTGTTATTTTTTTTTTTTTTTTGTTCGGTCCTGATCTAGGCGAGTCTTGTCCGTCGTGCACCGCGAAAAAATATATTTTTTTTTTTTTTTTTCACTTTTGAATTACAACATGACCAATATAAAATTTAATTTAAAAATTGGCGAAGGGTGCCTCTTTTTTTTTTTTTTTTACATTTGCATTTACATTTACATTTCCCTTCCATATAAAAAAATTTAATTAATACCTTCTCAGGAGGATTTGAAAGGCGTATCGCCACAAGATGTGAAACATTTCCCAATACTTCAGATAGATCTGAGAGAGGTCCCAAGTGACTTCCTTGAGGTACCCCAGAGGACACTAATATTTCCTTGGAAATAAGACCTTGAAACTTAATAAATTGAGTTCTATTATTAAGATAGGATTTAAGCCAGTCAAGTAAGGATCCTGTCACACCAATTTTTTTCAACTTTAAAATCAAGACATTGTGATCAACTCAGTCGAACGCTTTGCTGAAGTCGGTGTATATTGTGTCGATTTGATGCCTATTTTCAAGTGCGCAGAGCGTATCAGATACAAGAATCATGAGATTCGACAATTTTTTCGAATAATTTCAGTATAGCTGATAGAATTGTTATACCTCTGTAGTTCTCAACTTTTCGTTTGTCTCCATTTTTGTGGATGGGTGTGAGACGATTTCCAAGCCGAGGGGAAAGCTCCCAATGACAGTGACTTGTTGAAGAGAAAATGCAATTGAGAGCATCGAGCACCTCCTCAATAGACAATGAGATATTATCAACAAGTGTAGGAACCGAAATGTTGGGTTCACTGTGGGTAGAATCTGACTGGGCACCAAAAACTTCTTGAAAACGGTCAGCAAACATATCGCAGATATTACGCCGGCAGGAAGGTTGCGTGATCCCCTTCGACATGGTCACGGGATATCCATACCTATTATTAGATCATGCGTGAAAGCACTTCCCGTTGTATTTCCCCCGGTACTCAGACACACAGAAAAAACATTAAAAATAGTTTTCATATGGTGAAGTTGTGCTATTTGTATGGGAGGTGGTAGAAGGCGTGAGGAGATATTGATTATTCTTGCTGCAACAAAATTCATTTCCATCAAAAAAGATAACACCAGTCGGACGTATCTCGATTTACGTCAAGACTTAAATCGCAGCAGTTTGAGATATTGAAATAAACCCAAAAGAAATTTTCCCAGCTTATTAAGTTAGCTTGAAAACGTAATATTTTCAAGCTAGCTTAATAAACTGCGAAAATTTCATTAGAATCAGCTGAGCCGTTTTTGAGTTAAGTTCGGCCGGACAGACAGACAAAAATCACAAAAAGCCTGTTTTTATGCTTAGTTATTGTCTAAATAAAGCCAAACAGGTTTATGATCAAATAACAGATTTATATTTATATTATATTTACATGTATAGACTTAATGTTTGGTTTAGCTGAACTACCTTCCAAGCAAACAGTCATAATCTTTGATATGTTCCTAATTAAAGTTTCATTTTTCCCTTGATAAATGATACAAAGCTTAATATTCATCGCAGAGCAGATTGAATTACATTTCCTTTCACTATTCTGCAGAGGACCACATTTGTAATCGTGCAATAATTCAACTATTATACGAATTAACTGCATAAATCTGTGACATAAACAGAACCCAACTGTTCTAGATGTAATACAATTACAATGCAACCACTCATCTAATTTTGCAAACCATGTCCATTGTGATTGTAATAAAATCTGAAAATTTTAAAACCATTTTTCAAGGGAGCTAGATTCTGTTTTGTACAATAAAATGAAATTTTATTTCATGTTGAAAGTTTAACAATGTTCCACTGGAGTGCAGTATATTCTCATATGAGTTATTTTCTGTGCTAGTTGTCAAGGATATGTTGCCCTGTGTTTTCTGATTTTCCACTTGAAAGCTGTATGTCTTTGATATAAAGTTTTACAAAGAAAATAATAACTGCGAAATATTTCAATTATATTATGTAAAAGTATTATTAAAGTAAGTCTTCAGCTTCACTTTCAATCAATTTTCTATTATGTATTTATTTTAATAGAATAGTACTCTTTTTTAGAAACGATGGCTCACTATCCTTTAAGGCGAGACAACGTACTCTTACATTAAAAAGTCCTTTTTTTTCAAAAACTGATTGAGGGGAAGGGGGTGGGTCGGCTATACTCGAACTTTGAGATGGAGGTTTCTCAGGGACAAACACAGGATTTTCGGGCTCTAGGAATAAAGTTCAAGCGGTCTCATAATATTTTGTGTACATAAGGTCGAACGTGGTGATTGGAACATTGTGAATATGGAAGCAGCAATCATCAAAAAATAATTTGATTCAAACCTACAGGTGAAGTTTCGGTTGTAAATTTTTTTTTTGTAAATTCATATTTCAAAATTTTTTACTTTATGATTCTAATAATGAAGTGTTGTGATCGACACAGAAAAAAAAAATTTGCTGCCCTGAAATTTTGTTTTTTCGCGTTTCATTACTAAATTAACCTAATAATGGAAAACAATCCGTCCCGCCATCTGCCATCCGTCGTACGCCATACATATGGACTCATATCTCCGAGACCGTTAAAGGTAGAATGTTTGTTTTTGGGTGGATTGTTGATTGGGTAAGCGGGCTCCATTTTCTAAATTTTGTGGAGTGTTAAGTGGAAGCAGGAGGCGGGGGAGGGAAAGAGTCAAAAACTATACTTGCTAATATCTCCACCAGGAATACAGATAGGAAACTGAAAATCAGCAGAGATATAGAGAGGGTAATGGGCCAAACTATAAAAAAATTTTAATTTTTTTATCCATTGGTGTCCGAAAAGGGACCAAATTTTCGGCCGAATTTTTTTTTTTTTTCAATTGATTATATCTTCGAAATCACTTATCATAAAAAATCCATATTTTGGGACCATTAAGGTGGCATATAGTTCCGCGCGAATCAGCTTAGAAAGTGGCTAATTATTTCAAAAACACTTAAAGATTAATATCTCAACTATCTCTTAAGCTATGTAATTGAAACTTAAAACATATATTATCCTGTACTAGGAAAATACGAAAAAAATATAACATGTGGAAATAATAGTAAAGGGGAGAAATGGGGAGCATTTCAAAAATAGTGCACTTTTCAAAATTACAAATCCTTATATCTCAAAACTGAGTATAGATATCAAATTGAAAATTTGTCAGATTGTAGAACTACTTAGTTTTTGATTTTGGTAAAGATTTTATGTCAAGAGATGTAAGGAGAGGTAGGTGGTAAGCAAAAATGTCGAAAATTTTGAGTAATTTTTTTAGGGCTCTGGCAAAAAGATACAAAGTTTGAATTTTGCATGTGAAACCATCTATTTGATATCAACTACTACTACAATGGCACTACGGCCCAAATCGGGCCTTGGCCTCCTGACCTTCAGGTTCTTTAACATTTTTACGTTATTTATTGTGGATGGGTTGTTAGCCCTTCGCACAACCCTCTATCTACGATTTTATTTTTTTTATTTTCGTAGATTGAGGTAACCAAGCTAAATCCAAGCAGGTAGTGTGCAGGAATTACATTACGCCGACCGGGATTTGAACTTACGACCTTCGCATTACAAGACCAACACGCCACCCGCTAAGCTATACCCTAGCTTCTATTTGATATACATACAAAAAAAAATTTGTTCTACAATTGTTACAAACCGACCCCCGGTCTAACGTGCACAAGGTGTTACATGTGCATTGAAAAAAACACATAAACTGAAATTTTTGAGTGAAATTTTAAATTAGAAACTTTAAAATTTGCGAAATGCATTGAAAAAAAATTCCTAAATATATGAAATATTAACTATTCGACCAGTTAATATTTCATATATTTAAAATTTAAATTAAAATTTAAAATTTCATATATATTAAAACTTGTAGCCCCTACATACAAATTTTTTTTTCGACCATTTTCAAGAAATCAATTATCACCTAACTATTAAATATAGTCGAAACAAAATTGCGTCAAAAGTTTTGAAATCACACTTGCTCTTCTACCCCCTCTTATACAAAAGTATGATTTCGACCAATTTCATTAAATCATCTAATAACCAACAAATTAAAAGTATTCTAACCGAAGATATCATTCAGCAAATAGAGCCGGCAATCAGAGCTCTTCCGCAAGCGATTGAAATCAAACACGAGGTCTCTCACATCATCAAGCGAGCAGTGCCACCTGCGACAAATATCTCCCCGAAAGAACGGAAAGCTTTAAAAGAGCTTAAACAAACGACGGTCATACTTTGAGGAAACCAGAGCGAAACATCGCAAAACAGGCTCTGGATTATAACTCTCAAGGAAGGCGTCGGGTTGGACGACCATGTAACACATGGAAGCGAGCAGTTGAGCAGGAGGCCAGAGGAATAAACAAGTCCTGGAAACAGCTTAAAGCTGATGCTCAGGATCGCGCCTTGTGGAAGAAAGTTGTTTCTGTCCTATGCCCCTATAGGGGGTCTTAACAGGAATTTGATTGATTTGAAACAAACGAAGGAAATAGCGATTATGCGAGCGGACAAAGGAAATGCAACGGTAGTCATGGACAAGGAACAATACGAGGAGAAGATACGAGATATTCTACAAACAGGACCATATACAGAAATGAAGAGAGATCCAACCGCTGCCCTCCACCGGAAGTTAACCCTATCCATCAAGAAAAATCCTATATTAGCGGAAAAATATGCCAAATTAATCCCTTCAGACCCTCATACACCAAAAATGTACGGACTTCCGAAAATTCATAAGGAGAATACCCCACTTCGTCCCATCGTCAGTTCGGTACAATCACTTACCCAAAAACTGGCTAAAGCTCTCGCGACTGAGTTACGCCCACTAGTAGGTAACACATCACGCTCTGTTAAAAATTCCGCTCATCTAGTAGAGATTCTTCAGAAAGTGAAATTGGAACCAACGGATATTTTAGTCACCTTAGACGTCGAATCACTGTTCACCAACATCCCGATTTAGGACACCTTAAGTATTGTTATGGATCTGGAAAACCGCCGATATTTCTGCAAAATACAAGATCAGTATCCCCTACTGTGTAAAACGCCATCTAGAACGTTCTAGCAAACACCCGATGGAACTTGAATAGTCGAGACATACACCTGGAAACATCCCCCACAGAAGCTATAAAGTGCCATCTAGAATCATCTAGAACAGTCGAAAGCATCCACAACCGAAGCCTCTAGAAAAAGGGGAAAAGGTATAAAACCACGGTAGCTGTCAGCAACCACTCAGTGAATCAGAGACATCTGAACGCGACGGTAGTAAAAGCGATAGAAAGCGAAATATCGGTAGTGCGTTTTAAGGCGAATTAAGTTAAAGTGAGAATTGTGTATAAAGTGCAATAAATAAATTATCTATTATTTTTTTTAAACGAATTGAGTTTCCTTTGAAATCGGCGATCCCCTAGCTCGCAACAGTATCATCAGAAAACTCATCCCGGACAACAGGTATGACTTAATAGAATTTTGCTTAAATAATACTTTCTTTTCAGCTGTAGGGAAACTCTTCAAGCAAACGGAAGGAGCAACTATGGGATCTCAAATTTCTATGGTGGTAGCGGAAATTTTCATGGAGGAATTCGAAAAGAACGCACTGGACTCAGCTCCATTAACACCGAAATTGTATCTACGGTGTGTGGATGACACCTTCATCATTTGGCAACATGGGAAAAAGCTGGACAAATTTTTAGCACACCTGAACTCACACCACGAGAAAATTAATCACCATGGAAACGGAAAGCAACGGGAAACTGCCATTTTTGGATGTACTCGTAGAAAGGAATGATCAAGGAGGATATATAAAGTGGAGTACCTAATGGGCTGTCTCATGTGGGAATACTTTTTGATTCGAAAATTTTCGAAAATTGCGTCCAAGCTTAACTTGGCTTCAAACTTTTACAAAAAAAATACAATAATTTGTATTCTTTCTTGGTTGCTAGTATTCAGTCAGCAATAAAGTAATTTTCTGTACAATAGAGTTTGCTGTTTTATTTCAGAAATTATTATTTTTTCAATTTTTATTAGTTTTTGGTTCGTGTTTAAGCTAAGCACTTTAGCAACGGACAATATAACGCGGGACAGAGATATTTACTTTGGGTTTAAGTATGATAAACAAGGATAGCGAAACAATTTTTTTCGAAAATTTGACAACTGTTTCGAATAATTTATCGTGGGAAAGAGTTAGTTGCAATATTTTTAAGTATGCCAGACAAAGAGAGCGAAACGATTTTTTTCGAAAAATTTCGGGCATTTCGCTAGTAAGGGAGGGAAATACTTTCATTCCTATGTTCATACACGGCAACGCATGCTCATAGTCACTCCTTATTATATATCCTCCTTGGGAATGATACGTCGCTAAGCTCCGGGGTATATAGGAAACCAACTCACACCAACAGATATCTCCACGCTCATTTACATCACCACCCAAGCCAGAAAACAGGCGTACTGAAGACCCTAATACACAGAGCTCGACGTATGTATAACTGAAGGAAATCCGGACAGTCTACGAAAAGAAATGGAACAGTTGAATCGGGCAGTCACAGCAAATGGATACAAAGCGAGCGAAATGAGCAAGGCATGGAAACCGAAGCACCCAAGGACAACAGAACGAGAAGTCACTGAAGAAGGAAATGCAGGCAAACGATGGGTAAAACTACCTTACATCCAGGGCACGACGGATAAGATAGGAAAAATCCTTCGAAAATCCAACATCTAGAAAACATTCACTACCCCGACTACTATCCCAGGAATTTTAGGAAACCAGAAGGACAAAAAACCATTGAAGACTGAAGGAGTATACAAAATACCGTGTGGCTCATGCGATAAAGTATACATAGGAGAAACGGGACGCACAGTCCAAACAAGGGTCAACGAGCACCAACGATGCACATGGAAAAACCAGATACAGTCCTCAGCAACGACAGAGAACAATTGATTTCGACAATGTGCAAATTCTGGCCAGGACAAATCAATATTATCAACGAATAGTACGAGAAGCAATAGAAATTTCTAAACATCCATAAAACTTCAATCGAGACACCAGATACAAATTATTAGCAAGTTTGGCTACCTGCCTTAAAATTTAGTAAGAACAAAATCCGTACCCAGAAATTCTTAACTAATTTAACTACCTGACACTAATTAATTAAGCTTAATTAAATAATTTAACCTTAATTACCCTTCCTTCTATATAATAATTGTGTTTTGCAATTGTCGATCAGTTTGATAAAGAGACCGAAACGTCACGAATAATAAAGCGTAACAGTGTAGAATCCGGAAATCGTTTCTTTCAAATAAAAAGCTACGAACTTGAAATTTTGTACGAGCACCTTGCAAGAGAAATGAAATAAAACTGTACCACAAATGTTCGGTTTCGTAAATGTACAATACACCGAATTTTATGAAAACTCTATGCAACTTCGTCTACGAAACTGACATTCTATACAGAGAATACTGGACGTGATTCAAACAATCAATTAAAAAACTATTAACATCCACCCATCCTTACTATCACCCCTCCCCTCATAAAAACTCAAACTTGCATATATATACGAATGAAATATTGATTCTATATACTGGAGCTATTGATCGTAATCGCAGTTAAGTGTTTAACAATTGATAACAACCCTGCCCATTCACGTAGTCTTCCCTTTCCCGCCTAACCTTCATATAAACTTCCCACGTATCCTCAACTTGTCCCAAGAATAATAAAGTTGCACACGACTTGTTAGCAGTTTTTTGTAATATACTACAGTATCTATCGATAAAAATCATTCGTTCCATGTTTTTCGAAAATTGAAAGAACGATGATCAGACTCAATAGAAGCCAGTTCACCACTCTCATAGTGCTCTCTAATTCGATGTACATGCGAGTATACACAATTAAATTCTTTTCGAATTTAATTAATAAACGAAAGGTGTTACACACGATCCTTTTTCGCCATCCCAATTGTAATTCTATCATCTGCTGAGACTTTAGCCCCCTACAGAATTCTGCGACAAATTCAAGCACTCAAACATTCTACTGTGCTGTTTGAATACAAAAAAGGACTCTCAGGAGGATAAAAAGGTAGGTATCTCCTGCTGGCGGTGCTTCAGAGCATCAGAATCGCTGAATAAAATATTCAAGAGTCCTCTTCAGAGTTCCAACACGAACGGAAAACGACTCAACACTGTATCACTTTTTCCAAATTCGTATTAACGTCAGTTCGTTGTCATCGTCATGGACACTTCACCAAAAAAACACATTTTTCGATGAATTTCCAGGTCATGCAATTGACCGTTAAACTGTGGGCTCTTCAGAGGGCTCCCTTTCACTTTATAATGACAAGCATCCGACTTGTCTTCACTTATATAATGGAACTTTAAGCACTCTGTGGTTCTCCATTAAAACGCAATTAAGAAAGTCAGAGAACTGCATTGTGGCTACATGGTCTGATATTAAATATTCTGCCCAAGACGAACTCGAACACAAGTATGAAGTCTGTGAAAGTAATTAATTTCTAATTGTACTCACAACCACAATTACTTCAGCTCTAATTGGTGCTCCGAAAGCCAGCAATTTTGTAGATTCGTGAATACTTAGAATCGAGCATTATCAACATTTTTCAGGAACTTATTCCGAGTGCAGTTCGCAGTTTCAATCGTAGAAGGATTTTCCCAACCGGATCATATGAAACAACAATGACACAATAAATGGATGAGATATGCTCGCAATGGTATTCATGAAAGGGAATCAAAGTAAAACTGCTGATGCCATAAAAATTTCCAATTTTCTTTCCTTCCTTTCCTCAAATAGCTCACCCCCCAGGGGCAAGATTCAGTTTCCAATTTCTTTAAGTATGTCATCTGAAAGCATTACACTTTGTTAAATACTACGTATGTGAATGTACAGAGAGCACGATAGCACATTGCGAATCCTTGCTTTTTAGTCCGAGATAGCTATGCTGAAAATCTTTTTATTTACTTTCTCTTCGATATTTTCTTCAAATAGATTTTACGTACAAATTTCTACGCGGATCAAAATAAATCGTTACAACATGGAGATTACTGTCATAAAAATAAAACTGTAACTATTCACTTGAGGGATATAAGAATTTCTTATAAAGTTTATCTAGTGGCGATGCGTTTAGAGTTCGAAGGCATCGCATCCAAGAGAGATAAGTTATTTTTTATAAGATTTATGAAATTTTGGCCAAGAGGGAAACAAGTGTCAGTAAACGTTAATCTTGAAGCTATTGTCCTCGTTTCAAAACACAGCTGGCAAAAAATTTCACAAACTGAAGATCAAGAAATGTAATTTAAACAGAAAGATCATGGCTTGACGGCTAAGCTTAACCAGTATGATGGAAGTTAGTAATAAGTGGAGAGTGAGTTTGCGGAGCTCTTTACTGTGTTTACCATATTTAACGCCGAGATTGAGATTTACTCGCAATCATAGTTCATTTATGTTATGCATATGTATTTTCGGCTTAGATTCAGTTTCGACTAAAGCTTTTCCTTTTTTTTATAGAACCGAACAGCCTTTAATGCATTGGATGCACAGTCAAGTCGGTACAGAGTAGATGTTACGAAGGAGTTTCTGGAGGGTAGAGTTTAAGCTGTCGGCAGATGTTAACCTTTAAATTCTTAATGTTGTAAGTGGGAATACGTGGGGAGGCAATGCATTCCACAGTCTTGATTTTCGGGTGATGAAAGACTGCCTGTACTTCACTGTACGCGACAATAAAGGTTTAACAATGAACTCATGGGCGCGTGCTACTTGCCAAGTATATTGGGATAGTTGAAAAGAGGAGGGATGAGATTGGACAGTTCTTCGTTGACCGTATAAATATCTATAGTAAACGCTGAGTTGCGCAACGTTTCTACAATGCTCGAGGGAATCTATAGAAACTATTACAGTCTCATTTCCAACGCATGCTTTTGGATCCGATTACATAATATACTGTATGTTCATTGATTATGTACCACATGTAATGTTGTTGCTGAAACAACAGCCACACGCAAAGTTGCTGCAATGCTGCTGCCCAATCCACATATAATGCTGCTGCCCAATCCACATGCAATGCTGCTGCCCAATTCACATGCAATGTTGCTGCCCAAACAGCAGTAGGCCTTCTAGATATTACCTAAATCGTGAGGCGTAAAATAGTTTTTACTTTTTCAGCTTCAGCAACGGAGTCGAATTGAAGGATGTTATCTGAATTGGATTGAGTGTTGTTGACAGAAGATCATTAATGACGATTAAAAAGAGAGTGGGGGATAGGACAGGTTCTTGGGGGATGCCGGAATCGATTTGAAATGGTTGGGATATCATATCGACCGTTTAAAAAGGAAACTCTCATTCCACTTAAGAAAGGTAGTGTTATCTTTGACTTGAAAATGATTTCAATCCACTGTAAATGTTCCTAACAAATATGTTGGTGCATGTTTCGCAGTGCATTTTGAATTTAAAGGAAGATTTTCCGATTTTGCACTGGTCTTGAGGCTTTCGTGGCGTAGTGGGCCGCGTGCTTGCTTTTCAGTCAATAAGTCGTGGGTTCGATTCCCACTCCAGACGGGATTTTTTTAAGCACGATTTTTTCAGTTGCTACTGGCGATGAAAAATTATTCGAAATAAAATGGGGAAACGGTGTAAAAGTGAAACAGTTCCACTTCAAGAAGGCCTAGATACTCAGTAGATGGATTCTGTTTGCTTTCTATCATTCAGTTCCCATAACATCTGCAAATATTTATCGATAGCAGGCAGTACAGCTGAAAAATATATATCAGCTTCTCGACTCGTTACGGTCGTTCTCACTACTCTTCCCCTACCTTCCTAATCCCATTCCTTCCCTCCATGGCTGTGTTTGTGCATTGCACATAAAGGCCGGAATTGCCTATAACACAGGTCATTCTTAAAAAAAAAAAATAAACGTAACGCTTCGGTCTTTGCTGAGACTTTCATCAAAACGATCTTGGATTTTGATTTTTCGCACACTGAGTTGGACCAGTCGCAATTGTATACGAAGTTTTATGAAAGAGAAGCGTGGATTTAGATAAAAATCTTGTAGCCCCAGCCGTTCGTCGTATATTTGCATCTTCAGTTATTCTCAACAAATAACATATGTATAAGCGCTCACAAATTTCGATCATGCCACTCATCGAATTTTCAAGGTGTTCCACAACTCAGTGTTAATAAAAAAAAACAATGCCGAGAACGAAAAGCAACAATAATTACACGCGCATCCGAATTCCGAAGCCGATGGTCGACAGGGAAAGTAATTTGTCATGACAGGCCGACAAACACGATACAAAAACGTGGCGAGCGTTAGTGAAAAATTCAGCCGGGATTAGGAAGCGAAAGTGTCGAGATCAGGTCGTCGCGTGAGGAAGTCGCGAATGAGGCAGTCTGAATTGGAAGCGAAAGAGCTTCTTTACTGAACCAAAATAGATTGCGAAAACCATTTATTTTTATAAAACCAATTATCTCCTATTGTTATACCAGTTATTTCCTAGTGCTATCACCTGAAGTAATATGCACTTACTTATGTGTAAATTCTTTCGTGTACTATCACCTATTCTTATAGTATCACCATAACATTTTTCTAATTTCTTACCCTCACTCTTTTCTGCAATTTTAGCGAAGTAACTACAATCGTCGAGTAAACTTTATTTATTTTCCGTGCAAACATCTCCATTTCTTATTCATAGGTGCTTCATGCTTGTCTTTTAAGGATACGAACGTCTCTGTTCATGCAATTTCTTATGTAAATTGTTGTCTCACTTTACATTTGGGGTTTTGCCCTCTTATTTACAGCAATACTATTTCCATAATTTAAGCAGAAAAACAGGTAATTTGTTCCATTCTAAATGTCTAAGAAACTTTGCAAATAATTTATAAGGACATTATTATTTACAAACTACATCGGAAAAAAAAAACTTCTGTAGTTGAAAGAGTTAAATTTCACAGCGGATAAATCAATTATGATCTGATAAGTTCTATCAATTCGAAAGGTCTTCAAGTATCTAAATTCTTATGTAAATCATCATATTTTGGAGATTGTCATAGGTGTGCGGTGAAAGGATCTTTTATTTCACCAGAACTATCCTGATATTTTTCAAGTCAGGCGACACGTATAGAAATTAACTTTTGTGTACGGAAAGAGGTAAGGAATGAAAGAAAGAGCTAGAATGCATTAGCTGTAGATACTATGGTCTTGCCTATGAATATATAATGAAGAAGCAGAGTAAACTTAAACGTTCATAAAAAAGTCATAGGCGTAATATATTTTACGATAGTTTTAATGTCACAATTGAAGCCAGGAACATAAAATTTGCATGAAAAAATTTCATAGAAAGTGCAATTACATATTAACAAATTATGAACTGCCTCAACTCCTTCTGCCACTTCCCATATGTCACTGTTCAGCATTTCAAACTTTTTAAAATGACATATTTTCTAGCGCATTAAGACTTTTCCCATTTTATCCATGCCCAAGCATAATTCTGTAATGTTATAAATATGTATTTCATTTACAATAAAAAAACATAATAGGACTACGATTGTGCGTAAAGCCCAATCGTGCGATACTCTAGATGAGGAGATATCTTTTCATTTTTATGCAGCAGATTGGAATTATTATAGAAGTAATATGTTCCAAATTTCAGATCAATAACTTTTACACTTTTCGAAAAAATCCGTTTATAGACAAATTGCGTAATTGTGTCATTTTGTATGGGAGGGGGTAGAAGGGGTAAAGCTAATCGTCTAATTTTTTTTGGTCTTACTAATAATTATAAATAAATAGTTAGTGCACAATTTCAGCTCGATCAATTGTATACGCACTGAGTAAATTGGTTTAGAGCATTTCATGAAAAAGTGCAGTTTGTATGGGAGGTGGTGGAAGGTGGGGGAGGACACAAATAATTTTTATACAGTAGAATGAAATCATTATAAAAGTATTATATTCCAAATTTTTTACCAATAGCAGATATACTTTTCGAGAAAAGCCGTTTATTGATAAACTGCGTAATTGTGTCATTTTGTATGGGAGGGGGTAGAGGGGGTGGAGCGATTTGGCCCGTTCACGAACTTACTCTTACTTTTTTGTCAAAAACGATGTGTACAAAATTTGAACTTTCTAGATCAACGCGTTCTCAAGCTAGAGAGGACATGGACGGACAGACGGACGGACGAACGGACATCCGGTTTTGAAATTTTTGAGTGATTATATGAACTTCTGCATCATTAATTTTTTTCTCCGAGCCTAATTTCTTAGCGTTACAAACTTTGTGGCAAACTTATAATACTCTCAGATTTCATCTAGAGTATAAAAAACATAAAAGAATTATGATTGGGCGTAAAGCCCAATCATATGATACTCTAGATGAAATGAGAAAGAGTTCAATGTACCGGAAAATATGTCACCTCCAATTCTTTTAAATAATTAATAGTGACTTTTGTATGGGAGGTGGTAGAAGGAGAGGAGGAAGGTTTGTAATTTTTGGATATGACACCTAATGTGGTATGCAAAATATTTCGTGCTGAATTTAAGGTTTGTAGCTTTCATTATTTTCAATTGAACATAGTTATCATGAAATTAAGGCATTTGTATGGGAGGTGGCAGAGGAAGTGGAGCGCTTAAGATGATTTTGAAACTGCTTATCATCATCTTAATCACCACGCTTTGATTCAATTTCAAATTCGATAGTTCTAATATATTCGAAGGAGAAATGCTTTTCTTGAATTTATAATACAGATATTTGTATGGGAGGGGGTAGAAGGAGTGAAGAGGAGCTGATAATTTTTTTTAACATTTATTGCAATTACTAAAAAACAAATTCTGGCAAAATTTCAGGTTTATCCCTTTTCTAGTTTTAATGGAAATGGATATAATGCACTTAACAAAAATTGTACATTTGTATGGGAGGGGGTAGAAGGAGTGTACGGATCAAAACAAATTTTTTTCTCGTTATTGATATTTCTATTTGTATACTTTATGCAAAATATCAAGTTGATAGCCTTAACAGTTTCGAAGAAAAATTATTTAATTTAAATTTCAAAATTTCGTGAAATTTGTATGGGAGGGGGTAGAAGGAGTGAGGTGAAGTTGATAATTTTTTTTAATTCTGATTGGAATTATAATAAAATTAATTGTGGCAAAAAATTGTTTTTATAACTTTGCTAGTTTCAATGAAAATCGAAAAACTGCATTTTTCAAAATTATGCATTTGTATGGGAGGGGGTAGAAGGAGTGACGGGATCGAATCAATATTCCGTCATATCAATGAACTTTATATCATTATACTTTGGGCCAAATTTAAAATCGATAACTTAAATAGTTTCAATGAAAAATCAATTTCTGAAAATTTCGGAATTTCGTGAAATTTGTATGGGAGGGGGTATAAGGAGTGGGGGGATGTGGCCCGTTCACGAACTTAAAGTTTCTTTTTTGCTGAAAATGGCACACAACAAATCTCAGCACGATAGCTCAAAGCGTTCGAGAGTTATGCTGTAGACAGACGGACAGACGGACAGACAGCAACTCGGAATCGAAGTTTTTGAGCGACATCAAATATTTCTGTACCCTTGGCGGCTTTGTGCGAGCATTATTTCTTAGTGTTACAAACGGTAAGGCAAACACAATATACTCTCAGATTTCATCTAGAGTATAAACAAATACTAAAAATTGAAGATTATAAAAAAAGCAATGCCAAGGCACACACATATTCAACATACCAATCAAAAATATTAAAACAAATACAACATTGCAATTGAACCGTGAAGTCCATCAACATCTAACAAGGCATGCAAACCAAATAAGGACGCGACAACATAAAAGTATTAAAAAAAATAACTTCAAAAAACAATTAAAAACATAACAGAATTATGATTGGGCTTAAAGCCCAATCATATGATACTCTAGATGAGATGGAAATGACTTTAATATACCGGCAAATATGTCATCTCAAATTATTTCGAATAGTGAGAAGTGACTTTACATGGGAGGTGGTAGAAGTAGAGGCGGAGGTTTGTATTTCTCCTATGTGACACCGAAAATGGCGTGTAAAATGCTTCGTGCTGAATTTAAAATTTTTAGTTTTCATTATTTTTAAAGAAATTGGTCATAGTTTTCCTTAAATTGAGGCATTTGTATGGGAGGTGGCAGAGGAAGTGGAACGTTTTAGATGATTTTGAAACTGCTTATCATCACCCTTATCACTATGCTTTGATTCAATTTCAAAGTCGACAGCTCTCATATATTCGAAGGAGAAATGCTTTTCTTGAATTTATAATACAGATATTTATATGGGAGGGGGTAGAAGGAGGGAAGCTGAGCTGATAATTGTTTCCAGCATTTATTGCAACTATTAAAAATCAAATTCTGGCAAAATTTTAAGTTTGTAATTTTTCTAGTTTTAATGGAAATCGATATAATGCATTTAACAAAAATGATGCATTTGTATGGGAGGGGGTAGAAGGAGTGTAAGGATGAAAACAATTTTTTTTCCTGTTATTGATATTTCAATTTTTATACTTTGTGCGAAATATCAAATTGATAACTTTAACAGTTTCGAAGAAAAATAATTTAATTTAAGTTTCAAAATTTCGTGAAATTTGTATGGGAGGGGGTAGAAGGAGTGAGGGGAAGTTGATAATTTTTTTAATGCTGATTGGAATTCTAATGAAATGAATTCTGGCAAAAATTCGTTTTTATAACTTTACTAGTTTCGATGAAAATCGAAAAACTGCATTTTTCAAAATTATGCATTTGTATGGGAGGGGGTAGGAGAAGTGATGGGATCGGATCAATATTGAGTCACATTAATGGTATCTATATCATAATACTTGAACCCAAATTTCAAATCGATAGCTTAAATGGTTTCTAAGAAAAATCAATTTCTGAAAATTTCGAAATTTCGTGAAATTTGTATGGGAGGGGGTAGAAGGAGTGGGGGGATGTGGCCCGTTCACGAACTTAAAGTTTCTTTTTTGCTAAAAATGATACACAACAAATTTCAGCACGATAGCTTAAAGCGTTCGAGAGTTATGCTGTAGACAGACGGACAGACGGACAGACGGACAGACAGACAGACGGACAGACGGACAGACAGCAATTCGGAATCGAAGTTTTTGAGCGACAACAAATATTTCTGTACCCTTGGCGGCTCTGTGCGAGCATTATTTCTTAGCGTTACAAACGGTAAGGCAAACACAATATACTCTCAGATTTCATCTAGAGTATAAACACGAATTTTTGTTGACATGCAAAGAAGAAGATGGATAGTGGCGGATAACACCATCAGATTGCTTTTAAGTGTGATTCTTTTCAGTTTCAATTTCTTTTAAATCTGATATCCTTCTTGTTTAAAATGTAAATTGCATTTTGCGCTTTATAACGCACGTTCGTTGAAAGTATACACCTAGTTAAAATTAAAGCCAGGAGGATATTATAAAATACTTCATCAAAAGATAAAACATAATGTTTGTTGAATAGATAACGATTTAATGATCTATATAATACTTTATATTAACATTTTTTTTTGTTTTTCTTCCAACTGATATTGGCTGAAGAGAGTGCGGTGAAAATTTGTAGCATAGTTGAAGCATCATAATCTATCACAAAAACTATCGAAATGTAGCTTCCCAGAAAAACAAGTAATTCGTAAATAAGTCATTAATGTATCATTTTAAATGAGCATTTTTGTCGTTATTGTCTTGGAACCCATTGTGTAGTCTCCCAACCAATTAACATTCTTCAACAAACCTTAGACCTTCCAGTAAGACTCCAGCTAGGAAGGGCGTCCACAGAGGAGGGCAAAGCGGGCAACTACTCCTCCCCCTTTCTGCAATTTGACTTCAACTTGCTACACCATAAAAATATATACATAGATACTTACATAAGCTAGGGTGTAGCCTGTAGCGTGTTGGTCTTGTAATGCGAAGGTCGTGAGTTCAAATCCCGGTCGACTCAATACATAATTCCAGCACATTGCCTGCTTGGATATACCTTGTTCACCTCAATCTACGAAAATGAAAAATTCGTAGAGGGTTGTGCGAAAGGCTAACAACCCTTCCACAATAAATAATAATAGAAAAAAAAATTTAAGGAACCTGAATGTCAGGAGGCCAAGGTCCGATTTGGGCTGTAGCGCCATTGTAGAGTAGAGATACTTACATGTTAGAGTTTAAGTGACAAAAGTTTTTAAAATATTTCCTTTGTAGTATCGTGCTGTAACACTAGGTAGGTATATAAATTCATCGTACTATAATGCCTGAATGGTCCTTCTTCTAAGATACCAAGGAAGATACATAGTCATCTGATGACGTTGGGCACGAGAGTAGTAACTACTTCTTGACTGGTTGGGTGAGTCAACAGATCTTCAAAGTGGCTAGCCGTCTTCTGCACATCCCCATGAGTTGGGGTGTGTACACTATTAATCGTACACTAGCTCACTTTTACACACAACAAAAAATATAGACCTATCTGAATCGAGGATCCCGTTTTAAAATTGCAGATAAAAAGCTGGGATACCACGAAAGTGCAGTGTGAGACTTGCATGAGATTCTGCCCGCATAATTCATTGCAATCCGATATATGTACATTAAAAATTGTAATGGGACCTTTTTTTCCAGTTGAAATCGTTATTGCGGGCGATTTCAACATTCGTAAAACTGCTTGGCTTTAATATCCTAAATGTGGGAAATCATTTGTGCGGATAGTCGCTGCAACTGAACGGAGCGGCTGGAGTTTCTGACTCGTGCATGATTTCCATTATATGGAGTGTATCAACAATGGGTGTAGGATTTGTTTTCAAGACCCAATCAGAGAACGTAAGGCGCTGCTGGTAGTCCGCCGGCTGCAGTTCTTGAGTCAATTGGACCTTGTTCGCATGCAAAGCCAAATCTCTTGTCAATATTCGCCGCAGCGTGGACGTGGATAGATCGAATTCTTAAGCACGGTAACGAATGGAGGTTGATACGAAATGCGCAATTAAATATGTTTTCCTTTCTATTTTGTTTTACATTATTTTTTTTAATTTTTACTTTTAAATAGCATTTCATTTCTTTTTCTATTCTGTTTCTCTAATTCTTCGCTACATGAATTCGTCATCCGTACCTGTATTTTTGCCATTAATCTTTCCTTTTATTTCGACTTTTCTCTTATGTAAATTTTTTCTCGTAGTAATCTAAGAATTTTGCAAATATCTTTCTTTAAAAAAAAAAAAAAAATAATATAAAAATAAATGAATAAATAAAAATAATAATAACGACATCTCGCGCTTCAACATGAAATTAAACATAACAGGGCTACGATTGCGCGTAATGCGCAATCTTACGATACTCTAGATGAAATAGAATTTTTTTGTGACCCCAAGAAATTTTGTATGTGGAATGTTAGAAGGGATAGCATTGAATTAATTTTCTCCCCATCATGCTAAAGTAGCTATAAAAATGTTTTATTCAAAATGCTTACTCCAAAAATTGAATGGGAACTGAAAAAATTAGTGAGTATATAATGAAAATGTGCAGTTTATATGGGAGAGGGTAGAAAGAGTGGGGGAATTTTAGTGATTTTTTCAGAAATAACTAGGAATATTATAAAATTGACATACCTTAAATTTCAGACTTGTGCCATTCATACTTTTCAAGAAAATCGATTTTTGTGAAGTTGTGAAACTGTGCCATATTGTATGGGAGGGGGTAGAAGCAGTGAAGCTAATCAAATATTTTTTTCTGATCTTAGTGATAATACTAATTAAGAATTTATTACAAAATATGAGCTCGATAAATGTTATATGTTCTGAGAAAATCGTCTTAAAGCATTTCACGATAAAGTGATGTTTGTATGGGAGGGGGTGGAAGGAGAGGGAGGACTCCAATAATTTTTCTACTGTAGATTTATATTATTATGAGTGTAATATATCCAAAAATTGAGATTAATAGCTTTCACACTTTTCGAGTAAATCCATTTATTGTCAAATTGCGAAATTGTGTCATTTTGTATGGGAGGGGGTAGAAGGGGTAAAGCTAATCGTCTAATTATTTTTTGGCCTTACTAACAATTTTAAATAAATACTTGGTGCACAATTTCAGCTAGCTAAATTTTATACGCACTGAGTAAATTGGCTTAGAATAATTCATGAAAAGTACAGTTTGTATGGGAGGTGGTAGAAGGAGGGAGAGAACACGCATAATTTTTATACGATAGATTGATATTATCATGAAAGTAATATATTCCAAATTTCAGGTCAATAGCTTTTATACTTTTCGAGCAAATCTCTTCATTGTCATATTGCGCAATTGTGTCATTTTGTATGGGAGGGGGTAGAAGGGGTGGAGCGATTTGGCCCGTTCACGAACTTGACCTTACTTTTTTGTCAAAAACGACGTGTACAAAATTTGAACTATCTAGCTCAACGCGTTCTCAAGCTAGAGAGGGCACGGACGGACGGACGGACGAACGGACGGACGGACGGACGAACGGACGGACGGACGGACGGACATCTGGTTTTGAGATTTTTGAGTGATAATATTAACTTCTGTATTCATCATTTTTTTCTCCGAGCCTTATTTCTTGGCGTTACAAACCTTAGAGCAAACTTATAATACTCTCAGATTCCATCTAGAGTATAAAAATGAACTACTTGTGCCTACGGTCACGATATTTCACGCGAAAACGAAAAACGAGAAAGAAAAAAACCGTTGAGGGGGACTATAAAAATCGCCGCGGAAGAAGAATCGAGGCTTTTTTTGGATTGGATTTTTGAAAAGAGTGGAATAAGGTGAAAACAAAAAGTTGATTTGGCCGAGTAGCCTAAGTGAATTAAATAAAATTTGAATTTTTTTTTGGAATTAATTTCGAGAGTGAGTAATAAGAAAGTGGGGAGTGAATAGACCCAAAACAATTAAGATAAATTAAAAGTGAAATAAAGAAAAATCAAACAATAAAAAAAAATATATTAATAATATTCCCTTAATATACATTATTAAACGAAGTGAAGTGCAAACCATCGGGGAAAACAACGATCTAGACTTTGTATTAGGAACTTTATATATAAAAAAAAAATATATATATATACATTTAAATACAGAATTCATAATTTTAACTTTTAGCTATTTTTTTTTTTATAACGAATATTTTTGTGAGGTGTAGGTACAGGTACGGACGGACTTCAAAATTGGAATTTTTTTTTTGATCTTATAAGACATATGAAGAATAGAATGAAGTGCTAAGCTGCCCAACTGTGGCGCTCCTCATGGCTAGGATGCTCTTCATCACGCCTCTTCTCTCCTTTGCTCGTAACGTCCTGGAGCCCAGTATAGCCTAGGCGGCCATATATGGAGCCCGGGTCAAGATGATTCGTGACGATGGTTAGAGCACACATCGAACTTGCGACAGCACCCTCCAGAATGAGAGTCTTCCAGGTCAAATTCCCCCACGCCCAAGCTCCTGAGCAGCCGGCAAGAAGTGCTGTCCCGACCTGGGGGATCTCATTAAATTCTGCATGCGGAATGAGTCTCAAGAGGCTCATTTCGTATCAAGGTGTTTGGTTCATTTTGAATACTATCCTTTACTGCGGCGATATTTTCAATCGAACGTGCGGGACGAAGTCGTTTCGGTGTTTTCACATCTTGCAGTTAGCTAGTCTCTTGGAATTTTTTGAGTAGGTTGCGCACACACGTGTCAGAAGGCACATGAATACGATCAAAATTTGGTCGAGTTTTGGCAACGTCACAGCGATTGAACGCGAATTTTCATATTCGATGACTGTGTAGCGATCCGTGGTAAATTTTCCGCCGTTTATAGTTGACAAATGTTAGCATGTAACAACTGTGAAGCGACCAGCTGTCAAATAATAGGCCTTTCCAACCCTACACCTAAGAGGATCGGTTAGCTCTTCGCAAAACCCTCTATCTACAATTTATCATGTTGCCATTCTAAAAATTAGCAGCTGGAGGACGCGGTCTTTGGATCGAGACGATTGGAGGCGACGACTTCAGAAGGCCAGGGCGCGACTTGAGCGGTCGTGCCATTGAGACGATTAGTTTCACTCCTTCCATACAATCTGACACAAATTTACAACTTTGCAAAGAGGCGATTTTCCTAAAAAGTATGAATGCTACTTATCTGCAATTTAAACATGTCAAAAACATGATGTTTTTAGTTATTTCTGAAAAAGTTATTAAGAACTCGCCGCTCCTTCTACTACCTCCCATACAAACTGCACAATTTCACTAAATCCAATACACTAATTTTTTCAGTACCTATTAAATTTTTTAATCCTAAATTTTGTATAAAACATTTTGATGGCAAGTCTGGCGTGATGAGAAAAAATAAGTTCAATGTCGTCACCCCCTCCACCACTTCCCTACAAAATTTGCATCTAGAGTGTCGAACGATTGGGCGTCCTGATATGTTTTTTGTTTTATTTTTACCCTCTCTAAATCGGCTGGACTGGACCCTACAGAATTAAAAGGTGACCCCTAAGCTAGATGTCTTAAAAAAACGACCACACTCCAAACTCGTTCATCTATGGACACACCCTTAACTTGCATTGCCTCTCGCGCTCATTTTATTCTTTGCTCAAGGGTACGAGCAGAGTAAAAGCGACTGATTCACTTATATATTAAATTGTTTAAAAATGATGGCCCTGAAATCGTGTCATATTGGTCTACAATGCGAAGGTCGTGAGTTCAAATCCCGATCGACTCATAACTCCAGCACACTATTTGCTTGGGTATATCTTAGCAACTTCAATCTACGAAAATAAAAAATTTACTGAAAGGGATTGTGCGACGGGCTAACAACCCTTTCACAATAAGTAATGACAATGGTAAGGAACCTAGGGGTCAGGAGGCCAAGACTTGATTTGGGATGCAGTCCCACTGTAGAAGTAAAATATTAAATACTCCACTAGATACTATTAGATTTTATCAGCAATATAGAAATCCTTTTATATTAAAGCAATTCAATTGTGAAATAGAATTTTTGTATGAAAGATCTGAACAATTTTACTCCATCGTGGTTAATTTAACTAGAACTATGGGACCATATTTTACTCAAAATTACTATTCTTAATTTTTCTAGATCCTAAGGGCTGGAGTACAATGAACTCAGCAGTCTTGGCTTTGACTGTATGGAAATGAATTCCTATGCAAATAACAAAATAGCCAGCAATTTCAAAAATTTTCTCACAAATTTAAACAACACCAATCTAAGGTGACTTTCTGGAGTTACTAGCATATGAACTTTCGCAAAGTCAAAGCTGAAGCTACTGCAGAGTTTGTAACGTAGCTAAATATTATCTGGCACATACCGCATATTCCCTTACAAAGCCTGAGAACACAAAGCTTATCGAAATACTAAAATACCATGACTGTCATGCAAAATGTAACCATGACAAAACATCGGCAAATTGACGTGCAAAATAGCTACCCTCGATATAAAGTGTATTAGTCCTAATGTCCTGTCTACGAATGATAAGGGAAATCCGAAAATATGATACATTCATAACATTGGTGTCAATAGAAAGTTCTAACAAAGTAAATATGATAGCTTAAAATTCCCACACAATTAGGGCAAGCCCACAGCTTCACGCTGCTGATAACTTGTGGAAGAGCCTTTTGAAATTTTCCACATCCTACTTATAAAGAAAATTATGATAGATTGCAAAAAAATTAATCTCAATTCCGAACGCTCGACTCACATTCTGAAAATGTATTTGCCATTGTCCAGCCGAAAGTAAATGCATTGCTCATTAAAGCGCGAATATAGGAAATGTTTGCTTCGATAACCATCAAATTGAGAATTATTTTCTTTACTCTCCTTTTGATGTACAGAATTAACTAAAAATTAGTATTAGTAATCAATATTTGATGGAAACACAAATTAAATGCAAATCAAGAGGATGATTTTCTGATAATTAATAACTGACAATAATTTCAGAACCTATATTGACAGGATTATTTTACAATTTTCACATTATCGATGGCTATTCTGCTATCGTATGCCAATGATAATTATAGGAAAATGATATTAGTTAACACATGACCTATCTCTTCCTCTCTGACCACACTATAGTTTTCGAATGATTTGCCTAATCGAGCAATCTAATTTTAAATTCGTAAAATAATTACCCTTCCTTCTATCCTGAGCAAATTTTTGACAAAATTTTCAATAAAAAAAAATCATTTTTGAAAGTATCAAAACTATCGAGCTGGAAACTTAACCAAAATATGCTTCTGCGTGTAACTTCAAATTTAAAACTTTTATTCCAATCTGCTTACCCCTATTACATCCCATGTAAATGAGCTCTTTAAGAAAATATAAAAGCTTATTTCAGCATTCTCAACAATTAGATATGTTAAGTTAGAAACATTTTAAAATATCGTCAACTTTAAAACGATAAAAAAGCATTTTTCTTGATGGTATATCAATTATTGCGATAAGAATATTAGTTAATATTTGTATCACCGAAAATTTTCAATCCCTTCTGCTACTATTTTAGAAAATTAAATTCATAACTTTTCACCGAGTATAACATAGGCTAATGTGTAGTAGTAGTAGGGTATAACTTAGTTACCTCAATCTACAAAAATGAAAACTTCGTAGATAGGCGATTTGCGAATGGCTAACAATCCAGCCACAATGAGTAACTAAAATGTTAAGGAATCTGAAGGTCAGGAGGTCAAGGCCCGATTTCGGCTGTAGTGCCATTGAAGAAGAGAATAACATTGGGGGACATCCTTTAACGCATAGCATATGTCTGTATAGGAAGAGGACAAAATTTGACATTGTTATGGGAATTTTTGAGGAGAGAGGCGAAAATGGCAGTGGACATTATTTTTGAAGCTCTGGAGGTTATACTTGATTGGAAATATGCTACCAGACAATGCGTTCCAAATTCCGGACATTCCGGAAATAGATGATAATCTATATTTCACTGTACGAGTAGGAATAGGATTGCAATACTCGTGTGCCAGTTCAGCTTGATGAGTATTTCGGGGAAATGTGTAAATTGTAGGATTGAGTGAGCTAAATTTCGCACTACAATTACCAAGGAAGTAGCGTTATTAAATGCTAAATATTCCGACATTTTCGCGATGCTCGAGGGATTCAATAGAAACCGTTTCAATTTCATCTCTTATTAAACGGAACAGATAAAATATACTAAAAGATGACAGCGCCGTAGAACTCTTCTCTATATTTCGTGTTCCATTCCAGGATTAGTCGAGGTCCGAGTTCAGCTAACCGAATAACCCCCAGCATTTGGAAACATCAGATTGCTTGTGAGATTCCGCCGCGCATTCAAATCATCTGCAAAACTATGGATTAGATTGAGAGTAGAAGACAAAAGTTCGTTAATAAATACTAAGAACAGATTAGCTATTGTGGGGCCTTGGTGCAATGCGAAGGTCGTGAGTTAAAATCCCGGTCGACGCATAATTCCAACACACTACCTGCTTGGGTATACCTTGGTTACCTCAATCTACGAATTTCAAAAATTGGTAGATAGAGGGTTGTGCGAAGGGCTAACAAACCTTCCGCAATAAAAAAATGAAAAATGTCAGGAGACCAAGGCCCAATTTGGGCTATAGCGCCATTGAAGAAGAACAGCTTAAGGCCGATGCTCAGGATCGCGCCTTGTGGAAGAGAGTTGTTTCTGTACTTTGCCCCTATAGGGGGTTTTAACAGGAATTTGATTGATTTGATTGACCTGCTTGGATATATAATATCCTGTTTACCTCAATATACTTTACTGAAAAAATCATAGATAAACGGTTGTGCATAGTCTTGATAACCCTTCCATAATAAATAATGAAATGTTAAGGAGCCTGAAGGTTAGGAAGCTAAATCCCGATTTGGACTATAGTGCAATACTATGAGTAGGAAAAGAAGAAAAAGGCGATAAACTAGAATGCTGAAGGACACCAAAATTAATTTCGAAGGGGGAAGAAGTAACGTCACCTAATACTTCCCGTATAGCGCATTCAGACTGGAAACTCTCAATGCATTGCATGAGATCAATAGCTGTTAGCTCGGAAACATTCATGCCGAACTCTGTCAAAAGCTTTTGCAATGTTAAGGGCAAGAGCTTGACATTTGTTTCCATTTCTTCTTCGTCCCACACTTATATAAATCTCACTGCTGAGTATTGAGAAGAAATTGAAATGCCGTAACGTTATCAGTCAATCAATTTCCCCTATGGGGCATAAGACTGAAAGATTTCTCGTCCATAAGGCGCGTCCCAAGCATCGACAGTTAATCTAGGGCTTGTTAATCAGAGTCTGCTTTCGAATACCATAGGTCGCGAAGAAAAAATCGAAGCTATTCTGATCGTTGAAAAAAAAAAACAGAAGAAAAAAACATAACAGAATTATGATCATATGATACTCTAGATGAGATGGAAATGATTTTAATATACCGGAAAATATGTCATCTCAAATTCTTTCGAATAGTGAATAGAGACTTTTGCATGGGAGGTGGTAGAAGTAGAGGGGGAGGTTTTTATTTTTCGTATATGACACCGAGCATGGCATGCAAAATGTTTTATGCTGAATTTAAAGTTTTTAGTTTTCATTATTTTTAAAGAAATTGGTCATAGATTTTCTGAAATTGGGGCATTTGTATGGGAGGTGGCAGAAGAAGTGGAGCATTTAAGATGATTTTAAAATTGCTTATCATCATCCTTATCACCATGATTAAATTTCAAAGTCGACAGCTCATATACTTGAAGGAGAAATGCTTTTCTTGAATTTATAATACAGATATTTGTATAGGAGGTGGTAGAAGGAGTGAAGCGGAGCTGATAATTTAACACTTATTTAAATTATTAAGAAGCAAATTCTGGCAAAATTTGAAGTTTGTACTTGTTCTAGTTTGAATGAAAATCGATAAAATGCATTTAACAAAAATTATCCATTTGTATGGGAGGGGGTAGAAGGAGTGTACGGATCAAAACAAATTTTTTTCGCATTAATAATATTTTTATATGTATACTTTATACAAAATATCAAGTTGATAGCTTTAACAGTTTCGAAGAAAACGAATTTAATTTAAATTTCACAATTTCGTGAATTTTTATGGGAGGGGGTAGAAGGAGTGAGGTGAAGATGATAATTATTTTTAAGATAAATTGCAATTATAGCAGAATTAATTCTGACAAAATTTCGTCTTTTCAGCTTTACTAGTTTCAATGAAAATCGAAAATACGTATTTTTCAAAATTGTCCATTTGTATGAGAGGGGGTGGAAGGGGTAAGGGGATCGGGTCAATATTCCATGATATTAATGACATTTATATTATAATACTTTGACCTAAATATCAAGTCGATAGCTTAAATAGTTTCAAAGAAAAATCAATTTCTTAATATTTCGAAATTTCATGAAATTTGTATGGGAGGGGGTAGAAGGAGTGGGGGAATGTAGCCCATTCACGAACTCAAAGTTAATTTTTTGCTAAAAATGACACATAACATTTTTTAGCACTATAGTTCAAAGCTTTCGAGAGTTATGCTGTAGGCAGACAGACAGACGGACAGACGGTCACTCGGAATCGATGTTTTTGAGCGACAACAAATATTTCTGTACCCTTGGCGGCTCTGTGCGAGCATTATTTCTTAGCGTTACAAACAGTAAGGTAAACACAATATGCTCTCAGATTTCATCTAGAGTATAATCAGATTTCATCTAGAGTGTAATAAAACGAGAAATCAGTTTTAATCTTAGTTCATCCGGTAATGTTTGAATAATTCCATGGAGGGCCTTGTATATTAAGTAACATACGAGTACAAAGCAGTTTGTTAAATATAGTAACTTGTTCCCCCAGCATCACAAGTCTTTGTACTATGCCTCTACACTAATAACAATCCAAGCCTTTCATTTTGGACAAAAATGGCAGGTAGAGAGAGAGAGATATCTCACAAATTGATTTCGGGATTTTTCAAAACTGAAGAAGAAGCACAAAAACCAACTAGGAGCTCTTTCACCTTTCAATACCTACCTAAAAAATAAATCACTTCAGGAAAATGTTATTTCGTTCGCTGGACTTTTCAATACAATGTACCAAGCAGATCATACCAGCAAAAATAAAGGCGGGACCTGAACGGCTAAAATAGACCGCTTATGGAGGGAATGAGTTACGATCGAAAAAAAAAGAGATGATGGCTGCATTTTTGCGATTTTCCATCGGGCTGAAAGCGAATTTTCTGGTTTTAGGGTATCTAAGAGCGGTCAGCGACAGGTAAAAAACATCTTATTTACGTATTGAAATTGCTTTAGTTGGCTTTATAGTACTCTATAGGGCTCACCGTTTCCATATATTTATATTCTAAGCGTCAGCCTCACTCATTTCGCAACTGGTCTTTGGTAGGACCCGGCTGAATTACCAGAGTGCTGGAAAGTCTTGTCATATCCCCACTACTGTCTTCCTCTCCTTTTCATAATCTGCACTTTCAAAACAAAAGTCTCGTTTATATTTGAATGCCCCATATCTGATGGTCCTGGTAAATTTCTTCAAAAATTACGTCATCTTTAAATTCATACTTTGTAATTTAACTTGAGAGATGATGCGAGTTTCCGGAAAAGGGATTATTACTAATAGTGACTCGGATAATTATCATCTGAAAAGTTCTCGTTTCATCATGGAAAAACTGAAAATACGCACTTAATCAGAACTCTTTCAGATCTGAATTAAAAAAAAAAAAAAAATGTAAAAATCTTTATTTAAGCTTTACTAAAATATTCCCAGCACTGAAAACCAAAAATAAGGTTGAGAAATATTATGATTCGGCAATTTGAATGAAAAAAATTGTAAGGGAGGAGTAGAAGAATTGGAGCAGTTGTAAAATTTGTGATGCTGTTTTTCGGAATTTAATTCCTTCAAAAATTAAGCACTTGATTTGTGTTTCGATTCGGCGTTCTAACTTTTGCCATACTAAAGGTATCTTAATTTGTAGTTGACAACTTTAAATTTTTTAACAGTATGTTATCTTATCGATTAATAAAAAAATCTAGCGCCATTTTTAACTGTTGACATAATGATCGAGAAAATGAGATAGCTAGCTCAGCTCATTATGTTCACTATTTTGTTATTTTGATATTTTTCTTAGCGATTTAGTCTGCGAAAATTGCATCAAAATCCTTTAAGTAGTTTTTACGTGATGGAGGAACAAACAAACAAACAAAAAATTTCAGAAACTTTTATTCATTCACTCATTATAATATCGCTCAGATCGTCTACCACTTTTACTAAAATATCTGTACTTTCATCTCCCGTAGAATTTTAATATTAGAATAGATCTCCTCCCCTGAATTCAAACAATTCAAAACAAATTCACTAGTACATAGGGAATTGTCGCTATTTATTGTAATCTTTGACTTGACGTTAATACCAAAGCAACAAAAAACTTTCTGTTGAACTTGAATGTGGAAGAGATACACTAAGGACTTACATAAGTTGGAACTATTCGCCAAGTAAACATAAGTACTTGCAAATTTATTTCTGATTCATCTATAGAGTTCTGAATCGGAAACGTGTAACATATTATTCTCGATAACAAACTGACCTTTTAACTGTCTTCCTAGTTGATCGCAAGGACTCTTCTCAAGCACGCACATGATCTGTCTGCTAACAATCACCTGATTGTTAAGTAGTCGTGTAATATTCTTGTCATCGCCTGCAATTGATGGTGCCACCAGCAAAATAGCAAACACTGTAAAACTTACTCCGACCGACACCTTCATCGACATTTTCCTTCGCCGCCTTTAAGGATCAATTCGGTACAGACGACACTATTTTTTCGGTAACCGTTAAAAAGGACTTCTAATAGAACGCACCACACACACCAATCTTCCTGCAAAATATTTCTTCAGAGAAATACGAAAACAATGCGCGAATATTTTTAGAGTACTTTTGATAATTCGCTCGGTCACTATCGAAATACGTCTTACTGACTCGATGGGTAAACTACAACTGGTTGGTAAAGCATAACATCTGAACCGTGTGGAAATTTAATGTCCTGACTCCTACTCCATAACGAGCGGCATTGGTCCCGAATCACATGCCATTCGCTGCGAAAATCTGTTCCATGTGCGATTTTTTGATCCTGCGCCGGCCGGGTTTAACCCATCACACCATCCGCAAAAAGGACTCTTAGACTCTGGCCACATGCTGTCAAGTCTCGCAGTACTGCCTTGATTTTTCGTGCGAATTTTCTGTCTGTTGTGCGGAAAAATCCGTCTTGGGGAAAAAAAACTCGACGTTCATAAAGTGACAATCTCGGATGTATATATCCTTATGGCACATTTCCATTTGTCTGTCTGTCTCAGAACGAATCGGTTGTTTCAATCCGATTAAATTGTCGACGAAGGTTAAGGATATGCCAGAGCCAGGTCTGAAAATTTTTAGCAGTAAAAAGCATTTTTGTATACACTGTCGTAAGTGTATGTACGTAAGAAAGTGATATCCTGATACAGGATGTTTCATTGAAGGCAGTTTCGCTTTCATAAGGCAGTACTTTAAAAAAGTTCTCCTTTCAGGGCATGTTAAAGAGTCGGTACACACATAAATGGTTTATGAATGGCGTCATTTAGGTTAGGTAAACAAAGCGGCAAAGAAGGTTAGGTAAACAAGGCGGCAAAGAAATTCGTGCTCATCGAAAATTATACTATATTGAGCCATATACATATATCTGTATACATATATTGGGTTTTCTACGACTCCGAAATTACTTTTCAATTTGCCAGCAAAATCGTTGGGCATGCCTCAAACCCCGATTGCAAATGAAATAATTTTGGTGTTCATAAAATCACTCTCGCTGGTTTGTGTAATTAACTAACATTAAAATTATTTATGTATTCAATTCGTAAAATTTCAGTGCAATTTTAATGTTTATTTTGGGAGTAGCCTATTCTGGAATATTTAGATACTACTTCAACATATAGAATAACGAAGCACATCAATGATGGCCTATGAGTAATTTCGCATGGTAAAAGCTTAAAGTACATATTTTTAAAACCCTCTAGCTGGAAAAATAAAATTGTTTGCGCAATTTGCAGCTGTTAAAGAGAAAGAGGATGTAGAATTAATATTAAAAAGTTTGTCATTATGATTTTTTACTTTATAATTCTTACTACTGTTGAATTACTTAATAGTTTTTAAGTAATTAATCAAACCCAATCATATGATACTCTAGATGAAATGGGAAAGAGTTTAATGTACCGGAAAATATGTCATCACAAATTCTTTTGGATAGTGAATAGTGGCTTTTGAATGGGAGGTGGTAGAAACAGAGAGGGGAGGTTTGTAATTTTTGTATATGACACCGAACGTGTTATGCAAAATGCTTATAATTTTCATTAATTTCTATGAAATTAGACATACTTTTCCTGAAATTGGGGAATTTGTATGGGAGGTGGCAGAGGCAGTGGAGGACTTTATATGATTTTGAAACCGCTTATCCTTATCACCATGCTTTGTTTTAATTTCAAAGTCCATAGCTCACATATGAGAATCAAAGGAGAAATACTTTTCTTGAATTTATAATATATTATAAATTTAAAATGGGAGGAGGTAGAAGGAGTGAAGCGAAGCTGATAATTTTTATACTTTAGATGAAATGTGATAGTATATTTTGTTTACCTTTCCATTTGTAACGCCAGGCAATAATGCTCGAACAGAGCCGCCAAGGGTACAGAAATATTTATTATCGCTCGAAAACCTCGATTCCGAGTTACCATCTGTCCGTCTATGCGACTGTCTACAACCATAACTATCGAAAGCTTTGAACTATCACGCTGAAATTTGTTGTGTGCCATTCTTAGCTGAAAAGTAACTTTAAGTTCGTGAACGGGCAATATCCCCCGCTCTTTCTACCCCCTCCCATACACATTTCACGAAATTCCGAAATGTTAGGAAATTGATTTTTCTTTGAAACTATTTAAGCTATCAATTTGAAATTTTTTGTTCAAAGTATAATGATGTGTATATCATTACCGTCACAAAATATTCAGCCGATCTCCTTACTCCTTTTACCTTCTCCCATAAAAATGCACAATTTTTAAAAATTATTTTTTTCGATTTTTACGAATTTTTGCACGAATTAATTTAATTTTAATCAATTTGAACTTACTCCTTCTGCCCCCCCCCACGCCCCATACAAATTTCGCGAATTTTTTAAATTTGAATTACATTATTGGTTTGGTGAATGTTTTCGCAGTGCATTTCGAAATGAAAGAAAAGATTTCCGGATTCTACACTGTTACGCTTTATTATTCGTGACGTTTCGGTCTCTGCTGAGACCTTTATCAAACTGTTGTCAAAAATTTGATAAAGGTCTCAGCAGAGACCGAAACGTCACGAATAATAAAGCGTAACAGTGTAGAATCCGGAAATCTTTTCTTTCATTTTGAATTACATTAGTTTGCTTTGAAATTGCCAAAGCTATCGACTTAAAGTTTTATGGAAAGTATAATAATAGAAATATCATTGACAATGAAAAATTTTATTTTGATCCGTATACTCCTTCTGGGAGGGCCCATACAAATGCATAACTTTGGTAAATGCCTTATATCGATTTCCATTAAAACTAGAAAATGTGCAAACTTAAAATTTTTGCCAGAATTCGTTTCGTAATAATTTCAATAAATGATAAAAAAATCATCAGCTTCGCTTTACTCTTTGCACTCCCTCCCATTCATATATTTATAAATGATTTCTTCTTCGAACATATGAGAGATATCGAGTTTGAAATTTGGCGATAAGGATGTTGATAAGCAATTTCAAAATCATCCACTTCCTCTGCTACCTCCAATGCAAATACCCCAATTTTAAGAAAACCTTGTCCAATTTCATTGAAAATATTGAAAGCTACAAACTTTAAATTCAGCATAAAACATTTTGCACGCCACGTTCGGTGTCACATACAAAAATTACAACCTTATCCCTCTGCTTCTACCACCTCCCATACTGAAGTCACAATACACTATTCGAAAGAATTTGAGGTGACGTATTTTCCGGTACACTAAACTCTTTTTCATTTCATCTAGAGTATCATATGATTGGGCCTTTTTATACTCTAGATGAAATCTGAGTATTATAAGTTTGCTCTAAAGTTTGTAACGCCAAGAAATTAGGCTCGGAGAAAAAAATTATAAATACAGAAATTAATATTATCACTCAAAAATCTCAAAACCGGATGTCCGTCCGTCCGTTCGCTCTCTAGCTTGAGAACGCATTGAGCTAGAAAGCTCAAATTTCGTACACGTCGTTTTTGACAAAAAAGTAAGGTCAAGTTCGTCAATGGGCCAAATCGCTCCACCCCTTCTACCCCCTCGCAATTTGACAATAAACGGATCTGCTCGAAAACTATAAAAGCTATTGGCCTGAAATTTGGAATATATTACTTTTATGATAATATCAATCTACCGTATAAAAATTATGCGTGTCCGCCCCCTCCTTCTACCACCTCCCATACAAACTGTACTTATCATGAATTACTCTAAGCCAATTTACTCAGTGCATATAAAATTTAGCGAGCTGAAATTGTGCACTAAATATTTATTTAAAATTGTTAGAAAGGCTAAAAGAATTAGACGATTAGCTTCACCCATTCTACCCCCTCCCATACAAAATGGCACAATTTCGCAATTCGACTATAAATAGATTTGCTCAAAAAGTATAAAAGTTATTAGTCTGAATTTCGGGATATATTACTTTTAAAATAATTTCAATATACTGTGTACAAATTATTTGCGTCCTCCCTCTCCTTCCAACCCCTCCCATACAAACCGCACTTTTTCATGAAATGCTCTAAGCCGATTTTCTCAGAACATATAACATTTATCGAGCTCATATTTCGTAATAAATACTTATTTAGCATTATCACTAAGATCAGAAAAAAATTTTTTGATTAGCTTTACTGCTTCTACCCCCTCCCATACAATATGACGCAGTTTCACAACTTCACAAAAAATCTATTTTCTTGAAAAGTATGAATGCTACCAGTCTCAAATTTAAGAAATGTTAATTTTATGATATTCTTAGTTATTTCTGTAAAAATCACTAAATCCCCCCACTCTTTCTACCACCTCCCATACAAACTGCACATTTTCACTAAATCTAACACACTAATTTTCTCAGCTCCTATTCAATTTTTGGTGTAAGCATTTTGTATAAAACATTTTTATAGCTACTTTAGCATGATGGGAAAAAATTATTTTAATGCTATCACCCCTTGTAGCACAAAAAATTCTATTTCATCTAGATTATCGTAAGATTGCGCTTTACGCGCAATCGTAGCCCTGTTATGTTTATTATACATATTGGTCATAATTCCATTATGTTTTTTTTTGCATTTATTGCAATTATTATGGGACAAATTCTGGCAAAATTTTGAGTTCGTACTTTTTCTAGTTTTACTGGAAATTGATATAATTTTATTTTCTACAATGGCACTACAGGCCAAATCGGGCCTTGGCCTCTTGACCTTCAGGTTCGTTAACATTTATCATTATTTATTGTGGACTAAAAATAAATGTGCGTAAAACCAAGTACATGCACATGGGTTCGAACGCAAGCACACCGATTGTTCTTAACGGACAGGATGTGCAAGATTTGTGCTATCTCGGAAGTATTGTCAGCATGGATGGCGGAGCCGAAAAGAATGTTGAGGCTCGGCTAAATAAAGCTCGTCAGGCCTCCGGTATCCTTTCATCTATCTGGAGATTAAGAGAGATCTCCCTTCGCACGAAGCTGCGAGTTTTTGACGCATGCGTCAAATCCGTGTTGTTACATGGTTGTAATACGTGAAAAGTGACCGTTCGACTTACCAAGAAACTATAGACTTTCGTGAACCAATGCCTCCGACGCGGTTTAGGTATATTCTGGCCAGAAGTGATCTCTAACGACGAATTTTGAAGTACAACTGGCCAGACTGAAAGGTAGTGAGATTCAAAGGCGGAAGTGGCAGTGGATCGGTCATACTTTGAGGAAACCAGAGCGAAACATCGCCAAACACGCTCTCGATTATAATCCTCAAGGAAGACGTCGGGTTGGTCGACCATGTAACACATGGAAGCGAGCAGTTGAGCAGGAGGCAAGAGGAATAAACAAGTCCTGGCAACAGCTTTAAGGCCGATGCTCAGGATCGCGCCTTGTGTAAGAGAGTTGTTTCTCTCCTATGCCCCTATAGGGGGTCTTAAGGGGGTTCAATATTTGCCTTCTTCCATCCCCCTCCCGCCTATAAACAGGCGATTTTTAGGAACACAGGACTCGGGAATGGCTCAACCGATTTTTTTCAAATTTAAACAAATGATTCATGGCGGTATTGTCTATGCCCTGACGAGAGCTTTTGGCAAAATAATGCTTTGGGAATCTATACATCTATACATATAAATATAATTGTAGTGTCTGTCTGTTATTTTTTTATAAATGGCTATAAAAAAGTTTTTTGCTTTATTTTAGCAATAACTAAGCAGAAACACACGTTTTTAAACATTTTCTCTGTTTGTCTGTCTTTCCGGTTTTCACGCAAAAACGGCTAAGCCAATTGTAATGAAAATTTCACAGTTTATTAGATGTGCACCAAGATGTAATTTGCGTGTAATCTTATTTCAATACCCCCACGCCTTCTACCCCCTCCCATACAAAATGACTCATTTTCAAGAATATATAATAATCAAATTTTCGTCAAAACCATTGGAGCAAATCATTTGAAATTTAGAACATACTATTTTTATCAGAAATGTGATCTATGGTATACAAATTATTTGAATCCCCTTACTCCTTCCACCACCTCTCATACAAACTGCACTTTTTCATGAAATGCTATGCACCAATTTTCTCAGTACGTGTAACTTTCATCGAGCTTAAATGTAATACTTAGTCCATAATTTGCATTAATACTAATATCGGGAAAAAATTAACTGATTAGCTTCACTCCTTCTACCCCCTCCCATACAATGTGACACAATTCCACGACTGTACTTAAATTCGATTTTCTTGAAAACTGTAAATGTTACTGATCTGAAATTTAAAATATGTCAATCGCAAATTAACTATAGTTGCTTCTCAAAAAGTCACTTAAAACCCCCCACTCCTTTCACCACCTCCCATACAAACTGCACTTTTTCATGAAATATTCTAAACTAATTTCGTCAGTACATATAACTTTCATCGAGCTCAAATTTTGTAATCTATCCTAAATTAGCACCATTATTATTATCGAGAAAAAATTAACGTAAAAGTAGCTTTACTCCTTCTACCCCCTCCCATACAATGTGACACAATTGCACGACTTTACAAAAATTCGATTTTCTTGAAAAGCGTGAATGATACAGACCTGACAATTTGAAATATATCAATCGCATGATGATTATAGTTGTTTCTCGAAATATCACCAAAAACCCCCCTTTCCTTCTACATACCTCCCATACAAATTGCACAATTTCATTAAATTCAATGCACTAAGTTTCTCAGTACCTACTAAATTTTTAAAGCTTGAATTTGGTACAAAACATTTTTATAGCTACGCTAGCATGATGTGAAACAAATTAGTTCAGTGCAGCCACTTCCCATACAAAATTTCATAATATCACAAAAATTTCGATTTCATCTATAGTATCGTATGATTGGACTCTTCGCCCAATCGCAGTCCTGTTACGTTTTCAAGCTTAATGTTATTTTAATTGGGCTTTTTTTTAAATTAACACAAGCTTTAATTATTCACATGTCCTTAATACTCTTCAATACGAATATGATCTCAAATCACGGGATTGATTTGATCACGAGCCTATCCCATACAAATGCGAGTATCATGGTATCATTCTTAATAATTTATGGTTTTGATTCCAACAAAATACAAAACATTGTGTTCAAAGAGCCATTAAAGTAAGTAGATTAGATATCCCACATAATGTATTACTACACACTCTCAAAAATTGCTTATTATTGCGATTTTTATGCGGACGAAGTCGCGGTCGTTTGCTAGTTATTAATAAGAGTTTAAATTTTTTAGTCATTTTTCGCAACTTTAACACAATGTAACATTTTTACTTTTAATTTTCTTTTAAATCGGCTCCGTCAGGGCATAGATAATTTATCGTAGGACATTTGTACCAGTTCATTCGGGTGATATTTACCTGAGATCTGTGTTCCTAAAAGGGGAAAAACGTGATTTTTCAGGAGAAGCGTTTGAAAAAACCGGGAAGAAGAATTATTCCTCTAATCGCTTCAAACCCTTTAGATTAAAAATTAAAAATAAAATAAATTTTTTTTCATTTTTTTCATGATTTTCAAGTATTGAACCCCCTTAACAGGATTTTGATTGATTGATTGGTTGTGGAAGGGTTGTTGGTCCATCGCACTACCCTCTATCTACGAATTTTTGATTCGTCAAATTGATAGCTTTTACAGTTTCGAAGAAAATGAGTTTAATTGAAATTCCAAAAATTTAGATGAATGGGGTGAAGTTAATATTTTTTTCAAAACAGATTCACATTATAATAAAATAAACTGCCAATAAGTCGGGCGAAACTTTATTATTCTTGGGACAAGTTGCGGATGTGTGGAAAGTCAATATCCAGGTTAGAGTGGTTAGGGAAGGCTAAGTGAAAGGGAGTTCTTGGGCAGGGCTGTTGTCAATTTAACAATATTTCATTCATTTCTGCAAGTTTGGGTTTTTATGAGGGGAGGAGGAGGGGTAAGGGTGGGTGGATGTTAATAGCTTTTTAATTAATTGCTTGAATCGCGTCCAATATCCTCTGTATAGAATGTGTTTCGGTGTATTTTACATTCACGAAACCAAACATTTGTATGGGAAGGAGTAGAGGAGGTAGGGGAATCGTAAAATTTGTGACGCAATTTTATTCCCTTTCTCTTGTAGTGTGCTTGTACAAAATTTCAAGTTCGTAGCTTTTAATTTGATGGTTATTAGTTGATCCAATGAAATAGGTAGAAATGATACTTTTGTATGGGAGGGGGTAGAAGGGCAAGCGCGATTTCAAAACGTGTTTTTTTCGTTGCACATGAAACAGCTTGTGCCCATTAGACCGGGGTGGTTGGTTCAAAACAATTGTGGACCAAATTATTATTTTTTTTCTATGTATATCAAATAGATGTATTCACATGCAAAATTTAAAGTTTCTATCTTTGAGCAGAGTCCTAAAAAATTCACTCAAATTTTCGACATTTTTGCTTACCACCTCCCTCCCTTTACACCCCCTAACTTAAAATTTTTATCAAAATTATAAATTATGTAGTTCTATAATCTGACGAATTTTCAATTCGATATCTGTACTAAATTTTGAGATATAATGATTTCTAATTTTGAAAAGTGCACCATTTTTCAAATGCTCCCCATTTCACCCCACTACTATTATGACCAAATTTTATATTTTTTTTGTATTTCGCTAGTATAGCTTAGTATATGTTTTAAATTTCAATTACATAGCTTAAGAGATAGTTGAGATATTAATTCTTAAGTGTTTTTCCTTGCACCCCCCCGACCCTTCCCCTTACAATAATAAGCCTATTTCTAAGCTGATTCTGGTGGATCTATACGCCATCTTAATTGTCCCAAAATATGAATTTTTTATGGTAAGTAGTTTCGAAGATATAACCATTTCAAAAAAAGATTCGGCCGACAATTTGTTTTTAGCCCCCCCTTTACGGACGCCAATGGATAAAAAAATTAAATTATTTTTGAAATATGTCCCACAGCTTTCTCTATACGTGTGCTGATTTTCATCTGTCTATCTGCATTCGTGGTGAAGATATTAGCAAGTGTATATTTCGACTTTTTCCATCCCCTCGCCTCCCCCTTCCACCCCACACTCCCCAAAATTTGGATAATGGAGTTCACTTACCAAGTTAATAACCCACCCAAAAATCAACATTCTACCTTTAACGGTCTTGGAGGTACGAGTCCATATGTACGGCGTACGGCGGGACGGATTTTTTTTTTGCTTTTTTAGGCTAATTTAGTCATGAAACGCGAAAAAACAAAATTTCAGGGTAGCAAATTTTTTTTTTTTTCTGTGTCGATCACAATACTTTATTATTAAAATAATAAAGTAATTAATTGTGTCTATCCAGCTTTGCTAGTTTCAGTGAAAGCCGAAAAAAATTAATTTTTAAAAATTGTGCATTTCGATGGGAGAGGGTAGAAGGAGTGAAAAGATCACATCAATATTTTGTAGTGTTAATAATTTTTACATCATTATACTTTGTCCCAAATTTCAAGTCGATGACTTAAATGGTTTCGAAGAAAAACCAATTCCTTAATATATATTTCGAAATTTCATGTTTGCTACCGTTTTGTGTCTTTTGATTTCATTGCCGTCTTTGAAGAGATTGCCCCTAAATATATGAGGTTGTCTACGTTTTCTATTTTATAGTCTGCTATCGTTAGATTTTGTCTGATTGGCGTATTTCTTCGTGCTGCCACATCAAGATTAACGAAGACTTCTTTGGCGACCAGTTGTGATCTCGGCATTATGTTTATGTCGTCTGCGTTAGGTACTGTCTGCGATAATTTAAGATGTAGCGTTCCTCTGGTGAAAACTGGGAGTTTTCATACGTCATATTCCCAATCCAGATTAAAAAGTTCCATCTCCTTGCTTCAGTCCGGAAAGTATTTGGAAGCTTGTTGTCAAGTCGTTCTGGACCCTTTCTTGGCATGTTGAGTTTATCATAAGCCTTGTCAATCGGACGAATTTCGGTCATATTCCTAATTCCAGCATTATGTTGTATAGTACAATCTTATCGATTCTGTCGATGCTTGCTTAAAGTCTACGAATATCTGGTGCATGTCGATGTTATATTTCCAGCATTTTTCTAGCACCTGTTTAACTGAGAATATTTGATCCGTAGCTGATCTTCCGGCTCTGAATCCACCTTGGTACTTTCCAATTATGCTTTCGGTATAGAGTTTAATTCGGGACTCTATGATCTTTGCCAAGATTTTGTAAGATGTTCATAGCAATGAAATTCCTCTATAGTTTTTGCAGCAGAGTTTGTCGCCCTTTTTGTAGAGCGGACATGTAATGCTTTTACGCCAATCATCAGGTAGTGTTTCATGTGTCCACCTTTTCGATACCATATCGTGAATTTTCCTAATAATGCAGGACATTTTTCCAACCTTCTTGACCTTTTTCTCACTAGCCACCCAGAGAAATATTCTGTCTCTGTTCTATCACCATCGCCAATTGGAAATACGGACCATTTTTTGATTCGTGCACAATTTCCAGTTGCAGCACTTACACCGCTGACAATAAAGGCACCCCGAAGAAATATTTGGCATTTCAAAAGAGCAAATTGGGGGGCGCTAAATGACTTCTTCAATGCCTTTAATTGGAAATTGTGCTTTGATTCCAATGACAGCGATGAAGCTTGTAGACTTGTCACCGAGATTATCCTGAAAGGTATGAAGCTCTACATACCTTCCAGTCATAAAAGAGTTAGACCGTCGAAAGACTCTTGGTTCAACAAAGAATGTCTCGATGCAATTCAGGCCAAGAAACAAGCATTTCAAACTTTTAAAGGCAACAAAACATATGCCAACAGAGAACTCTTCAATGCGTCAAGAAATTCCTGCAAATCCATCCTCAATCGTGTTAAATTTGAGCATGACCAAAAACTTCGACGGAAGATCCTTCAGTGCCCTAAAGGCTCGAGATCTTACTGGTCATTCGTCAAAACGGTCAATAACAATTTCATTTCTTCTTCTATACCACCTCTTGTTGATGGCGACCGTACCGTTATTGATCCTGTCGAAAAAGCTAACTTACTAGCAGCAAGTTTCGCTAGAAACTCACGCCTTCCACCTTCAAACCAATCGCCCCCCTCTATAAGTGATTCAGGTTTCTCACTACGTAAATTGCATTTTCGCACGAGACTTATTTCTAGGATCCTTCAAGAGCTCAATATTCACAAATCCGCTGGTCCGGATGGTATTCCCCCCATTACCCTTAAAATGTGTTCCTCTTCTTTAGCTAAACCTCTTCGCAATCTTTTTTACCTCTCCTACTCTTCTGGGTGCTTTCCACGTTTGTGGAAAGTTGCGAATGTTCAGCCAATCCCAACGAAAGGAAACAAAGCGAACCCCGCAAACTACCGCCCAATAGCCATAACTTCAGTGCTCTCGAAAGTAATGGAAACTGCTGTCAATCGCAAAATTGTTGAATATCTCGAGGATAATCATCTAATCCATGATCGTCAGTATGGGTTCCGTTCTGGAAGGTCGACGGGAGATCTTTTGGTCTACTTGACAGAACGTTGGAACTCGTGCTTACATAAACACGGCGAAGGTCAAGTTCTTGCACTTGACATTGCAAAAGCTTTTGACAGAGTTTGGCATGAATGTCTCATAGTTAAGCTTAGAGCTATAGGTCTTAATGCTACCCTTGTTCAATGGATTGAGAGTTTTCTTTCTGAACGCACTATACGAGTAGTACTAGATGGCGTTACTTCTTCCTCTTTCCCAATAGATTCCGGCGTCCCTCAAGGCTCTGTTTTATCTCCGACTCTATTCCTAGTTTTTATCAACGACCTTCTGTCGTCCACTCTCAATCCAATCCATAGTTTTGCGGATGACAGTACTTTAGATAACACCTATGAATTTAACTCTGCTGCGGAATCTCACAAGCATTCTATTGCTTCCAATCGGGTGGAGTTATTCCGTTCGCTGAACTCGGATCTCAACTTAATCCTGGAATGGGGCAGGAAAAATAGAGTAGAGTTCAACGCCTCCAAAACACAGGTCTGTCATCTATCCCTCAAACGTGATGCTCCAGTATCATCTCAAAATGTGACCTTTGGTGGCGCACTACTATGCACCTCGGATAACTCCACACTTCTTGGCGTTAAAATTAATGACCACCTGAATTGGGCACAGCACATCTTTGATGTTGCCCTCGACGCCTCGAAACGTCTTGGTGTTCTCCGAAAGTGCAAAAAGTATTTCACGCCGAACGACCTAGCAACCATCTATAAGGCATACATTAGACCACGTTTAGAGTACAATTCGCATGTTTGGGCTGGGGCACCCAAATCACACCTCGCGTTGCTCGACCGTATTCAAAAACATGCGTTCCGACTGATTGGAGACGAAACCATCACGTCTTCTATCGATTCTCTCGAGCATCGCAGAAATGTCGGAGTACTCAGCATTTACTATCGCTACTTCCATGGTAAATGCAGTGCGGAATTAAGCGCACTCATTCCTCCAATCTATAATTTCCCCCGTGATACTCGTCAAGCTGAACGCGCTCACAAGTACACCGTTAAACTCATGCCTTCTCGTACAGTGAAATTTAGGCAGACATTCATTTCCCGAACATCAAGACTGTGGAACGCATTGCCAGCCAAAGTGTTTCCCAATGATTACAACCTCCAGTGCTTCAAATTCAATATACACCGTCACTTTCGTCTTTCCCCACCCGAATTTAATTGACTCAACTTCAGTTTTTTGGTTTTTTTTTCCTTTTTCTCCAACTCCTATACTGACACAGCTGTGCATTGCATTATAGGGTAGCCCCTAAGCTGAGTTCGGTCCCTTAAAAAAAAAAAATGCAGTCACCACCGTCTTTAGAATTTCCGCTGGTATTTCTTCTATGCCCGGCGCCTTGTTTTTTTTTTGAGTTTTTAAGGGCATATTTCACTTCTCCTACTGTTGGAGGCTCAAAATGTTTTCGTCGTCAGCAGGTGCCTCGGTCAGGTGGTCAATAGCAGTAGTAGTTGATGATGAATTCGAGTTAACCAAATGGAAATATTGCCCCCATCTCGTTTATATCTCTTCCTCATCGCTAATATCTTACAAAGCCTTGTTTTCGGTTGAAATCCTCATTTCTGTTTTTTAACTAGAGCGTAAACCGCTTTCATGCTACTGGATTTAAAATCTTCATTCATTTTGCATAGTTCATCTTCCTTTTCTTTTTTCTGCATGCGTAGTGATTACTCACTACCCGCCTTCTCGTTCCTATAGATCAAATATCTATAGAGGCCATTCATGAATTGCATCATGATTGTTTTCTTCGCTAGGTCAAAAGTGCTCGAGTGTTCTTTCTTTTTGTAGAACACACCCGAGCGGCCGAATTGTAACGCATTTCAATGGCAATGGGGAAACAATATGTGAAAAAACTTATCTAGGTTTTCATATACTGTTGTTGTTGTATTAAGAACTTTTCGTGCGACCTAAGCATGTCACGCTTATGCGAGAGTAGTATTATTTTTACTACACATGTTTTGTTCGCATATCGTCCAATCTCGTCAAATATGTCTTTCTTGGCTCTCGTTTATTGTTCAGTAAATTGTTTATAAGCTGCATTCTTTTTTTCTATTGCAACTCGGCATTTATCATCGAACCAACCACTCTTCTTCGCCGGGTCTGGTAGCCTAAAACCTCCTCTACGACGGACTGAAAGCCATTTTTAATGGAGAGCCATAACTGCTCTATTGACATTTCGTGGTGGTTGAATGCCTCTCTAAAGCTGATGTGTATGCGGCTGCGGTAGACTCGTCCTTCAGTTTCTCGATGTCGAATTTATTTATCGGTTGATGTGGCCTTGAACAAATAGAATCTTAGTTAGCATCTCTGAAGGTTCTTACATCTAGGATAAGGGAGGCTGTTCTTTTATCTATGAGAATGTGATCCATCTAATTATACGTGGATGCTCCGATGCGAAAAGCATGTTGAGCTTACTACGATGTTTCTACGAAGTCAACTAAACGTTAGCCGTTGTCATTACTAATGTTTTGGAAACTGCGCCCTCCGGTTGTTCCTTTACGTGTCTCCTCCTTCCCAACCTTCGCGTTGAAATCATCTAAATTGATCTTGATGTCATGAGGGCAATGAGTCTTTCAAGGCGACTATAAAACTCATCCATAATTGCCTCGTCCTTATCTTTCGTTGGGGCGTGAACATGACAAAACCGCAAGATCACGGCTTCCCGATAGTTTTCCACTTTTAAAGATTGTGTGCAACCTCAAGTCTATTACTTCTCTGCCAAGTCATTTAGTTTCCTGGATTGCGACAACACTAACGTTGAATTTATCAACTTATTCCAGGAGTAGTTTAAGTGCTCCAAGTTTGAACAAGGATCGTACATTCCAAGTTCCAAAAGAATGTTCCTGTAATTTCCGTTGAATCCATCCAATCCGAGGCGAAGCTTCAGGTTCCGTAACAAGTGCTATTTTTTGTGGGGACAGATTATTAGGCCATCGCTCAACCTGGAAGACCAGATCTGTGTGCTTAACCGCACATCACAATTAGATAATTTCAGCTGAGTATGTTAAAGTTTTTTCAGATATACCGCGAGTCCAACTATATCCATTCTTAGCCTACTCCCTGAAGCGCACTGGTGTTTCTGGATGTCTTCTTCCTTTCTACTTTTTCAATCTGGGCTTGGGCCATATTAGGCGGGCTTTAATATCAATTTTAATATCATTAAGAAATTTAATATCTAATTATCATCAAATGTGTGCTGCATTTCAGGAAAATAAAAAAAAGTACTAGCAGAGTATACAACAACTCCTAAACGCTTAAAGATAGCAAATTAATTTTTGGGTGGATGACGTAGACAATTGAGGAAAATGGGGAGCTGAACAAAAACTGCAGATACAAATATCTAATCAAGTTATTGCGGCTTTAGATATGTAGAAAACTGAAAATCGATATACATGAAGATGGATTTGAGGGATAAACTTTAAAAATAACTCAATGCTTTTACCCACTGAATTTTGAAGAAATATAGCTTCGAATATATTGCTGGTTGATTTCTTTTAAATAATTATAACATAATTTTAGTAATTTTTATAAATGGATGTTTAAATGGTGGTAAAATTAATGTATTGTCGAGAATTTTGAATAATTATTTTAGAGCTTCGGAAGCTATGAAGATAAAAAAAATGCAGGTGCATTAATCTATTGCTTTTACCAGCCAACGATGAGAAAATTTTTGAGAATCCCATGTACCAAAGGGTGCAAAACGGGCCAGTCTGGTCAACCCTGGTCCATTGGTTCAGTCTTTTAGCGCACGTTACTGCTATCGCCTCCGAATCATTAGACAACAGGCATTTATATTTAATTACAAAAGCATTAACCCATTAACACCCATGGCTAAACTACCGAACGAAAATTCGTCAAATTACAATACAATGGGGTTAATACCCCCCCCCCACCTTACCATAAAAATCACAGTTACTCTAAAAAAAATATTTTTTCGAGAACTATGCATTTGTACTCATTTGAATACACTGGGTGCACTTGAAGGAAATTTTCAGAATAGTCTTTTTACGTTTGTATTCCGTTTGTTTGCATTACGTTTGTTTGCATTTTTACAACCCCAAAGGGATCGGCTTCCACATAAAACGTATCGCAATTGCTTTTTTCCTCTTTTCCGGGAAGTACTGTACACTGTAGCTAGATAGCTAGTCCTTCGGGAACTGACAACAAATACTTGTATTACTTGGTTTAAAATTTATAGAATTACCCGTTTATAAAACATGTAGTCTTCATACGTTTTCTACAGTCATTTCGAGCATGTATGGAAATATAAATTGTCTTCATCTAAATCATCTTTGGTGGTAGGTGCACATAAATTTAGTGGTACTACATCGAGCTCGACTACTTTATCCTCAAATTTGATTGAATTAACCACTTTAAGTAAAGTGGAAAATAAATTATAAAACTGATTTTTATACATCATATTGCATTTGCTACCAAAATTTTTTATATAAATTACGAAGTGGACTGAGAAAATTATTGTATTTTATTTCCTGAAATTGTTATGAAGCTGCGATATATATGTATGTCACTTAGAATAGGAGCAAGTGAAGGATGTGACTCATTTACTAACCAGACCTTACCTATTCGATACAAAAACTGACTACAAAATTTAAACTTTCTGGCTAATTCTCGTTAAATTACCACTCACAACTTTACTTCCGTGTGAAGAAACACTAAAAGTTCAAATTTAACTATTTTCATAAAACTGCACATTAATTTCTGTTTATTCTTGCACATGACCTACTTATTAATCATGTACCTAAACTTTGATGAATAATAAATATGACCGTAATACTCTCTATTTGACGATATAATAATCTTCAAAGCAATGGTTTGACCTCACAGCACAGCAATTACTATAAACCATAATAACTTGAACATTATGCATGGATTTTCCACTATACACTCGCATCCTGTATAATAAAATTGTGTAAGTACATGTTATATGCTCCTCGGTTGGATCGTTTACGCCATACGGACTTCAATTTGCACATGTGATGCCCATTATTTGACGGAAGTATCGTCTCGATTCATGCCATCACAATTTAGATGTAAACTGCCAAATTCCGACGAAGGATTTTATTATCGCATTTTGAGTAGAAGAATGCGAAACAAATGTAAAAAGACGATTCGAAAAGGGTTTTCCCGAAAATTATTCTCGCTGTTATGGCAGTATCCCATAAGCGCCGAACCTTTTATCGACTTTCGGTTTTGTTAGTATTATGCCTGATCCTGACCGTTTTCGACAAAAATGGAAAAGGATTACAACAACGAACAGACCGGGTTCTAAGTACGAAACCTTTTTTTTTTAATACAGGAAGGTGGACAGATTTGTGGGTTTTACCCCATATACAAATTCACATCTGATGTCGATTCGATCACAAAATACGATAACGATACGCTTTGCCTGCGAGAAATAGGAAAAACATCGCATGCGGATAAAAGAGATTTGATAGCTTCAGGCGTTTGGAATTTGGGATGGTGACGTTTTTATTGCGAATCTGTGTTGATATTTCAATTATTTGGCAATGGTCCTTCCCAACACTGCAGTAAGTTATTCGGGGTCTATATTTGTGTGATTGCTAATACTTGAGAGCTTGTTTTTCTGCTTTTTTACCTATATTTGAGCTATTTATCTGAATGTGCTATTTAGATAATTTCATACTTCTAAAAAACTAAGGGTGGTATAGAGCAAATCGACTAGTCCTGGAAAATTATTACAAGTGTAAGTGAAGAGAGTTTTGATTCTTTTGACCAACGGCGAAGCCGCCTTCAGAGCTCTGAACTGGTCATCGCATAATCTAATTTTTTTTTTTTCTTAATTTAAATGGGGCTTGAAATGAGGGATGCTCAATTTTTGACACTCGATAACGTCCATGATTGAAAAGATCTATGTGTTAAAGTTAACATTGATATTGAAGTGCGCAAGTGGTCGCCGGATTTTAAGTAAAACAAATCATGTGATACTCTATATGAAATGGGAAAGAGTTTGATGTACCGGAAAATATGTCATCTCAAATTCTTTCGAATAGTGAATAGTAACTTTTGTATGGGAGATGGTAGAAGCACAAAGAGGAAGTTTGTAGTTTTTGTATATGATACTGAACGTCTGCTCTACTACAATGGCACTACAGCCCAATTCGGGTCATGGCCTCCTGACCTTCAGGTTCCTTAACATTTTTCATTACTTATTGTGGAAGAAGGGTTGTTAGACCTTCGCACAACCCTCTCTTTTCAAATTTTTCATTTTCGTAGATTAAAGTGACCAAAGCATACCCAAGCAGGCAGTGTGCTGGAATTATGCGTTGACCGGGATTTTGTAAACCAACACGCTACCAAGTAGGCTACAGCCTAGCTAGCACTGAAAGTGGCATGCAAAATGTTTCGCGCTGAGTTTAAACTTTGAAGTTTTCATTATTTTCAAAGATATTGCAGCATTCGTATGGGAGGTGGCAGAGGATATGGAGCGTTTTAGATGATTTTGAAAATGCTTATCAACATCCTTGATTCAAGTCGATAGCTTTCATATGTTCGAAGGAGAAACACTTTTCTTGAATTTATAATACAGATATTTATATTGAAGGGGGTAGAAGGAGTGAAGCAGAGCTGATAATTTTTTCTAGCGTTTATTGTGTTAAAAAACAAATTCTGGCAAAATTTTAAGTTTGTAATTTTTCTAGTTTTAATGGAAATCTATATAATGCACTTAACAAAATTATGTATTTTATGGCAGGGGGTAGCAGGAGTCTACGGGTCAAAACAAATTTTTTCGTCGTCAATGATATTTCTATTATTATACTTTCTTCAAGTCTATAGCTTTGGCAGTTTCGAAGAAAAATTATTTAATCCAAATTTCGTGAATTTGTATGGGAGAGGGTAGGAGGAGTGAGCTGAAGTTGAAAGCTTTTTCAAAACTGATTACAATTATAATAAAATTAATTGTGGCATGAAATTGTCTTTCAGCTTTGGTAGTTTCAATGAAAATCGGAAAAACAAATTTTTCAAAATTGAGCATTTCTATGGGAGGAGGTAGAAGGAGTGAAGGGATCATATCCAAGTCGATAGCTTGAATAGTTTCAAAGAAAAATCCATTTCTTAAAATTTCTAAATTTCATGATATTTGTATGGGAGGGGATAGAAGCGATTGCTTAAAATTTTCGGGAGCTATGTTATCACTTGGATTAAGAGACCCGAAAACGGCGAATTATTTGTGGAGTTCTGTAGTACTCGGCAAATGGTCATCGGAGGGACCCTTTTTCCACACAAGAGTCATCATAAAACATCTTGGGTTTCCCCTGATGGTGTTACTCAGAACCAGATCGACCATTTGGCTATAAGTCGCCGATGGAGAAGATGTCTCCTCGATGTGCGAGCGAAACGTGGAGCTGACGTGGGGAGCGATCACCACTTGATGGTTGCCTGCTTGAGATTGTGTACAGCAGCTATCCGACGACCACAAATTCTTCAAATGAAGCGCAAGCTTAATGTGGATAAACTCAGAGATCCCAACAAAAAACTCGAATACACCACCATTCTACGCGAAAAGTCATCCACATTGGGTGAACATGAAATGCGCACACTGGACGCCAATTGGGAGGCAACCAGAAACACTTTTCTAACTAGTGCTGAAGAATCTGTGGGATATGCGCAAAGCGGTGAGGAACCCTGGATGTCGCAAGTCACATGGGACAAGGTTGACAATCGGAAAAAAGCCAAATTGGCAATCATCTCTCAACCCGATGTCAACCAACGAACGCCCGACTTGAGGCAGAACTACCGCGATGCTCATATACAGCTTAAAAAGGCTGTTAGACGCGACAAGAGAAAGGCCATTGAAGATCTGGCAAACAAGGCAGAATCTGCGGCTTACCTTGGGGATATGGGTTCACTATTTAAAATCATGAAACAGTTGACGAACAGGAATTTCACCGCCAACCACCTGGTGAGAGATGTCAACGGAACTCTCCTTAATATGAGTGAACACCAGTTGCGACGATGGAAGGAATACTTCTCTGATATTTTAAACATCTTGTCAGATGAAGATATTCCGGAAACAGAACAACTTCCAAACATCCAACCGCAACAATCCTCTATTAGGGACGATCCCCCAGATAAGGAAGAGATAGTTTCCGCCATTCGGTCAATGGCGGGAAAGAAAGCTCCAGGTATAGACGGACTACCAACCGAACTCCTCAAAGCGGACCCGGAAATAACAGCCGATATACTCCTCCCACTCTTCACTAAGGTGTGGAATGATGGAAGATATCCGACTGAATGGAAGGAGGGCGTCATTGTGAAAATTCCGAAGAAGGGCGACCTTCGGGATTGTGGCAATTGGCGTGGTATATGTCTACTTACTGCCGTATCAAAAATTATGGCTAAGGTAATTCTCAATAGGATTAGTGATGTCGTCGAGAGCACTCTCGAAGTTTATCAGGCTGGATTCCGTAAAGGGTCGTCTTGTACCGACCACACAAATACCCTACGGATAATATTAGAGCAGTCAGCTGAAATGGGTTCGCCACTACATCTCATGTTTGTGGACTTCGAGAAGGCTTTCGACAGCGTTAAGCGAGATTACATATGGAATGCTTTGCGTAGGAGAGGTATTCCAAATAAGGTCATAGCTATGATTAAAGAATCCTACGAAGATGCAAGGTGTCGCGTCTTGCATAGAGGAGAGCTGTCCGAGAGCTTTCCTGTGCGAACGGGTGTCAGACAAGGCTGCATATTATCACCAGCCCTGTTTCTGGTGGTAATAAATGACATCTTGAAAGCTGCACTGGAAGGTGGGGAAGGTAAAGGTCTTCAATGGAGACTATTTAACATCTTAAGTCACCTTGATTATGCTGATGACGTGTGTTTGCTTGCACATACCCGTTCGGACTTAGAGTCAAATGTTCGCTCGTTGCATTCTAAATGCAAAGAGGCGGGACTGAAAATAAATGTGCGTAAAACCAAGTACATGCACATGGGTTCGAACGCAAGCACACCGATTGTTCTTAATGGACAGGATGTAGAAGAGGTGCAAGATTTTTGCTATCTCGGAAGCATTGTCAGCATGGACGGCGGAGCCGAAAAGGATGTTGAGGCTCGGCTAAATAAAGCTCGTCAGGCCTTCGGTATCCTTTCCCCTTTCTGGAGGTTAAGAGAGATCTCCCTTCGCACGAAGCTGCGAGTTTTTGACGCATGCGTCAAATCCGTGTTGTTATATGGTTGTACTACGTGGAAAGTGACCGTTCGACTTACCAAGAAACTACAGACTTTCGTAAACCAATGCCTCCGACGCATTTTAGGAATATTCTGGCCAGAAGTGATCTCCAACGACGAACTTTGGAGTACAACTCGCCAGACTAAAATAGGTATTGAGATTCAACGGCGAAAGTGGCAGTGGATCGGTCATACTTTGAGGAAACCAGAGCAAAACATCGCAAAACAGGCTCTGGATTATAACCCTCAAGGAAGACGTCGGGTTGGTCGACCATGTAACACATGGAAGCGAGCAGTTGAGCAGGAGGCCAGAGGAATAAACAAGTCCTGGCAACAGCTTAAAGCCGATGCTCAGGATCGCGCCTTGTGGAAGAGAGTTGTTTCTGTCCTATGCCCCTATAGGGGGTCTTAACAGGAATTTGATGTTATCACTAGAAATCAAGGTTTTTAAGCGAGAGCAAATATTTCTGTACCCTTGGCGGCTCTGTGCGAACATTATTTATTAGAGTTACAAATGGTAAGGCAAACATAATATTTCAGATTTCTTCTACAGTATAAAAATAAATCACGTTGCTTTTGAATTAAAATTACCTCAAACTTTATTTAATAGCTTTAACTATCATAGACATTTCTCGATCAACATACCGGTTTCCCTTTTCCGTCTCTTTCGCTTCCGAATGTTCACTCATTCACTTTGCAAAACGTCGACTGACCTCGTCGACTGCTCCATCTCAACACCACGGTTGGATCTCTTCCCTTTTTTATTTTACAATTCAGACACTTTCGCTTCTTGATATTCTGATTTCGACTGCCACTTTTCACGAATGCCCGCTCATTTTATATCCAGTACAACCAATTGTTGTAGATCTTCGCTGACTCTTGGCATCGCAATATATGCGTGTGGTTGTTGTTGCTTTTTGATTGAAAACTTTGAACATTTGATCGAGTCGCAGAGCATTCATGATCAGAATTTATGTTGCTGTATATTGATCGCAGGTGCTCTTTATTTCCAAGCTTAGTGTTGTTGCTAGAGACCTTGAACATTCAATGTGTAGCACAGTGTTCGCACGCGTGCATTTATTTGCGTAGAGTAGAGCAGACACGTAACTATATTTATTAAGTTTCTATAAATCTGGAGATTTCCCTTCGCACGAAGCTGCAAGTTTTTGATATATGCGTTAAACCCGTGTAGTTATATGGTTGGACCACGTCGAAAGTGACCGTTTGACTACCAAGAAACTACAGACTTTCGTGAACCAATGCCCCCGAGAGCATTTTAGGAATATTCTGGTCAAAAGTGAACTTTGGAGTACAACTGGCCATATTAAAATAGGTGTTGAGATTCAAAGGCGGAAGTGGCAGTGGATCGGTCATACTTTGAGGAAACCAGAGCGAACCATCGCCAAACAGGCTCTGGATTATAATCTTCAAGGAAGACGTCGGGTCGGTCGACCATGTAACATATGGAAGCGAGCAGTTGAGCAGGAGGCCAGAGGAAAACACAAGTCCTGGCAGCAGTTTAAGGCCGATGCTCAGGATCGCGCCTTGTGGAAGAGAGTTGTTGCTGTCCTTTGACCCTATAGGGGGTCTTAACAGGAATTCGATTGATTGATTGAAATTACCATGACCAATATCGTTCATTGACTGTCTGGATTCTGCAGCGGTGGACTCTGATTTTTCCAGTTTGTCAATTTTGTTCTGAGCAAATCTTTGGAACACACAAGAATACGCCTCACAAAATTTTTCGATATCAAGTCAATCAACTTATTATTTGGTTTAGTGAATTTCAATAGTTGGCGCGACAGCCCAAATTGGGCCCTGGCCTTCTGAAGTCGTCGCCTTCAATTGTCGTGATCTGAAGATCGCGTCTTCCAACTGCTAATTTTACTTTATTATTCTAATAATAAATGAAAAATTAAACATGCTAACATCTCCACCAGGAATGCAGATAGGAAGCTAAAAATTAGCAGAGGGTTGAAGGACAAACTTTAAAAATAACCTAATTTTCTTAACCATTGGCATCCGAAAAGGGGGGGGAGGCTAAAAACCAATTGTCGGTCAAATTTTTATTTTTTTTTCTTTAAATGAATGTATCTTTTCTAATTACTTGTTATAAAAATTCATATTTTGGAACCATTAAGATGGCATACAGATCCAAAAGAATTAGCTTAAAAAGAGGCTAATTATTGTAAGGGAAAAACACTTAAAATTGAATATCTTGACTATCTCTTAAACTATGTAATTGAAACGTAAAACATATATTAAGCTATACTAGCGCAATACGATAAAATTATAAAAAGTAAAAAAAATGGGGAGCATTTCAAAAATGACGAACCAAAATTACAAATCGTTCTATCTCAAAATTAAGTACAGATATAAAATAGAAAATTTGCCAAAATTTAGAGCCATAAAATTTTTAATTTTGGTAAGAAATTTAAGTTGGGAGGGAGGGGGAAAGCAAACAAATTTTAAGTGATTTTTCTAGGGCTCTGGTGAAAGATACAAAGTTTAAATTGTGCATGTTAATACATCTATTTGATGAACATAGAAAAAAACAATAATTTGTTCCACAATTACTATAAACCGACTCCCCGGTCTAACGTGCACAAGGTGTTTCATGTGCATTGAATAAAACGCATAAACTTAAAATTTTTGAATGAAATTTTAAGTTAGAAACTTGGAAATTTGCAAAATACCTTTAAAAAAGTATGCAATATTAATTGGATTACAACCTTTAAAACTTCTACCCCTCACACAAAATTATTTTTTCGACCATTTTTTGGAAATCAACTTCACCTAACTCTTAACAGCTATCAATTTGAAATTTTGTACACAAACTCTTAAAAATATTTCAAACGAAACTGTGTCAAATGTTTTGAGATTAAGTCTGTCCTTCTACCCACTCCCATACAAAAGTATGATTTCGACCAATTACATTAAATCAACTAATAACCAACAAATTAAAGGCTACGAAAATGAAATTTTGTACGAGTACTTTACAAGAGAAACGAAATAAAACTGCATCACAAATTTTACGATTACCTTACCTTCTCTACCCCCTCCCATACAAATGTTCGGTTTCATGAATGTAAAATAAACCGAATTTTAAGAAAATTCTCTGCAACTTCGTCTATGAAACTGACATTCTATACAGAGAATATTGAACGTGATTTATGCAACCATTTAAAAAATTATTAACATCTACCCACCCTTACTATCACCCCTCCCTTCGCCTCATAAAATCCCAAAATTGCATAAACGAATGAAATATTGATTACATGTACTGGAGGTATTGATCGTATTTACAATTTTTGAATCAAATTTTAAGGTAGAAACTTGAAAATTTGCTAAATGCATTTAAAAAAAATCCCTAAATATATGAAATATTAACCTTTAAAACCTCTACCCCTACCCATACAAAATTATTTTTTCGACCATTTTTAAGAATCAGTTATCACCTAAGTATTAAAGGCTATCAATTTATAATTTTTCACACAAATTTTAAAAATAGTTGAAATGAAATTGCGTCTAAAGTTTTGAGATCGCGCTGGCTCTTTTACTCCCTCCCGTACAAAACTGTGATTTTGACCAATTTTAGTAGGCTGACGAGACATTCGAAACTACTTAAGGAATATCCACGTCGCACAGTGGTTCCGATGATTAATCTGACATGACAAAAGGTTTAAATTGTTAGATCTCAAACAACATAAATACTATCTTAATATGATCCTAACTGATTGTTTACTTGCCGGTCATAACCAGTTTTAGAAATAAAATTACAGGGTCTGCGAAAGAGCAGGTAGACGTCGCTTGTTTAGGGCGATCATAGTTTTACCTCTAGCATCGATCGACATTTACTATCGGAGCTACGAATCGTGTGCACGTCATTTATTTTTAGATCGAATAAAGGACTTTGGCGAATAAAACTACAGCTATTTTGCTCCATTTTCAATAAACATATTTCAAAATTTCTATGTATTGCTATTTTCTCTTTTGGTTGACTTATTTTCAAAACCAAATTTCATCAAATTTTTTCATATTCATTGAAAAAGCAGGCTTGAAATAGCAAAGGCCGTCGAAGTCTGTTGTCAAATTATATTCAGCGTTTAAGTTATTCATTTTGGTATATAATTATAATTGTTTTATGACCAAGTTCAACCAACTCTGCTTTTATTATTAGTTTTTTTGATGGTGGACGGAATTTTACGAAGAGAGTTGTTTGATGTTTGACGAGATGAGCCAAACATTTAAAAAAGATAAGCCTGTGTATGTGATTATATAATGACTAAACGCAGTTTCGAAAATTCTGATGGACATATTCGCGAACTGGTAAAAAAAAAGTGCTGAATTTTATAAAAAACTTAAAGAATGGTGGACTATTGAAACGATTCTTGGATAAAAATAGCGATTGGTTAAATGTTAAAATTCCTTTTTTTGGAACCAGACAGCGCGAATGAAAAAACATCGGTCGACCCCGAAAGCTGTTCGAAGAGAGTAGCGACAGATCTCGATAGAGAAAATTGAAACCTTTGTTGGAAACGCTTACTATTGGTGAGATTGTTCGTGCACCTGAAATGAGTCTACGATTTGCAGCTAGGCATGATGACAGCATAAATATTTAAGCAAGTATCAAGTTTTTTTCCAAAAAGAGCTACGAAAATAAAAAAAAACGTACCAGTCACCAAGTAATGGGCCTATCAAGCTTTCACGCATGGATAAAATTTTTCAAATGCATCTTGCACATTTCATACAGGCTGGATATAAAATCGTGGCAAATACGAAAAGAAAACAAAACTCAGGTTGAAGACCGAAAAAAATTAACACAAGATCGTCTTCGCAACGAAGTGGGACTTTTGGTTGACATACCAGAACCGGGCTTTGGTACGACTAATGACGGTAATAGCGCACGGAAGTTCTTTGAAAATCCAGCCTTGATGTCAGATATTACTGGTGTAGACGAGGAGCTGATTCGGCAATTTGGAACCATCCTTAAAACAATCGCCAGTGGGTATAGGATAAACACAGAAGAACACGAAAAAGACTGTTTTCAAACAGCAGAATTACACAATTGATAAAAGAAGCCATACTTTCTGTTGGAATGATGTCCGAAGAAGCTGAAGACGTCCAAAATAAGGACTATAGAAATTTTAGAGAATATCATTGCCGTAAATTTATAAATTAACGTACATCTCTATGAAGCCTGTAATTATTTCAAATACGAGTATATGTTTTATTCCATTGCAATCAGTATTTTTTTTAAAAATCATATCAATTTGTTGTTTTTCAGAAATAAAACTAAAAACTTCAAAGAAAAAGATAAAAAATACTCCAAGAAAAGAGTCAAGAAAGTTTTGTACTTTGTAATAATGAATATCATTTATCAAATAGTAAGCTAATTTACAGATAGAGATCAAGATTGGAGTTTTGTCATGTCAGATTAATCATCGGGACCACTGCGCGTCGTACTGATTACGCACAAAATGAACCTATTAACAGATGCTGTAAAGTATTTAACAAATTCAGCGCACACTACACACCTCCAATAAATAAGCTGTCATATGAACGGAGACTACGCTCCGTTTTATAAAGTCCCCACACTCCGCTTGACCCTTCCACCAGTGCCTATCATATATCATATATGTATATCAAATTGTGTTTAATTAATTAAGGTGAATTTAACTATATTAGGATATATTAAAATAAATTAAATTAAATTAAGCAATTTATTATTATGTAAACTATCTTGTTATGATAAATAAATAAATCAACTAATAACCAACACGTTAAAGGCTACGAAATTGAAATTTTGTACGAGTACCTTGCAGAAGAAACGAAATAAAATTGCATCACAAATTTTATGATTCCCGTACCTGCTCTACCCCCTCCCATACAAATGTTTGGTTTCGTGAATGTAAAATACACCGAATCTTATGAAAATTCTATGCAACTTTGTCTATGAAACTGATATTCTATACAGAGAATATTAGACGTGATTCAAGCAAGCAATTACAAAACTATTCACATCCACCCACCCGTACTACCACTCCTCTCCCCTCCCCGTATAAAACCCAAACTTCCACAAATAAACAAATCAAATATTTATTCAGTGTACTGGAGCTATTGATCGTATCCGCAATTAAGTGTTAAATTGATAACAGCCCTGCCCAATATCCCTCTTTGACTTAGTCTTGCCGAACCACTCTAACATGCATATTAGCTTTTCACGCATCCTCAACTTGTCCCAAGGGTAATAAAGTTCCGCTCGACTTGTTGGTAGTTTGTTTAAGATGGCTTTGCTGTCTTTATCAACCGAGTTTTCCCATCACTGGCGTATTTTGTCTACTGGCTGGTTGCCACTCGCTTCATCTTTAAGAGCGCGTTTGGGAATTTTTCTGTCTTCCATTCGCTTTACATGGCTTGCTCACCGCAGTTTACGTAACTTGATGAACGCTGAAGCTTCTATCTCGTCGTAGAGTTGATACAACTCATGGTTGTATCTTATTCGCCATTCCGTTCCTTCCTTCACAGGTCCCAAAATTCTTCGGAAGACCTTTCTTTCGAATGCTTTAACTACTTTTTCACACTGTTACTAAAATGCGCAAGGAGTCGCTGGATTTCAAGTAAACAAAACCAAAATCACTTTAACTTAAATAGTCGCAAACCTTATTTATCGATTCTTACTCTTACAAAAACTATTTTCACCAATTGTCGCTTTTCTGTCTACGATTGACTACCGCAACTTTCCACGTGACCACACGATCTTTACTCTTTCGCTTCCAGATTCAGACTGAGACTCTCGTTGCAAATTTTTATTTGGTTCTTTTCGCCCGCCTTTTGCCCGCTTCTCGTCTGCCAGACACTAGCGGAGCCAAAAATTGCAAATTTTCCACGAAAATTGGAAAATTTGGAAAATTTCGTTTTCAGTACATTTTGTATGGAGACATTTTTTCGTTTTTTGTTCACAACTTTCCATTCGATATTCGAGACATCCGTGGCGTAGTGGGCAGCGTGCTTGCTTTTCAATCAATAGGTCATGGGTTCGATTCCCACTCCAAACCGAATTTTTTTAAGCACGAATTTTTATTTTTTTTTATGTATAAAGATAGCATATAGATGCATATGTATATGTATGACCATGTGGCCGTGTGTTTTGGTTTGCGTTCCTCCGCCATTTCTTTTTTATGTGTAGAGATTCGTAAGTAATCATGCGAACTATTTCTTATCTTCTTATACATATCTTATATATAAAAATAAGTGGTCTACGTATGTACACGCATCACTCAGCAACCGTTCGTCCGATTTGGCTCAAATTTTTTTTGTTGTGTTCGTCAAAGCCCAACTTAGATACTAGCGGAGCCAAAAATTGCAAATTTTCCACGAAAATTGGAAAATTTGGAAAATTTCGTTTTCAGTACATTTTGTATGGAGACATTTTTTCGTTTTTTGTTCACAACTTTCCATTCGATATTCGAGACATCCGTGGCGTAGTGGGCAGCGTGCTTGCTTTTCAATCAATAGATCGTGGGTTCGATTCCCACTCCAAACCGAATTTTTTTAAGCACGAATTTTTATTTTTTTTTATGTATAAAGATAGCATATAGATGCATATGTATATGTATGACCATGTGGCCGTGTGTTTTGGTTTGCGTTCCTCCGCCATTTCTTTTTTATGTGTAGAGATTCGTAAGTAATCATGCGAACTATTTCTTATCTTCTTATACATATATGTATATAAAAATAAGTGTGTACACGTGTAACTCAGCAACCGTTCGTCCGATTTGGCTCAAATTTCTTTTGTTGTGTTCGTTAAAGCCCAACTTAGATCCTAACGGAGTCAAAAATAGCAAATTTTCCCCGAAAATTGGAAAATTTGGAAAATTTCATTTTCAGTACATTTTGTATGGAGAAATTTTTTCGTTTTTTGTTCGCAACTATTCACTCGATTTGCATGAATTTTTTTTCTTCGGAATAATCTTTGCTATCTCAACACACAAAAAAAAAAAAAAAATTCCGGAAAATCGCAAATCGGAGCACACGACCGCATGGTCATACATATACTTACATATATACAAAAATATGTATATGGATATGTATGAGGCTTCCGTGGCGTAGTGGTGGTATTCGAAGGGGGGAGCATAAGAAGTGATGGGATATCGATACAATTTTCGTTTATAGACCAGCATTGTTATGCAAATGATATATTTGTAATATGATGATTTACAGATCCATAGTGTAAATATTTCTCAAGAAAATTCGCAAAATTCGAGTTTTTTGGGTTTTATTGGGGAGCGGGATGGAATGAATCTGACTGTATTATATGTTTTCTTTCAAGTTTGTAACGCTAAGAAATAACGTTCGAAGAAAAAACTGAATGACACAGAAGTCAATATTTTTGCTCGAAAATCTCGAAACCGTCTGTTCGTTTGTCCGTCCGTGCGCTCTATAATTCCACAGCGCGTTGAACTAGAAAGTCCAAATTTTGTGCTCACTGATTTTGTTCAGAAGTGATTCCAAGTTCGTGAACGGACAGAAAGACGGTCACTCGGATTCGAGGTTTTTGATCGGAAACAAATAATTCTGTACCCTTAACGACTCTGTGTGAGCATTATTTCTTAGCGTAACAGACGGCAAGGCAAACACAATATACTCCCAGATTTCATCTAGATTATTTGAAAACATTCTGTTTGAAGTCATAACAAACGTTGTTGTTAATGTCAACATCTATTTAAAATAAAAGTGATTTTTGTTGTTCCAATGACAGGAAACAAACTGAGATCTGTTCAAATCGATGTCAGTGTAATTATGTCAACAGCAGTAATTCTCTTTAAATTGAAGTAAATCCTTAACATTCAATAATAATATATCAAATCGATTTATTTTCATTTGAAAAATACTTGCAATTGATTTAGAAAGAGGTTTAAAGTGAGCAGATTATATTTCCCCAGATATTGTATTACTAACAGCATTCTCAAAAATAGCTTATTAATGCGATTTTAGCGCGGACGAAGTCGCGGGGTCTGCTAGTGTATATATATATTATATATGTTATATGTTTGTCTTTGGTTGAGATCTTGACATTCCAATCAAATCGCATAGCGTTCCTTATAGTATTCGTATGCACATATTAATTTGATGATAAGGAAGAAGAGCTGGCATTACTTTCGAGTACAGTGGAAGACCGCGGATGCATGTTGATTGACCAGGGCTAACATGCGTTACGCGTCGGTCTCTACTGAAATCAATATCAAACTGATTGGATCACTATAGTCATAGTACGAGTTTCTAATAAAAGTAAAGTATATATACTTCTACAATGGTGCTACAGCCCAAATCGGACCTTGGCCTCCTGATATTCAGGTTCCTTAACATTTTTTTTTATTAATTATTGTGGAAGGGTTGTTAGCCCTTCGCACAACCCTCTTTCTACGAATTTTTAATTTTCTTAGATTGAGGTGACCAAGGTACATATATCCAAGCAGGCAATGTGCCGGAATTATAAATTGCGCCGACCGGGATTTGAACTCACGACCTTCGCATTACAAGACCAACACACTACCTACTAGGCTATACCCTAGCTTGTATAAGTGTATATAGTGTAGTATATATTGGAGATTTGAATTTCGGATGACATTACGTCACAATACACAAGAAAAAAAAATCAATATTATTTAACTCATGCTAACAACTCAACTCAACATAAGCTCAGTCTTAAAAGTTTTAAACTATATATACCTTTCAATTATTATTTTTATTATTTACAGAATATTTACAATTTACTGAATTTCTATATATCAATTGGAATATACTAAAACTAGAATGTGACAACTATGAAGTAGCTTTAATACAAAGTTCTTCCGAGTGGCAAATAGACACTTATAGAAACTAAAACTTAATTGAGTACGGAATTCCCTGCATTGAAAAATGCTTTACAAAAGCCATTAAGCATTCCATCACAAAATTACATTTCTAGAATCTTTATGAAAAGTTCGTATTTCAACGCTTTTGGGAAAAAAGTTAAGCAACTTCGGTCGTGCAGCTTTCCGCATAATTCATCGGACGAGACCCTTTATGTACAGTATTCGAAACTTTCTTCCTCTTAATGACTTTGGCCAATATTTTTCCGTATAGCGTGGACTACAGATGCGCGATATTAGACGTTTCTCTTTTCGTCGTTGCGAAAAACTTTTCCGAAGCAGCGCTATCGAGAGAACTGGCTCAATTCGTTTTATTGAAACAGAAACTTTTTTCTTTGAAAAATTTTTCTTTGACTTGAAGAAAGTTGTCTGGCCAAGACATACTACATATACATAGCATACATATATATATATAACTTTCTACTAGCAAAGCAAGTACGAGTACGAAGTTTCAAAAGAAATTGAATACGATCAAGTTTTGTAGCGTCTTTCAAACAATTTGCAAAATGGGATTTAAATTGCAATCGGGTGGGAAAAAAAAAGCGAAGTAACATCTTTTGGGAGGAATATTAAAATTTTCGAATCTCTTTTGGCAATTTTGACATTTAGAATTCTCTAGAATTTCAATTTAACATGGTCTAGACTACGCTTTGTTTTAATTCTATGTGTGTTCAACACACATAATAAATTATTGCATAATGCATATCCCACCAAAACCGCATGTCACAATCAATCAAACCCGGTCTCGATCGATTAATCTTATTTACAATTTCCATACGGAGCGTCCTTTCTATCTGTATCCCAATTGATGGGTTCTTGAAGGATCAATTTCTATTCCATGTTAAGATTCCCAGAAAGCAACCACATTGGCAAATCGAATGTGATGAGAAATTTAAAGTGATTCTGCAGGGTCTGGTTTATCGAAAAGATTCCTTGAAGCTTTCAAAAACATTTCGTGTAATTTGATGCTATAACATGTATGTGTGTTCATGTATCTACATATGTGTACTCGTATAGTTAGAAAGGATAAGCAGCAGGGTTCGTAGAACCCAACATATAAATTCCATTTAATTAGTTCGAAGAAGAAACTTTAGCCACCATAAATCTGACTCTGGTGGGTGTTTCTTTCTTTGATAAATACTTCTCAAGGAAAAGAAATTGGACGTTATTCGAAAAGCGTTGAAGCAAACACATTAAGGTATTGATTAAGGTTGCAAATAAATTAAATAAGGTAGGCGAGAATAACTATAGATTTCGTATAGAGTATTAGGTATTTGCTTACCTGATCCTCATTATTTGAACTTAACTTCCAAATATATAATTAAAAGTGCTTTTAGGAGATTTTTTTTTTTCATTTCGAATCTTCTTAGCACTCATTCTAACATAGCAGGAGCTACGAGAAGGAAATCGAGGAGAACCGGTTTTACATCATTGCTTAACGTCTTCAGATCAAATTACCAATAAGTCAACGGTATCGGATATCGTCGATGAAAATCTATTACCTCGTAACCCATTTTTTCGATCCGGAGGTCACGGGCAGTTCCCATGGTGGAGGGTGCGCTAAATCGATTGGAAAAACATAATAGGACTACGATTCTGCGTAAAGCCCAATCGTGCGATACTCTAGATGAAGAGAAATGTTTTTATTTTTATGCAGCAGATTGGAATTATTATAGAAGTAATATGTTCCAAATTTCAGATCAATAACTTTTACACTTTTCGAAAAAATCCGTTTATAGAAAAATTGCGTAATTGTGTGAAAAAGTGCAGTTTGTATGGGAGGTGGTGGAAGGAGGGGGAGGACACAAATAATTTTTATGCATTAGAATGAAATCATTATGAAAGTATTATGTTCCAAATTTTATACCAATAGCTACGGTCGTTCTCACTCCCCTTCCCCAACCTTCCCAATCCCATTCCTTCCCTCCATGACTGTGTTTGTGCATTGCACATAAAGGCCGAAATTGCCTATAACACAGGTCATTCTGTAAAAAAAAAAAAACTTTTCGAGAAAAGCCGTTTTTTGATAAACTGCGTAATTGTGTCATTTTGTATGGCAGGGGGTGGAAGGGGTAAAGTTAATCGTCTAATTTTTTTGGTCTTACAAATAATTATAAATAAATAGTTTGTGCACAATTTCAGCTCGATCAATTGTATACGCACTGAGTAAATTGGTTTAGAGCATTTCATGAAAAAGTGCAGTTTGTATGGGAGGTGGTGGAAGGAGGGGGGAGGACACAAATAATTTTTATACAGTAGAATGAAATCATTAGAAAAGTATTATATTCCAAATTTCATACCAATAGCATATATACTTTTCGAGAAAAGCCGTTTATTGATAAACTGCGTAATTGTGTCATTTTGTATGGGAGGGGGTAGAAGGAGTGGAGCAATTTGGCCCGTTCACAAACTTGTCCTTACTTTTTTGTCAAAAACGATGTGTTACAAAATTTGAACTATCTAGCTCAACGCGTTCTCAAGCTAGAGCGCGCACTGACGGACGGACGGACATCCGGTTTTGAAATTTTTGAGTGATTATATGAACTTCTGCATCATTAATTTTTTTTCCCGAGCCTTATTTCTTAGCGTTACAAACTTTGTGGCAAACTTGTAATACTCTCAGATTTCATCTAGAGTATAAATATATCTCGAAAGTCGCGAGAGATTCCCATGCGGCTTCGAGGTGTTTTCCAATCAATTCAGCGAACGCTCCACCATGGGAACGGCCCATGACTCATGGATCGAAAAAATGTCATCTCAAATTCTTTCCAATAGTGAATTGTGACTTTTATATGGGAGGTGGTAAAAGCAGAGAAGGGAGGTTTGTAATTTTTAAATAACACCGAACGTAGTATACAGAATAGTTCATGCTGAATTTAAAGTTTGTAGCTTTCATAATTTTCGAGGAAATTAAGCAAATTTTTTCTGAATTTATGGCATTTGTATGGGAGGTGGCAGAGAAGTGGAAGACTTTGGATGGTCTTGTATCTGCTTATCAACATCTTAATCACATTGCTTTGTTACTCATATATTCGAAGAAATACTTTTCTTGAATTTCCAATACAAAAATTTGTATGGTAGGTGAAAGAAGCATTTATTGCAATTATTGTGGCAATATTTAAAGTTTGTACTTTTTTTAGTTTCAATGAAAATCGATTAACAGCATTTACCAAAATTGTGCATTTGTATGGGCCGGGTAGAATGAGTAAAGGGATAAGATCAATATTTTTGACCTCAATGATATTTACGTCATCATACTATGACCTAATTTTCAAGTCAATAGCTGAAATGGTTTTGTAGAAAAAACAATTTCTTTAAATTTCTAAATTACATGAAATTTGTATGGGTGGGAGGGTGGGAGTAGAAGGAGTGTTCACGAACTTAAAGTTACTTTTTTTCTAAAAATAACATATGACAAATTTCAGCACGATAGGTCAAGGCTTTCGAGAGTTGTGTTGTAGGCAGACGGACAGACGGATGGACGGTCACTCGGGATCGAGGTTCTTGAGCGACAATAAATATTTCTGTACCCTTTGCGACGCTGTGCGAGCATTATTTCTTAGCGTTACAAATGGTAAGGCAAACACAATATACTCTCAGATTTCATCTAGAGTATATTTAGCAGCTGGAGGACGCGGTCTTTGGATCGTAACAATTGAAGGCGACGACTTCAGGGGGCAAGACCCGATTTGGACTTTCGCTTTCTCTCTCCCTCTCTCTCTCTGTCCCTCTATGTCTCTCTCTTTCTCTCTCTCTCTTTCTCTCTATCTCCGGGTAAGCTGTGATTAAGTATAGTAAGCAAAAAAAGAAGAATCTTCCAATCACTTCTCTAGCATGGAACTCGTATGCAGTATTACTCCCATTAAAATGATCACTAGGCATACCTTGAGCACTGGGACCCGTTTCCACAATTCAAATAGGAAAAGCTTTTCTCGCAAAATTTCTCCAGGAAAAATTCAATCAAATAGCCTTTTGGACACAACATCGTTTTGGCACTAACAGGGAAACATTCTCAAATGTCCTACACCGATTTTGACAATTTTACTTTATTATTTTAAAAAATAAAGTATTGTGATCGACTTGGAAAAAAAAAATTTGCTACCCTGAAATTTTGTTTTTTCGCGTTTCATGACTAAATTAGCCGAAAAATGCAAAAAAAAAAAAATGCGTCTGTCTGTACGCCGTCCGCCGTACGCCGACGTGTACGCTCAGCGCACATTAACTTCCAAACCCTTCAAGATAGAAAGTTCATTTTAGGGAGGATTGTAGATAGTTGCGGATCTCAGGCGGATACCCATTTTGGGGGGTGTACGGGTTCAGGGGGAGGCGGGGGAGCGCTTGAGCCAAAAAATACGAATTCAAATATCGCAACCATGGTAAAAGCTAGGAAGCTAAAACTCAACACACATATAGAAGGGTTTGTGGGACAACTTTTAAAAATAATTTAATTTTTTTATCCATTGGTGTCCGAAAAGGGGGGGCTAAAAACAAATTGTCGGCCGAATTGTTTTTTCAAATGATTATATCTTCGAAATTACTTATTGTAAAAAATTCATATTTTGAGACCGTCAGTATAGCATACAGTTCCTTTGGAATCAGCTTAGAGAATGGTTAATTATTGTAAGGGGGAGGGTCAGGGGGGGGGGGGGTGCAAAGAAAAACACTTAAAAATTAATATCTCAACTATCTCTTAAGCTATGTAATTGAAACTTAAAACTTATATTAAGCTATACTAGGAAAATACAAAAAAAATATAACATGTTGGAATAATAGTAGTGGGGGGAAATGGGGAGCATTTCAAAAATGGCGCACTTTTCAAAATTACGAATCCTTATATCTCAAAAAGTGGTACAGATATCAAATCAAAAATTTGTCAGATTGTAGAACTACGTAATGTTTAATTTTGGTAAACATTTTAAGTTGGGTGGTGAAAGGGGAGGGAGGTTATAAGCAAAAATGTCGAAAAATTTGAGTGATTTTTTTAGGACTCTGTTGAAAGATACAAAGTTTAAATTTTGCATATGATTACGTCTATTTAATGTACATAGAAAAATAATAATAACTTGATCCATAATTGTTATAAACCGACCCCCGGTCTTACGTGCACAAGGTGTTCCACGTGCATTGAAAAAACACATAAACTGAAAATTTTTGAGTGAAATTTTAAGGTAGAAACTTGAAAATTTGCAAAATGCATTTAAAAAAAATCTCTAAATTTACGAAATATTAACTGGTCGAAAACCTTCAAAACTTCTACCCCCTCCCATACAAAATTATTTTTTCGAGCATTTTTAAGAAATAAGTTGTCAGCTAACTCTTAAAAGCTATCAATTTCAAATTTTGCAGAAAAACTTATAAAAATAATTCAAATGAAGTTGCTTTAAAAGTTCTGAAATCGCGCTTGTCCTTCTACCCCCTCCCATACAAAACCATGATTTCGACCAATTTTATTAAATCAACTAATAACCAACAAACTAGAAGTTACGAACTTGAAATTTTATACAAGCACCTCACAAGAGAAGCAAAATAAAACTACATATCAAATTTTACGATTCCCCTACCTTCTCTACCCCCTCCCATACAAATGTTCGGTTTCGTGAATGTAAAATACACCGAATTTTATGAAAATTTTATGCAACTTCGTCTATGATACACACTCTTTACAGAGAATATTGGACGTGATTCAAGCAATTAATTAAAAAGCTATTAACATCCACCCACCCTTACTATTACCCCTCCTCCTCCCCTCATAAAAACCCAAACTTGCAGAAACGAATGAAATATTGTTAAATTGACAACAGCCCTGCCCAAGAACTCCCTTTCACTTAGCCTTCCCTAACCACTCTAACCTGCATATTGACTTTCCACTCATCCGCAACTTGTCCCAAGAATAATAAAGTTTCGCCCGACTTGTTGGCAGTTTATTTATCTATATTTTATAGAACTCAGAAATTTAAGGGACACGTATTTTTGATGTGATGAGCATTTAAAGGGTGAAACTCCCCCTTGGCGAATAATCGGCTGAACTTTCGATTTCGTCAAAAACACTCGATGGATTTCAATGCTACTTAGCAAGAATATAAATCCAAAAGCAATAAAGTCTGATAATAGTGCACACAGGAGTGTTTCACGTCATGCTAGAGTAGCTTCAAAAATTGAATAGATACTTAGTGAAATTGTGCGATTTGTATGGGAGATGGTACACCCAGAGAAAAATTGCATAGTAAATTTTAGTGTGATCGCCTTTGAATTAAAGTTGTTCCAAATTCTTTGATTCAAAATTGAAATTCATTTAATTTAAAGAAGAAACACTTTTGCCTATGAAATCAAAAGCGAAACAATTTTGATTCAAAGAAAAAATATTTAGAATAGTTTGGAATACTTTGATTTGAAATTGAAAATCTTTAATTTAAAGGTGAAACGCTTTTGCCCAAGTGATCAAAAGTAAAACAATCTTGATTCAAAGTTGAAACGTTCGTTTTAAGCACAGCAAACTTCAAAGCTGTGCTTCGATCATACTTGCGCGTCGAATCAGGTCAGTCGTACTTCCTCGTTAGTTCAGTGTAGTTGAAAATGAACTCGGCATTTTGTTTAGAAGGTGCACTTTTCGTGTAAAAGTTTCGAAATTATTAGTTTATAAGGATATTAAATATAATACATCAGATTATATAGCTTCCACGTGTTTATCATAGTGATAATATATTATTATTGTGTTACCCAATAAATATAATAAAATTTGATGAACATTTTCAATGTTATGAAACGGGTGCAAGAATCGATGAGATTCATATAAAAAATATTGAATACTTTACTAGCCCACCTTTATATTTATACCAAATCTATAACAGTAAAACTTACGCTAAAAATATATTTGTACTAATTTGTAACAAAATAGAGATAATTGAATATATAACTCTGAATGCCAGCTTATTTGTTTTACTTTGCATATTTTTATTGATCCGCAGCTTCTGAAACTCATGGCGTACATAAGTAAGGTACATTACATATTCTGCCATGAGCTTTAATAAAATATTAAATTTTCAGGAACTTTACTATCAAAAGATATTTTTTGGGAAATATGCCGAATCAAACATTTTAATAATATTTTTGCAGGTGACAAATATCGGTTTACACGTTATAAAATAGTGTAACAAGAACCGGGTATTTCGGCATATTTGCTATAGCCCGCCGATATGCACAAAGAAAAAATCAAAGGTGGGATATTTTTGAGTCAAACATATTTTAATATTGAATTAAATACCGTCTCAATTTGAAACATTTGAGATTCCTGTTCAAATCAAAGCATTTTTCGATTTGAATTAGACGTGTATCATTATTGATTTAAAGCTACAATGGTTAAAGTTAAAATTGTTTCATGTTTAATCCAAAAATGAAATATTTTTAAATCAATCATTTATTCTAAAGCCAAAAGTTTTTGTTATGAAGTTGAAAGTCTACTTCAATTCAAAGCTGATTCATATTAAAAACGAATGGTTACGTATTAAACATTGTTTTTAAAGTCGGAGACTATTGATTTAAAAATTTCCGTGTTTAATTCATTATCATATTGAAAACGTTATGAAACAAAGTAGTTTTCTTTGATTTTAAGCTGTTTTTTCTCTGGGTGTAGAAGGAATGGAGGGATTCAAATAATTTGTGTACCGTAGATCAGATTTATGATAAAAATACTGTTTTCGAATTTTAAATTATTCGCTCTTATGGGTTTGAAGAAAATTTGATTATTGTATTTATTTGAAAATAAGCTATTTTGTATAGGAGCGAGTAGAAGACGTTGGGGTATTGAAATAAGACCAAACGCAGATTACATCTCGAAGCATACCTAATAAACTGTGAAAGTTTCATTATAATCGGTTCAGCCGTTTTTGCGTGAAAACCGGACAGACAGATTGACAGAGAAGAATTTTAAAAACATGTGTTACTGCTTAGTTATTATCCAATTAAAGCAAAACAGTCATTTATAGCCATTTATAAACAAATAACAGACAGACACTACAATTATATTTACATGTATGCATGTTGATGCGTCATGCTGGTACAAACAAACGAATGGACAAACACTGAAACAAAATTTTGGCTCACACATCTCTGATATTTTACCTATCAATAATTTGTTTGAAATTATACATATATGTGTATATGGAACTGTAACAACATCAAAAACGCAGATGAATAAAAGCTGTTTTTTATAATAATTGAGTTCGAGTAAATTCAATTTGATTTAGTCAGAGCTGTTTCTGGTTGGAAAGATTTTATCTAATAATGGTTTCACCAATGTATATAATATCTATATATCGAATAAAGTTTCAATGTATACCGGAAGCAACAAATGATAATAACATAGTCTTTAGCATATTTAGCACTGTTTTACAAGAAAATTAATGTTGATATTCGCAATGTTCGTGATATTATCGCAGCATTGTTTGAAATAATGTAAATTAGGTTAATGGTTTCCCTTTGCACTATGTTGACGTGAACTGAAATTCATTTATGGAAATTAAATTCAAGATGGGAACGAATAAGTGCTTAAAATTCAAAATTTTAAAGTCCAGGACATTTTCGGTAGATATGAAAGGTCTAACCATACCACGCGAGTTTATTTTGTCTTTTATTATTAAAATAATCATATGATTCAAAATAAAAAAATAAGGTGCTATCTTCAATCATTGATATAGTCAATTAAATATTCAAATAAGGAATCGCCATATAAATATTTGCACTATGGGGGATTTCATCTGTCATCTTCACGAGTTAATAAGATAGTTAAACTTTGTACGTAATCATATATTTCAGTTAATATGCACTGTAAACATTGATTACGAATTCTTAAATAAAAAATTTCAAAACAAATTTTAAATTGTGTAGATAGAATTGCACTTATTTTTGTTATGTAATATTTGTAGTCAATATTCAAGTATTGCTAAAATGCCTACATTAACCAAGTAACGCAAACTGGTTTTTAACTAAGAATCTAAAATTTTGTTTATACATATTAAAGTGCTCTCAGAGTTACTGGATTTCAAGTCAAATAAAACTAGTTCACTTTGTAATTATTAAAACACAAACTGTATTAATCCCCTTGGAAAAATCACTAAAACATTTTTTTATTTACACGATGTCGCTGTATTATTCGCACCATTAACGTTGTCGATCACACAGCTTAATCACTTCCGAAATCCGGATGTCTCTTTCTGCCGCAAGTTTTTGCTTTTGTACATCCTAACATTCCTGCTAGAAGGTTCACCGGCGTTCTTATTTAGCGTTCTTATTTGTGTAAATCTAGGTTAGGTTCAGACACCAATATACGTAGGCTACCAGTGGGCCCATTGTACGCCTCCATGTTTTACCATGTAGACCTGTATATCATTCAGCCAGCCCGCTTTACCGCTGAAACTAATAAGCTTCATCGGTTCAAAGAACCGGAGACCATTCAGCTCAGTGAAGAAGTGCTCTCCGAAATTTATCTTCAACTTGTTCGGTGGCATGGGCAATGGAAGATGAAATGCTCTACGGTCTCATCCTTCTCACCGCATCTTCTGCAAATGTTCTCGGTTGTAAGACGAAGTCTTCGAGTGTGTTTTCTAAGAAGATAGTGGCCCATAACTATATCTGCTAGTGTTCCTAGGGAGTTAATTTATTATTTTTTTATTTTTTGTATTTATTTATTTGATTTGACACAATTAAGATACAAGAATCTTTCTTTGCGTAATATCGGCATATTAACTATTCAAATTAAGTGACTCATTTCAAATTAGTTCTACATTAATAACAGTTCAAAAGAAGAATAGAAAAAAAGAAAATAAATACAATGAAAATTGAATTGGAAAATAAAAAAGAAGAAAAGCATGGATCTCAACCTCCTAAGTATATTCTAAGCCTCCTGCAAAAATCACCTTCCTCTCCTGATCTACGAATTTCGACTGGTAGTTGATTTCAATGTTGAATGACATAAACGAAGAATTGCCTCTGTGAAACTAGAGATAAGAACTTAGGTGTTATTAATTGATGAGTCCTGGAAGACCTGACGAACGTATTTCGTTGGAAAAGATACTGAGGCATTTTGTAATGAATTATCTTGAAAAGAAATATCAAGCGGCGATATAGAATATAGCGTTCTAGAAAACAACCAAATACATTATCAGCATAAGGAGACACATGGTCAAATCGTCGCAAACTATAGATATAATAAACAGTAGAGTTGAACGATACATTTAGTCGATTCCTGCATAAAGAATCAGGTCTACAGAAAATTTCATGCCCATATATCAAAATTGGTATTACTTACCAGCATAAGTTTGACATCTACTGGTTCATACCGACGTGTACTAAATAAGCTTCGAGGAATCTCATAACCTTTTCCTATATTCGATAAAATATGATCGCTCCCCGTTAGGGTGCTGTTAAAAAAAATCCCAAGATTCTTAATTTTTGCCACATTTTAGATAACAGAGTTGTTAAGGATAACAGCAGGGAAATACAAAAAATCAAGCTGCGTTTTGTATATTACGATGTTCTTGGTCTTAGAGGAGTTGAGTTGTAGAGAGTTCATTTGTACCCAATAACTAATACGAGTCAAATCTTAGTTTGTATGACTGGTTTCATCTTCCACTAACCGAGCGGATAACTAAGCTGCAATTGCACATCGTCAGCGTATATGTTGATATCGCAGTGTTTTATTAAGAATGGAAGATCATTGATATAAATAGCGAAAAACAAAGGACTAACAATACTTCCTTGTAGTACACCACATTTTGTTTGCAAAAAAGGTGAAAGTTGCTCATTGACTGATACGGCTTGTAGTCGATTAGTAAGGTATGATTTAAACAAAGCGGTTGGAGAAGTAGAAAACTAATAATAGTTTAGAAGTTTGTAAGTAAGGATATTGTGATCAACTTTATCAAACGCTTTGGAGAAATGCAACCAAGTAAGTGTGGTCAAACGACCATTGTCCATTTGCTCTGATATTGTCAGTGGCATTAAGTATTGCAATGATACAACTATGGTGGGATATAAAACCTGATTGTAAATCCAATAGTAGATTTTTTTTATGCCAATGATATTTACATTATAATATTATCACCTAGTTTTCAAGTTGATAGCTGAAATGGTTTCGGAGAAAAATCAAATTTTTTTAAATTTCGAAATTTTATGAAATTTGTATGGGAGGGGGTAGAAGGAGTGGAGGATGTGGCCCGTTCATGAACATAAAGTTAATTTTTTGCTAGAAATAACACAAGGCAAATTTTAGCATGATAGCTCGAAGTGTTCGAGAGCTATGTTGTAGAGAGACGGACAGACGGACACTTGGAATCGAGGTTTTTGAGCGGCAGCAATTATTTATATACCCTTTTCGACACTGTTCGAGCATTGTTTCTTTGCGTTACAAACGGTAAGGCAAACACAGTATACTCTCAGATTTCATCTAGAGTTTAAACAGAAAAGAATAAGAAGAGAGGTATAGAAGACGTTAATGTGTATACCAACACTTGATTATTTTTAAATAGTTTACTAGAAACATATAAATTTTAACTCCGTCAAGTTCAAAGAAGATATTTTATTTTTTATTTTATTGTATAACCAGATTTTACTTTATTATTCTAATAATAAAATATTGTGATCGACACAAGAAAAAAAAGAAAACTTTGCTACCCTGAAATTTTTTTTTTTCGCGTTTCATGACTAAATTAGCCTAAAAATGCAAAAAAAAAAAATCCGTTCCACCGTCCGCCGTACGCCGTACATATGGACTCATATCTCCGAGAGCGTTAAAGGTAGAATGTCCGTTTTTGGGTGGATTGTTGATTGGGTAAGTGAGCTCTATTTTTTAAATTTTGGAAGGGGTTAGGAGGATGGAGGAGGCGGGGGGAGGGAAAAAGTCAAAAATTAAACTTGCTAATATCTCCACCACGAATGCAGATTGGAAGTTGAAAATCAGTAGAGATATAAAGAGGGCTGTGGGACAAACTCTAGAAATATTTTAATTTTTTTATCCATTGGCGTCCGAAAAGGGGGGGGGCTAAAAATAAATTGTCGGCCGAATTATTTTTTCAAATGATTATGTCTTCGAAATTACTTATCGTAAAAAATCTATATTTTGGGACCATTAAGGTACATAGTTTCACCGGAATCAACTTAGAGGGAGGCTAATTATTGAAAGGGGGAGGGTCAGGGGTGGTGCAAAGAAAAACATTTTTAAGTATATATCTCAGCTATTTATTAAGCTATGTAATTGAAACTTGGAAAGTATATTAAGCTATACTAGGAAAATACAAAAAAAAACATAACAGGGCTACGATTGCGCGTAAAGCACAATCTTACGATACTCTAGATGAAATAGAAGATATTTTATATGGGAAGTGTTAAAAGGGATGATAGCATTGAACTAATTTTTTGCCCATCATGCTAAAGTAGATACAAAAATGTTTTATACAAAATGCTTACTCCAAAAATTGAATGGGAACTGAGAAAATCAGTGAGTTAGGTTTAGTGAAAATGTGCAGTTTGTATGGGAGGTGGTAGAAAGAGTAGGGGAATTCTAGTGATTTTTTCATAAATAACTAGGAATATTATAAAATTGACAACTCTTAAATTTCAGATTAGTACCATTCATACTTTTCAAGAAAATCGATTTTTTGTAAAGTTGTGAAACTGTGTCATATTGTATGGGAGGGGGTAAGAGCAGTGAAGCTAATCGAATGTTTTTTTCTGATCTTAGTGAAAATACTAATTAAGTATTTATTACAAAATATGAGCTCAATAAATGTTATATGTTCCTGAGAAAATCGTCTTAGAGCATTTCATGAAAAAGTGTACTTTGTATGGGAGGGGGTGGAAGGAGATGGAGGACGCAAATAATTTATCTACTGTAGATCTAGATTATTATGAAAGTAATATATTCCAAAATTCAGATTAATAGCTCTTATGCTTTTCGAGTAAATCTATTTAATATCAAATTGCGAAATTGTGTCATTTTGTGTGGGAGGGGGTAGAAGGGGTGAAGCTAATCGTCTAATTTTTTTTGACCTTACTAACAATTTCAGCCCGCTAAATTTTATACGCACTGAGTAAATTGGCTTAGAGTAATTCATGACAAGTACAGTTTGTATGGGAGGTGATAGAAGGAGGGAAAGGACACGCATACTTCTTATACGGTAAATTGATATTATCATAAAAGTAATACATTCCAAATTTCAGGCCAATAGCTTTTACACTTTTCGAGCAAATACGTTTATTTTCAAATTGCGCAATTGTGTCATTTTGTATGGGAGGGGGTAGAAGGGGTGGAGCAATTTGGCCCGTTCACGAACTTGACCTTACTTTTTTGTCAAAAACGACGTGTAAAAAATTTGAGCCTTCTAGCTTAACGCATTCTCAAGCTAGAGAGCGAACGGACGGATGGACGGACGTCCGGTTTTGAGATTTTTGAGTGATAATATTATCTTCTGTATCATTCATTTTTTTCTCCGAGCCTTATTTCTTGGCGTTACAAACCTTAGAGCAATTTTATAATACTCTCAGATTTCATCTAGAGTATAAATATAACATATTGAAATAATAGTAGTAGGGCGAAATGAGGAGCATTTCAAAAATGGCACGCTTTTCAAAATTACAAATCCTTATATCTCAAAAAAGAGTACAGATATCAAATCGAAAATTTGTCAGATTGTAGAACTACATAGTTTTTAATTTCGGTAAAAAATTTAAGTTGTTAGGTGTAAGTAGAGGGAGGTGATAGCAAAAATTTCGAAAATTTTGAGTGATTTTTTTGGGCTCTGGTGAAAGATACAAAGTTTAAATTTTGTATATGGATACATCTATTCAATATACATAGAAAAATAATAATAACTTGATCCACAATTGTTATAAACCGACCCACCCGGTCTAACGTGTACAAGGTGTTTCATGTGCATTGAAAAAAACACATAAACTGAAAATTTTTGAATGAAACTTTAAGGTAGAAACTTGAAAATTTGGGAAATGCATTTAAAATATTAACCGTTCAAAAACCTTTAAAACTTCTACCCTCTCCCATACAAAATTATTTTTTCGACTATTTTCAAGAAATCAATTATCACCTAACTATTAAAAGCTATCAATTTGAAATTTTGCATAAAAACTTACAAAAATAATTAAAATGAAATTACGTTAAAAGTTTTGAAATCGCGCTTGCCTTTCTACCCCCTCCCATACAGAACTATGATTTCGACCAATTTCATTAAATCAACTAATAACCAACAACCTAAAAGCTACGAACTTGAAATTTTGTACAAGAACCTTACAAGAGAAGCGAAAAAAAACTACCTATACATATCAAATTTTACGATTCCCCTACCTTCTCTACCCCCTCCCATACAAATGTTCGGTTTCGTGAATGTAAAATACACCGAATTTTATGAAAATTCTATGCAACTTTGTCTATGAAACACATTCTATACAGAGAATGTTGGACGTGATTCAAGCAATTAATTAAAATGCTATTAACATCCACCCACCCTTACTACTACCCCTCCTCCTCCCCTCATAAAAACCCAATCGAATGAAATATTGTTAAATTGACAACTGCCCAAGAACTCCCTTTCACTTAGCCTTCCCTAGCCACTTTAATCTGCATATTGACTTTCCACTCATCCGCAACTTGTCCCAAGAATAATAAAGTTTGCCCTGACTTGTTGGCAGTTTATTTGATTTGTAAACAGTGCTTCTAATTAGTGTATTTCAGTCTTAAGCTAACAAAATAAACAACAGAAATTTGATATTCGTAGAATTTATTGTATGTATTTAACTCAACATGTATACCTACATATTCGTACACTTACGTTTACTGAACGTCTTTTTATATCTCCTCAATTTTTCAGTTTGTGAGAAATATATTGACAAAATGTATAAAGCTAAAGAGAAAGCACTGAAGTTTCATCGCCTCTGGGATAAATAAAATTACATCAGGGAAATATGAAATAAAAGTTGCTCAAAAAAATTTGTCCTATGCTCAAATTTTACCATTTATGTAACGATTGAAACTTTTATAATTTCTTTGTTGAGAATATAATATTTGCTGTAGATGAAGAAAAAATAAACAATCTTTACATTACATTTACGTTGTAAAATAGAAAATTTCATCAGTCGCCGCAAATTTTACAGAAGCATAATATTAATTAACAATACATTTTTGTTTTAAATCAGCTTCGATAAAAAATAACAACTGGCAACAGCTTGCTGTACATATTGAAATAATAGTGTAGTGTACTCGTAACTGTGACGATAGATGAAAAATTAATTCTCAAAATAAAAAGAAAACTACTTAAGTGGTTGTTGCATTGAATAAAATTAAAATTACTTCTATTCCAAGTAAACCTCTCAATTCAGCTCACCAAGACACCGATTGCCATCTTAACTTTTCTTTAAATTTTTTTTCAGCCAATTATCACATTTTTCTTCTTCTCTTTTTCAATGGCATTACAGCCCAAATCGTGCTTGGGAATCGTGACCTTCAGATTCCTTAACAGTTTGTTTGTTATTATGAAAGGAAGCAATGTGGGTTGTCCATCCAGCTTTTTGATGTGAGTGATTGCAGCGCCAATAAAACTGGTTATTCCATATTCCATGACCGACCGAATAGTGGACTTAAAAATTCTTAGAAGGCACGACGGATCAGCAACCCACCAGGAGCCAAAGGCATATCGTATAAAGTTTACACGCCGGAAGCCAAAAAGACCCTAATATCTTTTATTTGAATTATTATACAGATAAAATTCGAAAACGAATGTGAAACAGAAAATTTAGCATAAAGAAAATGGGAGAGAAAAAATGCTTACAATGAATGCTAATAAATACTTACTAGATGTAGCGGTTAATAATTAATGAGGCTAAATCAACGATTACGAAGGATCTACGAGTAGTAAATGTTTTATTTACACGTCGTCCGAGCGATAGCTGAATTGCGCAAAGTTGGTCTTCGTTAAATTCAACTTACAACTTTAGTATTGAAAATCAATGAAGCTATTAGATAATTTTGCTTGAATCGATACCACGCAATATTGATCTACCCAGAAAAAGCCAGAACAGTCCCCCAACATGTAAAAAGCCATACACAAAGTTCTAGCAACTTCTAGTATACACCCGGCGCAACAGTATACTCCAAAATGTGGGCAATTAAAAATCTAGAATAGTCTAGACACACACACACACACACCCAACGACACCAGACGGAAACTTCGAGAACTAGGAGATTTGGTATAAATATCCGCAACTTTCAGACAGCAGCAGTCATTCAGCCAGCGACATTATAGAAGGCGAGAACCGGTGCAAGAACGCGATATCAGTGGTGCCGTATAGTAATAATTAAGTGCAAATTGAATAAACGTGCGAATAAATAAATTATCCTTTATTTTTAAACGAATTGTGTTTTACTTGAAATCTCGGCGAACCCCTAGCTCGCAACAATATGTATGTATACTGAAAAGAATTTCTTGAAGTTTTCCTAGTCCTGCGATAATAATTCAACATAATTTTCTTACTAAAAATACAGATCATTCAAGTTCTTTCTTTCATTTTTTTTAATAAAAGCTCTTTTCACCTATGCAATATTGAGACTTAATTATTTTTTCCAGAAGAGCTAAACACTCTCTACTTTGTAATTAATATCGTTAATATGTATGATAATTGCATCAGACGATAGCGATAATTAAAACAAAATGATTTTATCCGTGGAATCGAGATATTACTACGTAGGTAACATATAGCTTTAGCAAGTAAATCTGGGTATTAACTTTGAAAAATTAATATACAAACGTAGATACGTAACATATATATCCATAAGGCTATATTTGCTCTCAGCTATTTGGAAGGCTCATAATATCTGAATTACGGAGGATAAACTTCTACAGCTCATTTATTTCAGAATTTCACATACGTAGCAGGATATTAACGATTCGAAATTGAATTGGGGCGAGTTGACTTTGTGGAGAGTTTCAAGATTCAAGGGTTCTCAATTAGATCCTGTTTGATGCGGTTGTGGTAGAAATTATTAACTATTGGAATGAGTAAATTGAAAATTAATGGGTGATCGACCGTTAATTAAGAATAAATAGCCGACGTAACCACGTACTAGTATATAAGCGATGACCAACTATTTAATGCGATTATAATATTATTATATTGTATACTAGCGATCCCCCGCGACTTCGTCAGCGTAAGAATCGCAATAATAAGCAATTTTTGAGAATACATTATGCGGGATAGATAATCTGCTTAGTTTAATGGCTCTTTAAACATTTGTATTTTGTTGAGATCAGAACCACAAATTATTAAGAATGAAACTCGTATTTGTATGCAATAGGCCCGTGCTCACGGAAGCATTTTGAGATCAGACATATATATGTATATTGAAGAGCGTTAAGGGAATGTAAATAGTTGTAGCTTGTGTTAATTATAAAAATAATTTAAATAATATAACATTAAGCTCAAAAACATAACAGGACCACGATTGCGGGTAACGCCCAATTATACGATACACTAGATGAAATAGAAATATTTGTAATCTTAAGAAATTTTGTATGGGAAGTGGAAGAAAGGGTGGCAGTATTTAACTAATTTGCTTCACATCATGCTAGAGTAGCTGTAGAAATGTTTTGAACCAAATTTAAGCTTCAAAAATTCAATAGATACTGAGAAAATTAGTGTATTGTATTGAGTGAAATTGTCATTCAGCCAAACTATTCGTTGGAGTAATGTATACCGTTTTTGGAGTCTTCGATTGGTTTTCAGTCAATTGGTGGGCACTATAGAATAACTATCAAAAAGTTATTCGATAGTTTTTACTATCGAAAGGGACTTTCTGAATGAATGAAAATTACTATCGATAGTTGCCATCGATAGTATCGAATAACTTTTCGAATGAATGAAAATTACTATCGATAGTGACTATCGAATAACTTGTCGAACGAATGAAAGTTTCTATCGAAGAACTTTTCGATTGAATGAAAATTATTATCAATACTAAATGTTGGATCATATTTATCGATAGTGGCTATGAAATTACTTTTCGAATGAATGAAAATTACTATGGAGTGGATGCGATTATTGAATTATTATTTGAATATTGAAACCTGTTGTGTAGCCTAGTGGGTAGTGCGTTGGTCTACAATGCAAAGATCGTGAGTTCAATTCCCGATCGACGCATAATTCCAGCACACTGCCTGCTTGGGTATACCCTGGTCACCTCAATCTACGAATATGAAAAATTCGCAGAAAGAGGGTTTTGCGAAGGTCTAACAAACATTCCACTATAAATAATGAGAAATCTTAAGGAACCTGAAGGTCAGGAGGCCAAGGCCCGATTTGGGCTGTAGTGCCATTGTAGAAGTAGAATTAGACTGAAACCTGTTGATCAACTTAATCCGAACGAAATGTCTTTAGACTAATAGTGAATGAAATAAAGGACTATCGATAGTTTAAAGAGTTTTGCATAGAAAATTTGAGATCAACATGACCTCTCGACTTGCTGAGGTGTTATCTCTTTTGTTTAAAATTAAACCAAATCTCTCAGCACACTAGCAACACTAATCATTTTGATGGCAAGGGATTATTAAAGTTTTATAATAACGTTAAGTAAAAATGTTGCAGCTAGTGAAAAGGTTTCAAATAGATTTCTTGTTCTTACAAACTACGCATTTTTAATCCAAATAAAAAATAGAAAGTGTAAATAGATGTTAGGGAGCAAGCAAAGGAATCTGTTGCATTATTCATAATTATTTATGCAATTTTAGATACATGGTATTCGAGTGAAATTGACTGTTTTGATAAGCCTAACTAAACTTTGGGTCTAACAGTTCAAATTTGACTTTGAAACATCGCTAAACTATCACAATAAACTATAATAGTGACAATAGATAGTGATAAATAAAGTCAAAAATAATTAGGTGTATTGTGATTATTTTTTCGTGTTTTCTTTATAATAAATATATATAATATAATTGTTCTTTTTTCGGTTAATAAATAGTAATGAGTTGTTCTTTAAAAAAAACTATCGAAAGTTTCGAGTTGTCATTCTTATAAAAACTATCGATAGTTGTGTTCGAATAACTGTCGACAGGTTTCATTCGAATAACAATCGATAGTTTTCATTCGAATAACTATGAACAATTTCATTCGAATAAAAACTATCGATAGTTATTCGATGGTTTAGTTGGCTACTGATAGAACCATCGATAGTTAAAACAATCGATAGTTCCCATCACTAGTCAAATCCATTAATAATTTCGGGCTACTCAATTTTTCCGCGCCATCCTCGCTCTTTCAAATTCTTGGATGATCCACTTTTTATTCTCCTCAAATCTCTCCCGACCACTTTCAATCTGGTAAAACCACTAAACTTGAGTACGAACTAAATTTTTATGTATGACTGAATGCTTTTTGAAGGATAGTTTGCATTTCAGGAATAATTGACTGAAAGTTTGTGAAGTTTGGAATAAAGGGTAATAGCAGGTCTTATTGTTAGAAACCCATTTACACTTCGCGAAAAAAGTATAGCCGCAATGTTTCTTGGAATAATTTGATTGAATATTTTCCATGACATGTACAGTACCGTGCAAAACTGAGTGGATGATTACTGCTGCTGTATGTTTTCTTCAGTAAACACCTCAATACTGAACCAAAACGAATAAAACTTTCAAAAACTATTTACTTATTTATCGTGAAAAAAAATCATTCATAACATTTAAAAAAAAATTAGAAGAAGGAAATTAATAGCAAAAATCAGATACAGCCGCATCCACTTAGTTTTGCACGTTTGTAACAATCTAAAGAGAATGACACTAGCGATGCTCTAGCTAACGGGTATTTACCGCTAATCGTTGGGGTTTTCAATGTAAATAGTTCTTTATGCATATCTATTGTTTTCAGTTTGTATTCTAACTTTTTAAGAAGTGGTCGAAGTGATAATATCAGTAAAAGCGAATAATTAAATAAATATGAAGAAAATACCGTTTGAAGTCGAAAACACCATCGTGCTAAGAAACAGACAGAAAATGGTGAGTCATCAAGGAAAATTACACAAAAATTAAATATAAGTCAAACCACTGTGCTTGATATGCGAAAGAGGCGAGATGCTATCAGAGCACCGAACTAAGGTGGCCGTCCAAAGTTACTTACGGACGCTTAATCATACGGGAAATACAAAAGGACCTTAGAAAAATTCCCAAGGAGGCTTCGGAAGGACTAAAGAAGGTTGTGAGAGAATGGAATGCGCGTAGAGCCTTAAAGAGAATCGGGTTTGAATCAGCAATAAAAAAGAAAAAACCGGCTTTGTCCGCCAAAAACATAAAAGCTCGGCTAAAATTCTGCCAAATCCACAAAAATTGGACTCTTGATGACTGGAAGCGTGTGATTTGGTCAGGCGCGGTCAAAATAAATCGTTTCCAGTCCGATGGAAAGTCGTATTACTGGCGACGACGTTACGACTCAATTCCAAAACACCATGTGAAGCAAACTGTTAAGCATGGTGGAGACAGTTTGATGACGTGGGGTTGTCTTACATGGTGGCACCTTGGGCCACTCCATAAATTCGACGGCATTATGAAGAAAGAGTCAAAAATTTTTGAGAATGGAGTGGCCTGCTCAAAGCCCTGATCTCAACTCAATCGAAAACTTATAGGCAATAATGAAAAGACGATTGGGAAACTACGAAAAGTCACCCACAAACTTGGATAAGCTGTGGCAACGCGTTCAAGATGAATGGAAAAAATTCGAAGTGAAATTATTGAAAACCTTGTCGAAAGTATCCCCAAACGCATAAATAGAGTTATTAAAAATAAAGGACTTTTGACCAAATACTAAAATATACGAGTAATTGTCAAATTTTTGGACTAATTACGAAACGTGCAAAACTGTCAAATGTGTTTTATTTTTAATTTCTTCCTTGTTTAAAAAAATTATTTGTTATCTTTTTTGAAATATTACGTTTTACATTTCATAAGTGAATAAAAAATTAAAAATTATTGATTTGTTTTAATTTACTTAAGTATTAAGTTTTTTATAGACCCAAACACGCAGCAGAAGCAATTATCCACTCAGTTTTGCTCGGTACTGTATATTAACACGCGCTTTTAGAAAACCACAATTGTAACGGTTCTTCTTTGCTATTAAGGCTTTTATTTCTTTTTAAGTGCGTAAATTCCAATTTTAGCTGTGTAAAAAGTATAGCCGCAGTAAAAATAATTGCTATTGCGATTGACACTCGACCAATTTAAGTTCAGTTGTTGAAGTGATCGGTTCGAATAAACTTTATAAAACTTAACGGTAAATTTATAAATCTTATAATTCCGAGTATTAAGAAATTATTAAAATGCCGCGTGGAACTTTTCTCGCCGAAGAAGAAAAGGGGAAAATTATTGCGTATAAGGACGAAGGACGGAGCAACAGAGCAATTGCTGCAAAAATAAATCGAAGTGAAAAAGTGATAAGAAATTTTCTAAAAGATAAAGAGAATTATGGGAAAAAGAAGAAGACAGGACTGCCGAAAATTTTAACGGAAAGAGAACGACTAAGGATTTTAAGGATTGCATCAAACTCAGCATTATGCGCTCTTGAAATTGCCAATCGAGCAGGAATTAAAACAAATCTTAGAAATGTCCAAAATATTATAAGAGGGTCTCCAATCCTGCAAAGAAGAAAACTCCAAAGAAAACCGCCTTTAACAAAGAAGCATATCGACGCAAGGTTAGATTTCGGAAAAAAAAGCACATGTCCTGGAGTGGAAGAAAATTATTTTTTCGGATGAAAAAAAATTTAACATGGATGGACCGGATGGATATGCCCATTATTATCATGATTTAAGGAAAGAACGACGTATTCTTTCTAGACGCCAAATGGGTGGAGGGTCGGTGATGATATGGGCTGCTGTTAGCTATAACAAAAAGACCAATGTTCTCTTTTAACCGACGAGAGTAAACAGCGAGGTGTATAAGCAGATTCTCGAAGAAGAACTGATGCCATTTCTCGATGATTTGGAAGACCAGAAAATTATATTTCAGCAGGATAATGCCGCCGTGCATACAGCCATATCAATAACTGAGTGGTTTCGAACCAAACAAATCGATGTAATCAAATGGCCGGCGAGGTCTTCTGGCCTTAACATAATATCTGGGGGTATTTATCACGTCGGGTTTTTAAAGATTGCAAGACCTACAGCAGTATTTCTGGATTAAAACATGCCATTAAAGAAGCCGCAGTAGATAGAAAGAACGAGGCTTACAAAATTCTTACTGAACGACCAACACGAGCCAAAAAAGAAAAAACCGGCTTTGTCCGCCAAAAACATAAAAGCTCGGCTAAAATTCTGCCAAATCCACAAAAATTGGACTCTTGATGACTGGAAGCGTGTGATTTGGTCAGGCGCGGTCAAAATAAATCGTTTCCAGTCCGATGGAAAGTCGTATTACTGGCGACGACGTTACGACTCAATTCCAAAACACCATGTGAAGCAAACTGTTAAGCATGGTGGAGACAGTTTGATGACGTGGGGTTGTCTTACATGGTGGCACCTTGGGCCACTCCATAAATTCGACGGCATTATGAAGAAAGAGTCAAAAATTTTTGAGAATGGAGTGGCCTGCTCAAAGCCCTGATCTCAACTCAATCGAAAACTTATAGGCAATAATGAAAAGACGATTGGGAAACTACGAAAAGTCACCCACAAACTTGGATGAGCTGTGGCAACGCGTTCAAGATGAATGGAAAAAATTCGAAGTGAAATTATTGAAAACCTTGTCGAAAGTATCCCCAAACGCATAAATAGAGTTATTAAAAATAAAGGACTTTTGACCAAATACTAAAATATACGAGTAATTGTCAAATTTTTGGACTAATTACGAAACGTGCAAAACTGTCAAATGTGTTTTATTTTTAATTTCTTCCTTGTTTAAAAAAATTATTTGTTATCTTTTTTGAAATATTACGTTTTACATTTCATAAGTGAATAAAAAATTAAAAATTATTGATTTTTTTTAATTTAATGACGAACTTAGGCGATATGCGAAAAAGACCTGCAGACGAAAACAAAGGAAGTACCATAATGACAAGATACAGAAAATGGACGACGACATGAGAAAAAATAATACGCGGGACGCATACGCCATAGTAAAAGACTTGAAAAAGGGATATAAACCAAAAACCAGTCTCTGCAAAGACGCAGAGGGCAATATCATCAGCGACACAGAAGAAATCAAAAGGAGATGGGCTTCGTACTTCGAACGTCTTTTGAATCCCATCCCAGTAGCACCGACAACGACAGACAACATTTCAATTCAAGCCTCAACTGACGAAGATGAACCATCATCGACACCACCCACGCTTCCTGAAATCAAAGCAGCCCTATGTGACCAAAAACGAAACAAAGCGCCGGGAATTGACGAAATACCAGTTGAACTTCTGAAAAACGGTGGAAACTGTGTCGGTGAAATACTGCACAGCATGATATGCAAAATTTGGACAGAGGAAATCATACCCGACGACTGGCGAAAAAGCATTATATGTCCAATTTACAAGAAAGGAGACAAACTCTGCTGTGAGAACTACAGAGGTATATCATTGTTGTGTACGTCCTATAAAATACTGACAAAAATAATTGAACGTCGTCTTAAGCCCTATACTAATCAAATAATTGGCGAATACCAAGGCGGATTCAGAACCGGACGATCTACAACAGACCAGATATTCTCGGTGAAACAGGTGCTTGAGAAATGCTTGGAATATAACACAGACGTGCACCAAATATTCGTAGATTTTAAACAAGCATACGACAGTGTCGACAGGAGCGTACTGTACCAAATCATGTTTGACTTTGGAATTCCTCCAAAACTAGTCCGACTAACAAGACTCACAATGACGAACACTGAATCCCAAGTGAGAATACAAACCGATTCCACAACCAGGTTTCGAACGGAATGTGGTTTAAAGCAGGGAAATGGTCTAGCTCCTATGCTTTTCAACTTGGCACTAGAGTATGTCGTCCGAAAAATCCCAGTCGACACCAACGGGACACTACTATTCAAGTCCACCCAACTAGTAGCATACGCTGACGACATTAACATTCTAGCAAGATCCTTCCCTAGTGCTAAGGAGGTATTTGTCAATCTTGACTTCGCCGCAAAAGAAGTCGGGTTGCGCATTAATGAAAGCAAAACAAAAGTAATGACGCAAACAAGAAGGAGAACGCCAATCAGACAAAACATAACAATTGCGGAATATACTTTGGAGAGTGTGGACAACTTCATATATCTTGGGGCTAATCTAGCAAAAGACGGTAATGAAACAGACGAAATCAAACGACGGATAATACTTGCAAATAAGACGTATTATTCGGTACTTCCAATAATGAAATCCAAGAAAGTGCACAGGAACAATAAGCTGCGGATTTATAAAACTGTTATACGACCTGTGCTCTGTTATGGCAGCGAGACGTGGACATTAACGTGAACTTCCGAAAAAGCAGTTAACGCATTCGAAAGAAAGGTCCTCCGAAGAATTTTGGGACCTGTGAAGGAAGGAACGGAATGGCGAATAAGATACAACCATGAGTTGTATCAACTCTACGACGAGCCAGAAGCTTCAACGTTCATCAAGCTACGTAAACTGCAGTGGGCTGGCCATGTAGAGCGAATGGAAGACAGAAGAATCCCCAAACGTGCTCTTAAAGGCAAAGCGAGTGGTAACCGGCCAGTAGGCAAACCACGCAAGCGATGGGAAGACTCGGTTGATGAAGACAACAAAGCCATTCTAAAAATTAGCAGCTGGAGGACGCGGTCTTTGGATCGAGACGATTGGAGGCGACGACTTCAGGAGGCCAGGGCCCGATTTGGGCTGTCGCGCCATTGATGATGATTAAAGAAGCCTTGGAGGAATTACCACAAGAACTAATCAAAAACTTATATGAAACTATTCCAAATCGTACTTATGAACTATTGATGAAACAAGGCAAAAACACTAAATATTAAAAATTAAATATAAATAAATAAATTAGTTGTTTTATTGGGTTTTTCATAACTGCGGCTTTGCGGCTATACTTTTTTCGCAGCTAAAATAAATGGTTTTCTAAAAAACGCGTATTAATATACATATCTCAGTAAAAATTTAGCCAAATAATTCCAAGAAATATTATTAAAGGCGATTATATTCATTTGCGGCTATACTTTTTTCGCGAAGTGTATCTATCGTATCTAGCTTGCTTTCTAGATATGGCAAGAAACTTTGATAAGTTTCTATTAAAAGATGGATCTTTCGATTTAAGAACCTAACTTAACATTAATTTGTTTAATTTTTAAAGAGATCAGTTTTGTTGCCTAGAGGGTTTAAAATTTTAATAACGTTTACGAAATAGTCAGTATACAATCTAACTTTTCCAAAAATAAATTGAGTGATTAGCAAAATTTTACTATAAGGATCTTGGTATGGTTAATATTTCTCGTTCGTTCGACAACATTACAACGTACTCATATTAAAGAACGACCACACTAAAGTCCTTATATCGTAGCATGCCATCATACATCCTTCCGACGAAAAATTGCCCATACGATCCCTGCTTGTAATATTGATGCAAAAGTATGGGCCAAGTCATATACATTTGCCTTTAAGTACCTTTAACATGTATCCTTTCAATATGTTATAAGAACAGACAACGCCAGAGATACTTATTGTTGTTCTATTTTACTTCCTCTGAATAGGAGCGTTTATGATGGAAACATTGCTGCTGTAATTCTAAGCATATGGCCATTATTAGTTTGCCTATTCAAATCAAGAATTTTCCTTGCAACAATACAATAATTTGGAGTATAAACGGGTGTGGTACGATCTATTGTTTTCAGCCTCGTTTCAGGTCTGGTAATTAATTACCCCACACAAGCAGCAATATGGAGCATCGTTTAATGGCAGCTTTTCAATATGCAATACCATTGCATAGTTCAGCTCAGAAACTGGTACACTAAATTCGGCAAGTAATATTGACATCTTAATAATGTAGTGGTGGTATTCTGATTTGGCAGACAATTGGTCCGCAGTTCAATTCTTCAAACACTGGAAAATTTTTTAGCAGGCAATTAATACAGCTGAAAAAGGTTTTTATTATGCTCGGTCTCCTTCGCTTTCCTGGATTCTTTACTTTAAGAGAATGTTTGAAATATCCCTGTGATACCCTCTGTTACCATTGTCTATATAATCAAGGCTTAAAACCGCTAAAAGCGAAGGGTGATATTAATTTTCATTCCGCTTGAAATGAGTGTAAATGTACACTTCCGCGCTATTTGGTTTAGAATTTTGATAATTTTGATTTGGACCGTGTAAGATTAGGAAGCAAGGCTACTAGGCTACACTAGTGGAAATTTTTTGTGTTGAAGTCAGCTCGCACTGACTGCCGTAGACTTTCATCCATTCAATTTTTTATGTTTTTATGAATTTCTCTTTAAGTTTGTTATGAAAAGTTTTTTTTTTTATAAATATATTTAAGTTGCTGAAAAAATGTGCATCAATGGGTTTTTGATTAAAGCTTAACCAGAACCAGGACTTCAATATAAGGTGCCGTATGTTAAAAATATTTACAACAAAGCTGTCAAAAGTTTTGAAATATCTTTATTACTTCTACCCCTAACGTTCAAAAGTATAATTCCGATCCATTGCGATAAATCAATGAAGAATACAACATATTACAAGTTGTGAACATATATTATATATATTATATATTTTGTACGAACACTTTTCAAAACAAATGAATAAAAAAAATGCATTTAAATTTTTACTCCAACCTTTATACCATCTCCCATACAAACTTATGGTTTCATGAAAATAAATTACTCCGAATTTCTTGCAATTTCCAACATCGATGAAACTGCAGAGCATTTCTAACGTGATTTACGCGATCGGTTGAAAAATGATTAACATTTTATTAATAACCCCGCCCTTCTACCACCCTCCAATGAAATCTTAACTCTATGCACTGAAAATATTAATAAAAATCAAAGTTAAGTATTAAACAATACAGCACCCTCGATAGAATTCCCATCCCCTACGACCCAATCACTTTTTGCATATTGTCTTACCATGCATACCAAGCTTATTCCAAGACTAATAAAATTGCACCCGACCTGTTTGTAGATATTTAAAAAAAAACATAATAAGACTACGATTTGGCATAAAGGCCGATCACGCGATGCTCTAGATGAAAAAGATTTTTTTTTATATACATGTATTAAGAAATTTTGAATGGGAAGTGGTAGAAGCGGTGTCGACATTGAACTAATTTTTTCACATCATGCTAGAGTTGCTATCAAAATGCTTCGTTTATACAAAGTATGCTTCAAAAATTTAATAAGTACTGAGAAAATTAGTGTAATGGATTTAGGGAGATTGTGCAGTTTATATGGAATGTGGTAAAAGGAGTGGAGAGTTTAACACTTTTTAAATTGCAGATCAGTAGCGATCGTCAGAAAATCGATTTTTTTACTTGAAAATGAGCCATATTATATGGGAGGGGGTAGAAGGAGTGAAGCTAATCGTTCAATGTTTTTCGGTCTTACTAATAATTCAAAATAAAATTCTAGTATACAATTTCAGCTTGATAAATTTTATAGGTACTGAGTTAATTGGTTTGAAGCATTTCATGAAAAAGTGCAGTTTATATGGGAGGTGGTGGAGACAGTGGGCTATTCCGAATAGATTGAAATCGCTATAAAATAAATGTATTCCAAATTTCATATCAATATGTCTTATACTTTTCGAGAAAATAATGTTGAATTCCGAAATTCTGCCATTTTGTATGGGAAAGGGTAGACGGAGTGAAGCGATTTGACTCGTTTACCATCTCAACCTTACTTTCTTGTCAAAAACGACGTGTATAAAATTTGAACTTTCTGGCTCAACTGGATCTTGAGCTAGAGACGAGACGGACGGACATCCGTTTTCGAGATTTTCGAGTGATAATATGAACTACTTATCATTAATTTTTTTCTCCGAAGGTTATTTCTTGGCGTTATAAACTTTGTGGCAAACTTATAATACTTTCAAATTTCATCTAGAGTATGAATCAATGGCTTATTTAGAAGTATAATCTTAGACTACAATTGTCTTGAAAATAGTTTTGACCCATAATGTTAAACTACGGCTTTCTTATGGGAAGTAGTAGTAGGAGTGGGGAGTATCAATGATTTTCACTGAAATCAGTTTGAGTGTGAACAATGTGAAACTAGTTTACAGTCTGTAATCTACACTTTCTCGGAAAATTCTCTGCCAACTCTCTTGCCTTTTTTTGGCAGAATCGATTGAGTTACGATCACCATCAAGGAAAAGAGGCGTTGAACAAGAAATCAAATTACTGCTCATCGTTTTGACGCATGACCTGTAATAAAATGTTGTGTATTCAAATCAAATCAAATCGGTTAGACACACAGATGGGCGGGATACGTTTAGAAACAAACAACGTAAGTGTGAAGAGTAAAAGTGAATAGTAATTGACCCAACTGTTATTACACTCGTACATCATTGATAAAGATTAAATTTCGGAAGATAAAAAAAGTCAATTCATTCCAGAAAATAGCTACTTCACTCCTATTTTCCGTCTCGCCTTAAAAATTCCAATATTTATCTCTAATGGATATATAGCAAACATTCAAATGTTTGTTTTATAGAGCCCCACCCCTATTGTATATCCTTGCGTTGATAGTCATTTGTAGCTCTCCATTTGAGCAAATTATCGATTTCGCAAATGCTATTTCTCAGCAATGTATCCTGTTATGGTTAATGTCCTTGTTAGCGATGTACGTACGTTTGTGTAGCGTATCGTATATGCACCAATATATTTCTGAACGGAGCTACCTTTAATTTACTAACAGAGCAGTCACGCCGAGTCAGTTTTTTCGCTTATCGCGCAAAGGTAATATAATGCGGCTCTAATCATGACAGAAAGTGCCTTTTACTTTTCTGTTCTCTTTACACCGCCAATGCTTTATACGTGCCTTGTTTCGCCAGGATATGTACTGATAAAATTCTCGTATATTTTCATTTCATGTCGGCATTTTCAGTATTTTCCCTTGCTTTATTGCTCTCATTGGGGGAGAGTAGATTTGTTCAACATTGTAGTAACGTTTGTGGAAAAAAACGAGTAATTAATTGCAGGACTATTAGTCTGGGCAATGAACGATGAGTTAAAGTGGAAGTAAAGTTTGCTCATAGAAAACAATTATTCACTAAAAAGATATTAACCTAAAAGTGTTACTTCATTTAATTAAGCTGGTTGTATTTGTGCTCCAAAGACTTAGCAAATTATGCTAAAATAAACCACAGAATAACTTTTGCTTTGAACTACAGACTAATTAAAACTATCAAATAAGAAAAACTGCAATGGACAGGTCAACTCTAGTGCTCAGCACATAATAAATGGAGAGAATTTGAATCAAAGCAAAGCTCCTACACGACGCAAATATGCCCAACCAGAGTACTTACAAACAGTGCACCGCTTACCTCCAATTAGAAAAATTTTAAATTAAAAAATATAAATTATACAGAAAATATGAAAATGTGACAAAAGTAGCCCATAAGCTTCGGCTTTAGTAATTTTTCGATCAGAATAAAAAACAAAATTTGTTATTTTAAATGCTTATAGCTTCTAAATACTTCTGTTGGACTTGCTTTTAGAATCAGGAGCCCTGATACTCAGATAGGCAGATATGTTAGATACGTTTCGCATCTAGCGGTATGAATGGCGAACTGCAAATTGTTCATAATTTAGACAACGTTTTTAAGTTGAGCGGCGTTAGTCAAGGAAAGTGGTGAATCATAATGACGAAAACTTTGAGTAATTTTGTTAGGACTCTGCAGAAAGATATAAAGTTTGAATTTTGCAGGTACATATGTACATCCATTTATGTAATATACATAAAGAAAAAACATATCTCGAACCAAAACTGTTATGCATCGAAGCATAGCCCTAACCTGAACAAAGTGTTTTAAATATGTTGAAAAAAAAACACAAACACACAGACGCAAAATTTTTGTTTGAAATATTATTCTAAGAACTTAAACATTTGAAATTTATTAACGAAAAATGTATAAAAGTCTCTGATATTAATAGATATAAGATTTATTTAACCAACCTTAAAAAGAATCCCCTCCCATACCAAAGTATAATTTCGATAATTAAAAAAAAAATCACCAACGCATTGAAAGCAATCCACTTAAAGATATATGCAAACACTTTTTAAAATATTTAAAACAAAGTCGCATCTAGAGTTTTGAAATCCCAAAACTCCTACGATTGCACCAACCCTTCCAACCCCTCCCAAACGTATGATTTCATTTACATATATAATCAGCATGGAATTTCTTAGAATTTGCAACATCCATGAAGTTAATCTTCTAATCAAAGAATATTGAGTGTAATTCAAGCAAGTGAAACAATTATTAACCAACTCTTTCTACCCCCGCCTCCATTCCTATAAATATCCATACTTGCGTAAAAAAACAATGAAATATTAATTCTAAGTTGATCGTAATCGCTGTTAAGTGTTAAATAATTGATAACAGCCCTACCCTAGAACGTCTAGTCTCTTAGTCACTCCTATATGCGATGGCGCTACAGCCCAAATCGGACCTTGGATTCCTCTTCAAGGCGTTAAATAATTTTCGGATACCTGAGTTAATGTCCACGTTTGGCAGCGGCCATAGCATAGCACAGATCTTATGATCATTTTATATAGCTTATGTTTTGTTTTCCTGTGTACATTTTTGTTTTTAATTATTAGAAGTACCGAATAACACGTCTTGTTTGCCATTATTATCCTTCTTTTGATTTCGATGGGTTCGCTTCCATCCTTCAGTAGGTTAGCCCCTAGATATGTAAAGCTGTCTACGTTTTCTAGGTTTTAGTCTCCTACTGTAATTTTTTGTCTGGTTGGCGACTTTTTCCTAGTTTGTGTCATAATTATACTCTAGATGAAATCTAAGTGTGTTTGCCTTACCGTTTGCAACGCTAAGAAGTGATGCTCGCATAGTGCCACCAAGGGTACAGGAATATTTGTTGTCGCTCAAAAAACTCGATTTCGAGTGAGCATCTGTCCATCTGTATGTCCGTCTGTCCGTATGTTTGTCTGTCTGTCTGTCTACAACATTACTCTCGAACGCTTCGAGCTATCATGCTGAAATTTGTTGTGTGTCATTTTTAGCGAAAAACTATCTTTAAGTTTGTGAATGAGCCACATCTCCACATCCCCCACTCCTTTTACCCCCTCCCATACAAATTTCATGAAATTTAAAAATTTAAAAAAATTGAGTTTCTGCCGAAACAATTTCAGCCATTGACTTAAAAATTAGGTCATAGCATAATGATGTAAATATAACTAACGTCAAAAAATATTGATCTAATCTTTTCACTCCTTCTACTCCCATACAAACGCCCAATTTTTAAAAAGGCATTTATTCGGGTTTCATTGCAACTAGCAAAACTAAAAAAACCACTTTTCGTACGAATTAATTTTATTACAATTGCAACCAATTTAAAAAAAACTACGAACTTCACCTTACTCTTTTTACTCCCTCCCATACAAATTTCACGAAATTTCGGAACTACAATTAAATCATTTTTCTCCAAAACCGTCAAAGCTACCAGATTTCAATTTTGAAGAAAATATACTACGAATATCATTGATGTCGAAAAATTTGGTTTTGATTTCAATACTCCTTCTACCCCCTCCCATACAAATGTACAATTTTGGTAAATGCATTTAATCGATTTTCATTGAAACTAAAAAAAGTACAAACTTCAAATTTTGCCACAATTTGTCCCTTAATAATTGCAGTAGATGCTAAAAAAATTATGAACTTCGCTTCACTCCTTCTACCATCTCCTATACAATTTTTTGGATTGGAAAATCAATAAAAGTATTTCTCCTTCGAACATATGAGATCTATCGACTTTAAAATCGTAACAAAACAATGTGATTAGGATGTTGATAAGCAGATTTAAAATCATCTAAAGCCTTTCATTTTCTCTGCCACCTCCCATACAAATGCCATAAATTCAGACAAAAACTGCTCGATTTGCTCGAAAATTATGAAAGCTACAAATTTTAAATTCAGCATGAAACATTTTGCATACTACTTTCGGTGTCATATACTAAAGTTACAAACCTCTCTCCCCTACCTTTAGCACCTCCCATACAAAAGTCAATATTCACTATTCGAAAGGATTTGAGATAACATATTTTCCGGTTCAATAAACTCTTTCTGATTTCATCTAGAGTATCATATGATTGGGCTTTGCCTAATCATAATTCTGTTCTTATTAATACGTTGTCCAACCTCCCTACCTAGCACTCCCTTAGCACTCTTCAGAGATCTTGCAAGAATGTCTATATCGTCGGCATTTGCTAATAGTTGTGTGGATTTGAAGCATAATGTTCCTTCGGTGTCGACAGGAAGTTTCCGAACAACAAATTCAAATGTCAGGTTGAAAAGCATTAGTGCGAGGCCATTACCTTGCTTAAGGCCTTTGTTTGTTTTAAAACTGGAAGTCACACCCTTCTGCTACTACCATAATCTTCATATTGAGTTCCCTTCCATTCTCAACTTGCCCCAAGAATAATAAAGTTGCACCCGACTTGTTGGCAGATATTTAATACATTATCACAAGACGATTAAAGCGATGCCTTACATTAACCTGTTTTTGTAATAGTTGTGAATGCTAGAGCTTCTATCGGTTACAATGGTAAAAAAATAAAAGGCAAGAATCAAATAAAGTATTTTTTTTTTATACTCTACATAGATGAAATCTGAAAGTACTATATGTTTGCTCTAAAGTTTCTAACGCCAAGAAATAATGCTTGCACAGAGCCGCCAAGGGTACATAAATATTCGTTGCCGCTCAAAAATCTCAAAATCAGATGTTCGCCCATCCGTTCGCTGTCTAGCTTGAGAACGCATCGAGCTAGAAAGTTGCTAATTTGTACACGTTGTTTTTGTTAGCGAAATTTCAAGTTTTTGAACCGGCCAAATCGCTCCACTCCTTCTACCTCCTCCCATACAATATGACTCATTTTCAGTCATTTACATTAATCAATTTTTTTTGGAAACTATGAAAGCTAATGATTTAAAATTTGGAAAACATTATTTTTATCATAAATGTGATGTGTTATAAAAATTATTTGAATCCCCTCACTCCTTCCACCACCATACAAAATGCACCTTTTCATGAAACACTCTGAGCCGATTTTCTCAGAACATTTAATATTTCTCGAGCTCACATTTTGTACTAAATACTTAATTAGCATTATCATTAAGATCAGAAAAATTTATATGATTAGCTTTACTGCTTCTACCCCCTCCCATATAATAGGACACAGTTTCATAACTTCACAAAAAATCTATTTTCTTGAAAAGTATGAATATTACTAATCTGAAATTTAAGAAATGCCAATTTTATAATATTCGTAGTTATTCTCACTCATTCTACCACCTCCCATACAAGTTGCACAATTTCACTAAATATAATACACTAATTTTTTTGCATTTTTTATAAAACATTTTGATAGCTATCTTAGCATGATCGGAAAAAAATTAGTTCAATGCTATCACCCCTTTTACCACTCCCCATACAAAATTTCTTGGGATCACAAAAATTGCATCTAAAGTATCGTAAGATTGCGCTTTACGTGAAATCGTAGCCCTGTTATGTTTTTTGTTTTTTCGTTTTTAATTCTTTTATAAGACATAATTACCCTAAGAGCTTAATACTTTGTGACAAACTGTTCTATTGACCAGCACCTAAACTAAATAATTCTAAAATAAAAACACACTACACTCTCAGATTTCATCTAGAGAATAAATACCGTTCCATTCATTTGACCTAAATGAAAAGTTCTCAAGCATTATCCGATAATTGCAAATGATATTAAAAAAGGTTCCTTCTTTCTGAATGCAAGTCCAATTCCATCACTAGTTCTACGTTCGAATTTTCCATTTTCTCTGGACTCGAATAAATTCGTACTGCGACAGAACGTCCGGGAAACGAGGGCTCTTGATAGATCCCTTGCTGGCAATCTCACTCAGAGATAAGTATGTACGAGTATGTCTGTATGATATGTTGTCAGAGGTTATTCTTTCCACACAACATGACAAATGTCCTCAGAATCAGATTCAGATTTCACATCACGGACATTTTACTGACAGCTCTTGGACAATACAAATTAATCGAAATGTCCCTTAGAGATTCGATAGTCCTTTACGACAGATTGAGGACATATGCATAGCATACCCGCCGTCATCAATTCGATTTATTCCAGTTGTGGAAATATCGAATATCAAATTCAGATAAAATTGATGACGGGTAACCTCATAGTTTATTTGATTTTTGTTTCAATTGGTATTCAGCTCATGGTGTCAGGAACAGATGCATCATGTATTGATATATGTACATACATACATATATGTCAAGTTATGTAATTCATAAGTAGAAGTCCCTGGCTGGCAATAGTACACACGTAACACCCTTATTACTTATTTATTGATTTCAACAAAGAAAATCGTTTTCGAACAAAAAGTTATCAAATAATTCATCTCGGTGTTTTAAGCTCAGCAGGGCCTCTTCATTTCATATTTCACCTGAAATTCTTACGCCTACTCCAAAAGTTAATGAAAGTGCGAAAAGAAGGACTTGGCAGAGGGGAAAGTCCTCAGTTTTAACAGATTCCTCATCTACTATTTAAGAAAGAGAATAAAATTAAAAATATAAAAACTAAAGTGCCTGAAAATAAATGGAAAAAAAGAAGGAGCCGAAGATTAACCCCGAAACTAACGAAAGTGATTCTGTGCATTGTTTTAACTGTGGAAAATGTAGTTAAGCCTTTGTAGTAATAACTTGTCCTTACCACCCCGTTCTGTTCCCTACCCGTAGCAGAACGGGGCAAATGATATTATTTTCTGTTTTCGAAAATAAAACTATTGTTCATTTGTTGTTTTTTCTTCTTACAATATTATTATATTTTTGTGTTTATTAAATTACAATGTGTTTATAGAAAAATTTACAGCTCATTACATATATTTATTTAACTTGGTATCCCGTTCTGCCCCGGCTACCCCTAACATTTTTCTTTCTTTCTGTGTTGATCACAATTCTTTATTATAAAATTATTATATAATTATTAAAAAATAAATAAAGTAAAATTAAGGAAAATTTATAACTCAATTTTTGCTTTACTCTTCCGTATTATTCTTTTAATAATGTTAATCTTCAGACGTGGTGGAGCTTACCAATTTTATACAATAAATTTCTCCTTTAAAATTCACTTTAACCAGAACTTAATTCAATTCTCACGAATGGAGCCTTTAATCCTGCTGGAAGTGAATGCGGCGGTGGAAAATGTAGATTTCTTTCAAAATTTATTCAAGAATCCTGTAGCTCAAATAGAATTACATAGTGAATATGGTTACACCATTGAGGCCGTACATCGGCTTTATTAAATACGGGTGCCGGGTGCCGGGTGCCAGGTGCCACATTTTCGATGATATTTCCAACCATGAGCATACATTTTATAATTCAGTATGAAGATTCATTTGGAATAATCTATAAATATGTCAAGACATCACACTCAAGAGCACATGAGTATGATGTCTTCTCATATTTATAGATTCGCTAGTCTAATTATGCTGATGAATTTACGTAAATTTTTGTCAATACCATGCAACGTAAATTGTGGATCCAAATGGACAGGAGCTTCCAGCTGATATTAAACTTAGCAGGGTGTACAAGTATGACGGATTTTAATTTAAGACTTTGCAATATATAGTAATATATTGCAAAATCTTAAATTAAAATCCGTCATAACTTCTGTACAAACGATCTTTTAAGAAAGGAAATTTCACCGATTCATTCCAATTGTTTTATAATATGTAGTAAAGTATTGTGATCGACTTGGGAAGTCTTTTTTTTGCTACTGTTGTGCGACAACTTTTAATTTATCCCAAACGTTGGCTGCATTGGTTGACTTGCTTAATAATTGTATCGTTAGACGTATGACTCAGGGTACGTGTTAAAAAATAGAACAAAATGAAACACAAGACCCTCCCACGAAAGATCAGATAAGTGCACTACATACTACTTATTACGTACGGTTTTTATTCCTGAGATAAGACTTGGCTACGCTATCATGTTTAGTATAAATAAAGCATCTGAAAGACTTCTGTGGTATAACCCTAAACCATAAAGAGAACGTTATTCAAATTAAAACATCTCAATTTAAAAATCCTGTCTAACACTCAAAACTTTATCCTTTATCTGTACCAATTTATTTCGGTTCAACGTTTACCATGACGAACTTTTCTGTGCCATTGTGATATGTGTAATAGGTATAGCTATATTTTAGGAAAACACAGAAAACGTGTTGCTATTGGCTCAAAATAAAAATGAAACATAGCTAATATTTTCGTTCTCACGATGGCATAAGGGTAGATATAAATTAAAACTTTGTGTATCCGGCAACTGAGCCGTGAAATAGCTCCGTATCATACTGTTTTCGAAATAGATATACCCGGAAACCAGTAATAGTGACATGTTGTGGTATTGTTTGGTGGTAATTTGAGATATACTACAAAGCAGAATATTTTATAAGCCTACATTTATTTTTCTGCAAATGTTTTTTTTTCTCGCGCATTATTTGTCTTTTATGTGGAAAATACCTACTGCTATAATTCTTTTTCTCTAAGGATAATCTGAAAGCTCTGCTTTGAAAATTCTATAATCTGTAGGCTTAAGGTATATTATTTAGAAATCGTGTAAACAAACTGATGGAGAAAACGAAAGATAAAAAGATTTTCGGCTTGAAATAAACAAGTCAATTTAATCCAGATTTGTTATTGCGTCACAAATGTATATTTACTTAATTTTAGAATGCGTTTGAATGTCACGCTGTACCGGATTATTGCATCACATTATTTATATAAATACAGTTCTGAGAATTTCGCATGCCTCCACTTGTAGGGAATCGCAATTATGGAATATAATAAAAGTTCGATTAATTTTCGAAAATAGTACTGCTAAAAGGGATTAAGTTTTATTGTTGTACGCAGGCCTTGATAGAGCTGGAACAAGGCCCGGGCTAGTAAAAATGGTGAGAGCCTTCCCCACTCCCCACTAAATCTCTCAAATAAAATGTAATAGCTAGGTATAGGTAGTAGTACATATATGTAAGCTAGGGTGTAGTCTAGTAGGTAGCGTGTTGGTCTTGTAATGCGAAGGTCGTGAGTTCAAATCCCGGTCGGCGCATAATTCTAGCACACTACTTGCTTGAGTATACCTTGGTTACCTCAATCTATGAAAATGAAAAAAATTCGTAGATAGAGGGTTGTGCGAAGGGCTAACAACCCTTCCGCAATAAATAATGGAAAATGTTAAGGAACCTGAATGCCAGGAGGCCAAAGTCCGATTTGGGCTGTAGTGCCATTGTAGAAGTACATATATGTAATATGAAACAAAAGTGAATTTTATCAGTTTTTATGAAACTCTAAATGAAATGGGAAAACTCTTTCTTTGTACCGGAAAATTCATAATTAATTAATAAATAACAAAATTACAAAAATCAATAAAACAGTGTGAGCTTTGAATACTTATATATACATATTAATATAATTGTAGTGTCTGTCTGTTATTTGCTTATAAATGGCTATAAGTTTTTTGCTTTATTTTAACAATAACTAAGCATAAGAACACATTTTTGAAATTTTTGTCTGTCTGTCCGGCCGCTTTTCACGCACAAACGGCTGAACAGATTGTAATAAAACTTGCATAGTTTGTTAGGTGTCTTGCGAGATGCAATCTGCTTTTGGTTTTATTTGACTCCCCTCACGCCTTCTACCCCTCCGATAGAAAGTGACTCATTTTCAAAAATATATAAATTATTTGAGTTCCTTCACTCCTTCCACCACCTCCCATACAAACTACACTTTTTCATGAAACACTTTACACTAATTTTCTCAGTACGTGTGACTTTCATCGAGCTGAAATGTTGTACTAAATCGTTAATTAGCATTATTATTTATATCGGGAAAAAATAACCGATTAGCTTCACTCCTTCTACCCCCTCCCATACAATGTGACACAGTTCCACGACTTTACAAGAACTCGATTTTCTTGAGAAGTGTGAATGTTACTGATCTAAAATTTAAAATATATTAATTGCATGATGACTATAGTTGTTTCTCTAAAAATCACTAAAAACCCACTTCTCCTTCCACCACCTCCCATACAACCGCACTTTTTCACGAAATACTCTAAAATAATTTTCTCAGCTAAAATTTTGTACTTAATCCTTAATTAGCATTATTATTAATATCTAGAAAAAAATTAACCTAGTAGCTTCACTCCTTCTACCCTCTGCCATACAATGAGATACAACTCCACGACCATACAACAATTCGATTTTCGTGAAAAGTGTGAACTATACAAATTTGAAATTTAAAGTATATCAATTGCATGGTGATTATAGTTGTTTCTAGAAAAACTATCAAAAACCCCTACTCCTTGTACCACCTCCCATACAAATTGCCCAATTTAACTAAATCCAATACACTTAGTTTTTCAGTACCTATTCAGTTTTTCAAGCTTAAATTTGGTGCAAAATATTTTTAAAGCTACTGTCACCCCTTCTACCACCCCACACAAAAATTCTTAAGATCACAAAAATTTCGATTTCATCGGTAGTATCATATGATTGGAACTCCGCCATAGACGGTCCCAAGCCCGAGTTGAGAAAGGAGGAGGGAACATGGAGTTAACCTGAATGGCCAGTAACACCAGTGCGTCTCAGGAAGTAGGCAAAAAGTATGACATAGTTGGACTTGCAGCATAGCTGTGAGAACTCCAGCATGTCATATTTAGCTCAAAACTCCCACCCTTTTCCTACTAGGGTGTAATAAATAAGTAGGACCGGTCCTCCAGGTCGGGGGTTGGGCGAGGCGCCGACAACGCATCACCGGAAAAAGAACACTGTCCAGAAACCTGAAGAACAGCCTCGGAAAGGATGGACTCAACGGGAACGACCCCGCAAACGAAAAATGGACTACTCTCTACTACTGAATCTTGGAATGTTCGATCCTTATTTAGGACAGGAGCTCTGAAAGAGTTTCTCGAAGAAGTGGCAAAACACAACATCAACATAACTGCCATCCAAGAAACGAAATGGCTCGGTAACGAAATCATGGACATGAGATCACACACAATCTATCCAAGTGGAAAATTGTCGGGAAGCAGAGAGTTTGGAGTCGCTTTTGTCGTTGACAAAAAATTTAAACAGCAGGTCACGAGCTTCAGACCAGTAAGTGAAAGATTGTGTGCAATCCGAATAAAGACTAAATTCTTCAACACTTGGTTGATCAACGTTCACGCACCAACAGAAGACAAGGACGATATAACTAAAGACGAATTTTATGCCACCCTAGAGACAACCTATGACTCACTGCCCTCGAATGACCTAAAAATTGTCTTAGGGGATTTTAATGCAAAAGTCGGAAAGGAGGAGGCTCATAGAGGAACAACAGGAGGGCACAGTCTCCATGACATAACCAACGACAATGGCCAACGTCTTATTGATTTCGCAAGCAGCAAAAATATCATAGTAAGCTCTACGTGCTTCCCACATCGCGATATTCATAAACGAACGTGGGCATCACCAGATGGTCACACCTTCAACCAAATAGACCACGTTCTAATTGAGAAAAGGGCTGCTTCCAGCATACTTGATGTACGAACTCTCCGCGGTGCGAATTGTGACTCTGACCACTATCTAGTCAGAGCTAAGTATCGATGCAAAATAGCTTGTAGTGGATATTCGAAAACGAGTAGAGCTCGCAAATTCAATGTCGACAAGCTTAACGACGAAACGGTGGCGCAGGCTTACATGTTAGCATGTAATAAACACCTGACACCAATATATGAAGATATCAAAAATATGCCAGTGGATAATGCGTGGATAAAAATACGAGACGGCATCAAATCCTCCGCGGAAGAGGTATTAGGGTATCAAGCACGGCGAAAAAATAATGATTGGTTCGACCAAGAATGTCGCGACGCAATAGATAGAAAGAACGAAGCTTACAAAATTTTTACTGAACGACCAACACGAGCCAAAAAAGAAAGATATGACGAGCTTAGGCGATATGCGAAAAAGACCTGCAGACGAAAACAAAGGAAGTACAATAATGACAAGATACAAAAAATGGACGACGACATGAGAAAAAATAAAACGCGGGACGCATACGCCATAGTAAAAGATTTAAAAAAGGGATATAAACCAAAAACCAGTCTCTGCAAAGACGCAGAGGGCAATATCATCAGCGACACAGAAGAAATCAAAAGGAGATGGGCTTCATACTTTGAACATCCTTTGAATCCCATCCCAGTAGCACCGATAACGACAGACAACATTTCAATTGAAGCCTCAACTGACGAACATGAACCATCATCGACACCACCCACGCTTGCTGAAATCAAAGCAGCCCTATGTGACCAAAAACGAAACAAAGCGCCGGGAATTGACGAAATACCAGTTGAACTTCTGAAAAACGGTGGAAACTGTGTCGCTGAAATACTATACAACATGATATGCAAAATTTGGACAGAGGAAATCATACCCGACGACTGGCGAAAAAGCATTATATGTCCAATTTACAAGAAAGGAGACAAACTCTGCTGTGAGAACTACAGAGGTATATCATTGTTGTGTACGTCCTATAAAATACCGACAAAAATAATTGAACGTCGTATTAAGCCCTATACTAATCAAATAATTGGCGAATACCAAGGAGGATTCAGAACCGGACGATCTACAACAGACCAGATATTCTCGGTGAAACAGGTGCTTGAGAAATGCTGGGAATATAACACAGACGTGCACCAAATATTCGTAGATTTTAAACAAGCATACGACAGTATCGACAGGAGCGTACTGTACCAAATCATGCTTGACTTTGGAATTCCTCCAAAACTAGTCCGACTAACAAGACTCACAATGACGAACACTGAATCCCAGGTGAGACACAAACCGATTCCACAACCAGCTTTCGAACGGAATGTGGTTTAAAGCAGGGAGATGGTCTAGCTCCTATGCTTTTCAACTTGGCACTAGAGTATGTCGTCCGAAAAATCCCAGTCGACACCAACGGGACACTACTATTCAAGTCCACCCAACTAGTAGCATACGCTGACGACATTAACATTCTAGCAAGATCCTTCCCTAGTGCGAAGGAGGTATTTGTCAATCTTGACTTCGCCGCAAAAGAAGTCGGGTTGCGCATTAATGAAAGCAAAACTAAAGTAATGACGCAAACAAGAAGGAGAACGCCAATCAGACAAAACATAACAATTGCGGAATATAATTTGGAGAGTGTGGACAACTTCATATATCTTGGGGCTAATCTAGCAAAGGACGGTAATGAAACAGACGAAATCAAACGACGGATAATACTTGCAAATAAGACGTATTATTCGGTACTTCCAATAATGAAATCCAAGAAAGTGCACAGGAACAATAAGCTGCGGATTTATAAAACTGTTATACGACCTGTGCTCTGTTATGGCAGCGAGACGTGGACATTAACGCGAACTTCCGAAAAAGCAGTTAACGCATTCGAAAGAAAGGTCCTCCGAAGAATTTTGGGACCTGTGAAGGAAGGAACGGAATGGCGAATAAGATACAACCATGAGTTGTATCAACTCTACGACGAGCCAGAAGCTTCAACGTTCATCAAGCTACGTAAACTGCAGTGGGCTGGCCATGTAGAGCGAATGGAAGACAGAAGAATCCCCAAACGTGCTCTTAAAGGCAAAGCGAGTGGTAACCGGCCAGTAGGCAAACCACGCAAGCGATGGGAAGACTCGGTTGATGAAGACAGCAAAGCCATTTTAAAAATTAGCAGCTGGAGGACCCGGTCTTTGGATCGAGACGATTGGAGGCGACGACTTCAGGAGGCCAGGGCCCGATTTGGGCTGTCGCGCCATTGATGATGATCATATGATTGGGCTTTACGCACAATCGTAGTCCTATTATGTTTTTAAGCTTAATATTCTTTTATTTGGGTTTTTTTAATTAACACAAGCTACAATTATTCACATGTCCTTAACGCTCTTTAACACGTATATGATCTCGAATCACGGGTTTGATTTGATCACGAGCGTGTCTTATACAAATGCGAGTATCATGCTTTCATGCTTAACAATTTATGGTTCTGTTTCCAACAAAATACAAACCATTGTCTTCAAAGAGCCATTAAAATAAGCAGATTAGATATCCTACATAATGTATTACTAACTACACTCTCAAAAATTGCTTATTATTGCTATTTTTACGCGGATGAAGTCACGGGTGTTTGCTAGTTGGTAATAATTTCAATCTTCTAATTAATGAACATAACAGCACTACGATTGGGCGTAAAGCCTAATCATGCGAGACTCTATATGAAAAAGATTTTTTTTTTCGATCTTAAGGAGAATGGTAGAAGGGGTGACGGCATTGAACGCATTTTTTCACATTATGCAAGAGTTGCTATCAAAATATTTTAGACAAAATTTAAGCTTCAAAAATTTAATAGTTACTGCGAAAATTAGTGTACTGGAATCAGTGAAATTGTCCAGTTTGAATAGGAGGTGGTAGCAGGAGTAGAGACTTTTTATTGACTTTTCAGAAATAACAATAATCATCATTTAATTTACATGTATTAAATTCCTGATCAGTAGTATTCATACCTTTCAAGAAGATTGTCTTCTAGTAAAGTTGTGAAATTGAAAATTGAAAATTGAAAATCAAACAGTTCAGTTTGATATAGGTCTCAGCAGAGACCGAAACGTCACATTCAATAAAGTATAACGAAGTGAAATACGGAAATCTTTCCGTTTAATTCGAAATGTGTGAAAACTTTCACCAAAATGACGCATTTTTACAATAATCAGATTTTCTATAAATATGGGGTTTGGAATAGGTGCAAAGTCATTTAAAGGTATACTACCATATGGTAATTGCGTGTTAAATTTTCATAAAAATTTTCAAAGTTACAACTGATTGAAAGATATACTGACGTATAGTAATTAAATAAAAGGGTTTATTCCTTAAATTTTTTCCCATAAAACAAAAACGGTTTTTGTATTTTATTAATGCTTTAAATTGTTATAAAAAATTACTTTCAAAGTTACAACCAATTTCATAAGTCATTTGTTTTTTAAATCATTTGTTTTTCCAGGAATGCATGATATCTCCTCTCATATGAACCCATAAGTCGAATGAAAATTTGAATTTCCATTAAAATTTTGAAAGTTGCCAACGGCAATCTTGAATTGATTCATTTCTTCTAAGTTAACAAATACATTGAATAAAAAAGAATGAAAACAATTCCTATTTATGTAGGCAGTATGCCTACGGCTAGTGGTTGCCACGACATCATTCCAATTCACCCAAATATATACAGAAATCTTAAATAAATGGTTTAATAAAGGAAGCACTGAGTTTATTAAAACTTGAATCCTTGAAATTCAAGAGAAAACCTTTCTCGTTTCATTCAAGCAGAGAATTTCAAAAATGGTCCATTCACTGAAAATCTCCAGCGACGATGTCGACTGCAAGGATCGTAAAAATAAACTCTTTTAATGAAAATTGTGTATAATCTCATTTTGTAAAAACACTGGCTTGCATTACGTGCATTTCGTAGAAAATTCTTATCATTATTCATGGTCCCTTCTGTTTTCTTTTCAACCCGTAATGCTTGCCATTAAATATGATTTAGCGTCAATTAAGATTTTCCTCTGTGTTTTATACGATACTTTTTACTTGTTTCAGATTTCTATGAATTGTTCGTGTTTTATTTTCCTACATAAATATACTTGCAAAAATAAAAATATAGATGATGTATTGTATAGTTGATTCTAAGGAAGTTGATGGAATTAAATTAATAAAATGTTGATATTATTTTTTAGTAAAGGCGGAATGAGGAAAAAAAAGGAATAACATTTTGTTTATTTTGAGTTATTTCTTAAAAATCTCGATACAATTATTATTAAAATACATTGAACTTTTGAAATCTTGCGTTTTTTTAATAAACTTATGAAACTCTTGCGGAAATCTAAAGCAAGTTTTAACAATGGCAAAACTGAAACAAAAACATAACAGAACACAGGACTACGATTGGGCGTAAAGACCAATCGTGCTATACTCTAGATGAAAGAGAAATTTTTGATTTTAAGAAATTTTGTAGGGGAAGTGGTGGAGGGGTTGACCAAATTAACTATTAAGTAAAATTGTGCAGTTTGCATGGGAGGTGGTAGAAGGAGGGGCGAGTTCTTAAAGGCTTTTCAGAAATACATATAAAAATCATGCTTTTGATATGTTTTAAATTGTAGATCAGTAGCAGTCATACTTTTCAGGAAAATCCATTTTTGTAAAGTTGTGAAATTGTGTCAGATTATATGGGAGGGGGTAGAAGGAGTGAAACTAATCGTTTATTTTAATTTTTTTTTTTTTTTGCCTTACTAATAAATTCAAATAAATATTTTGTGAACAATTTCAGCTCGATGAATTTTATACGTACTGAGTAAATTTGTTTATAGCATTTCATGAAGCTAGGGTGTAGCCTAGTGGGTAGCGTGTTGGTCTATAGTGCGAAGGTCGTGAGTTCAAATCCCGGTCGACTCATAATTCCAGCACACTACCTGCTTGGATATACCTCGATTACCTCAACCTACGAAAATAAAAAAGTCGTAGATAGAGGGTTGTGCGAAGGGCTAACAACACTTCCGCAATAAATAATGAAAATGTTAAGGAACCTGAAGCTCAGAAGGCCAAGGCCCGATTTGGAGTGTGCAGTTTGTAGCGACAGGAGCGTACTGTAAAAAATCATGCTTGACTTTGGAATTCCTCCAAAACTAGTCCGACTAACAAGACTTACAATGACGAACACTGAATCCCAAGTGAGAATACAAACCGATTCCACAACCAGCTTTCGAACGGAATGTGGTTTAAAGCAGGGAGATGGTCTAGCCCCTATGCTTTTCAGCTTGACACTAGAGTATGTCGTCCGAAAAATCCCAGTCGACACCAACGGGACACTACTATTCAAGTCCACCCAACTAGTAGCATACGCTGACGACATTAACATTCTAGCAAGATCCTTCCTTAGTGCTAAGGAGGTATTTGTCAATCTTGACTCCGCCGCAAAAGAAGTCGGGTTGCGCATTAATGAAAGCAAAACAAAAGTAATGACGCAAACAAGAAGGAGAACGCCAATCAGACAAAACATTACAATTGCGGAATATAATTTGGAGAGTGTGGACAACTTCATATATCTTGGGGCTAATCTAGCAAAGGACGGTAATGAAACAGACGAAATCAAACGACGGATAATACTAGCAAATAAGACGTATTATTCGGTACTTCCAATAATGAAATCCAAGAAAGTGTACAGGAACAATAAGCTGCGGATTTATAAAACTATTATACGACCTGTGCTCTGTTATGGCAGCGAGACGTGGACATTAACGCGAACTTCTGAAAAAGCAGTTAACACATTCGAAAGAAAGGTCCTCCGAAGAATTTTGGGACCTGTGAAGGAAGGAACGGAATGGCGAATAAGATACAACCATGAGTTGTATCAACTTTACGACGAGCCAGAAGCTTCAACGTTCATCAAGCTGGGCTGGCCATATGGAGCGAATGGAAGATAGAAGAATACCCAAACGTGCTCTTAAAGGCAAAACGAGTGGTAACCGGCCAGTAGGCAAACCACGCAAGCGATGGGAAGACTCGGTTGATGAAGACAGCAAAGCCATTTTAAAAAACATAACAGGACTACGATTGCGCGTAAAGCGCAATCTTACGATACTCTAGATGAAATAGAATTTTTTGTGATCCCAAGAAATTTTGTATGGGGAGTGTAAGAAGGGGTGATAGCATTGAACTAATTTTTTCCCCATCATGCTAAAGTAGCTATAAAAATGTTTTATACAAAATGCTTACTCCAAAAATTGAATAGGAGCTGAGAAAATTAGTGTGTTAGATTTAGTTAAAATGTGCAGTTTGTATGGGAGGTGGTAGAAGGGTGGGGGGATCTTAGTGTTTTTTCAGAAATAGCTAAGAATATTATGAAATTGACATCTCTTAAATTTAAGACTAGTAACATTCATACTTTTCAAGAAAATAGATTTTTTGTGAAGTTGTTAAACTGTGTCATATTGTATGGGAGGGGGTAGAAGCAGTAAAGCTAATCAAATCTTTTTTTCTGATCTTAGTGACAATGCTAAATAAGTATTTATAACAAAATGTGAGCTCGATAAATGTTATATGTTCTGAGAAAATCGGATTAGAGCATTTCATCAAAAAGTTTAGTTTGTATGGGAGGGGTCGGAAAGTGAGGAAGGACGCAGAAAACACGCACTTTTCGAGCAAATCCATTTATAGTCGAATTGCGAAATTGTGTCATTTTGTAGGGGAGGGGGTAGAAGGGGTGGAGCGATTTGGCCCGTTCACGAACTTGACCTTACTTTTTTGTCAAAAACGACGTGTACGAAATTTGAGCTTTCTAGCTCAACGCGTTCTCAAGCTAGAGAGCGAACGGACGGACGGACGAACGGACGGACGGACATCCGGTTTTGAGATTTTTGAGTGATAATATTAATTTCTGTATTCATCATTTTTTTCTCTGAGCCTTATTTCTTGGCGTTACACACTCCAGAGCAAACTTATAATACTCTCAGATTTCATCTAGAGTATAATTAGCAGCTGGAGGACGCGGTCTTTGGATCGAGACGATTGAAGGCGACGACTTCAGGAGGCCAGGTCCCGATTTGGGCTATCGCGCCATTGATGATGATGATGGTGCAGTTTGTATGGGAGGTTGTGGAAGGAAGGCGAGGACTCAAATAACTTTTATACAGTAGATTGAAAACATCAGAAAAGTAAAATTTTTCAAATTTCAGATCAATAGCATTTATACTCTTCGAACAAATCCGTTTATTGTCAAATTGCGAAATTATGTCATTTTTTATGGAAGGGGGTAGAAGAGATAAAGCTAATCATCTATTTTGTTTTTGGCCTTACTAATAATTCTAAGTAAATATTTTGTGCACAATTTCAGCTCGATGAATTTTATACGTACTGAGACATACGGACAGGCGGTTAGACGGACGTACGGACATCCGGTTTTGAGATTTTTGAGTGATTATATGAACTTCTGTATCATTAATTTTTTTCTCCGAGCCTTATTTCTTGGCGTTACAAACTTTGTGGCAAACTTATAATACTCTCAGATTTCATCTAGAACATAAGCATAACAGGACTACGATTGGGCGAAAAGCAATCAATAGGACGTGGGGTGGATTCCCACTCCAGGTAGTAGATTTTCTTAAGCTTAAATTTTTCAATTGCTGCTGGAAATGAAAAATTATTCGAATTAAAAATGGGCAAGCGATGTTAAAGTGAAACAGTTACACTTTAAAAAGGCCTATGTAGGTTCAAACTAATTGTCTATTTTTCGGATCTTACTACTAGTTCCAAATAAGTATTTTTATTTATTTTTTAGCTAAATTTTATACGTACTGAGTAAATTGGTTCAAAGTATTTCCTGAAAACTGCAGTTTGTATGGGATGTGGTGGGAGCAGAAAGGGGATTCAATTAATTTTTGTATGGTACATTAAAATTATCATAAAATTAGTATATTCCAAATTTCAAATCACTAGCTTTTATACTTTTTGAGCAAATCCGTTTATTGTCAAATTGCGAAATTTTGTCATTTTGTATGGGAGAGTTTATAAGAGAAATATCTTTCTTTTTTGTCAAAAACTAAGTGTACAAAGTTCGAACTTTCTGGTTCAACGCGAGAGAGGATATGGACGAACGGACATCCGATTTTGAGATTTCTGAGTGATAATGTGAACTTATGAATCATTTATTTTTTCTCTGAGCTTTATTTCTTAGCGTTAGAAACTTTATGACAAGCTTATAATACTCTCAGATTTCATCTACAGTATAAATATAACAGAATTATAATTAGCCCATTTTAATAAATGTTGTATTGTTGTCGACTTGGAAAAAAATGCACAACACAAAAATCGTCTGTCTGTACGTAATCCGCTGAAAGCCGCACGCTATACGTGTACGCTCAGCGCACATTAACTCCCAAACCCTTCAAGATAGAAAGCTAATTTTTGGGTGGATTGTAGACAGTTGCGGATCTCAGGCGGGTCCCCATTTCGTGGGGTGTAAGGGTTAAGGGGGAGGCGGGGGGAGTGCTAATACCGCAAAATAAGAATTCAAATATCTCAACCATTGTTAGAGCTAGAAACTTGAAAATCAACACATATAGAGAGGAGTTTATGAGACAAACTTTGAAAATAATTAAATTTTTTTATCCGGGTCCGAAAAGGGGGGTTAAAAACATATTGTCGGCCAAATTTTTTTAGATGATTATATCTTCAAAATTATTTACCATAAGAAATTTATATCTGGGACCGTTAAGGTAGCATAGAGATCCATCAGAATTAGCTTAGAGCGAGGCTGACTCTTGTAAGGGAGAGGGTCAGGGGGCGTTAAAAAAAAAACACTTAAACATGAATATATCATCTATCTCTTAAGCCATGTAATTGAAACTTGGAACACATATTGAGCTATATTAGCAAAATTCGAGAAAAATATAATATTTGGACATAATAGTAGTAGGAAGAAATGGGAAGCATATCAAAAATGGTAAACTTTTTAAAATTTCAAATCATTATATCTCAAAACTGAGTACAGATATCAAATTGAAATTTTATCAGATTGTAGAACTATATAGTTTCTAATTTTAGTAAAAATTATAATATGGAGGGTGCAAGGGGAGTAACCCAAAATGTCGAAAATTTTGAGTGACATTCTTAGGGCTCTGGAAAAAGATACAAAGTTTTAAATTATTCATGTGGGTACATCTTTTTGATATACATAGAGGAAAAATAATAATTTTGTTCACAATTATTATGCACCGAAGGGTGGGACTAACGTGCGCAAGTTTTTTCAAATGCAATGAAAAAAACAACAAAACAAAAAAATAATAGTTTTCGAATGAAATTTTAACCTAGAAACTTGAAAATTGTGTGAAATGCATTCAAAAAAAAGCCCTACAAGTATGAAATATTAACTGGTCGAACACCTTTAAAACTTCTACCCCCTCCCATACAAAATTATTTTTTCGACCATTTTTAAGAAATCAATTATGACCTAACTATTAAAAGCTATAAATTTGTAATTTTTACATAAAAACTTTTAAAAACAGTTGAAATGAAATCAAGTCAAAAGTTTAAAGATCCCGCATGTCCTTCTACCCCGTCCCATACAAAAGTAAGATTTCGACAAATTTCAATAAATCAACTAATAACCAATAAATTAAAAGCTGTGAACTTGAAAATTTGTACAAGCACCTTAAAAGAGAAGCGAAATAAAACTGCATCACAAATTTTACGATTCCCTTACCTTCTCTAACTCGTTTCGTGAATGTACAATACACCGAATTTTATGAAAATTCAATGTTACTTCGTCCATGAAACTGACATTCAATACAGAGAATATTGGACGCGAATCAAGCAATCACTTAAAAAATTATTAATATTCAACCACCCTTACTATCACCCCTCCTTCTCTCCTCATAAAAACCCGAACTTGCACAAATAAACAATTGAAATATTTTTTCAATATACTGGAGCTATTGATCGTATCCGCAATTAAGTGTTAAATTGACAACGATCCTGCCCATGAACCCCTTTTCACTTATTGTTCGTCTTCCCTAACCACTTTTACCTGCATATTGACTTTCTACGCATCTTCAACTTATCCCAAGAATAATAAAGTTGCGCCCGACTTGTTGGTAGTTTATTTTGTAATTTTTAATCGATAAATTCTGGCAAAATTTTAAGGTTCTACTTTTTAAAAATTTAATGGAAATCGATGGAATGCATTTACCAAAATAATGCATTTGTATGGGAGGGGGTTGAATGAGTGTTGGATTTTTTAATATCAATAATATTTGCAATATTATAGTTTTTTCAAACCTTAAAGTTAATAGCTTCGGTGGTTTTGAGAATAATCAATTTAATTAAAATTTCGAAATTACATGAAATTTATTTGAGAGGAGTAGAAGGAGTGAGGTTAAGTTGAAAGTTTTTTCAAATTTGGTTGCAAATATAATAGAATTGATTCTGGCAAGAACTTGTCCATTTAGCATTGCAAGTTGCAATGAAAACCGAATAAATACATTTTAGAAAATTGTGCATAAATTTGGTATGGAGTAGAAGGAGTAAAGGGATCGAATATTTTTTGACGTTAATGGTATTCACATCATTATATATAAACTAATTTTCAAGTCGTTGGATGAAATGGTTTCGAAGAAAAATCAATTTTTTATATATCGAAGTTGCATAAAATTTGTATAGGAGGGGTAGAAGGAGTGGCGGATGTGGCCCGATCACGAACTTAAAGTTACTTTTTTGCTAAAAATGACATAGTAAAACAAATTTCAGCATGATAGCTGAAAGCGTTCGGGATTTATGGTTTAGACAGATAGACAGACTGACAAAAGATTTTAGTGGGAAGTTTCGGCCTCAACAGTATACAAATTCGAAATTGAGTATTTAAATTAATGAAATATCGACTAGAGCTATTGATAACATTCGCTGGTAAGTGATAAATAATTGGTAATAGTCCACCCCGAGAACCCCATCCCTTTCCTCTACTCTCTCTGCTACCACTTTCACCGTCATAATGACTTTAAATGCATCTTAAACTAGTCACAATAATAATAAAGGTGCTTAAATTTTCAATTTAATTTCACCAAAGAAACCATACAAGTAAAGTGCTAACAATTCGATAAGTCCGACTGGGGAAACTGCTTATATCCTATCTACGAAATTTCTCTCAATTTAAAAAGCAGTATTCTAATTTTCTTCTTGTTATCGAACTTTCTAACGTTGCAGTCACGTAGCTACATAGTTCTCGTTTTTATCTGTAGGTTTAAACTTTTTATATCACAAGTTTAATCGCAAAACGAAATTTTTTTCAGTTTTGTTTCCAAGACTGCCAAAACTTTTCATAACCACCACATACATCTTTTTCAACAAGTTTGCATATACCAGGAAGAGCAAGAAGAACGTGGTAACGGAAAACTTTTCGAATTTCAATCAAAAAGTGAAGTGCTTGGAATTTCAACGCTATGAAAAGTTCATAGAAAAGCCAATAGCTAGAGATAGATAAGAAAAAAAAGTTTCGTCTATGGAATCGTCGCAAGAGGGATTTTATACAAATACGTATATGCACATCTATACATATTAATGTATTTATAGTGTCTGTCTTTTATTTGCTTATAAATGGCTATAAGTTAGTTTTTTGCTTTATTTTAACAATAACTAAGCATAAAAACACGTTTTTGAAATTTTTGTCTGTCTGTCTGTCCGGCCGCTTTTCACGCACAAATGGCTGAACCGATTGTAATGAAACTTGCACAGTTTGTTAGGTGTCCATCGAGATGTAATCTGCTTTTATTTCACTTCCCTCACGCCTACTACTCCCTCCCATACAAAGAAACTCATTTTCAAAAATATACATTAATCAACTTTTCTTGGAAACTATAAAAGCTATTAATTTGAAAAATTTTATTTCCATTATAAATGTAGTCTTTTGGTATTTAAATTATTTGAGTTCCTCCACTTCTTCCCAACCTCCCATACAAACTACACTTTTTCGTGAAAAGCCTTACACCAATTTTATCAGTACGTGTGACTTTCATCGAGCTGAAATGTTGTACTAAATCCATAATTAGCATGATTATTTATATCGGGAAAAAATAACCGATTAGCTTCACTCCTTCTACCCCCTCCCATACAATGTGACACTGTTCCACGACTTTACAAGAATTCGATTTTCTTGAGAAGTGTGAATGTTACTGATCTGAAATTTAAAATATATCAATTGCATGATGATTATAGTTGTTTCTCAAAAAATCACTAAAAACCCCCCACTCCTTCCATCACCTCCCATTCAAACCGCACTTTTTCATGAAATACTCCAAACCAATTTTCTTAGTACAGTAGATATCGTTTATAACGACATTCGATATAGCGACGTATCGGTTGTAGAGGCGAAGTTTGAAAGTCCCGGTCGGAACTAATATTAAATGCATTGTAGACGTATCGCTTATTACGACATCGGCTATAGCGACTAAACTGACATAGCGACCGAACTATTGTATAAATCTATCGTATATAACGACGGCGGGTATACAAATTACATAGACATAATAATAAAAGGACGGGAAGACACCGGTTTCTCGTTGTTATTTTTTGTTCTTCAGAGAGCCGAATAGCTTCAGCTCTCTTGAAGATTTAGTACCCTGTGACAAATTCCGACCGCTTTCGGGGAATCACTCAATTTGAAGGGAAATGTCACGTCGAAATTATTTCGCTTTCAACCCCGAATCAAAAGAAGCAAAGACAGAATTCGCCATATCCCATCTAGAAAGGATAACTGAGGAAAAGTTTGTAGAAAGCAAGCGTCTTTGCAAACAATCAAAATTAACAGAATTTTTTTCTAAGATTCAATGAAACATTTATGTATATGTGCACATTGCAATTTTTTAATTACTTTTTCATGAATAAACGTTTTGTTACTTTATTTTTAACGTGTTTGGATATAGCGACTATTGGATATAGCGACCTAATTATGTCGGTCCCTTGACCGACGTTATAAACGATACCTACTGTATATTTAAATTTCATCGAGCAAAAATTTTGAACTTATTCCTTAATTAGCATTATTATTAATATCGGGAAAAAAATTAATCGAGTAGCTTCACTCCTTCTACCCTCTCCCATACAATGAGACACAACTCCACGACTATAGAACAATTCGATTTTCTTAAAAAGTGTGAATGATACAAATCTGAAATTTAAAGTACATGAATTGCTTGATAATTATAGTTGTTTCTCGAAAAATCACCAAAAACCGCTCACTCCTTCTACCACGTCCCATACAAATTGCACAATTTCATTAAATTCAATACACTAAGTATCTCAGTACCTACTCATTTTTTGAAGCTTAAATTTGGTAGAAAATATTTTTATAGTTACTCTAGCATGATGTGAAACAAATTGATTCAGTACTGTCACCCCTTCTACCACTCCGAATACAAAATTTCTTCACACCGCAAAAATTTCGATTCCATCTATGCATAGTATCGTATGATTGGGTTTTACGCAAAATCGTAGTCCTATTATATTTTTAAGCTTAATTTTCTTTTATTTAGTTTATTTTTAATTAACGCAAGCTACGATTATTCACATGTCCTTAACACTCTTCAACACGTATATGATCTCGAATCACGGGATTGATTTCATCACGAGCCTGTTCCATACAAATGCGGAGTATCATGGGTTCATTCCGATGAATTTATGGTTTTGATTCCAATAAAATGCAAAACATTGTGTTCAAAGAGCCATTGAAGTAACTAAATTATACATTTATCCCACATAATGTATTTCTAACTACACTCTCAAAAATTGGTTATTATTGCTATTTTTACGCGGACGAAGCCGCGGGCGTTTGCTAGTATGTAAATAAAACAAATTTATTTTGATCAGAAGTTCTAGGCAATTTCCATTAATTATTTTCAAATTAATGTTACAATTATAAAATCAAGAAGAAACTAGTTTTTAGCCTCACTCAACAAACAAAATACCAATATGTTTGGACTGTGGACTGTAAATATAATTCACGTTATTATTTAATCGCACTTACGTAAAATACCTACTTGAGTTAAGTAAATTTAAAATTGGAAAGAAGTGACAAGTGTACGTGAAGGTCACTGTACATCATTGACACGGTATGAATAAAATAAAATATATATATATATTTTTTTTTTAATACAAATTTTTATTTTTTCGTCAAACAAGTCATCATAACAAAATACCGGAGCGTATAAACAACAAAAGTAAGACCTCAAACTCTACCGCTTTTTTTGAAATTTGCTAAATAAACTCCCTTAGGATCGTAGCGTGTAGCCAGCTTCTTCCAATCGGCATTGTGACGAGTTTCAAAGAAGTTCACTGCTTTTACAAGATTTGTTCTCTGTTTTGGCGTACATCTACCGCAGTTTGATTTTATCGCTTCAGGTAGAACCTCTATAAATAAATAGATAAAATAAAAAAATAAATAATGCAGATAAATTGGATAACTTGAAATGCTTTAAGATATATATAAATTAATTATTTTTTTTTAAACTGCTAAATATATTAAGGTTAACCTTGTGGTTTGCGTCAGTAATTCCAGTTTCTTCATTTAAAAATAAGTCTAAACATATAAATATAATTGAAGTATCTATTTTAAATTTGATTATAAATATCTAATGGTTAGTTTTGCTTTATTTAGACTGTGCATGATAACGAACTTGTCTATCTGGCTGTCTGTCTGTCTGTATGTCTAGATTTAACTCTAAGACGGATGAACCGATTCTAATGAAACTTGCACAATTTGTTGTGTACGCTTGTAGCCATAATCTGCTTTTGGTTTTATTTCAATTTCTTTACGCCTTCTGCCATCTTCCATACGAATCTACCATATGAAATCTTTTTCTTTGTTTGAAAATGAAATTGTTGCGTTTGGATTTGGTTGTAGTAAAACGGAGCAAGATTACTTATATTTCCCTTCCTCTCCTTCCACCTCCCATGACGTCTAAGTAATTAGTAGAGTTGCGAGGAAGACGAAGAATCTATCGAACATTATCTTGGTCACTGTCCGCAAATCTCCAACAGTCGTCTCCTTTGTTTAGGCTCTAGATTCTTCTCAGAGCTAGACGTACTCAGAGGCGTCCAACTTTCGAGCATGCTACGGTTCGCAAACCGAACCAAGTGGTTAGAACAAGAGGAGTGACTTCTGTACAATGGGCCCAACTAGATGACCCCAGTGCATTGTGGCTCTATGAAACCACCCTCCTTAAACCTAAACCTAATTAGTAGAGTTCACATTAAAAATTAATTAAATCCCTAATCCCTTTTAGTAACATCTAAATTTTTTTTAAGGCACCGAGTATAATTCAGGGAATCAGCCTATAATGCTATGCACAGCTATGTCGGTATAGGAATTGAAAAAAAATTCAAGTCAGGTTCATTTAGGTGGAGAAACAAGAAAGTCACGTTGGACATTGCTTTTGAAATACTGTAGGTTGTACTCATTAGGAAACAATTTGGCTAACAGTGTGTTCCAAAGTCTTGACGTGCAGGAAATGATAGAATGCCTATTATTCACTGTACGAGAAGGCAGGAGTTTGACGGTGTACTCGTGTGCGCGTTCAGCTTGATGAATATCCCGGGTTAAAGTATAGAGAGAAGGAATGAGTGCGCTTAGTTCCGCACTATATTTACTAAAGAAATAGCGATAGTAAATGCCCGACAGTTATGCTATGCACGAGAGAATCCATAGAAAACGTGATGGTCTCGTCTCCAATAATTCGGAACGCATGTTTTTGAATACGGTCGAGCAACGCGAGGTGTTTTTTGGGTGCCCCAGCCCAAAAATTTGAGTTGTACTCTAAACATGGTCTAATATATGGTAATAAATGGCTACTAGATCGTTGGGCGTAAAATATTTTTTGAACTTTCGGAGAACACCTACACGCTTAGAGGCGTCGAGGGCAACATAAAAGATGTGCTGGACCCGATTCGGTAGGTCATTAATTTTGATGCCTAGAAGCGTGAAGTTATCCGAAGTACAAAGTCGTGCTTCAAAGGTCAAATTGTGAGATAACACTAGAACATTACGTTTAAGGGATAAATGACAGGCCTATATTTTGGAGTCTCTATTTTTCCTGCCCCATTCCAGGATTAAGTTAAGATCTATGTTTAGCGAGCGGAATAACTCCATGAGATTGGAAGTAATAGAATGCTGGTTAGATTTCGCAGCGAAATTAAATTCAGGTATAATCTCGAGTACTGTCATCAGCAAAACTATGGATTGGATTGAGTGCAGACGACAGAAGATCATATATAAAAACTAAGAAAAGAGTTGTAGGTAAAACAGAGCCTTGAGGGTCGCCGAAATCTATAAGGAAGGAGAAAGTAGTAATGCCATCTAGTACTACTCGTTAAGTGCGTTAAAAGAGGAAACTCTCAAATCATAGAATAAAGGTAGCATTAAGACCTATAGCCTCAAGCTAAATTATGAGACATTCATACCAAACTCTGTCAAAAACATTTGCAATTTCAAGTGTAACAACTTGGCATTCGCCATGTTTATATGTGCATGAGTTCCAACGTTCCGTCAAAAATCTTCCGTCGACCTTCCAGGACGGAACCCATACTGACGATAACGGATAAGCTAGTTATACTTGAGACATTGAACAATTTTGCGACTAACAGCAGTTACCATTACTTAGCAGTAGTAGTAGCAGTAGAAGTAGCGGATACCGGGCAGGAATATGCTGGATATTCGCAACTTTCCACAAGTAAGTGGAAAGTACCCAAAAGAGTAAGAAAGATAGTTAGATAAAGAAGAGGAGCACTCTAAAGGGTAATAGGGGAATCAGCAGTTTTATGTATATTGAGCTCTTGAAGAATCCTGGAAATAAGTCTTGTGCGAAAATGCACTCGAGGCAGTAAGAAACCAGAATCCTGTAGAGTGGCAGGAGATTGGTTTTAACGTAGTTGGCGTGAGTTTCTAGCGAAACTTGCTATTAGTGAGTTAGCTCTTTCAATCGAATCAATCACGGTACGTTCGCCATCAACAGGAGGCGGTATTGAAGAAGAAATAGAATTGCTGTTGACGGGTTTGATGAATGGCCAGTAAGAACAGTAAGCCTTTGGAGCACTGAAGGATCTTCGGATCGTGCCATTGTGGAAGAAGTTACTCCTCTTGTGTTAGTCACTTGGTAAGGCCTGCGAATCGAAGCAGACACTTATGTTTAACACCTCAGGGTCGTCTAGTACTGAGAAGTATCTAGAGCCTAAAGAAAGGAGTCTCATGGAGATTTACGGACAGTAGCGAAGATAATGTTCAATAATTTCTTCATCTTCCTCGCAAGACAAACGTTGTTACCTACAACGTTGCAGACAAACGTTGTTACCTAACAGGTCTCTATGATGCGGTATCCAAATTAAAAACTCTTCGGTTATAGCCTTTGGGACATTCAAATCATGCGTGCAATTGAACACTGGTTTGGACGTGGTCCTATAGCAATAGTATACCAGAAGTGCAGCCCTGCTGTAACAGTTCACGTGGCTGTGCTGCGTGTCTAAAAGAGTTGCCCACCCGTTTCGTTCCGCAAACTTCTTGCAAAACCTGCGTTTCTCAAATTATGGTTGGTTGGTGCAATCGTACACCAGTCTAAAAGAACAGATGTGTGTTAAAATTTTGTCATTGTCAATTAGTGGTGCTGACTACGAATTAGAGGCTTTTAATATAATAGCGGCTAAACCTGCTGTTAACTTATAAAACGATCAAGTGGAGGTAATGGGAGAATTACCTTGAAGCTTGCTGTTTGTGTGGTTCTAAAAGCACCGATTATGCACAAAGATACCATCCGTTGTATTAGTGGTAAAGGTGCAAGGTTAGTTTTTAGTACCACTGCAAGCCAAAGCATCAAGTATGGCATCAATGTTTACGTAGCTAAATGCACCTTCCACTTACCATAGGTGGTAAAGGGAGTGACTGCTCACGAATGGAGTTTGAGGTTTTGCAATAAAACTCACGAAACAACAATAACACTGCAATTAATAGATTTACGCACTAAAATTAATTATTTCAGCATTATTATAAATAAACCCGTGAATAATTTGGTATTTCAATTTGCAGTTGACTGTTCATATTGGATTATTATCATTTTCAATTCGTGTAAATAATTTTTCAATGTAACAATTTATATTTTTTTTAACTGTATCGAAATACTATTAGAATAATAAAGTGAACTAAATTGACCCGATAAAGGGAAAGTACAACAGCAGAAAAATGTGTGTAGTGTACGTTGCTTAGATATTTATGTATTATACTCGAATCTTTGGGTTCAATTTTATTTTTCAGTCAGTTCACGATCCATTTCATTAAATTAATCATAATGGAAACCCAACGTCCAGTTCAATTTTCAAACATGTTTGTATTTCCTTATGTCGGGGGCAAACCAGAGACCGTAACCTGATTTATTTATAAGATACGGGTCTTCCACAACTCGAAAATCTGGTCAAACAATCAGAACCTGATTGAAATACATACGTTGTATTACTCTGTTGAGGTCAATTTCGAACTTTAAAATTAAATTGTATTATCTAACTCAGCCCCAATGATACTAATTCTTGTACCTATCGAGCAGTTGATATCTGCTTGAAGATAATCGGGTGCTAAAATCCATAGTAATCCATCGACACTAACAAATAAGAACCGGTAATAAAGTTGAAAAAGATATGTTGATGCTTATGAAGGCAAGTGGGACTATGCTACACCTGCCAATTGCGTAATGCATACCTGTTGAAGTCACTCGACTAAATGCAAGTATTTGTGCACATTCTGCAGATGACATGTAATTCCTTAAGTATCATTGTAAGCGCTTAATCAACGGAAATAACTATTGTACGTTGATTAATCAACTCAAGATAAAAGTATCTCTTTAAACATATTAATGGAAACCATAAAACTTTCAACTTTAAGATCTTCCGCGTAGCGTTTTCATTCTCCAGAATAATAAAGAAGGTCGTAATTAAGTTAATTCCAACGTTGACTGTCGTCTAGCTTGATGAAAAATGAAAAGAAAATGGTGATAAGCCCAAAGAAAAGACGAACAGATTCAATTACAGCAAAAAATGTCCTGCGGGGTTGGAGTCATTCTTTTCACAAAGTTGAAAGGTTGATGGTAACTTGTTCTGCACAACGTAGTTGAACAACTTCCGCAAGGTATTCGCTGTGGATTGACGTCTTTCGTTGGATAAGAAACCGTCCGACTATGAAACCTTCCAGTTATTATTTACCATTAAAACACAGCTTTATCACGAAAATCGGAAAAACAACATTCGACAGATACTTAGACCTCGAGGCACTTTGCTTGTTGTTTTTCAGAAGTACCGAGATAGTCGCACTGAAAGGGAGTCCCATCCGTGGTAATATTAAACCTGTTGCTTTTAGCTACGGCATTGTTAATACGTAATGCCTAATGGGGTTTCACCGGCAAAACAGTTGACATAGTGTTCGACGTACATCGTTAGCGATTTTAAGCTAATTAGCAGGCGAGAAACGTAATAAGCTACTGGTAAAGTTAGCACTAAGCTGTTTTTAAACGCTTTTGGTCACGCACTAAGTCGATCTGATGGCAAATACTCATAGAAATATTCCATCGATAGAAACATTTTTATTTATCAATTTATGATAAATGAAGCATTTTTCTCACCGATCATGCTTGACTACAAAATCCCATAAAATATTAAACCGGGAAAAAAATATTTTTACTCACTCTTTAACTCTCGTCCTTCTGCTGTGCACGGTCCGCTTCCTATAAGGCATTTCACGTAGTTCTCACGGACCCGATCGTTGGATAGAACGTTATCCACGTCGATATTGTCGAATGTTCTAGAGCTCTGCTGGGCCCACACATTAACAGCGCAGCATATCAACATAACTACAAGGATGCACTTCATTGTTGTTGTATTGGTGCTGAAAATAAGGATGCTGAATTTCATTTTATAAAGCTAATTAATTTAATTCTATACGTTTAATGAAAGCCGTTCCAATGAATTTATCATCAAATTAATTAGAGCAAAGAATAAGATTGTAAAGTTTTAGGTACGGAATTCAAGAAATAATCAATTATGGCTTTGTGCTTGCTTCCTATACTACAAAGTCTGTGTAATGTTTAGGCTTTAAATGACAACTGGGAGTACTATAAATCTAATTTAAAGTCTCACAGAAACCCATAGGACTATTCAAAAATCTCAAAAAAAAAAATCTGTTTTGTTTTTTTACATGATACCGGGTAAACCCTCCAGTTACCCTTTTGTACTGTAGTACAGCTCCGGTGAAGTGGGAAGGATATTGGTTTTTGGGAATTAAGGGGAAAGAGATGGAAGTTTTATTGAATGGTGTAGTCTTGCAGGAACACTAAGATGGGCAGCGAGTTCCATATTCGAAAAATCCGGTTTAAAAATAAATCATGAAATTTGACAGTGCGACCGAAGATAGGTTTAAGGGAATACTTATGAGCGCGTGAAGCAACTCAAGGATTACGGGGGTAAAGGCATGTATGGTGGTCAAAGATTAGAGATTTCTTCCGAACAATCTCCATTGTAGGAACGATACAAGAGGATTAGGCAACTTACAATTCATCTATGCTCAAGTGAATCTCCTTTCTGTTTGACCGTATGCGCGTTCGTTTAGCGCTGGTCTATAATCAATTGCGGAAATACATTTGCATTCAACTTAATAAAGTCGGCTTGGAGTTCTGTTTGAATTGGTGGCAACAATTTTTGAATTTAAAGCATACTTTGTAAAATTTCATGAAAAGCAATCTCCGCAAAGTTGAAGCCGAAACTAATGCATCAATTGTTGACCACCCTTAACTGAAAATCACGCAGGGTTCCATTTTTCGGCAAAAGGGGATAAATCGCTAGAATCATACCAGTAATTATATAAAATTACAAATTTGCACTGAAAGCAATGATGCATAGTAATAATGAATCGATTTTCTTCAAATGTTGGAAAAATCAGATGAATCGCGCTATATTTCTTACCACCTTCCATACATTACGGAAAAATTTACCAACTTTTTAATTAGCAAATTTTCTTAAAATTTATCAAAGTATTTGGTATTTGATAAATACGAGATTTTTACACTCGAGATGAAGATTATACGGTTGAAAACGGTTATAACGATCACTCATATATAATATACCGTAGTAAATGAGCTGTCAATTCAGTTACTATTCGTGGTTGTTGTCCCTGAGAACAGTGGCGGCTCGTCAAGTACGGCATAAAATGAATCCAAAACTATCGTTCTTTTATAAATATTTTTTAAACAGATGAACGTGTTATTCAGTAGCTGGGCAGATGAATTGGTTACGGAGTCACTGAGAAGATGAGCAGGTTATGGATCAATTGACTAGATGAGCAGGTTAATGATCAGATGGACAGGTTATGGAGCAACTTAGCAAATGACCTAGTTACTGAGCAAGCTATGAACAGGCTAAGAAGCAACTGAGCAGATGTTGAGGTCACGGTGCAACCGAACAGATGAGCATGTTACTCAGCAACTGACCAGATGACTAGGTTATGGAGCAACTGCGCAGATGAGCAAGTTACGGATCATCTGAGCGGATGAGCAAGTTACTGAGCAGGTTATTGAGCAGATGAACAGGTTATAAATTAACTAAGCAAATGAGCAAAAGTTACTGAGCAACTGAGCGGATGAGCAAGTCCTTAGCAGGTTACGGAGCACATGCGCAGGCAATGGATCAATTGGGCAGATGAGTAGGCTATGTAACAATCAAGCAGATGATCAGGTTTACTGAGCAACTGAGGGGATGGGCAGGTCATTGAGCAGATGATTAGGCTATGACGCAATTTAGGAAATGAGCAGATTACGGAGCAATCGAACATATGACCAGATTACAGAGCAACTGGGCTAAGTGGAGGAATTGGTTATGAAACAACTGATTAGATTAGCGGATTAATAGGTTGGTGAGCTTAAAGCTAACGAGAGCAGATTGATACAGTACTACCACGCCGTTCAGGCGCAACTGCGAATTGGTTGGATTGAGAAGCGATTTGTTCGTAAAGCTTCAGTATGATCGATAGATTACGATCTGGTTGGTAAGATACGACGAGAATATTCGCCCGATATGCTATAACTCCCGGTAAGTCGTAGTATCCGGTATCGTATGGAGTCTGCTCTATCGTTTGTAACGCTAAGAAGTTATGCTCGCACTGAGTTGCAAAGAGTATAGAAATACTTGCTGTCGCTCAATAAACTCAAATTTCCGGAATGGTGTATCTGACTGTCTGCCAATACCATACTTTTCGAACGTTTTCAGCAATCGAAATAAACTCTTTTCATATTATTTTCAGCAAGTATGTTAAGTTCGTTAACGGGCTATATTATCTATATAATCTTTTTCTATCACCTCTCATACATATTTCTCAAAATTTCAAAAATTCCAGTAATCCCATTTCTCTTAACCTATCAAAGCTCTTGACTTCAAAATTTGATCAAACTATAAAGATGTTACTGTTAACAGCGGAAAATTTCATTCCGATTCTCTACCTACTTCTTTTTCCTCCCATAAAAAAACGCAATTCTGAAAACTACAATGTACGTCCAAAACCAATAACTAACACAGAAGAACCTAGGGCTGCTTAAACCGAGCCCGGGCTCAATCTCCAAATGTTATTATATGTATATATGTATATGTATAATAACATTTGGAGATTGAGCCCGGGCCCGGTTTAAGCAGCCTTAATCAACCGAAGAAGTATTAAGAGACCCGGGAAAATGCGAACGGTTTTATTCCGTAATTGTCAGTCAATTTAGCATTTTATATAAAAAGCTTGCAATTATTTCACGTTTCAAGGAGCGGAACCATTCTGGACATTTTTTCAGTACATATTAAGTTATCGACATCAAATTCATTACAAAACATTTTAGTATTATCATTAGTAAGAAATTATATCATTAACATCACTCCTTGTAATAGCTCTCATACAAAATAGCACAATTTTGCAACATTTTAATAATTTGATTTCTTTGGAATGTGGCAATGCCACAGATGTAGAAATCATTACAATCCCTAAATCATTTTTACCCAAAATCGTAGTTCCATTCTGTTTCTTAATAATTCTTCAAAATAGAACTAAATCAAGGCGGCCTTCAGCTATACCCTATGGATTGAGCCCACACATAAACAACTAATCTTGTTGAATTCAACTATTACAATAGTATCAAACTAATAAAAAAAAACTAAAATTACCAGTTATTTAAACTGATATTCTATCGATACTAACTAGTATTTTCTAATCAAATTCAAAACTAAACTAGATTCAATTAATTTTGCTTGGAAGAACGTGATAAATTTGAAATTTTACTGTATTTCTTCTTACCAGAAAAATTAATTATTCATATTTTCAACTATTGTTCATTGCAAAAAATCAAAAAGATGCGTTTAAATAGATTCTTAACAAAAATGTTCAATTCCAGATAAATTAAAAAAATTTTCAGCTAAAAAAAACAATTACTGTGGAGAGGAAAAACCAAACTAAAAAATAAACGTTAAGACGGAACGGTTCGTAAAATAAAATACTTCAAATATAAATAAATAATTAACACTATTACATAATATTCTTTAGTTAAAAAAAAAATTAAATACTTTTTTAACTCAGCTAAACAATTTTTTTTCTCTAAATATTTCACCAAAAACTTTATTAATCGAGTCGTAGTTGATTCACTTATTATTTTTATTACTATTATAGCGCCACTGAAAAATTGCGATATTTCTGTTCGGAACTCACTCACTACTCGTAATCCACAACATATGAAAAATCTTCATCTCAGTTTGCGCCTTTTATTCGAAGCAGGTCTTGCGTTGTATTCTTCGCCGGGCTTCATCATAGGTGGGATCAATTTAGTGACCATTTAGAGGTATCAACTTTTATAAAAGAGGGGCTAGCTAATATATTATTCCGAAGAATAATAAAAATTATTCTAATTAAGACCGGATTATTGAAAAGTGGTGATTATATTTTTTAAGGAACTTTAAGTTGTTTATTATTCTTGGCTACGAACACTTCGCTAACAGTTTGTATGAATTTTATAGCAGGATCATAGTCGTATAGGTAATAATTGAAATTGGAGGCCAATATTCTGTGCTATTTTTGTGATTTGTTGTTTGTTTTTCAAATTTACGATGTTTTCAGCCAACTGCAATTCTACCTTATAACATATTTCGTGTGTTATGAAATGAATATAACAGGAAAGAAGATGTGATGCAACCGAGATATAGATAGCTATGTACATACTGATTTTTTCACACTTTAATGCGATATGAAAGTGATATCAATCGCATATACTCGTATTTATGGTTAAATTCACTAGCAATATCGATTAAAGGGATGCGTGGATAAAGTTCTAGGTACCGAGAATAACTTAGAATATAGAGGATCATGCTTTAGTGCAAGGAGCCTTTACATTGGTCAATTAAGGGCAATGACAATGATAACCAAACTTTGAATTTAGACGAAAGTCTGGAAAAAATATAGTTCTGATGCCGTCAAAAATTCGTTTAATTTTGAAAATCCCGAAACCCAAAAACCATAGAATGGAAACTGGTGAATAGGATGTACTTGATTGATTTGTGTTCAATTTATTAAAACTCTCGCGCAAGTAGTTCGCAAGAAAAGATGAAAATAAAATATTGGTAAATAATTATTTGTTTATATATTCTGAGAAACTTTTTTTTATATCACAACCGAAAAAAACTTCTGGAATATTTTTCAACGTTTTTATTACGATAATAATATTAAATTCTAAAATATCTTGTTTATTTGCAATAAAAACTTATTGACATGCACTTCGCAATGTGAAAAAAATTTTAAACTCGTATATTTTTTCTTAGCCAATCAATATTTGATGTGCTTCCAGCACGCAAGCTTTCCGGAAATCAAGCCGATTTTAAGTTAATATTCGTATGAATCTTTATTATGAAATAATAAGAGGAGAAAATGTTTTTTTGCACTTCTCTTAGTTAAGTTCTCAGGACAACAAAAAAATAGTTTAACAGTGACGTAGAATTGTGCGTCACATCGCTTACCGGTCGAACCTCTTTTTTTATCGGTAACCGGAAGTAGTAATTGTAGCCATTTAAAATCAGAACAAAAATCATGAAAATTCTAAAGTTAATTTGATCGGAATAATTTACATGTCAAAGTTGTAGAACAAGAACAAGTTTTTTTTTTCTCCGAAATTTATTCGCTTTAATTTAATGTTATCTTTGAAGTTTGTAAGATAATTGGAATTCAACTATGTACGCATAACTAAGAACTAAGAAACGAACGAAAAAATTAGTTGTAACTGAAATAATATGTCATGCAGGGTACGAATTTCTCAGAAAGCTGAAACCAGCCGAAAATAATGTAACAAAAATTTACTGTACCCGTTTTACTTTGGCATGTCAAAACGAAATGTAAAAATTTATTGATTCTCAAAAATTGCTTATAAACAATTTTATTTTGCCATTTCAGAATGAAATAATAATAATAAACATAAAAGAATTATGATTGGGCTTAAAGCCCAATCATATGATACTCTAGATGAAATGAGAAATAGTTCAATGTACCGGAAAATATGTCACCTATAATTCTTTTAAATAATTAATAGTGACTTTTGTATGGGAGGTGATAGAAGGAGAGGAGGAAGGTTTGTAATTTTTGGATATGACACCTAATGTGGTATGCAAAATACTTCGTGCTGAATTTAAGGTTTGTAGCTTTCATTATTTTCAATTGGACATAGTTTCCTGAAATTGAGGCATTTGTATGGGAGGTGGCAGAGGAAGTGGAGCGTTTAAGATGATTTTGAAACTGCTTATCATCATCCTTATCACCACGCTTTGATTCAATTTCAAATTCGATAGTTCTAATATATTCGAAGGAGAAATGCTTTTCTTGAATTTATAATACAGATATTTGTATGGGAGGGGGTAGAAGGAGTGAAGAGGAACTGATAATTGTTTTTAACATTTATTGCAATTATTAAAAAATAAATTCTGGCAAAATTTTAAGTTCATACTTTTTCTAGTTTTAATGGAACTCGATATAATGCACTTAACAAAAATTATACATTAGTATGGGAGGGGGTAGAAGGAGTGTACGGATCAAAACACATCTTTTTCTCGTTATGGATATTTCTATTTTTATACTTTGTGCAAAATATCAAGTTGATAGCTTTAACAGTTTCGAGGAAAAATAATTTAATTTAAATTTCAAAATTTCGTGAAATTTGTATGGGAGGGGGTAGAAGGAGTAAGGTGAAGTTGATAATTTTTTCAGTTCTGATGGGAATTATAATAAAATAAATTCTGGCAAAAATTCGTTTTTATAACTTTGCTAGTTTCAATGAAAATCGAAAAACTGCATTTTGCAAAATTATGCATTTGTATGGGAGGGGGCAGAAGGAGTAACGGGATCGGATCAATATTCTGTCATATTAATGGCATCTATATCATAATACTTTGACCCTAATTTCAAATCGATAGCTTAAATAGTTTCAAAGAAAAATCAATTTCTGAAAATTTCGGAATTTCGTGAAATTTGTATGGGAGGGGGTAGAAGGAGTGGGGGGATGTAGCCCGTTCACGAACTTAAAGTTTCTTTTTTGCTAAAAATTACACACAACAAATTTCATCAAGATAGCTCAAAGCGTTCGAGAGTTATGCTGTAGACAGACGGACAGACGGACAGACAGCAACTCGGAATCGAAGTTTTTAAGCGACAACAAATATTTCTGTACCCTTGGCGGCTCTGTGCGAGCATTATTTCTTAGCGTTACAAACGGTAAGGCAAACACAATATACTCTCAGATTTCATCTAGAGTATAAAAATAAACTGCTAACAAGTCGGGCGAAACTTTTTTATTCTTGGGATAAGTTGGAAAATCAATATAACCTGCATAGAGTGGTTACGGAAGACCAAGTGAAAGGGGTTTCTTTCTTCTAATAATAAAGTATTATGATCGACACAGAAAAAAAAAATTTGCTACCGTGGAATTTTTTTACTAAATTAGTCTAAATAAACTGCCAACAAGTCGGGCGAAACTTTATTATTTTTGGGATAAAATGCGCATGCGTAGAAAGTCAATATGCTTCTTGGGCAGGGCAGCTCTCAATTTAACACTTTGCGGAAACGTTCAAAAGCTCCATATTTCATTCGTTTATTTATGCAAGTTTGAGTTTTCATGAAGGGAGGGGGGAGGGTGATAGTAAGGGTGGGTGGATGTTAGTAGTTTTCTAATTGATTGCTTGTACCAAATCCAATATTCTTTGTATAGAATGTCAGTTTCATAGACGAAGTTGCATAGAATTTTCATTGGATTCGGTGTATTTTAAATTAACTAAACCAAACATTTGTATGGGAGGGGGTAGCGAAGGTAGAGGAATCGTAAAATTTTTGATGCAGTTTTATTTCTTTTCTCTTGTAAGGTGCTTGTACAAAATTTCAAGTTTGTAGCTTTTAATTTGTTAGTTATTAGTTGATTTAATGAAATTGATCGAAATCATACTTTTGTGTGGCAGGGGGTAGAAGGGCAAGTGCGATCTCAAAACTTTTAACGTAATTTTGTTTCAACTATTTTTGAAGGTTCTTGTGCAAAATTTCAAATTGATAGCGTTTAATAGTTAGGTGATAATTGATTTCTTAAAAATGGTCGAAAAAATAATTTTGTATGGGAGGGGGTAGAAGTTTTGAAGATTTATTTATTAAACGCTTACCCCTTACACCCCCCAACTGAAATTTTTACCAAAATTAAAGACTACAGAGCTCTACAATCTGACAAATTGACTGATATCTCCGAGACCGTTAAAGGTAAAATGTTCGTTTTGGGGTGGATTGCTCATTAGATAAGTGAGCTCCATTATCTAAATTTTGGAAAATGTCAGAAAGAAGAGAGAGGCGGAGAGGGAAGGGAAGAGTCAAAAACTTCACTTCCTAATATCTCCACCACGAATGCAGATAGGAAGCTGAAAATAAGCAGAGGTTTGAAGAGGGTTGTGGGACAAACTTTAAAAATTATTTAATTTTTTTCTCCATTGGCATCCGAAAAGGGAGGGGGCTAAAAACAAATTGTCGGCCGATTTTTTTTCTTTTTTCTAATGATTATATCTTCGAAATTACTAATCACAAAAAATTAATATTTTGGGACTATTAAGGTGGCATATAGATCCACCAGAATCAGCTTGGAAAGAGGCTAATTATAGTAACGGGTGGGTTTGCGGGGGTGCAAAAAAAAACACTTCTAAATGAATATCTCAACTGTCTCTTAAGCTATGTAATTGAAACTTGAAATGTATACTTAGCTTTACTAGCGAAATACGAAAAAATATACCATAATAGTAGTGGGGGAAAATGGAGAGCATTTCAAAAATCGCGCACTTTCAGAAATTACAAATCGATATACCACGAAATTGAGTATAGATATCAAATCGAAAATTTGTCAAATTGTAGAACTATATAGTTTTTAGTTTTGGTAAAAATTTTAAGTTGGGAGTTGTAATGGGAGGGAGGTAGAAAGCAAAAATTTTGAAAATTTTTAGTGATTTATTTAGGGCTCTGGTAATAGATAAAAAGTTTAAATTTTGCACGTCGATACATCTATTTGATTTACATAGAAGAAAAATAACAGTTTGTTCCAAAATTGTTATGTACCGAAGTGGGGGTCTAACGTGCACAAGGTGTTTCATGCAATGAAAAACATAACAGAATTATGATTGGGCGTAACGCCCAATCATATGATACTTTAGATGAAATAGGAAATAGTTTATTGTACCGGAAAATATGTCATCTTAAATTCTTTCGAATAGTGAATTGTGACTTTTGTACGGGAGGTGGTAAAAGCAGAGGGGGAAGGTTTGTAATTTTTGTATATAACACCGAACGTAGTATACAAAGTGTTTCATGCTGAATTTAAGTTTGTAGCTGTCATAATTTTCGAGGAAATTGAACAATTTTTGCCTGAATTTATGCATTTTTATGGGAGGTGGCAGAGAAAGTAGGGGGTTTTGGATGATTTTGAATTTCCTTTTCAACATCCTAATCATATTGCTTTGGCACTCATATGCTCGAAGAAGAAATACTTTTCTTGAGTTTTCAATACAAAAATTTGTATGGGAGGTGGTAGAAGGAGTGAAGCGAAGTTAATATTTTTTATAGCATTTATTGCAATTATTAAGGGATAAACTGTGGCAAAATTTTAAGCTTGTACTTTTTCTAGTTTCAATAAAAATCGATTAAATGCATTTTATCAAAATTGTGCATTTTTGTATGGGACGGGGTAGAAGGAGTATTCGAATCAAAACCAAATTTTTTGGCATCAATGATACTTATAATAGTATACTTTCCTCAAAATTTAAAGTTGATAGCCTTGACGATTTTGGAGAAAAATAATTTTGTTCAAATTCCGAAATTTCGTTAAATTTGTATGGGAGGGGTAGAACGGATGAGGTGAAGTTGACAATTTTTACAAAATTGGTTGCAATTATAATAATATTAATTTTGACAAAAATTGGTTCTTTTAGCTTTGCTAGTTGCGATGCAAACCGAAGAAATGCATTTTTGAAAATTGTACATTTGCATTGGAGGGGGTAGAAGGAGTGGGGAGATCAGAGCAATATTTTTTTACAGTAATGGTATTCTCATTATAATACTATTATCTAATTTCCAAGTCATTAGCTGAAACGGCTTCGGAGAAAAATCAATTTCTTTAAATTTCCAAATTTCATGAAATTTGTATGGGAGGGGGTAGAAGAAGTGGGGGGATGTGGCCCGTTCACGAACTTAAAGTTACTTTTTTGCTAAAAATGATATATGCTTTCGAGAGTTATGTTGTAGACAGACGGACAGACGGATAGACGGACAGATGGACAGACGGACAGACGGACAGACGGACAGACGGACAGACAGACGGACAGGCGGACAGACAGACGGACAGACGGTCACTCGGAATCGAGATTTTTGAGCAACAACAAATATTTCTGTACCCTTGGCGACTCTGTGCGAGCATTATTTCTTAGCGTTACAAACGGTAAAGCAAACACAATATACTCTCAGATTTCATCTAGAGTATAAAAACACTAAAACTGAAAATTTTTGAATGATTTTTTAAGGTATTATACAAACTTGAAAATTTGCGAATTACATTTAAAAAAAATCCCCAAAAACACGAAATATTAACTGGTCGAATACTTAAAAAATAAACTGCCAACAAGTCGGGCGAAACTTTATTATTCTTGGGACAAGTTGCGGATGAGTGGAAAGTCAATATGCAGGTTACAGTGGTTACGGAAGGCTAAATGAAAGGGAGTTCTTGGGCAGGGCTGTTGTCAATTTAACAATATTTCATTCGTTTCTGCAAGTTTGGGTTTTTATGAAGGGAGGAGCAGGGGTAATAGTAAGGGTGGGTGGATGTTAATAGCTTTCTAATTAATTGCTTGAATCACGTCCAATATTCTCTGTATAGAATGTGTTTCATAGACGAAGTTGCATAGAATTTTCATAAAATTCGGTGTATTTTACATTCACGAAACCGAATATTTGTATGGGAGGGGGTAGAAAGGGTAGGGGAATCGTAAAATTTGATATGTAGTTTTATTTTGCTTCTCCTGTAAGGAGCTTGTATAAAATTTCAAGTTCGTAACTTTTAGTTTGTTGGTTATTAGTTGATTTAACGAAATTGGTCGAAATCATAGTTTTGTATGGGAGGGCAAGCGTGATTTCAAAACTTTTAAATCAACTTCATTTGAATTATTTTTATAAGTTTTTCTGCAAAATTTGAAATTGATAGCTGTTAGCTGACAACTTATTTCTTAAAAATGCTCGAAAAAATAATTTTGTATGGGAGGGGGTAGAGGAGGTAGGGGAATCGTAAGACTTGTGATGCAATTTTCTTTCTTTTCTATTGTAAGATGTTCGTACAAAATGTCAAGTTCGTAGCTTTTAATTTGTTGATTATTAGTTGATTTAATGAAATTGGTCGAAATCATACTTTTGTATGGGAGGGGGTAGAAGGGCAAGCGCGATTTCAAAACTTTTAACGTAATTTCATTTCAATTATTTTTGTTAGTTTTTGTGCAAAATTGCAAGTTGATAGCTTTTAATAGTTAGGTGATAATTGATTTCTTATAAATGGTCGAAAAAATAATTTTGAATGGGAGGGGGTAGAAGTTTTAAAGGTTTTCGACCATTTAATATTTCGTATACTTAGGGATTTTTATAATCTAGATGAAATCTGAGAGTATTATAAGTTTGCCACAAAGTTTGTAACGCCAAGAAATAAGGCTCGGAGAAAAAAATGAATGATACAGAAGTTCATATAATCACTCAAAAATCTCAAAACCGGATGTCCGTCCGTCCGTCCGTCCGTCCGTCTGTCCGTCTGTCTGTCCGTCTGTCTGTCCGTCCGTGTCCTCTCTAGCTTGAGAACGCGTTGAGCTAGAAAGTTCAAATTTTGTATACGTCGTTTTTAACAAAAAAGTAAGGTCAAGTTCGTGAACGAGCCAAATCGCTCTACCCCTTCTACCCCCTCCCATACAAAATGACACAATTTCGCGATCTGACAATAAACGGATTTGCTCGAAAAGTACAAATGACATTGATTTGAAATTTGGAACATAATACTTTTATGATAATTTCAATCTACTCTATAAAAATAATTTGTGTCTTCCCCCTCCTTCCACCACCTCCCATACAAACTGCACTTTTTCATGAAATGCTCTAAACCAATTTACTCAGTGCGTATAATAGTTATTGAGCTGAAATTGTGCACGAAATATTTATTTAAAATTATTATTAAGACCAAAAACAATGAGACGATTAGCTGTACCCCTTCTACCCCCTCCCATACAAAATGACACAATTTTGTAATTTCATAATAAACAGATTTGCTCGAAAAATATAAATGCTATTGATCTGAAATTTGGAATATATTACTTAAATGATGATATAAATCTACTGTACAAAAGTTATTTGAGTCCTCCCCTTCCTTCCACCACCTCCCATACAAACTGCACTTTTTCATGAAATGCTCTAAGCCAATTTACTCAGTGCGTATAAAATTGACCGAGCTGAAATTGTGCGCTAAATATTTATTTAGAATTATTAGTAAAACCAAAAAAAAATTAGGCGATTAGCTTTACCCCTTCTACCCCCTCCCATACAAAATGACACAATTTCACAACTTTATAAAAAGTCGATTTTCATGGAATGTATGAATACTACTGATCTGCAATTTAAGACATGTCAAAAGCATGGTATTTATAGTTATTCCTGAAAAGTCATTAAAATCTCGCCCCTCCTTCTATCACCTCCCATACAAACTGCACTACTTCACTACATCCAATACACTAATTTTCTCAGTACCTACTAAATTTTTAAATCCTAAATTTTGTATAAAACATTTTGATAGCAACCTTACCGTCATGTGAAAAAATTATTTCAATGTCGTCACCCCCTCTACCACTTCCCCTACAAAATTTCTTAAGATACAAAAATTTCTCTTTCATCTAGAGTATCGCACGATTGGGCTTTATGCCCAATCGTACTCCTGTTATGTTTAGTATTAAAAACTCTTTTAAAGATAAACCGAAACAATTCTGGAATTTTGTCAACTCTAAGAAAAACTCTGATGGTTATCCTTTCAGTATGTTTTTTAAATGCATTTTGCAAATTTTCAAGTTTCTACCTTAAAATTTCACTCAAAAATTTTCAGTTTATGCGTTTTTTTCAATGCACATGAAACACCTTGTGCACGTTAGACCGGGGGGGGGGGTCGGTTTATAACAATTATGGATCAAGTTATTATTATTTTTCTATGAACATTAAGGAGGCGTATCCACATGCAAAATTTAAACTTTGCATCTTTCACCAGAGCCCTAAAAAAATCACTCAAAATTTTCGACATTTTTGCTTATCACCTCCCTCCCCTTACACCTCCCAACTTAAAATTTTTACCAAAATTAACCAATATGTAGTTCTACAATCTGACAAATTTTTGATTTGATATCTTTACTCTTTTTTGCGATATAAGGATTCGTAATTTTGAAAAGTGCGCCATTTTTAAAATGCTCCCCATTTCCCCCCACTACTATTATTTCAAGATGTTATATTTTTTTTGTATTTTTCTAGTATAGCTAAATGTACGTTTTAAGTTTTAATTACATAGCTTAAGAGATAGTTGAGATATTAATTTTTAAGTGTTTTTGCACCCCCCCCCCCCCTGACCCTCCCCCTTACAATAATTAAACAATCTCTAAGCTCATTCCGATAGAACTATATGCCACCTTAACGGTCCCAAAATATGAATTTTTTGCGATAAGTAATTTCGAAGATATAATCGTTTGAAAAAATAATTCGGCCGACAATTTGTTTTTAGCCCCCCCTTTTCGGACGCCAATGGATAAAAAAATTAAATTATTTCTAAAAATTGTCTCACAAACCCTTCTATATGTGTGTTGAGTTTTAGCTTCCTAGCTGTTACCATGGTTGAGATATTTGAATTCGTATTTTTCGGTTTAAGCGCTCCCCCCGCCTCCCCTTGAACCCGTACACCCCACAAAATGGGTATCCGCCTGAGATCCGCAACTATCTACAATCCCCCCAAAAATGAACTTTCTATCTTGAAGGGTTTGGGAGTTAATGTGTGCTGAGCGTACACGTCGGCGTACGGCGGACGGCGTACAGACAGACGGATTTTTTTTTTTTTTGCATTTTTAGGCTAATTTAGTCATGAAACGCGAAAAAACAAAATTTCAGGGTAGCAAATTTTTTTTTTCCCAAGTCGATCACAATACTTTATTATTAAAATAATAAAGTAATTATACCCACTCCAATACAAAATTACTTTCTCGACCATTTTTAACTATTAAAAGCAATCAATTTGAAATTTGACAGAAAAACTTTTAAAAATAGTTGAAACGAAATTGCGTCAAAAGTTTCGAGATCGCGCCGGCCCTTCTACCCCCTCCCAAACAAAAGTATAATTTCGACCACTTTCAATAAATAACTAATAACCAACAAATTAAAAGCTACGAATTTGAAATTTTGTATAAGCACCTTACAAGAGAAACGAAATAAAACTGCACCACCCGGTTGTTTACTTTCCATGTCAATCTTACAAAATACCCCAGTTCAACTTTAGATCGCGAGCTATCTAGATAGATAGAATGGATAGAAGGATCAAAGGCTTTGTTTGCTTGTTACGCGGATGGTCAGCATCACACCATCTTATTTTGTGACAAGAAAATCCTCACGGTCGAAGGGAAATTTTACTGCTACCAGCTCTCGGGAAGCACGGGATAAGTTGAGCAGGTACAAAGTGGTCATCATCCCTCGTCATTGATGGTCCGGGTGGAAGTCAGCTATGAAGGCAACACAAACCTCCATTTTTGTGAAAAGGGCGTCAAAACTGTGGTTATTAAGAATATATTTTACAGAGTACTGTGATACATTTAATGGATACCATGTGTGGGGGAGACGTCATTGGGTGTTCCGGCAAGATTTTTCTCCCATCAGCAAGGCCAGATTAACTCAGCTAGAGGCTCGAGGAAAACTTTCCTGATCTCAAAGGGGCTTCAGTTTGGCCCTCTGCGAGCGCAGACCTAAGTGCCTTGGACTACTCCTTATTGTCTACCTTTGAAGAAGTGGCCTGCCAAAGACGGCACCCGAATTAGGAGAGTCAGATAAAGTATAATCAAGGCAAGAGCGAATTCCCGCGGGAAAAGGTGCTTAATTCAATTAAAGACTATTCACGCAGACTCCAAGCTTGTTTTGATATAGAAGGAGGTCATTTTAAATAATTTTGATTTATAAAAATTTGTAATACAGTTCGAAAAATTTCTTGAAAACATAAATTTACAAAGTGAAGGTCTTCGTTTTCTATTGAAAATTTTCTTGTAACAAAACTTATAACACGACTTGGAAGCCCAAAAAAAAAACCGCGTCTGAAAACAGATTTCTTAATAAAAAGAAAGCCAACATCAAAGGACGTTATTAAAAAGCTGAAGTTTTCAATAGGTTCAACCTCAATAAACGTGTTAGACATATCAAGCGAATGTTACTCAAGTCAGCAATAAACGTACTGGCATATTTTAAAGCAGTGATGATAGGTACTAAATAAGCTTGATATTTCATGAAAATTTTGAATTCACTTTTATAGAATTAACATAATATGGGTTTTCATTAATTTTTGCACGATTTTTTAAACAAAATGTATTAGGTTGTTGCAGATGAACTGGCGACGTTGCTAGTGGAATTTCAACCAACTTTAAATCTTATAAAACTTAATTTTATTAATCAAAATGGGTACCAGCAGAAGCAATACACTCCCAACGAGATACAAGTGCATTTATGCCAGTTTCGTAAAAGTCCGACTTTCTGGACTGAAGAAATCCCTCGAAGGCATTTTTGATGGCTGCTTCATTGTTAAGTTGTTTCATCGACCAAAAATGATCCAAATGTTTAAAAAAAAGTGGTAATCGGTTACCGAGAGGTCTGGTGAATATGGTGGATGAGGAAGAGTCTCATACTGCTACTCGTTTAATTTTTTGACCGTTATTCTTATTATTCGCATCATGTTTTGCTCAGTAAGCTCATGCGGAACCCACTTATCAAGCTTTTTGACTTGTCCAAGCTGTTGCAAGTGACGGGAAACTGTCGAATAGTATACGTCCAATTTCTCTACAATGTCCCTTACAGTTTGGCATGAGTCAGACTCCATTAGTTAACGCAGCTCGTCGTTGTCTATCGATGGTCCTAGGTGACCATATGTCCCACTTTGAAGGGTCATATCTCCTGATCGGAATTTTTTTGAAACTTCGCAGTGTGGTTCGTTCGCTTACTTTGTCAGCTCCAAATGCTCTGTTGATGTTTTTGGTTGGATGCCTTGCGTTGTGGCCAAGTTTGAACTAAGGAAAAAGTAGTAACCGTTTTTGACTCAATTCCATGTTTTTTTTTATTTTTTTTCTCTCCGATCTCAATGAAGTCCAAAACTGAAATGATTCCATGACGAAATGTAGGAGTATTTATACTTCAATATTCATTACTACCACATCCACCTGGCGGCAGGTTGGGACATGAAAATCGCAACTAGCCTCACTCCATCGCGAAGGTCGCCATTTCATCTGCAACATTATTATTATTATTATATTTGTCATTTTACACGGTTTTTTAAATTCTGGAACACATCTTCGATTTTACTATGAGTGGCATGTCTTTTTTTAAATGGTTTTCGCTGGAACGTATCTACCGTGTAAAAAAGAATCAGATGTATATGTACTGGAGCTTTTTATCGTATTCGGAATTAAGTGTTAAATTGACAACAGCCTTGCCCTAGAACCTCCTAGTCTTCCCTAACCACTCTAACCTGCATATTGACTCCACGCAATCTCAACTTGTCCCAAGAATATATTTTGCGCCCGACTTGTTGCCAGTTTATTTAAAGTACCTTGCAAATAGAACCACTTTGTAGTTGATCTTACGGTATATGGGTAGAATTTGGTGCAAAAAACACAAAATTTTGACCTAAACTCGTGTTCTGGCCTGTACTGAAAATTCTACCTTGGCAAGTTAATGTTCCTTTTTTCAGCTTGCGTCATCTACGGAATTATGCTCTAAAGTTTCAAACTAGCTATAATTTAAAGCAAACAAAAATTGTCAATTTCTTTGAATCTTTCCAGTAGTGTCATCTCCCATTGTAATAATCACTACATTTACCGAATCAATCAAGTAAGACTTAGAGTTTCAAAATCTATCGCTAAAATGAATTTTGGAATTCCTTGTACATTATATTTGTGTTACACATGCTTGTTGAAGCTGGTTTGCTATCGCAATTATCACCACAACCGTGAATATTAAGAGCAGATTTGAAATAAATTACTGGGAAATCCCACCATATGTTTAAGTTTCCAAAACTCAAATTATTCTGGTGTACTGGACACTTTTTTCCTTTTCCAGGAAAGGTGAATTGATAATAATGTACTGCCAGCACTGTACAGAGACATCTATTGGTTTCTATGTGATGTTTTGAGATAACATGATTTAGCACTCTTACAATATCATAAGCATTCTCGAAGCTTTTCAGGCCTTAAAGAGTAGTCTTGTACCGATCATACAAATAATCAGTCTCTCAAAAAGGATTCGACTTCGAGGAAGCAAGAGGAATAAATAAGTCCCGGCGACAACTAAGGGCCGACGCTCAAGGCCTCGCCTTGTGGAAAAAAACTGTTTTTGTTCTACGCCCCTCTAGGGGGTATTAACAGAAAATCGATTACATAAATTGATCTTCCACATTTCGTGAACATTGGAAAATTACAGTTTAATAGCTCAAAGGGATCCCTCCAGATGTTTAAATTTAAAAAAAAAAATGAAATGATTCTATTGCACTGCGCAATTCGCTTCAACTTTTATAGAAATGGAGACTTGTTCATAAAGCAACAATACTTTGCAGAGATAGCTATCTACTGGTTTTTATGTTTCAATTATCTAATAGCATGACATTGAAATAAATGGCTTTTTCGTTATGTTCAAGGCCAACTCGGGTCAAAAAATATTCTTAATAAAAGTTATAGAGCTATTAATAATAAACACCTTTTTCAATCACTTTTTATAGTTTTCGGGATACTTTTAGATTGTTTTTTTTAGTAATAATTAACGTCGAATGGTGGTAATAATTCTAATGCAATCGAAACTCCTCCATGTAAATATTGCAGCACTAAGCAGTTTTTGGAACTATACATACTTAAAGTTCACCTTGTAATACTTTGTACCGTCTTATCATTTTAGAGACGGATAACAAATTAAAAAAAGTCTGAAATTTTATTAAGGAGAACGGACAAGATAAAAAACGATGTTCGACGTTTATGTAGGTATTCTCAAATATTTGGATGTTATAGCTGGCCTTTAAAATTAAATTTCACATTTTGCTTATTGTGATAAAAAACCGACTTTTCCAAGAAATCGCCTTAATTTTACAAATTATAAAAACTTCCTGAGCCAAATTTGTGTAAAAATCGAAGGGAAAAAAATGTCAAGTTTTAAACGATTTAAAACATGAAATATTTCAGATTATCTAACAAAGTTCGTTTTGAAAAAATATTCACTCGTTTCCGATGTGCCAAGGGCCATTCTATATGATACTTGGTTAGCCTTGACTGCTTGCTTGTAAGCGCGCATAGCCCAGCAAGTACTACGTGCAAATTGATGTAAATAAGGCGCACTACTGTTGTTTCATATAAAAATCTTAGTTCTCAAAATTTACTCTTTTCGTTAAGGTGACGTGAGCACCAAAAAGGCAGTTTCTTTGAAGATGGGTTATTTTGCTACCTAAAAATTAATCAAATAGCCCAAAATAGTTCTAGTATTGATAAATCTAATATAGCTATTAACTGAACCTCGTCGATTACCGGAAATTATAGGTCACTTTTCTAACTTACTTGCCCTCTTCCTCGCAAATCAACCTGTGAAATATTCTTATTAAATCCCCATCTTCAATTGGCTATACCGATCACTTCATGGTTTGAGCACAGTTTGAAATTCTTCCGGATAATTCACGTAATGTACGGATGCCTTAAAAACTGTTTGGTATTACAGAAGAGCAGGTTGGAGGGCACTAAATCAGTTGTACAGAAATTTCGACTGGAAAGTGTGCTTCGAATCTAATAATTGTTATACAATTTGTCAAAAGATTACTGAAAAAACCCTAAAGAGTATGAAGATCTAAATACATTCCAGCCACAAAAGAATCAAACCATCTAAAGATACATGGTTCAACAAGGATTGCTTAGATGCCGTACAAAAGAAGAAAAAAGCATTTGAAATTTTCAAAGGTAACCCAACTCCTGCCAACAAATTGCTTTACAACGTTTTAAAGAATAATCAACTTTCAAAAATATTAAATTCCACCTCGACTAAAGGCTTCGACGGCAGATCCTTGAAACCCCAAAAGGCTAAAAATCTTTTTGATCATTCGTTAAAACAGTCAACCATAACTTCATAAGATCTTCCACACCGCCTATTACAGATGGTGAATGAATTATTACGAATCATGTTAAGAAAGCTAATCTTCTGGCTGCGAACTTTGCAAGAAACTCTAACCTCCCAGAATTAAATCAGTCTCCCCCAAAACCACAGCATTCTGGTTTCTCACTTTCACCTATTCACTTTCGAGCACGTCTTATCTCCAAAATACTCAAGAAACTCAATATTCACAAATCTACTGGTCCTGATCGAATCCCTCCTATTACACTTAAGGAAGGTTTTTTCTGTCTGGCTAAGCCCCTTCGTATCTATTTTACCTGTCATTCTCTTCAGGGGTCTTTCCAACCATGTGTAAGCTGGCGAATGTCCAGCCAATCCCTCGAGCTACCGCCCTATAGCTATTATTTCAGTGTAATCGGAAGTAATGGAAATGGCTGTCAATCGCAAACTTGTCAGTTACCAAGAAGACAACTATCTTATCAATGATCGCCAATACGATAGTTCCGTTTTGGGCGATCCACTGGAGATCTCCTAGTCCATTCACAAATACGGTGAAGGTCAAGTACTGGCTCTTGACATTGCGAAGACCTTTGACAGAGTTTAGCACAAGGGTCTATTAGTAAAACTCATAGCCATTGAAGTTATCACTACCTTTATCAAATGGATTGAGAGTTTCCTTTTTGAACGATCGATACGAGTCTTAATGGATGATGTATCATCCCAACCATTTCAGATCGATTCGGGCGTCCCTCATGGATCTGTCCTATCCCCACTCTCTTTCTAATCTTCATTAATGACCGTCTGTCAACAACACTCAATCCAATTCATAGCTATGCTGATGACAGCACTCTGGATAAAACCTTTAACTCAATTCCAAACGAATCGAATTGTACAATTCATTGAACTCAGATCTCAACTTATTCCTGGAATGGGGCAGAAAAAATAGACTAGAGCTAGTAGCCACAAAAACACAGGCCTATCATCTATCCCATAAAAAGGATGTTCCAGCGAGTTCCTCGAATATAATCTTCGGTAACGTACAATTACACTTTTCAGAATAATTTACATTACTCGGCATAAAACTTAACAGACATCTCAATTGCAGCAAACATTTGTTTGATATTGTACTCGATGCCTCCAAACGCTTTGGTGTTCTTCGAAGGTGTAAAAAGCATTTTACGTCTCACGAGCTGCTATCTACTAAGACTATATTCGTTCCCGTCTCGAGTACAACTCAGACATATGGGCTGAAGCACTCAAAACACAACTTGCGGTACTTGATCGAATCCAAAAACATGCGTTCCGTCTAGTTGGAAATGAGACTATAGCATTTTCTATAGATTCCCTCGAAAATCGTAGAAACGTCGCGGTACTCAGCGATTACTATCGATATTTCCACTGTAAATGCAGCGAAGGACCTTATCTCTCCTCTTTTCAATTATCCCGGGAATACTTGGCAACCCGCACATGTTAATCCTTTATCGTCGCGTATAGTGAAGAATGGTTAGTCACGAACATCAAGACTGTGGAACTCATGGTCGCATAAACTTACAGCTTTTCAAGGTTAACATCCACCGACAGTTTAAAATCTTCCCTTCAGAAACTCCCTTGTAACCCCATCGTTCTCCTACCATATACCAACTCTGCATGTGCATTCAACGCATTAAAGGGTGACCTAAATTATGTTCGGTGCTATTTAAAAAAAATGGCCGAAAAAGAGTCATTCAATAAGCTCACTTAAAAATTTAATAATTGATGATTAATAAAATTTAATTGATTGAATGAATAAAAACACATCAAACTTTACTACGTCCCAAAAGAAAAATTTCCAAAAATTCTACTGCATAAAAAATTTCCAACACAAGATTATGAAAATTATTCATTTTCAATATTATTAACAAAACTCTTTAAAATGTAAAATAGGTTTAATATAAACCCTTTTTGTAACGGTTTTCTATTGTTATAGCAACAATAAGTAAGCAGTCATCTTTTGTATTAGAGGTGATAAATTCGTTTGAAAAGGAATATTTTTGCAATTTTTTTTAAACTAAAACAAGAATGATGATCTTAGTTCTTTTCGTAAACACATACTTGAAATGCTGTTAAGATCAAACCCTAGTAAATTTAAAAAACATTAAAATGAAAAATCAAAAGTATTAGTATCTTGCACTATTAACCTGGAATATTCATTCGAATTTCAAGGACATCCCCTTAATATTTAAATATATTTAGACGGAAAAATTGTTAATTCTAATGAATGTTGAAAGTTCAAGAGTATTGAGTACACATAATAAAAGAGTCAAAGTTTGAAATGACGGTACATACATTATGATGAAAGTCAATTAACAAATTTAACTCTAATTATCCTTACTACTTTCAATTAATTAAAGTCTTTATGAATATATTAGTATTTTGCTTGATCTCAACAGAGACCGAATCGTTACATTTTCTAAACATAACAGTGTGAAACTCGAAAATCATTTCTTTAACTCAAAATATACTGTGAAAAACAAACCAAATAATTTAATCAATATTTGAGATAATGTTGTTCAGTGCATCTCGAATTAAAAGAAAAGATTTTCGGATTTCACACTATTAAGCTTTATTAAATTTGACATTTTAGTCTCTGCTGATAATTGGCAACCAACTTGATAAAGGTCTCAGCAGACACCAAAACGTCGCATTTAATAAAGAATAACCGTGTGAAATCCGGAAATCTTTTCTTTTTTGGATTCCCGCCTTCTTAGCATTAGAAATTTTGTGGCGAACAGAAGTTGTTGGGGATATGTTTCTCCTTGAAAAAGTTTCTCTAGAATCTACAAAAAGGAAAATGGAATTCTTGTTACTGCAATTGGCCCTCAAATTATTCACGGTGTAATTAACGGCAACATTTCAACGTTTCAGTATGCGAAAATCATTTTATATAGTGAACTATAAAGAGCAGAAGTCGCACATTCTTTAAGAATACCCGCTATTGTGTACTTTACCGTAAGTGCTTGTTATGCTTTCTACTTCTACAATGGCGCTACAGCCTAAAATACAGCCTGAGGTTACCAAGGTATATCCAAGCAATGTGCTGGAATTATATATTGCGTCGACCGGGATTTGAACGCACGGCCTTCGCATTACAAGACCAACACGCTACCTACTAGGCTACACCCTAGTTTTGTTATGCCACCGCATCCTTATTTTATTCTACGAGTTTACTAATGTCTTCCAAGTATAGGTTAGAGTTCAAAACACGGGAATATTTATAACTCACTGTAAATTTCCTAAGTAAATCCTTCAACCACCCTTGTGCACTCGAAACGTTCGGGTTCATGTCTGAACTAAGCCCCGTCGGTAATGCTTATTTTATCGTAAATTCAATACTTTACAGTGTATTGCAAAAATATCTGTCAGCAAGTAGTCAACTTTATTATTTTTTGGACAAGTTGGGAATGCATGTGAAATCAATATACAGGTTATAATTGTAGAAGATATCCTTTATCGGTATATTGTTAATTATTTAACACTTAACTGCAAATTTTAGCTGCCATATATGTATGCAATATAGCATATCATTCGTTTACATGCACGTTGTTCATAGATATAGTAAGTTCGGAGTAATTTATATTCGTGAATTCATACATTGTATGACAGAATTTTTATCAATTGTCTCTTCTTTTATTTTGATAATTGTTCACGCAAAATTTCAATTTCATAGATTATGGTATGTTGGTTATTAGTTGATTTATTGAAATTAAATGAAATTATACATTTGTTTGGCAGAGAGTAAAAACGATGGTGAGATTTATTTAATTTTTGATAGAACTGTGTCTAATATATGTATATGCTCGAATGTAAGATCTTGAAAAGTAATATAATCTTACATTTTAGGTAATTAATGTTTCTTTAACTTTTTCGAACTATAAGCTTGTTTCTTTTCCTTTTGAGCCTAAAATTACTGCAATATGGGTCATTGGTTGCAGGTTTTAATTGAGAAGGACTATAGCACTCTTCATTACAATGTCAAAATATATTTTTGGTTCTTTTGCAGGTACAATTTCAATGTCAACCTCGGAGTCACCATGCGGTAAATTAAGAGTGATATCAACTTCAGAAACCTATTTATAAAACTCTGCAGATTATACATGTTTAAGCATGTTTCTAAAAGGGTTCAATGCTATGACTTTTTCTTCATCATTTTGTGTTTCTCTTTATGTACAAACTAAGTAGATCTTTTCAACATTTTTTTATTACGTCCGCTGTAATACCTTCCCTAGAGTTCGGAAGAAAATAAACTGCATCCTTAATGGAGATGTTTTTATTCGTGTTCTTCGGGAAAAATTATTTCAGTGAGAGGGTTTTTCTTATAGGCTTATAGCTTATTAAACAGCTGGATCACATATTGATCCATAGAGTTGTGCAACTAAGAGGTAAAAATATTTCTACAAAATTTGTATCTTCACTGATAAGCTCTGCTTCGGTTGAATGGCTGGAAGCGTTGTCAATTAACAGAAGGTCCTTTTCTGGCAACCTTCGAAGTCGAAGGAATTTCCTGACTTATCGGAAAAAAGGCTGATGGAACCAGTCTAAATATTATGCAAGTAATCCATGCATTACACGATCCTTTCTATTCAATGGGAAGTGTGGAATTCACAAATGCTCTAGGTTGATTTACTTAGGTTAAATTACCTAGCACTGAAGTTTTCAGTTTAAGCAGGCCAGATGCATTGGCGCAACCCAGGAAAGTAACCCTGCCTTTCCTTCAAAGCGCTGTTATTTCCTTGTAATCCACTAATGTTTTATCTGGCAAAATTTTTGAGAATAGCCACAATTTATCTGCATTATAGTTTTGGCTTTGCGACAACTGCAGCTCTTCAATATTTTCTGATGCTTCTCTTTAAACGGTTGGACCTCGTTAGATATGCTTATTAATTATTCCCCCGTTTATCTTCAGGCTGCTTATTCCATACCTTTTACAAAAATGTTTAAACCATTCTTTATATTTATTTATTTACAATAGTCGACAGATTATAAATACCACTGACCATAAAAAAAATATATAAAATTATTAGAATTAATGAATAATTGCAATAATTAAAATAAAATAATGGAAAGAATAACAATAATATAATAGAGAAAAATAATGAAAAATTACTTACAAACAAATAAAGCATTAAAAATATAAAAGAAGAAATTAATAAAATGAAACATTATTTATGAAACAAAACTAGATAAGGCCGATTTTATACAATTTTTACTAACATTAAAATCGATAAGCTCATAATAACGGTTGAAATCTCTACAAACAACATCAAGAGGTTCCCCTTGCCCATAATTACTTCTATGAGAAGCAGGATAAAAGAAGTCATGAAACCGTAGAGATCTAGCAGGTACACAGACACTGAGAAGTAACAGCAGATCGGCAGCATCAATATTACATATGAGTAAGCAATGAGCGAACAAAACATTGATAACCTCTCGACAGCTGGACAGATTATCTAAACATAATAATTTCAAACGCTCAGAATAAAATGGGAGAGATTCAGGGTTATTCCAAGGAAGGAACCGCAAGGAAAAACGAAGAAAACGCTTTTGAACACCTTCAATACGATTAATATGGACAGCATAATAAAGGCACCAAACAGGGGAAGCATACTCTAAAATAGGTCTTACCAATGAGACAAAAAGGGATTTAAGTACGTAAGGGTCACTGAAATCACGAGTATAACGACGTACGCAGCCAAGCATTTTATTAGCTTTACTCACTATAGTGTCATAGTGCAAGGTGAAGCTCAAGCTCAGCTTACTATCAAAGGTAACACCAAGATGACAAATATGATCAACCCGGTTAAGGGCTGTATTATTTAAAGTGTATGAGGTTAAAATAGGTGCAAGTTTACGAGAAAAGGATAAGACATTACATTTATCAATATTTAAAAATAACTTGTTACGAACACACCAGTCATGAAAGATAACAAGATCACGTTGCAGAGATAAACAGTCAGATTCAACATAAATTTTTTTAAAAATTTTAATATCGTCAGCATATAAAAGTAAGTTAGTGTTCGGTAAAACAAAGGAAAAGTCATTTACAAATAAAATAAAAAGTAGTGGCCCAAGATGACTTCCTTGTGGCACACCGGACGTAGACATGATATCATGGGAAAAAAAAGATCTAAATATAACTGATTGAGTTCTATTTGACAAATATGAGCAAAGCCAGCCTAGTAGTATAGGAGGAAATCCTAATTTATCCAATTTCAGAAGTAGAATTTCATGAGACAATTTATCAAACGCCTTGCTAAAGTCCGTATATATACAGTCAACTTGAGATTTATTTTCAATACAGCGGTTTACGAAATTGGTAAAGGAGAGAAGATTAGTCACAGTTGATCGTCCCTTAAGGAACCCATGTTGCTTTGCAGAAAGTGAAGATTTAAAATTAAAGTAAATCACTTCAGTCAAAATGCATTCGAAAACTTTAGGAATTGCTGAAAGCTTCGCAATAGGTCTATAATTTTTAATATCAACAGTGCTACCCTTTTAATGAACAGGTATAATAAAAGATTTTTTCCAGATGTGTGGAAAAGCGCCTAACACAAGGGACTTGTTAAGGAGCAATGAAAGATGGAGACTTAAGACATCAGCACAGTGATACAAAATGGCACTGGGAATTCCGTCCGGTCCCGAACTATAGGAGATTTTAATTTGCTTAAGGGACTAGAAAATAGTACATATCATCACTGATTGTTATAAAATTACAGCGAGGGATTGTATGCCAAGGCAAAGAACTAGACAAAGCAACAAAATCCGATGAAGTAGTTGGCAAATAAATTAGATATGATATCTGGGTCGTCAGAAAAGTTTCCATAAAACGATAAGCTCGACGGAAAACCATCATTTTTACGTTTGGAATTAATAAAAGCCCAGAAAGATTTTGGATCCGTCTTAATATCGATTTGTACTTTCTCAATGTACCTATTGTAGGCTAAAATCGCGTATGTTTAAAATTCAGCCTAGCTATTGAGAAATCATTGTAAGAAGCAGACGACCTACTCTTGCAGTAAGCTTTCCACAAACGATTCTTAACACGCTTCAAACGACACAGGTGCTCATCAAACCAGGGAGCACGCTTTACTGAGTTGATGTTGTTTATAGATATTGGAACACAAAGCAGGAAAGAATCAAATGAAATATTATAAAAACGAGACAAAGAATCATCTAAATTATTAATATTAAGAAGAAACGACTAATCTACATTAGTTAGGAGCGAATGCAATTTTTCAAAGTTAGTTTTACGAAAATTAAAATGCGACTTACAAGAAAAACTATGGTCAGAACATTCTAAAATTAAATTAACTTCTAAAGCTGGATGATCAGGAACCTCAGGAACAAGCGGAGAACCAGAACGTAAAAGTGCAGTATTTGACGGATCCGAAACGAAGACAAGGTCAAGAATTCGTTTACGTACATTAAGAACACTGTTGATTTGATTAAGATCAAGACCATTAAGTCTGTCGATAACATCACATTCAACGCGAGATGATGCATTAGTCGCAAATAGATGATCCTCAGATTCAGAGTAATTCCAATTTAGATACGGAAGATTAAAATCCCCCAATATAATGATAACATCATTAGAGTCCGCAACGTTCGAGATGTGTTCGATGCACAAAAGATAGTCCTTGTAACTCTCAATTGTACTCTTCGGCTGAATATACAGAACAATGATGTAGATTATCGAAGCAACGCATTTGAGCGATAAACACATTAATTCCAACTTCAACGAGTTCGGAGGGTAGAGTCGTGTGCATTTAATTCCAGTTTTTACCGCAAGCAAGACGCCACCTCCAACAGTAGTGACTGAAGTACCCTCATGACGATCATGGCGAAAAACGTTATAATTGTTGAACAGTTCATTGTCAATGAAGGAATCATTAAGCCAGGTCTCAGTAAGTGCAACCACATCAAAACATGATAGCTCAGAGTTGAACTTGAGCAGAGAAGTTTTAGTTTTGAGACCATTAATATTCTGATAGTAGATACTAAAACTTCTCATTGAGCCATCAAAAGATTTTAAGTGAGAGGCTGCCGGCGAGAGTTGGTGCGAAAAATTTCTGGAGTAAACAAATTCTTTAACAAGCAGGCCAGAAATCCTGTGATAAGATGATATTTAATAAATTTGGCGGAACTGTTAGTTTGAACTATGAAATGCGGCGATTAGCGATTTTTTTATGCGTCAAGTTCGAGCAGGTGAAAATATCCTTGTCAAAAGAATGATTACGCAGGTTGTCAGCAACGTATCGAAGAATATCATCTTCAGCATAAGAACTCTTAGTTCCCTTAAATCGATTGTTAAAACAAATATCTCGGGAAACGGTTTTAAAATCAGATCGCTGACTTACAAATCATTCATGTGGCTTTTTTCAACTTCCGGATATTCTGAAGATTTTATCGTTGAACTGGAAAAAAACTATATATATAAATTATAGAGACCACAAAATTTAGCTATTATGTAATAAATTGATCGTCCGGATTAGCGAAACTTTACAGTATATATATTGGGAACACAAATTGAAAACCGCCGTTTTTTTTTTTCAAAATTTGAGCCTTTAGTGTGCCAAAGGTTAAATATTTATTATTCAAAGAAATGCCCATCGCTAGCTACAACTTTTCTCATATTTCTGGAAAAACTGCTCTTCTTTTGAGCCAATCCACGAATTAACCCAATTTTTGCTTCTTCGTAAGAATAGAAGTCCTGCTCTGCCAGACCATGCGTCATCGATTGGAATAGGTGGCAGTCAAAACGGCTGATGTCTGGAGAATACAGCGGGTGAGGTAGGATGTCCCATCGATTGCAGTCGATAGTGATCTCCCGTGATAGCACATGATATTCCACAAAATTTTCTCTCTTACACCGCCATACCGGTCGTCAACGTCAAAATCACCACTCTTGAAGCATTGGTAGCACTCACAATATGTTCTTTCACTTATAGTACCCTCATCATAAGTTTCAATAATAATTCGATGCGCCTTAGCCGCAGATTTTTATGAACTGAAAACAAAAAGTAAAACTTTTCGCAAATGACGCTTGTTTGGCTCAAACTTCGACATATTCGTGCACAAAAAAGTATATGACGCCGACAAAACTTCACAAATCTAATGATGAGGAGCTGTTGACGTTACTGATCAGCCATTGTTGCTCAGCATTTACTACTGACACCATCTATTGGGAAACGGTGGGATTCATTTTAAAATCAAAAAATATTACACACTAAGCCCCCGAAAAAAGGTTTAAAGTTCTCCATATAAAAAAAAATTGTCACCATTAAGTAAATGACGTTTTGAATTTTCTATCATTTACCAGAGCACTATTGGGAGTACAAATTGAAAAACGCCGTTTTTTTTTATTAATTCGAGCCCTTATTGTGCAAAAATGGTTAAATATTTATTTTTGAAGGAAATGCCCATCGCTAGGAACAACTTTCCCATCTTTCTGGCAGCATACGGATTCCGCGTCGAAAAACTGCTCTTCTATTGAGCCAATCTACGAATTGACCAATTATAACTTCTCCGTAAGAATGGAAGTGCTGCTCAGCCAGAACATGCGTCGAATAGGTGAGATTTGAGGACTCTAGTGGCCAAAGTAGAATTCGTTTATTTTTCGATAAATAATACTCCATAACAGAATGCGATGTGTGAATTACAAAATAAAGTTTGGAGTCGCAATGCGAGTTACGTGAGCATTTATTTGATCGTCTCGAACTCTCTTTTACCATGGTATCAAATATAGGCCCAGATCATAAGAGATCCTCCACTAAACTGATGACAGGTCGAAATACGGTAATTCTTTCTTAATATCCTGGAATCATCATCAGGATCACCTATAAATACTGAAGTCTTCAAACATTTTAATTTGTTCAATTTCAGCCATATAAATAAAGTTTAATAGCTCCAAAATACGAAAATTCCTGAAACCTTTTCCGAATTTATTCCACTATTTTTCCCTTTTTAAATATTTAGGTGTATATTTATTTTCCATTTTCAAGCATTTAATTATGCGAATAGTTCCATATTTTATTTTTGTTATATTTGATATGAAAACACAATGAAACAATAATTTCTTAATTTTAGGAATATTTATTTATAAAGATAAAATAAAAATGCATATATAAAAAAATAAATCTCAATATAAATCTTCAATAAAGTAAATAAATTGCTTAAAATAAAAATTAAAAATGATATCACCCAAAAACAATTAACATTTTTGCGTCTTAAAAATTATATATAGAATTTCTCAATTCAAATTAAATAAAAAATTTTACGTTCTATATCTACTTAATAAAAATTAACATTAAGTTTAATAGTTATAAACGACTTAAGTTTACAACACAATAAGTAGAAAATTTCTACCAAAATGTTTTTAACACTAATAAAGGATTGAAAACCACAATATATAGAAATGAAATAAAGAATAAGCCTAAAACGGCAAATTTCAGGTCCTCTGCAAATTGAAACCGAAAAAATTAAGTCTGAGTAGTTATAGGCTGAAAGTATAGGTCCAAATTGATATGCTTTAAATTTTTGTTTATAACTTTCAGCTTTAGATTTATCTCAATAGATCCAGCTCGAATCCTCTTGACCGGACCGGAAAGTTTACGAAGGATAAAACGAATAGTATTTATTCCAATTTGGACTGGTTGTTATTATCTTGGAGGAAGGATACTTTTGGAAGTAGACTTGTCTCTTGGGTTGCTAAAATAAAGAAAAATAAAGGAAAAATCATAAATAAGAGTCAAGAGGAGTCAAGCCAAACTATCGAGAAGCATAAAATTGATTGAAAGAGGTTTTTGCTAAATAGACAGACCGAGAAGTTATTTTAATTTCATGAAATGTTGTAGGTTGCTATCCTTAATATGGTCCCAATGTTACCTTTACTGTGTTTCGTAGCATTCCAGCTAAGAATTCTGCGGTATTGCTGAACTTAAGCGTTAGGCGATTAATTAGATTCAGGATGGGATTCCGGGAGTTAATAGTGGTAACCTTAGTATAAGTAGTGTAAGTCGGATCCGGTATACCCTAAATTAAAGGACGAATTAAATTGTAATGAAACTTTGTAGAATTGATGACACGACTGTCTTAATGTTACTAACGATTCTGTAGTTGACCGTGGCCATTTGTGGTGGTCTTGATGTTGATGTTGGTGCAATCGGTGATGATGTTTGTGCTGGCGATTGTGGTACAATTCTTCGAGTTGCCTAACATAAAAATTAAAAAATTTAAAATTACTAGAAAGAACATTTTTTTTTTTTGGTATTTTTTTAAGATATTACAGTGTTTACAAATTCCGTAGGATCATCTGCAAAACGATTGGCTATAAAAGAGGGCTGTTCATCTCGGGCCACTGGAATAGTATTGGCATCTTGACGAGTCGGTCGTTGAGTTAAATCGAAATCAGATACCTTTAGATTATTATCGAAAAATTTAGATAATACCATATATCTCGATTATGTCTCTTGCAGGCAACAAGAAGAAGCGCGAAGATCGAAGAAAATGGCAGTAGGGTGATAGTTAGTTGTAGGTGCAGTAGTAGCGTAGACATGTTATTTAGTTGCCAGTACAGAGAAATATAAGTACAAAAGTTCTACAATATCAAGTTAATTTAAATAATTTTTAGATAAGTCGCTAGTAGACTGATTTTGTCTTAATTTCTAATTAATGTTAACTAATTTTGTAAATATTGCAATAGTTTGAGTGCATAAAAGAAAAAAATAACTAATAGAAATTATTTTTAGATTCAAAAAAAAAAACTGGAAAAAAACATGAAAAATATTTAACAAAAAGCATTAAATATTACAGTTTTACAAAAGCAGTCTAAAGGTAAGATTAATTGATTTACACATTGCATTCAACTATATTTTCTCCTAGTAAACTATTTATATCGATTGATCAAATACAAAATATCAGAAAATCGTCTCCGAACTGATTATTCCAAAAATATTAATTTCATTAGAGAAAAAGCAATTCTTCACCTAAATAATAAGAAAATCATACCGAAATATAAATAATATAATAATAATAAATATATAACACTATATTCTAAATATTACTAGAAACTAACTAGTTCACGATTTTAGTAGGGAGAGTGTAAAGACGCGGTAATCTTTGACAGTATCTTCAGTTGTTAGTATCGAAAATTTATCCGAAAAAAAGGACATTTCGTCTTGTCCAATGTGGCATAAAAACGCGCTGAACGATATCTAAAAGTGGAAATGGTCTAATTACTACTGGCTCAGAAGTGAGTGCTTGGGGCCGTTCTGTTGACACCGAGGTAACGATTGGATCAGATCGTGTTGCCTAAAAACGTCAAAAAAGAGAAAAAGAAATATGCGTATTTTTAAAGATATGTAGATATCATTTTCAAATTTTGTTTGTTTGTTTTGTTTTACTTCAACTTAAAACAAACAATTAAGCTGTGATGGTGGTGGTGGTAGTTGTGGTTTTTCTGCAGACCGAAATTAAAGCGATAGCTGCGATTTAACATTTTATTTTTTAGTCATGAAGATGTGACTATTTACAATTTTTTTTAATAATATTTTTCAAATTTTCAAGCATATTTACAGAATTTTACAAAAAAAAATTTTGATTTGAATTGTTAAAACGAATTTAATTTAGACCATTTCCGCATGTAGCACGTGATGTACGTGAAAATATTTACAAGATTTATATACAACCTTTTCAGTCCAAGAGCCGTCGAACAAAAAAAAAAACCGGGAAAACGAACTTGAACTGTATGGAAGGACTGTACATAGTGTATCTAAGACAAAGGTTGTAAAAGTAATTTCGAAAGCCCCGTCCGAAGATATGCACAGTACTCGTAAGTAATTTGCGAACAATTACTTCAAATCTTGTTTACCTTTCACTGGTCCTACGTAGAGCGTCGTTTTCGAAATTAATTTTTCCTTTGTATTTGTTACACATTGTTCAACCATTTTATATATATAGTTTACATCCGTAAAGCTTCCCTTTTATCTTTTTTCGTTCCAAAGCTTTTGTACTTTATGAAAGGTAGCAAAATACCAACTGTCTTTTTATTCTTTTGCCTTTAAGCCACAAATCTCAGCTCATGAATAACTTTTTTAATATTTTTTACTTTTAGTTACACATATAGTGATTCATGCCGACGACATGCTTCTTTCCATAATACCAAACGGAATTCCGCAGTTCAATTATAACAAAAAAAAATCTATCGTCAACACTTAAAAATTATTGCACGGCTTAGCCTAATAAAAAATCTTGGTTGTACACTAGTGGGTAGCGTGTTGGTCTACAACGGGAAGGTCATGCATTCCCAGTCGACTTATAATCCTTGCACAATGCTTGCACAATGAGTATATTTGGATTACCTCAGTCTACGAAAATGGAAATTCGTAGATAGCAAATAAAATGTTTCAGGAACTTGAAGCTCAGTGGGCCAAGATCCGATTTGGGCAGTAGAGCCATTAATGAAGAAGAATAAGCTTAATAAGAAACTGATCATAGTATATACAATTTTCCAAAGAAATTCATCACGAAACTCTTCAAAAAATTAAGCATATGTTAAAATGTACCCGTAAAGTTTCAATTGTTTTTATACGGTCATCGAAAATAACTTAGGACGTCACCCTTTAATGCGCGATGAACAGTCGACATGAGCATGGGGAAACAAGTGGAAGTAGGAATATTTGTAGGGAAGCATAGGAAAGAAGAAATGTAAATGACGGTAAACGTTGCTCCCAAATTGTTGGAAGTTGTATCCCGTTGGAAAGAGATTGCCTGGTAATGAATTCTATATCGCTGTCGTCCGAAGGATCAAGGACTGCCTAAATTTCACTGTTCTCCACTGTTCTTGCGGGCAACTCTTTAGATCAACGGACTAGTATTAAAAGACGATGAAGCATTAAGATTAGATTATATACTTTTGCATGAGAGGGAGTGGAAGGACACAGGGCAATACCAAAGCTTTTCATCCATTTTTATTTAAAATATTTTTGACGTGCTTGTACAAAATTTCCCGTTTATAGCTTTTAATGGTTTGGTAATAATCGATTTCTTAAAATGGTCGAAAAAATACTGTTGTATGGGAGGGGGTAGAAGTTTCCAAGGTGTTCAACTAGTTATTATCTTAAATTTTTAAGTAATTTTTTTTAAATGAATTTCGCAAATTTTCAAGTTTATGGTTTAAAATTTCACTTAAAAATTTTGAGTTTTTGTGTTTTTTTCAATACACGTGAAACACCTAGCGCAGATTACGGCCCCTCTTTGGTTGATTATAGTTTTGGTTTAAAATTATATTTTTCCCTTATGTATATTAAATGGATGTATGAACGTGCAAAATTTTGACTTTATATCTTTTACCAGAGCACCAAAATATGAGTGAAACTATTTACCATTTTGGCCCACCACCTCGTTTCCCTTACACCCCCTATTTTAAAGTTTTTAAAAAAACTATAGATCATATAGCTCTTCAATTTGACAAAATTTCAACTTAATACCTGTTTTGAATTTTGAGATATAACGGTTTGGAATTTTTTAAAGTACACCATTTTTGAAATGCTTCCCATTTCCCCCAAGCACCAATTCAAATTTAGACCTCGCCCAAATCAATCAGTTATTCAACTGGATGAGGAACTCTAGAGCTACAGTAGAAAGATTATCCCGGTTAAGGCACAATAGATCCATTGTCTCAGTGCTTGGAAAACTGGAACCTTCACCTCTCAATAGTACTCCAGTTCTAATAAAGAAGTTGGCTAGGTTTCATATGTTGCTACGTCCTCTGATAGACCTAATGTGATGTCTCACGTAAATAGTTTTAAACTTCCCCATCGACTAACGTGATATTGAAAAAGCTAAGAATGTCTCGAAAAGTGATAGTCAAAAAGTAACTTGAGAAACGTTGACTAAAACGAAGAAGTCTTTTTCAAAATCCCATAGAAAGTGGCCTGATGTTTCTCCTTCTCATTGCAAATTCTGTATTCCTCTGAGAGTCCTATTATTTGAAGATGTTTTTTCTATATAAGTAGAGTTTACCTTGGTTTCTATTTAGTTGTTGATATTTAGAAGTAAAATCTTAGCATGCATATTACCTGGTTTCAGTAAAGGGTTCTCTGTGATTTTAGCCGTATTTGGATTTAATATCCAAATAAGGCTTTCCAGCACTGAATAGTATCCCGCAAAAAGAAAATGGAGCCACGAGATGAGATTCGAACCCCCTCCTGGCCAATGAATCATCTTGTTGATTAACAATACCGCTGAATCATACATATGATCCAAGAAGGGGCCAATCTGTTTCTCTAGTTCTATTAGTGCCAGAAAGAAATCCCAAACGACGTATTTGAGAAAACTGTTCAGCCGTTATTACTGAACACAGTAGAAATCCCAAGACTGTTGTAGATACTAGCAACTACCCCTTTGTCCGTATTTGAACCATGTGTTTACCAGGTAATTGATGGGTTTCTTAAATTCTTTTTGTTTGACTGCCATATTCATAACCGCCAATACGGGTTGCATTTCGGACGTTCTACTAGAGATATCCTAGTCTATATAACTGAACGTAACTCGTAATTCAGAAATTTGGCGTAGATTAGGTACTGGCTCATGACGTTGCAAAAGTCTTTGACAGAGTTTGGCATAAACGTCTAATGGTGAAACTCATAGCAATAGGTTGTAACACTACCCTTGTCTAATGGATTGATCGCTCGATACGAATCGTCATGGATGGCGTATCATTCCAACCATTTCAGATCGATTGCGGCGCGCCTCAAGGCTCTGTTCTATCCTCCAATCCTCAATCTTCGTTAATGATTTTTTGTCTGCAACACTCAATCCAATTCATAGCTTTGCAGATGACAGTACTGGATAACACCTTTCAATTTGACTACGTTACTGAAGCTCATCGTACTTCAGTAAATTCTAAGCGCGATAAATTATACAGTCCATTGAACTCAGACCTCAACTTAATTCTAGATTGAGACAAGAAAAAGTAAGTACCGTTCAATGCCTCAAAAACTCAAGGCTGTCATATATCTATTAAAAAGGTTTTTATGGCGAATTACACGAATATTGCCATCGGAAACATACAATTGCGTTATTCAGAAGAATTTACTTTACTCAGCATTAAACTAAACTAAATTCTCAATAGAAGCAAATACATTTTTGATGTTGGACTTTCATCTCACGATCTAGCTAATATCTATAAGGTCTATATTCATCTTCGTCTTGAGTACAATTCGCACCCACAACTTATGATACTCGATCGGATCCAGAAGCTTCTATTGACTCCCTCGAAAATTGTGGAAACGTCAGGGTACTAAGCGTTTCCTGTCGTTATTTACACGGCAAATGCGAAAAACTATCGAACTTCATCTTTTCAACTTTCCCAGAAATACACGGCAGGCTGCATGCGATCATGCTTCACTGTTTAGCCTCTAACATCGCGTACACTGAAACATAGATATTCCTTCATCACCCGAACATTAAGACTGTGTAGCTTATAACATTCTGTTTTTCAAGAGCAACGTCCACCGGCAGTTTAAACTCTTCCCTCCTGAAACTCCTTAGTATCACCATCGTTCACCTATCCTATATCAACTTGACAGTGCATCCAATGCATTAAAGGGTAACAACCTAAGTTGTGTTCGGTGCTATAAAAAATAAAAGTCTTGGCGATCTGGTAAGATCACCTTAAATGGTTTTATGAAGCTATATCTTATATCCCAAGAACTTCTTCCTTTTTAGTTTCTAAAGTCAGAGATGGGCAAGCAGTGTTGTATCCTTCCGCGTCTTCAGTGGTGTGTCACCACATTTATGCAACATATGTTACATAGGGCCTAGCAAAAGTATTGCACATCCAATATATCAGACTTGGGGGCTATTTTGTGCTCATAAGACTTCTACAAGCCCAGATAGGCATTCTGGCTTTTTTTAGAACATTGTGAATAAGAACAGTCCATGTGAGTTTCCATCTAGAATTACTCCTACAAATTTCCCTTCACTAGAATATTTCACTGTTTCACCACAAAAAGCGTTGGTTCTTTTACTTGCCTTTTGATTTTCTTTTTGGTAAATGCAAGAATTGTGTTTTTTCGGGTTAATGCCCAAATCATCAGTACATCAGGTTGCTACCTTACGTAAGGCACCTTGCAATAACTCTGTAATAGTTTCTTCGAAAGTGCCCTAATTAAAATGCTCAGGCCGCCTGTACCTCCACTTTTTGAGTCCGTGAGCTCTAAACAAACATTGCCAACTAAGTCACTTGTAATGGGGTCCGACTTAGGGGTCAGCCTAAGTGAATTAAGAACGATTTTTCTTGAGAAGCATAACATAATACTGCGTTAATTAAGCGGAATGACTTTGTAAATAGCCGATAAAGCGAAATCTGCCACCCACCTTGGGAATCTCTATTCAATGTTTAAAATTATGAAATAGTTAACGAACAAAAACTTCAGCCGCCCCTCGTGAGAGATATTCATGGAATCCTTCAAAATATGAGTAAACAGTTTCGGCGGGGGAAGACATATTTCTCTAATATTTTAAGCATCTTTTCAGATCAAGATATTCCAGAAACAACATCATTATCAAACATGCAATCAAAACAATCAACTAATTGGGATGATAGATACCCACACAAACATATATTTCTTCCGGTAATTCGGTTAAAGTAGGAAAGAAACCTCCAGTAGTAGACAGACTACCAACTGAGCTCCTTGAAGCGGATCTGGAACTGATACACCCCCTCCACTCATTAGAGGGCGATGTGCTGTACAGCAATAGAAGAACTAACGAACTACATTTTTTTCGACGTTTTATTAGTTTAAAAGCTAGAACTGTGAACTGTGGCTTCTCAAAACGAAAACAATATACAAGTTTCTAGACGAATATTAACTTTTTTCGCTAATTCATGATTATTTTTTTACCTCTCACCTCTCGTTACTTCAAACATTAACTCTTCTAGTTCTATTGTTAATGATTCTTATGGCAATTAAAGTCAGTTCTAAACGAAATTTCTTCTTCTTTGTCAATGGCGCTATCGCCGAATTCCGACCTTGGCCGCCTGTCAACCACTACGTTCCAGTGCAAAGGTTGTTAGTCCTTATTCAACGGCTTTCACATTGCAGACCACACTACACATTAGTCTATAACCCAGATTAAACAAAAATTCGTAATAACCCTTAATATACAATACAAAAAATCTACTAACATTTATCATTATAATAATGCAACAAACTATCAAATGTATAAGTGCAAAATCTGTACTATTTCATATGTCAGACAATTCACTAGCCTGAACAATAAAAAAAAACTTATGAAGTATAACACTGGAACGGATTACTGACACTGACAAATTATTAAAAAAATAATAATAAGACTTATACATTAATTTAATCTGCTTACACAACTGAGCTGAGCTAAGCATTATTTGTCAATCAACTTAGGAATAATAAAGATTGTTAATCATATCTAAATTAAAATTACTTAATTGCTATAATTATCAATAAATTCACAGATCGCATACTAAATTATGTACCTTTCAATCGACACTATTAATCAACCATTTAACTTCTGTTATTTCAAACACACATGTTTATGTAATATACAGTGTATTATTATTACATATGTCTCATTAACTCAAGCTCACAGCCAAAAATTCAGTTAGTTGTGCAAAACTACATCCGAAACTATTTACCTCCACAAGCAAGCAGAAATCTTCGAACGAAAGTGAATCTGAGATTCACAACATCTTGTAAAAAATTTGCATTAATAACTAACATTCATGTTTGGAAAATAAATAAACAGAGAATAAACCCAGCACCCAAGGCTACGATTTCAAGATAGAAAAAGAAAATGTTTTACTCTCGATGTAGTGGCTTGGAATTGCGGAGTCACAGGCTCCGGTCGCCTGGGGATATCCTGTCCATTCGGTCGGCTTACTCGGACCGTGATTTGACTTTGATCACCTGAAATTCAATATAGCTCAATATTACTTAAAGTTTAAGATACGATTGAATCGGATCCGATCACTCACCTCGGTTAATATCAGCCTCCAGTCCATTTCCACTAATTACGTTGAACTGATGATCTCGAAGATATTCCTCAAATCGACGATGATACTCCCCAGTAGAGTCCCATCGCTCTCTTAAAGCCAGATATTGCTTGGGATAATCATAGTAGAGCTTTGTAATTACTTTAATGGCACCTTCCTTCTGGCTCGGCCAGCATCGACCACATTTTGTCCTCAAGGCTTCCGGAAGAATACCTGAAGTTGTTAAAGATAATTTTACCATTAAACACCATTACTCATATTTCAAAGCGAATTCTAATGAATTTCGAAAAGAATTTTGCATTGCAAATACGAGTATCTATTCAAATAAGCAGATAGTTTGTAAGAAACTCATAAAAACTGACGACAAAGATTGAAAAATTGTTTGAATATTGATGAGCAGAACCGGCAAAAGTAAGTTGTGATGAATTTAAACGATATTATCGGAATTAGTAAACATTAGTAGTGATTCGAATATTACAAAAGTACTGAAAAGTTGAAGCTACGTAGCTGGAATTTTTGCATCAGAGAGTTTTCTAAACAGGAAAAAGTCATCGAATGAAATGATAATGCAAAAATACTAATCAACATAGTTGATATAGTTGCAACAGTCCTTAAACGCCCTTGACATTTGGTCTGCTATAATATTTATGAGTTTGTTATTGATAAAAGATACGATTCGCAACAATTCACTTTTTTTACACGTTAACACTATGATATCTAAAAATAGAGAATGTTATTGAATTTAATAGTCAGATCGTAAACATCAAACTGGAATCATTATAGAAACGGGCAATCTCTTAGGTAGGTAGTTAATATAAATTTAATACACATGAAAGAGCTACTTATAAATCACAGGGTTTGTTAATATCTCGAAAAAATTATAATTTTAAATCTTGGAATATAATATCGCTTGTTCTAATGCTCGTAATGTTAAAAAAATAACAGAATTATTGGTCGATAGTTTTGTTACATTGTATTTTATATTATATAGTGGTTAGATAGGGTAGGCATCTGATCGGCGTCATTAGGCGACGCCCAAAGTTGTAACTATCATATACACGTCAATTGTGCTCATCATACCTCCACGTGGTAGCCACCGGATACTGGTCTTGTCCATCCGGATTTGCTGAACTGATAAGCGCGAGTGCTAATGAAACAGAAAAATTTTAGCACTATTTTATGGCCCTCCAAGTTGAGGATTTAAGCGATGTGTTAACAACTCATTGTTGAAAAAACCAGACTTGTTTCGAAACCTGAACAGGAGGCCAAGGTCCGATTTGGGCTGTAGCGCCATCGTAAGTAAGTGAGTTTCGTTATATTCTAAGCGAAATTACTTAAATTCGAAAATTTGTGCATTTTGTATGAAAAGTGGTACCAGGAGTAGGAGGAAATCAATGAATTTTCAATTCATAATTGTACTTGATCTGAGAACTTAGCATGGTAACTTGGAAGACGATTGTTCGAAGTTTATATAGGTATTTTTTCCGGAAAATTAATTAAAAGAATTTTCAAAAAATATGATATTTGTATGGGACAATCAACATTCTTCTCAGCATATTCGATATCAGGAGCTGAGTGAATCCGACACCTTCGATGGGTCCTCGTGGTTTGAGTAATACTGATGTGACCTTGACAAATCGTTCAACGATGGGCTTTGATTCCCGCTGGAGCATCAGAGCAAGATGGGAGACTAGAGATCGGGGCATGATTGTCGTCGAACTCACATATGGCAGGGCTGTGTATGAAGGTAAGAAGCCAGGTGCACCAATGGGTGCAGCTGGGAGGACAATATCGAACGCTTGAGGGTTGATACGGAAGGGGTATTCTTGTTCCAGGTGGCGATGCTCAACTTGGATAGTCAGATAGCGCTTATCCAAGAAAAAATGGCAAGCGTTGAATTTGTTATGCTCCGTCCGCATGATCCTCGGGGTCAAATAAATAAGATCTGCAGGCCGATAGGGGCTGGTATAAAAGTTGAAGGCAACATTATATCGCCATAAAACAAGTGTGTAATAGTAATGCTGGATGAATTCTTTCCGGGTCCGAAATCGACTTTCTGATGATCATATGAATGCAGAGGAAGAAATCTCTGTGCTCCAGCATTAGAAGATTGATCTAAACTTTAACACGATCAAATCTGATAAGGCGCCTGGATTCGACAGAATGACGGGAGAAAAGCTTTAAATCATCTGGTGTGCCACTGCCACACTCCGAAATCGTGTTCTCCCTAAGCGTTGTCGTGCTCCGGAATCTCCAGAGAAAGTCAGGAGTAACCGCAATCTGGGCAAACAGAAGCATAAGATGAATATATGAGTTCCTTAAAGGTCTTTAAAAGGGAACTGAGGAAAGCCACAAGCGATACCTAGAGAAAATTCTGCAGCCAGATAGAGTAAACTTCAGAAGCCCTTAGACTTAGAAAACTTAAATCGATGAACCCTGCTCTGCGAGCCTTACGCAGGGACATGGATGAAAGTTGGACAAAGGACAACAAGGGAACGCTTAAAGTGCCTTAGTCATTTCCTCAACTGCCGGGACCACGACACCACCTACTCAAAAGCAAGCAAAACGCGAGTGCAGAACGTTCTATGATTTCTAACAATAAACATACTTAGGTGGGCATTTGACCCTTATTAGGCGCCAGGACTGTATGGAATAATACCACCCATGATACAAACTGTGGAAGGGTTGGTGATTATGTGGCAGACAACGACAAGGGATATCTCAAACTAAACTTATCATCATCATCAATGGCGCTACAGCCCAAGTCGGGCCTTGGCCTCCTGTAGGCTTCGTCTCCAATTTTCTCGGTCCAATGACCACATCCTCCATGTTAAAAATTTTAAAAGCGATTTGCTGTCTTCGTCGATTGCAACCACCCAACGTTTCCTAGGTTCTCCAATTGCTCTTTTTCCTTCCGCCTCCCTTTCTTATACACGACATCCATGTCTTCTGTCATTCACTTTACGTGACCAGCCTAGTGTCGCCCTATGGTATACGATTCTTCTTCTACTTCTACAATGGCACTACAGCCTAAATCGGGCCTTGGCCTTTAGGTTCCTTAACATTTCTCATTATTTATTTTGGAAGAGTTGTTAGACCTCACACAACCCTCTATCTTCGAATTTTTCATTTTCGTAGATTGAGGTGACCAAAGTATACCCAAGCAGTCACTGTGCTGAAATTATGCGTCGACTGGGATTTGAGCTCACGACCTTCGCATTGTAGACCAATACGCTACCTACTTGGCTACACCCTAGCTATTGTGGTGGCTCTCCGCGCTGCTTACGTAAATAAAACGATCAGCGTATGGATCGAAACATTGCTTAGAAACAGATCTATAATATCAGCATACTGCTGCGAACGCACCAGTTGAAAAAGGCCACAAAGAGAAGTTTCATCTCCACTTTTGTGGGTACTGACTGTGAATGGCATACACAAGGATCTGAGAAGTTCGAGTGTAAATGTTGTGGCTAATGCTGATGACGTAGTGATTCAAGTATCAGGTAAGAATAGAAGCACAATTTCCGAACTTACGGATGGAGCTCTCAAAAAGTTACACCACTGAGCAAAAAGCACCAGGCTTAATGTGGACCGGCAAAAAACGGAAACGCTGCTCTTCACAAAAACCCAGGAGTTCAGGTTACCAAAAATAGGAAGCACGGAACTGACTTTGTCCAACCAACCATGCAAGGTATCTAGTAGTAATCTTAGACAGTAAGCTAACATTGATTTCAGACATAGGCATTGAGATTAAAAAACGAAAGCGGATCGATCACACTTTGATGAAACCAGAGTGAAACATCGCCAAACAGGCTCTGGATTGTAATCCTCAAGGAAGACATCGGTTTGGAAGCGAGCACTTGAGCAGGAGGCCAGAGGAATAAACAAGTCCAGGCAATAGCTAAAGGCCGATGCTCAGGATCGCGCCTTGTGGAAAAGATGTTTCTGTCCTATGACCCTATAGGAGGTTTTAACAGGAATTTAATTAATTGAAGCTAATATCGAAGAGCGATCAACTAAAGCCAACATCGCATTCTACTTGCAAAAAGACGTTCGGTAGGAAGAAGGGTTTGAACCCGAATATAGCATACTGGATCTACATGGCTGTAGACATACTGAAATGGTGGCATATAATGAATAAAATAACATACCGGCAAATATTGGAAAAACACAAAGACGGGCAAGTCTGGGAATCACCATATCTTCAGATTCGCTGAATATCTTACTTTCTTTTTCATCAATCGACCTGTTTTCAAGAAGCGTGGCATTCAAGTGCGCTCTTCGACTCAAAAAGTCTAAGCAACTTAAAACACGCCCGAACGAATATCGTAGCATAAGCCTTCCTGCAATAACCACAAAATCTACGGTTACAAAGTCAATTACAGGGAACACTAGGAAACAAGAACTGGAGATCTTTCTACTTCTACAATGGCATTACAGCCCAAATCGGGCCTTGGCCTCCTGACTTACTTAGCATTTTTCATTACTGATTGTGGAAGAGTTGTTAGTCCTTCGCAAAACCATCTATCTACGACCAAGGTATACCCAATCAGGAACAATGCTGAAACTGTACTTCGATCGAGATTTGAACTCACGAGCTTCGCATTGTAAACCAACACGCTACCTACTAGACTAGACACTTGGAGACGAGGTCCCTTCAGGATCAAAAATCAATACACTGACTGCAGCATTTTTTAGGTAGAAATTCTGGCAATCTAGAAGACAGCTGAAATCGCCAACACGCCGCAGATTTATAACAGGAAGATTAATGTCTATACCGATAGTCAAACCGCCTTGAAGGCACTGCAATCCTGTCGGAGACACTATTCAGCAGTCAATACTGCAGAATCTCTATGCCAAAGATATTTCGGGCCACAGTCGCACAACAAGTAATGAAGTAGCGGACAAGCTAGCAAAAAGAAGTGCTAACCTTGAACTTAGAATCCACAGAAAACTTGATGTTAAATCTAGCCGAAGCCAGATGGAAAAGAACAACAACCTGTAAAAGCACGAAATCAATGTGGAATGTGAGTGACGCGAAAAAGACAAATCTCTTGTTATCGTTATCCAGGAAGCAATTTGGGACATTGGTAGGTATTGTTACTAGCCATTGCCTTGCACATGCTTACAGAATGAGTTCAATAACACATGATCTCTGTAAGAATTGTAAACAGCAGGAGAAATAGAGACGGAGGAGAACAAGCTGTGTAACTGCCGAACTCTTACTAGAAGAAGGCTTAAAACCTCGGGGCACCGTTCTTCCTCGAACTCAAGGTGCGATATGCAGAATCTGTTGAACTTTACCACTCAACAAGGAACAATATCATGGGATGGTATCACAAAGAAATCCAACGGGTCTACTTGGGCAATAGCCGCCACTCAAACCTAACCTAACCCCGATCTTATTGGGACGTTCCCCTTCTCCCAGTCGTTGGCAAGGAGAGGATTATGATCTACAGACTGGGAGAGAAAATGTCCAGCCTAGCGTCAGACTAAAATCCGTACCTCGAGATGGATGAAAGATTCGTGGATGCACATAAAAGTTTATGTTACGATTAGTCTATACTTATTTCAAGTGCGCATTTAACTATTTGATTTTAGGCAGAACTATTTCTCTACCAAGGTATATGTAAAGGAGGACGATAACAAGGCGAGGCAATATTTAAGGGGGACGATCGGTACGTATCAAGTATGTTGGCCAATTTGCGCCGTGCTATCATTTACAAGATCCGAAGGGGGTAACGATCGGTTATCCTTGGACATGTTTGGGAAAAGAAACCCTCTCAAATGGAAATAACTCCTCGCACCCAAAGCTACATCAAAACGTTAAGATAGGTAAGCAACATAAGAAATTGTCGAGTCACATTTCGATTGATTAGAGTCGTTAGCTTCGCAAGACTTTCGCATTGGTCTTAGTCTAAGTTTTCTCTTGACGGGTCATGATAGTATAATCGAATTCCTCCACAAGGGAAGTTTAAGTAAAATGGCAGGTATCACTTGTGGAGCGTCGTCGGGAAGCTGGCTGCATATCGTAGTCGAATGTCATAGAGTCTTAGGTATACAGATACGCAGCTGAAGACATGGACGTTTCGGTGAATTGGGAGGGGCTGGACATCAGTGAGAGGAGAAATTAGAGAAACCTTATTTTTATACGCAAGAAGGTGGGAATAATTTGTTCCCATTACCGGGTAAACGACTATGGCAATTTCGATAAAGCCTTTGGAGTACATTAGTTAAGCTAAAAGTCACGAGTTGTAAGAAACTCAACTGGAAGTAACTATTCGTCTTACGAGCCTGATCAGTCGTGTCCTTTGGGTCTCTGCTGAGACTTTTATCAAAAAAAGTCTCTTCTTTAATTCGAAATGTGCGGTGAACACATTCTTCTAAATAGTATTGTTTTATAATTTTATGTTTCGAAAAATTTGTGTTTAAGGTAGTAAGTAGAAAGAGTGGGTAAAAATGGCTCATTTACGATCTTAAAGATATCCTTTTGACAAAAATTGCATAAATGGATCCAAATTGAAGTTCAAGTCCTTTCTGAGAAAGTCCCAAATCATGTTCAAAGTTCATGTCATAATAAGAAACTCAAAAGAATCTTGCACATACATAGAACTGGCACATCCGTTAATAGGACTCGAACTTATAGTTCTGCCTTTCTATTCACCATCGAATGGGCAGGTGTGGAAATTAGAAATCGTGGTGGAATACGAACCCCAATGCACAAGTCTGATACTGGTCTAGCTTTACCTAACCGTGCGTATTCGTATTCTACCACGATAGCTGATTTCCACTCTTGTATCAAACACGGGACTCAAACATTAAATGGTAAGAATTTTTATTTTAGTTAGGTGTAGCCTAGTAGGTAACGTGTTGGTCTACAATGCGAAGGTCATGAGCTCAAATCCCGGTAGACGCATAATTCCAGCACTGCCTGCTTGGGTATACTTTGGTCACCTCAATCTACGAAAATGCAAAATTCGAAGAAAGAGGGTTGTGCGAAGGTCTAACAATCCTTCCGCAATAAATAATGAAAAATGTTAAGGAACCTGAACGTCAGGAGCCCCGAATCGGGCTATAATACCATTATAGAAGTAGAACCTTTATTTTATTTGTTAGGTCCATTAAAAGATTCTTTTCGAAAGTACGAATGTGACAGAACGAACACATTTCTATTTTGGTGGAAATTAAGTAAAAACAAATTTGGCATACATCGAACTTTCAAAAATATGAGGTAACCTGTATTCTTTTGAGATGGTTTGGAGAATGTTTTCACAGAGTATTTCGATTTAAAAGGAAAAATTTCCAGATTTCACACTGTTTTTAAATGTGACGGTGCAGTCTGTGCTGAGGCTGAGATCAGTTTGATAAGACAGCAGAGACCGAACCTTCACATTTAAAAAAGCATAACAGTGTGAAATCCAGAATTACAGCACATCGATAGGAAAATTCAGACACAAGACCCTTCGAAGCAACTGTCCTAAGATTTTGAAAAAGAGGTCAAACACTTTTACAACATTTAATGAAATTAAAAGCGAATTTTTTTTTTTAAGTTTGCAAAATCTAACAGCCCTTAGCGAACAAAACAGTTTTTAAATTTATTAAGAACGTTTGCTACTAATTTGGAAAAGCTTATTCTCTGAATTTTAAATAACTATTAACTTAGAAAAGCGTAGCTATTGAGCTAAAAAAGTTTATAATCTGTTATAAAAATAGTTGTGAAGCTATTCAAAATTTATATCTAGCTATTAGTTACTAAAAACGTATTTTTTACTATAACTCAAGCTTTTTTTAGGATGCGCCATTTATAGCACTTTTCATCCGAGCAAAAAGAGCCAAATCAACAGGAATACATTCGATAAGTAGCGATGTTAGCAGTGAATCAATCAACAAGTTTTTTTACGACTAGAAGTTGATCTTTTGACTAATCGTCTTGAATTATTAATGCTGCTTAAACTTGAAGAGTCAATCAAATATTCACCAGAAACACTAGAAATTATTGAATTTGCAGAAACAAAAACGCAAATGCGTAAAAAATCAGGAAAAAATAAGCGAAAAGTTAAGATTCATTTTCAGTAAACTATAAATAATTATAACTTTTGCTTCCTATATTTATATTCTATAAATATAGACATGATGGGTTTGGGATATACACAAAAAACGATGATAAATTCCCATTTTATTTATTTTTTCATCATTGATAATAGCAGTTATATCATGTTATTACTCATGTGATGAAGTTTAAATTTTAAATCGCCGACATTTTAATTTTTTAGTTAGTTTTGAAAATATTGGAATAGCAAATTTATTCATAGTAACTAAAACATAACTACAATGCTTTAGTTACTATGAATGATGTTTGCATTCTAAAATTAATTCGATGTGCAACTTAAGCAAGTATAATAGTTACGCTATAATTAAATAATGAGAGAGTGCTTGAAAGGCGGATGTGAAAGAGTGCAGCTCGCAAAAAAAAACAATTTTTTTTAAATGAATCCATACATCATTTTTATAGTGAACTTGAACTTGTCTACTGATAGTTTTTCTGAAGATCGGTTTCTCTATAGGAGTTTTATCCGAATATTTAATTTAAATTGCAGATTTTCTCTTTTAAACTGTAGTTTGGACCAAATGTTTGATTTAAACTCGACTATGAAACCAGCCCTTTATGCATGCATGACAGTGGCGCATTGAACCCTGCAGTGACTGGAGCGACAAAAAGATTAAATTTGTTGAAATTTTCGATTTTCGAGGACCAGTTGAAAAAAAAGCTGGATAAATAAACAAATCCTGGCGTATTCTAAAGGCCAATGAACAGGACCACTCTTTTTGGAAGTGTACTGTTTCTATCCTATGTTCATAGTGAACCCAGCTTGCGCGATACCCCATAGCATAGAAGGCCCCGAGCTATGTTTGGCTGCGGAGCATGAGGGATCTCAAAGCATATAGTACTCCAGACCTTCTGAGGCCACTACCATATGCCAAAGATGTTCTCGGCTGCTTTTCGACACAGGATGTCAAAAAAGACTCCTACCCAGGGAACCAACCGGAACTTTCAATGAAGCGTTCCACATTTTCCAGATTACTGAGGCTATCGAAGAAGTGTTCGCCTATCTTTTTTCGAGCAGATAAAGTGCATAATAAATGAAAAATCGTCTCATCCTCTTCCTCATCCTTGCAGCTCCTGCAAAGATCATTAAAAGGAACGCCAAGACTCTGAGTATGTCTCCCTATCAGGCAGTGTCCTGTAACGACTCCTAATGTGGAACTGATCATCTGCCGGCTTTGCGAGATCAGTCTACCAGAGCGTTTTGGATCCAGCACAGGCCAAATTTGTCAAGTGGTATTAAATTTAAATTTAACACCATTCGACCATCTGTCGTTTTGTAACTTAAGTTGCAGCTTATAAATTGCAGGAGACATGTTCAGCTTCTTTTTCTTAAATTGAATCTGCAAGGTCGTTCCGTACCGGGCGAGCTTGTCAGCATTGCAGTTCCCCGCAATTCCGCTATGCCCTGATACCCAGCACAAGCGAATGTTGAATTGTTCAGCCATCTCCCTTAGAGACGCGCGACAATCAAGAACAATCTTGAATGTAGAGCTAAGCTAAGCTTGATTGTAGACATGACTGGTTCCAAGGTTCTTCAGCGGTCTGGCTATCAGTGAAGATCCTTAGTAGATACAATCGCCTGCATTTCTACTTCGAAAATAATTCAAAGATCCGGGAGCCAGAGAGATAAGCTTACGTTAAGCATTACAAAGAAAACACCTCCTCTCATTCCATTTCTAGTTTTAGAGCCATCAGTATAAAAGGATATGGACTATTCCTCCAACTCTTGTCGGGGATGATGGTAAGGAAATTTTATATCAAAATCAAAATTTGGGAGAATGTAGTCTGTTTTTTCGGTTAAAGTCTCGAAATCTTTTTCATCTTAAATAAGGTCAAAGCTAGGTTCTAGGTTCTAATAGAATTAGGGAAAAAAGCAGAGCAACTTCTGTAGCGTGTTTGAGCATGAGGTGTAGGGTTATTTAATAGCTGGTCATTTGACAGTTATCAAATGTTGACATTGGTCATCTACTACACAGTCATTGAATTTTATTCGCGTTCAATCGTAGTTACGATGCGGAAAATTTGAGCCAATTTTGATAATCAAGTGCTTCTAAGACGTGTGTGCGCAACCTAATCAAAAAATTCCAAGAGACTAGATTCATATCTTGTACTGATGATACCGAAACGATTCCGCCCCGGACGTTCGACCGAAAACATCGCCGCAGTGAAGGACAGTGTTGAAAACGACCCAAATGCCTTCATTGGTTACCGTGCTCAAGAACTCCACCTCTCCACGTCCACACTGCAGCGAATATTGAAGAAAGATTTGGCTTTGCATATATACAAGGTCCAATTGGCTCAAGAACTGCTGCCGGTGGACCACCAGTAGCGCCGTACGTTTCCTGATTGGGTTTTAGAAAAAAATCATACACCTCTTATTGATACACCCCATATTTGAATCCCGAGAAATAGTGGCTTTGAGGGTAATGAACGAGCTTCATTGGCCAGTACAGGATCCGAAGGTTCTCTTCCTTTTTACGGGATACCACTAAATACTGCAAAAATTAACATCCAAATGTGGCGGAAACCATAGCGTGCCCTTTACGGGGAGAAGTGCAAAGCAATAAGCACGCTAAAATTTTTATGCCAATGCACTTGGTAAAAAAAAACTTCTGAATATCTGGAATTAAACAGATTTAATTCTTGGTAGGTGTCCTAATTAGGCACTGTCACATGAAAAAACATCTTCGTAGCATTGGACTCTCAGATATTATCAGAATGTGGAATAAGACGGAGGAAACACATTGCCTGATCGAGGAAAACAAACTTACCTCACCGTCTAATCTAATCTAATCGATTCGTCATCGTTTGCAGCAATTTCAGGTTTCAAAGCAACGAATTTTCACTAAGGAACCGCTTTTGCATGTGCATAAAATCCAGTTGGCAGAAGAGTAAATTAAAATTAAATTATTTTAATATTCTTTTAATTAATAAGCAAAATAAAATCTGACATGGATGTAGCATGGCTCGAACCAATCGCAAAAGTGGCAAAAAAATCTAAGCAATTAGGTTAAAATCCTATGTACATACATCTGGCAGCTCAAATTTCAGAGGCATTGGATTTTTACACATGACGAATTCCAGTCTACGCTTGCCAGACTTTCAGTACAGCTAAGTGTGCTAAGCTCTTCTTCGCTAAATACCGCAGAAATGCGAGCAGAGCATTCGAAAACTCTACGTCTCTCACGCGATGGACATGTATTTACCTCATACAAAAAGAAACCGTTTGCTTATAATTTTATGCCACCGTGCATATTTCATAGTCATCAAGCCTATATAAAAAACATAACAGAATTATGATTGGGCGTAACGCCCAATCATATGATACTCTAGATGAAATAGGAAATAGTTTATTGTACCGGAAAATATGTCATCTTAAATTCTTTCGAATAGTGAATTGTGACTTTTGTACGGGAGGTGGTAAAAGCAGAGGGGGAAGGTTTGTAATTTTTGTACATAACACCGAACGTAGTATACAAAGTGTTTCTTGCTGAATTTAAAGTTTGTAGCTTTCATAATTTTCGAGGAAATTGAACAATTTTTGCCTGAATTTATGCATTTTTATGGGAGGTGGCAGAGAAAGTGGGGGGTTTTGGATGATTTTGAATCTCCTTTTCAACATCCTAATCATATTGCTTTGTCACTCATATGCTCGAAGAAGAAATACTTTTCTTGAGTTTTCAATACAAAAATTTGTATGGGAGGTGGTAGAAGGAGTGAAGCGAAGTTAATATTTTTTTTAGCATTTATTGCAATTATTAAGGGACAAACTGTGGCAAAATTTTAAGCTTGTACTTTTTCTAGTTTCAATAAAAATCGATTAAATGCATTTTATCAAAATTGTGCATTTGTATGGGACGGGGTAGAAGGAGTATTCGAATCAAAACCAAATTTTTTGGCATCAATGATACTTGCAATAATATACTTTCCTCAAAATTTAAAGTTGATAGCCTTGACGATTTTGGAGAAAAATAATTTTGTTCAAATTCCGAAATTTCGTTAAATTTGTATGGGAAGGAGTAGAAAGGATGAGGTGAAGTTGATAATTTTTACAAAATTGGTTGCAATTGTAATAATATTAATTTTGACAAAAATTGATTCTTTTAGCTTTGCTAGTTGCGATGCAAACCGAATAAATAATTTGGAAATTATACATTTGTATGGGAGGGGGTAGAAGGAGTAAGGAGATCAGAGCAATATTTTTTACAGTAATGGTATTCTCATTATAATACTATTATGTACCTAATTTTCAAGTCATTAGCTGAAACGGTTTCGGAGAAAAATCAATTTCTTTAAATTTCCAAATTTCATGAAATTTGTATTGGAGGGGGTAGAAGGAGTGGGGGGATGTGGCCCGTTCACGAACTTAAAGTTACTTTTTTGCTAAAAATGGTATATGAAAAATTTCAGCATGATAGGTCAAAGCTTTCGAGAGTTATGTTGTAGACAGACGGACAGAAAGACGGTCACTCGGAATCGAGATTGATTTGAGCAACAACAAATAGTTCTGTACCCTTGGCGACTCTGTACGAGCATTATTTCTTAGCGCTACAAACGGTAAGGCTACTCTCAGATTTCATCTAGAGTATGTATAATAAATAACAGGACATCGACTGCTCCTAAAGACCAATCTTACGATACTCTAGAAGATTCAACTAATTTTTTTCACAGAATAGAGTAGCTATAAAAAAATTTTATATGAAATTTAAGCTTTAAAAATTGAATAGATAGAAGTATCGAATTTAGTGAAATTGTGCTGTTTGTATGAGAGGTGATAAAGGGAGAGGTGATTTTTTTATAGAAATAGCTAGTAATATTATGCAATTGATATCTCTCAAATTTCAGACCAGCAACATTCATACTTTTCATGAAAATAATTTTTTTTTAATAGCTGTGAAAATGTGTCACATTACATGGGAGGTGGTAGAAGGAGTGAAGCTAATCAGTTAATTTTTTTTCGATCTTGATGGTAATGCTAATTAAGTAATTATTAAAAATTTAAGCTCGATAACTGTTATACGCATTGAGAAAATTGGTTCGTAGTATTTCAATAAAAAGTGCAGTTTGTATTGAAGGTGATAGAAGGAGTTGCGGTATTCGTATATTTTTAATACTATGGATCACATTTATGATAAAAATATTATATTCTAGTTATAAATTATTACCTTTTATAGGTCCCAAGAAAAGTTGATTATTGGCCCGTTCATGAACTTAACCTTACTTTTTTGTCAAAAATGACGCGGAAAAAATTTTAACTTTCTCGCTCAACGCGTTCTCAAGCCAGAGAGTGCACAGACGGTCGGACAGACGGACGGACATCTGGTTTTGAGAGTTTTCTTAGCGTTACAAACTTGTAATATTCTCAGATTTCATCCAGAGTATAAAAACAATCGACGAATTGATTATTCACTGTTTATTAAGTTAAAATCAATTTAAAACAAATTTAAACTTACATATATCATTTTCCCATCACGCAAATTGAATTTTCTTGAACAGTATCTACAAAAATGATGCTTTGATTTCGAAATTAATATTTCACCTACATTTTAAAAATACAATAATGTAACAATTACAATGCATAATAACACTACGGCTGAATAACTACGGCTTCAAATTATTTCAGAAAAAAATACAAATTTCAGAAATTCTGGAAAAGTTTCATTGATATTCCAGCAACAATTTTGAAACTTATGACACATTGAATAATTTCATTATATACAAATAATTTTTATTCCCTTATGTTTCCTTCCTTTTTATTTAATATTTGGGAACATTTTGTCAGGTTTCTGTGAATCTGGCAAAAATAAATCCGGCTTATGAAGTTCGGCATATAAAAATGCGGCAAATCAAAATCTGGCTAATAAAAGTCTGGGAACTGTAAGTATCAAACTCCTGTTAAGACCCCCTATAGAGGCATAGGACAGAAACAACTCTCTTCCACAAGGCGCGATCCTGAGCATCGGCCTTAAGCTGAATTGTAAGTATAGCTTATGAAAATTTGCTAAATGTAGTCATGAAAGTATGAGAAATGTCGAGTTGGGCAAATTTAAATCTGACAAATGTCCGTACCCCGGAAAAGTAGTCCATCGCGGTTGAATAATTTTTTTAACAGAATAAAAATAGAATACGTATAACTTTTTAAAAAAAAACATATTTTGTATGTGGGTGAAAGAACATTTCAATTAATTTCCGATACATAAATAAACTGATTACTTTTCAAGTAAACGATGACTAATTCGAACTCAATAACCTTGATGTAGAACATTGTTTAAGCTAGTTAAATTCATTAATTTAATGTGGAGATGATGGGGTTTTGACAATTTCTACACTTGCAAGAAATTGCAATTTGTAAATAAAATTTATTTATTAAATAAATATTTCATTGATATTCTCAATCAGCATGCATAGCTTGAAACACATATAGGATATGTATTTTAAATCCATCCTTTTTTTATTTAAATAATCGACTCATTCAATCTTAAACCTCGTAATAGTAGTTATGATAATTGAATTCAGAAAGGGTAATAAATCAAATTCAGTAGGAAGAAAAACTCCAGGGTCTTGATAAGCCATCTTGAATAATTTATTTATTGCTTGAGGCAAAATTTATTGCTTAGCATAGAAATCGAAAGTAATCACAACGATGCAAAAAGATTGTTCTTGTCAATAAATTCAAATCACATTTCACGATAGTTTAAAATAATGCCTCAATTTAGAAGCATTGTGATTATGACGTAATAGATAGAACAATATGCCAATAATGAACTTCTCGGTATTCCTTTGGATATTTAAATTTTAGGGGTGTCATCAAATTGCGAATGATTCATGATAATTACTAATTAATTTTGAAAGATCAAAGAAATTATCTGGTAACGTAAAGTGAAGAGTAGCTTACACACATCTCCATATTCGTAGCTTATATCCGTTTGTACGATCGACTATCAGACTACAGATTCTATGGGCGACGTGATTATACTTTTAACGATGGACTTCATCATCAACGAAACAATAAGACTAGAGTCACATTTGCGCTGATGAGTTACATGTATAAAACACGTCCCTAATAATAATAAATAACTCCTCGGTGCTGGCCACAGCATTAACAATCAAATATCAAAGTCACCTAAGTGGCGCGAAATTCTATTGAAATACGCGTGCGAAGAGCAATTAACTGCCAATAATTCGTTTCACTTTCATAACGTCCGAGACAACCGACGGCACGGTGCAATAACATGTTAATTAGCCAGAGATGAAAAAATCAACGAAAATATCGCCGATTTTTGCCATCTTGACACAAATCCCTCAGCCAAAACGACGGCTCTTTGAACTGGCCTTGACTAGTATCTACATAGTTTCTTCCATGTCAAATATAAGAAAAGCGTTGGGCGGCATACAAAAAGCCGGTAAGTAATCATTTTGCGGAATATCTTGCCAAAATTTTATGCAAAACACAATTGGTTGCCAATTGACCCTGGAGGCTTGCCAACTGTTTCAGTTCAAGAAGTGATTACCCATGCGAGCCCTAATCCCCATGTACGACACACAATGCTTACGATTGCGGCTACACACAAACATTTGTTTGAAAAGTTTTCAGCTTTTACTCGAATTCATCTAGCTAACAATAATTGAGTTGTATTAGCAATTTATACCGCGGCGCAAAAAATTTAAACTTTTTTCTTTGCATCCATTGTTGTATGCTTATTAAACTAGATGTTTAGTTTTGAGATTATTAGTAAGAAAATTCAAAATTCAATTCAAAAATGTATAGCTAGTTAAAAAAGTGTATTCACAGTCCGTTGAACAAAAACAAAATATGCAATAAAAAATACAAAAAGCGCGATAGGGAAAGAAAGTTGTATTATACGTAGTACATTTAAGTACCTCATTCGCAATATTTTTAAAAGAGGATCCCATCACCTCAATTTTTTACGAAACCCTCACACCTGTGCCGGCAACTTTCGGTGAGCTTTTAAGCATAACCCATAGAAATCCCTTCCAAATTCGCTTCAAAGTACTTCTAAACTGTATCAAACTTTTCATTTTTTTCCCACGTAGTTTGATTTCCTTGAGACTTGACACATTCTCAATTGCATTAGGATCTGGACATTGTACTGGCTAATCTCTTTTCTACAATGGCACTACAGCCCAAAACGGGCATTGAACCGCCTGACTTTCAGGTACTTCAACATTTTTCTTTACTTATTGTAGAAGGGTTGCTTGCCCTTCGCTGAACCCTCTATTTACGAATTTTTCATGCCCAAGCAGGCAGCATACTGGAATTATACGTCGATCGGAATTTGAACTCACGATGTTCGCATTGTAGATCAACACGCTACCCACTAGGCTACACCCTAGCCCAATATGAGCACAACTGACTAGAATGTTGCTAAAGATCTCTTGGTGTTACCTGATCCGAATAGCTTGCCAGCAAAGGGAGCAATCCTTTTTTATAGATATCCATAATTTTCATGGCGTTTAGTACACCGATGAAGAAAAAGTGGCCAAAACTCTTTCACGAGAAGCATCAATAAACACGGACCTCATTGAGAGGGTTTTTTCTCGTCCATGTGAGTTTCCTCTGCGTATTAAGCAAAAATGACGACTCATCGGTAAACATCTCGTTCACTATTTTTAAGAGTTAAGTTAATCTTTTTTTAATGTTGGATTCTCTCAATAGATAGATCTCAGCATTGTGGGATGGTTTAAAATAGCAGATCCAGCTAAACGCATTCTGATCGTATTTAATGATATTTTAATGCCAATTTTCGCTAATTTCCTCTGAGCTGTACACAGCAACAGATCTGATGTATTTCGCAAAAAGACAAATTATCAGTTTTTTTTTCCTTTAATTGAAGTTCATGTATAGTCATCCACGTCTCTACCTCCACTTGCAGAAGACCTTTTAACTTTTTCAGATAGACAGCACTTGTATTAATTATCACTTTTGGATCTATCGGCGACACAAGAAAGACAGCTTTGAGTCACTCATATTACCGCACGAATTGCTTTTTGATTTTTTATTATTATTTTCGCATCAACTATTTCAACACAATTCTCTTTCAAGGTGCAATTCCAATCATGGCTCTTTACTTTTCGCCAGGACTTCTTTATTCCTCTAGCCTGCTGTTCAAAGGCTCGCTTCTCAAGGGTTACAATCCTGAGTTTGTTAGAAAATGTTTTACTCCGGTTTCCGCAAAGTGTGGCCAATCCACTTTCACTCCCGCCTTTCAGTCTCAATACCTATACAATAGTTTGTCTAGTTCTACTTAAAAATACGTCCTTTGCGATGAGATCTGGCCAGATTATCTTTGGTTTGCATTTGGTATTCTTTCACGAAAGTTACAGTTTCCTTAACGAACAGTTTCCATCTTGTACAACCATATAACAACAGGGATTTGATACATGCGTCAAACAGAACAACATCTACAAGAGAGTGGAAACAAATCAGAAAATCAATATGGATTCCTCGAAGGACGCTCTGTAGTCGACGCAATAAAAAAAGTAATAGAAATTGCTGAAAAGGAATACTGCGCTGTTCAACTCATTGGCATAGCCGCATATCATGGATGCTGTACTTTTTATTATTGTGAACTCTACCATACTTGCTACGAACGGCCAGAAGCTATCTCGCAGATAGAATATTAGTATATGATACCGAAGAAGGAGTGAAGAAGTACAACACAATATGCGGAGACCGACAGGACTCAGTACTCTGACCCGTGTTATACAATATTCAATTTAATGACATCTTACGACTTCCAGTACCAAGTGGTGTAAAAATAATCGGCTACGCGAATGATATAGCTATTACTATGAAAGCGAAAGAGTTGCAGAGTATCAACAACATAAACACTAACGTGATTTCTGGCATTATAAACTGGCTTAGATCGTCTAATCTAGAACTAGCTGCACAAAAAAAGTTCTTATTACAAGCAGAAAACAAAAACAGCATACAACGTTGAATATAGATGGACATGAAATTATATCCCAACCGTCCATGAAATATTTAGGTCTTTTGATTGAAGCAAGATTATCCTTCAAGACGAACATCGAAACAGCTTGCGCAAAAACAGGCCGAGTGAGCACGGCGAACATTGAAGGATGCAGCCAAAATAGGAAGATACTTCTTTCAAGAGTTTTTTTTTACGGCCGTCGAAAATTACTTAGTGGGGTCACCCTTTAATGCGCGATGCACAGTTAAGTCGACACGAGTACGGGGAAACAAGTGGATAGAGGAAAATTAGTAGGGAAACACAGGAGGGGAGATTTTGAAGTGGCGGTGAACGTTGTTCTTAAATTGCTGGAGGTTGTATCCCGCTGGAAAGAGATTGCCTGGTAATGAATTCTACAACACTATCGTCCGAGGGATGCCTAAACTTCACTGTTCTCCACGGCAAGGGCTTCATTGTGTACTCGTGTGAGCGTGCAGCTTGGCGAGTATTTCGGGGGCATGGAATGTAGGTGGTATAAGGGCTTTTAGTTCCTTGCTGCATTTACCATGGAAGTATCTATAGTAAATGCAGAGTGCACCGATATTTCAACGATGCTCGAGGGAGTCAATTGAGGCCGATATAGCTTCATCTCCAATTAATCGGAATGCATATTTCTGGATACGGTCAAGAAAGGCCAGATGTGATTTTGAGGCCCCAGCCCAAACATTTGAGTTGTACTCCAGACGTGGTCGGATATAAGCATTATAGATGGCAGCTGATTCGGTGGCAGAGAAGTATTTCTTACACTTCCGCAGAATACCTAGGCGTTTCGAAGCATCAAGAGCGACTTCGTAAATGTGTTGGCTCCAATCTAGGCGATTGTTAAGTTTTATATCTAGTAATGTAAAATCTGCAGAAGGTGGAATCTGTACGCCATTCAAGGACATATTAGTGACCGACGTCGGAATGTTATGTTTAAGATATAGATGACAGGACTGCGTTTTTAAGGCATTAAACTCTACTCTGTTGCTCCTGCACCATTCCAGGATTAAACTGAGGTCAGAGTTCAATGACTGTATCGACTCATTACGACAAGGAGAGTCGAATTGGTAGGTGTTATCTAAAGTGCTGTCATCTGCGAAACAGTGAATAGGATTGAGAGTAGACGACAGAAGGTCGTTTATGAAGACTAAAAAGAGAGTGGGAGAAAAAACTGAGCCCTGAGGGACGCCGGAGTCAATAGGAAAGGGTGCAGAAGTTGCTTCGTCTAGTACGACTCGAATAGAGCGCTCGGAGAGAAAACTCTCAATCCATTGAAGAAATAAAGTGTTTAAACCAAAGGCCTTTAGCTTGGCTAGGAGGCATTTGTGCCAAACTCTGTCAAACGCTTTGACGATGTCAAGAGCAAGAACTTGACCTTCACCAAATTTGTGGATGCACGAATTCCAACGCTCGGTAAGATAGACCAGGAGATCGCCTGTAGAGCAACCCGAGCGAAATCCATATTGGCGATCATGGATGAGATTTTTATCCACAAGAAAGTTGACTATCCTGCGATTGACAGCAGTTTCCATTACCTTTGGAAGCACGGTAATTACACAAAGTATAATAATGTGTGCTATACCGATATGGTGTAAAGCAAAAGGAAAGATAGAAAACTCATAGAGTGAGTGCGTTAAGGATTTGCATTGGATTTCGCAGAATCCCATATGAAGCCGCGAATGTAATTACTGGTTTAGTGCCGGCAGACATATTATACGATAAGCCGATAATTAACAGTGGAAAAGAAAAAGAAGGGCAACGATTAAGTACCAACACATGGCAACTGCAATGGAACACCGTAACCAAAGGCTGATGGACATATAGACTCATAAGAGACGTAGATAAGTGCGTCGGACGGAAGCACAGTGACGCACATTACTGCATGACCCAATTTCTATCAGGGCTATTACAGAAGCTATTTGCACGAAAATGGCCATAACCAGTGCTGTCATCCTAGAGTATACGGGGTATACGCCGTATAACCTCTGCTCATTTCCTACAAAAAGCATATACCCTCTGGTACCAATGCTGTATACGGTGATATACGCTGTTTTATATGTTTTACTTTTTCATGGAACCAGAAAAATATGTCCGATCGTGGCTAAGAGATGATCGATCTTCATATGATACAAGATCGAGAGTATACAATAAGAATGGAAAAAGCTGTACTAAGGAAAATCAATGCAAAATTTTTATTTAAAATAAGTATTTTATTTTTATTTATAAAGTTTTTTAATTTTTTCTTAAGCTTGTAATATTTTTTTAAGCTTTTCTTATTTTTGATGATTATTTTTTGTTATTTTCCTTGAAAATAATATTAAAAACTCAATATATATTCTATATATTGCATTTTACATATTTTACACTCAGAGTTAGTGTAAAATAATGTTGCATGATAGCCCTAGTCGTTCATCACATATGCGCGTTGTTCCACTGTAATCGAAAGTAATGCAAAATTTCCGCGCCAGTACGCGCACTTCAAGGAACGCTATGCGTCTTCAAACAAAACAAATATACGCGCTATTATCGAATTACCAAAAAAGAGCAACACTCGACCGATAGGGAACTCGGGCCACTGTCTTGACTGCTCGGGGACCTTGAGAATTCCACCAATCAGCAAACTACTTGTATAGACTCAACCGACAAGAAAAAGCATCGAACGAGAACGAAATAATTCTGAACACCTGCGAGATATTTACCAAGAAAGCAACGACAACAATCGGGTGACCGGAGAATGAGTCGCGCAGGGATGAAATGGCTTATCGGCCTCAAAATTCTAGCACGCAAGATCATCGAAGGTCTCCAACAAAAATAATACGGTCAAAGTAAAGAAGCGGCCGACTGCGGACGACGACCAAATACTTTATAGAAACTAACAAGAACTACACGTATGGGCTCGAATGAATGGGAAAAGATTCGGGCGATGTTGAAATCCTTTATAGAAGCAATTAACAGTGCTTGAACGAGAAGAAAAAGATTCACACGACAAGGGGAATGATTCGGCGACAGAAGCAATATGAAAAGGCAAGCGTTTTTGGACAGTTTGGTTTGGAGCCGTCGACGAGTTCGTCGAAGTTTAGAAAGCGAACGACTGAAGATTCATACGCAATAAAAAAAATAGTTGCAAGTGAAAAGCGATTTAGTTAAATTAAATCAAGTTATGAGGTAAACAAAAATGAACTTAATAAACTGGTAGTTTTATTTCTTTACTTGAAATCCAGTGGCCTCTTGCGCACTTCAATACTTTAATAGCTATTGCAAACACTTTGATCACCACGCGAACTTTGTTTCGCACTGGGAGCACAACTTTATATACATATGTATAATCAATTTTTGCGAGGGATAATTAAATTGCAGTTCGATATTATTGATGATTTTATAAAATCGGTCACTGGGGACCACTCTAGCTTTACCCCAGCGTATACCCTCTGCTGGACTTACGACTACAGCCCTGGCCATAACTCCTCGGCGGTCCAACTTGTACAAATGCAATACAAAATGCTGAGCATGTATTCTTCCATTACCCAATCTACGAAATGGATAGAAAGAGAGTAGAAGATATCGTGGGAGAGAATTCTATCCCCAATATGCTGAGCAGCACACTGGTTGTGGGACGCGGTACCTGAGATGTACGTGACAGTCTTCATCGAGCTAAAGAAACTCGAAAGGCTACGAAGGGAACTGTCTGAGACAGAAGTGTCTACAGTAACTGCAACAGTTGACAGTTAAATAAAATAGACAAAGTTACATAAGACATTACCTGCGACAGTAAACTGATGTTTAAGCTTCATGCTCCTCCCTCCTCTCGACATACTGCTTAACGGTAGTCTCAGGAGTAGTGGGTTAGGCGAGAGGTTTTTAGCGGGTTCAAGTCGCTTTTCCCCGCGTTAAAAAGAAAATGCGTCAAATACTAACAACTTCGTGTGAAGGCCAGACGAGCTTCATTTACACGAACCTCAATATCCTTCTCAGCTCCGCCGTCCATGCTGACAATACTTCCGAAGTAACAACAATCTTGCACCTCTTCTATATCTTGTGCGTTGCGCAATCGGTGTGTATTTAGTTTTGCACACGTTATTTACGGTTCTGTCTCTTCGCTTTAGGAATATAAAGTGCAGATATTTGACTTTTACTCCGAACGGTTATGTGCTAGAAAACGCACTTCATCAGCATAATCAAGGTGACATAAGATGTTAAACCGTTTCTAGTGAAGACCATATGATATTCTCGCACAATCGTAGTGTCAAATTTTTTGACAAAATTGTCACATATATTTGTTGACACGAAATTTGATTTTTAATACTGATGTTATTTTATTTTTTTCATCTAACACGTCTCGAAATGCATGAAGTGCTTTTCAGCATTTCATATCAATTTTTTTACTTTGTCATTAAAAAATAATTTCTATGTTCAAATTTTTGACGTACAGTGGTGGACAAAAGTCTACGGCAGCAACTTATATTGAGGTTCTGGTTAATTAGAAGCTTTAATCAAAAATCCATTGATGCACATGTTTTCAAAAACAAAAACTTTTCATAACAAACTTAAAGAGAAATTCATAAAAACATAAAAAATTGAATGGACAAAAGTCTACGACAGTCAGTGCTGGCTGACTTATACACAAAAAATTTCCAACTTTTCCCTTGAATGGGGAGTGCTAGAAGGCGTTAAGCTATTTTTTCTCACCAGAGTAGCCGTAAAAAATTTTTATACAAAATTTAAGCTCCAAAAATTGAGTAATTACTGAGAAAATTAATTAGGCTTACTGGAATTGGGCAGTTTGAATGGGAGGTGGTAGAAAGAGAAGTTCTTAATGACTTCTTCAGGAACAACTATAAACACCATGCATTTGACATGTTTGAAATTACAGATCAGTAGCACACATGGGAAAATCTACTTTTTGTATAGTTGTGAAATTATGTCATATTGTATGGAAGGGGTGAGAGAAGAGCAGCTATTTGTCTATTTTTTTTTTTGGACGGGCAGACGGACGGACAACCAGTTTTGAGATTTTTGAGTGATAATATGAACTTCTGAATCATTCAATTTTTTTTTTTTTTGCGAGCCTAATTTTTTAGCGTTAAAACCTTTGTGGCAAACTTATAATATTCTCAGATTTCATCTAGAGTATAAAAAGAATGGAACATAAATTCATATTATCAATCAAAAATCTTAAAACCGTCCATCCGTCCGTCTGCTCTCAAGCTCGAGAACGCGTTAAGCTAGAAAGTTAAAATTTTGCGCATGTCGTTTTTGACGAAAAATTAAAGTCAAGTTTGTGAACGGACCAAATCGCTTTACCCATTCTACCTCCTCCCATACAAAATTACACAATGTCGGAATTTGATAATAAACGCTTTTTCTCGAAAAATATTGTTCTGAAATTGGGAATATATTATTTCTATGACGAATTAAATCTACGCTATAAGCGCACTCCTTCTTCCACCTCCCATACAAACTGCAAAATTTTACGAAATCCAATACACTAATTTTCTTAGTACTTATTAAATTGTTTAAGATTAAATTTCGTACAAAACATTTTGGTAGCAACTCTAGCATGATGTGAAAAAATAAGTTCAATGCCATCACCTCTTCTACCACTCCCCTTACAAAATTTTCTTGAAATCAAAAAAAAAACTCATTCATCTGAGTATCACATGATTGAGCTCTACGCCAAGTCGTAGTCCTATTATGTTTGTCTTATGAATTTGCCTAAAGTTCCATCGCAAAAGTTTGTTTTGACGTTAAAATGTCGTACCACTGTTAATTTCTATCGTTAATCACTTTCGTAAAATTTTGAACAAGATACGAGGGCCGCTATTTAAGTTTTGAGCCTAACCTATACGCAGTGTTGATAGGTGCCATCTGACGTTTCAAATGAAAAGTATGATCTTTTCAATCATAACGTACTTCAGAGCGTTTTGACATTGGAGCATAAATTCTGTTGTTTACAGTCTGTTCAAAATTTTGTCTCAGCGAAAAAATGGAATTATCTCGGGAACATTTTCGTGCGATGATTTTTTACGATTTTCGACGTGGATTATCACGACGGGAGTGCATTGATCAACTCACTTCGACTTTTAGTGATGAAGCCCCATCCGTGGCCACTGTGAAACGCTGGTACAACGAATTTGATCGTGGCCGTAGTTCGATCAGGGACGAAAATCGTGCAGGTCGTCCAAAAGCTGTTGTGCCAGAAAACATTGCTGCTGTTCGCGAACTAATATTGGAAGATCGTCATGTGACCTATCGGGAGATTAAGGCATCCGTGGGCATCAGTATGACGACCATCAAAAAGATTTTGCATAAACATTTAGCTGTGAAGAAGATTTGTTCACGTTGGATCCCACATAAATTGATACAAGATCAAAAAGATGCTCGTGTCAAGTGGTGCAAGGAAATGATCAAAAAATACAATCGCGGTGCGTCAACAGCTGTTTATAACATCTACACAGGTGACGAATCTTGGATCTATGCATATGAGCCTGAAAAAAAACGCCAATCCACCGTATGGGTCTTCCACGACGAGCCAAATCCGACAAAAGTTGTTGCGGAGCGCTTCGAAGCAAATGATCGCCTGTTTCTTAGGAATAACTGGACATGTGGCAACCGTACCATTAGAGGAACGAAGAACGGTTAATTCTGAATGGTACACAACTATTTGTTTGCCAAAAGTGTTTGGCGAAATACGAAAAAGGAAGCGGCAACGAAGGATCATTCTTCATCATGACAATGCAAGCTCTCACACATCGGCTGCAACAACCGCCTATTTGACTGGTCAAAACGTCGAATTGATGGGTCATCCTCCGTACAGCCCTGATTTGTCACCTAATGACTTCTTTTTATTCCCGAATATCAAGAATAAATTGCGCGGTCAACGTTTTTCGAGGCCTGAAGAAGCCGTTGATGAATTCGAAAACCATGTTTTGGAGGTACCTCAATCGGAGTGGAAAAAGTGTTACGAAGATTGGTTTAAGCGAATGCAAAAGTGTATCGATCATCATGGAGACTACTTTGAAAAACAATAAAGTCATTTCCAATAAGAAATTACTGTCGTTTCATTATTAGGCTCAAAACTTAAATAGCGGCCCTCGTATTGTGTCCAAAAATGTTACAAATTTAATTTCAAATATTACAAATTGTCGACATTGACATTTTGTGGCTGCTGAATTTTATTGGCGTTTCGATGCCCAACATTATACCGATTGCCTTCCAGCAATAAATATTAGGTTGTTGCAGATGAAATGGCGACTTTCGCGATGAAGTGAAGTTAGTTGCGATTTATATGCCTCAAACTGCTGCCAGGTGGCTCTGATAGTAATGAATATTCAAGTATAAATACTCCTACATTTGGTCATGGAATCATTTCAGTTTTGGACTTCATTGAGGTCGGAGAGAAAAAAAAACATGAAATCGAGTCAAAAACGGTTACTTTTTCTTTACGAGTTCAAACTTGGCCACAACGCAAGGGTGCCTCCCATACCAAAAACATCAACAGGGCATTTGGAGCTGACACAGTAAGCGAACGAACCACACAGCGATGGTTTAAAAAATTCCAATCAGGAGATATGACCCTTCAAAGTGAGCCATGTGGTCACTCAGGACCATCGATAGACAACGACCAGCTGCGTTTACTAGTGGAGTCTGACTCACGCCAAACTGTAAGGGACATTGCAGAGAAACTGGGCGTACACTATTCGACAGTTTCCCGGCACTTGCAACAGTTTGGAAAAGTCAAAAAGCTTGATAAGTGGGCATGAGTCTACTGAGCAAAACATGACCTCATGTATCAAGAATAATGATCAAAAAATTAAACGAGTTGCATTATGAGACTCTTCCTCATCCACCATATTCACCAGACCTCTCGCCAACCGATTACCACTTTTTTAAACATTTGGGTCATTTTTTTGCGGAGAAACAACTTAACAATGAAGCAGCTATCAAAAATGCATTCGAGGAATTTCTTCAGTCTAGAAAGTCAGACTTCTACGAAACTGGCATAAATGCACTTGTATCTTATTGGGATATTTTGATTAATAAAATTATGTTTTATCAGAGTTTAAGTTGTTCGAAATTTCACTAGCAAAGTTGCCATTTCATCTGCAACGACCTAAACAATAATTTATTTTTTTACCTCAAATTAATAAAGCACACCAAGTTTTCAATATTCTCCTATCTGGAAATTCACCTCACAAAACCCGTTTTATTGCGCGATTGCACCACATCTGGTTTAATATTTGGGGGCTCAAGTGGCAACAAATGGGTCACACCACACCTTGGGAAAAAAAAATAATTTATTCAGGATCTGTTTTTTGGAAGGGCGCGATATCACTAAAATAAGCCCGATGGCAAATTCACATAGAAACATGGCCAACCAAAATTAAGATAACTTAATATCTGGATACTGTATTTTGAGGTATATATTAATGTTCCAAAAATTTGAAAAATGTTGCAATTTTATTATGACCAATTTCTGTACGCTACCGCATGGCAATTTTTTCATTTTTGGAATATTAGAAGTGTAACAGCTTCGGATTCGACTTTACCAATATGAATAAATAAGTATGGCCAACGTAACGAAGCAGATATTAAATTCGAAAAAAAATCTCCCTATGAATTCAAACAGATCTCTAAGGTGACTTTTCAAGTTACAAAAAAATTAATTTCGCAAATTCGAAGCTGAAACTTCTGAATCGACTTTGGACCGGCTCAACTTAATACACATACTCCAATTCATAATATCTAGAAGGATATTCGAGATATTCGTTATACGATTTTCTTTACAATGCATTCGAATGCACTGGCTCTGTAAATTTGTTGTCTCGTACAAGGTTAAATATTGTTCAAGATGCTCTAAATTTTGAACAGTTTCATTCAATTTAATTTTCTCACGGATTCGTCATTGACGTAAGTGCTACCTTTTTTTGCGAAAAACTGTCTACAAGTATTACTCAATATTAAGATTTAATTGAACAAGCAATACATTACTGGCTCTGTAATTCCCATAGAGTCGATTTCATCAACAATTCCACATACATATATTTATCTAAAAAAAAAAGAATTTTCATTATCAGAAATACTTATTAGATATCCAATTTGCTTCTAACTAAACATGAGTGTTAAAAGCTGAAAAAATCTATGCTTAACTAACCATAGCAATCTGATATCTATCTGGTTTATTATTTTCAAATAATACACCTACAAACTAGAAATGAATGAACGTTATTTTTCAAAACATCATAAATATATTTATTTATACCTAAGGAATTTTAATTAGGGATGTGCAAATTATCAAGTAAGATCGACAGAATCACATATAATTAAATTCCAAATTAATAATTACTCCTGAGGCTACTTACGTTAAATACGATCATTTCAATTTAATTACTTGACCACAAAAGCTAACATAAAATTTTTACGATACTAAAAAAAAGTGAAATTAAAATTTGTTTTTCCTAATGAAAACTACAAAATCGTAGTTGACATGCAAAAGCCGGTGGATAATAATGAAAAAAAAAACATAAATTATGTTCCAAACTAACAACTCTGGGGTAAGTAAACCTATTTGTCAAATTTAAGTGGCTGCTAACACTCTTGCGAACCCGGAATTATTTTCACGCTTCATAATTACATAAATATATTCATTCAGCTCGTTTTCAATTAATTGCGCTTCAGGTATGCAGTACTGTACGTACTCATAAGTACCTACAAGAAACGTGAGTATAAGGTCAAGTGCAGATATGCTAAGGTTCATTATCGCGTGAGCGGTTTTTTTTTTTTTTTAAATCGTTTGATGCAGTACCATCACGTGCAATAATACTACCAGCTCCAGTGTACCGCGAATCATCGAAACCATTACTTCATCATTACATTAAGCAGCTGTTGATGGAAAACGGTAGGTAAGCAATTTAACCTGCTTTAAAAGCTAAGTTTACCCAGAAGCTAAAGCAACAATAATTTTAAACAAAATTAGCGATTACTGCATGTTTACACCGCATTCCATGGCGGCATTTAATTACCTAATTAAAAGAGGACCGGACAAAGTTTTATTAGTTTTAGGAATGCGTCCCAAACTAAGTGAAATACTCATAAGTAATAATAGAAAACTATAAACACTTTTTATTAGGACTAAAATCTCCAATTGAAAATTATAATTAAGTTGCATTCATTATATATAAGATTTTTTGAGCGATTGGTAGAAGGAAATAAGATTATAAAAAAATGCAGATCATCACTGTCGCCTAACTTGTTCGTGGGGGAATACGACATTCTTTAGCTATATTAAACCATTTGTTTTAATTCCATACCACTAATACCCGAAAAAATGTGTCATTTTGAGCACAAAATTGTCACATCGGACTAAATATGAAATTGTATTAAAAAACTTAAACATGATTATAGTCTTTCATTTTATAATCAAACGTACGTCTCACCTACTGTGGCTGCGTTGGGTCTTCGATTTATAATAAATATAGCGAACGTGTTGCGCCACCTATACTTAGTAAATGCTCGAAATTATGAAGTCTGCTGTGTCCGATTGCCACGCATTTGCATAGTTTTCCTTCTTCCAGACAAACCCTACACATACAGATGCTGCCTCAGAATAATATTTGCAAAATATGGAAAAATGATCTATTAGGTTGTTGCAGATGAAATGGCGACTTTGCTAGTGAAATTCCAAACAACTTTAACTCCTATAAAACTTAATTTTATTAATCAAAATAGGTACCAGCAGATGCATACACTTCTCCCCTGTGCGACCCTCTATTGACAAATTTTTCATTTTCGTAGATTGCGGTGACCAAGGTATACCCAAGCAGGCAGTGTGCTGGAACTATGCGTCGACCGGAATTTAAACTCACGACCTTCACATTGTAGATCAACTCGCCACCCACTAGACTACCCTCCGCCAAAACATGATCCAAATGTTTAAAAAAGTGGTAATCGGTTGGCGAGAGGTCTGGTGAATATGATGGATAAGCAAGAGTCTCATACTGCAACTCGTTTCATTTTTTGACCGTTATTATTGATTATTGACTTTTCCAAGCTATTCCAAGTGCCGGGAAACTGTCGAATAGTATACGCCCAGTTTCTCTGCAATGTCCCTTACAGTTTGGCGTGAGTGAGACTCCACTAGTAAACGCAGCTCGTCGTTGTCTATCGATGAATGGTTGAGGTGCTATAAGAACGTTGCAGATCAATATTAGTGACAGAACAGGTCGGGAATGGTTTCTACGCTATAAAATGGGTGATCTCGGAGTGGAAGACAAAGAGCGTTCTGGAGCGGTTAAAAAGTTTGAAGACACAGAATCGGAGGCATTACGGGATGAAGATTTTTGCTAAATGCACCAAGATTCGGTGGGGGTAACTCAGCAAGCCATCGTTTGATAAGCAGGGGAATTTGCTTCCATCTAGAGTTCGCTTTAAGTTACGTTTATACTCTAGATGAAATGTGAGAGTATTATAAGTTTGCCACAAAGTTTGTAACACCAAGAAATAAGGCTCGGAGAAAAAATTAATGATACAGCAGTTCATATAATCACCCAAAAATTTCAAAACCGGATGTCCGTCCGTCCATCCGTCCACCCGTCAGTCCGTCCGTCCATCCGTCCGTCCATCCGTCCCCCTTCCACCAGCTCCCATTCAAACTACACTTGCTCATGAAATGATCTAAACCAATTTCCTCCGTGCGTATAAAATTTTATCGAGCTGAAATTGTGCACTAAATATTTATTTAGAATCATTAGTAAAACCAATAAAAAATAGACAATTAGCTTTACCCCTTCTCTCCCCTCCCATACAAAATGACACGATCTCGCAATTTGACAATAAACGGATTTGTTCGAAAAGTTTAAATTCTATTGATCTGAAATTTGGATTTTATTACATTTATGATGATTTCAATCTACTGTATAAAAGTTATTTAAGTTCTCCACTTCCTTACAAACTGCACTTTTTCATGAAATACTATAAATAAATTTACTAAGTACGTGTAAAATAAATCGAGCTGATATTATGCAGTAAATATTTCTTAAGAATTATTACTAAGATCAATATAAAACTAGACAATTAGCTTCACTCCTTCTACCCCGTCTCAAGCAATCTGACAGAATTTCACTACTTTACTAAAAGTCGATTTTCCTGAAAAGTATGTATGTTACTGATCTGCAATTTAAAACATGCCAAAAGCATTATGTTTACAGCTATTTTTGAAAAAATCATTAAGAACTCGACTCTCCTTCTACCACCTCCCATACAAACTGCACGATTTCACTAAATCCAATACACTAATTTTCTCAGTACCTATACAATTTTTGAAACCTAAATTTTGTATAAAACATTTTGATGGTAACTCTAGCGTGATGTGGTCTAGAGTATCGCACGATTGTGCTTAACGCGCAATCGTATCCCTGTTATGTTTATACTCTAGATGAAATCTGAGAGTATATTGTGTTTGCCTTACCATTTGTAACGCTAAGAATAACGCTCGCACAGAGCCGCCAAGGGTACAGAAATATTTGTTGTCGCTCAAAAACCTCGATTACGAGTGACCGTCTGTCTGTCTGTCCGTCTGTGCGTCTGTCTACATCATAACTCTCGAAAGCTTTGAGCTATAGTGCTAAAAATGTTTGTGTGTCATTTTTAGCAAAAAAGTAACTTTAAGTTCGTGAATGGGCCACATCCCCCACTCCTTCTACCCCCTCCCATACAAATTTCATGAAATTTCAAAAAATTAAGAAATTGATTTTCTTTGAAACTATTTAAGCTATCGACTTGAAATTTAGTTCAAAGTATTATGATATAGATGGCATTAATATCACGGAATATTGACCCGATCCCTTTACTCCTTCTACCTCCTCCCATACAAATGGTCAATTTTGAAAAATACATATTTTCGATTTTCATTGAAACTAGTAAAGCTGAAAAAACGAAATTTTATCAGAATTAATTCTACTATAATTGCAATTTATTTAAGAAATAATAATCAACTTCACCTTACTCCTTCTACCCCCTCCCATACAAATTTCACGAAATTTTGAAATTTAAATTAAATTATTTTACTTCGAAACTGTTAAAGCTATCAACTTGATATTTTGTATAAAGTATACAAATAAAAATATTAATAATGCGAAAAAAATTTGTTTTGATCTGTACACTCCTTCTAACCCCTCCCATACAAATGGAGAATTTTTGTTAAATGCATTTCATCGATTTCCATTCAAACTAGAAAAAGTACAAACTTCAAATTTTGCCAGAATTCGTTTTTTAATAATTGAAATAAGTGTTAGGAAAAATTATCAGCTCCGCTTCACTCCTTTTACCAATTCCTGCAACTATCTTTGGAGACTAGCGACTCCACGGACCTGACCTGAGCTAACTATCCCCCTGTGGGATGGGGGCTGTAGAATTCACCCACAGCCAGTCCTGCTTGCCCTAAAAATGGCAAATAGACACTCACTGGATCATGGGCTTATCACCCGTGATCTTAAGACCTAAATGGTACGAGAAACGGATACAGCGCCTCGGATTCGGACTGATTCTACGGTAACGACTTTTGGCATTCGAAAACGGACTATTCTGGAACGTTCGAACATTGAATGACGGGGGAAGAGCTGGGGTTACTCGGTCCTTGCACCGCCAATCAATGATCGACCGTGAAATGGAGCACTATAAACAAGTTCTGGCAACAGCTTAATGCCGATGCTCCGGATCGCGCCTTATGGAAGAGAGTTGTTTCTGTCCTATGCCCCTATAGGGGGTCTTAACAGGAATTTGATTGATGATTGATACCAATTTTGATTTGATAAACTTAATACGAAAAAAGAAAAACGTTTTGTTGTAGGGAGGCGGAGGAAGGAGTGGGGGAATATAATAAATTTCACACCATACACTAAAATGGTTGGGGATTAATGCAAAATTATGAAAATGTTTCATTTTGTATGGGAGGGTGTTTAAAAAGTGGAAGGATATTTTCCTGTTTACGAGGATAACTTTACTATTTCGGCAAAAAAAGACGCCTACAAAATTTTAACTCTCTAGCTCAACGTGTTTTCGAACTAGAGAGCACACAGATTTACCGACGGACATCCGGCTTTAAGACTTCTTAATGATAACTTCTGAGAACTTCTGTGTCACCTACTTTTCTCTGAGCTTTATTTCTTAGCGTCACAAGCTTCACAATGCGAAGGTCGTGAGTTCAAATCCCTGTCGGTGTATACTTGCAGTAAAATACCTGCAGAGGTATACCTTGGTTATCTCAATCTGCGAAAATGAAAATTCGTAGATGGAAGGTAGTGCGAAGGACTAACAACCCTCGAAGAACCATCTGGTGTTACAAAAAAGCAGACTGGGGAGCATTAAATCAGTTTTTCAAGGCCTTTAATTGGAAATTGTGCTTCGAGTCTAATAATTGTGATACAGCTTGTCAGCTTGTAACTGAAACCATCCTTAAGGGTATGGAACTCTTCATACCCTTTAATTACAAAGGTATCAAGCCGTCGAAGGATTCGTGGTTTACTATTGATTGTCTTACAGCCATCCGGAACAAGAAAAAATATTTTGAAATTTTTAAGAGCAACCCAACGTTTGCCAACAGATCTCTTTACAACATGTCAAGAAATACATGCAATTTGATTTTGAAGAAAGCTAAGTTTCAACACGACCAAAAGCTTCGAAAAAAAAATTCTCGAATCGCCAAATGGCTCGAGATCGTTTTGGTCATTTGTTAAAACGGTTAACAGCAACCATGTTAAATCATCTACACCACCTCTTCTAGATGGGGACCGAATTGTAGTCCATCCTGTTGAGAAAGTCAATCTTCTCGCAGCAAGTTTCGCACGAAACTCCACGCTACCAGCGACAAACCAGTCTCCCCCGCCGTATCACCATCTGGATTTCGTCTACCTGAGATCCATTTTCGCACACGACTTATATCCAGAATTCTTCGTGAGCTCAACGCTCAGAAATCTGCAGGTCCCGATGGTATTACCCCCCTAGTCCTAAAAAATTGTTTTGCGTCCCTGGCTAAACCGCTGCGAGATTTAATTCATCTCTCTTACTCTTCTGGACATTTTCCGCGCACGTGGAAAATGCCGATTCCCAAGAAAGGTAACAAAGCGTTGCCCGCCAACTACCGCCCCATCGCCATTACTTCCGTTCTGTCGAAAGTGATGGAAACGGCTGTGAATTGCAAAATAGTCCGCTATCTTGAAGATAACAAACTTATCAATGATCGACAATACGGATTCCGTTCCGGACGGTCTACAGGTGACCTCTTGGTTTATCTGACTGACCGTTGGAACTCTTGCATCCATAAATTTGGCGAAGGTCAAGTTCTGGCGCTTGACATTGCTAAAGCGTTCGACAGAGTTTGGAACAATTGTCTCCTAGAGAAGCTCAAAGCAGTCGGCTTTAATAATAACCTTGTAAAATGGATCGAGAGTTTCTTACATGAACGCTCCATACAAGTCGTATTGGATGGGGTGGCATCTTCTCCCTTTCCCATCGATTCCGGAGTCCCCCAAGGCTCTGTTTTATCACCCACACTCTTTCTTATTTTTATCAATGACCTTCTGTCGTCCACGCTCAATCCGATTCATTGCTTTGCAGATGATAGTACCCTGGATAACATCTATGAATTCGACTCGCTCACCGTGTCCCGGTAGCGTCTAAACGTGCCGAACTATTTGGATCATTGAACTCTAACCTGAATCTAATCTTGGAATGGGGCAGGATAAATAGAGTAGAGTTCAACACTTCAAAAACGCAGGCCTGTCATCTTTCCCTTAAACGTGATGTCCCGGCGCCGGTTCCTAATGTAACCTTCGGTGGTGTCCCACTAAACTCCTCCGAATACTTCTCACTCCTTGGCATCAAAATAAATAACCACCTTAATTGGAACCAGCACATACTTGACGTAGCACTTGACGCTTCCAAACGCCTAGGAGTTCTCCGAAGATATAAAAAATATTTTACTCCCAGTGACTTAGCAAATATTTATAAGGCCTACATTAGACCACGCCTCGAGTACAATTCAGAAACACACGCCTATCATCAAGCGCACAGGAGTTAACTGTTAAGCTTCCGACCTCCCGCACAGTGAAATATAGGCGGTCATTCATACCCCGAACTTCTAAGCTCTGGAATGCATTGCCTAAAGATGTATTCCCATTGTCATACGACCTTCGACGTTTCAAACTCAACGTCAACCGGCATTTTAGGCTTTTCCCTCCTTTTAATCCCGACTAACCTCAACTCCTTAATCCTTTTTTTCCCTTACCAACATGACTGTGTAATTTACATTAAAGGGTGACCCCCTAAGTTGTGTTCGGCTTAAAAAAAAAAAAAAAACCGTTCTACAATAAGAAATGAAAATGTTAAGGACACTGAAAGTCAAGAGGCCAAGGTCCGGTTTGGGCTGCATTGCCATCTAGATAAAGGAATATAGAATTTCCTGTGCCTGTCCAGAGTTGACAATTATATTCGGTCTTCGGCATTATAAAGGACTTCTAGATGATTAGCATCTTGGAAGGTGTAAATATTTTCCTAATCGCCTATACGTTCCCATGTTGTCTTTTCAAAGTTGAATAAATTTTCTTTCTCACACAAGTTTTTCGTGAAAGTTATGCCCAGGATCATAGATAAGAACTCATTGCCGAAAATCTATGAGTTCAAATTCTTCTCACGCTTATGAGATGTGAGAGAGCTTTGTGTTTCAAACGCATGTTCCTTTCGCCCTATTCCAGAACATCTGAGAGATCTTGTTCAAGTTAGTAGAACGGGCTAATGATATGTTGTTAAAGTGGTTGGAGAAATCGATGGTGCTATCATCAAAAAAATTCTGGATTAGGTTCGATGTTGGTGGAAGCATGTCATTTTTGAAAATTGAGAAGAAAGTCGGAGAAAGGATTGATCGAATACGACTTGATCTGGTCGATTGGTTAAAAACCTATTGATCCATTGAACTATATCAATTGCCTTGAGATTGGATTAAAACGCGAGGTGCCATACTCTATCGAATGCTTTCAAAATTTTTGGGAGTAATAATGCAAGATTTACTGAATTGATGGGCACTGTTGTTTCAACGCCCGATTAAAATTTTAAGAGATTGCCGGTTGACCGATTTTTGTGGAAACCGTATTGGTGAGCACTAAATATTTCATCACACTTTGGTCAGTGTCGGTTTCCATAACTTTCGACCAGTCCTCAACACAGGTGGGAAGCTCGGGATGATTCGACGAAATTGATGGATCGGCGAAGCCCATCTTTACATAAAATGAACACAAATATGTATGCTCGACATTTTTCTCAATGTATGTAGATGGGCGAATGCCAGATATATGGAAGCAGTATAACTACACCTGGAGCATCTTTCCGGCCATAGACCGAATGCCGGAAACTATTTCTTCCTTGTCTGTGAAATTTCACCCAATAGTAAATGGTTGAAATTTTTATGAACTAGTTATTAAATTGATAATTGCTACCCAGGACTTGTTAGTTTACAATACAATAATACAATTGTGCGTTTAAATCACGATAAACGGGGATTTTCTACGGGCTAACAACCTAACCACAGCAACAAATAAATATTAAGAAATCTGAAGGTCAGAATACCAAGGCCCAATACGGGGTGGCGTGCCATTGGAAAAACAACAATATGACGTGTTCAGTTATTAAATTTTAGATGAAATTTGAAAGTACTATAACTTTGCTCCATTTTGTAATTCTAAGAAATAAAGTTTGACGATTGAAAGCACAGAAAGCTCAAAACCGCATATCTATCCGTCCGTGCGTTCGCAAAGTTCAAATTTTTTACACGTTATTTTTGTAGAAAAATAAGGATACGTTCGTAATTCGACTAAATCTCTCCACCTTTTCTTCCTTCTCAAATGCAAAATTACACATTTCCTCAGCTTCAAAATAATTTTCTCGAAAAGCAGTCGTGCTATCCATTTGAAATAAAAAAATAATAAACCTTCCCACCTTCTACCCTCTCTCATACAATGTGACACAATTTCACAACTTTTCCAAAATTCGATTTTCCTGAAAAGTATGAATGTCACCGATCTGCAATCATAAAATATATCAATTGCATGACGATTATAGTTTTTTCTCAAAAATGCTTTAAGAACCCTCACACTCATTCTACCACCTCCCATACAAACTGCACAATTTTACTAAATCCAATACATTAATTTTCTCAGTACCTAATCAAATATTGAAGCTTGAATTTGGAACAAAACATTTTTATAGCTACTCCAGCTTGATGCAAAATAAATTAGTTGAATGCTAGCACCCCTTTCACCACTCCCATACAAAATTTCTTAAGATCACAACAATTTCTAATTTACTTAGAGTATCGTATGATTGCGCACAATCTTAGTCCTGTTATATTATTTTGAGCTTAATGTTATTTTATTTAGACTTTTCTTAGAATTAACATAAGCTACTATCAACATTTTTCAACGCCTTTCAATACGTATCACAAATCAACCCCGTGAACAAGGGCCTGTCCCATACAAATACGAGTATCATGGTTTCATTCTTAATAATTTATGATTCTGATTCCAACACAAATACAAAACATAACAGAATTATGATTGGGCGTACAGAGTATGGGAGGTAGCAGAGGCAGTGGAGGGTTTCAAATAATTTTGAAACTGCTTATCAACATCCTTATCATCATGCTTCGTTTCAATTTCAAAGTCGATAGCTCTCATGTGTTCGAAGGAGAAATGCTTTTCCATAATTATAATATAAATATTTGTTTGGCAGGGGGTAGAAGGAGTAAAACGACGCTAATCAGTTTTTTAGCATTTATTGCAATTATTAAGGGACAAATTCTTGCAAAATTTTAAGTTAATACTTTTTCTAGTGTTAATGGAAATCGATATAATGCATTTACCAAAATTATGCTTTTGTATGGGAGGGGGTAGAATGAGTAGACGGATAAAAAAAACATTTCATCGTAAATGATATTTCTATTATTATACTTTCCACAAAACTTCAAGTCGATAGCTTTGACAGTTTCGAAGAATAATAAATTAATTGGAATTTCAAAACTTCTTTCCCCTCCTTTGCTTTGAAGATTCGGAGATAAGGGGCTTTGCGAAGAGTTAACAGCCCTTTCGTAATAACAAATTTAAAAATGTTAAGGAACCCGAATTGTAGAAGGCCAAGGCTCGAATCAGGCTGGAATGTAAATGACTAAGAAAAAAGTTTTAAAGTAACAGACAGGAAATGAAAAAAGTGATGCTAAAACGAAGAACAATGTTTTTTTCAAAAAGGTTATACAATGTGGATTATACATATTGTAAGAATATTTAATAAACGAAGTACATCATACGACCATATTAAAAATTAACCATTAAAAAATCTTTGAATTTGTATTTTGCTTCATTAACAAAATAAAAAATAATTAACTATTCAATAAAACCGAGCTAAAGTGCAAATCTTGCAACATTATATTTTCCAAGCTCAATATCAATCTGACATACTTCACATGCCTTTATTTAGAAAATAAATAAACAATTCTTTTTTTTCCTTCAAATCGATTGTGAAAATTACACAAATGAAGAGTCTATCTATTGTTGGTATGATTCATAGCACTCCAAATTTACCACTAACATTTCATTGAACCCGTAGCTCAGACTTGTTTTTTAAAATTTCCCAATCAAATTTGCACAAAGATGGGAAAAAAATTAATAAATTTAATATATACCTACTCACAAAAATAACTGAATTTAATATTTTTATAGCTGATCGCATCCGACCACACTGCATACTCAAAAAAATTAAAGTTTTTTCTCACATATTAAAAATGTTGCAATTTGCGAACCCATAGCTAGTTCAGAGTCAAACTGATGCGTATAAATCATGCAATAAATTCAAGTTGCACAACAAAATATAATTCAATAAAAAAATGGCACACTGACCAGATTTGCGATGCATGTATCATTTTTCTTTTGCAGAAAGGTTATAGGGTTAATGTTAGTCATTGAGATTCATAAGCATTGTGTTAAGCAACTTACGTTTAAGATCCTTTCCTTCCGGCGGACATGGTTTTCGATTGAGTAAACACTCTACGTAGTTGGTTACCAGTCGAGGACTAGCTAAAATTGTGTCAATGTCTAGGCGTTCGTATCTGCAAAGAAAAACGTTACAATCTATAAAAATAAGAACTAAGAAATTTAAATTGCTAGGTATAGTCGATTGAAAAAAACATTGAATCAAACTTTTGAAAAAGTTAAAAATAATTATGCAATATTTTCTGATATCGTTATATTACATTTTTTAGTGATAGATATATATTACAAGGGTGATTTTAGGATTCAGCACATACATAAAACAAATATGATTGCGCATTAGGTATATTGGAAGGCACTAGGAAATTAAGTCATCCCAATTTCTTCGCAACACTCAATAGCAACATAAGTACCGAAGTGGTACAGGAGATTGGAGAACTTACATAATTTCAAGTTAGTTTTATGTTGTAATACAAAAGTATTGTAATCGACAGAGAAAAAAGATATCAGAATTATAATTGGACGTAATGCACAATCTTTTTTTTTTTTTTTTTTTTTTTTTTTTTAGTATATTATCTCAAATTTTTTCGACTAGTCAATAGTGACTTTCGTATCGGAAGTAGCACAAAGAGTGGGGAGACGTTAACAGTTTTTACTTTATTATTCTAATAAAAAAGTATTGTGATCGGCACGGAAAAAAAACCCTGAAACTTTTTTTTTCGCATTTCAGGAATAAATTAACTTAAAAATGTAAGAAAAAATCCGTCCCACCGTACGCCGTATACATTGCCTCATATCCCCGAGAACGTTGAAGGTAGGAATGTTCGTTTTTTGGTGAATTATTAATTGGGTAAGTCCATTATCTAAATTGTGGAGAGTATAAGGAGGAAGAGGGAAGCGAGGGAAGGGAAAGAGTCAAAAACTACACTTGCTAATATCTCTACTGCGAATGCAGATAAGGAGCTGAAAATTAGCATAAATATAGAGAGGGCTGTGGGTCAAACTCTAAAAATAATTTAATTTTTTTATCCATTGGCGTCCAAAAAGAGGGGCCAATAACTAATTGTCGGCCGAATTTTTTTTCTCAAATGGTTATACCTTCGAAATTACTTACCATAAAAAATCCATATTTTGGGACCATTAAGGTGGCATACAGATCCACCAGAATCAGCTTAAAAAGAAGCCAACAATTGTGTGAGGGGGGGTGTGTAAAGAAAAACACCTAAAAAGGAATATCTCGACAATCTTTTAAGCTATGTTGTTGAAATTTAAAACATATATTAAACTATACTAACGCAATACAAGAAAAATATATAATTTGGTCATAATAATAGTTGGGAGAAATGGGGAGCATTTCAAAAATGGTACACTTTTAAAAATTCAAAACAGGTATTAAGTTGAAATTTTGTCAAATTGCAAAGCTAAGAGGGAGATAGGGGGGTGTAAAAGATACAACGTTAAAATTTTGCACGTGCATACATCCATTTGTATGTACGTACATAAATATTAATTTGAACCGAAATTATTATTCAGCAAAGGAGGGGCCCTAACCTGCACTGGGTATTTCACATGTCTTGAAAAAGAGACAAAAAAAACAGAAAATTTTTGAGTGACTTCTTAAGCTACAAATTCGAAAATTTGTCAAATTCATTTGAACAAATTCTTAAAAGTTTAAGATATTAACTAGTTGAAAACCTCCAAGACTTCTTCTTCTTCTTCAATGGCGCTACAGCCCAAATCGGGCCTTCTTTTTCGTAGATTGAGGTGGCCAAGATATACCCAAGCAAGTAGTGTGCTGGAATTATGCGTCGACCGGGATTTGAACTCACGACCTTCGCATTATAGACCAACACGCTACCCACTAGGCTACACCCTAGCTTCCAATTTTTCGACCATTTTTAAGAAATCAATTATTACCAAACCAAAGTTATCAACTTGAAACTATGTACAGATACTTCTAAAAATATTTCAAATAAAAATACATCAAAAGTTTTGGAATCCCCCTGCCCTTCCACTCCCTCCCATGCAAAAGTATGATTTCGACCAATTTCAATAAATCAACTAATCAACAACAAATTAAAAGCTACGAACTTGAAATTTCGTACGAATACCTTTCAAAAGAAACTTAACAAAACTGCATCATTAGTTTTGCTACTCCTCACCTCCTCTATCCCCTCCCATACAAAGGTATGGTTTTTTAATTATTGGCACGTAACCATCCCTTCAATCGCACACCCCCTCCCCCTTTCCACAATTCTAATCCAAACTTGCATATCTAAACGAATGAAATATTGATTCTATGTGCTGGAGCTATTGTTCGTAATCGCAGTTAAGTGTTCAATAATTCACAACAGACCTAACCTAGAAATTCCATTCACATAGTCTTCCATATCCACCCTATTATGCAGGATATTGACTTCCCACGTATCCCCTACTTATCCCAAGAATAATAAAGTTGCGCCCGACTTGTTAACAGATTTTGGAATATAACCCGTAACTTGATAAGTAAATATGTCGTACTGATTTTAATGTTTATAGATTTCATGATTCGCTAGGGTGTAGTACAGTGGGTAGCGTGTTGGTCTACAATGCAAAGGCCGTGACTTCAAATTCGAGTCGACGTATAATTCCAGCACACTGCCGGCTCGCGTAAACCTTGGTTAATATACGAAAATAAAAAAATTCGTAGATGGAGGGCTGTGCGAAAGGCTGACAGTCCTTCACCAATAAGTAACGAAAATGTGAATTGTGAAGGTCAGGAGGCCAAAGTCCGATTTAGACTGAAATGCCATTGTGGAAGTAGAAATCGAAATTTTTATATATTTTTCAAAATCGTGCATTTGTTTGGAGAAGGGTGGAAGGAGTGAGCTGAATGGAATAGAATTTTTAGAAGTTGATATTTGCCTCGCCCAGATACAAAACCAGCCAAACGCCTTTTTTTAATATGACCTTTTGATATTTCGGGATTCGTCTCGAATACAACAATAAACGTAAATTGACCTTCAAAACCTGTGCTAAACATTTTAAAATTACGTTTGAAAATTCAGGCCGGATGCAAAACCAACTACATATACATTTCTGGACAGTTCGGTTGCAAGAGCTGATATATCTTTTAGTTGCAAAATCTGTCAAATTTTTACTTATACAAATCTCACATCACTAGTTTGGATGCAAAACCAGACATAATGTTTCTTGTTTCCATTCAACACTATTTTAAATTATTTAAAGACGGTTTTTTGTTGTTGTTTCGTAATGGTAGCATTGCAGTAACTATCAAATCGAACAGCAGATAATTCATAAAAACATCATTTTCTTTCCGTTTTATTTTGTGTTTAAAATGGAAGTTTAAACTGGTGTCTTGTAGTTTTGAAAATGGAAGAGAAAAATGATGTAATTATTATTTTAGAGGAAGTCGAGGTCAAAAGAGAAGACCAGTTTTTAGTTGAGCAAGTCAACACATTACTACTTGTTTATAAGCTAAATGTTAGCAACACTAAGAAAATATAATTTTTTTGAAAGCCTTACATTATTATCATTTTGCTAGTATTAACAATAAAATTAAATAATAATAGGGGTACTAATTTAACCGCCTGTAGCTCTGTAATGTAGTAATAGCTCTGTAGTTGAGTAGCGGTCTGTAACAATTACTCAACCACAGAGCCATTGCAGACGATATTTTGCACCCTAACTGAGAAAATGTGTGGATTTGCATCCAAACGTATTTTAAATAAGGCCTCGGCTAGAGTTGCATAGTCTGCCATATTTCTCCACTAGAGCTGCAAGACCTGCCATATTTCCAATTAGGGTACAAATCCTGCCATCTTTAGATTTAAAACCATAATATCTAATATATTTTTAAGCCCTTATATCAATGCTTTTGTAAGCAAACAAGGCCTTTTTATGATTTTTTAAAAAAAGAAAGCATAAGGATTTTGCCACGAAACTGAGTTTGTTTGAGTTTGTCGAAATACTTCTGGCTGGCGATGGCTTTGTTAGTAGTTATAAGAAAAATAATATTCTCTAAATTTCGAAATGTCGTGAACTTTGTATGGGAAGTGAAACAAGTAGAGGGATGGAGTAGATAGTTTTTTTCAACACTTATTGAAATTATTACACCCAGAAAAATATCTTATATATTCAAAATGTAATCAAAAGGAATTCTCAAGTAGTTAAAACAATTTAAATGTACATTTTGCATAGCTCATATCATTAAAAAGACATCCTTTCGAAATAAAGATTTAAATTTTAAAACTAAAATCAATATCAAACTGATATCTTTTCGAAACAATAATTCAAACTTTAAAACTAAAATTAATATAGTAGGGTATATTTTTATTTTTAAAAGAAAATTATGATGTTTCATGATTTGTTTAAAAATAGCTGAAAATGCTGATGTTTATTATTAATATCAATTTTATTAAAACAAATAGTTTCTTACATAAATCTAAAAACTAAACACATTTACAACAATTTCCTGAGAATCTAGAAAAAGTAGTTCGATGTTGATCACTTTAAGAAATCTTTCATTTATTCCACAGGACAATAAAAAAGGCATGAATTAATTACAATATAAAATTCTCTCAGCTAAGGTGTAACCTAGTGGGTAGCATTTAGGTCTACAATGCGAAGGTCGTGAGTTCAAATCCCGGTCGACGCAAAATTCCAACACACTGCCCGCTTGGGTATACCTTGGTCACCTTAATCTACGAAATATAGTGTACACTAGTCGATTAAAATAGTCCCTGATAAAGGGGTGGAAGGTTAGCATAAGAAACATGCGGTATGTTTAAGCGATAGAATAGAGATCGAGTGAAGACTCAATAAGGTCAATATCACACTGGTAATGGGGATTCCAAATGGGAGAACAGTACTCTAAAATTGGACGAACTAACGTTTTAATCAGTAAAACAGCAACGGTTCTACTCGAAAACCATTTAGTGGAACGCAATATAAAACCAGAGAGCCGATAGGCTTAAGCTGAGATTTCAGCATAGTGAAGCGTAAACTTTAAACTAGGGTGTAGCCTAGTGGGTAGCGTATTGGTCTTGTAATGCGAAGGTCGTGAGTTCAAATCTCGGTCGACGCAAGATATAATTCCAGCACATTGCCTGCTTGGATATACCTTGGTCACCTCAATCTACGAAAATAAAAAATTCGTAGACAGAGGGTTGTGCGAAGGGCTAACAACCCTTCCACAATAAGTAATGAAAAAATGTTAAGGAACCTGAATGTCAGGACGCCAAGGTCCGATTTGGGCTGTAACGCCATTGTATAAATAGAAGAAGAAGCGTTAACTTTAGTTTACTGCCAAATAGAACACCAATGTCCTTACAAGTGCTAACCTCAGAAAGACGAGTCGCATTAATTATTTAGGTAAAGTTAAGTGAACTTCAAGAACAGACATTTCTCAATGTTAAGACACCACTCATATAGAGAATAAAGATCACTTTGCAGTGCCAGACAGTCAGAAGCTTTGGAAAATAAGAAGCGTCCCATAGCAGTTAAAAAGTTTGAGGAAGCAGAATTGGAGGCATTACTGGACGAAGATTCATGCCAAACGTAACAACAACTTGCACATTCATAGGGCGTGACTCAACAAGCCATTTCACATCGTTTGAAAGGCTTGGGAATGATGCGAAAGCAAGAAAATTGGGTGCCATACGAGTTAAAGCAGTGAAAAGTCGAAAGGCGTTTTCTCACAAGCGAACAGCTGCTCCAACGACAAAAAGGGAAGGGATTTTGTATCGCATCGACACTTGTGATGAGAAGTGCATCCATTATGATAATCCAAAGTAAAAAAATCGCGGGGATACCGCGGCCATGCATTAACATCGAGGGCCAAGGCCAATATCCATTACTCGAAAATTATGCTGAGTATTTGGTGGGATCAGCTCGGCGTGGAGTATTATGAGCTGCTACAACCGAGTGAAACTATCACGGGAAATCATTGTTACAAAGAAACCAAAAATTGGGTCAACTCGTGGATCGGCTCAAAAGAAGAGCAGTTTTTTGACGCGTAATATGTATTCTGCCAGAAAGATGGAAAAAAAGGTTTGGCTAGCGATGCACATTTCTTTGAATAATACATATTTAACCATTTTTGAACAATAAGGGCCCAAATTTTGGAAAAAAAGCAGTTTTCAGTTTGAACTCCCAATAATTTAGACGGCCTAGGTGCAGTGGCAGCTTAATAGCTTCAGATCGTGGATTCCATTCCATCTCAAGGTAGCAGTATTTATTGATGAAATTTAAAGATGAAATTTGGATGCGTTATTGCATATTTCTTCCTCAAAGTCTATAAAGCTACGAAATAAGGATGAGGGTGAAAAATAAATGACACAGAAGTTCATATTATTACTCAAATCTAGCTATCCAGATCACGCTCTTGCGCTTGACAGTGTGTATGTTTTTTGACGAAAAATAAGGACTATAGATCAAATAACTTTACCTCATTCAATCTTGCACTCATAAAATTAACACATTTCTGAATTTTCTTATGTTTTTTTTTTCAATACTATGTGTAACTTCTAGTGCAGGTTAGGGCCCCCTTGGTGGTTAACAGTTTTGGTTCAAATTAATTGATGTATGTACTTGCAAAATTTTAACTTTGTATCTTCGGACGCCAATGGATAAGAAATCAAATTATTTTTAGAATTTGTCCCACAACCCACTCTATACTTATGCTGATTTTTAGTTGCCTATCTGCAGCAGAGACATTAGCAAGTGCAGTTTTTGACTCTTTGCCTCCCTCCGCCTCCCGTTTCTACCTGACTCTCTCCAAAATTTAGATAATGGAGCTCACTTACCCAATTAACAATCCATCCAAAAACCTTTAACGGTCTCGGAGATATGAGTCCATATGTACGGCGTACGGTGGACGGCGGGACGGATTTTTTTTGCATTATTTTTATTTTTATTTTATTTTTAATTTATCAATTCATCAACATATGATTACTTACAAAAAATTTTTTTTTTTTTTTTTTTTTTAATTACAACATTATTTATTTTTTTAACAAAGCTGACTTTATCCGAGCAATATTTAAATTGAAATCAATGTTGCTATAATTAGCGTTATAAGCCCGTGAAATAGAGGTTATCGGTTCGTGCTGGCCGTAATTAGTTCGATGGAAACGAATGTCGAGGAGTACGTAGTCTCTCAAGGAACGGTGAGGAATTTTGAAGGAGAGAGCTCCAAGCAAGATGGGGGAGTCAATTTCGCCTGAAATTAATTTGACTGCGACTGCAGTACCAAGAACAGATCGCCTATCTTCGAGTGAATCCAACGAAAGCAGTTGAAGTCGTTCTTGGTAAGGGGGGAGACACATTGGGTCTGACCAGGGAAGTCCTTTAAGAGCAAATCTCAAAAATCTTCGCTGCACGGACTCAATTCTGTTCTTATGAATAGCATAATAAGGAGTCCACACCGGGCAGGCATATTCGAGAATTGATCGCACAAAAGTACAGTAAAGTGTCTTTGTGATGTAAGGGTCATTAAAGTCCTTAGACCATCGTTTTACGAAGCCCCAAATGGAGTTAGCCTTGATAACAATACAGTCAACATGGTGTATTGTTGTTGTTAGTTTATTAAAGGTTTATTATAATCTTGGTTTCTTTTTGTGAGTTGCCTGTATGGCCAGGCAACGTAATCGTTTCGGTAATGTTGCCTGTATGGCCAGGCAACGTAGACGAATCTTGTCTCTGGTCTCATTCGACCTTCCTTATATATAAATAAATTGCTGTCGCTGCAAAGCGAGGCTTTATGATCGTCATAGTACTTGATCATGTTACTGTCTGGCTTTATGATTACTCTGGAGTTGATCATCGTTACTCTAGAGTTGATCATATTACATGCCGTATTTCTTATACACTACTAGGCATTATTAATGCCACACTAAATTAATAATATAATATTGTATCTTAATATTAATACAATTGTATCTTAATATTACTACACCTCCCTTTTTAATAGAATGATCATGCATATGTAATTTTGTATGATCATTCTCATTTTTTTTGATTTATTTAAGTAAAGTGAGAGTTACAAAATATATATGTTTGGGATATTGTATATGTGTTTTACTTATACTAATCGATCTTAAGTAGTTAATTTTAATCTATTTTTATGTATGATTATTTTTTTGTTTTTATTTGATAAAGTATAGTTATTTCTATTATCTATGTCTATTATTTTATATGGGCCTTTATATTTTGGGTCTAGTTTATGTCCCGTTTCGTCTTGAACTAAAACTAGGTCTCCTATGTCAATTTTTTGACTGTTCGTATGTTTGTCGTAATTTTGTTTTTGTCTTTCCTTTGCTTTCTTTACTAGTTCGTTTGCTCGTTGTTGAGCGACTTGAAGTCGAAATTTGACTTCCTTTTCATATGCTTCGTGATTATATAAAGGTGTTATCGTTGTGTGTTGTATGAACTCATACATATGTGGTTTTTTACCAAAAATTAATTCAAACGGACAGTATCCGTGTACAGTTGACGGTGTTGTATTATAACAATACGAGAAGTAGTTAAGCCATTCATCCCAATCGTTCTTTTCGATTGATATGTATGATCGAACATATTCATTAAAAGTTCGATGGACTCTTTCTACCGCACCTAATGTTTGGTGGTGATAAGGGGTAGATGTGACATGATTAATTTTTAGCAATTTACAAAGTTCATGTAGTATACTGTTTTTGTACTCTGTACCCATGTCCGTCACAAGCGTCCTCATGGGGCCGTAGGTAAGAACAAAGTTATCAAATATTCCCTTTGCTACAATATTTGCGTGTTTACTGTGTATCGGTATTGCTACTAAATATTTAGTTAAATCGCAAAGTACTGTTACTGCATATTCATTTCCTTTTTCAGATTTAGGAAAAGGTCCTATTGTGTCTATTTGAACTACGTCGAAAGCTTTTATTGGCGTATCTGTTATTATCATGGGTTCTCTATTATGTTTCGTCGACTTATTTTTGCTACAAAGTGAACATCGTTTTACGTGTTTTCTGATGTCACTTGTCATGTTTTTCCATTGGTATTTTTGTTTTATTTTGTTCATCATTCGATTGACTCCTGGGTGGCCACCAGTAGTAGGATCATCGTGATATTTTTGTAAAATGTCGTTGATCTGTTTTGTGTCTTTCACATATGTTATTTTGGGCGTTAACGCAATTGTAATGTCTTTTAGTATTTTGTTTCCCATTTCTTTAAATTTCTCTACCCGGGTATAATTAAACAACTTGTCTCCTAAGGACAATTGTAATTTTACGATTCCTAGATTGCCGGCTTCTATCATAAGCCTAGAAAATAATTGTCCTAAGTCAATTTTCTCTTGAACAATCAGGTTTGTCGTATTAATAGAGCTACAAATTTTTTTTCCTTTTTTGAATAATAAATTCGGAGGATCAAAAATGAGCTCGACATGTCTTTTTACTTCATATTTGTATAGCGCTTCATATATTATGGGATTTTCAAGTGGACATTTTTCGATATTTTGTTGGTCATTTAATTTGTTTGTATTCTGTGTCTTTGACCTTGTTGTTACTTGAAGTATTTTACTTGCTTCTATTGACATTTTTTGTAAATCTTGTATTTCTATGCGGGATAGCGCATCCGCGGCATAGTTTTCTTTTCCTGATATGTACTCCACTACGAAATCATACTCTTCCAGATCAAGTCTTATGCGGGTTAGTTTTGATGAAGGGTTTTTCATTGAAAATAGGTATGTTAGAGGGCGGTGATCAGTTTTAATTAAAAATTTGGTACCATATAGGTAAGGCCTGAAATATTTAATTGCCCAATGTATGGCTGCTAGTTCCTTTTCAATTGTTGATTTATTTGTTTCACCTTTAGTAAAGGATCTTGAGGCGTAAGCGATTGGAAGATGCTTGTCGCCATATTCCTGACTTAATACTGCGCCACAGGCAAATCCGCTGGCGTCGGTAGTTACACAAAATTGTTTTGTAAAATCGGGATATTGTAGTATCTGTGGACTTATAAGTGAGTTTTTTAGGTATGCGACCGCATTACTGCAGTCGTCAGTCCATTCAAAATTGATATTCTTCCTACAGAGTCTTGTTAGTTTGCGAGAATGTTCGGCAAAATTTGGTATAAAACGTCTGTAGTAATTGCAAAATGCAACAAATCTTTTAACTTCATCAGCGTTTTTAGGGACTGGATAGTTTTGAATGGCATTATATTTTTTTTCATCAGGCAAAATGCCTCTGTCTGTACATTTATGCCCCAGGTAAGTCACTTCGTGACTAAAAAAGGTACATTTGTCCGGGTGCAATTTTAAGTTGTACTTCCTGCATATATCAAAAACATCTTTAAGATTTTCCAACATGTGTTTTTCAGAACAACCTAGAACGACTAAGTCATCCATGTACAAGAATGCTTGAGCGGGTGCTAAACCTGCGAAAGCTAATGTCATCATTCTTTGAAATGAATTTGGTGCTATTTTTAACCCATACGGCAACCTTTTGAACCTATATGTGCCGTTATCCGCTGTGAATGAAGTAATATCCCTTGATTTAGTATCAAGTTCTATCTGATGAAATCCAGACGTTAAATCCAAACAAGAAAAGTATTTGGCTCTTCCGAGCTGATCTAAAATATCGTCAATGCGCGGTAGTGGAAATTTATCCGCAATTAATTTTTTGTTTATTGCTCTGTAGTCAACAACCATTCGCCATCTTTTTTGAGTAGTACCTGGGAGAGATTTTTTAGGTACTAACAGTAATGGGCTATTGTAAGGTGATACAGATGGTTCTATTATATTATCTTTAACTAACTTGTCTATTTGTTTTGAAATTTCTTCCTTCTGGGTTTGTGGGATTCTATAGTTTTTTATGTAAACTGGCTCATTATCACTCATGTGAAGTGTTTGCTTGTAGAAATTGTTGGTAGTGATTGGTTCACTTTCTAAAGCGAATATATCAATATATTTAGAACACAGTTTTTGCAACTTAACCATGACGAATTCTGGAAAATTTTTACTTAATTTTTCTAATTTTTCTTTATTATTGTAATTTTGCGATTTATTGTATATTAGGTCATAGTCATGCATATTTTCATGTTTTATGTTGACATTATCTATTGTTACATTTTTATCAGTTGTGTTGATTATCCTGATAAATGTTTGTGCTTTTGTAGTTATTGTATTGGCAATGTATACACCATTTTGTATTTCTTGGTGTGGAATGAAAATTTCATTATTTTCTGTTTCTATTTTTACTAATCTTATTACTTCTGACCGTGCAGGTACTGTTAGTGTGTTAACTTTAAGGGCATTGCGCATAGGAATGGCAATGTCTTCATGATAATCATCTGGTCTTAGTATTAACCAGTCTTGATTTATCTGATAGTCTAGAATGCAATTATATTTTTTTATAAAATCTAATCCTATTATGCCAGTGCAATTAATAGGAAAGCTGTCTGGTACTGCATGAAAATTGTGTTCAATGAGAAGATCATCACATATAAGATCTGAGTTTAATAATCCTAGGGTGTTTATGGTTCCTTGTCCAATACCATTTAGGTGTATTGTTTTTGAAGTATCTATATGGATATTTTTATTTACTTGTCCAATTTTGAAAACGGATATATCTGCACCTGTGTCTATTAGAAAAGTAGAAACTTCATTATTAAGTGTTGTTCGCGTTGATATATAGCTATTAAGGTGTAAATTAAATACATAGACTGATCTGGTTGTGCTATTTACTGTGTGTTTCGTGGTGGAGTTTGGTAGTTTTCCGGCTGTTGTTCGCTGTTAACGTTGCGAATAGTTCGGTTATTACCATTTCGAGAACCATTATTGGTGTTATTTCTGTTGTTATAGTGAGTATTGGAGTACCGGTTGTTGTGGTAGTTACCTCTGCCACGACCTCGGTTTCTGCCATGACTATTCCGTCCGTTATGACGGTAATTGTTGTTTACTTTTTGTCTGTTGTTGTAAAACATTATGGAGCTAGGTTGGCTAGATGTGTCATTGCTAGCATCCACGAATTTTGCGATTGCTTCATTCACATTAGTGAACTGACCGCTCTTCATTATTAATTTTACTTCAGGATTCGAAGCATTTGTTTTCATTGCTTCGACAGCTACATTAGCAGCATATTCTGAAGCCTTATCTGGGCTTAGACCGTCTGTTATATAAGCAGTTATTAGGAGTTTGGATAACTCTTCTACTTCTTTGCAAAATTCATTTGCGGTTTTCTTATTTTGTTTAACATTTTTTATTTTTGCTTGGAGAAGTGGTATAGATTCTCCCTTGCATTTTATTTTTAACCTATCTTGCACCTGTTGTATAGTTGATTCTGTACTAATTAAATCTCTTGCGGTACCCTTTAGTTTGGTTTTTATCAATGAAATGGCCAACGCCTCATTGTCACCAACTATTAATTTGATGATTTCGAGTGAATCTAAAAATGGTTTCAAATTTTGGGCTTGCCCATCGAAATCTATTAAGATTTGGGTTGCCAATTTAAGGAATTCTGTTTGGTTCATTGCGTGTTCTTGAGTGTTGTCTTCTGTTGGAGTATTGATTATTGCTGGTTCGTGCAATGTGTTTGGTATCGTTACGTTTACGTCATAAAATACTACTGTAGATAAAAGTTTAGTGCGTATTTTGGTAAAGTATACATTAGCTTGATATTGTTGTGAGTTAGAAAATTTTGAAAAATTGTCGTTTAGAAGTATTCTAATGTCATTATAATGTTTAAATAAAGATTCTATGTTTCGTATTTTGGCCTCAGTAGTTTTCAGAATTCTTCTGTTTAAATTTTTGTAAGCGTTATCGAATTGTTTCCTAGTTACTTGTATTTTCTTGTATATTGATTTAGTATTTTTGTCCATACCCTACAATTTGTCTGTTGACTCTGTCCTAGTCATATACTTCTTTTTTAATTGTTTTTTATGAATACTATATATTTTTAGTAACAGATTTATTACTAATATACATGTTATTATTAAGAGCATATGCTCTGATGGTCCAAATTTTATTTCTTCTTTTATCTCAACCTCGTTTATTACATTCGCGGTTGGATTTTCTATTTTAGACTTTGTACCTCCCATATTAAAGAGTAAAAAATATAAATTTTTTTTTTTCGTTATATGTATTTATTTCTACATTTATTCCTACCTATGGTTTTGCACACGCGATTAGGCGGTTTGTGCTCTAAAAGATCCGCAGTTTTGGCACCGCGGTATCTTGAACATTTTTTTTTTCTTATAATATTTATTTCTAGTTTTACTTATTGTGAGCCGGTTTTGCTGGTTCTGCTGTCGCTGTTGTTTTTTCCTGTGCTCGTACACGCCTTTCTTTGAATTTCTTCTCGAGCGCTGATAATTCTTCTTGTAGCCGGTTTCCTTCTTCCCAGCTGGGTGGATTCTCGCCGTATATGGTTTTCTTAATGAAGCTGATGCGTCGCTTGTCCCGTAGGAGCTGTCCACCTCGTTTCGGTATCTTTATTTTGGGGATGTGGGTTAGTTCCTGCTCCTTCTTCCGGGCTAGTCGAGCTTTATATTCTTCGATTGTCAAGCGCACAATCGGAACCGTCCGTGGCTTGCCGTCGCTCATCGAATAGGTGATGTGGCAGTCACATGAAATTAAGAAATCAATATATTAAAAACTGGCGAGATCGATATGTTAAAAACTGGCAGGTTCGCCATGTATTGTTAAAAACATCTATTAGTTTATTAAAGGTTTATTATAATCTTGGTTTCTTTTTGTGAGTTGCCTGTATGGCCAGGCAACGTAATCGTTTCGGTAATGTTGCCTGTATGGCCAGGCAACGTAGACGAATCTTGTCTCTGGTCTCATTCGACCTTCCTTATATATAAATAAATTGCTGTCGCTGCAAAGCGAGGCTTTATGATCGTCATAGTACTTGATCATGTTACTGTCTGGCTTTATGATTACTCTGGAGTTGATCATCGTTACTCTAGAGTTGATCATATTACATGCCGTATTTCTTATACACTACTAGGCATTATTAATGCCACACTAAATTAATAATATAATATTGTATCTTAATATTAATACAATTGTATCTTAATATTACTACAATGGTCGTCGAAGGTAAATTTATCATTAAAAAGTACGCCTAAATCGCGAACTATGCTTAATTTTTGCAAAGCAATTTCCTCTAAAACATATACAAATTCAATTGGATCCTTTTTCCTAGAAAAAGATGCAGTGGTGCATTTTCCAATGTTTAAAGGCATACAGTTTAGGGTACACCAGTCAAAAAATAGCTTTAAGTCATTTTGCAAAAGTAAATTATCATTCGTACAGGTGATAGTACGAAATATTTTTGCATCGTCAGCATATAAAAGAATATTAGAGTTAGAGATTACCGAACTCGCGTCATTAATAAATAAAATGAACAGAAGTGGGCCAAGATGGCTACCCTGAGGTACACCAGAAGTGTTTGGAATAACCGATGAAAAAGCATCTCGAAATTGCACCTGTTGGGTGCGACTAGAAAGATAGGATTCTATCCAATTAGTAAAAATAGTAGGAAATCCAAGTATGCAAAGCTTGTGAATCAATATTTTGTGATTAATCTTATCAAATGCTTTGCTAAAATCTGTATATATGCAGTCAACTTGTTTGCCTGCTTCAATCGCTGGGATGGCAAAATTCGAAAATTCTAGTAAATTTGTTGTTGTGGATCTACCTTTGATGAACCCGTGTTGCGTTGGGCTTATTATTGATTTGCAATGAAAGTACATTGCGTCACAAACAATTGCTTCGAATAATTTTGGAACACAAGACAGCTTGGCTATTGGCCGGTAATTGCATACGTCGTTCCGTTTACCTTTCTTAAATACAGGAGTTATTGTTGAGTATTTCCACAAACTAGGGAATACCCCACAACGAAGAGATGAATTAAATAGGGACCTAATTGGAGATAAAAGTGCAGAAGAGCACCTTTTAAGTACAACAGATGGAATTCCATCTGGACCACTATTAAAACTCTCAGTGATGTTCGTGATAAACTTTGATATAGTGGGTTCATCAATAAGAAGATCCTTCATCTCCAGTGTAGTAGAGGGAAATTTTGTCAAGTATTGAAAATTATTAAAGTCAATACCACAGTCCCGGGCATCAAAAGCAGCCCGAAAGTGATCGCCAAAAAAGTTGCTAATCCTTTTAGGGTCATCACTAACTTCACCATCAAAAGACAGAGTCGCAGGGAAACCATCTGTGCGCCTCTTAGAGTTCACAAAATTCCAAAACAGCTTAGGCTTATTTTTAATAGACTTCTTCATATCGAGCAGATAGCACTGATAGGCCAATTTCGACTTATTAGTAAATAAATCGCGTAGCTCGGAGTAGCACCTATAGTTAGATTCATTCCTTGAGAGACAGTACCTTTTCCATGCTTTAGTTTTCAAATTTTTCAGATTAATTAAATCGTCGTCAAACCATGGCAATCTTTTAGGTGAACTATTACTCGTAACCGGCACGCACCTAGTGAAGCAACCGAAGAGGATATTGTAGAAATTATTAACAGCAATATCAATGTCTGTTTCGTTAAGTACGCCCGACCAATCACATTTCGAGATATCATCATTCAAGGCAACAAAGTCAGCTTTGTTAAAGTTAAATCGATGAGAAATAGCAGTGTTCAAATTCTTAACATTATCAGCAGCAGTATTTGGAGAAAAAATCACGTGGAACGCAGGATGGCGTGCTGATTCTGGAAGCAAAGGCGAGTTGCATCTGTTGATAGTTAGGTGACTCACATCCGAACAGAACACCAGGTCGAGGAATGTTCCAAAAGAGTTAGGTATTGCATTGGATTGATGTAGGCCTGTTGAAAACATACTATCCAAAAATTTTTCATCTTGTCGTGAGCAGGTTGAAAACGCTGGCAGTAGGCAATCGTCACTGTCGGAATACGACCAATTAACAAGAGGCATGTTGAAGTCACCAAAAATTAGTAGCTCATCTCGAGATTGCATAAGATTGCTGACATACTCAATCGCATTGTAGGCTGCCTCGTATACAACATATGGTGATAAGGGTGGTATATATAACGTAATGATATATATTTGTTTGTCCGTAAGTGAGAGAACGACACATAAAATCTCAATTTCAGAAGCTTCAGTGATGTCCACAACTTCAGTCGGAAATTGGTTTCGAACCGCACAAAGCACTCCACCACCCACGTTTGCATCCAAAAGCTCAAGATGGCGATCACGGCGAAAAATTTGGTATTCCGAGTCGAGTAGTTCAGCATCAAGGAAACTACCACAGAGCCAAGTTTCAGTGAGGCAAATAACATCAAAGCAAGAGCCAGCAGCCGCGATGTAAAGTTTTCGTGTTTTGGTTCGCATACCACTTACGTTGGCGTAATATATTGAGATGGAGCTATTCCGTTTTTTGACTGAGTGACAGACCGATGTTGTGTAGAAATATGTCGACTCTTTGGAATGAACTCCCTTACTATAGCTGAAGTCGGCCAACAGTTTGATGTAGAAACCATATCGAAGCAGGAACTCGGCAATACGACTCTAAATGAAGACACCAGAGCAGGTCCACGAAGATTAGCTGACACTAATTTTTTACATGAGATAGCGTTTTGAGGAACGCTAATTTTACCGCAATTCAGAATACTCATGATGTTGTTAAGGACATCTATCTCAGATGTAACTGGGTCCAGCCGTGACACAAAAAGTACTTTTGGCTTTTCTACAGCCTTTAATGTGCATTTTACAGTGCGAGTACTGTTAGAATTTACAATGGAAGTAGCTATTGAAGTTGCTGGTAAACTGTCCTTCGACTTAGCAATTGGTGCGACAGTGGACGCAGACGCGGAGGTCGTAGTTTCCTCATCGACAACATTTCTTAATTCAGCAGCTATTGAAGTTGCAGGTAAATTGTTCTTCGACTTGGCATTACGTCGAGAGTTCTTATTTTTATTTGTTATCTTCCGGTATTTTGCATCTACTACTTCCGACTCGGAGTTAGGTGCATTTGTAGCTGGTAAACGTAGCATGTTGGAGTCCGTCTGGGAACTAGTAGAGCATGAAGAATTTGAAGTATTTTCCTCTTTATCGCTATTGCTCTTCCTAATTAAGAGTGTGGAGACTAGCGCATTCGGAACAATAGAAGGTTCATCCGTCTGGCAAGAGACATGAGCTACCGAACAAACGGTTTTCGATACCAACAATCGAGAAGATATGACAGATAGAGTTCCATCCGAGCTGTCCGAAATCAATTTTGTTGCTTTAATGTCATCATGCATAACATTAAGCTTATTTACAATAGCATTAGCATCCCCCGCGAAGAGTGTATTATCGCTAGAGTCCGTTGGAAGGCTAGCCTTAGCGTCATTATCAACCAAGGTGTCAAGAACAGCATTCAATTTATTGTCGGATTGAGCAAATCTCTTGGTCAGTTTGGAAATGTCGTGCTGCATAAGACTACAACAAGCCTGTAGCTTATCAAACTGCGTTCCATAATCACGGAATTCGTCAATGCAGTCGTTCAAAATAGAAATTGTATCCGACATTTTGTGCACTTTATTGGCGATAAATGCGCAGTCGCTTTTTAAATCATCAAAAGCGCTCGTGGTTTGGTCGAGTCTTGATGCGGTAATTTTCAGTAACCGTAAAATATGGCACGGCTTTATGGCAGCGCACTCCGTACAAGTAAAGCCGCACGCTGCAGTCAAATTTTGCGAAGCTTTAACACAATCTATGTGAAAATATCGGTCGCAAATTCCATCACAAAAAATACGATGATCGTCAGCGAAATTAAGGGTGCAAGCACCACAGACGGCTGAACGCGAAATTGACGAAGTGGCCATTGCGCCTCTAAAGAACGAAAAATAAAAAATAAATAAAAATGTTCACCCACCAAAATACCAGGTCGACCCTTCGGAGTATATATGGTGAAAAAAATTCTAAACCGAGAAGAAATTTACTTTTTACTTTATATATAGTGGCGATAAAATTTTGTTAAGCAGTGTAATATTCTTAAAACCAATTTTCTGCTGGTTAATGGTTTATGAAAAAAGGTTTATGTCCGCACTAAAACCAAATTTCAGTCTGATCTATTATTATTAATCGCTCTTACACGCTGCGAACTTTGTGGATTAAAAAATAAAATTATAGTGGCGCTTAAATTTGTTGATGCAGTGTTAACAAATTTGAAGTTTTTGTTCTGCTAGTTTAAGGTTCTTGTCCGTAATTATAGAACACTTTATGAAGCGCTTTAGGTTTATGGCCGAACTAAACCTTATTCCAAGATCGATAATAAGAACCGAAATCGCACTAACGGTAATCCTCGCAGAAATCGGGCAAGAAGAAATGAAAAAGTGTTCAAAAACACAAGCACTCAGCATAACAGAAATTTGGATGCCTTCAAACCGTAGCACATAGACACAATTACGGAATACTAAAATGAATTTATTAGGCTAATTTAGTCATAAAACGCGAAAAAACAAAATTTCAGGGTAGCAAATTTTCTTTTCCTGTATCGATCAGAATACTTTATTATTAGAATAAAAAAAAAGGGAAATAACCGATTAGCTTCACTCCTTCCACCACCTTCCATAGGAAATGAGTTTCTTAAACGGTATAGAAGCCACTGATCTGAAATTTTAAAATATAATTTTTATAGAAAAAGCAGTCTTCCCACTCCACTACAACCTCCCAAACAAAATGAATAAATTCACAATATAGAACACACTCTTTTTTTGGCACCAATCAAAAATTGAGTGCGAAAAATTTTGTCAGTAAATGTAACATGATGTAAAAATATTTCTTCAATGATATCCACCTGTCAACCCCTCCTATCTATATAAATATAATTATAGTGTCTGTCTGTTATTTGCTTATAAATGGCTGTAAATAAGTTTTTTGCTTCATTTTAGCAATAACTAAGCAGAATCAAACGTTTTTAAAAAATTTCTCTGTCTGTCTGTCTGTCTTTCCGGCTTTCACGCAAAAACGGCTGCACCGATTGCAATGAAACTTTCACAGATTATTAGGTCTGCCACGGGGAGTAATCTGCTTTAGGTTTTATTTTTCTCCTCTCACGCCTTCTACCCCCTCCCATACAAAGTGACTCATTTTCAAAAACTTATAATAATCACATTTTCATGGAAACTATGAAAGCTATTAATTTGAAATTTAAAATATATTATTTCTATTATAAATGCAATCTTCAAGTATATAAATAGTTTGAATCCCCCAACTCCTTCCACCACCTCCCATACAAACTAAACTTTTTCATGAAATACTATACTCCGATTTTCTCAGTACGTATGACTTTGATCGAGCTAAGATTTTGTATTAAATCCTTAATTAGCATTGTTATTAATGTCAGGAAAAAACTAACCAATTAGGTTTACTCCTTCTACCCCCTCCCATACAATCTGACACAAATCCACGACTTTGCGAAAATTCGATTTTCTTGAAAAGTGTGAATGTTACTGTTCTGAAATATAAAATATATCAATTCAATGATAATTGTAGTTGCTTCTCAAAAAATAACTAAAAACCCTCCACTCCTTGCACCACCTCCTATACAAACTGCACTTTTTCATGAAATATTCTAAGCCAATTTTCTCAGTACGTATAGCTTTGATCGAGCTAAAATTTTGTACTAAATCTTTAATTAGCATAATTATTATTATCGGAAAAAATTAACCGATTAGCTTTACTCCTTCTACCCCCTCCCATACACTGTGGCACAATTCCACGACTTGGCAAAAACTCGATTTTCTTGAAAAGTGTGAATCTAACTGATAAAAAATTTAAAACACATCAATTGCATGGTGATTATAGTTGGTTCTAGAAAAATTACCAAAAACCCTCCACTCCTTCTACCACCTCCCATACAAACTGCACTTTTTCATGAAATACTCTAAGCCAATTTTCTTAGTACGTATAACTTTGATCGAGCTAAAATTTTCTGATGAATCCCTAATTAGTATTATTATTAAAAAAATTAACCGATTAACTCCACTCCTTCTACCCCCTCCCTTACAATGTGACACCATTCCAGGACTTTGCGAAAACTCAATTTTCTTGAAAAGTGTGAATCTAACTGATCTGAAATTTGTAAGATATCAATTGCATGGTGATTATAGTTGTTTCTAGAAAACTACCAGAAACCCCCCATTCCTTATACCATCTCCCATACAAATTGCACAGTTTCACTAAATCCAATGCACTAGGTTCCTCAAGTTACCTATTCAGTTTTTCAAGCTTAAATTTGGTGCAAAATAGCTACTCTAGCATGGTGTGAAAAAAATTAATTTAGTACTGTCATCCCTTCTATCACTCCCCACGGAAAAATTCTTAAGATTACAAAAATTTCGATTTCATCGGTAGTATCATATAATGGGGCTTTACGCACAATCGAAGTTCTGTTATGTTTTTAACCTTAATGTCATTTTATTTTGGCTTTTTTCAATTAACACAAGCTACAACTATTCACATGTCCTTAACACGTATACATATGATCTCGAATCACGGGTTTGATTTGATCACGAGCCTCTCCCATTCAAATGCGAGTATCATGCTATCATTCTTAATAATTTATGGTTCCGACTCCAACAAAATACAAAACATTGTGTTCAAAGAGCCATTAAAGTAAGCGGATTATATATCACATATAATGTATTACTAACTACATTCTCAAAAATTGCTTATTAATGCGATTTTTATGCGGACGAAGTCGCGGGCGTTTGCTAGTTCAAAATATAATAATTTCTTAAAGTTGCAAAAGTTTCTAGTTCCTAGAGCGTTGCATGATTGGACTTTATACGATATCGTAGCTTTGCTATATTTACAACTATATATTACCGATTTCAATAACCACCTCCAATACAAAACTCAAAAATTTCAGTTTGATAAAGGTGTCAACAGAAATCAAAACGTCACATTTAATGAAACATAACAGTGTGAACTTCTGAAATCTTTCCTTTTAATTTTAACCGAACTATTTATCTTATAATTTGTTAAAACTAAATAATTATGTTAGTTATATATTTGAAAATTTATTAAAACAGCAAAATCACTCCTACTACCTTCCTAAGCGGCAATATTGATTATACGTGTAGAATCTTATTAAATTCCAGTCACATTTTCTTACTGCATTACAAATTTTCCCAATTTCATCTAGAAGAGTATCTTATGATTGGGATTTACGTGCAATAATAGTTGTTTTTATAGTTATTACATTTTTGAAATACATTACATTGTCATGATGTGGAAAAATGCAGGTTAAAATTTTTTTTTTTTTGCCGGAGATGAATATAATAAATGTAATAGAAGTGAAGCCATACTAGTTGTAAGAATTGAAACAACTGCACAAAATTTAAGATAAAGTAAACAGTATGACATGCTTCTATCATTCTTCGAGTAAGTTTTCCATAAGCATGTTTTCAGAGTACATGAGAATGCTATCTTACAGGTAAGTCACGATTAATAATTATTGTTTATGCAAAATCCTTTAGTTATACATGCAAAATCAACTGGCAATAGAATTACAATAATATTGTGAGGAGGAGAATTAAGCCCTCGAGGCATCACGACCATTGGTCTATTTGTGCTTTACGCCAGGATAATTTCTCAGAGTAATCCTGTATATCTAAATTCAAAATTGAACTCGCATTTATGAAACTCAACTTTCATTTCATTATAATTATTGAATAACAAGGGTATCCAACACGTTGAAAAATTCATTTTTTCAACTCAAGCATGGAATTAGCCAAATCGTAAAAAAACTTCCGCCGGGAATTGAACTCGTGGCTACCCGCGTGTATCTCGTTAAAACTTAGTCACCTACTTCAAATGACTTCAAATATATGCACACTTTTTGCTTATTATTATTATATATACCTAATTTTACTCTAGATGAATTTTGGGAGTATATTGTATTTGATTCCACATTTGAAATGCTAAAAAATAGTACAAGTACAGATCCGACAAGATTCCAGAAATGTAGCATAATTAGTAAATAAAAGCCTCTTCATAGGATATAGCCTAGTGGATAGCGTGTTGGTCTACAAATCGAAGGCCGCGAGTTCAAATCCCGATCGACGTATGATTCCAGCATACTTCCGGTTTGGGTATACCTCGATCACTTCAGTCTAGGAAAATGAAAAATTTGTAAGTAGAGGGTTGCACGAAGAGCTAACAAACCTTCCACAATATATGATGAAAGTATTAGGGAACCTGCAGGTCAAGAGGCCAAGGCTTGATTTGGGCTGCAACGCCATTGTAGAAGTAGAAAGGCTCCTTCCAAAATGACACAATTTGGTAACTTTATAATACGTTTATTTTAGTTATTTCAGAAAAAATCATTAAATTCCTTTCACTTTCTACCACCTCCCATGCAAACAGCATAACTTTCCGAAACAAAATACGTTAGTATTTTCTGTTCTTGAATTCTGTTTTCTCTTCAGTGAGCACACTATTCTTACAGTTCTCTCCGCAATTTTTTTTTTTCAGTTCTACCCTAAGAGCAGTTAAAAAAAGAACAAAAAAAAGGCAGACAACATAATTTTCCTTCATTATTCAAATCAATTTTAATTTTCAAAGTTCAGTTGAACGAATAATGACTACTCAAGATCAGCAATAATATAAGAGTTCAAAGATCGGGTAACAACACCTTCGTTTAACACAGTTGATCACAAAAGCATAAACCCTATATATATATACTATACTTTCTCTTTTGTAGAATCTCTCCTAACAAACCGTCTACAAGCCATCTTTGCCAATGGTTTTTCATCATCATTTCGAACAACAAATTGTGTTGTACCTCAGGGAAGTATTGTGGGTCCTCTGTTCTCCTCAATACACATTAATGATCTGGCGTACTATGTACATATATCATTGCATTGCTAGCATATATGCCAATGACGTCCAGCTCCAGCTAAGCTATCCGATCGAACATGACACTCATCTTATAAACGGGATCCTTAGCAGTATTTTCAATTGCAAATTGTCAGCAGCTAAATCTCTTCAAGCTAGGGTGTAGCCTAGTAGGTAGCATGTTGGTCTTGTAATGCGAAGGTCGTGAGTTCAAATCCCGGTCGACGCAATATATAATTCCAGCACATTGCCTGCTTGGATATACCTTGGTCACCACAATCTATGAAAATGAAAAATTCGTAGAAAGAGGGTTGTGCGAAGAGCTAACAACCCATCCACAACATGTAAGTAATGAAAAATGTTAAGGAACCTGAATGTCAGGAGGCCAAGGTCTGATTTGGGCAGTAGCGCCATTCTAGAAGTAAAAATATCTTCAAGACCAAAAGCATTGTAATTTATAAAACAAAGCTAGATTTGACATTTTTTCCCATCTGTTGTACCTCACAACAATATTGTCTTTTCGATAAAATAAATAATTTGGGAATTACTTTCAACACCACCTTAACTTGAAACGATCATATTTGCGCTAACATTGAAGAAAAGTGTGGGAGTTTTGTGCTGTATGTAATTCATCTCTAAGTGTGGCTGAGCAAATTAAACTGATGATAGCTAAGACTATATCGATTCTTACTCATGACCACGGAATTTTATGTGAAGTCTCAGTGGAGACCGAAACGTCACGAATTATAAAACGTAACAATGTTGAATCCGTAAATCGTTCATTTTAATAATAATAATGATTCAGTAAATTATTCAATTCACTTTTCATATCCATATCTAAATTGTAGAAATGGTTGGGCTGGGTTTTCAATAGTAGCAGTATTGAATTCAGATCTTTTTGGTAGGGGAGGGGGCGAGTGTAGAGCAAATGAAACTCAAGACGCCAAGCATTTATATCAAATAGAAATAAACCCAACCCAATTCAGCAGTAGCATATCGTCAGGTAAAATGCATGAGGCAGCGCTTCATCTCCTCTGACAGTATTATAAGTTTTCCACAAAGTTTGTAACGCCAAGAAATTAGGCTAGGAGGAAAAATGAATGACCAAAAAATCACTAAATAATATCAAAACCCGATGTCCGCCTGTCAGTCTCATCTCTAGCTCCAGAACGCGTTGAGCTAGAAAGTTCAATTTCGTCAATTACTTTTTTGACGAAAAAGTAAGAGCAAGCTCATGAACGGGCCGAATCGCCCCACTTCTTCTACCACCTCCCATACGAAATGACACAATTTCGCCATTTTACCATAAAGGGATTTGCTCCAATAGTATAAATGCCATTGATCTGAAATTTGAAATGTAATACTAACAAATAAATAATGATTTCTGTCTACTGCATAAAAATTATCCTGTCCTGTGTCGTCCCTCTCCTTCGACCACCTCTCATACAAACTGCACTTTTGCATGAAATTCTCTAAACCAATTTGCTCAGTGCGAATAAAATTTATCGAGCTGAAATTGTGCACCATTTGTTTAGAATTATCAGTAAGACAAAAAAAAATCGATTAGCTGCGCTCCTTCTATCCCCTCCCATACACTTTGACACAATTTCACAACTTCACAAAAAGTCGATTGTCCCGAAAAGTATGAATGCTACTGATCTGCAATTTAAACATGTCAAAAACATGATCTTTATAGTTATTTCCGGAAAACTCATTAAGAACTCGCCAGTCATTCTACCACCTCCCATACAAACTGCACAATTTCATTAAAACCAATACACTAATTTTCTCGGTACCTATAAAATTTTGAATCCTAAGTTTCGTATTAAATATTTTGATAGCAACTTTAGCGTGATGAGAAAATTAGTTCAAGGTCGTCAACCCCACTTCCCCTGCAAAATTTCACAAAATCAAAACAATTCTCTTTAACCTAGTGTATCGCACGTGCTTTACGCCCAATCGTAGTCCTGTTTTGTTTAACCTTCACCTTCCAGGCAACAGCAGAAAAATGAGCTTAAGGAGGAAAAAAATTCCGCTTGGTTAAGGTCAAAAAAGCGCGAGCCTTCGAATGAAAGATTTCTTCAGCTTTAAGTGAGTAATGCACCTTTTTGGTTTCAAAAAAATCTTTTTCATACTCCAGATATGATCTGGGACGACGAAATATAAGGTCAAATTCGGGAACGAACCGAATCGCTCCCCACCCCTTCTACCTCCACCCACACAAAAGGACTGATTTTTAAATATCTCTATAAACTGTGCATTTATTTTAAGTCACGTGGCTCGCGTTAACTAGATTACTAAGTTTTGGCGAGATAGTTTCTTCAGTATCGCGGCGGTTCAGTGGAAAAACTCGCCTGCTACGTGGACCGCTCCGGTTCGATTCCCGCCCAATATTCTTTTTTACGAATATTTTTTTTTTACGATTTGACTACAGTAAAAATTTCATAATTTAAAATAGTGTTTATTCCATGCATGTGTTCAAAATAAAATCGATTTTTTTAGTTCGGAACTAACGACTTGATGTGTTGGGGTGTAGCCTAGTGGGTAGCGTGTTGGTTCACAATGTGAAGATCGTGAGTTCAAATCCCGGTCGACGCATAATTCCAGCACACTAATTCCGTGGGTTTACCTTAGTTATCTCAATCTACAAAAATAAGAATTCGTTGATAGAGGGCTGTGCACAGGGCTAACAACCAACCAGGCTATAGTGCCATGAAAGAAGTTTATCAGCTTCGGTGGTTGTGTAGTAAAATGCTCGCCTGCTACGCGGGTTCGGTTTTCAGTCGGGAAACTTTTTTTTTTTAATATTTTTCTTAGCACAATGCAAGTTCGAATTTTCTCAAAATGACAACTTATACTCTATATCGTCATGTCATGAGTCCAAACACAAGAAGATTTGAAATTATACATAAGCAAGAAGCTATTTAAAAATAAAACCTATGAGAAATTCATCACAAAGAATGTCGTGTATAAGGAAACCCTAATATAACGCATCGACTTCTTTCATTACATTAAAAATTTTAAGTTCTGGACTGAGTATATATGAGTATATTCTATTAAAACATTATATTATATTTCTGAAAGGAGAAATTATTTTTACTTATTTATTTTTTGAATTACAATAATAATAACAAAATGGTGGGCCTTACAAAATGTCCTTCCTTTTCGTGCGAAGCACTGGTGCATGTGCTTGTTTATAATAACCAAAATTGCTTAGAAACAAAAGAGCTAGTAAATTGAAATTTAGAATATATTATTTGTACCATATATATACTACATATGATCTACGGCATACAAATTATTCGCGTCCCCCACTCCTTCCATCACCTCCTATACAAGCTGCGCTTTTTCATGAAATACCATAAATAATTTTCACAGTACGTATAAGATATTTCATATTTTGCACTAGATAATTAATTAGCATTATTATTCAGATCAGAAAAAAATAACCGATTATCTTCAATTATTTTACACACTAGCATACAATGTGACACATTTTGACAACTTTACAAAAAAATGATTTTCTTGAAAAGTATAAAAGTTACTGGTCTTGTATAAGAGATGTTAGTTGCATAATGTTTGTAGTTATTTCTGTAAAAATCACTAAAAACGCCTTACGCAAAAAAAACTGTGCAATTTTACTAAATACAATGCATTAATTCTCTTAGTACCTATTCAATTTTGGAAGCTTAAATTTTTTATTAAAGATTCTTATTCTACTCTAGCATGATGTGAAAAAAATTAGTCCAATGCTGTCACCCCTTCGATGCCTCCCCAAACAAAATCTCTTAAAATCAGAAAAATTTCTATTTCATCTAGCTACCGCATGATTGGAATTTACGCGCAATCGCAACCCTGTTAAGTTTTTTTAATGTTCAGTACACACATCGCATTACAAAATTTTGTTTTGTTGCATTTTAACAACCTCGGAAAAAATGCAAAATCAAATGCCAATATCGGCCGCCATTTTGTGAAAAATTAAAATTTCGAAAAACAGAACGATCGAACGTTAGACAATGTAATGACGATTAAAACTAAACTTTAGTGTTTCAGAAGACTGGAATGCGTCAACACCATCTGCTGGTAAGGAAATACACAAAACAAAATGTTTGTATACTTCATAATGTGTTCAATAAAAGATACACGGTTTTCATATTCAACACTGACCATAGTAGGTCACTCAAATTACATTGTCGAAAAATTCAGAGCAAGAAATGCAAATTTTTTTGTACACTTTTCCGCCAAGGACACAATCCATTGTTTACAGAGGAATAGAACATAAAAAGTGATAAATAGTGCTAGCAAAATGCAAAGTATCACTTTATCAGTAATTATTAAATTTATGAAGCTAAAATTTGGTTAAAATTATTTAATTAATAAGTGTAATATGATATACAAAAAATTAGGTCAATGCTGTCACCTCTTCTACCACCTCCCACACAAAAAACTACATAATAAATTCTTAACGTCACTAAAATCCAAATTTTATCTACAGCATCGTATGACTAGGATTAACCAGCAACTGTATTTATTTTCTTCACGTACGTCGGACACATGGCATTAAGAAACACCAGAGTTCTTCTTCTTCAATGGCACTGCCTTTCTAACCTTCAGGTTCCTTGCAATTTATTTTTTTTGTGAGAATTGTTAGCCCTCTCAACTATCTATCTACGAATTTTAATTTTCGCAGATTAAAGTAGGCCAGATATACCCACGCAGGTAATGTGCTGGAATTATACGTCGACCGGGATTTGACCATATCAGGAATACTTGATGCACGACACTAACTCCCACCAGTAATATAATTAAAATCAAGTATCAACATATAATTTGATGTTGCAGCAAAACAGTATCTCATAGGTATGTGATAACATAGTCTATTGTGCTTCTTAATACGAGAAAAATACAGTTGCATATGCATATAAATTTAATCTAAGACTGCAATCAATTTCTGAAACTTCCAACGTGATCTGCATTTTATGAAATCTAAAGTGTTACCTAGATTATTAATTCTCATAAATTAACATAGTTGTTTTACTTTCATTTGTGTTGTCAAACATTTACTACAGATATAACCTGAAATCTCAAAAAAAAAACTGATCTTATTATTTGTAAACGGATTCACAATAATTCCTCGTAATACGGCAACAAAATAATGACAAAATATTGCTTTTTAACCAGACTCTAAAAATCGAAAAACAAAATGCATTTAATGAGTATTATTAATCAGTGTTCACTTCATATGAGCTTACCATTAGGTCAGATGATTAATATTAACCTTGATGGTTATTCGTGTGTAGAACCGAGATTTCATGTATTCGAGAGACATGCACTCGACAATGGAACGTGGTCGCTTCACGTTATCTTGGAATGTCTTGAAATGACTTTCGTAACAACAACATTAGTTTTTCATTAATGTTATGTTCCACATACAAATTTACAAATAAATTATGCATTTTTAGATATTGCATCTTTTTTTCTGCATTATTCTTTTCGGAACCAGCCCTGCCCACATTAGGTGTACTTTTCTGGCGGCTGAACCGGCCTTGGCCAAGTTTCTGGTGATTTACATGCTATGAATGGTTAATGGTGAAATTAAATTATCATCGAGATGATCCAAGTTATACCATTTACAGATATTTCTGTCGATAAATCAATCCAAAAAAAAATTTTTGCTTAGGCAATCAAAATTATTGCACATATTTACACGGTATTAGTATGAAATTTCCTACTGACAAATATGTCGAATTCGACGTAACTCGATAGCCTCCAGAAACATTTCCAGGAAACTATGGAGCTAATGAAATATATAAAAGGAGTTTTTATATTCATCCGAACGGAAAACAATCTGAAGGTAATGTCCGGCATTTAATTTATATGGTCGATTAGTTTAACCATTTGATAATTCGTCGATAGTTCGATTAGAACACCATCGAATAGATGCACGTTCTGAAATTAGTGCTCATCGTCTGACCTTCGCAATTTAAAAGCTTTAACTTTATCAGCAAAGTTTACTTACAAGTTATTAAATCTTCTTTTATATCGGTGCTTAATCTCAACAAAACCGCCTGCCATAATTCCATTGCACATTATAGCGTATAACCTGAACATGCTCTCACGGACATCTACTTGTAATTCCTGCTTGCAGACGATAAATTTAAATTTAAGAATCCACTAGATAAGTTACGAATAAATAATCGACCCATAAATGTTGTTGAACTAATAATCTTTATAGCAACCTACGACATTTAACAAGGAAATATTTAATATCAATATTATATTCTACAAGGATAAAATTGAAGTTTTTTTATTCCAAAAATTTTCGTTACACATTCATGCGAGTGTAAAAACGATAAGGCTGAAAAACCGATTATAGCTTAATCAAAAAGCTCCTTGACTAATATGGGCTTGATCTTTACCAGTTTGCCCTTGATAAGAGAACTTAATTAATTTTTTTTCTGTTTTAACCACCATCTATTAATTGTTTATTCTTTGAATAATAAATTCTTTCAACTTTTGCTTCTTCTAAAAACCAATCGCTAATACATTAAATTAAAGCCGACAACGAATATTTTTAATATTTTGAAAATTTTACATGGACATTTCAACCTTGCAGTGCACTGAAATCTATGAAATTATTCTAAAACGCCTGGAGGACGTGATCAATAAAAATAAAATCTCAACTTCTACTGTATAGCAAGTAGTAATTGTCAAGTTTAAAACTCAAAGGTCACTACGATAAGTAACGAATTAATTTCACATAAAGCAGAAAATTTTAACATGGTTTGTAAACTGTTTAATATTAATATTAACCCCCGCAGCGCCGCTATACTACTAAAACCAGTTCCTCATTCTTTTTAATTAGCTAGTAATTTATTTATTTTTAAGAAAATTCAATTAAATAGTAGCAAAGAGATACTGGCTTAAGAAGCCATTTTTCTAACGAAATGCGTTAATGGCTCGTTCACAAGCGACTTTTATGGATCCGATCATGCGTAGATTCTGTCAAATGACACTGCGAAGAATTCCAGAAATCTGCAGACATATAAAGCGGTCGATTTCAAAACTCACTCATTACAATTCTAGAAAAAACATGACAGAATTATTATTGGGCGTAAATCCCAATCATACGATACTCTAGATGAAATGGGAAAGAGTTTAATGTACCGGAAAATATGTCATCTGAAATTCTTCGAAGAGTAAATAAAGACTTTTGTATGGGAGGTCGTAGATACAGAAGGTGCAGGTTTGTCATTTTTATATGTATATGAAACCGAACGTGGTATGTAAAATGTTTCATGCTGAATTTAAAGTTTGTGGCTTTCATAATTTTCGCGGAATTTAAATAATTTTTGTCTGAGTTTATGGCATTTGTATGGGAGGTGGCAAATGAACTGAAAGATTTTGGATAATTTTGAATCTGCTTATCAACATCCTAATCACATTGCTTTGTTACAATTTTAAAGTCGATAGCTCTCATATGTTCGAAGGAGAAACACTTTACAAAAATTTGTATGGGAGCAGGTAGAAGAAGTGAAGTGAAGTTAATATTTTTTTAAGCATTTATTGCAATTATTAAGGGATGAATTTTGGTATTGAGTTTCAACTTTTTCCAGTTTCAATAAAAATCGATTAAATGCATTTTTCAAAATTGTGCATTTGTATGGGTGGAGGTAGAAGGAGTATTCGAATCAAAACCAATCTGTTGACATTGATGATATTTACATTCGTTAACTTTTCTCGAAATTTAAATTTGATAGCTGTGACAGTTTTGAAGCAAGACAATTTAATTGAAGCTCCGAAATTTCCTGAAATTTGTATGGGAAGAGTAGAAAGAGAGAGGTGAAGTTGATAGTTTTTTTCCAAATTGGTTGCAATTGTAATAAAATTAATTCTTGCAAAAATTCATTCTTTTAATTTTCTTAGTTACAATGAAAACCGAATAAATTAATTTTTGAGAATTGTGCATTTTTATGGGAGGGAGCAGAAGGAGTAAGGGTATCGAATCAATATTTTTTGATGGTTATGATATTCACATCAGTATACTATGACCTAATTTTCAAACTTCAAACTTTGATACTCTCAGATTTCATCTAGAGTACAAATATCTACCAACAAGTCGGTCTCAACTTTATTATTCTTTGGACAATTTGGGTATGCATTAGAGGTCAATCAGAAAAGGGAGATTAAGGGGATTTCACTAGCCTGGGAAACTCCAGGAGAGAGTTATTATCAATTATTAAACACTTAACTTCGATTATAATTAAAAGCTCTAATATATAAAACCAATATTTCTTTCATTTATTTATGCAAGTTTAAATTTTTGTATGAAAGGAGGAGGGTTGTGGAAGGAGTGGGTCGATGCTAATGATTGTTTAATTGAATAGGATAGAAGATCTTTGTGGAATGTTAGTTTCATGGGCGAAGTAAATTCTATGAAATCCAGTGTAATTTATTTTGGTATGCGAGGAGGTAGAAGAGTTGCGGGAATCGCAAAATTTATTATGTAAAGGATGTCCTATTAAGACCGCTTATTTTGAAATTTGAAAAAAAAACGCACCGTTTTATTTTAATAAAGAGTGTAGACAACGAGGTTATGCATGGCACAGAATGTCCGACGAAGGCTGCACGAACGACACAAAAAATTGGACTAATTTCAAAATTTTCTTCTTCAATGGCACTACAGCCCGAATCGGGCTTTGGCCTTCTGACCTTCAGGTTCCTTAACATTGTATTTTTATTTTGTTACTGTGAAAGTTTGTTAGCCCTTCGCACAACCCTCTATCTACAAATTCTCATTTTCGCTGATTGAGGTGACCTTCGCAAGTAGTATGCTGAAATTATACGTCGACCGCGATTTGAACTTCCGACCTTCGCGTTGTAGACTAGAACGCTTCCTTTTAGGCTACACCCTTGCTTCAAAATAGGCCCTACTTCGGTGCAGAACTGCTCCAAATTATTACTTTTTCTTATGTACATTAAATGGATTTGCACCTGCACCTGCAAAATTTTAACTATGTACCTTTCACCACAGCTTTAAAAAAAAAATCTTAGTAAGTTTTCGACATTTTGGTTCATCACTTCCATTCCGCTACACCTTTCAAATTACGAATTTTACCTAAATAATATATCATAGAGCTCTATTATCTGATAATCCAGTTTAATGTCTGTGTAGAATTTTGAGATATAATGGTTTAAAATTTTGAAGAGTGCATAATTTTTGAAATGCCCCCCATTTCCACCCTCATTCTAATCTGAATGGTCAGGAAATATGAACTTTTTATGTTCAGTAATTGCGAAAATAAAGTAATTTAAAAAAAAAATTCGGTCGATAATTTATGTTTAGTTTTCCTTTTTGGAGCCCAATGGATAACCAATTTAAATTTTTTTTTTAAATTTTGTCCACCAAACCCCGCATTGATTTTCAGCTTTTTAGCCATAGAGCCATATTTGAGATATTCGAATTCGTAATTTTCGGTTGCCTTGCCTGCCCTTAAACTCAGCGAAAATCGGAGTACGCGAGAGATCAGCACCCATTTACAATCCACTCAAATTTAAGTTCAATCTGTAGGAGTTTGGAAGTTATTGTGCACTGAGCGTACACGTACACGTACAGCCTACCGCGGTCATAAAACGTTAAAGTGCAGCAAATTTATTTTCGCCAAGTCGATCACAGCACTTTATTATTAAAATCATAAAGTAAAATAAGACGATTCAAATTTCAGATCCTTTATAATTTCGCCATTTTAAAATGTTATAAAATTGTGCCGTTTTAATATATATAGGAGGTGATTGAAGGGGTAGCGGGACCAAACTTAATTTTTTACATCTCATTACAATATTATCGCTACCATTTCAAATTTAAATTTCATTATTTTGATCGGTACTGAGAAGGCTTAGGTTTGGGTTATGGGACATTGCACTGATCATCTAGTTGAGTCCAGTATACTCCCCCTATTTAAGAATATAAAATGGAGGTTACACCCATCGTGCTATCCACTTGGTTAGGTTTGCGAACCAAAGTAGGTTCAAATGTTTGACGCCCCTAAAGCCGGTTAGTTCTGAGAAGAATCTAGAGTAAAGAAGGACAGTGACAAAAATAATGTTCGATAAATTCTTCGTATCCCTCGCAACTTGTTCAAAGACTCTCACTCGCGATCCGCAGCCAGTGAAACTCGATAAATATTTCGAGAAATAGTGCAGTTTGTATGGGAGGTGAAAGACGGAGTCGACAATTCATTTTTTTAGAGAAATAAATATACCTATACACTCCTATATAAAAACTTATATTGTTGTGTATGTATCGTATGCGTTCCTATACCATTCATCCGATTGCGTGAAAACTTTGGTGAGATGCACACATCACGAAAAGTTTCTATAAGCGATTTATCGATCTACACCTCAAACTGGACAGAAAAAGCCATCATGAGCAACCACCTAATTTTAATGAATTATATTAAAAGTGGCCTACTAAAGAAAATCAAATTGGATAAAAATGACTTTTCAAATGAATTTAAGAAATATATGTATGTTGGATCAGAAATTTTCCATTTAACCCGTCACCTATGGGTCGCCACTTTTTGGTCCTTAATTTTTTGTGGGTGCCCAGGGTAGGAGTTCGTCCGACTATTAAGCAGTCATGGGGTATATTAACCATTTCGCGACAACATGCTCCTTTTGGGGTCAAGGGCGTAAATACATGTTCCCGGCCGTTTTAGATTTTTTTAACCGAAAGCAGCTATTATAGACACTCAAAAAAAAACTTTCGAAGTTTTAACCCCCACACAACCAGGTCTTTTTTCACATTTCGCTCGAACGGCTTACCAAGTGTCCCTGATAATTGTGGCCAATTTCCAGCGGTTGGAAGTTAATCCTTTGGCAACCAGAGGGCATTTCAAGACACACAAAATGGTAATTTCGGACCATAGGCATTATGCCGGATATGGGCTTTCAACCCAAAAAGGCAAGGACTGCAGGAAGCTGCACTGGACTCTAGAAATTTGGAGTTGAAGAGGCCTGAGGTGGCCAAACGGGCACCGGAAGCGAAGAGACCGAGTAGAGTGTTGTTTGTGTAAGAAATAAAGGTAACGGACCGAGTGATGTGGCACGATAAGCACTACCACGAGCCCACTGAATTCACCTCGGAGATAGAGAACATCGTCGTGGAGGATGGAGTTTCGACGAAAGCCATAAGAAGGATATTGAAGTAGCTACGAGGTCTGAATATAGTCATAGCAAAACTGGTTAACCAGGCGGGGTTCTTCATCGGCCAGGCGGTAGTCGCATGAAGAGCTGAGTTGCGCTCAATCGCGGAACAGAATGCCTCCAGCGTCGATAGGCCCTCCCACCGATCTGTGGGAAGCACAACCGAAGCAAGGAACACATAAAACTATTTTCGATTCCGGGCGGAGATGATCGTGATGGATGGCAGTATGCAGTCGGTTTCCCTGCGTGGTATCACGGCGTCAAACAGTTTCCGGATTACATTCGGCGAAGACGATGGTATCGGAAACGTCGCTTGACCACTAGCTTGGTAGCTCGAAAATTCTGTATGGAATTACCATCGATAAATCACGTCGTGATATTCCGCGTCTTAAAAAATATTCGTGCAAAGCACGGATTCGTATACAAGTTCATTATAAAAGTAGTAAGCTTAAAATTTCAGATCAGTAACATTTATATTTTCAAGGAACTTTTCACCGAAAATACCGTGTACTAAATTTGAGCTTTCTAGCTCAACGCGTTCACAAGCTAGAGAGCGAAAGAACCGATAGACAGACAGACGGACGGACCGACATCAGATTTCGACATTCTCATCCGATTGCAAGTATTTCTGAACCCTTGACTACTCTATGCGAATATAATTTCTTAGTGTTAAAAACTTTAGAGCTAACTAATAATACTCTCAGACTCCATTTAGAGTATAAACACTCCAAACTTAACAAATCACTGATACTTGGACTCGAGCCTTATTTTGGCTTTTTCTATACACATCTAAAATATCTATAGTTAAAAATTAATTATTATCAACCATCAACTATGTAAAGTATCATGGTCTCAATGACGTATCTATTTTATGTCAATTTAAGTCTTTCTTATCCTTGAAGATAAGTAAAATAATTCTTATGTTCAAGTCTGGCTCCGTTAAAATTTTTAACAACTTCCGTCCTACAGTATTATATCAACTTGAGACACAGTTTTTGAGATTGTAGTAAAATGTCAACTACAAGAGTTTCTATCGGATAATAATATGTAATCTTTAATAAACAATATGATCTTACAAAAAACGCCGATACAATGGGAACTTCATTCCATGTTGTCACGAAATCGCAATAATCATGCAATAATAGGCAATAGGCAATTGCTGTTTTTATACATAGTGCTCGTCAAAGCGTTCGATAGTGTCGATTATCCAATATATCATTTTGCTATGGGAATTAGAAGAATCGCAAGCCGTAAGGACGCGAGAGATTTGCAAAACTAAATCAATACAGATCAGCATAAAACCAACAGTTGTACAACAAATCAAAGTACTAATAGTTACTCGGAGCAGTAGACATTTTGAATCGCGACTAAACTGAGCTGCTATCATATTAAAACACTTTTTGAGGTTATTCTTCACGAAATAGTTTATAACTAAACGAATAACAAATTGAAATAAGAGGAAAGAAAACTTACCGTTTAGTGTACAAGCTTTCACCTCCCAATTGCCCATCGCAATATTTTACCACTGCAACAAAAACTCCAAATGCTAAAATTATTCGGTTCATCTTGTATTCCGTCAGCAACGGATGCCCATTTAATAGAAACTAGAAAATCAGCAACTTGTTTTACTCAACAGAATTTTCTGTAAATAAATAAAAAATAATATTAAAACATTTTGAATTATCATCAATTTAAATTTATTTATTTATTATGTAGAAGTTGCAATTAAATATAACATAAAAAACATAACAGGGCTACGATACTCTAGATGAAATAGAATTTTTTTGTGATCCCAAGAAATTTTGTATGGGGAGTGTTAGAAGGGATGATAGCATTGCACTAATTTTTTCCCCATCATGCTAAAGTAGCTATAAAAATGTTTTATACAAAATGATTGCTCCAAAAATTGAATGGGAACTAAGAAAATTAGTGAGTTAGATTTAATGAAAATGTGCAGTTTGTATGGGAGGTGGTAGAAGGGGTGAAGCTAATCGTCTAATTATACTCTAGATGAAATCTGAGAGTATATTGTGTTTGCCTTACCGTTTGTAACGCTAAGAAATAATGCTCGCACAGAGCCGCCAAGAGTACAGAAATATTTATTGTCACTCAAAAACTTCGATTCCGAGTTGCTCTCCGTCCGTCTGTCCGTCTGTCCGTCTGTCCGTCTGTCTGTCCGTCTGTCCGTCTGTCCGTCTGTCCGTCTGTCCGTCTGTCCGTCTGTCTACAGCATAACTCTCGAAGGCTTTGAGCTATCGTGCTGAAATTTGTTGTGTGTCATTTTTAGCAAAAAAGTAACTTTAAGTTCATGAACGGGCTACATCCCCCCACTCCTTCTACCCCCTCCCATACAAATTTCACGAAATTCCGAAATTTTCAGAAATTGATTTTTCTTTGAAACTACTAAAGCTATCGATTTGAAATTTAAGTTAAAGTATTATGGTATAAATGTCATTAATATGACGGAATATTGATGTGATCCCGTCACTCCTTCTACCCCCTCCCATACAAATGCATAATTTTGAAAAATGCAGTTTTTCGATTTTCATTGAAACTAGCAAAGTTATAAAAACGGATTTTTGCCATAATTAATTTTATTATAATTCCAATCAGCATTGAAAAAATTATCAACTTCAACTCACTCCTTCTACCCCCTCCCATACGAATTTCACGAAATTTTGAAATTTTAATTAAAATATTTTTCTTCGAAACTGTTAAAGCTATCAACTTGATATTTTGCCTAAAGTATAAAAATAGAAATATCAATAACGAGTGAAAAATTTGTTTTGATCCGTACACTCCTTCTACCCCCTCCCATACAAATGTATAATTTTTGTTAAGTGCATTATATCGATTTCCATTAAAACTAGAAAAAGTATTAACTTAAAATTTTGCCAGAATTTGTTTTTTAATAATTGCAATAAATGCTAAAAAAAATTATCAGCTCCTCTTCACTCCTTCTACCTCCTCCCATACAAATATCTGTATTATAAATTCAAGAAAAGCATTTCTCCTTCGAATATATTAGAACTATCGAATTTGAAATTGAATCAAAGCGTTGTGATAAGGATAATGATAAGCAGTTTCAAAATCCTCTTAAACGCTCCACTTCCTCTACCACCTCCCATACAAATGCCTCATTTTCAGGAGAACTATGTCCAATTGAAAATAATGAAAGCTACAAATCTTAAATTCAATACGAAATATTTTGCATACCACATTAGGTGTCATATCCAAAGATTATAAACCTTCCTCCTCTGCTTCTACCACCTCCCATATAAAAGTCACTATTAATTATTTAAAAGAATTGGAGGTGACATATATTCCGGTACATTGAACTCTTTCTCATTTCATCTAGAGTATCATATGATTGGGCTTTACGCCCAATCATAATTCTTTTATGTTTTTTTTTGGGTTTACTAATAATTTTAAATAAATATATGGTGCACAATTTTAGCCCGCTAAATTTTATACGCACTGAGTAAATTGGCTAGAGTAATTCATGACAAGTACAGTTTGTATGGGAGGTGGTAGAAGGAGAGGGAGGACACGCATAAGTATACAGTTATACAGTAGATTTACATTATCATGAAAATAACATATTCCAAATTTCAGGGCAATAGCTTTTATACTTTTCGAGCAAATCCGTTTATTATCAAATTGCGCAATTGTGTCATTTTGTGTGGGAGGGGGTAGAAGAGGTGGAGCGATTTGGCCCGTTTATGAACTTGACCTTAATTTTTTGTCAAAAATGACGTGTACAAAATTTGAACTATCTAGCTGAACGCGTTCTCAAGCTAGAGAGCGCACGGACGGACATCCGGTTTTGAGATTTTTGAGTGATAATATTAACTTCTGTATCATTCATTTTTTTCTCCGAGCCTTATTTCTTAGCGTTGCAAACTTTAGAGCAAACTTATAATACTCTCAGATTCCATCTTGAGTATAAACATAACATATTAATTATGATTGGGCGTAATGCATTTGTACAAGAGGGAATGAACAAAATTCTCCCAAGTTAATGATATTTCCATTACTTTGCTTTGCTCAAAATTTCATGTCAATAGCTTTTACAGTTTCGAAAGAAAATAATTGTATTAGTTTTTATGGGTGGGGTTAGAAGGAGTGAAAGATGTAGCCCGCTCATGAACTTAAAGTTTCTTTCAATCATTTTCAGCACGATAGCTCAAAGCGTTCGAGAGTTATGTTCTAGGTAGGCAGACAGACAGACGAGCACCCGGAATCGGAGCGACAACAAACAATTGTGTACCCTTGTCGACTCTTTGCGAGTATTACTTCTTAGCATTACAAACGTAAGAGAGTGTGTAGCCTAGTGGGCAGCGTGTTGGTCTACAATGCGAAGGTCGTGAGTTCAAATCCCGGTCAACGCATAATTCCAGCACACTCTCTGCTTGGGTATAGCTTGATCACCTCTATCTACGAAAATGAAAAATTCGAAGATAGAGGGTTGTGCGAAGGTCTAACAACCCTAAATAATGAAAAATGTTAAGGAGATTTGGGCTGTAGTGCCATTATAGATGAGATACATGAAATTACAAACGTATGGCGAACACTATATACTCTCAAATTTCATCTAAATTTTAAAAAGCTGACAAAAAAGCAAACAAACAATGAGGTGCGTTACATCAAAAGGTTATTAACTGACAACCGGTGATCCAGATTTACACAGCTATAATTTCTTGCCGCCTGCTCGCACTTAAGACAGGTAGCTTAGACCTTCAAGCTGAAATTTTTAGGTAATTTTTCATCATCTGGTCTATCAAAATTACCACGCGCCACAGATGATATAGATCTTCTCGTAAGCGAAAACATACAATTTACCCGACCTTGCGACCTCAATTGAAAGCGTTGAATTAGCGAAACACTAAAGTACAGACGGGTTTTTATGAGCGCTATGAAAAAAAAAAATTGTTCATTGAGTGCCTCAAATTGTTTTAGATAAGTTTTATTGTCTTAGGGGCTGGGCTAGTTCCTCATCCAAATAAAGTGTGCCATATCAGTAAACTAATGTCATTATGGTCATTGCCAAGATCAAGACCTATGAAAATACAAGTGCTAACAAACGATCTTAAGTGTCGGCCTGTCAACATTATTAAGTAATGACCTTAAAATCGATGCTAACATAAACGAGTCAAATAGTAACGTAATGAAGATGGTACCTACCTAATATATCTCTGACATTTTGCTAAAAACACAATAATCTATAGGGGGTACAAGATTATGTACGGAGATATTTTTCGAAATTGAGGTTGAAACCTGGGTGGTTGACCTCAGTACAAATCGTGCGAAAACCATTTTTTTTTTCGAATAATCATAATCAATAATAAATTATAGTATACAATACAACACTGTCGTAATTTTTAAAATAAATCTTCCACGCAATGTTTGGTTCGTACGCCTTACTCGCACTACTTATTTATGACAATATGAGTCGTTAGCATTTATTTATGGTTTGAGCGTACCATTTTAAAAACATTTAAATCTAAAAAAAATTACGGTTCGAATATGAGTGTAAGTACCGATGGAAATTTTTATTACGCTTTAACCATGTCCATTTTTATGGTATCATTGCTGTAAACAAAATTTCTAAAGATTTGAGAACAAACTAAATAATAATTTTATTCTTTTATCCTTTTCTATGAAGAACACGAAAAATTAAAGTTGATTATTACTGAGAACTGTTTTTCGCATTCCAATAGAAGATTCATTTTGCGTTTTAGAATTCCGAAATTCTACGGACAACCCATGATTTAGCAAATATTGTGTAAGAAGTTCTTTCAACAATAAAGCAATATTTAAGAAAAAAGCTGTGTCGAATTTCAATTACAATTTTAGTGGCCTCGAAAATGTATCTTTTGCGTTGCGAACTGGGTAAAAATTTTTGCGCAGAAAGTAATTAATGTTGATATAGCTATTTAGGTTAGTTTTAGATTGCAAGTAGGTTGCAGATGAGCTTGCAACAAGAGCATTCATTTGATCTCTTAATAATATCAAGGATTACAACTACCAAAACTTTCGTCTCCCCAATTACCCTTTTGTGCACAGTACAGCTGGCGCTACAACCCAAGCCGGGAATTGGACTCCTGTATGCTTCGTTTCCAGTTTTCTCAGTCCAATCACCACGTCCTCCATGTTAAAAATGTCTGAAGCGATTTGCTGTCTTTATCGATTGAATCCTCGCAGCGTTTTATTGGTTTTCTGACTGGCCTATCTGCTTTCCCCTTTCTTTTTATACTCTAGATGTAATCTGAGATTATTATAAGTTTGATCTAAAGTTTGTAACGCCAAGAAATAATGCTCGTATTTGTTGTCGCTCAAAAATATCAAAACCGGATGCCCGTCCTTCCGTCAGTGCGTCCGTCTGTCCGTCCGTTCGATCACTAGTTCAAGAATACGTTGAGCTTGAAAGTTCAAATTTTGTACACGTCGTTTTTGAAGAAAAAGTAAGATTAAGTTCGTGAGCGGGCCACATCACTCCTCCCTTCTACACCCTTCCATACAAAATGACATTTAGGAATTTGACAAAAAACGCATTTTCTCCAAAAGTATGAAAGCTATGAATCAGAAATACAGCATATTTCATTTTTTAGTGATTTCAATCCATGGTAGAAAAATCATTCGAATTCCGCTACTCCTTCTACCACCTGCCATGAAATATTCCAATTTTCTCAGCACCTATAGAATTTATCGAGCTGAAATTATGCAGCAAGTATTTTTTTTAGAATTATTAGTACGATTGAAAAAAATTTATGACTAGCTTCATAACAAAAAGACCCAATTTCACAACTTCACAAAAAATCGATTTTCTTGAAAAGTATGATTGCTACTGATCTGCAATTTAAAACATGTTAATCGAATGACGATTTCAGTTATTTCTGAAAAAGTCATTAAGATCTCCACATTCCTTATTCCCCCTGTGTAATGAGGGCGGTAGAATCCACCCACAGCCAATCCTGCTTGCCCTAGAAATGGCGAATAGATACAGCGCCTCGGATTTGGACGGATTCTACGGTAACGACTTTTGGCATTCGAAAACGGACTATGATTGGCTTCTGGAAAGTTCGAACATTGAATGCCGGGAGAAGGGCTGGGCCAGTAGGCCCTTGCCCCGCCAACAGGTGATTGACCGTGGAATGGAGCACTATAAACAAGTCCTGGCAACAGCTAAAGGCCGATACTCAGGATCACGCGTTGTGATAAAGAGCTATTTCTGTCCTATGCCCCTACAGGAGGTCTTAACAGGAATTTCATTGGCTAATTCCTTACACCACCTCCCATACAAACTGCACAATTTTACTAAATCCAATACAGTAATCTTTTCAGTACCCACTAAATTTTTAAAGCCTAAATTTTCAATAAAATATTTTAATAGCAAATTTAGCATAATGTGAAAAAATTAGTTCAAGGCAGTCACCCCTTCTACCACTCCCCACACAAAATTTCTTAAAATCAAAAAAAATGTCTTTCATCTGAGCTTTACGCCCAATCGTAGTCCTGTTATATTTTGTACACGTTTGGGTATTCTTCTTTTATCCTCCCTTCGGTAGCGCCCTGTAGCTTTCAAAGTTTGATGAGAGCAGAGAATTCTGTGAATACAATCCATGATTGTAGCAAATTCGCCAAATGCCTTGTTGGTCTGAGCATTTGTCGTAATACCTTTCTCTCGAAGCCATTAACCTTTTTATCTGATGCCTGAATTAACGTCCACGTTTCACTGTCATAGCAGAGTACAGGTCTTACTTTCTACGTACCTAAAAGTGAAAACTCAACAAACAGCTTAATACTTATTTCGTCCAACTTGACTTCATCAGCCAGTCGAATTTTCTATTCTTAAGGCCACACCATGGTGGTCGTCAGATTGCATAGCACCAAGTGCGTCTATAGGTTGTAATCAAGGAGGACATATAAAATGGAGTGCCTGATAGGCTGTCTCATGTGGGAATACTTTTTGATTCGGAAATTTTCAAAAATTGTGTCCAAGCTTAACTTGGCTACCATAATTTGTATTCTCTCTTGGTTGCTAATATTCAGAAATCTTAATTTTTTCAATTTTTATTAGTTTTCAGTTCGTGGGTAAGCTAAGAACTTTAGCAACGGACAATTTAACGCGGGACAGAGATAGTTGCATTGGGTTCGAGTATGCCAAACAAGGATAGTGAAACAATTCTTTCAAAAATTTAACAATTGTTTCGAACAGTTTAACCCGGGGCAGAGTTAGTTGCAATGTGCCAGAGAAGAATAGCGAAACGATTGTTTTGAAAAATTTCGAGCATTTCGCCAGCAAGAGAGGGAAATACTTTCATTCTCATTTTCTTACAAGACAAAGCATGCTCTCCTTATTATGTATCCTCCATGGTTGTAATGATCGCATCGAAACAACGAAAATCAGTATTAGAATTTCGCGCGCAAGAAATTTTCCCAAGCTTGAATAATTCATTGCACAATCCAGTTGGAACTATAGTTCGGTGGCTGAAGAAGAAGGCTGACAGAAGGAGGCTAGTTTTTTCTGGATAGAGTTGAGAAGCACACGTGAAAGCGCAGAGAAGTGGTACAAGCAATAATAGTGATCGACACAAAAAAACATTCGCTAACCTGAAATTTTGTTTTTCGCGCTTCATGACTAAATTAGCCTAAAAATGCAAAAAAACAAAATCCGTCCCGCCATACGCCACACATATGGACTCATATCTTCGAGACCGTTAAAGGTAGAATGTTTGTTTTTGGGTAGATTGTTAATTGGGTAAGTGATCTCCATTATCTAAATTTTTGGGAGTGTAAGGTGGGAGGGGAAGGCGGGGGAGGGAAAGAATCAAAAACTACACTTGCTAATATCTCCACTACGAATGCAGATAGGAAACTGAAAATCATCACAGGTATAGAGAGGGTTGCGGGACAAATTTTTAAAATAATTTAATATTTTTTATCCATTGGCGTCCGAAAAGGAGGGGCTAAGAACAAAGTGTCGGCCGATTGTTTTTTTTCAAATGATTATATCTTCGGAGTTACTTACCATAAAAAATTCTTACTTTGAGACCATTAAGGTGGCACATACATAGGTTCACCAGAATGATTTTAGAGAGAGGTTAAATATTTTAAGGGGGAAGATCAGGGGGGTGGAAACAAAAATACTTAGAAATGAATATCTCAACTATCTCTTAAGCTATGCAATTGAACTCGGAACATATATTAAGCTATACTAGCGGAATGTATACTAAAGAATAATAAATAATAATGAACTTTGGTCATAGCAATAGTGGGGAGAATGGGAAACATTTCAAAAATGGTGCACTTTCCAAAATTTCAAACCGTTATATCTCAAAATTGAGTACAGATATAAATTCGTCAGATTATAGAACTACATAGTCTTTAAGTTGGGGGTGGTATGCAAAAATGCTGAAAATTTTGAGTGATTTTTTAGGGCTGTGATGAAAGATACAAATTTTAAATTTTGCATGTGGATACATCTATTTGATATACACAGAAAAAAAATAATAATTTGTTCCGCAATTAACGTTATTCAAGCAATCAATTAAAAAATTATTAACATCCACCCACCCTTATTATCAGCCCTCCCCCCTTCCTTCATGAAAATCCAAACTTGCATAATAAACGAATGAAATATTTATTTAATGTACTGGAGCTATTGATCGTATCCGCAATAAAGTGTTAAATTAACAAGAGCCCTGCCCAAGAACCACCTTTCACCTTAGTCTTCCCAAACCACTCTAATATTGACTTTCTAAGCATCTTCAACTTGTCCCAAGAATAACACAGTTGCGCCCGACTTGTTGGCATATCATATCTATGCGTTCTTCGTATTTTAAGTAATCTTTGATTTCTTCTAACTACACTCTTGAAATCGGTCAAACTCAAATTTGGCTGATTTTCGTATTTCTTATGTTGCCTTCTTGTTTTTATTTATTTATATTAGGGGAACACGTGAGAGCACTGCGGCCTTATTGGCCTATTGTGCGATTATTGCCCCTCAATAGCTTTAGCTAATCTGAGTATCTATCTGTAAGGGAGCCATGTTGGCTAGTTCCTCGGTGGAAATGAAACCTTTCCCAAGAAGATTATGCCTTTTCCTTGCCACTGCTTCACAGTGGCATAGGATATGTATTGTCGTTCTGAGTCTTCGAGACAGAAGCGGCAAATGTCGGTTTCAGCTAAGCCCATATTATTGAGGTGGTGGTTCACTCCACTGTGCCCCGTCATTAGGCCAATTAGAGTACTAATATCGCTCTTTCTGAATTTTAGGATATCCTCCACTTTGTTCTTTTGTGGTATGATTAGTTTTTTTGAGGTTGATAAGCCTGGAAGTCTATTCCAGTAGATTTTGTGTTCTTGTTCAACCCACTTCTTAAGTGTCGAGCTTTGATGCCCTTTTGGTTTTCCGCAGAATGGCTCTGGACCAATAAAGTTTTTTTCCGCGCCATTTCTTGCAAGGCGATCAGCCTCTTTGCCTTCGTGTTAGAAACACAAGAAGGCAACAACGCAGTCTTAACTGTTGTTATTAGAGCATTGTCCAAACTCTATTAAGACAGAAGTGTTAGTGTGTATCGAGTATCTCTACTTATCGCAAGCTAGAAAATAGGTGGCCGCTTTTTCAAATTTAACTAAAAAGCTGGTTATCACCTTGACCGAACTATATTACGAGGTATCTTGTTCTTTCTTCTTCATAGAGTAACTCTACCGTAACTTCACAAAAGCGCTAAGATCTCCGCATCCCTCATACCCATCTGTGAAGTAGCATCAGTAAATTGTTGTAGATAACAGGCAACTTTGTGTGCTGCCTAAGTTTTTGAAAATATTTGAATGTAAAGTAGAGACTTCTGGACGTAATTGTCAATTTAGATCGTTTTGGCTACATGAATTTCATATTCTGGGATTCATTTTTTTACGGTGCGCCTAAATGTACCTAGACTAGGAGTTAGGTTGCAACCTCATTTTCGTCGCTGTAAATAGCAGACCAAAGTTTTATAATTAAAGTGGAGCGATATTGAATTTAAATCCTATTATAATCGACTCGAATCAATACGAAATTAATTGCCTTAAAATAAAATAAAATTGAATATGAAATATAACGAAACCTTCTCTATTTTGGACTCGCGTCTCCCGTATCTTTTTCAGGAATTCTGGTAAAAGTTTGAGGGAACTCCCGCCAAAATGTAATGAATTTCGGGAGAAGTCGGTGGAGTTATCCCTAGTAGAAGTAGGTCGGCTCAGCGGAACCTCTCCTTCAATCGCATCGGAACTTAAGCGTTAATTCCGCATTCCCAGTCCTATGCCTATGATCAAACCTCCCACAATACAAATTTTCTCCTTTTGAGAGCTTCTGCCAATTTGTGTAGTTTCATCTGGGCCCTCACCCAACTTACAGTTTTATTTTTGAAAAACAAGCTAGATGAACTTTTGTGTAATGGAAGAGATGGCACCAGTCTAACCCGATTGCCGAATAGATAAGCCGTGGCACCCAACGAGCGTACAGCAGCCAGACTCCAGCTATACAAAGTTGCGAATAGTTGACGACTGAGCAGGGGTCAACCATTTGCTGAATAATCAGCGAATCTTCCGCAAATGGGCAGCCACTGACAAGGAGAATGCTTTTCACCCAAATAATACTGTTTCCTAAAGAAAACCGGCTCGAGGAAACTCACAGTGAAGGACGTAAAATGGAACGCAGTGGTAGGGATGTCTACCCAAGTGTCGGTACTGCTGGGTAGTCGGAAGGTAATGATACCTTCTAAGTCGCCAGCAGAATAGCTTTAGTGATGTCTGAAACAGATCGGGGAAGTGATCATGTTACTGATCCATCCAATGCAGATGTGATAGGGCTGGCCGTTGCAATGGAGATAATTGCTTCTTCAGTTGATGGCGACGACAGCCGTAAGAATACGTTTGCCGCTACGCATCTTCGATAACAATGCATTGCTAGAAGATATCACTTTGACTGGAACAACTTGTTAGGAGACGATGAGGCTAACTATCGAGCCACTTGTCCTTGTTGAAAAACAACAGTCGATGCGAAGGCAAACGACTCTGGCACAAATGGTAAAAATAAGGTACTGGACGAACACAAGGATGTAGGCGGTGTTCCCAAAATAAAGTTCCATTGAAACGAATGGTTGCATAATGTCTTCATAGAATATCGTGTACAGATCAGCAATCGAGCGGCTTGCTCACAAAGGCAGCAATTGAAATGAAATCGCCTTATGAACCAGATGTCAAAGTGGAAATTAGACCGAGTCTCAGCACGAGCCATTAAACGCGCAAAAGGCTTGATGCACTACGAAATACACCGGCTCCGCCTAGTAATAAGAAGGCTCAGGCTTAGGCCAAGTTAGAGCTCATTCAAGAGCCATGGCTGAGTAATGAAAACAAGATCCTTGGATGGAGTTCCTGTTTATTTAATGTTTGATGTAAGATGCACCAAGAACAAGAGGCTGATCGCCTTGCAAAAAATGGCGCGGAAAAAAGCTTCATTGGTCCAGAGCCATTCTGCGGAAAATCAAAATGGCATCATAGCTCGATACTTAAGAAGTGGGTTGAACAAGAACATAAAATCTACTGGAATAGACTTCCAGGCTTATCAACCTCAAAAAAACTAATCATACCACAAAAAAGCAAAGTGGAGGATATCCTGAAATTCAGAAAGAGTGATATTAGTATTCTAATCGGCCTAATAACGGGGCACAGTGGAGTGAACCACCACCTCAATAATATGGGCTTAGCTGGAACCGACATCTGCCGCCTCTGTCTCGAAGACTCAGAAACGACAATACATATCCTATGCCACTGTGAAGCAGTGGCAAGGAAAAGGCATAATCTTCTTGGGAAAGGTTTCCTTTCCACCGAGGAACTAGCCAACATGGCTCCCTTACAGATAGTAGGCTAAAGCTATAGAGTTATGGTAGGGTATAGGGGCAATAATCGCACAATAGGTCGGAGAGGCCGCAGTGCTCTCACGTGTTCCCCTAATATAAAAAAAAAAGATGCACCAACACTATCAGCGGATCTTTTCGATCTTTGAGTTTGGCGGAGCAGAACCGATTAAATTTGTTTCTGACCTTCGATTCGTATCTTTCAATATGAGGAAGTTTAGATGCAAATAAGAAAGCTGAATCGCTTGTCGAATTTCTAACAGGGACAAATATGGTGGTAATGAATAAAGGTGAAATGTTAATGAGCACATAATATGGCTTGCCTCCTGAATTAGGTCTAATGTACAGCAAAATCCTGGCGGAACGAAAAGCTACATGCGTTATGCTATAAAGCTAGAAAACTTCTAGCACGCAATAATAAGTAACTACCTAACTGGGAAGCCTATGAATCTTCACCAAGTGAATTTAAGCACTCTGTATGGACGGAAAGAGGCAATCATGGACACAGTTCTGCGCAACTATTGACTCAGTGAATGAAGTGACTAGACTTAAGAGCCCCACTTCGGTGTATAACTGCTTTGGACTTAATTATTTTTTTTTTCAATATGCAACGTGCAAAATTTGAACCTTTTACCTTTGAGCGGAGCTATAAACAAATTTATCAAAATGGTCGACTTCGCTCACAACCTCCCTTCCCATTGTTATACAAAAATAAAATTGAATGATGGCAACCGCTTCCCGGTCTTCTGTCATAGCGAGTAGTCCAGAAAACGCGTACTCCTTTTGCGTTATATCAACCATCAACTAAAAATGTTTACCAACAATACAAATCATCTAGTTCTACATTCTGATGAAATGACAACTTACTAACTGTTTTTTGATTTCGAGATATAATGGTTTGAAAACTTAAATCATTCAACCATTTTTTTTTTTTTAAACTAGCAACCAGCAGACTATAAGTGATGGAATAAATCTCTACAATACCGCATTATTCATTAGTTACCAATGATCTGTAAATGCTGATTTGATTCTCTCTGCTTTAAGATCGATTCTGAAGATGTTAGGAGAAAAACACTTTAATAGCGGCTTATAGTCACACGGTTTTGACAGACTTAAGTGTTGTGTGAAGATTCCTCAGTGGTTAACGCAATCACGTTTAAATCTTCTTCTCGACATGGAAAAAAAATCACTTGCTTATTCGTTACATACTTATGAGCTCTAAATCGCACTTTTTGGTAAATACAAAAACATACGCTTTAAAATTGCTTTTATTAAAGCGGAGAGCTTATGTACTTCAACAGACATGTAATGTTAAAACGTATATGAAATGTTAGCAAGTTCGAAGCACTTCCTCGCGATAAATTAAACGCATTTAAAATACTTCACAAGCGCTTATTTTTTCCCGCTGGGATAGAATGAAACGTTCGCGAAAAATATTTACTTAGTAAGCCATCAATTACTGTGACAGAGTGTTGTATTATAAATACATCCTATACACCGGGAAAAAAATTAAAAGACTCTGAAAGTGAGGAAAAATGCTTCAGTATTGCTAAATTTAAAATCTTATATGCGCTTTGGATTTTAAAATAAAGACGCTCTTATTGGCTGGAGAAAAGTAAGTGGCGCAATTTTAAAATGGCGTCAATAAAAAATTGGAACAGATGATTCAACTACAACCGTATTCATTGATGATTTTGAAGCACTTTATTTTCCGTTGGGCTATGCTTTTTTCTTTTATGGTTGTTTGTATCTATTATTTATACCGAAAAAAAAGCATGGAGAACAAATGGGCAGTGCGCGTTACAAAATATTGGACAGATACTAGCAGGTAGATTCTAAACAGACTTTTAGCATACAATTGTGCCAAACGACGCGTGCCGTTATGTAGAATAGAATCCATGGTAACGTTTTTTATTTTTTTTGTAAGTTAATAAAGACGCGAAGGCACTATGTGTACGTATAATAATCGCACAACAATACTATACGCTAACATCAAAGTAAGAAATATCCATTTTTTATGTCAATCACTGTGCTCTCAATATATAATTAGAAAAACATTGGAGTTCTAAAAAAAATTGCGTTTTGTCGCGACCTTTTTTAAGCTTTTTTTTACAGAATGACTTGGATTATCGGCAATTTATTTCGGCCTTTATGCACAATGGAGGGAATGCACATGGAGGGAAGAAATGTGATTGGGAGGGGAGGGAGTACGACTGTAACGAATGGCGAAGCTGGTATATTTTTCAATTGTACTACTACTGACAAATATTTGCAGATCGTATGGGGGTAGCGATTGTTTACTAGTCGAATCCATGGATATGAAATGAAAGATCGATATGTGGTACCACTGAATGGCGTTTGCGCTTTATGTCTCTGTCTCGCTCCGGGTTGAAGTTCTTGTAGGCTTGTCGTGATTACGGGAGCTGTTTTCAATTCTCCTTTCGCCTTGTCTTTCGTCATGTTGCCGTATTTCAGTGGAAATCCGGAACCGGAACAAGTAGAGATTTGGAATACAGAAATGGCACACCTTGACGAAAATACTTTTCCAATGACATTTAATTTGTTTATTTTGGATCATTGGTTTGGGCTGTAGTGCGTTTACGAAAAAACGCTTATTTTTGGGCTGTAGTGCGTTTACGAAAAAACGCTTATTTTTTTATACATATATGTACTATTAGTAGTACAAATAAATTTTCGCCGTTTGACAAACGATGATCCACCAGAACATTATGTTGAAACTGTCAGATGTGAAACGAAATATCGTAAGTTCATCTGGGGATAGTATAACTTTGAACTATTAGTGACTTCGTATCAGCATCACATAATTTTTGCGAAAATATCAAGTTTTGTGCCGAATAAGCGTCATTTGCGGGAACTTTTGATTTACCTCTTTAATTTGAAGAAATCTGCAGTTGAGGCGCATCGATTGCTTGCAGAAGCTTAAGGTGAAACTGCTTTAACTGAGAGAAGTTGTCGTGAGTGGTTTCATAAGTTTAAAAACGGTGAGTTTGATGTGGAAGACAGAGAACGTAGTGAAAGGCCGGAAGTGTACGAAGACATGGAATTGGAAGCATTATTGGAGGAAGATTCGTGCCAAGCGCAAGCAGAACTTGCACTTACATTAGAAATGACTCAACAAGCAATTTTACATCGTTTAAAATCGTTGCAAATGATTTAAAAACAAGGAAATTGAATTCCTTATGAACTGAAGCCGAGAGACGTTGAACGCCGATTCTGCATATGTGAAATGGTGCTTGCCAGGCATAAAAAAAAGGATTTTTTTCCATCGTATAGTCACTGGTGATGAAAATTGATCCACTACTATAACCCAAAGAAGAGAAAATCATGGGGAAAACCTGGTCATACTTCAACATCGACAGTCAAACCGAATATTCATGGAAAAAAACTAACGCTGTTTATTTGGTGGGATCAGCTTGGTCTCGTGTATTATGAGTTGCTCAAACTGGGCGAAACCATTACTGGAGCTCTCTACCGAACATAATTAATGAGATTAAGCCAAGCGCTCGACGAAAAACGTGCCCATTACTACTCCAGACACGACAAAATTATTCTCCTACATGATAATGCTCGTTCGCATGTTGTGGCGCCGGTCAAAACCTATTTGGGAACACCTAATTAGGAAGTTCTACCCCCCCCCCCCCCTCCCGTATTCACCAGACACTGCCCCTTCCTATTATTATTAGTTCTGGTCGATGGCACATGGCCTGTCTAATCAGCGCTTTACATCATATAGAGATACTAAAAATTGGGTCGATTCGCTCCTAATAGATGGCTCTGATCTTATATATGATACAACACTTTCATTTTTGCCAAATTATTTTTTTTTACACTAGTATTGTTTAAAATGCGTTTCATGTTTAATCGTCGTATCTTGCGTGACATTCGGGATATTAAGTTTTGAGTGTTTTTCTTTACTATTCCTAACTTTTCGAAGTATTTGGACGATAACGATGGAGCAGTACTTCCCCTAAAAATAGATTTTTCCCGAGTAAAGTCGAAGATAATTAAAAAAAAATTTAGCCCCCTCCTTTTGTACCCACTGGATATGAAAAATTTATTTATTTTTTAATGTTATTCCGGTAAACCACTATATCCGAATCCTTTGACAATGGAGGCTTTCTCACGCTTTCTCACTCTCTCTATCTATCCATCTATATCTCTTTTTTTCCTCTCTCATATTAAGTATACAACAACTAAGAGATGATAGTACCGAACGTACATAAAGCTTTGAAGAAAATTTGTTACGCCTCAGACTCAACAGCCTTTAAGTGATGCGAGAGAGAGGAAAGTTGCATCATGCAAAACAAAATAGTGGTGGATATGATAGATTTAGTTTACAAAAAAACAACGAATACTACAGTCAATGCCATTGAACACACCCGGCGAGTGTCCGAATACTATAACGAAAGTGTTGTTGACTCGGGTAGTAGTTTATGCCTTTAACTCGTGTAGTAAGGGGCAGAGCTACGTGCGATAAAACTAGCACGTGCTTCGGGCCCTCATAAAAAAGACAGTTTGCGGAAAAAATAAAAAAATGTAAATATAATTCAAGTAAACAGTATAATTCTACTCGTACAACAAATAAGCGTACATTGTTTTAATTCCACAGCTATGCTACCATGAAAAAATAACAGTTACAGCCGACAATAATATTTTAATACAAAATTTATTGAAGAATGCAGTTATTATTTGTACATAGATTTATTATGGTGAGTGCATCGTGCCTCATCTGACGAGCCGCCACTGATATTTTCTGTGAATATAAGCAAAAGACTTTGTAATTTTGGTCAATTTTTATGAGTCTGAGCGATTTTCCAACCATTTCTCTCTTTGACATAGTGTGCTTTATTATTAACACGAGAATCAATTTTCAGCAGATATTGAAAGTATATCAGGGTCCTTAAAAATTAAAGGAACTCAACCAACTCCATATTGAAATCCTGCAATCTTCCAACTAATTTGCCTTAAAGAGTCTCGTAATTTTTCTACGCTTGGTTGGCGTAGAAAAATACGTAGATAGAGTGTTGTGCGAAGGGCTAACAACCCTTCCACAATAAACAAGAAATGTTAAGGAACCTGATGGTTAGGAGGTCAAATCTCGATTTGGGCTGTAGTGCCATTGAAGTATGATATTTGAGGGTTAACGCTGCAAACTGCTTATATGTTGATGTTTATTCGAATAAAATATGCATCTATCTATATATTCCTTTCATTGAGTCAAATATCGAATTAAAAATATTAAAAGCGCTTGTAAATATTTAGGAAATGACCATTTCAGCTCAAACTTATTGTTAGTGCTCACTAAAACGAATATGATCGTACAGATTAGTAACAGTTCTTAAAATTATTCAACTATCATATCTTAATATGGCTAATACATTTTTTTTTTCAATTCCCATTTAGAGCACAAAATGATACCTACAAAAATGACACTTTAAATAAGAAATCGTTATTTTTTTTTAATTAGAAGGTCTTCGACTGTCTCTCAATATCCGCATATAATCGCTAAATGACTGAAACCTGTATTTTGATAGTGAAGTTAATATCAAAAAATTGAATTTAATTTCACATAAATATCTAAAACGATTAAATCGGAACGGAACAAGTCTGCAAATGAAATTTTAAATTGATCATGTTCATGATGCCGATCAAAGTAGCCAAGGAAATCGACTTCATTCCAGACTCCAAAACTAAAGCATGTTCAAGGCAACTTGTCAGCTATCGCTAATACTTCCAAGATCGAGTATGGATAAAATAATTGTTTGAAAATTGTTTTTTTTTGTTTGTTTTTTCTTTCTTCTATTTATCTTCAAATACAAATTGGCCATTTAAAAAACATCAAAAGTACAAATGCTTCATGTTCAAGGGCTTCTTTTGATGACTTTGGATTATAATTTTACTATTATTAATTTTTTTAGATACAAAAAAAATGTTAAAGATGATCACGATGACAATATGTAACCTTTTGTTAGCCGTAATCAAATTAGGAAATCTAAACTTGGGAAACTAAAAAGTAGCTTTATAGGGCTCTATAATTGTCAGCACATATCACCGAATTGTGCAATATCGATAGCATATTTATTACCTTCGAGATGCGCATAATTCCTTGACCAAGTTTTAAAATAAGAAAACCGAATTAACAATACGAAATTCTACTTATCAATAATCTGGAGCAGAAATTAGTCCGATCCGTACATATTCAAAGAAAATAAAAATATAGTATAAATATTTATAAACGACGTCTTATTGAATCTTTAATGCTAATATTGGAGATTTTCTATTAATCCAAGTCGATCGCATTGAACGGCAACGAACAAAGGCTATCGACCGCGTAAGTTTGAGACGTATAAATGCCTGAAAGTGGCCTTTTAGATGTTGTTGTTTGATCAAACTTGAAATCCAAGATGCTAGAACTTCTTCGCGTTTATTTATAGCAGATCGATGACTTTCTCTAAAGGCCAATTGATGGATCCAAGTAAAATTTTGTGACCGAATCATTACCGTGTTATTTTCTGTTTTTATAGGCGCCATAAAACCAGTTTTTAACTGGCGGAAAGCGAAACTGATGGTCTACGACGGCAGATAAGAAAGTTCATCCGGAAGAAATTTTTTTAAGTAGAACAAAAACAAGAAAATTTTTGTGGTAATTTAAGTGGCATGCCAAGTAGAAGGTGATAAATACGTATTGAGAATTGGCTTTGGGAATTAGCATTGGCAATTTTACGGTAGCACACATTCCGGAACGTATAGATTTTAACTGGGTCAAATTAATATCATACTAATCATAGAGCCGGGCTAGTGAAAGCAAACAGACATGCTTTTACCAAATTAGTATAATTAATTAGAGGCAGATTTGTTGATATATTTAGGTGTAGCCTAGTGGTTAGCGTATTGGTTTACAATGCGAAGGTCGTGAGTTCAATTCCCGATCGACGTATATTTCCAGCACGTTGCCTACCTACCTTGACTATCTCAAACTATGAAAACAAAAAATTCGTAAATGAAGAGTTGTGCGAAGAGCTAACAACCCTTCCACAATAAATAATGAAAAAGGTTAAGGAACCTAAAGATCAGGAGGCCATAAAATCTGCAAATATTTGTCAGTATGCAGCCAGTACAACTGAGCAATATACCAGCTTCTCCACTCGCTACGGTCGTTCTCACTCCCGTTCCTCAACCTTCCCAATCCCATTCCTTCCCTCCATGACTGTGTTTGTGCATTGCACATAAAGGCCAAGGAGGCCAAGGCCCGATTTGGGTTGTAGTGCCATTGTAGAAGTATAAGTTTTGTCGATAGACCACGGGCTTACCACCCGTGATCTTAAAATCTAACTAATACGAGAAACGAATACAGCGCCTCATATACGGCTTTCAGTGTCACCAGCTGGGACTGATATTCCAGAAACAAAACACTTGCCAAACATCCCAGCGCAACAACTCTCTATTAGATAAGGAAATAGTTTTCGCCATTCGGCCCCAGGTAAAGACGGACTACCAACAGAACTCCTCAAAGCGGCCCAGAAACAATATACGATGTACTCCTCACACTAAGTGGTGGAATGAAGGGAAATATCCAGCTCAGTGCGAAGATGCGCATTGTGAAAATCCCGAATAAGAGCGAGATTATGGCTATTGCCGTTATATAAATCTACTTAATGCCGTATCGAAAATCAGGGTTCAGGTAATTTTTTTCAATATTTATGTATGAAGGGGGGGAAGCTTCGACGATTTCAGTAATTTTAAAGTTGAACAGCTCCACAGACCTAACCGTTTCATCAGTATCAAAGTTTTACTAGAAGTTAGACTAAAGTGGGGCTCTCATGGCGACCCCGCATTATGCCATATCGATGGTATCAGGTTAAGAGGTTAGATGGTAAAATGGAAGATGGGTAAAAAATTGGGAGATAGTGATGCTAGTATTAGGCTTTTGCGGCAAATAGTAGTTCACCAAAGTGAGCGATATACTTCCCCTTTAGCTTCACAGTATGTGGTAAGTCATTAAGCAAAATTTGATACAAACAAAAGGCCCAATATTCTGTTGGTACATAGTAAATAAGCTAATAAAAGTAGTGACCGAGGCAAGCGAAATATATCTCAGGCTGTGTTCCACAATATTTCCCCTGTGACTGATTAAGGAGCGACCCAAGGGATGTAAACCGGAAGCAAATAAAGGTATGAAGGAACCTCTGTGTCTGTTAGTATACATGGTAGTACATAGTGGTACATGGTAGTACATGTTGGTACATGGTAGAGAGAGATCGATGCGACTTGAGGCGCGAGAATCAGTACAGTTATGGATTTAGTTCCTTCGAGGACAATGGTGCTATTTCGAAACTGTAAAATGATTGATGCAAAATTTCAGTTTCTTAGTAGTTTTCCCATACAAAACTTCCTCTTACAAAACTCCAAAATTTCACAGGTTAAGCACGCAAAAGAAACCCATGAGATACATTTTGAATTTCTAGGTGAAGACTTTACGGATTAAATATTTAAATATAAGTGATTTCATAAGCTAAAGCGTTGTGAAGATACGGTGATTCCACAAATAGAGGTGTTCCCCAATTTTACATCTTGGGGATCAAATTTCGGAAAGGAAACAGTATTTACTTTTGCTTGAAAAATTTTAGTAAAATTTCATATTCGTAGGTTGGAATGTTGTGAAAGTACAGAAATTGATCAAATAAGTGTTTCCCTCCGTATTTTCAATTTCAAGGTATGAGGACTTAATTCGATTTAAGGAGGACCTGGATAAGGATGAACTGGATAGCTATGATAAAAAAAGAATCCATGGATATAAAACATAAATTTCTGCATTATCATCGATGCCAAGCTAATGGTTCAACATAGATTAGATTAGAATACACAATTTGGTTGGTTTTCTCTTCTCTTTCACTGTAACCTTTGATGAACTTTTTTATTTTAAGGTACAAAAAGGATGGGCGAAATTCCAGTTCTAACATATTTCCAAATTTTGAATTTGAATCTATTTCGATTTTATCTGAAATTGTTTCTAATAACATAACGTTTATTGGTCGCTTACAAGCCTATTTAAGTCTAAATTCTGATTTTCGTCAATGTGATTAATTTCAGCTGTATCTAATCAGTTACAATTTAAACTTGAATTGAATTTCGGTGTTTACCAAAAGAGCTTATAGTGATTTGATGAATGTTTTCACAGTGCTTTTTGAATTGAAAGAAAACATTTCCGGATTTCCACTGTTATATGTACATATATGGAATATATATGTCGCAAATAATAAAGCATAACAGTGTGAAATCCGGAAATCTTTACTTTCAAGAGGTTATAATGTTTTATTACATCACTACTCCTGTACTCAGAAGAGTAGATCTCACTTCAATTTAAAGAAAACCTTCACCTATTGATATTTCGATTGCAGGCCAACGTAGGCTCTTTGAAAAAGGAAATGATTTAAGAAAATTTGTACCAGCTGACCCCCCTACTGTCTCTCGAAGTTTATCAGGCTGGATTCCGTAAAAAGTCGTCTTGGAACTTTATAAAAAAAAATCTAAGAAATATTTTTATTTAATAGTTATTTTTATGAATATTGAAATATTTATGAACACATATAACCTAACAAAACCAATTATTCATTACAAATTTAGTATTCAACAAATTTTATAAAAAAAGAAATCGATTTTCCAGGATCATCGAACTAAAATAATGGCATAGAATTCTTTTCAAAGGCACCACAGCCCAAATTGTATCTTCGGCTGTAAACGTTTAGTAAATGGATGATTTGCTGATAGCGCAAAGTGCACTACCGTTGATTCCTCGTAACTGGCTACGGGCCAAAGTTCAAGTAATAAATAGGTCCCAGGTACAAAGATGGTACCAAGCACTGTAAAGTATTTTATTTTAAAACTCAGTAACGATCAATCTACCTATCAATAAGAGGATTTAAACAGCAAGATGGGGTACATATTACTGAGAAAAAGTCATAAGGCTTCGCAAATTATTTCAAAAACAATAACACTTACAAAATTTACTTTGGACGCCGAAACACTATTTGTTCTTCCTGTGCGAAGTACGGGCTACTCCGAAAGGATGACATATATTGAAAATTTACTAGAACTAAAATGCAAACAATTAGTCAAAAATATTTTTTTCGTAAATTCGTCAAAACAGCAGTAGGACCAAGGTATAATAGGCCCAAGGTATATGTCCTTCCCCAACCCAGCGGAAAATATTGAAGCAGTCAGCCGAAATGGGTTCGCCACTACACCTCATGTTTGTGAACTTCAAAGAGACTGTAGACAGCGTTAAGCAAGAAAATGGAATGAATGAATTGAGTAAAAGATGTATTCCAGATAAGATAACAGCTATGATTAAAGAATTCCACAAAGATACAAAATGTCGCGTCTTACACAGAGGAGAGCTGTCCGACAGCATTGTGGGAACGGGTATGAGACAAGGCTGCATAACATCACCAGCTCTGTTTCTGATCATAGTAAATTACATCTTGATAGCTGCACTGGAAGGTGAGAAAGATAAAGTGACCGTAAGGCTTACCAAGAAACAGCAAACATTCGTAAACCAATACCTACGACGCATTATAGAGGTATTCTAGCCAGATGTGATCTCCAAAGGCGAACCTTGGAGTGCAACTGGACAGACTGAAATAGGCGCTGAGATTCAAAGGCGGTTCGGTCACGCTGTGAGGAAACCGGAGCAAAATATGGCAAACAAGCTCTGGATTATAATTCTCAAGGAAGACGTTGGGTTGATCGACTATGTAGCTCATGAAAGCGAGCAATTGGTGGCCAGAGAAAAAAAAATTAGTCCTGGCGATAACTCAAAACCGATACTCAGGATCGCGCCTAGTGGAAAAGAACTATTTCGACCTTAAGCCCCTGTAGATGGTCTTAACAGGAAATTGATTGCTTGGTTGATGTTCACAATATTAATTCATTGACCCTGCGACATCTAATCAATTGGTGCCAACAATTTCATGGCGAATCCATTTTTTTAGCGGCAAATATCGAAATATTGTATTGTTCAAATGCAAATATGTCACTAATTTGGTTCCTTGTGCTTAATCTTATTAATTATTGGGGAGCACGTGCGAGAAATGCGACCTTCTCGGTCTATTGTGTGTTCCTTTTGCTTACTGTAAAATCTCTTTGAAGACTTTACAAAACCAGTATAGTCGAATTTCCTCGACAGATAAGTTTTTAATTTAGGGGGCATCAAAACCGATATTCTTCTTCTTTTGTTTTAGCAAAATTTTCCAAATTAAAAGTTGGCGATTTCCAGTAATGATTGCCATCGATTTAAGCTTTAACTCATTCAAAAGAAACAATTCGCGAAATATTGTATTGTTTAAATGCAAATCTTGGTCACTAATTGGGTCCTTTTGTTTACTTAAAAAAAACTCTTTCAAGGCTTAATAAAACAATTTGGATTAATTTCCTCGAAAGTTAACTGTTAACTTAGGGGGTACCTATACCAATCTTCTTTTGTTTTACCAAAATTTTGCACTTTTAAAGCTGAAATATACAGTTTTAGCGAGTTCGGTGAATTCTAGCAGTGATTACCATCGACTTAAACTTTAACTGATTCAAAAGAAACAATTCATTAAGGCACAATTCGAATTTGAAGAAATCCATACATTCAATTCTAGGCAAGAAAATTTCCGCATTCCAAAGAATTAGGATGTCAAAATTTTGCTGGATTTTATAAGAATCTATTTGATTCGCTCAAAGTGCACATTTTAATTGGAATAAAACTAAATTCTGAGAATGCATTTGTTTACAAGAGTTTCCACATTTCAATTTCAATATATTTTACCATATTTCGCCTATACATAGGAAAACGCAAATTTTGATACATTACCAATTTTTTTTTTTTCTTTTTTTTCAAATCAAAATCATTAGAAGCTAATTATAGCATTCAAAAAATCAATTATATTTGATCACTCAGTTTTTACAAAATTCTGAATAAAAATTTATTTATTTGTTATAAAAATTTGAGTTATCTTTGGAAATTCTGAAGTCAATATAAGAATCAAAATTGAAAGCAGACTAAATCAACACTTCAAGATTCTTTACCTCCATGGATCTCTGGAGAAATCTGTTATTCGATTTCTAATCAAATGCAATGGAAAACGTTTTTCAATACGAAGAGAATATTTTAGCACATATCGAAATTAAGTTCTAATAAGTTAGCTACACATCAATTACTGAGCTCAGCAATATTGGCCTTAATTCCAAAACAATCTTGCAAACTTGAGATCCTAGAGAAAAATCAAAAACATCATCGGGTAAAAGATTTCAATATGGAAGGAATATCGTTTACAAATGAAATTAAAAGCAGCAAAGGCCCAAAATGGCTTCCATAAGGAAAACCATATTTAACTTCAAAATACGACAAGGAATTCCATTCGCACAACTTGAATTCTACTCGTTAAGTAAGATGAAAACCAGTTCAGAGATTATAATGAAACTATCAAAATTTCATGAAGAACCCGATCAAAAGTCTTCTTTAAATCGGAATATAAGCGTCAACTTGAAAGCCATATTCAATCGCATCTATACGGTTTTAGTAATATTGTTATTTTTTTGGACGTAGAAACCAAGTTGAAAATTTCATCATGAAGAAACAGCTTTTTCTTAAATATGCTTTCTAATAATTAAGTAATGGAGGACAGTTTATATACTGATCTACAATTTTCAGACAAGAAAGAGAGATTAAGAAGAGATTAAGAGAAGAAAGATTAGTAATGGAGACATTTGAGTAAACTGTTGGTGTTGAATTGTAATCTGATTTGAAAAAAACATGCAAATATTTAACAAGTCTTTTCATATGACTTTTATAAGATTAATTCTTCGAGTTTGTTAGATTGCTCAATTTATTTTTTAACCAATAATTTAAATGCATCACACAAAATAGACATGAAAGTTGAATAAGCACCAAACGGATTGAAATTTGATAACTAAGAATTCCAGTCTATAGGGAAAAAAACTAATTTAGGGCAACGAAATCGGCTTTAGAAAAGCCATAGGGCATCTGGTTTAATTTATTTCAAGAGCTACGCTGAAAATTGTTGTTGAATAGAATCGTTTACTAGCGGAGAATCTAATGAAAAAAGTATTACGCTCAAACTTATTATTTAGAAAAACTAAATTCAAAATCCTTCCAAAACAATTTTTGAAAGCATTACTTTCAAGCATTGTATCTACATGGAACTGAAATAGATTTGCGTGTACTTGAAAATAAAACTACTTTTAATTAGTAAGAAAAAATCGCGAAAATTGTGTATGTGACCATGTATTTATTGATCCGATTGAAAATACGGCGAATCTTGGTTAAAAAATAACAATATAACTAAATAATTAAAAAATCATTTATCTTGACAGCCAGATGCCAAAACAGAAAAATCCACCAATTGAAAAAAAAAACTATTTTAAGTTGTCCGTACACAAAATTTTTCGATAACACGATATAAAAAAAAATTAATTTATGTATAATAATAATTTATTTATTTTTTCCCGAGACAAAGAAATGCAAATATGCGGAACGTGAACGTGATAAAATGTTTTTATTTTAGGATGTTGCTATTCAATTTTTGCTCAAGATGTTTTTCAAACCGATCGCAAGCTGAAGTACAAAATGTTCAAACCAAAAACAATTCTTCTCGAGTATAATGCGGTAAAAGAAAAAAATTCGTTAGGTAATAAAAAAGTGTTCTGAACTGTCCTGAAACAATCAAATTTGTTCGATACAAAAAACTTTATGTTTTTTGATTTAAGTCCTAACTTTTATTTCTAGTAGGCGACCATTCCCAAAAACAATACAAATCGGTTTGGTGATGCGCCCGATCTCCCCCACCCCCTTCTGTTAAATTTTACTTGCGGTATCGTCGAGACGCACAGCATCACAAGGACACCTACTTTTTTTGGCTAGCTGGAACCTCAAATTATGGAGATCCGTCAAAAATAGGATGTCAAGTTTTTTTCTTGATCATTATATTTTTTTTTTTACAGAATGACCTGAGTTATAGGCAATTTCGGCCTTTATGTGCAATGCACAAACACAGTTATGGAGGGAAGGAAGAGGATTGGGAAGGTTGGGGAAGGGGAGTGAGAACGACCGTAGCGAGTGGAGAAGCTGGTATATTGCTCAGTTGTACTGGCTGCTTACTGATAAATATTTACAGATGTTACGGGGGACTGAACGATAGAAAGCGAACAGAAATCATCTACTGAGTATCTAGGCCTTTTATTGCATTGCTACAATGTCACTACAGCCCAAATCGGACCTTGGCCTCCTGACACTCAAGTTCCTTAACATTTTTTTTTATTTCTTATTGTGGATGGGCTGTTAGCCATTCGCACAACCCTCTTTCTACGAATTTTTCTTTTTCGTAGATTGAGATGACTAAAGTATATCCAAGCAGGTAATGTGCTAGAATTATATATTGCGTCGACCGGGATTTGAACTCACGACCTTCGCATTACAAGACCACAACGCTACCTACTAGGCTACACTCTAGCTATTGCATTATGGTGCGTTCAAAATTCGGCACACCAAATATCCAAACCACGGGAAAACTTCCTAACTCGATATCTGTCGCAGAAAACTACCACAGGAGGAAAAGACATAGATTTAGTGCAAGTAAAATAATAACTGATTTGTTATTATCATAGTTATGAACAAAAAATTAACTTGAGTCCAAACTAGGAAAAAGAAACTAGAAAAAAGAAAAAAGTTTGGTGTAACTCTGTTCTAAATAAAATACATGTAGGTATTTTTAACCAAAACATTATTGTTTTCTTATTTCACCACTCATTTATGAAATGGAGGCCATCCTATTGTATTCGAACAAACGATTCAGAAATGCTACAGAAGTTTTTATTAATGAATTTGAATAATCTACATTACCGGGGGGATAATGCATGATTTCAACTACCAAATGAGTTGATATACATATCATACATTTTTTTACGAATTTCTTTCAACTCGCTTCGAAATTGCAAGGCTATCTTGCGTGATTTGCATTCGGGAAGTAGATAATATCGATTAGTATTTCTAGTAACCAACTTTTGTTCTTAATCTCGAAGGCATTTATTAAAACTCGCATGCAAATAAGATATCAGGAAGTATACCACTTGAAAGCCATTTAATTTTATGATAGTATCAATAGTTAAAAAAAATTAGAGGTACACCAAATACTAGAAATAAGTGACCACACGTATTCACATTTTTAGCTAATGAATTTAAATAATTTTTTATTTAACAATACGGAAAACAAGATAACATGCTTATTGTACAATAGATAATTTTTATACTCTAGATGAAATCTGAGAGTATATTGTGTTTGCCTTACCGTTTGTAACGCTAAAACATAATGCTCGCACAGAGCCGCCAAGGGTACAGAAATATTTGTTGTCGCTCAAAAACTTCGATTCCGGGTTGCTGTCCGTCCGTCTGTCCGTCTGTCTGTCCGTCTGTCCGTCTGTCTACAACATAACTCTCGAACGCTTTGAGCTATCGTGCTGAAATTTGTTGTGTGTCATTTTTGGCAAAAAAGTAACTTTAAGTTCGTGAACGAGCCACATGCCACCACTCCTTCTACCCCCTCCCATACAAATTTCATGAAATTTCGAAATTTAAGGAAATCGATTTTCCTCCGAAACCTTTCCAGCTATTGACTTAAAAATTAGGTCGTAGTATAATGATATAAATATCATTGACCTCAAGAAATATTGATATGATCCCCTTACTCCTTCTGCCACCTCCCATACAAATGCACAATTTTCAAAAATCCATTTATTCGGTTTGCATTGCAACTAGCAAAGCTAAATGAACCAATTTTTGTCATAATTAATTTTATTATAATTGCAACTAATTTTCGAAAAACTATCAACTTTACATCACTCCTTCTACCCCCTCCCATACAAATTTTACGAAATTTCGGAATTTCAATTAAATTAGTTTTCTCCAAAACCGTCTAAGATATCAACTTTAAAATTTGAGAAAAGTATCCTATTATAAATATAATTGATGTCAAAAAATTTGGTTTTGATTCGGATATTCCTTCTACCCCCTCCCATATAAATGCAGAATTTTGGTAAATGCATTTAACCGATTTTCATAGAAACTAGAAGAAGTAGAAACTTAAAATTTTGCCACAATCTGTCCCTTACTAATTGTAATAAATGCTAAAAAAAATATCGTCTCAACCTCACTCCTTCTACCACCTCCCATACAAATTTTTGTATTGAAAGGTCAAGAAATATGAGAGCTATCGACTTTAAAATTGTAACAAAGCAATGTGATTAGGAAGTTGATAAGCAGATTCAAAATCATCCAAAATCTTCCACTTTCTCTGCCACCTCCCATACAAATATCATAAATTCAGACAAAAATTGTTCAATTTCCTCGAAAATTATGAAAGCAAAAAACTTTAAATTCAGCATGAAATATTTTATATACTACATTCAGTGTTACATACAAAAATGACAAACCTCCCCTTCTGCTTTTACCACCTCCCAAGCAAAAGGTAAGTAAGTATGTCATCTAGAGTATCATATGATTGGGCTTTACGCCCAATCATAATTCTGTTATGTTTTTCATTTAGATATGATTTTGAATGTTTTAGTTTTTTTTAAATAGAGAACGTGAATAGCAAACAAATTCGAAATGATTAATAGCTTTGACAGTTTCGAAGAAAAATAAGTTAACTGAAATTTCGAAATTTCGTAAAATTTGTATAGGAGGGGTAGAAGAAGTGATGCAAAATTGATAATTTTTTCTAAAACTAATTGCATTTATAATCAAAATAGTTCTGGCAAAATTTCGCTTTCTTAGCTTTGCTAGTTCCGAAGAAAATCGAAGAAATGCATTTTTCAAAAGGAGCTGGTGAGTCAAAATATCGAAAACTTTGACTATGGCTTTTAGAGGTCTGGTACACAGCTGTGCAAGTGCATACATCCGTTTAATATACATAAGGAAAAATAATAATTTGAACTAAAACTTTAATGCACCGAAGTGGCGCCCTAAATTTAGCTAAATGGTTCTCGCCAACTTTGTTTTTTTTTTGTGTCTCATTGTTAAGCTTTATAACATACACAGGAGGTTTCATAAAAAGGACGGGCTAATAACGTATAATCTCTTGAGAACACAGAAGGTTTCATCAACGTCGTTGTTGTGTATTTAAAAATAAAAATAACCAAATTTTCATTTGAAATATTGAGCTAGGAACTTGAAAGTTTGCAAAATACATTTGAAAAACCTAGCTTCTCTATGATCTGATAAAATTTGTGCTTGATATTTCCACGCATTGTGGGAGTGAACTTTTTCTAGGACGTTTTCAAGGACAGACAAAGTTCACTCGCATAAGTCGCGATCTTAAGCATCTACCTTTACTTATTGCTAAGACTTATTTATTCCTATGGTCTCCTTTTCAACTGCTTATACATTGTCAACAAACCCAACTTCTACTTTAAAGATTCTCTTCTTCGGTGACACTATAGCTCAAATCGGGCTTTGGTCTCCAGACCTTCAGGTTCCTTAATATTTTTATTTATTATTGTGAAAGGGTATTGTACTAAGGTGTAGCCTAGTGGGTCGTGAGTTCAAACCCCGGTCGACGCATAATTCCAGCATACTGCCTGCTTGGGTATACCTTGGTCACTTCAATCTACGAAAATGATAAATTCGTAGGTAGAGGGTTGTGAGAAGGTCTAACAACTCTTCCACAATTAATAATGAAAAATGTTAAGGAACCTGTAGTACCTTCGATGAAAAGGGTTGTTAGGCCATGTCCACAGATTGAATTTACCCACGTAAGCAGTGTGCGGGACTTATACGTCAATCGGGATTTGAACTCCCGACCTTCGCATTGTAAATCAACATGCTACTCACTAGGCTATATCCAGTTTAACCAGATTTAAACAAAATTTTGCAGTTTTTTGTTGAGATTACTTAGGCCGATAATGACCACATTAGCCTAACAATGCAAAAACGAAATCCATATCTCTGAGCACCGTACGTTATACGTGCACGCTTCGGCGATATTCAAAGACCCATATTTCCAAAACCCTTATAGACAGAGAATTCATGTTTGAGTGGATTGTAGATTGGGTGGAAAACTTTTGTTGTCCAAGTTTTTGGGAAGTATCGTGTGAAAGGGAGAGGCGGGGGAGGGTTAAAGTCAAAAACTGCGATGACTAAGATCTTCTTTTTTTTACAGAATGACCTGTGTTATAGGCAATTTCGGCCTTTATGTGCAATGTACAAACACAGTAATGGAGGGAAGGATTGGGATTGGGAAGGTAGGGGAAGGAGAATGAGAACGACAGTAACGACAGATTTGCAGACGTTATGGGGGACTGAATGATAGAAAGCGAACAGAAAGCACATACACCTTTTGAAGTGGAACTGTTTCACTTTTACTTCGTTTGCCCATTTTATTTGGAATATTTTTTCATCGCCAGTAGTCACAGAAAATCCACTTCAAGAAGGTGTATGTGTTTTCTGTTCGCTTTCTATCATTCAGTCCCCCATAACATTTGCAAATATTTGTCAGTAGCAGCAAGTACAACTGAAAAATATACCAGCTACTCCGCTCGCTACGGTCGTTCTCACTTCCCTTCCCTCCATTACAGTGCTTAAAAACAACCAACTGTTTGGAGTGGGAATCGAACCCACGACATATTGACTGTGAAGCAAACACGCTGCCCACTACGTTACGGAAGCCGCCACTACGAATACAGATAGAAAGCTGAAACTCGACAATCCGGTATATTGATAAATCGGGAAAAAAAGTGAAAAAAAAAATATTTATTTTAATCCAGTAGGTTACAAGAAGCTCATTGAAAAACCATATCCAACTTGGCAAGGAAAAGCACTTAATATTAATATCTCGACTATATTTCAAGCTATTTAATTAAAACTTGGGACATGTATTAAGCTATACCAGCGAAATATGAAAAAATATAACATGTTGACATAATCGTAGTGAGGGGATGGTCCCTATCATTTCAAGAATGGAGTACTTTTCAAAATTTTCAAAACGATATATCTCAAAATTCGATGCAAATATTAAGTTAAAATGTTGTCAAATTGTAGAGCTATGGTAAAAGATAGAAAGTTCAATATTGCACGTGCATAAATCTATTTGATATACACAAAGCAAAAATAATAATTTGAACCAAAACTGTTATCCACCGATCCTGCTCGATGTGTTTCATGCAAAATAAAAAAACAGCATACTTTTGTGTGATTGAAATTTTAAGTTACAAACTTTCATATATGTATGGGAAATCATTTAAAAATAGTACTTGAAAGTTTAAAATATGAACTGGTCAAATACTCCCATACAAATGTATTTTTTTGACCAAATCTAAGAGATCACCTATCAACAAACCAATAAAAGCTATCAACTTCAACAACATCTTGGCCTTTTACCCCCTCCCATACAAAAGTATGATTTTGACCAATTTCAATAAATCTACTAATAATTAACAAATCAAAAGCTGTGAACTTGAAATTGTGTACGAGCACATCCATTAATCAATCAATCACATTCCTGTTAAGACCCCCTATAGGGGCATAGGACAGAAACAACTCTCTTCCACAAGGCGCGATCCTGAGCATCATCGGCCTTAAGCACATCCATATGCATCACAAATTATCCCATAAAATGTTTGGTTTCGTGTATATAAAATACACCTAATTTCATAGGAATCCAAAACAGCTACGTTTATAAAGCTATCATTCTATTCAAACAGTTTTGAACGTGATTCAAGCAATCAAGTAAAAACTTATGAACATCCACCCACTCTTTCATCCCCATCCTACCACCCCCCCCCCCCTCCCCCATAGAAACCCAAACTTGCATAAGTAGAAGAATGAAATATTGATTCTGTATATTACAGCTATTGATCGTAATCGCATTTGCGTGTTAAATAATTGACAACAGCCCCCCATTCACAGTCTTCCTTATCCACCCTAACCTGTATGTTGACTTCACACGCATCCTTAACTTATCCCAAGAGTAATAAAATCACGCACGACTTGTTGGTAACTTAAGCACGCGGATTTCATAAATAATCGTCATTTTACTCAATCAGCTCTAGTCTTTGCGTTATTGTAAAAAAAAAACGTTTTTCCGACATGCAAACATTCAAGTTGTAATATTTTTTTTTTTATCATGCACTTGGATCAAAACCCATTTGTAATGTAACTGTGGGCACCAGTCAAACTGGAAAACTATGAATTACACATATCTCTACAGTTATTCAATTTAAAAATTATATTTAACACAAAAAAAAAAAAAAAAATTAGCCAAAATTTAGCAATATCCGAAATTCAATGCAATGTGACACACACTTTACGTTGAATTGTAATGAAATTAACTAATTAATTTTTGCTTTACATTTCTTCTGTATTGTTTCAAAATTTCAAGGTAATCGGATGAAAATTGGCTAAATGGTACTAAATTTAACCGCGCGTATCAAAATCAGTAGTTACACAGAAAGAAAACATTGTTTGATTTAAAGCCTACTAAATGATTTGGACAAATTGACTAAATGTTTATAAGATTGAAATATTTGAATTAGTCGATTTGTTTAAGTACTCTGGAAATTAACTAATTTTTGGTTTGTACTTCCAATCGTTTTTTTTTCAGTGTATACAATTTAATTAGTCAATTTGTCTAATTCCTTTAGTAGAACGGGAATCAACTAACTTTTAGTAGGTTCTTCGAATCCTTTTTTTTTTGTGTAGAGCCATTTCCGCTCCTGGCGTTCTTTTATGCACCAGAAATCATTTTTGACAAGTATCGAATAAAACGAAATCCATACATGCCTTCCAGTTCAATGAGTTTCCCAATTTTGTTAATTTTATAGTTAATGGAAAATACTATTGTGTACAACTTTATCCGACAAAAATTTACGGAAATTAAATTATTAACAAGATAGAATGAACATGTGCTCCAGATTGAATTGCCTATCAAAATGATCTACATGAAATTTAGAGTGAAGCACACGGTTCCATTCCTATTGCACATTAAGCTCAGGTTGATGGAGCTGTTTCTCAAAACCCCAAGGCACGTGTTTTAATTTACTTGAAAATAAAGTTTTTTAGATTGAACAAAGAAAAATTCAGAAAATGAGCAGGCATTTTCAATGGGCCTCAGATAAAAGAGGTAATTAAACAAATTGTTCAAGAAAATCGTGGAAAAGAAGTTAACTGACAAACAAAAATTTTTCTTTCATTCATGGTAGAGAACGTTATTTATAAACATATGAAATTTGTTCTATTTTGGGTAATAGTGTAATTGTTTTTAAAAATGAAATAAAAACATTTTCCGTATTTTCATAAATGTGTTCACAGAATTCATTTAACGCGACGTAACAGCGCCAGGGGGGGAAATGACCATAACTATAGATTTTGACACAAGCAGTTGAATTTAGTACCATTTTGTCAATTTTTATTTGATTACTCTGATTTTGACACAATAAAGAAGAAAGGTAAAGCTACGAATACAGTTAATTTTGATATAATTCGACATAAATTGTGTGTGTGACAGCGCTTTGCCGAATTTTGCCTAAAATTAGATTTTTTCGTGTTAAACATGCTTTTTAAATAGAATAACCTTATACATAGATGAGTTTATTCATAATTCATAATATAATTTATTTCCCAAGATTTTTATAATATGGTGCTTACGCTAGATTGTTAATGTTAGAGATCAGGTATTGAATTAACCTTTGCAACTTATGGTTGAGTTTAGGATTAGTGGTTTGTAATTCATTTGCTTGATCTAGTTAATACTTTAAGGAAAGAGGGGAAAACTAAAAAACCTTTTGTAAATTTTAACTTAAAAGTAAAAGGAAACTACTAACTAACTTATGCTATCTTAACTTAAACTAAATGCTAAATACTATTCCATGATAGAATGAATCTGTGGGTTGATCGAGTTCTTGCAACTACTTAAAAAATTTGTTTCCAGTTTGTTGCACTGTGCTTGGACTAGGTCTGTAACAGCCAGTTGGTGAAGGCGTCTAGTTGAGAAATACCAGGGTTTGTTCAGTACAAGCTTAAGGCATTTGTTTTGCGTTATTTGTAATTTGTTTTTGTGTGCTTGGGCGCATCCATTCCAAATAGGGCACGCGTACAAGAGACATGGTCGCATTACCACATTGTACAGAAGCAGTTGATTTGCTATCGATAGTTTTGACTTCCGGTTTATCAAAGGGTATAATATCCTGATAAGCTTTAGTGTTTTGGAGACAGCGTATGAGATCTGGTGATGGTATGTCAGTTTCTTGTCTAAGTACATCCCAAGGTATTTGATGTTATTGGACCATGGTATAGTTTCTCCGCCAAGGTGGAGTGTACGGGATGGTAGATACTGGGATGCCCTTCTTTTCGTGAAAAAAATTGCTGCGGTTTTCGCTGTGTTCAATTTTATTTTCCACTTGGTGAGATACGCTGCAATTTGGGCAAACTGTTTATGCAGGTTGTTGATTATGATTGCAGGGTCCACTGATGTTGTAAAAACAGCAGTGTCATCTGCAAAAGTCGCTAACTCACAAGTGGAGTGTTTAGGAAGATGGGAGGTGTGCAGGAATCCCACGGCTTTCCGACTTGTATGATTTGATTTTTACTTGAAAGGATCGCTGTGAGAGAAAGGAACCAATCAGGTGGATTAAATATTTGGGAAACGACTATTTCACTAACTTGGATAGAAGGCCATTATGCCATACTGTATCGAACGCTTTTTGGATGTCTAGCGTGATCATGCCAACAGATTTTTTGTCCTGGAATGCCTTTTTAACGAAATTAGTGACTCTGAGAAGTTGGTGACACGTGGAGTGCTTTTGTCGAAAGCCAAATTGGTAGTCCGGGAGAATATTATTTTCGTCGGTGTGAAGTTGAAGACGGTGAAGGATAATTTTCTCAAAAATTTTGGAGATTGAGGAGAGTAGACTAATAGGTCTATAACTACTGGGTGTGAATGAGTCTTTTCCGGGCTTATGGATAGCTATAATAGTGGCTTCTTTCCAGCATTTTGGAAAATATCCTAGTTTCAGGCAACTATTAATTATATGACTCAAGAAAACCACTGCTTTTTTGGGGAGATTTTTCAAAAGAATGTTAGGTATGTCGTCTTTTCCGGGGCTTTTCCTGGTTTTGGATCTGCGCAGTATGTTTCTGATATCAGCAGGTTTGCAAAGAAGGAACCGCTCGGATGTTGTTAAGGGAGTCGACAGCAATTTATCAATTTGATTATTGATATTATTGGTGAATTGGTCGTGGGCAGAATTACTTACAGCGATGTCATGAGCGGAGTGGAATTGATCCGCTAATATTTCTGCTTTGTCGCTGTCAGTATAAATGTTTTTATTATTGACTTTTAAATAAGGTATACTTCTTCCCCTATTTTTTAGAACTTTATTAATTTTCCAGAATTTTGTGGACCCTTTGTTTAACCCTTCTAGGACAGCATTCCAGTTTTTGTTTCTCAGTTGAGATATTTCATATTTTATCTCATTTTGCAGGAAGAGAACTTCTTTTTATAGATGAGTTTAGTTTAAAGTTTTCAATTCAACCGGTACCCATAGATACGCTACGAATGGTTTTTGATCCAAGCGCATGATAAAAACATAACAGAATTATGATTGGGCTTAAAGCCCAATCATATGATACTCTAGATGAGATGGAAATGACTTTAATATACCGGAAAATATGTCATCTCAAATTCTCGAATAGTGAATAGAGAATTTTGCATGGGAGGTGGTAGAAGTAGAGGGGGAGGTTTGTATTTTTCGTATATGACACCGAACATGGCATGCAAAATGTTTTTTGCTGATCTTAAAGTTTTTAGTTTTTATTATTTTTAAAGAAATTGGTCATATTTTTCCTGAAATTGGGGCATTTGTATGGGAGGTGGCAGAGGAAGTGGAGCGTTTAAGATGATTTCGAAACTGCTTATCATCATTATTATCACCGTGCTTAGATTCAATTTCAAAGTCGATAGCTCTCATATAATTAAAGGAGAAATGCTTTTCTTGAATTTATAATACAGATATTTGTATGGGAGGTGGTAGAAGGAGTGAAGCGGCGATGATAATTTTTTCTAACACTTATTTCAATTATTAAAAGACAAATTAGGGCAAAATTTGAAGTTTGTACTTTTACTAGTTGGAATGGAAATCGATATAATGCCTTTAACAAAAATTATGCATTTGTATGGGAGGGGGTAGAAGGAGTGCACAGATGAAAACAATTTTTTTTCCCGTTATTGATATTTCTATTTTCATACTTTGTACAAAATATCAAGTTGTTAGGTTCAACGGTTTCGAAGAAAAATAATTTAATTTAAATTTCAAAATTTCGTGAAATTTGTATGGAAGGGGGTAGAAGGAGTGAGGTGAAGTTGATAATTATTTTTAAAGTAAATTGCAATTATAGTAAAATTAATTCTGACAAAATTTTGTCGTTTCAGCTTTACTAGTTTCAATGTAAATCAAAAATATGTATTTTTCAAAATTGTCAATTTGTATGGGAGGTGGTAGAAGGAGTAAGGGGATCGGGTCAATATTCCGTGATATTAATGACATCTATATCGTAATAATTTGACCTAAGTTTCAAGTCGACAGCTTGAATAGTTTCATAGAAAAATCAATTTATTTTTATTTCGAAATTTCATGAAATTTGTATGGGAGGGGGTAGAAGGAGTGGGGGGATGTAGCCCATTTACGAACTTAAAGTTACTTTTTTGCTAAAAATTATGCACAAAAATTTTTAGCACTATAGCTCAAAGCTTTCGACAGTTATGCTGTAGACAGACGCACAGACAGACAGACAGACAGACAGACAGACAGACAGACGGACAGACGGACAGACGGACAGACGGACAGACGGACAGACAGCACCTCGGAATCGAGGTTTTTGAGCGACAACAAATATTTCTGTACCCTTGGCGGCTCTGTACGAGCATTATTTCTTAGCGTTACAAACGGTAAGGCAAACACAATATACTCTCAGATTTCATCTAGAGTATAAAAACATAAACAGCTAACATGTCGGGCGCAACTTTATTATTTTTGGGACAAATTGAGGATGCATGGAAAGTCAATATGCAGATTAGAGTGGTTAAGGAATACTAAGTGGAACCCCCTCTTACAAGTAGAACCCACTTTAGGATAGGGCTGCTGTCAATTTAACACTTAATTGCGAATACGATCAATAGCTCCAATTTTTCATTCGTTTATGCCAGTTTGGGATTTTATGAGTGGAGGGGGGAGGGGTGATAATTAGGGTGGATGGGTGGCTGGGTTAATAATTTTTTAATTGATTGCTTGAATCACGTCCAATATTCTCTGTATAGAATTTCAGTTTTATAGACGAAGTTGCACAGAATTTTCATTAAATTGGTTGCATTGTACATTCTTAAAACCAATAATTTTTATGGGAGGAGATAGAGAAAGTAAGGGAATCGTATAATTTGTGAAACAGTTTTATTTCTTTTCTATTGTAAGGTGCTCGTACAAAATTTCAAGTTCGTAGCTAATTTGTTGGTTATTAGTAGATTTATTGAAATTGGTAAGGGAGGGAGTAGAAGGACAGGCGCGATCTCAAAACTTTTAACACAGTTTCGTTTCAATTATTTTTAAAGTTTTCGCGCAACATTACAGATTGATAGCTTTTAATAGTTAGGTGATAATTGATTTCTTCAAAATGGTCGAAAAAATAATTTTGTATGGGACAGGGTAGAAGTTTTGAAGGTATATTTCGAACTTCTAGGATTTTTTTAAAATGTATTTTACAAATTTGCAAGTTTCTACCTTAAAATTTTTTTAAAAAATTTTCAATTTATGTTTATTTTTTCATTGCACATGAAACACCTTGTGCACGTTGGGGGGGGGGGAAGGGGGGGGATGTGTTTTTATTATTTTTTCTGTATGTGCAACAAACAGATGTATCGACGTGGAAAATTTAAACTTTGTACCTTTCACCAGAACGCTAAAAAATCACTCAAAATTTTCAACATTTGTGCACCTCCCTCCCCTCACACCCCTATATTTAAAATTTTTACCAAAATTAAAGACTATGTAGTTCTACAATTTGATAAAATTTTAATTTCATATCTGTACTCAATTTTGAGATATAAGGAATTGTGATTTTTGAAAGTGCGTAATTTTTTGAATGCTCCCCATTCCCCCCTCTCCCCACTACTATTATTTCAACATGTTATATTTTTTTTCGTATTTCCCTAGCATAGCTTAATATATGTTTCAACTTTCAATTACACATCTAAGATATTCATTTTTAAGTGCTTTTATTTGCACCCCCAGTGACCCTCCCCTTTCCAACAACTAGCCTCCTTTCAAGCTGATACTTGTTGGTCTGTATACCACCTTAATGGTGCCGAAATATGAATTTTTTATAGTAAGCAATTTCGAAGATATAATCATTTGAAAAAAAAAAAATTCGGGGGACAATTTCTTTTTAGTCCCCCTTTTTGGAGCCCAATGGATAAAAAAATTAGATTATTCTTAAAAGTTGTCCCATAAACCCCTCTATATGTATGTTGATTTTCAGCTTCCTAGCTGGAACCATGGTTGATATATTTGAATTCTTAGTTCTCGGTCTTAACGCTCCCCCGCCTCCACCTGAACCCTTACACTTTCCAAAATGGGTGTCCGTCTGAGATCCGCAACTATCATCTACAATTCCCTCAAAAATGAACTTCCTATCTTGAAGAGTTTGGGAGTTAATGTGCGCTGAGCGTACACATCGGCGTACGGCGGACGGTGTACAGATAGACCGATTCTTTTTTTTTGCATTTTAGGCTATTTTAGTCACGAAACGCGAAAATGCAAAATTTCAAGGTAGCAATTTTTTTTTTCCAAGTCGATCACAATACTTTATTATTAAAGTTATAAAGTAAAATTATTAGTAGTACAAATAAATAATACGTTGAAATTGTCAGATGTAAAACGTAATGTCGTGAGTTTGGACATCTGGTAACAACATAGCCTTGAAGTATTAGTGACACAGCATCACATAATTTTGTTCGTGCGAAAATGTTTCTTTAATTTGAAGAAATCTGCAGTTGAGGCGCATCGATTTCTTGTAGAAGCATAAGGTGAGACTGCCTTAACTGAGAGAAGTTGTCGTGAGTGGTTTCAAAAGTTTAAAAACGGTGAGTTTGGCGTGGAAGACAAAGAACGTTGTGGAAGGCCGGAAGTGTACGAAAACACGGAATTGGAAGCATTATTGGAGGAAGATTCATGCCAAGCGCAAGAAGAACTTGCACTTACATTAAAAGTGACTCAATCAGCAATTTCACATCGTTTAAAATCGTTGCAAATGACTCAAAAACAAGCAAATTGGATTCCATATGTACTTAAGCCGAGAAACGTTGAACGCCGATTTCGAATATGTGAAATGCTGCTTGCCAGGCATAAGAGAAAGAGTTTTCTGCATCGTATAGTCACAGGTGATGAGAAATGGATTCATTGCGATAACCCAAAGAAGTGAAAATTATGGGGACCACCTGGCCATGCTTCAACATCGACAGCCATACCGAATATTCATGGAAAAATGTTCATGTTCTGTTTGGTGGGATCAGCTTGGTCTCGTGTATTATGAGTTGCTCAAACCGGGCGCAACCATTACTGAAGCCCTCTACCGAACACAATTAATGAGATAGAGTCGAGAACTCAAGGAAAAACGCGCCCATTACTACTCCAGACACGACAAAATTATTATCTTACATGGTAATGCTCGTCCGCATGTTGCGGCCCACCCCACCCACCGTATTCACCATACATTGCCCATTCCGTTCACTTGTTCCGGTCGGTGGCACATGGCCTGCCTAAGCAGCACTTTACATCATATCAAGATACTAAAAATTGGAACGATTCGTGGATAGCCATAAAAGATGAAGAGTTCTTCCGACGTGGTATCCCAATGCCAGAAAGATGAGAAAAAATTAGTGTCTAGTGATTGTTCACAATTTGAATAAAAGGTAATGTACGTTCATTCACAATACATTCCTAACTTTTGATAGAAAATCAATTCAATTCAATTCATTTATTGCTTACATATAACCAAAATGACCAGATAACATAGATTACATTTCGTTTTATAAATTTACTTTGCACTTTAGGAATGCTTAAACGTACTTCAATGACATTTACATATTTAATAGTAATAATTCAAAAGTGTTTTGTATGAAAAAAAAAGATAGTAATTTCATATCATATAAGAAGGAGAAAAAAAATTATTCGCAATAAAAAATAATTATACACAATGTTTTTCTATATAGATATTGCACAAACCCAAAAACAGAGCACAGAATTTTCCGCGTCGTTCATTTTAAATATGTATACAATATATGTACAATACATTAATTTATTAGTTGAATCGGCATGATTAAATTAAAAAACAAAATTTAAAAATTAGGAAAACGGAAGAAGATAGTAATCATCATCCACGATGGTGAACATTGTCTTTTTTGTCATAAGACTCAATAATATGCTTTTTATTTGGCACCTGTAATATTTGTGATGAGCTTATTAAATTCATAGGCGATAGATAATAGGAATTTCCTACGAGTGGAACATTCTCTGCATATACACTCCTTAAAAGAGAGTTTGAATGATCATGCAGCTTCTTGGCTTTATTGGTCCACAAATCGGATAAATATTGGATAAGTGGCTCCAAGTTCACTACTTTGCAAAATTTCTAGATTTGGGGTGTAGCTTAATTGTATTATTGAACTTTATTTATTTATTTACAGCTTTAACACAGATACCAATAATGTAAGGCCGTCATTTAGAAGTGGAAAAAATAATAATAAAATTACAAATTACTAGAAGTTACGTTAATCAAGATAGGTCAAGAATGTGTTTAAGTGTGCATAAAACTAAGCTATATGGAACATTTAAAGAGCCAAGCTGCAGGAGATCATGCATCCTTTGAAATCTAGGAAAGGGCGAATGATAATAAACATTATGAAGTGCTCGAGGGAGATTAAAAATATCACTATTCCTCGTAGCAGTAGAAACCCGGAATGATAGTTCGATAAGCAAAGGTGAAGTAACGATACCGTTAGCGATTTTGTATAGTGTACACTGGTCGATTAAAATACGTCGCTGATAAAGGGATGGAAGATCAAGTTCGGCCAAACGATTAGCATAAGAAACTTGCTGTATATCAAAGCGATAGCATAGAGATAGAGTGAAGTTTCGTTGAGCAGACTCAATAAGGTCAATATCACACTGGTAATGGGTCTCCAAATGGGAGAACAGTACTCTAAGATAGGACGAGCTTGCGTTTTAAACTGCAACGGTTATACTCGAAAAGGATTTAGTGGAGCGCAATATAAAACCAAAAAACCGATAGGCTCTAGCAGAGATTTCAGCATAGTTATGCGTAAACTTTAGCTTACTGTCAAATAGAACACCAACCTGCTAACCTCAGAAAGACGTGTCGCGTTGATTATGTAGGTAAAGTTAAGGGGGTTAAGGGGCAAGTGATCTTCATGAAAAGACATTTCTCAATGTTAAGAGAAATGTCATTGTTAAGATACTACTCAGATAAAGAATAAAGATCACTTTGCAGTGCCAGACAGTCAGAAAGAGATTCGATCACTCGGAATATTTTGAGGTCGTCAGCATATAAAAAACAGTCAAAAGATAAAAATGATGGTAAGTCATTTATGAAAACAAGAAATAAGAGTGGACCGAGAATGGAACCCTGAGGAACTTCGGAGTTTACCGAAAAAATGGGTGATGATTTGCCGAGAAAGGTCACTCTCATACTTCGATCAGACAAATATGAAGAAATCCAACTGAGAAGCGAACCACAGATACCGTACTTCTTTAATTTAGATACAAGTATCTTAGGATTCACAGAGTCAAATGCTTTGGCAAAGTCAGTGTATAGGGTTCTGCACGGATCTATGGCTTTGAAAGGATTTCGCAACAATATCAGTAAGTTCGAGGAGATTTGAAGTCGTGGACTTACCTTTAAGTAACCCATGTTGCTTTGAAGAAATGGGATGAGAAAGATGTTCTGAGATAGAGTTATGAACTAATCGTTCAAATATTTTTCCAAAGCAGTTCAGTGTTGAGATTGGCCGATAGTTTGTAACATTATTCTTGTCACCTTTTTTAAAAATTGGGATCACGGTAGCTAGCTTCCAAGCACTGGGAAAGTAATCATCCCTGAGAGATTTGTTGAAAAACATCGCAAGCGAAGAAGATAATTCATCACAAAGTGATTTGGTGAACCAATTGGGAATACCACATCCGGTCCACCATTGGTGCTAGGATACAATAGAGTAATGCAATTTGCAAATAGGGATGGAGCCCAAAGGTTCATGGCTCTCAACAAAGAAATCGTAATTTAGATCCTTGTGGAAGCGAAAACAGAGCTGAAGTATGAAGCGAAAAGATCACAGATACCTTGAGGTTCTACAGCAGAGATGTTTCCATAACGTGCAATAGAGGGAAGCGGGAACATCTTTCTATTTTTCTTAATGTAGGACCAGAAGGGCTTAGTCATATTACGAGCTAAACATGACTCATTGAAACTAAGATAATGGTTCCAATCATTTTTAATGGAGTTCTTGGCAAGCAATCTGAGCGAAGAATAGTTCTGGTAGTCAGAAATATGATTTGAACGCTTGTACATGCGGCGAAGAATCGTTTTCTTTCGAAGTAATTGAATTGTAGTTTTTGAAAACCAGTCAGTATAAGTTCTCTTAGCAGAGATTTGCAGTGAACATGTTGTTCAATGAGTTTGTCAAGTATATTATGAAAGAGTGCTAAAGCATTTTCAGACGAAAGATCATTCAATATAGCGTCCTAATCAACCAAGCCAAGTTCCGTTTTTATGGCGCTGTAGTTATCAAATTCCTGTTAAGACCCCCTATAGGGGCATAGGACAGAAACAACTCTCTTCCACAAGGCGCGATCCTGGGCATCGGCCTTAAGCTGTTGCCAGGACTTGTTTATTCCTCTGGCCTCCTGCTCAACTGCTCGCTTCCATGTGTTACATGGTCGACCAACCCGACGTCTTCCTTGCGGATTATAATCCAGAGCCTGTTTTGCGATATTTTGCTCTGGTTTCCTCAAAGTATGACCGATCCACTGCCACTTCCGCCGTTGAATCTCAATACCTATTTTAGTCTGGCCAGTTGTACTCCAAAGTTCGTCGTTGGAGATCACTTCTGGCCAGAATATTCCTAAAATGCGCCGGAGGCATTGGTTTACGAAAGTCTGTAGTTTCTAGGTAAGTCGAACGGTCACTTTCCACGTAGTACAACCATACAACAACACGGATTTGACGCATGCGTCAAAAACTCGCAGCTTCGTGCGAAGGGAGATCTCTCTTAACCTCCAGAAAGGGCAAAGGATACCGAAGGCCTGACGAGCTTTATTTAGCCGAGCCTCAACATCCTTTTCGGCTCCGCCGTCCATGCTGACAATGCTTCCAAGATAGCAAAAATCTTGCACCTCTTCCACATCCTGTCCGTTAAGAACAATCGGTGTGCTTGCGTTCGAACCCATGTGCATGTACTTGGTTTTACGCACATTTATTTTCAGTCCCGCCTCTTTGCATTTAGAATGCAACGAGCGAACATTTGACTCTAAGTCCGAACGGTTATGTGCAAGCAAACACACGTCATCAGCATAATCAAGGTGACTCAAGATGTTAAATAGTCTCCATTGAAGTCCCTTACCTTCCCCACCTTCCAGTGCAGCTTTCAAGATGTCGTTTATTACCACCAGAAACAGGGCTGGTGATAATATGCAGCCTTGTCTGACACCCGTTCGCACAGGGAAGCTCTCGGACAGCTCTCCTCTATGCAAGACGCGACACCTTGCATCTTCGTAGGATTCTTTAATCATAGCTATGACCTTATCTGGAATACCTCTCCTACGCAAAGCATTCCATATGTAATCTCGCTTAACGCTGTCGAAAGCCTTCTCGAAGTCTACGAACATGAGATGTAGTGGCGAGCCCATTTCGGCTGACTGCTCTAATATTATCCGTAGGGTATTTGTGTGGTCGGTACAAGACGACCCTTTACGGAATCCAGCCTGATAAACTTCGAGAGTGCTCTCGACGACATCACTAATCCTATTGAGAATTACCTTAGCCATAATTTTTGATACGGCAGTAAGTAGACATATACCACGCCAATTGCCACAATCCCGAAGGTCGCCCTTCTTCGGAATTTTCACAATGACGCCCTCCTTCCATTCAGTCGGATATCTTTCCTCACTCCACACCTTAGTGAAGAGTGGGAGGAGTATATCGGCTGTGATTTCCGGGTCCGCTTTAAGGAGTTCCGTTGGTAGTCCGTCTATACCTGGAGCTTTCCTTCCCGCCATTGACCGAATGGCGGAAACTATCTCTTCCTTATCTGGGGGATCATCCCTAATAGAGGATTGTTGCGGTTGGATGTTTGGTAGTTGTTCTGTTTCCGGAATATCTTCCTCTGACAAGATGTTTAAAATATCAGAGAAGTATTCCTTCCATCGCCGCAACTGGTGTTCACTCATATTAAGGAGAGTTCCGTTGACATCTCTCACCAGGTGGTTGGCGGTGAAATTCCTGTTCGTCAACTGTTTCATGATTTTAAAAAGTGATCCCATATCCCCAAGGTAAGCCGCAGATTCTGCCTTGTTTGCCAGATCTTCAATGGCCTTTCTCTTGTCGCGTCTAACAGCCCTCTTAAGCTGTATATGAGCATCGCGGTAGTTCTGCCTCAAGTCGGGCGTTCGTTGGTTGACATCGGGTTGAGAGATGATTGCCAATTTGGCTTTTTTCCGATTGCCAACCTTGATCCATGTGTCTTGCGACATCCAGGGTGCTTTGCACATATCCCACAGATTCTTCAGCACTAGTTAGAAAAGTGTTTTTGGTTGCCTCCCAATTGGCGTCCAGTGTGCGCATTTCATATTCACCCAATGTGGATGACTTTTCGCGTAGAATAGTGGTGTATTCGCGGTTTTTGTTAGGATCTTTAAGTTTATCCACATTAAGCTTGCGCTTCATTTGAAGAATTTGTGGTCGTCGGATAGCTGCTGTACACAATCTCAAGCAGGCATCCATCAAGTGGTGATCGCTCCCCACGTCAGCTCCACGTTTCGCTCGCACATCGAGGAGACATCTTCTCCATCGGCGACTTATAGCCAAATGGTCGATCTGGTTCTGAGTTACACCATCAGGGGAAACCCAAGATGTTTTATGATGACTCTTGTGTGGAAAAAGGGTCCCTCCGATGACCATTTGCCGAGTACTACAAAACTCCACAAATAATTCGCCGTTTTCGGGTCTCTTAATCCAAGGTCGTGACGCGTCGGCCCAAGGGTCACCATGCCTTCCCATGACGTGTTCTAGTCCAGTGTTGTCCGATCCAACCTGGGCGTTCATATCTCCTGAGATGATAGTAATATCACCTCTTGGAACACGTTCGAAGGTGGCACTCAGTTGGCTATAAAACTCCTCTTTGTCACCAGGTGTTGCGGTATTAGTTGGTGCGTAGCACTGCAGAATTGTGACGTTTCTGACACTGGTCCTGAGCCTGACGACGATAATCCTATCCGAGATTGGTTCCCAGCTAATGAGACTGTTTCTCGCTCGCGGTGTAAGGACGAACGCCACGCCATTTCTGGCTTCACTTTCAGGGCCAATGTACAGAATAGTGTTTCCGCTAGGGGTTCGTTCTTCTCGTGATCCTGTCCACCTGACCTCGCTCAAGCCCAAGATTTGGATGTTATAGTGCTCCATTTCACGGTCGATCACCGATTGGCGGAGCAAGGACCGAGTAACCCCAGCTCTTCCCCCGTCATTCAATGTTCGAACGTTCCAGAAGCCAATCATAGTCCGTTTTCGAATGCCAAAAGTCGTTACCGTAGAATCAGTCCGTATCCGAGGCGATGTATCTGTTTCTCGTATCATTTAGGTCTTAAGATCACGGGTGATCACGCTGTAGTTAGCTTTCCTAAAATTTCTTTTAGAAGTCGTCGAAATAAATGGCGAAAAGGTTTTGAGCGGAATAGTTACAGTAATGTTTAAAGGTGGATGATGGGTGTCAATGGGAACAAAACCATCGAAAGACGGAATTAACACATTAGAAGCATCCGTATTCGAAAATACAAGGTCAAGTAGTTTATCGTTGGAATTGGGAATATTATTGTGTTGTTGGAGAGAACAAAGTTCGATAAAAGACGAAACACAAACGTTAAGACGGGAAGTTGTAGGTATAGGCACTGTATGGTTGTTGGACCACGAGGTAGCAGTCATGTTAAAGTCACCACAGATGAAAAACGAAGAATTGGCACTAAGATTATTGATGAAATTTGAAAAGAGTTCAACGAAATTTTCATAAACAGAGAGCTCAGTTAACTTCATTGACAGACAATGTCTTAAGACTTTTCTTTCAAAACATTGTAATTTATTTGTCATAGTAGTAAATATTGAGAACCAACTAGAGAAACCATATGCAATGACAGGTCTTATTAACTGTTTGTAAAATAAGAGCTTGACTTTTCTAATAAGTTTGGATTTATAGCATATAATGGCATAAGCATGTTGAATACTCAGTTTGCCTTTATGAGAGACAAACGCGCGTGATTATTAAATTTAAGTAAGTTGTTCAGATTTATACCCAAATATTTAATATTATTTTGATATAAAACGGCGGACACTTATTTGTACTCCTAATGTTAGAAAGTATGATATTTTTACTGTAATCAAATCATAAAAAAAATTATTCGTAAAGAAGAATATCGGTCGGGAATCGAACTCGGGGTTGCCCGCGTGGCAGGAAAGTTTTTTCCACTGAACTACCGATATCAACGAAATAATTTTGTCAAAACTTAATCACCTACTTCGCGTGACTTCAATTATATGCACAGTTTTCATTATTATATAGATTATATAGAAGAGGAAATAACAAACAGCTTTAATTTCCAGAAGCTCAACAACTTTTCTAAAGTAATTTTGTTCATCCGATTGAATTGCATTTATCTCGACATCCATTCGTTCTCGGGAAATGTTTTGCTCTAGTTTCCTCGAAGTGTAACCGATCTATTACCACTTCTGTCTTTAAATCTCAATGCCTATCTTAATCTGCCCAGTTGCACTCCAAAATTTGTCGTTGGAGATGAGATCTGGTCAAAATATTCCTAAAATGCGCCGAAAGCATTGGACACGATCACAACAGTTATTTATTTCATAGCTTATGATAAACTTGAAAGACTTTGAGTTTCAAAAGTTGGACCGTCTCTAATTTAGCTTATACTAAAGCTTCTTCAAAAACGTCACACTCTTAAAGAAAAATAATAAATTAAGGACAAATGTTTTTACCGTTTTTATTAGCACATTTCACACACATTTCTGATGCAACAACAGTTTGGAGTAGTTGAAAATCCAAATATTTTGCATGTAGAAACAAAATACATCATTATTTATTTTTACAAAAAAAAAACATCAATTTTGACATTATGCCTGATTTAATGAAGTTCCGAATCATATAAATTAAATCAAATGCCTTAATATTTTAATCAGCAACAGATCATTTCAGTCAAAGTCATAATTCCGTCAATATTAATGTGTTCCAAATTAGTTAACTAATACAAATGAGAATGCAACTCAAAAAAAAAGGTCAAATCAAAATGATTTATATAGCATAATCCTTTGGAATTTTGGCATTTAAAAATTATTCAATGAAAATATAACTGCTGACTGTACCAAGTGTGGAGGTGTCGATCTGAAGTAATTTCCCAAAAGAAAAAAATTGAACTTCTTTATAGCGGTAGTGGGTGCCATTGTTTATTCATAAAAATGTCAAACCAAGATTTTACGCAAATCTAAAAAAAAACCATAACTACCATAAAGCTCCTCGGCTGAGCAAGTGCATTGCGAAATATTTGGCAGCACGATTGCAGCGCAAACGTGCAATATGTTATTGTCAAAATTATTATTACAATTATGTACATATATGTATATTGCCGAATTGGCTTATATTAGCGCAAACTGAGGTCACCCACTGTGAGCAAATATGCAAGCGGAAAATTTAAACTGAATGTGCTGAAAAGATTTCAAGACAGTTTTCAACAAATTGAAATAAAAGAAAAGCAGACATTTGCTTAAGATTCTCCGGACTCTAGAACAACCCAGTGTTTACACTAGAATACCAAACTATAGTAAATTTTACAAATCGAGGTGTTAAACAATGTTTTTTTTTTTTATATCGACCCTGAGGCCGGTAACAAATTTCGATGCATACGGCTGACCTCAAAGCATTAAACTGCAAATGAAGCGAAGCAAATTGAAAAGCGACATTCACCGCACGAAACGAAAGAAATCTTAATCGTTTTATTTGTCCACTTTTTGATCGAATCGAGTCGATAGCTTTTCAATCATTTTCCAAAGCACGCTTAGTGAGACAAGGTCGTAGCCAGTTTGAAGAGTCCAATAATTACTGCAAATTATTGTTAAATTTACCGAAATATTAATAACGACAATCGGATACATCTTACCGAATTTCGTAAAACAATGTTGAAAGACGTTTCTAATACAATGGGTACATTGCCGCCGCGCAATTTTCAAAGCAATCTAATTAATTAGCTTTGCGCTTAATTTAACAGACAATCACTGAACTAGGGACCATTATTATTTTCATTCATGAATGTAATATGTAAAAATGCAACTTTATTATACCAGAATGAATGCTGCTGTCGTATCTGTTAATCCACGATCTGTGTAATCCGAAATGCTGATGCAGCCGATTGGCAAATTCGCGCGCACTATTTGAAAATTGCAAAACAGATTTTAAGCAACGCGTTCGTTATTAAGAAAAACAATCGAATTTTTTATTTTTATATAGGAGATTCCACCTCGGCTCTCGATTTTTGTCTTTCAGTAAATCTCAGGTGTTTTCTTCGAGCGACCGACCTTCCGTTCACTATCCGTTCACGTTTTCAACTGAGACCACACTACTCATTGTATAACTCTTTATTATTATTATCGGCGTGGAAGGAAGGTGTACAGAATCGGTTTTAATGCAGCACGCGAGACGGGAACCGCGGGGAATTAGTTCTCAATGCAATTTTCGCGGGCTTGTACAGGATTTTGGGCTTATTTAATTTTCGATAGTGTCAGCGATAATTACGGCGTGTACTTGAAGCTTGCTCGTGAGATGGGTATAAGAGCGTGGCTTGGCGCACCGTACAACCTAAGATGGTGACCTTGAAACCACTTAAGAGGCGTAAAGATAATCAGGTAGATCGGATTAACCTAAACATATAGAGACGTTACTATTTGGAAATTTATACGAGATACGGAAAGCTTATTAGACTTTGAACTCAACCGAAAAGAAATGTTCTTAAAAAATGTCACGCAAGGACATTGAACGTTATGGTTTTGATTAGATTAATTAATAAGAAAAAAAAAGTTATTTTGAGAAAGTAAAAAATTATTTATTCGAAATCAATCCTCTTGATATTTAGCAATGTACCGCTTTAAAGTCATGACTTTACTTTCGAGGTCTACTTAGTTTCGTGCTCGATTATGGTTTAGTATTTGTATTGCTGTGCTTTGTCTAATGTTATAAAAATCTAAATCTATAGGCAACTAGTTCAGAAATCAGAATTCATTAATTAGACAATCGTCCACCGCAATTATATTTTAAATTTCGAACTCTTTTCAAATCCGAACAATATTTTATTTCATTTGATTACCTTTTTTTTCCAATATTGATCTAATATATTTTTTTTTAACGTATAAAACATAATTTTATTTAAGACATTATTTTGGTTTATCAGCTGGGTTGCCAGAATTTATTTATTAATTTATCATTAACTAGCGATCGCCCGCGACTTTGTCCGCGTAAGAATCGTAAAATAAGCAATTTTTGAGAATGTAGTTAGTAATATATTATCCAGGATATATGTATAAACTGATTAGTTGGCTCTTTGAAGACAATGGTTTCTATTTTACTGGAATCAGAACATAAATTATTAAGAATGAAACCACGATACTCGCATTTGTATGGGACAGGTTCGTGATCAAATCAATTCCGTGATCTAAGACCATATTTGTATTGAAGAGCATTAAGGACATGTGAATAATTGTAGCTTGTGTTAATTAAAAAAAAAGCAAAATTAAATTAAATTAAGCTTAAAACCATAACAGGACTACGACTCTTCGTAAGGCCCAATCATATGATACTACAGATGAAATATTGGTGATGCTAAGAATTTTGTATGGGGAGTGGTGGAAGGGGTAGTTTCACATCATGCTAGTGTAGCTAGGTATAAAAATGTTTCGTAACAAATTTAAGCTTCAAAAATTGAATAGGTACTGAAGAACTTAGTGCATTAGTGAAATTGTGCAATTTGTATAGGAGTTGGTAGAAGGAGAGGAGAGTTTTTACTGATTTTCCGAGAAACAAAACTGATATATTTTAAATTTTAGTTCAGTAACGTTCACTCTTTTCAAGAAAATAGAATTTTTGAAAAGTTGTGAAATTGTGTCAAATTGTATGGAAGGGAGTAAAAGGAGTAGAGCTAATGGGTTCATTTTTTCCGATATTAATAATAATGTTAATTAAGGATTTGGTACAAAATTTTAGCTCGATGGAATTTATACTTACTTACTTACTTACTAAGAAAATTAGTGTAAAGTATTTAATGAAAAAGTGTAGTTTGTATGGGAGGTGGGCGAAGGAGTGGGGGGATTTAATTAATTTGCTTACTTAAGGATTTTATTTGTAATAGAAATAATATATTCTAAATTTCAAATTAATTGCTCTTACGGCTTCCAAGGAAATTTGATTATTAAATTTTATTAAAAATGAGTCACTTTGTATGAGAGGAAGTAGAAGGCGTGAGGGGAGGAAAATAAAACCAAAAGCAGATTACATCTCAGAGCATACCTAATTAACTGTGAAAGTTTCATTACAATCGGTTCAGCCTTTTTTGCGTGAAAGCCGGACAGACAGACAGACAGACGGACAGATAGAGAAGAATTTTAAAACGTGAGTTTCTGCTTAGTTATTACTAAAATAAAGCAAAAAACTAACTTATAGCCATTTCTAAGCAAATAACAGACACTACAATCTATATAAATATAATTGTAGTGTCTGTCTGTTATTTGTTTATAAATGGCTATAAATAAGTTTTTTGCTTCATTTTAGCAATAACTAAGCAGAATCAAACGTTTTTAAAAAATTTCTCTGTCCGTCTGTCTGTCTGTCTTTCCGGCTTTCACGCAAAAATGGCTGCACCGATTGCAATGAAACTTTCACAGATTATTAGGTCTGCCTCGGAGAGTAATCTGCTTTAGGTTTTATTTTTCTCCCCTCACGCCTTTTACCCCCTCCCATACAAAGTGACTCATTTTCAAAAACTTATAATAATCAAATTTTCATGGAAACTATGAAAGCTATTGATTTGAAATTTAAAATATTGTTGCAAGGTAAAGGTTCGCCGATTTCAAGAAAAACACAATTCGTTTAAAAACAATGAATAATTTATTTAATCGCACTTTTATTAATTTCTTGATCACTTTTTACTTAATTCGCACTATATTCGCCGATTTGGCAATGCCGTCGATCTTATTCTTTCGCTTACTTGTACCGGTTCGCGTTCTTCCACCGATAGGTGTCGCCGAAATGACTGTCGATGAGTGACTAATCCCTTGTCGTTGAGCTCTGGCTATTTATAATTGATTTATCTAATTCTCGAACCTTCTCTGGTGTTTTTCTGCTGGGTCTGGACTATTCTAGAAGTTACTAGATGGCGTCGGGTGTCATTGTTTGTGTCTTCGAGAAGTTACTAGAAGCTTTTACTATGGCCCTCTACATGTTGGAAGAATATTCTATATAGTTCTGGCAGATTTGAGAGAGATCATTGCCAGATCTATAACGATACTAGAAGATTATTCGAGAACTTTCTTTTAAGTAGAGAAAGTTCATATTGCGTGGTGGCCAGATCCATAACAATATATTATTTCTATTATAAATGAAATCTTCAAGTATATAAATAGTTAGAATGCTCCAACTCCTTCCACAACCTCCCATACAAACTAAACTTTTTCATGAAATACTATACTCCAATTTTCTCAGTACGTATAACTTTGATCGAGCTAAGATTTTGTATAAGATCCTTAATTAGCATTATTATTAATGTTAGAAAAAAACTAACTAATTAGGTTTACTCCTTCTACCCCCTCCCATACAATCTGACACAAATCCACGACTTTGCGAAAATTCGATTTTCTTGAAAAGTGTGAATGTTACTGTTCTGAAATATAAAATACATCAATTCAATGATAATTGTAGTTGCTTCTCAAAAAATAACTAAAAACCCTCTACTCCTTGCACCACCTCCTATACAAACTGCACTTTTTCATGAAATATTCTAAACCAATTTTCTCAGTACGTAAAGCTTGGCGACATCTGTTTTCCCATATTATTTGTTTCTATTTTGGTTCGTAACTACGCTAAACAATTAAAAGCTGTCACCGGAAGATAGATAGAACTATAGATCTAAGGATCTTCATAAGTCGAGCTCTTTGATTTTTATCAATGTTGCATTATTGACTATCTTTTCAGATTCTACGCTGCTCTCGGATCGATTGCGTAGAAAAATGGCATTATTGAATAGCTAAGATTATTTTACTGCTATTGTATAAATTAATTTCTAGTGGTAAAAATTATTGAAGCCATTTGTGACATGAATAATTTGCACAATTTGTACTACGAAACTATGAAAAGTGTTAATCATTTAAAATCATTAATTTTGTGGTTTGAATTTGATCCACACCCCAGAATTGAACTTCAAAAACTTTGTCAGTGATTTTATTTAATGAAAATTCATACATGCGTGCGTATATACGTATACATACAACAATTTTACAATTTAAAAGATTAAAAGATCTTGCTAAAGAAGCTCGATACATTTTATACGTACTGAGTAAATTTGTTTAGAGTATTTCATGAAAAAGTGTAGTTTGTATAGGAGGGGGTGCAAGCAAAGGGAAAACTCAAATAATTTTTATACAGCCGATTTAAATTATTTTAAAAGTAATATATTTCAAATTTCAGATCAGTAGTTTTTGTTTTTTTGAAAAAAAAATCCGTTTATGGTCGATTTGTGAACTTGTGTCATTTTGTATGGGAGGGGTAGAAAGGATAAAGCCAATCGTCTAATTTTTTTGGTCTTACTAATAATTTTGAATAAATATTTATTGCACAATTTGAGCTCGATGAATTTTATACGCACTGAGTAAATTGGTTTAGAGCATTTCATGAAAAAATGCAGTTTGTATGGGAGGTGGCGGAAGGAGAGGAGGATACAAATAATTCTTATGCAGTAGAATGAAATGATCATAACAGTATTATATTCCAAATTTCAGACCAATAACGTTTATTGTCAAATTTCGAAATCGTATCATTTTGTATGAGAGGGGGTAAAAGGGGTGGAGCGATTTGGTCCGTTCACGAGCTTGTCCTTACTTTTTTGTCAAAAACAACGTGTGCCAAATTTTAACTCTCTGTATCATCCGAGCCTATTTCTTAGCGTTACAAACTTTGTGGCAAACTTACAATACTCTCAAATTTCATCTAGAGTATAAACATAACAGGACTACGATTGAGCATAACTGCGATACTGTATATGAAAGAGATTTTTTTTTTAATTTAAGAAATGATTTGGGTAGTAGGGGGTGACGACATAGAACTAATTTCTTCACATCACGCGAAGGTTGCTATCAAAATCTTTTATACAAAATTTAAGATTCAAAAATTTAATAGGAACTGAGAAATTTAGTGAAAGTGGGTAGTTTGTTTGAGAGGTGGTAAAAGGAGGGGCGAGTTCTTAATGACTTTTTCAGAAATAACTGTAATCATCATCCTTTTGATATGCTTTAAATTGCATCGATTTTTTGTTAAGTGGTTCAATTGTGTCAGATTGTATGGGAGGGGGTAGAAGAAGTGAAGCCGATTATCTAATTTTTCTTTGGTCTTACTAACAATTCTAAATGAATATGTAACGCAGAATTTCAGCTCTTTCAATTTTATACGTACTAAGTAAATTTGTTTAGAGTATTAAATGAAAAAGTGCAGTTTGTATGGTGGTGGTGGATGGAAGGGAAGGACTGGAATAATTTTTATACAGTAGATTGAAATCATTATAGAACAATATATTCAAAATTAAATCAATAGCTTTTATACTTTTGGAACAAATCCGTTTATTATCGAATTGCGAAATTGTGTCATTTTATATGGGAGTGGGTAGAAGGGGTAAAGCTAATCGCCTAATTTTTTTGGTCTTACTAATAATTCTAAATAAATATTTAATGGACAATTTCAAATCGATAGATTTTATACGCACTGAGCATTTCATGAAAAAAAGCAGTTTGTATGAGAGGTGATGAAAGGAGCAGGAAGACATAAATAATCCTTATACAGTAGAATGAAATTATCATAAAAGTATTATGTTCCAAATTTCAGATCAATAGCGTTAATTGTCAAATTGTGAAATTGTGTCATTTTGTATGGGAGGGTGTATAAGGGGTGGAGCGATTTGGCTCGTTCACGAACTTGTCCTTACTTTTTTATCAAAAACGACGTATGCAAAATTTTACACGTTCTCAAGCTAGGGAGGACATCGGCGGATAGACAAACGGACGGACGAACGGACATCCGGTTTTGAGTGATTTTATATCACTCATTTTTTTCTTCGAGCCTTATTTCTTAGCGTTACAAACTTTGTGGCAAACTTATAATACTCTCAGATTTCATCTAGGATATAAAAATTTGGAACATTATAAAATAGGTTACAAAATTTCAAATAAAATGAGAAAAGTACAAAATTTGTGCAACAAATAGATCCGGAAATAATAGATTTTCAAGAAGAGCCAGCCCAACGATTCTTCAAATGTTTCAATATATATCTATATTATTTAAAAGATACTAATTTTAAGTGTCATACATGTTGGCTTGATCGACCTACATATATAGCACATAACAAAAAATCAAGCGATTACGTTAATTTTTTCGGTAAATCCGTACGGTTTGTAAGAAAATGACCCATATCTAGCATACCTACATTCAAATGTAAGTTAAAGTGTTGCTAATTAATACGCAAACCTGCTTCTTTAGTTGAAAACCCCGAAAAAATTACTTATATCAGTTTTCCTGTAGACCGTTCATAATTAATATACTAACGCAATTCGTTGAAATGCATATATACTTGCTTTCAAAAAAGGATCAATGTTTCGAATATCATTAGCTATTATATACTCATAGTTAAAATGTTATTGGCGCCTTTAAAGCTCAAAGCTAAAACTTGTGTCTTTTCCCTCTGAAACCTGTGGAATTATTAAATTTTCAACGTCTAATAGATTGCAGACATTTCACTTTTGGAACATTTCTATAGTTGTTCCTTTTTTATAATTTTTACATCTTTTGCACGTACATATCTATAAATTGTAAACGTAATTTGATGACAATATTAAAATGTTATAAAATAATAACATATGTATAGTATTCTTAGGAAAAGTGAGCTCAAGTATCTTTTTATACGATTTTTATCTTTATCCGCTGAAATACCACGAAAGACCGGTAGATCTTGCATATAACGGGTATTACCAATTAGTCTCAGAAAAAAACATGAAATTTTAGTGCAATATTTTTGTTGAAGACATTAAAGAATTGTTGATAAATCATCATTAAACTCTGCTTTCGACTGCAGTAATTACAAGCTATATGTGGCATAGTCTGGGCTTCAAGAACAGACTGACTGACAATTTAAAACACAGTGGAATGAAATCTAGCTTCTATATTTTTTATAGCTTCTATAATTTTTTAATGAACCTTCTCCATAAAAATAGCGTTAAACGATAAGTAACTAGCTTCTAATTTCGTAGATTTTTGAAAGTCTTTACTCATAATCGCAATTGGAGTCGAGGTCTAATTAAGAAATTCTGTAGGTACAAAAAAGTTTTATACATCCAAACATCGTGATCATAGTAATTCTACAAATATGTTCATTTAGCAACATATAACGCTTAATAATTTTGAAATTAGCTTTCTTTTTTTATTAAAACCAACTTATAAAATATGTTAACTTCGTATTTCAATACGTTCGCGAATAATCATCCAGCGGTCATCAAGATAAAGACATGCGGGAATTTCAAAATTTTTTTTTTTAATTTCTCCGAGTATTAGAGCTTGGAGAAATTTAAAACAAAAATCTGCCAACAAGTCGGGCGTAACTTTATTATTCTTGGAACAAGTTGAGGATACCTGTGAAGTCAATATGTAGGTTAGGGTGGATAGGGAAGACTATGTGAATGGGAGTTCTAGGGCAGGGCTGTTGTCTTATTTAACTGCTATTACGATCGATAGCTCCAGCACATAGAATCAATATTTCATTCGTTTATACATGCAAGTTTGGGTTTGTATGGGGGAGGAGGTTAATAATATTTTAATTGTTGGCTCAAATCGTGCTCGAAATTCGCTGTATAGAATGTTAGTTTCATAGACGAAGTAAATTCCATGAAACTCTCGGTGCATTCTAAAAACCAAACATTCGTATGGGTGGGGAGGGGATAGGTGCGGGAATAGCAAAACTTATGGTACAGTTTTGTTAAGTTCCTTTTGGAAGGTGTTTGTACATAATTTCAACTTTGTAGATATTGATTTGTTGTTTATTAGTTGATTTATTGAAATTCATCGAAATCATACTTTTACATGGGAGGAAGTGGAAGGGCAAAAAGAATTCCAAAACTTTTGAAATATTTTTAGAGCTGTTTGTACAAAATTTCAAATCAATAGCTTTAAATAGTTTGGTGATAATTGATCTCTTAAAAATGATTGGGGTAGAAGCTTTGAAGGTATTCAACTAATTAATATCTTAAACTTTTAAGTATTTTTTTTTAAATAAATTTTATCAATTTTCAAGGTTGTAGCTTAAAATTTTACTCAAAAATTTTCAGTTTTTCAGTTTTGTATCTTTTGCGAGAGCCCTAAAAAATTTAGTGAACATTTCCGACATTTTAGCCCACCACATCGTTCCCCCTACACTCCCCATTTTACAATTATAGATCATATAGCTCTACAATGTGACAAAATTTTAACTTAATACCTGTATTGAATTTTGATATTTAACGGTTCCCATTTACCCCACTAGTGTTATGACCAAATTTTATATTTTTCTTGTATTCACTAGCATAGCTTAATTTAAGTTTTAATTTTCAACAACATAGCTTAAGAGATAGTTCAGATATTAGTTTTTAAATGGTTTTCTATTCACCCACTGACCCGCCTCCTTACAAATATTGGCCTCCCTTTCAGCAGATTATAGTGGAACAGTATTCCACATAATTGGTCTTAAAATGAGAATTTCTTGGATCAAGTAGTTCCGAAGATATAATCATTTGTAAACAAAAATTCGCCCGACGATTGGTTTTTAGTCCCCCTCCCCTCCAATGGATAAGAAAAATTAAATTATTTTTAGAGTTTGTCCTACAGTCTTCTCTATACCTAAGTAGATTTTTAGCTTCCTATCTGCATTCGTAGTGGAGATGTTATCAAGTGTAGTGTTTGACTCTTTCTCGTCACCCGCCACCTCCGTCTACCTGACACACAAAGTTTAGATAATAGAGCTCTCTTACCCAATTAACAATCCACCTTAAACCAAATATTTATAATACCTTTAAGAAGGCGGGGCTAAGAACCAATTGTCGGCCGAATTTTTTTTTCAGATGATTATATCTTCGAAATTACTTACCATAAAAAATTGATATTTTGAGACCGTTAAGACTGCATATAGATCTACTAGAATCAGTTTAGATACAATCTAATTATTGTAAAGGAGAGGGTCAGGAGGGGTGCAAGGAGAAACACTTAAAAATGAATATCTCGACTGTCTCTTAAGCTATGAAATTGAAACTTGAAACGTATATTAAGCTTTAATAGCGAAATATGAAAAAAAAATATAACATGTAGACATAATAGTAGTGAGGGGAAATGGGGAGCGTTTCAAAAATGGCGCACTTTCCGAAATTACAAATCGGTATATTTCAAAATTGAGTACAGATATCAAATCAAAAGTTTGTCAGAATGCAGAACTGTATAGTCTCTAATTTTGGTTAAAAATCTAAGTTGGAGGTGTAAGGGGAGGGAGGTGGAAAGCAAAAATGTTGAAAATTTTGAGTAATTTTTTTATGGCTCCGGTAAAAGATACATCGTTTAAATTTTGCACGTAGACACATCTATTTGATGTACATAGAAAAAATATAGTAATTTGTTCCAAAATTGTTATGCACCGAAGTGGGGGTCGAACGTGCACAAGGTGTTTCATATGCAATCAAAAAAACACATAAACTTAAAATTTTTGAATGAAATTTTTAGGTAGAAACTGCATTTAAAAAAAAAAAAGTTTCAAATATTAACTGGTCGAATACCTTTAAACTTCTACCCCCTCCCATACAAAATTATTCTTTCGACCATTTTTAAGAAATCAATTATCACCTAGCTATTAAAAGCTATCAATTTGAAATTTTGCGCAAAAACTTCCAAAATTAGTTGAAATAAAATTGCATTAAAAGTTTTGAAATCGCACTTGCCCTTCTACCACCTCTCACACAAAAGTAAGATTTCGACCAATTTCATTAAATCAACTAATAACCAACAAATTAAAAGCTACGGACTTAAAATTTTGTACGAGCATCCTTCAAGAGAAAGGAAATAAAATTGCATCACAAATTTTACGATTACCCTACCTCCTCTACTCCCTCCCATTCAAAATTATTCTTTCGACCATTTTTAAGAAATCAATTATCACCTAACTATTAAAAGCTATCAATTTCAAATTTTGCATAAAACTTATAAAAATAATTGAAATGAAATTGCTTTAAAAGTTTTGCAATCGCGCTTGCCCTTCTACCCGCTCTCATACAAAAATATCATTTCGACCTATTTCATTGAATCAACTAATAACCAACAAATTAAAAGCTACGAACTTGAAATTTTGTACGAGCGCACTGCAAGAGAAAGAAAATAAAACTGCGTCACAAATTTTACAATTTCCCTACCTCCTCTCCCCCCTCCCATACAAATGTTTGGTTTCGTGAATGTAAAATACACAAAATTTTATGAAAATTTTATGCAACTTCGTCTATGAAGATTCAAGCAATCAATTAAAAAACTATTAACATCCACCCAATCTTACTATCGCGCCTCACCTCTCGCCTCATAAAAACTCAAACTTGCATAAATAAACGAACGAAATATTGATAATAAGTCCTGGAGCTTCTAAACTTTTCCGCAAAGTGTTAAATTGACAATTGCCCTGCCCAAGAACCCCCTTTCACTTAGTCTTCCCTAACCACTGTAACGTGCATATTGACTTTCCACGCATCCGCAACTTTTCCCAAGAATAGAAAAGTTTCGCCCGACTTGTTGGCAGTTTATTTAGACTAATTTAGTCATGAAACACGAAAAAAAAATCGCGGTAGGAATCTTTTTTGTGTCCATCACAATACTTTATTATTAGAACTAGCAAACGCCCGCGACTTCGTCCGCGTAAAAATAGCAATAATAAACAATTTTTGAGAGTGTAGTTAGTACTACATTATGTGGGATATGTAATCTACTTACTTTAATGGCTTTTTGAAGAAAATGGTTTGTATATTGTTGGAATCAGAACCATAAATTATTAAGAATGAATACATGATACTCCCATTTTTATGGGACAGGCTCGTGATCAAATCAAACTCGTGATTCGAGATCATATACGTGTTGAAGAGCGTTAAGGACATGTGAATAGTTGTAGCTGGTGTTATTTAAAAAAAAAAAAGCAAATAAAATAACATTAAGCTTAAAAACATAACAGGACTACGATTGTGCGTAAAGCCCAATCATACGATACTATGTATAGATGAAATCGAAATTTTTGCGGTGTTAAGAAATTTTGTATGGGGAGTGGTAGAAGAGGTGACAGCACCGAACTAATTTGTTTCACATTATGCTAGAGTAGGTATAAAAATGTTTTATACCAAATTTAAGCTTCAAAAATTGAGTAGGTACTGAGAAACTTAGTGCATTGAATTTAATGAAATTGTGCAATTTGTGTGGGAGGTGGTAGAAGGAGTTGGGGGTTTTTGGTGATTTTTCGAGAAACAACTATAACTATACTATAACTATCATGATATACTTTAAATTTCAGATCTGTATCATTCACACTTTTCAAGAAAATCGAATTGTTATATAGTCGTGGAATGTGTCTCATTGAATGAGAGGGGGTAGAAGGAGTGATGCTACTCGGTTAATTTTTTTCCCGATATTAATAATAATGCTAATTAAGGATTAAGTTCAAATTTTTACCTCGATGAAATTTAAATGTACTGAGAAAATTCGTTTAGAGTATTTCATGAAAAAGTGCGGTTTATATGGGAGGTGGTGGAAGAAGAAGGGGGTTTTTGGTGAATTTTTGAAAAACAACTATAATCATCATGCAATTGATATATTTTAAATTTCAGATCAGTAACATTCAGACTTTTCAAGAAAATCAAATTCTTTTGAAGTCGTGGAACTGTGTCACATTGCATTGGAGGGGTTAGAAGGAGTGAAGCTAATCGGTTAATTTTTTCCCGATATTAATAATAATGTTAATTAAGGATTTATTACAACATTTTAGCTCGATGGAAGTTACACGTACTGAGAAATTTGGTGTAAAGTGATTCATGAAAAAGTGTAGTTTGTATGGGAGGTGGTGAAAGGAGTGAGGAAACTCAAACAATTTGTAAACCAGAAGACTGCATTTATAATAGAAATAATATATTTCAAATTTCAAATTAATAGCTTTTATAGTTTCCAAGAAAATTTAATTAATATATATTTTGAAAATGAGTCACTTTGTATGAGAGGGGTAGAAGGCGTGATGAGAGTGAAATGAAACCAAAAGCAGATTTCATTCCGATCAACACCTAGCAAACTATGCAAGTTTCATGACAATCCGTTCAGCCGTTTGTGCGTGAAAAGCGGTCGAACAGACAGACAGACAAAAATTTCAAAAATGTGTTTTCATGGTTAGTAGTGCTAAAATAACTCAAAAAACTAGCTTATAGCCATTTATAAGCAAATAACAGACAGACACTACAATTATATTAATATGTATAGATAATAAAGTAATTGAAGTGAGCTAGAAGTCGCTGGATTTCAAGTAAAAAATAAAAGAAGTGCACTTTAATTTAAATTACACGCAAAATTGTTTGTCTTACGGCCTTGCGATGGCGCTTCAGCCCAAATTGGACTTTAGCCTCCTGAATACTTTGCCTCCATCCATCTCGCTCCAGTGACCACGTCCTCCAGTTAGAAATTCTTAACAGTGACTTTCTGTCTGCGTCAATCGAATCCTTCCAGCGCTTCCGTGGGTTTCTGACCGGTCTTTAACTTTCCCTTTTAGTATGCATTTGGGAGTTCTTCCGTCATCCATCTACCTTTCTTTCAAAGGCGTCAAGTAGTTTTTCGGACGCCTGATAAAATTGTATGTCGCTTTTTAATAAACTCCCTATGTCGCTTTCGTATTCGTACTTATTCGCACTGTTGTTCACACGACTATTTGACTTTCCAGTCCCAACTCTTCCGCTTCCGATTGCCTCTATCGCGACCACCACGCGATGATCTGATCTCGACTGACTGTTCTTCCAACGCTCATCCTTTTTTATATAGTTCTTGTCAGTCGCATAGTTTCCTGTCGGCCGCTTCTATACATCATAGTCGCTGAGTAATATGTACGCCCGTTGTTGCTTTCTCGGCAAACAATTCACAGGTGTTCCTTTATTACTGTAGAATTGTTGATGGTTGAAGACCTAGAACATTCGATGAGCGGCATTGTGTGGGAATATATGTACATGGTCGGAATTGTGTGTGAGTGCGTATATTTGTTATTAGTTGAGAATAATTGAAAATATACGCCGAGCGACTAGGGCTGACATGTAACCATATTCTCAAATCTTACATCTAAATCTATTTAGATTTTATTTCGAATTGTTTTAAAATAAACATTAAACGAAGTTAAATTTTGATGTTTCTGATTTACAACAGAAAAAATTTTGACTTGAATTGTTGAATTTACGTGAAAAGGTTATAGGGTTTTATCTATTCACTATTAGATAGTATACTCCGACTAGAAGATCTCACTTTAGAGTAAGGAAAACCTTTACCTTTGTGCTAGCTGTGCTCCCTCCCCAAAAAAAAAAGTTACGCCACTGCTTGAACGCTTCAAAATGATTTTTTTTGCCATTCTTAACAAAAATGAAATTTTAAGCTCGTGAATGGGCCACACCTCCCCCCCCCCTCCCCCCCCTCCCCCCATCTCCCACACAAAATTGCATAGCTAATTTCACTATAGTGTAACAATGTAAATACTAACGTTTTGAAATTCCGTTCTGATTTCCTCACTCCAGGAGATAAAAATACATACAAATCCACAATTTTGAAAAATGCAAATTCATTGAATTTTGAAAAAGGAGAAACATTATATTACAAGAAATATTGAAAAAATTATGAACTTCGCCAATCTCCTTCTATCCCCTCCCAAATAAATGAAGCAATTTCGAAAAGTATAATTTCCTTGAAAATTATGAAAGCGACAAATATGAAATTTAACTTGAAATATCTGTATACCAAGTTCAGTGTCATATTCAAAAAATATAAACCTCCCACATCAATCAAAGAGTAAAAGCTATCTGAACGGGTTTTTTAAAATATGTAAGTGATTTTTCATAGCCCGCTCTTTATTTAGCCGTCACGTTCAATAAATTCTTGGATAACTCAGGTTTTTAAAAAGTTGTGTACGATGTTCTCAAATGAGTTTAAATAGATACCTTGCGAAGCCTGCTTAATTTGCTCTACAGCTCACAGGAAAGATGACTACCATAACAAACGCCGGAAGAAACTGAAATGCATTTAGATACTGATGGAATAAAATTGCATCCAATTCGGAAAGTCGGAACTGATCCAACTTCAGGCCACCAAATCGTTCATTGGAAACTATCATTGAAGAGTTCTCTTCAACTCTTAGCTGCAAGCTTCCTTAAACGCTACAACACTCTTTCTGCTAAGCATATCACGAGTATGTCCTAAAAAACCTTTGGCCTCATGGTCAAATTGGAAAATTGAACGAAAAAGCTAATATTGAGCACCGTACAATTCCTTATACATATTTGCAAACTAATGCAATATCCAGACGCTCGAAACAACAATTTTTTTTTATTAGTCGAAGATTACACTTTCTGTTCGAATTATAATACTCGTATGAGCGTGTAGTACAAATTCGTGAGGTTTAAAGTAGCATTTATGAACTCGACCTGATTTATTCGATAAAAAAGAATATTCCACTCATTGATTAACGCGTTCTGTAATTTTCTAGTGGGTCACTTTGATATTAAACTCGAGTAGTTAACGATCTCGTGTTGATTACGAAATGGGCAAAGATACCTTCGCTTTTCGAGCAACAATATTCGCATCTTTTGGCCGTAAACATTTTCAAGCAAATGATTTTATTAACTTTGTTTTAATATGAAGGTTAACTTTTAATCGAATAATATCAAGTTAGAAATCGAATCAATATTTTTCGTTTTATATCAACACATTCAAACTTTGGCCTTTTCTGTATAAAACTGGAACCGTAATAGTTTTCTATCAAACTAATTTATTTTTTGATGATTTAGTTTATTAGTTATCTCTTTGAAAAAAAATTAATATGGATAGTTTGTCTTCCAATTATGCACAAACAATCCAGATTATATGTAGATTTAATGTTTTTCGCATTACTGATGATATTCGTATAAGAATTAAATAAATTTACATATTTTAACCATCATAGCCGCTAATCAGCTATTATTCTCAATTCAACATGAAAGGGTTTAAACTCTGAATGATATAGCGAAATAGAGCGAAAACAAAAATTCATTTAATTCAGAACGAATTTTGCAACCAAACTGGGCTAATTTATGGAGATTATGGTATAACCTTTTAATTTATTCACAAGCGGCCTTAAAAGTGATTTTAACTCAAAATCAATTAACGGTAACTCGAAAAGCTTTAGCTCAATGGCGAAATTCAAAGTTGAATCTAGTTTGTATTATTATTATTATTATTTTTTTATTTTTTCTATTTTTTTTTGTTAGATGAAATAAGCATTTTAAAATTTCAAGAAGAAAGTCATGATGAGAGATAAATTGTTCAGCTTATTTTCAATTTATTTATTTAAAATCTTGAACAACAATAAAATAATTTCACCAAATTTACTACGATTTTTTGTTTATATTCCGTTTTCAAAATAATAAAATTTTTTACGTCGAATCAATCGATGAAAAGCACAATCTGGCTTCAGGCTTTAGTTGCGCAAAAAGATCGTGCAAGAAATAAATTCACGTCTGAGCGCATATTAAATAAATTGCCAACAAGTCGAGCGCAACTTTATTATTCTTGGGACAAGTTGCAGACGCGTGGAAAGTCCATATGCAGGTTAGAGTGGCTAAGGAAGGCTAAGTGAAAGGTGGTTTTGGGGCAGGGCTGTTGTCAGTTTAACACTAAATTGCGGATACGATTCATAGCTCCAGTACATCTAATCAATATTTCATTAATCTATTTATGCAAATTTGGGTTTTTATTAGGGGAGTTAGGAAGGGTGATAGTAAGAGTGGATGGATGTTAGTAATTTTTTAATTGATTGATTGAATAACGTCTAAAATTCTCTGTATAGAACTTCAGTTTCATATACAAAGTTGCAAAGTTTGCAAAGTTGAATGTCCGTTTTTGTATTTTACATTCACGAAGCTAAAAATTTGTATGGGAGGGGGTAGAGGAGGTAAGGGAATCGTAAAATTTGTGAGGCAGTTTTATTTTGTTTCTCTAGTAAGGTGGTCGCACAAAATTTCAAGTTCATAGCTTTAAATTTATTGGTTATGAGTTGATTTATTGAAGTTGGTCGAAATCGTACTCTTGTATGGGAGGTGGTAGAGGGACAGGCGCGATCTCTTAACTTTTGACGCAATTTCATTCCAACTATTATTTTTACAAAGTTTTAAATTGACTGCTTTAAATAGTTAGGTGATAATTGATTTCTTAAAAGTTGTCGACAAAATAATTTTGTATGGGATTACCCTCTCCCATACAAAAAGTTTCGAAGGTATTCGACCAGTTAATATTATTATACATTTAGGATTTTTTTTTAAGTGTATTTCCTGTATGCCTTAAAATTTTATTCAAAAATTTTCAGATTTTGTGTTGTATTCTTTGCACATGAAACACCTTATCAACATTAGAGCAGGGGGTCGGTGCGTAACAATTGCAGAACAAATTATTATTTTACTTTATTATTATAATAATAAAGTATTGTGATCGACACAAGAAAAAAAAAAAATTTGCTACCCTGAAATTTTTTTTTCTCGCGTTTCATGACTAAATTAGCCTATGCAAAAAAAAAATCCGTCTGTTTGTACGCCGTCCGCCGTCCGCCCTACGCCGTACGCCGACGTGTACGCTCAGAGCACATTAACTCCCAAACCCTTCAAGATAGAAAGTTTATTTTTGGGGGGATTGTAGATAGTTGCAGATCTCAGGCGGATACCCATTTTGGGGGGTGTGCGGGTTCAGGGGTAGGCGGGGGAGCGCTTAAGCCGAAAAATACGAATTCAAATATCTCAACCATGGTAACAGCTAGGAAGCTAAAACTCAACATACATATAAAAAAATTTGTGGGACAACTTTTAAAAATAATTTAATTTTTTTATCCATTGGGTTGCGAAAAGGGGGGGCTAAGAACCAATTTTCGGCCGAATTTTTTTTTCAAATGATTATATCTTCGAAATTACTTATTGTAAAATTGTCATATTTTGAGACCGTTAAGGTGGCATATAGTTTCATCGGAACCAGCTCAGAAAGCGGCTAATTATTGTAAGAGGGAGGGTCAGGGGGGGTGCAAAGAAAAACACTTAAAAATTAATATCTCAACTATCTCTTAAGCTATGTAATTGAAACTTAAAACTTATATTAAACTATACTAGAAAAATTCAAAAAAAATATAACAAGTTGAAATAATAGTAGTGGGGGGAAATGGGGAACATTTCAAAAATGGCGCACTTTTCAAAATTTCAAATCCTTATATCTCAAAAAATAGTACAGATATCAAATCAGATTGTCAGATTGTAAAACTACATAATGGTTAATTTTGGTAAAAATTTTAAGTTGGGAGGTGTAAGGGGAGGAAGGTGATAAGCAAAAATGTCGAAAATTTTGAGTGATTTTTTTAGGGCTCTGGTGAAAGATACAAAGTTAAAATTTTGCATGTGAATACCTATATTTAATGTACATAGAAAAATAATAATAACTTGATCCATATTTATTATAAGCCGACCCCCCGGTCTAACGTGCACAAGGTGTTTCATGTGTATTGAAAAAAACACAGAAACTGAAAATTTTTGAGTGAAATTTTAAGGTAGAAACTTGAAAATTTGCGAAATGCATTTAAAAAAAATCCCTAAATATACGAAATATTAACTGGTCGAAAACCTTTAACACTTCTACCCCCTCCCATACAAAATTATTTTTTCGACCATTTTCAAGAAATCAATTATCACCTAACTATTAAAAGCTATCAATTTGAAATTTTGCATAACAACTTACAAAAATAATTAAAATGAAATTGCTTTAAAAGTTTTAAAATCGCGCTTGCCCTTCTACCCCCTCCCATACAAAACTATGATTTCGACCAATTTCATTAAATTAACTAATAACCAACAAACTAAAAGCTACGAACTTAAAATTCTATACAAGCACCTTACAAGAGACGCGAAATAAAACTGCGTATCAAATTTTACGATTCCCCCATATTCTCTACCCCCTCCCATACAAATGTTCGGTTTCATGAAAGTAAAATACACCGAATTTTATGAAAATTCTATACAAGTTCGTCTATGAAACACATTCTATACAGAGAATATTGGACGTGATTCAAGCAATTAATTAAAAAGCTATTAACATCCACATACTATTACCCCTCCTCCCCCCTCATAAAAACCCAAACTTGCAGAAACGAATGAAATATTGTTAAATTAACAACAACCCTGCCCAAGAACTCCCTTTCACTTAGCCTTCCCCAACCACTCTAACCTGCATATTGACTTTCCACTCATCCGCAACTTGTCCCAAGAATAATAAAGTCTCGCCCGACTTGTTGGCGGTTTATTTTCTCTATGTACGATTATATCAAATATACATATGTATCCAAATGGAAAATTAAAAATCTGTATCTTTCACCATAGCCCTAAAAAAAATCACGAAAATTATTCGACATTTTTGCTTACCACCCCCCTCCCGTTAAGCCATCAACTTAAAATTTTTAACAAAATAAAGACTATTTGATATACAACGGTTTTAAATTTTGAAAAGTTCACCATTTTTGAAATACTCCCCATTTCTTCTTACTACTATTATGACCAAATTTTAAATTAATTTTTTTTTATTTTGCTGGTTTGAATTACATAGCTTAAGATACAGTTCTGACATTCATTTTTAAGTGTTTTTCTATGCAACCCCTTGACCATCGCCCTTACAATAATAAGCCTTCCTCTAAGCTGATTCTGATGGATCTGTGTGCAACCTTAATGGTCCCAAAATAAAAAATTTTTATGGTAAGTAATTTCGAAGATATAATTATTTAAAAAAAAAAATTGGCTGACAATTTGCTTTTAGCACCTTTCTCCTTTTTGGACGCCAATGGATAAAAAAATTAAGTAATTCTTAGAGTTTGTTGGCGTAGCGTCCATTGATGCAAAGGAATCAATGCTTCCCTTAAGTTTTGCCCTTTATTCAGTTTAGAAAAGCTAAACTGAAATCAGCACGAATATGAAAATTTATTGAAAAATGTCTCTAAAAGAAAGCGCGCATTATTTTCGTCTATCACTGTTTATAGCATTTACATGCTCAGGACAGATTTTTTCTGACCAACGAAAGTTGAAAGCCTTCCATAGGGAAAAAGACACAATTTTAAAAACGCATATACAAGACCGCCGGCCAATGCGAACAAAATTTTCTCGCGCGACAAGCGCAAGTTCGACTTCAATAGGAAGGTGAGATTCGCCTCATTAAAATGCTTCCACCTTTCCTCTCATTGCTTTTAATCGCATATACAAGAGAACGGAACCGCCGGCAAATACGATTAACGACCGCAAGTTCGACTTCTATAGGAAGGAGAGATGCGTTAACGCAATTGCTTCCAGCCAGTGCTTTCAGTCGCAAGCTCTGGCTCTCGATCAAAGTGATGCCAGTATTGGCATATCTGTACTAGCCGAATAATGATCAGGAAGAAAAATGTGAAGATGTGAGGTGAGGTATCGTGTTTTGAGTGGAAACGAATCGGTTTAAACTTCGGCAGATCGGGTGATATCTTTTTTTGGACGTCTTTACTTATTTTTATTAAGAAAATAAAAACTAGAAGCTTAAATAAATTAATTATTCAACATTTTTAAAGCTTATTTTCAATAAAAAAAAAACAGTTAACGGGTCTGTCAAAGCAATACGTCACTAAAATATATCTTTGAATTTCGGGCCGCTACTACCCTAGCAAATAAAATTCCATCTATTCAAGGGATTGAACAATATGGATTGTCCGTTAATTTATTAATTCAAACGCTTTTAGTTCCTGTGTGGTAGTAGGGGAGAATGTAAATCGTGTTTTTTTATAACTTTCGTATTTTCTGGGTGCTCTCAATATTAATAATGTTTCAAGCAGGTTTTAGTAATATTTTTTATATATTATTTAAGCGTAATAAACCAATATATTCAAAAAATAATTGCTTCCCCTAGCTATAAAGTCACAGCACGTTACTGCTCTATACGACAGCGTTAAGCGAGATTACATATGGAATGCTTTGCGTAGGAGAGGTATTCCAAATAAGGTCATAGCTATGATTAAAGAATCCTACGAAGATGCAAGGTGTCGCGTCTTGCATAGAGGAGAGCTGTCCGAGAGCTTTCCTGTGCGAACGGGTGTCAGACAAGGCTGCATATTATCACCAGCCCTGTTTCTGGTGGTAATAAATGACATCTTGAAAGCTGCACTGGAAGGTGGGGAAGGTAAAGGTCTTCAATGGAGACTATTTAACATCTTAAGTCACCTTGATTATGCTGATGACGTGTGTTTGCTTGCACATACCCGTTCGGACTTAGAGTCAAATGTTCGCTCGTTGCATTCTAAATGCAAAGAGGCGGGACTGAAAATAAATGTGCGTAAAACCAAGTACATGCACATGGGTTCGAACGCAAGCACACCGATTGTTCTTAATGGACAGGATGTAGAAGAGGTGCAAGATTTTTGCTATCTCGGAAGCATTGTCAGCATGGACGGCGGAGCCGAAAAGGATGTTGAGGCTCGGCTAAATAAAGCTCGTCAGGCCTTCGGTATCCTTTCCCCTTTCTGGAGGTTAAGAGAGATCTCCCTTCGCACGAAGCTGCGAGTTTTTGACGCATGCGTCAAATCCGTGTTGTTATATGGTTGTACTACGTGGAAAGTGACCGTTCGACTTACCAAGAAACTACAGACTTTCGTAAACCAATGCCTCCGACGCATTTTAGGAATATTCTGGCCAGAAGTGATCTCCAACGACGAACTTTGGAGTACAACTCGCCAAACTAAAATAGGTATTGAGATTCAACGGCGAAAGTGGCAGTGGATCGGTCATACTTTGAGGAAACCAGAGCAAAACATCGCAAAACAGGCTCTGGATTATAACCCTCAAGGAAGACGTCGGGTTGGTCGACCATGTAACACATGGAAGCGAGCAGTTGAGCAGGAGGCCAGAGGAATAAACAAGTCCTGGCAACAGCTTAAAGCCGATGCTCAGGATCGCGCCTTGTGGAAGAGAGTTGTTTCTGTCCTATGCCCCTATAGGGGGTCTTAACAGGAATTTGATTGATTGATTGACCTATCTGCTTTCCTGATGCAGATATTAGCTAGTGTCATTTTTGACTGTTCCCTCCCCCCGCCTCACCCTTACACCTGACAACAATCTACCCAAAAACAAACATTTTACCTTTAACGGTCTCGATGATATGAGTAAATATGTATGGCGCGCGGCGGGACGGATTTTTTGTTTTTAGGCTAATTAAGTCATGAAACGCGAAAAAAGAAAATTTTTGGGTAGCAAATTTTTTTTCTGTGTCGATCACAATACTTTATTATTAGAGTAATAACTTTTGGGTAACGTCACCATATGTCCAAGACAATAGAAGTACTACTCTTGCTTATGGAGCAGAGTTATATATAACTCACTTGGGTGTTGCGAAAAACACCGAGTAGTAAACTTTATTATTGAAATCTTTTATTCTCTTATTTTAATAAATTTTCACCATAGATCTATCGACAAATTTAGCTGCCAATGCCAAGTCTTAGATCCCCAAACTTTCGAGCCTTCGGCCAGCTCTGAATATAAAATTATCATTAAGTTAATCTCAAAGCATTTTTTCAATAATCGTTAAACATTTCGAAAATAACTAAAAGATAAAGTTCTTTAGCTTAAACCAGTATAGTAATTGATTTGCATGAATAATCAACTGCATATAATTAGGAAGGATAACCTTTAAACTTCAAAAGAATTCGCTTACGACCGTGTATAAATGTCTGCTTTTTATACAATTGCAATTTTTTCGTCAGAAATAAAACTCTTTAGTAAATCAAGAATAAAGTAGATATATTGATCTTGAAAATTTGTTCACCGTGCATTTTTTAAGGTATTGTACTTTCTTATAAATGGAACACTTTTCAAGTATGTATGTATAAATTTATGTGGCGGTACAATAATAATAATTTCAAAGTTGTCATATTCGCCGATCACAATGTAGTTCAAGATCAGACGAATTCCACCGTTTGAATTCCAAAGACTACATTTTTCTTAAATACTCAGGAGATTATTACATCGATTTATTGGTGCTAGTAGAAAGAGTACATAAAAAAACCAAACAATAATTTTGCATGTAGTAATTAATTGGTTTTTGTCTCAAACCAGATATTTTTCAATTAGCCGGCTCAATGCTGCCGTCACTGGATTTTTTTTCCGCTGCCATTAATCATGGAAATTTCAATGCATGCCTATTTAATTAATCCTCTGGGTTATCGGTTTTATTTTTAAAGATTGTGTTAATTCAAAGATGATTCTTATTTTCACTAATTTATTTTGTGCGAGTTTTTTTTAATACTTTTTTAATGTTAGTTTCTAAATCAATAAATTAGAATTACAATTTTTTCTAAGCCATTTTCGAATCGATTTATTAACAAATTCATTATTTTAAATGGAAAGGATTAAATTAGCGTCAACTAGGGTGATAGTCATCAGTTTTACTCTTTTTTTTGTGAAAAACAAGTTCTTAAACTGTAAAGAAAATTTTGAAACAATAAAAAATTTAAAAGCTATTTCCACCTATTATTTTTAAATCTCCTTATAACTAATTAATTATTATTTTGAATGATTTACTGATCAGTATCACTCCGTAAATCATTGTGATAATAATCAACCATTTATTTGCAATACCGAGTACATTTAGCTAATCAAAGGGTGGTAGCGATCACTCCTAATTAAAAAGAATACAATAGGAAGAAAACTTATTCTTTTAATTTTTAATTGCCCATTTCAGCATAATAGAAAAATACAAAAAAACTTAATTAAAATAAAATTATGTTAAGAATGGTAGATAAAAAAAAACCAGATAACATTTTCAAAAAATGTCGCTTGTGACCAAGGAAGGAAAACTAGCATCACCTCTTCTTGTTAAGATTCCTGATAATTTTTTATGGATCCAGTTTCTATCTGTCTTGTTCGACAGGGACGAGTGGAAATACGAACATGAAAATTTTTCCCCGACATGCTTCCTCATGAAGTTGACCCCTTCTATTTGCGCCCTAATTGTTGTTATTATTCCAGGATATTTATTATAATACTAGCGATCGCCCGCAACTTCCGCGTAAGAATCGCAATAATACCATTTTTTGAGAATGTAGATAGTAGTACATTATGTCGGATAAATAATCTGCTTAGTTTGATGGCTCTTTGAACACAATGCTTTGTATTTTGTGGGAATCAGGACCATAAATTATTAAGAATGAAAGCATGATACTCGCATTTGTGTGAGACAGGCTCGTGATCAAATCGAACCCGTGATTTGAGACCATATACGTGTTGAAGAGCGTTAAGGACATGTGAATAGTTGTAGCTTGTGTTAATTAAAAAAGCCCAAATAAAGTGACATTAAGCTTAAAAACATAACAGGACTTGGATTATGTACGAAATTAATTAATTTCACATCATGCTAGAGTAGCTATAAAAATATTTTGCATGAAATTTAAGCTTGAAAAACTGAATAGGTGCAGAGCAACTTAGTGTATTGGATTTAGTGAAATTGAGCAATTTATTCTTGGAGGTGGTAGAAGGAGTGGGGGGTTTTTGTTAATTTTTCTAGAAACAACTATAATCACCATGCAATTGATATGTTTTAAATCTCAGATCAGTGGAATTCACACTTTTCAAGAAAATCGAGTTCTTGCAAAGTCGTGGAATATTGTCACATTGTATAGGAGGGGGTAGAAGGAGTGGAGCTAATCAGTTAATTTTTTCCCGATATTAATAATAATGCTATTTAGGGAATTAGCACAAAATTTTAGCTCGATGAAAGTTATACGTACTGAGAAAATTGGCTTAGAGTATTTCATGAAAAAGTGCAGTTTGTATGGGAGGTGGTAGAAGGAGTAGTTATTAGTTAGTTAGTTATTAGTTATTATTTTAAAATCAACTGTAATTATCATGCAAATGATATTTTTAGAATTTTCACAATTTTCATACTGAATAAAATCCGAACAACTCGACGACCATAGTTCTGTGTGCCTGGTGTTTCAAATTCAATTCGGTATGTTGAGTGTGGGCTATGATGAGTTATGGCCGCTAGGTTGCTTAGACTCTTGTTACGATTTTCGCCGACTGAGAAAACGTGCACAACGGGCCAATCCCACCAACCCTGGATAAGGGTGGTGGATGCCAGTGTTTCTTTTTGATGGCAACCGTTCCTTACTCAAGCTACGGACCAAATCACGAGCCAGGAGAGAGTTCAAAAATAACTGCGAATTGACTGAAACAAGGATGTTCACAAAAATTTTACAAAAAATAAAAGTATTTGCGAAAACGCAAAATTTACAATCTAGAATTATTCAAGTGAACCTGCGATTAGTAGGTAGTCGTTGGGGCCCTTGTTGCCGTTTCGCCGTTCAACGTCATTTATTTGAATTTCCAAGATCAATGAAACACTTCTCATAAAATACGTATGGTGGGCTGCGAAGTACTGATTTTACACTCTATGCCACTCACTGGCGAACGAAAAAGAGATTTATCGGCGTCGTCTTGCTGGATCGACCCATATGGAGCAATGCTTTCTTGGTAACGGTGGATGCTCGCGTCGAAAAGATGCTTCCTCGATCATGCGGAGGCTGGCAAAAAGATGATGTTAGATTCGGGAAAGTGATTGATTTTGTTTTTCTCCTCTTAATTTGTTACTTGGATTCCCGGTATTTCTCCTATGTACTCCGCTGGCTTCGCGTTTGATGTCAAGGCGGAGGATTAACGTGAAATACTAGTCAGTCCTTAGTTCTGTTGCTCGACGACGTTGCTACGTCTCATCAAGTGCCTCGGTGTCAATTTAAAAACGTTTAGGCAATTGTACAATTTATTTCGAAACACTTTACTCAACTGCGACCCTTTCAGCCATACATGATATTAATTCGATTTATTTCGTTTTAGGTGCAGGTCTAGGCCAGAAATGCGAAAGGGTCACTCGACCAAACTTACAACATTCACTCATTTCATCTTCCATTCTTACAGGTGGCTTACGCTCTTTCACGGTGGAACCGTATACTCTATTTGGTATGAAAATTTTCGGATTTTCTCCGAACGGACATTTTGTGTTGGTCGACATTTTTGTGCCTACTGCTCAGTTAAGATTATGGACGCCTGTTAGAGAGATAATTCATAGTGACAATTTTCGTGATGCACAAAATTCTCGGTTGAGTCCAGCCATTACACATATTCATGCCAAAATATATTATTAAATTGAGTAGGGCAAAAATAAAATATATAATAGTTAATTTTTATCTGTTGAAATACATGGCTTGATGAGAAAGGAAAGGAAAGATTTCCAGATTTAGTCTCAGGATAGACCGAAACTTTACGATTAATAAATCAGAACATTGTGAATTCCGGAGAACTTCCTTCAAAAAATCTGAGAGTATATTGTGTTTGCCTTACCGTTTGTAACGCTAAGAAATAACGCTCGCACAGAGTCGTCAAGGGTACCAAAATATTTGTTGTCGCTCAAAAACCTCGATTCCGAGTGACCGTCTGTCCGCCTGTCCGTCTGTGCGTCTGTCTACAGCGTAACTCTCGAAAGCTTTGAGCTATAGTGCTAAAAATTTGTGTGTGTCATTTTTAGCAAAAAAGTAACTTTAAGTTCGTGAATGGGCTACATCCCCCCACTCCTTCTACCCCCTCCCATACAAATTTCATGAAATTTCGAAATATTAAGAAATTGATTTTTCTTTAAAACTATTTAAGCTATCGACTTGAAATTTAGGTGAAAGTATTATGAAATAGATGTCATTAATATCACGGAATATTGACCCGATCCCTTTACTCCTTCTACCCACTCCCATACAAATGGACAATTTTCAAAAATTCATATTTTCGATTTTCATTGAAACTAGGAAAGCTGAAATTTTGTTAGAATTAATTCTACTATAATTGCAATTTATTTTAAAAATAATTATCAACATTATCTTACAAATGCATAATTTTTATTAAATGCATTTTATCGATTGCCATTCAAACTAGAAAAGGTACAAACTTCAAATTTTGCCAGAATTTGTTTCTTAATAATTGAAACAAGTGTTAGAAAAAATTATCAGCTCCGCTTCACTCCTTCTACCACCTCCCATACAAATATCCCATACATATCTGCATTATAAATTCAAGAAAAGCATTTCTCCTTCGAATATATGAGAGCTATTGACTTTGAAATTGAATCAAAACATGGTGATAAGTATGATGATAAACAGTTTCAAAATCATCTTGAACGTTCCACTTCCTCTGCCACCTCCCATACAAATGCCCCAATTTCAGAAAAACTAAGTCCGATTTCATTAAAAATAATGAAAATTAAAAACTTTAAATTCGGCAAAAAACATTTTGCATGCCATGTTCGGTGTCATACATGAAAAACACAAACCTCCCCCTCTACTTCTACCACCTCCCATGCAAAAGTCTCTATTCACTATCGAAAGAATTTGAAATGACATATTTTCCGGTATATTAAAGTCATTTCCATCTCATCTAGAGTATCATATGATTGGGCTTTACGCCCAATCATAATTCTGTTATGTTTTTTTTAGAATTACGATTAATTATTCACTAATGGAAAAATTTGCATTTTGAATAAGATTACTATTCTAAATAGCATGGAAAGAATTACACTCAAGAATAGATTCATAGATGCATTCTAATTTAATTGTCTTGTTACGATGGAGTACTAAATTTTTAGAATAACCGCCAATGTTCACATTTTATTAGAAATCCACACATTTCTATTTTCTTAATATTAAATTGGAAATCATGCCTGCTCTCCAACTTTCTACGTATTCTCAAATTAGCTTTAGGAATAAATATACATAATTGCACTTAATTTTTTTCGCATCAGTACGCTATCTTTCATCAGTACATTAAAAATAAACGATTAAATCAAATCGAAGTGTATAATAATATTTAGTATCATAAATATACTTATGTGCCTCCCAAATGGTTTTTTTTTCTCCCAATCTAAGCGTTCATGAACGAAGTTGTTAATCTCTTAACAACTACAAATTGTTTTATTAGACGCCTAAAGTAATTAATTTGTCACGGTTTCATTGAAACAAAAACGACATTTATGTTATGCGAACCCGCAACAAACTAACATGTCTGTCCTTAGGATTTAACGCCTACATCTTAATTAATTTTGAGCGACTGACGCCACTAAGGAACTTGTTTCTCTTTTTTAATTTACTAATCTTCACAACTGATCCAAATAATTTGGCGCTTAGTAACAAATCCTTGGCCAAATTCATCTTGACCTTACATAAAGTGTGGACAAACTACTGTCGTCGTAGAAAGGTGTACATCTCCAAAGGCAGAATTTATTGGAGTAGGTCTGAACAATAACAAGCTTTAATTCCGAATAACGGCATATTTTGTTCACCTTCTGGCCACTTTATTCGGGGAAACCTGCGCCTATTGTTTATTTCCATCTTAGTAACTCTTGGCAGGTTGTTTCGGGTCTTTATAACCGAACAAAACACTTAATGGCGCGCCGGCCGGCTTAACTTCAATGACGATAATTTCCTACTATGAACATGACAGCAAAAGCCGATTTTGCTGTTAGTTTAATGTTGTTGTAGGCTCATAAATCTGCAATACGACTGCAACACAAATGGCCATAACTGAAATAATTGTTTTTTGTTTTTTTTTTTTGTACTTTACCAACAGAAAGACATGATTGACGGTGTCTGACATTGGGGTTTTGGAATAGCGGCAATTAGTGTTTTATACCTATTTTACACAAAAACATGCAATTATAAAGCTGTATTCACGTGGGCGCCAAACTTCATCAGCTCGTTGAACAGGAGCAGTGTTAATGAATTCATCCTTGCTGTGCAAATACTCCAGCAGAAAATCAATTGAATGCTAATTTTAAACGCAAGGCGGGCTTGCTTACAAGCGATTGTGTGATGCGGGACCTTCACCAATTAATGTTTTGCCTGAAATTTTTATCGCGATGTTTTTCTGGTTATGTCCTAAAAATAGCTGAAACATTTTCACGATCTTTCCTAACAAAATGCTAAATTAGACTCCCACACAATTGACCTAGAGCTCTGTTGTCCATTTCTCTATTTTATTCGTAGTTTAAGTGACGCATAGTGACTCATCGTGAACAAGTTCACAATGAAAACGAAAGTAATTCATGCATATTTGGAATAATAATTTTTCGCGCCTTTTGGAAGGTGAGTTGAACATACGAGTACTATTTAAATTATATGCATTATATCTGACAGTGCATAATGTGCCGTCGATTTATTATACAAACATCTAGCACTCCCCGAAAGTGCGGTGTTACTTGTCTATAATTTTGATAGATGTATCTAAATGGAACAAAACGATGTCCTTGTAAATTTATTTTCAATAAAACGTTGCCAAAGGACGGTGAGATTTCGTGAGATAAATGATTCATTCGAAATTGTTATTCTGAACGGCTGTCGTCCTAGGGTATACCGGCAGCGTTGTCACTTTGATACAATTGCATCAAAACTGATACATTTTATTAATATCAAAAGAAATTGATTCCAAGATACTTAATTGCTGAAAATGAAGCATTTTTCTTCGAATTCAGTCTGCAACCAAACTAAGTCATTAACAATATTTCGTACAAAAACTTAAAATTTGCATAAAGATATCACCTTTATGCAATATATTTTTTCTCAAGTCTAACTCGTATAACAATAAACAGATAATGGTTAATCAGCCCTAGATTGTCAAATACCACGGTCAACCCTAGATTGTGAAAAGTTATGGCTCTGGTGGAATTCCCAAATTATAATGGGTTTCTGTTAGTGCCTGTGCTATTTGATTGCAATTGACAAAATGGATAAGTACGGTGAAAAGAACAAATAATATAATTTATTTTTTAATTTACTTAGGTTAGTTTTATTTTATTATTCTAATAATAAAGTATTGTGATCGACACACAAATTTCCTACGCTGAAATGTTTTTTTTTTCGCGTTTCCAGACAAAATTATCCAAAAAATGCAAAAACAAAATCCGTCCAGCCTTATGCCGTACGTATGGACTCATATCTCCGAGACCGTTAAAGGTAGAATATTCATTTTTGGGTGGATTATTAATTGGGTAGGTGAGCTCCAAATTTTGGAGAGTGGCAGGTGAAAGGGGAGGGAAAGAGTCAAAAAATACACTGGATAATATCTTCACCACGAATGCATAGGAAGCTGAAAATTAGCACAAGTATAGAGAGTGTTGTGGGAAAAAATCTAAAAATAATTTAACTTTTTTATTCATTGGCGTACGAAAAGGCCGAATTCTTTTTTCAAATAATGATATCTTCGGAACTACTTGAGCCGAAAAAATCTTATTTTAAGTCCAAATAGGTAGCACAGTTCCACTATAATTTACTGAAAGGGAGACTTATAATTGCAAGGAGGAGGGTCAGGGTGCAAAGAAGAACACTTAAGAACTAATATCTTAACTATTTCTTAAGCTATGTAACTGAAACTTAAAACATACATATATTAAGCAGTACTAGCGAAATACAAGAAAAATATAAAATTTGGTCATAATAATAGTGGGGGAATTGGAGAGCACTTCAAAAATGGTTCACTTTTCAAAATTTCAAAACGTTATATCTCCAAATTTAAAACTGGTATTAAGTTAAAGTTTTGTGAAATTGTAGAGTTATATGATCCATAAATGTTGTAAAAATTTTAAGATGGTATGTTATAAGGGGAACGAGGTGGTGGGCGAAAATGTTAAAAAATTTCAATAATTTTTTTCGGACACTGGTAAAAGATACAAAGTTAAAATTTGGCTCGTGCATACATTCATTTAATATACACAACGAAAAAATATTAATTTGAACCAAACCTGTTATCCACAAAAAGGGGGGCTGTGTAGTTCCTTGATAGTTTTCAAGGAATTAAATAATAAAACCGAAACTTTAATTTGCGATTTAAAATTAGCACTTTATTAATAACTAGCGATCGCCCGCGACTTTGTCCACGAAAGAATGGCAAAATAAGTAATTTTTGAGAATGTAGTTAGTAATATGTACATTATGTGAGATATGTAATATGTTTAGTTTAATGACTATTTAAATACAATGGTTTGTATCTTGTTGGAATCAGAACAGTAGTGGGTATATGGGGGTTCTGGGCCAGGGTAATGCAGTTCGATCTCTCCTTAGCGACACTAGCGCCACGAGCGGAGGTGGCTAATAGCAATACTAATTAGTGGGATGGGGTAATGCAGTTCGTTTTCTGGGGTGGCCGATAGCAATACTAATTAGTGGGGATCCAAACCGGTAGTTGGACTTCGAGAAGGCTTTCGCTGTTTCTTTAGAGATGGCAGTAGCAGTACCCCTAACTGACTCTTTTTTGAAATGCCAAGATTGATAAGAGTTTTATAAATTATGCCCCTAAATGACTCTTTTTTTGAAATGCCAAGATTGATAAGAGTTTTATAAATTATGTCCCTAACTGACTCTTTTTTGAAATGTCAAGATTTATAAGAGTTTTATAAATTATGCCCCTAACTGACTCTTTTTTGAAATGCCAAGATTGATAAGAGTTTTATAAATTATGCCCCTAACTGACTTTTTTTTGAAATGTCAAGATTGATAAGAGTTGTACGAATTATGATTCACATATGATGAAATTGATATTTACATTGATAGGAATGAACACGTGGGTTATATTTTTAGTTGGACTTTAAGAATGCTTTCGTTGTTTATATTGTGAAATAGGTTTTGATCAGCTTGTTTAGTTTTATGAATTAGGTGTCATATACATATGATGAAAATTGATAGATTGTGTGTATGGAGATTGTTATTGTTATTAATAGCGTGATATTTTTTTTTATGAAGTCATCATCGAGTAGGAATAATTCTTTCGAATTGTTTATGGTTTAGAGTATTCATATGATAGGTTGTTTACATTTTTTTTGTGTATGGAATTTTTTTGGTTTACGAGTGAGATTGATATGAAAATTTCACCTCAATTCGCTAACATATATGATCATTTTTTTGATGAACGAGTTCAAGGTCTTAGATTTGTATGAAAATAACTTGTATTTGTGGTAGATGAAGCACTTGTATGGTTACATGGATATAACGCTGTTATGCGATAGGGATAAGCTTTGTATGGGATGTTGGTTAGTGATGATGTACTGACGTTCCATGACGTCATCAATTAGGGTTGCCATAAGGTCATCGATTATAGTTTCATGACGTCATCATCAATTGGGGTTGCCATAATGTCAAAAAAAAAATAAAAAAAATAAAAAAAAAAATAAAAAAAAAAATAAAAAAAAATAAAAATAAAAATAAAAAAAAAAAGCAATAAAAAATCAAAAAAAAAAAAAAAAAAAAAAATCATAAATTTACAGATTCGCATGACAATGTTCCTATGCCTAATACTGATAAACCCGATTAATGGGCTATTTAACGTACACGAACTGACAGGATTTACAGAAATACAACTTAACAAAGTAGAAATAGTGACCAAAGCAAATATTATCATACACATAATTGACATAAAAGAAATTTTAGACGTAATAAACGAATTTTCAACCAATACAGCTAATTTTAACGGAGAACAGAAGAACTTACTTATTACAGAATTAAAACAATTGACAAACAAAATTAAAAATATTTTAGGAATTATATAGAAATAGATAGAAAAGTGCTTTATTGAATATAGTCCGATGTACAGCAAAATGGTTATTTGGAACGATGGACGAACAAAACAGACTAGACACATAAAATCACATGAAGACGACAGACGAAAATAATCATAGTCTCATTACCGTAATAAACCAACAAATAATTATAAACAACAATTTAATGAATCTTTCAGACAGCTTAAAAATTGAAAAATAAATATATAGAACCATATCAACTACAACAACAACAACTACAACACTATAAAATACAACCAAACAACCATACAAACACCTGATACCAACTTGTACCCATATGATACCAATTTACCTTATTAAATTTTACTATAAGTTAAGAAATAAAAAAGAGTCTTGTGTGTTGTTATACTTGTATACCAAATTCTGATTAATATGCATATTTCAAGAAAAAAAACAAACTGAATGATGGTTTTAAGCATATTTATTGTCAAGATATTTTTTTTAAATAATAAACATAAGAAAATTATGATATGTATCGGTTATATTATATATAGAATAGCTATTTCTTTAACAATGAAACAGTTTTCAGATCCTCTAAATTTAATATTTATATTATTACTTCAGCTTTTCTCAATGCTTCAATGATGGCAACAATCTCGTTGATATGATAAATATCTCCCGCCTGTAGCGCTGATACAAGCAATTGTAACCGGTCCACCAATTCATTGGGGTCATCCCAAGAAATATACTGTTTTGGTTCGATTGATGTTTGTATTAAATCTCCTCCTCTATGAGTTAAAAGTTTGTTAATAATTTTTGTATATTTATAGCTACGGTTTCCATTTATTTGTCCTTCGCTGGTATAGTGACGTCTATAGGCATTAGTATCGAGCAGAATATTTCTATAATTCTGTAAATCATCTTTATTGTACAGAGTCTTATCTGGAACTTTCATAAATAGTAGCTCATATATGCCCGGAGTACCCTCATAGGTTTTATCTTTTATTAATATTTGACTACCATCGATTGTAAAAATCGAGTTTCCAATTTTCCATTGTTCATTTTCATGATAAACACCATAAGTACTATCAATGAAATCCGGATTATTTACAAATATATTTAAATATTTTGTAGGTATTTCATCAAATTCTCGCTCGTTCATATATTCAATGAGTTCTTGCCGACCTGAAGGAGTTGTCACATATTTACGTATGCTTCTTACATCCGGAGACTTTAATGGTGTTTCAAAAGTATCAGTTAGATTAAGCTTTCGTCCGAATTTGGGTGTTGGAGTTTCAAAGTCTACGTCACTTTCACTATCATCTGTAGATTGAGTTTCCATGTTTTCTTCTTTTTCAGGTTCATATTTACTATGATTATGATTTTCTACATCTCCTTCTCTTTTAGGCTCGAATTTACTGTGTTCATACAGTTTAACTAATTCTTTAAGAGGTCTTGTGATTGGCTTAAAAGTTTGTTCTTGTCGAGTTTCAGCATTAACTCTACCTATTTTGAATTGCTTATATTTTTTACGTAACTCGTTACTAGACTTTATAATTTGTCTAAGAATATCTTTATCGGTCGACTTCTGCATTTTTCCTTCTTACACAACAACAACAGATTAACAGATATCGTACTGCTTTGTACAGCTTTAATACTGCTTTAATACTGCTTCTGTACTGCTTTGTACAGCTTTAATACTGCTTTAATACTGCTTCTGTACTGCTTTGTACAGCTTTAATACTGCTTTAATACTGCTTCTGTACTGCTTTGTACAGCTTTAATACTGCTTTAATACTGCTTCTGTACTGCTTTGTACAGCTTTAATACTGCTTCTGTACTGAGGTGTACTGCTTTATACAGCTTTAATACTGCTTTAATACTGCTTCTGTACTGCTTTGTACAGCTTTAATACTGCTTTATACAGCTTTAATACTGCTTTAATACTGCTTCTATACTGCTTTGTACTGCTTTAATACTGCTTCTGTACTGCTTTGTACAGCTTTAATACTGCTTTAATACTGCTTCTGTACTGCTTTGTACAGCTTTGATACTGCTTTGTACAGCTTTAATACTGCTTTAATACTGCTTCTGTACTGCTTTGTACAGCTTTAATACTGCTTTGTACAGCTTTAATACTGCTTCTGTACTGAGGTGTACTGCTTTAATACTGCTTCTGTACTGAGGTGTACAGCTTTAATACTGCTTTGGACAGCTTTAATACTGCTTTCAGTTTTTAAATATAGTTTTTCAAACTTTTTTCTCATATTACTGAATCAAAGTCTTCATATTGATTATATATAGTTGTATTTACTTGATATTGGAATCAATATAGGAAATAACTTCTCTTGGCTGCTGAAAGTGAACAGAATTCAAAGCATATATACAGTATTCATATAAATTTAGAAACATGACTGTTGAGTGTTGAAGGGGAAAGTATAGATTTTTTTTTTTTTTTTTATTTTTTTTTGTTATTTGAGCCTCAATGTGATTACAATCAAATAAGTACAGCTGTGAGGTTGTATAGTTGGTTGTACAGCTGTGTGGTTGTATAGTTGGTTGTACAGCTGTGTGGTTGTATAGTTGGTTGTACAGCTGTGTGGTTGTATAGTTGGTTGTACAGCTGTGTGGTTGTATAGTTGGTTGTACAGCTGTGTGTTTGTATAGTTGGTTGTACAGCTGTGTGGTTGTATAGTTGGTTGTACAGCTGTGTGGTTGTATAGTTGGTTGTACAGCTGTGTGGTTGTATAGTTGGTTGTACAGCTGTGTGGTTGTATAGTTGGTTGTACAGCTGTGTGGTTGTATAGTTGGTTGTACAGCTGTGTGGTTGTATAGTTGGTTGTACAGCTGTGTGGTTGTATAGTTGGTTGTACAGCTGTGTGGTTGTATAGTTGGTTGTACAGCTGTGTGGTTGTATAGTTGGTTGTACAGCTGTGTGGTTGTATAGTTGGTTGTACAGCTGTGTGGTTGTATAGTTGGTTGTACAGCTGTGTGGTTGTATAGTTGGTTGTACAGCTGTGTGGTTGTATAGTTGGTTGTACAGCTGTGTGGTTGTATAGTTGGTTGTACAGCTGTGTGGTTGTATAGTTGGTTGTACAGCTGTGTGGTTGTATAGTTGGTTGTACAGCTGTGTGGTTGTATAGTTGGTTGTACAGCTGTGTGGTTGTATAGTTGGTTGTACAGCTGTGTGGTTGTATAGTTGGTTGTAATCACATTGAGGCTCGAATAACAAAAAAAAATCAAAAAAAAAAAAAAAATCTATACTTTCCCCTTCAACACTCAACAGTCATGTTTCTAAATTTATATGAATACTGTATATATGCTTTGAATTCTGTTCACTTTCAGCAGCCAAGAGAAGTTATTTCCTATATTGATTCCAATATCAAGTAAATACAACTATATATAATCAATATGAAGACTTTGATTCAGTAATATGAGAAAAAAGTTTGAAAAACTATATTTAAAAACTGAAAGCAGTATTAAAGCTGTCCAAAGCAGTATTAAAGCTGTACACCTCAGTACAGAAGCAGTATTAAAGCAGTACACCTCAGTACAGAAGCAGTATTAAAGCTGTACAAAGCAGTATTAAAGCTGTACAAAGCAGTACAGAAGCAGTATTAAAGCAGTATTAAAGCTGTACAAAGCAGTATCAAAGCTGTACAAAGCAGTACAGAAGCAGTATTAAAGCAGTATTAAAGCTGTACAAAGCAGTACAGAAGCAGTATTAAAGCAGTACAAAGCAGTACAGAAGCAGTATTAAAGCAGTATTAAAGCTGTATAAAGCAGTTTTAAAGCTGTACAAAGCAGTACAGAAGCAGTATTAAAGCAGTATTAAAGCTGTATAAAGCAGTACACCTCAGCACAGAAGCAGTATTAAAGCTGTACAAAGCAGTACAGAAGCAGTATTAAAGCAGTATTAAAGCTGTACAAAGCAGTACAGAAGCAGTATTAAAGCAGTATTAAAGCTGTACAAAGCAGTACAGAAGCAGTATTAAAGCAGTATTAAAGCTGTACAAAGCAGTACAGAAGCAGTATTAAAGCAGTATTAAAGCTGTACAAAGCAGTACGATATCTGTTAATCTGTTGTTGTTGTGTAAGAAGGAAAAATGCAGAAGTCGACCGATAAAGATATTCTTAGACAAATTATAAAGTCTAGTAACGAGTTACGTAAAAAATATAAGCAATTCAAAATAGGTAGAGTTAATGCTGAAACTCGACAAGAACAAACTTTTAAGCCAATCACAAGACCTCTTAAAGAATTAGTTAAACTGTATGAACACAGTAAATTCGAGCCTAAAAGAGAAGGAGATGTAGAAAATCATAATCATAGTAAATATGAACCTGAAAAAGAAGAAAACATGGAAACTCAATCTACAGATGATAGTGAAAGTGACGTAGACTTTGAAACTCCAACACCCAAATTCGGACGAAAGCTTAATCTAACTGATACTTTTGAAACACCATTAAAGTCTCCGGATGTAAGAAGCATACGTAAATATGTGACAACTCCTTCAGGTCGGCAAGAACTCATTGAATATATGAACGAGCGAGAATTTGATGAAATACCTACAAAATATTTAAATATATTTGTAAATAATCCGGATTTCATTGATAGTACTTATGGTGTTTATCATGAAAATGAACAATGGAAAATTGGAAACTCGATTTTTACAATCGATGGTAGTCAAATATTAATAAAAGATAAAACCTATGAGGGTACTCCGGGCATATATGAGCTACTATTTATGAAAGTTCCAGATAAGACTCTGTACAATAAAGATGATTTACAGAATTATAGAAATATTCTGCTCGATACTAATGCCTATAGACGTCACTATACCAGCGAAGGACAAATAAATGGAAACCGTAGCTATAAATATACAAAAATTATTAACAAACTTTTAACTCATAGAGGAGGAGATTTAATACAAACATCAATCGAACCAAAACAGTATATTTCTTGGGATGACCCCAATGAATTGGTGGACCGGTTACAATTGCTTGTATCAGCGCTACAGGCGGGAGATATTTATCATATCAACGAGATTGTTGCCATCATTGAAGCATTGAGAAAAGCTGAAGTAATAATATAAATATTAAATTTAGAGGATCTGAAAACTGTTTCATTGTTAAAGAAATAGCTATTCTATATATAATATAACCGATACATATCATAATTTTCTTATGTTTATTATTTAAAAAAAATATCTTGACAATAAATATGCTTAAAACCATCATTCAGTTTGTTTTTTTTCTTGAAATATGCATATTAATCAGAATTTGGTATACAAGTATAACAACACACAAGACTCTTTTTTATTTCTTAACTTATAGTAAAATTTAATAAGGTAAATTGGTATCATATGGGTACAAGTTGGTATCAGGTGTTTGTATGGTTGTTTGGTTGTATTTTATAGTGTTGTAGTTGTTGTTGTTGTAGTTGATATGGTTCTATATATTTATTTTTCAATTTTTAAGCTGTCTGAAAGATTCATTAAATTGTTGTTTATAATTATTTGTTGGTTTATTACGGTAATGAGACTATGATTATTTTCGTCTGTCGTCTTCATGTGATTTTATGTGTCTAGTCTGTTTTGTTCGTCCATCGTTCCAAATAACCATTTTGCTGTACATCGGACTATATTCAATAAAGCACTTTTCTATCTATTTCTATATAATTCCTAAAATATTTTTAATTTTGTTTGTCAATTGTTTTAATTCTGTAATAAGTAAGTTCTTCTGTTCTCCGTTAAAATTAGCTGTATTGGTTGAAAATTCGTTTATTACGTCTAAAATTTCTTTTATGTCAATTATGTGTATGATAATATTTGCTTTGGTCACTATTTCTACTTTGTTAAGTTGTATTTCTGTAAATCCTGTCAGTTCGTGTACGTTAAATAGCCCATTAATCGGGTTTATCAGTATTAGGCATAGGAACATTGTCATGCGAATCTGTAAATTTATGATTTTTTTTTTTTTTTTTTTTTTTGATTTTTTATTGCTTTTTTTTTTTATTTTTATTTTTATTTTTTTTTATTTTTTTTTTTATTTTTTTTTTTATTTTTTTTATTTTTTTTTTGACATTATGGCAACCCCAATTGATGATGACGTCATGAAACTATAATCGATGACCTTATGGCAACCCTAATTGATGACGTCATGGAACGTCAGTACATCATCACTAACCAACATCCCATACAAAGCTTATCCCTATCGCATAACAGCGTTATATCCATGTAACCATACAAGTGCTTCATCTACCACAAATACAAGTTATTTTCATACAAATCTAAGACCTTGAACTCGTTCATCAAAAAAATGATCATATATGTTAGCGAATTGAGGTGAAATTTTCATATCAATCTCACTCGTAAACCAAAAAAATTCCATACACAAAAAAAATGTAAACAACCTATCATATGAATACTCTAAACCATAAACAATTCGAAAGAATTATTCCTACTCGATGATGACTTCATAAAAAAAAATATCACGCTATTAATAACAATAACAATCTCCATACACACAATCTATCAATTTTCATCATATGTATATGACACCTAATTCATAAAACTAAACAAGCTGATCAAAACCTATTTCACAATATAAACAACGAAAGCATTCTTAAAGTCCAACTAAAAATATAACCCACGTGTTCATTCCTATCAATGTAAATATCAATTTCATCATATGTGAATCATAATTCGTACAACTCTTATCAATCTTGACATTTCAAAAAAAAGTCAGTTAGGGGCATAATTTATAAAACTCTTATCAATCTTGGCATTTCAAAAAAGAGTCAGTTAGGGGCATAATTTATAAAACTCTTATAAATCTTGACATTTCAAAAAAGAGTCAGTTAGGGACATAATTTATAAAACTCTTATCAATCTTGGCATTTCAAAAAAAGAGTCATTTAGGGGCATAATTTATAAAACTCTTATCAATCTTGGCATTTCAAAAAAGAGTCAGTTAGGGGTACTGCTACTGCCATCTCTAAAGAAACAGCGAAAGCCTTCTCGAAGTCCAACTACCGGTTTGGATCCCCACTAATTAGTATTGCTATCGGCCACCCCAGAAAACGAACTGCATTACCCCATCCCACTAATTAGTATTGCTATTAGCCACCTCCGCTCGTGGCGCTAGTGTCGCTAAGGAGAAATCGAACTGCATTACCCTGGCCCAGAACCCCCATATACCCACTACTCAGAACCATACATTATTAAGAATGAACCACGATACTCGCATTTGGGACAGGCTCGTGATCAAATCAATCCCGTTATTTGTGATCATATAAGTATGGAAGAGCGTGAAGGACATTTGAATAGTTGTAGTTTGTGTTAATTAAAAAAAACCAAATAAAATAACATTAAGCTTAAAACAATAACAGGACTTCGATTGTGCAAATAGCCCAATCATACGATACTATAGATGGAATCAAAATTTTTGTGTTGTTAAGAAATTTTGTATGGGGAGTGTTAGAAAGAGATATAGTACTGAACTAATTTATTTCACATCATGCAAGAATAGCTAAAAAATGTTTTGTACCAAATTTAAGCTTGAAAAATTGAATAGGTAGTGAGAAACTGAGTGCATTGGATTTAATGAAATTGTGCAATTTATATGGGAGGTGGTAGAAGGAGTGGGTGGTTTTTGGTGATTTTTCGAGAAACAACTATCTATTACTTTATTATTTTAATAATAAAGTATTGTGATCGACTCGAAAAAAAAAAGTTGCTACCCTGAAATTTTGTTTTCTCGCGTTTCATGACTAAAATAGCCTAAAAATGCAAAAAAAATCCGTCTGTCTGTATGCCGTCCGCCGTACGCCGTCCGCCAGTGTGTACGCTCAGCGCACATTAACTCCCAAACCCTTCAAGATAGAAAGTTCATTTTTGAAGGGATTGTAGATAGTTGCGGATCTCAGGCGGGCACCCATTGTGGGGGGTGTACGGATTCAGGGGGAGGCGGAGGGAGCACTTAAACCAAAAATTAAGAATTCAAATATCTCAAACATGGTTACAGCTAGGAAGCTAAAAATCGATATATGTACATATAAAAGGGTTTGTGGGACTACTTTTAAAATTAATTTAATTTTTTTATCCATTGTGGTGCAAAAAGAGGGGGCTAGGAGCCAATTGTCGACCGAATTTTTTTTTTCAAATGATTATATCTTCGAAATTACTTAGCATAAAAAATTTATATTATTAGACCATCAAGGTGGTATATAGATCCACTGGAATTAGCTTACATAAAGGCTAATTATTGTAAGGGGGAGGGTCAGAGGAGGGTGCAAAGAAAAACACTTAAAAATCAATATCTCGGCTATTTGTTAAGCTTTGTAATTGAAACTTCGTACTTATATTAAGCTATACTAGAGAAATACAAAAAAATATATAATATTTGGACAAAATAGTAGTGAGGGAAAATGGGGAGCATTCCACTTTCCAAAATTGCAAAACATTATATCTCAAAACTGAGTGCAGATATCAAATTCAAATTTTATCAAATTGTAGAACTACGTAGTTTTGAATTTTGATAAGAGTCTTACGTTGGGAGGTGTAAGGGGAGGGAGGTGGTAAGCAAAAATGTTGAAAATTTTGAGTAATTATTTTAGGGCTCTGGTAAGAGATACAAAGTTTAAATTTTCCATGTGAATACATCTATTTAATAAACGTACAGAAAAAATAATAAAAGTTCTTCAATTGCTATGCACCGACCTTCCTGGTCTAACGTGCACAAGGTGTTTCATAAGCAATGAAAAAACACATAAACTGAAAATTTTTTTAATGAAATTTTAAGGTAAAAACTTGAAAATTTGCAAAATGCATTTAAAAAAAATTTCTAAAAGAATGAAATATTAACTGGTCGAATACCTTTAAAACTTCTACCTCCTCCCATACAAAATTATTTTTCTGACCATTTTTAAAAAATCAATTATCACCTAAAAATGAAAAGCTATCAATTTGAAATTTTACACAAAAACTTTCGAAAATATTTGAAACGGAACCGCGTCAAAAATTTTGAGATCGTACTTTTCCTTCTACCCCCTCCCATACAAAAGTATGATTTCGACCAATTTCAATAAATCAACTGCTAACCAACATATTAAAAGCTACGAACTTGAAATTTTGTACGAGTACCTCAAAAAAGAAATGAAATAAAACTGCATCACAAATTTTACATTTCCCTTACCTTCTCTACCCGCTCCCATACAAATGATTGGTTTCGTGAATGTAAAATACACCAAATTTTATGAAAATTCTATGCAACTTCGTCTATAAAACTGACATTCTATGCAGAAAATATTGGACGTAATTGAAGCAATCAATTGAAAAATTATTGACATTCACCCACCCTTAATATCACCCCTCCCTCATAAAAACCCAATCTTGCATAAACGAATGAAAATTGATTACATGTACTGGAGCTTTGGGGTTCCACTTGTGAAAGAGGGTTTCACTTGCGAAAGGGGGTTCCACTTAGTCTTCCCTAACCACTTTAACTTGCATATTGACTTTCCATGCATCCTTAACTTGTATCAAAAATAATAAAGTTGCGACTTGTTGGCAGTTTATTATCATAATGAAATTGATATATTTTAAATATTATGTCAGTAACGTTCACACTTTTCAAGAAATTCGAATTTTTGAAAAGTTGTGGAATTGTGTCATATTGTATGGGAAGGGGTAGAAGGAGTGAAGCTAATCGATTAAATTTTTCCCGATATTTATAACAATACCAATTAAGGATTTGCTACAAAATCAAAATAGCTCGATGGAAGTTATACGTACTGAGATAATTGGTGTATAGTAATTAATGAAAAAGTGTAGTTTGTATGGGAGGTGGAAGGAGTGGGGGGATTCAAGTAATTTGTAAACTAAAAGATTGCATTTATAATAGAATTAATATATATTAAACTTCAAATTGATAGCTCTTATAGTTTCGAAAAAAATTCGATTATTACATATTTTTGAAAATGTGTCACAATGTGTATGGGGGGGAGGGGGTAGAAGGCGTGAGGGGCGTGACATAGAACCAAAAACAGATTACATCTTGAAGCATTCCTAATAAACTATGAAAGTTTCGTTACAATCGGTTCAGCCGTTTTTACGTGAAAGCCGGACAGACAGAAAAGAATTTTAAAAACGTGTATTTCTGCTTAGTTGCTGCTAAAATAAAGCGAAAACTAACTTATAGCCATTTCTAAACAAATAACAGACAGTCACTACAATTATATTTCTATGTATAGACAAGATAGCGAAAGAAATGGAATAATGCGATTTAATTTTGTGTGTAATAAAAACGAGAATGATGATAAGCGACTGAACGAGAGTGGTTTTGAACGATAATTGAATTTATGCAAAAATGACCTAACTGGATTTTATTATATACTTTACACCGAGATTTTATATAAACGAAAATATCCAGGGTCGGATCTGAGAGACTTAGGGTTTTTGTGAATATATTAATTGATTTTATTTAATGAACTTAAAATGTGTTGAACAGGTGCCCTAATCTGCACGAGGTGTTTCACGTGAAACTTCAAGCAACAAACTACAAAATTTGTAAAATTCATTTAAAAACAATGTTCAAAAGTTTAAAATATTAATAATATTTCGACCATTTTTAAGAAATCAAAATTCTGTTGCGAGCTAGGGGTTCACCGGGATTTCAAGTAAAACTGGTTCTATCGCTTTCCTGCACTGGTTTGCGTCTCCATCATGAAAAAAACTGGTTCTCGACTCAAAGCTTTCGTGCCTTTTATACATTTTTCCCCTTAGACATGACTCTTCTCGATGCTTCCGTCGGGTGTATGTCTGAACTGTACTGGAAAGGTCTAGATCTTTAATTATGTCTTTTTACATATTGGGGTATACTGTTCTACATAATTCTTGTGTATTCGAGAGAGATCGAATTGCGAGGTTGCCAGATCTGTATCAATACTTTCAAAAAAAGTTTCAAATAAAACTGCATCAAACGTTTTTGAATCCTCCCTGCTCTTCGACCATGCAAAGTTATGATTTGAGCTACTGCTATCACAAAAGATTTAGTAAAAAAAGGGCTTGGACCGAATTTCAAGTGATTTCAGATCTTCGGAGTTCTCTTTAATAGTGGATGATATCACAGACATCAGTTGCAATAAAGCATTGGTTCTAGTTGCAAAGTTTTTTGATACTAGAATGGAAAAGGTGTGCGACAGATTTTCCGTACTGCTAAAGTACGCTTCTGCTGATGCGAATACAATTTGTACGGCAATCTTAAATTATTTCATCGATCTTAATGTTCCATTAAATAATATGATTGGTCTGTCTTCAGATGGTGCAAGTGTAATGGTAGGCGCTTACAAGCTAAAAAGAGTAGTACCAAATCTCTTTTATCTTAAATGCGTATGTCACTACACCTGTAAGTTAGTTATTCTTGTAAGCAACTTCCTTCCAATGTGAGGACTTAGCAAAACTTGTTTGTTAGGTTTTTGCGCATAGTGCAAATTGAGTGACAGATCTGGAAGAGTTTCAAAAGTTTTGCTCAACCAAGCCGCATAAAATACTAACTTTCAACAGGACTTGCTGGTTGTCTCATGAAACCGTGATTAACGAATATTTGAGCAATCGTCAGCTCTTCAATATTATTTCCTTTCTTGCACTCTAGAAGATTATTCAATTAATGTCAAAAAAATCACTGAACAGCTAAGTATAATTGGGTTATAAAATAAAAAATTCTGGAAAATCAACAAAATCCTAAAAATAGAGGAAAAAGTATATATTATCTCAAGCTCTACAATAAAATTACTTATGCTGACAGGGAAAAGCAGAAATACTTACGGATTAATTCCATCCCTCTCATAATATTGTAGGCTTGCTTCTCAGTCAATAGGTCGTGGGTACGATTCCCACTCCAGACAGGGGATTTTTTTTAAGCACAAATTTTTCAGTTGCTAGTGGTGATAAAAAATTATTCGAAATAAAATGGGGAAACGGTGTAAAAGTGAAACAGTTCCACTTCAAGAAGGCCTAGATACTCAGTAGATGGTTTCAGTTCGCTTTCTATCATTCAGTCCCCCATAATATCTGCAAATATTTGTCAGTAAGCAGCCAGTACAACTGAACAATATACCAGCTTCTCCACTCGCTACGGTCGTTCTCACTCCCCTTCCCCAACCTCTCCAATCCCATTCCTTCCCTCCATGAATGTGTTTGTGCATTGCATAAAAAGGCCAAAATTGCCTATAACACAGGTCATTCTGTAAAAAAAAAAAAATTTCAACGATCAAATTAATAATCTGCTCTCGGCTCCCTTACCAAAATTCGAGCCAAACCAACTTTTTAAGCCTTGACATTAAAAACATTCTTCGCAGAACTAAAAACAGGAAATGGCCCGGAAAATATGGTATACCCAATATTCTTTTAAAGAATCTCCCCAGAAAAGCAGTCGTATTCTTTCGTTTTATCTTAAAATGTTGCCAAAAATTAGGATACGTTCCTAATTCATGAACCCGGAGACATTTTCTTCTCACCCAGTAGCTACAGACCAATTAGTTTACTCTCCTCAATTGCAAACATTTTTGAGAAAATAATCCTGCATCGTCTTCAACTTCATACCGAAAAAAATAATATTCTCCCTGACTATCAATTTGATTTTCGAGCAAAGCATTCCACGTGTCATCAACTCCTCAGAGTCACCAACTTCATCAAAAAGGCATCCCAGAGCAAAACATCCATTGGTATGATCACGTTAGACATTCAAAAAGCGTTTGATACAGTGTAGCATAATGGACTCCTATTCATGTTAATGAAGTACTCGTTTCCCGAATATTTAAATGAAATTTATAATGGTGTAAATGCAGTGTATTTTATCACGGTAAATAGCAATAGTGACGAAATAGTATTTGATGTCAAAAAGAGTATCCTTCAATTTTATGTGGAATATTACCAAACGTTTTGACTTTTCCAATCTGGTATTGAAAATGCTATAAACATCTCATGATCAATCATACCACTATTAAATGAATTCCCTAATATTGAGGAAAATTTAGAGGACGTAAGTACTGAGTGAAGAATACTTAAGTATAATACCTCTAAATCTATTAATGGTGAAGTTCCGGAAACTTTTTGGTCGAAAAAATCAAAAAATCCTCTTGGGAAGCACATTGTAAAAAACCTTTCAAAGTTTATAATCTCCCTAATTAAGACTAAGACCAGCAATAGATTTGATTTAGTAATTAATGGAAAAAAAATCTGGACACCATATAACAACATGTATCTAATAGGTAACTTAGTATGAAAAAGTTCAAAATGTTGGGAATACTCTACGATTCCATTGATTTTGATTCAATCAACGAAGATAGTTTTCATGAACAATTCAAATGTATTTCAAAACGATGGGGTTATAGAGTATTCTACCTAAAAAGTCTACGTTCTTGTAATATAAGGAGAACTTGAGCTTGAAATAAATGTACATATGTATGTTCTGTGAATTATTATAATATTTTTGTTATATATCTGTATTACAAATTTACATTTGTGAATTATTTAATATTATGTTCTTAACATAATATGTATAATAATTTTGACAATAATTGTACTCAATATCTAAAACTTTTGAATAATTCATACAATCACAAGGCACAATATTGTTACCGATATTTCAGTAAACAGCTCTTCCCTCTACTACCTCCCAAACAAATGTCGCTACTGAGTATTTAGAAGAAACTAAGGTGCCAGGGTGTAGCCTAGTGGGTAGCGTGTTGGTCTTGTAATGCGAAGGTCGTGAGTTCAAATCCCGGTCGGCGCGATATGTAATTTCAACACATTGCCTGCTTGGATATACCTAGGTCACCTCATTCTATGAAAATGAAAAATTCGTAGAAAGAGGCTTGTGCGAAGGGCTAACAACCTTTCCACAATAAATAATGAAAAATGTTAAAGAACCTGCATGTCAGGAGGCCAAGGCCCGATTTTGGCTGTAGCGCCATTGTAGTAGAGAGAGAAGGCGAGACAATTTGCTAATGCAATGCAAACAGAAACTCTTTAATGCATTTCAATCGTCCTTTATTATTATAACCTCGTTTCCCTTGACCTTATTAGATTCATTTTATCAATGGAAAGTATAAATAATGTAACAATTGCAATCCATACTTCAAATTGTCACAAATTTTTTAATCTTCTAATAATAAATTTAAACTCAATTATTGATTTTTGACTAGCTAACTGGTGTTATTTTACTCGTGCATGCACCGCCAGCTTGTTTACTCGCTAATTCCTGCGCTTAATATTATTAATAACATAACTAATCCCGTGTAAATTATTAACTATAATATATCACAATAAAACCCAATTTTTGTTACATTTTCAGAATAATCTCATGGTTATAAAGTGATTTAGATATTTATTGATAGAAATGCAATCCATATACCCATAACGTAGCATTTATGTTGAATGAATCTTTAATTTATGTAAAATCAAGCTAATCAAATTACAACATATTCAATTTACATAAATACCACTTAGTTAATAAAAAAAAATGTGATGATCAAGTCCACGATTTGACGGTCAAATTTGTTACAACAATAATTCGATCAGGTGTTATGCAAGTGCTAACGATCAGATTGTCATCTACGATTTAACCATAAATAGACACGAAAAAATCATTGACCTATGCGACCGACCAAAAGGGCCAGTTCCCAGCTAAAACTGAAGGACAAAAATGTAATTTCTATAGCAAGCTTTCGTCAAAGTATGAATATTCTTGCGATATAATCGATGTTACTTTTTGTTCTTTTTTTTTTTTGGACGGATAAAAAAAGTAGCTTCTCACTAATGACTATGTCTTAATTAATGTATTTTATTTAAAAAAAAAGGGTCGCTAATCGTTTTTATTTTTATCACAACTTTTTATTAATTTAATATTTAAAAATTATTCAAATTAATTGCAGCGACAAAAGAAGGAGCATCATTAAAATCAGTTTCTAAATAATCAAACCGATGAAACAACAAACAACTAAGAAATACCTTGCATTGTAAGACAATTATTACTTCAACGAAAACTAGTTAAAAAATTAACACTATTTGAATTTGTTTTTATTTTCATCATGAAAACATCTTTAAACATATTTAGCACATATTTTTGTTTAGCGAAATTTAACGAAGCTGTTAAGATTTTAGAGATATATTTGATATGAAGAAGGATTACCCATGTGCAATTTTCTGGTAAGCAATGTTCGCAGTTTTCAGGAAAATTTGTGATTTTAATTTTCTTAAAATATTATGACATTTGTATGGGAGGTGGAAGAAGGAGTGAGTGGACTGGGATAATTTTTTTCGCATACCATTGTTTCCAAAATGTTCATACCATTTTATAAGTCAAAATCGCCAACAAATTGAAGAAAATAGGCTAAAATATTAGTGCTTTGCATTTAAGATGGAGGTGGAAGAAGGTGTTGCAAGATTTTGATAATTTTAACGCTAATGATCAACAGTCCAGTTACCGCCTTATAATGTATGTTCGATAAAAAAATAATTTCGCTAAGGCTCTTCTGTACCTGTCTTCTTCTTGTTTTTCTGCAAATTTTACACTTTTAAAACATAAATGTGCACTTTCGAATAATCTTACGTTAGCCACTATTTTTTTTAAGAAAGCAGAAATAACTGTGCTGTAATTTGAAATTTAGAAAATGAATGAATTCAATTCTAAAATTTTCAAATGAAAATCTGTTTACTTTAGTTTTCACGATGAGTTAAACAACAAAACCTCGGTAAGTAATGACAGAACGCATAAGAGTAGCCGAAAGTAAACTTTAAAAGTTTAAAATTTCGCACAAAAAAACCAAAGATGAAGACAGGTATGAGCCTTAAGTTTGATAATTAAGAAATTTGTACAGATGTTAGTTATAGAAATGCAGTGAAGCTTAGATTTTTTTAAGAGTTTTGAGAGTTTTTTATCAATAGTTTGTAAATTAATAAAATGTATTTCCCAAAACTGTTCATTTATATGGGAGATGTATTCTAGATGTCCTTAACTAAACTGACGGAGTTTAAAGTGCACTCACGTAAGCTGGGAATCAATATCGTACAGGATCATTATAGTCAGTACAAAAAAATAACAAACTTAATAATAAACATTTTATAATATAAAAAAATAAGAAAATAAAAACAATTGGAATAAGATAATAATAATTGTAAAATAAGAATATAAATAAATAAATATAATTTGTAAATAAAAATAAGAGTAGCAAAATATAAATAATTTTTGTTTGTTATTTGTTTATAAATGGCTATAAATAAGTTTTTTGCTTTATTTTAGCAATAACTAAGCAGAAACAAACGTTTTTAAAAATGTTCTCTGTCTGTCTGTATTTCCGGTTTTCACGCAAAAACGGCTAAACCGATTGCAATGAAACTTTCACAGTTTGTTAGATGTGCACCGAGATATAATCTGCGTGTGGTCTTATTTCAATACTGTGATGACGCGGGACTGGGGCATTGACCAAAATAACCATCGTTATCAGACAAACATTCACTATCGCGGGGAAGGTCACGGTTCTGACGTAACTCATTCTCGAGGCATAAACAAAAAGCCATAACGCAACGTTGTTACACTAGCATAATTTCGATCTCGAGCTGCATGCCTGTCGTTTGGTCACCTGATCTCTGTAAACAATGACAAGCGCTATGCCCGAGCTCGAGATCATGAGAATTTGTATACAAAAATAAGAACAGGTGCCCTCATGCGCATATGTATATCAGCATGTGCGGCTAAGAATGAGTCGTAAGAACATAAGTGCACCTTGCAATGCGACAGAAAAACAAAATGTGTGGGTGCGAAGAAGAGGAAGACAATGAAGCGACGGTCAATGTACCTTATGGTTTCGCGTTATCACATTTTCTCGGGAGGAAGATGCACTGAAGATGATTCCAAATTTGCTGACTGGGAAAATCTTGCAGCGCATGCACTTTGCAATTGATGGTAACTAGCTCATCCGAGGCAGATATTGTTGATTGAAAAAATAGCTAGCCTCAGCAAAAATAAAGTATAAAATGAAGACACCGATCTAGAATCGGGGCCTTTTTTCTGTGAGCATTCACTAATGAGCTTTCCTAGCGCTCTAAGAGTGAAAAGTCAAGGAAAAATATAAGTATATATTAAATATAAAATATAAGTAAAAGTTTAAAGTAAATAAAGAAGTGAAAAGTAAAAGAGTTTTTTTTGTTTCTCAAGTAAAAGTTTGATCAGCAAGAGTGAAATATGGAGGTATTATTTGTGACTTTACTTAACTAATCTTCATCCACAGGTACCAATATCAAATCCTGGTCCGCCCATGGCCTCGTAAGGCTAAGCGAGCGACTGGCCCCTTGGGCTCGATGACCAGGTAGCCCCTGTCTTCGACGACGTTTTACCAATATCAAATCCTGGTCCGCCCATGGTCCCTCAAGGCTAAGCGAGCGACTGGCCCCTTGGGCTCGATGACTAGGTAGCCCCTGTCTTCGACGACGTTTGAAATCGCCCCTGGCTTCCTGAGAGCCAAGTGAGCGTTTGGCCCGTCGGGCCTCCACTAGTCGTTTAACCCTACCCCTGTTTCCGACCATGAGCCTACACTGCGTAGACTCGTAGTCCGTCTCCATTTAGCAAACCTCTTGTGTGTCAGGGAGCTTACATTGGGTAACCTTACAGTACACACTTGCTGTCATATTTTCATAAGGAAACTTATATCGGGCAAACTCCCTTTTTCGGCTATGAGTTTACAGTGAGTAGTCTCATAGCTCGTTCTACCACGTGGCTAAGAAAATAACAACAAGTTATGGGCTTATATTAAATGAACCCATGACGTAACTTTTCTTAATATCACAATATTTTTCTTAGTATCACAATACCCCCACGCCTTCCACCCCCTCCCATACAAAATGACTCATTTTCAAAAATATATACTAATCAAATTTTCTTCAAAACCATTGAGGCAAATCATTTGAAATTTAGAACACACTATTTTTATTAGAAATGTGATCTATGGTATACAAATTATTTGAATCCCCCTACTCCTTCCACCACCTCCCATACAAACTGCACTTTTTCATGAAAGGCTATTCACCAATTTTCTCAGTACGTGTAACTTTCATCGAGCTTAAATGTTGTACTTTATCCTTAATTTGCATTATTATTAATATCGAGAAAAAATTAACCGAGTAGCTTCTCTCCTTCTACCCCCTCCCGTACAATGCGACACAATTTCACGACTTTACAAAAATTCGATTTTCCTGAAAAGCGTGAATGATACAGACCTGAAATTTAAAATATATCAATTGCATGATGATTATAGTTGTTTCTCGAAAAATCACCAAAAAGCCCCAACTATCTCTTAAGCTATGTAATTGAAACTTGAAACACATATTAAGACATACTAGGACAATACAAAAAAAATATAACATGTTGAAATAATAGTAGTGGGGGGAGCATTTCAAAAATGGCGCACTTTTCAAAATTTCAAATCCTTATATCTCAAAAAAAAAACAGATACCAAATCGAAAATTTGTCAGATTATAGAACTATATAGTGGTTAATTTTGGTAAAAATTTTAAGTTAGGAAGTGTAAGGGGAGGGAGGTGGTAAGCAAAAAATGTCGAAAATTTTGAGTAACTTTCTTAGGGCTCTGGTGAAAGATACAAAGTTTAAATTTTGCATGTTGATATATCTATTTGATACACATAGAAAAATAATAATAACTTGATCCATAATTGTTATAAACCGACCCCTCCGGTCTAATGTGCACAAGGTGTTTCATATGCATTGAAAAAAACACATAAACTGACATTTTTTGAGTGAAATTTCAAGGTAGAAACTTGAAAATTTGCGAAATGCATTTAAAAAAAATCCCTAAGTACACGAAATATTAACTGGTCGAAAACCTTTAAGACTTCTACCCCCTCCCATACAAAATTATTTTTTCGACCATTTTCAAGAAATCAATTATCACCTAACTATTAAAAGCTATCAATTTGAAATTTTGCACAAAAACTTTTAAAAATATTGAAAATAAAACTGCGTCAAAAGTTTTGAGATCGCGTCTGGTCTTCTACCCCCTCCCATACAAAAGTTTGATTTCGACTAATTTCATTAAATCAACTAATAACCAACAAATTAAAAGCTATGAACTTGAAATTTCGTAGGAGCATCTAACAACAAAAATGAAAGAAAATTGCATCACAAGTTTGCCGATTCCCCTACCTCCTCTACCCCCTCCCATACAAAATTATTTTTTCGAGCATTTTTAAGAAATCAGTTATCAGCTAACTCTTAAAAGCTATCAATTTCAAATTTGGCATAAAAACTTATAAAAATAATTCAAATGAAGTTGCTTTAAAAGTTTTGAAATCGCGCTTGCGCTTCTACCCCCTCCCATACAAAACTATGATTTCGACCAATTTCATTAAACCAACTAATAACCAACAAACTAATCTAACTACGAACTTGAAATTTTATACAAGCACCTTACAGGACAAACGAAATAAAACTGCATATCAAATTTTACGATTCCCCTACCTTCTCTACCCCGTCCCAAACAAATGTTCGGTCTCGTGAATGTAAAATACACTGAATTTTATGAAAATTCTATGCAACTTCGTCTATGAAACACATTCTATACAGAGAATATTGGACGTGATTCAAGCAATCAATTAAAAAGCTATTAACATCCACCCACCCTTACTCCCTTCATAAAAACCCAAACTTGTAGAAACGAATGAAATATTGTTAAATTGACAACAGCCTTGCCCAAGAACTCCCTTTCACTTAGTCTTCCCTGACCACTCTAACCTGCATGCTGACTTTCCACTCATCCGCAACTTGTCCCAAGAATAAGAAAGTTGCGCCCGACTTGTTGGCAGATATTTTATTTTATTTATTAACTAGCAAACGCCCGCGACTTCGTCCGCGTAAAAATAGCAATAATAAGCAATTTTTGAGAGTGTAGTTAGTAATATTTACATTATGTGGGATATATAATCTGCTTACTTTAATGGCTCTTTGAAGAAAATGGTTTGTATATTGTTGGAATCAGAACCATGCATTATTAAGAATGAAAGCATGATACTCTCATTTTTATGGGACAGGCTCGTGATCAAATAAAACCCGTGATTCGAGATCATATACGTGTTGAAGAGCGTTAAGGACATGTGAATAATTGTAGCTGGTGTTATTTAAAAAACAAAAAAAACAAATAAAATAACATTAAGCTTAAAAACATAACGGGACTACGATTGTGCGTAAAGCCCAATCATACGATACTATGTATAGATGAAATCGAAATTTTTGCGGTGTTAAGGAATTTTGTATGGGGAGTGGTAGAAGGGTTGACAGCACCGAACTAATTTGTTTCACATCATGCTACAGTAGCTATAAAAATGTTTTGTACCAAATTTAAGCTTCAAAAATTGAGTAGGTACTGAGAAACTTAGTGCATTGAATTTAATGAAATTGTGCAATTTGTATGGGAGGTGGTAGAAGGAGAGTGGGGTTTTTGGTGATTTTTCGAGAAACAACTATAACTATCATGCAATTGATATACTTTAAATTTCAGATCTGTATCATTCACACTTTTCAAGAAAATCGAATCGTTATATAGTCGTGGAATATGTCTCATTGTATGGGAGAGGGTAGAAGGAGTGAAGCTACTCGGCTAATTTTTTTACCGATATTAATAATAATGCTAATTAAGGATTAAGCTCAAATTTGTACATCGATGAAATTTAAATGTACTGAGAAAATTCGTTTAGAGTATTTCATGAAAAAGTGCGGTTTATATGGGAGGTGGTGGAAGGAGAAGGGGGTTTTTGGTGATTTTTTGGAAAATATGATTATAGTAATCATCATGCAATTAATATATTTTAAATTTCAGATCAGTCACATTTAGATTTTTCAAGAAAATAAAATTCTTGTGAAGTCGTGGAACTGTATCACATTGCTTTGGAGGGGGTAGAAGGAGTGAATCTAATCGGTTCATTTTTTCCCGATATTAATAATAATGTTAATTAAGGATTTATTACAACATTTTAGCTCGATGGAAGTTACATGTACTGAGAAATTTGGTGTAAAGTTATTCATGAAAAAGTGTAGTTTGTATGGGAGGTGGTGAAAGGATTGAGGAAACTCAAAAAATATGTATACAAAAAAACTGCATTTATAATAGAAATAATATATTCCAAATTTTAAATTAATAGCTTTTATAGTTTCCAAGAAAATTTTATTAATATATATTTTGAAAATTAGTCACTTTGTATGGGGTAGAAGACGTGAGGGGAGTGAAATGAAACCAAAAGCAGATTTCATTCCAATGGACACCTAACAAACTGTGCAAGTTTCATTACAATCGGTTCAGCCGTTTGTGCGTGAAATGCGGTCGGACAGACAGACAGACAAAAATTCTAAAGTGTATTTTTATGCTTAGTTAGTGCTAAAATAACTCAAAAAAACTAACTTATAGCCATTTATAAGCAAATAACAGACAGACACTACAATTATATTAATATGTATAGATGACCTTTCTGTCTTCAAAAACCCTAATATTTATATTTTTATGAGCAGCCGATATTAAGATTTTTAAAAGAATTGCTAATAACCTGTCTGTGCCTACCACTTGATATACATATTTTTTATAGCTGTTGTGTTCTTAATAAGTTAATTTCAAATCTTGGCATGTGCAATGTTTTGTAATTCTCTCGTAATCTTGCATCAATTTTAGCTACATACACTTTAAATAATGCTGGCTTGAGCCGAGGTCATCATTTTAGTGATCTTGGTGTTATTTTTGATTACAAGTTGAATTTCACCTTGCACTTTGATTCAACAGTGACTAAGGTTAATAAATTGCTTGCCAGGGTAAGGCGTTATATTCATGCATTTGTGGGTCCCTACGTAAATTGTTATTTCTCTCACAGGTAAGACCAATTCTTGAGTACGCTTCTTTTCATAGAACTAAATATAGATAAGTACCTGTTGATGTTTTTTTGTAAAGATATCAATCACTATTGTGACCTGTTGACTTTAATTCAAGTAAAAATTGTATAAAATCGGTCCTGTCTGCTCAGTTTCATAATTATTATTTTATACTTTAGATGAAATCTGAGAGTATTTTTAGTTTCCCACAAAATTTGTACACTAAGAAATAAGGCTCGGAGAAAAAAGTAAGGACAAGTTCGTGAACGGGCCAAATCGCTATACCCCTTCTACAAAATGACACAATTTCGGAATTTGACATAAAACGAATTTCTTCGAAAAGTATAAAAGCTATTGATTTGAAGTTTGGAAATTATTTCTAGAACGATCTTAATGTACAGTATAAAAATTATTTGAATCCTCCTGCTCCTTCCACCACCTCCCATACAAACTGCGCTTTTTGTGCACTAAATATTTATTTAGAGTCATTAGTAAGGCCGAAAAAATTAGACGATTACCTTCACTGCTTCTACCCCCTCCCATACAATATGACACAATTCAACAACTTCACAAAAAGTCGATTTTCCTGAAAAGTATGAAAGCCACTGATCTACCAAAAGCACGATGCTCACAGTCATTTATGAAAAAATTCATTAAAAACTCTCCACTCCTTCTATCACCTCCCATACAAACAGCACAATTTCTCTAAATCCAATACACTCATTTTCTATGTATCTATTAAATATTTGAACCTTAAATTTGTATAGAACATTCTGATAGCAAATTGATTCAGTGCCGTCACCACTTCTATCACTATCAGAATTCCTTAATGCAAGGAATTGCCATAAATCAATTCCAAATTAAAGTATGGAAATCAATTATCCTCTGGCTCATCATTTAGTGAAGGGACGAAACAAACAATAAAATCCCTACACCAAGTACATAAATAAAAATAAAATAAACAAAAATTGACAAAAAATTGGTATCAACTAGCATTAAGTCTACGCTTTAAACATAATTTGTCGATAGAGAAGTCGAATGCATCAGCATTCTTATTAACTTCTCTCGCAAGACGCGAAATCGGCTCATTCATACCATAGTTTGTCCGGTGAAAGCAAATCTGAAGCAATCCAGGCTGTCTTGGTAAATATCGACCAACAGCAAACTGCATCAATCCCAAAAGTGTGGAAGAATCAACTAAACCAGTGAGAAGTTGATGAGCAAAAACTACATCAGCTACCTCACGTCGTTTGGAGAGTGATGACATATTTAATAGCTTAAGTCGATCAATATAAGGAGGAAGACGAACTCTGTCATTCCAATTAAGGTGGCATAAGGCAATTCTCACAAATTTACGCTCAATTGATTCAATTCTGCAAAAGTGCTCATCATAATAAGGAGACCAAACTTGAGAAGCATATTCAAGGTGCGATCTAACAAAGGTGTTATAAAGAATCAATTTAACAGAGGGATTTTTAAATTCCTTGGATAAGCGAGTGGTAAATCCCAACATAGAATTACCCTTTTGCACAATCTTATTTATATGCAAGCTAAAATCAAGTTTATGGTCAAATGTAACACCTAAGTCAATAGTAGAATTGACACGATTCAAAATACAGTCATTAAGTTTATATATTTTGCGAGACTTTCCTAGTAAAAGACATAACATGACATTTATCCAAATTCAGACGAAGATCATTGTGGCGACACCAATTACTAAAATTAATCAAATCTTCCTGAAGAAAATTGTCCGAGTTGGAACTAAGAGATCTAAGGATCTTAATGTCGTCGGCATAAATAAGTACTTCCGAGTATTTAAGCACAGACGCAACATCATTAATGGCCAAGACAAACAAAAGTGGCCCCAAATGACTTCCCTGAGGAACACCAGAATGCGCAACAAATGGCCTAGAAGTACAATCACGAAAAAGAACTTGATAAGTTCTATTAAGTAGATATGACTTAATCCAACTGATAAACCATGTAGGAAAACCCAGCATGTCTAATTTCAATAAAATAATTGAATGGGGCAATTTATCGAAAGCCTTACTAAAATCAGTATAAATACAATCCACCTGCTTACCCTCCTCAATTTCTACAATGGATTTATTCGTAAACTCCATCAGATTGGTGACTGTTGACCTGTTTTTGACAAATCCATGTTGTTTACTTGAAATCAGGGATTTACAGTGAAACGACAGGCACTCATACACCACAGATTCAAAGAGCTTTGGAATAGCTGACAACTTAGCTATTGGTCGATAGTTGACAACAGCAGATTTTGCACCACTTTTGTGAGTCGTTATGATAAAGGAGGCTTTCCATACATTCGGGAAAATCCCAAATTCTAGCGACCTTTTAAAGAGGAGAGAGAGTGGCTTAGCAATAGAGAGACAGCAGTGTTTAAGGACAACTGCAGAAACACCATCTGGTCCAGGAGAAGAAACATCCTTAAGGCGAGAGATATGGTCAACTATATCGTTATAAGAAATCGGTACACCAGACCACGTAGTTGAACAAGTACTTTTAAAATTATCAAAGTACGACATATCAGGGATAAAGTCGTGGATAATCAATAAAATAATTTATTTATTTCATTTTTGGTTTTTGTTTTAAGAAATTAAATGCTATTATCTACAAAATTATACCAACTTAAAGTAAATTTAAAGTAATTTGTATTTTAATTTCGTATGTTCAGTGAAAATTGTATGAGTCTCAACTACATCCTCTACGATTCTCGTTATTTCACAGCGCAGTTTAAGTGAAATCGAGCGATTTTTAGAGTCGTTAAAATAATGATAAATTATTCAAAAAAATATCTATGAACCAATATTTAATTAAATGCTTCGAATTATATGAAAACATAATAGGGCTACGATTGCGCGTAAAGCGCAATCTTACGATACTCTAGATGAAATAGAATTTTTTGTGATCCCAAGAAATTTTGTATGGGGTGTGTTAGAAGGGGTGATAGCATTGAACTAATTTTTTCCCCATCATGCTAAAGTAGCTATAAAAATGTTTTATACAAAATGATTACTCCAAAAATTGAATAGGAGCTGAGAAAATTAGTGTGTTAGATTTAGTTGAAATGTGCAGTTTGTATGGGAGGTGGTAGAAAGAGGGGGGGAATTTTATTGATTTTTTCAGAAATAACTAAGAATATCATAAAATTGACATCCCTTAAATTTAAGACTAGTAACATTCATACTTTTCAAGAAAATGGATTTTTTGTGAAGTTGTGAAACTGTGTCATATTGTATGGGAGGGGTAGAGGCAGTAAAGCGAACCAAATATTTTTTTTTGATCTTAGTGATAATGCTAAATAAGTATTTATTACAAAATGTGAGCTCGATAAATGTTATATGTTCTGAGAAAATCGGATTAGAGCATTTCATAAAAAAGTGTAGTTTGTATGGGAGGGGTTGGAAGGAGAGGGAGGACGCAAATAATTTTTATACTGTATAATGAAATCATTATGAAAGTAATATATCCCGAAATTTAGACTAATACCTTTTATACTTTTTGAGCAAATCCATTTATAGTCGAATTGCGAAATTGTGTCATATTGTATGGGAGGGGGATAGAAGGGGTGGAGATAATCGTCTAATTTTTTTTACCCTTACTAACAATTTTAAATAAATATTTAGTGCAGAATTTCAGCTCGCTAAATTTTATACGCACTGAGTAAATTGGCTTAGAGTAATTCATGACAAGTACAGTTTGTATGGGAGGTGGTAGAAGGATTGGGAGGACACGCAAAATTTTTATACGGCAGATTGATATTATCATAAAAGTAATATATTCCAAATTTCAGGCCAATAGCTCTTATACTTTTTGAGCAAATTCGTTTATTGTCTAATTGCGCATTTGTGTCATTTTGTATGGGAGGGTGTAGAAGGGGTGGAGCGATTTGGCCCGTTCACGAACTTGACCTTACTTTTTTGTCAAAAACGATGTGTACGAAATTTGAGCTTTCTAGCTCAATGCGTTGTCAAGGTAGAGAGCGAACGGACGGTCGGACGGACATCCGGTTTTGAGATTTTTGAGTGATAATATTAATTTCTGTATTCATCATTTTTTTCTCCGAGCCTTATTTCTTGGCATTACACACTCCAGAGCAAACTTATAATACTCTCAGATTTCATCTAGAGTATAAAAACGCTTTCGAAATTAATCAAAAATAATGATATATTTTCATTTCATTAAGTGGACAGTGCCAACCTCGCCGAATTTGACGAGCCGCCACTGAGCATGAGTCTCGATCTAACAAAAATAAATTGGATTATATCAATCAAAAAAAAAATACCTGGATGCAGTATGCATAACATACAAACCTTGAAACTTTTTTAAAATTTTCAGAAAATATAAATCTAATATTTACCATAATTGGCTGCACGAATATTAATTGCAAATTTCATTATATAAAATATTTCGAATTTAAAACAGTTTAAATCTCTCCGTCATGCAGTCATATTTTCTGTAACTACTGCTTGTAATGAAACTAGCAGCATCATTTCGAGAAATAATCATGAAATTATTCATTATGGCGTAGAATTAGCGAAATTTAGTTTTATACACATTTTACACAATGGTCTATTGATTATAATTTTTCAATATTCCACTAATGATCATTAGATGAATTATTATTATTACCACCAGGAAGAAAATTCGTTCTTATAGTAACGAGGAGTACATAATTGAAATGGCTCTCTATAATGTAGGAGGCTTTTTTTCCAAACATAAGTTTAGCCATAAATATTGGTCATGCAATATTTAAAAAAAAAAACAACTACCATTTACGGCTTAATATTCTTGAAATCAATTCACCAAGTTGCTATCTTCTAAACCTGCTACTTAGAAATTACGATGGCATTTATAATAAGTGACTACGAAATTTTATATCTTAAAAGTCAGTGATGTGATCCGATAAGTTCATGAATTTCCGTACGGTTCGACTGGAAACCGTTTATTGATTTGAAAAGCCTTGATTTGAGTTGAGTTGAATGCAATTTGAAAAGTTTAAAGTGCGATTTTATTTGGCTACATGATTTGCAATTATGTATGTATATTATCGAATTTACTAGTTCTGCTGTATAAAATAAATCTAAGGTCGTCAGTAGGGTCGTTAATGATCGCACAATAATTAAATAAAGATATTTATCTCTAATTGTGATGCGAATATCTATCTAGTTTCTTAAAAAAAAAATTTCAAAAATAAACTAAATAATCCGTATTATGTGCATTGTCCAAACAATTCCATTCTAAACTTCCGAAAAAAAATTTAACGTTGTAATAAAAGACCTCCGAATTTCCTGAAAAGGTGTCTCACGTAAATACACATTGCTATTCATGACTATATACTTAATATTAGGAGTGAGTATTTATATTCCTAAATCGTTCAAACTGATATGACGGTAGTGTCATACTAAAAGATTATAACAAGGAAGCTTTGGCTATGTTGTTCAAATTTTAATATTTCATAAATATATTCAAGTTCACCTAATCGAAAGCGTTGAACTTTAATGTAGGCCAAATTATTTTTTAGCAAAAAATGGACAGCCGATTGAATGATTATCAATTTTTATTGGCATTTTCAATGGCTCTACATCTCAAATCGGGAATGTCCCTCCTGAAATACAGGTTCCTCAACATTTACTTGTTATTTTGGAAGAGCAGTTAACCCTTCACACAACCCTCGAATAATTTTATTTTCGCAGTTTGAAGTGGTGCCGATTAGGCTTTCTGTATAAACTACGACTTAGAAGATATCTTTTAACTCGTAGTGATTATACACCGTACTTACATACATATACATTACTTACCGTACGGCATATAATTAGCATAGATATCTAATTTCCCTACACTTGGTGAAAAAAAAGACAAAAATACATTTACTCCATTTCATATTTGCTCATATGTTCTCTTTTACTTACAGATTAAGCATATTATCAATGGTAAATAGAGAAGGACTTCTTTGTTTATGATTTCCGAGATCTTAAAAATTTTCCGCAATTTGAAAATCAGACGTGAATTGTTCGGGTAAATAGCAACATTTCGTTTCGGTATTAGAACTGGCATTGAGATTGGATCTGCATCAAATGCATTTAAATTTAGATAGATGTATATATTTATTTAATAGATTTCAGATACAATTGTATATTTCATTTCAAGCTATACAGAGTTTAGACATGATGCTTTGCAACTTAGGTCTCCATAAGAGTTTAGCTTATAACAAATAGAAACATTTAATCTTATTTATAAGCAATGATTATTACATAATAATAAAAGTAGACTTGTCAATTAATGTAGCTAAACCTCATTATAGAGAGATGCTAGTGAAGGGATATTGCAATTTTTATACCTTTCTTTAAATTTCTCCGGTTATAAAATCATTAAACAGTTTAATTTTACCATTTTTATGTAAAAGATGTGTTGACATGTGCTTTGGTTCCTTTAATTTGATATGTTTAGATACTTGTTTTAGATTATTTGTAGGTTTTTGCGACGAACAGTGTTTTTTAATGAAGGTCTCAGCAGAAACCGAAACATCACGAATAATAAAGCGTAACAGTATAGAATCCGGAAAACATTCCTTTCAATGTTCCTACCTCTTTCGCACTCACTACTTTTACTATTCAATCATGAGGTAGCACCTACAATGCATCAATGAGTGCGATAGACAGGGTCGGTCCTACGTAGATGCAAATGGAGCAGTTGCACCGGGCCGCGGAGCCACGCTTGAGGTGACAATATCGTCAAAATACCGAAAAGTTAAAACCAATGCAACGAAATCGGGGACTCCATTCCGCCAACAGACAATTAGGCTCCCTTCGGACCTCACAGCCTGCCGCCTCGTCAGACCGTGGTAGAGAGAGGATTTAGTCTGGAAAACACCATCCTTTAAAAATCGTGATAAAAAGGGCGAACAAAAAGGAAGACGCAGGGGCTCACATTGCCTGCCGGTTAGGCCCCACGTTGGGCGCCACCGTAACAAATTAAATAAGTCCGTTCCGCCAATAAATCTTCGTACTTCACAGCATGCTGAGGGTGGAAAAGGAGTGTTCTGTTCTTGATTCTGGCATCATTCATTACCAGGAGACCCTACTTTGCAGAATATATTGCCAATGCTTTGCCCAAAGCACACGGAAAAAAATATGCATAGCATAATTTCCTAATCACCATAGCTGGAGTTTTTAAGGTAAAAAGCTCCAAAAACATGGCATATTTAATGATTTTATAAGGTTAGTTGTGCTCTATATTATGGTAAAATGTTATTTTACTATGCATACAGTCCTTTCTCCCTGTTTATTAGCTGCTATTTCAGCTATGTGCAAAGGCATTTAGTTTTATGCTATTTTAGCCTTATACATAACTAATATTCCATTTTGCCACGGTAGCATGTATGTTTCATTTAAAAGTTAGATTGACAAATAAAATGGCTAAATTACTAAAATGTTTAGGAATACTGACTGGCGTCGTTCCGTACTCCTTTCGTATGAAAAAATTTCCTGGTATATAATTCATACATTTGTTATGTTCGACATGTTATAAGTCAAATGTCTTCCGAAGAAGAGTTTGCTTGGGTATGGCAATATATTACACCGAAAAAATAGAGCTGGTATTGCCGTTTTTTTTTATAGGTTTCTACCTATAAAAATGGCTCTAGTAATGTAAAAAGGAATATATGCTATATAATACATACAGATATTACAGCTATTTATTTTGGTAAAACTCCATTGTATGAAGTTGTTCATCAAAGAAAACCATCGTACGATCAACTAAAATAACGTCAATTTTAATTATTAATTTCGTTGACAATCCTATGGTTTTCTTTGATGAACAACTTCATACAATGGAGTTTTACCAAAATAAATAGCTGTTCTACCTATACATTTGGTCAATTTCATTCACCTATGTATTATAGTAAATATTCCTTTTTACATTACTACTACAAAAAGAGCCATTTTTATAGGTAGAAACCTATAAAAAAAACGGCAAAACCAGCTATTATTTTTTTCCGTGCAGTCTTAAGAATGTACCGGTGAACAACGTGAGCCTTCCGTCTTCCTTTGATCACAGCTATTCGTATTACCCGGGGAGGTCCAAAAGAGGTATAAAAAGGCCAAAACCTGAGTACGATGTTTTCTTCTTAGCTTAAACAGGAACCCCATGCTAAAGTATGCCAAAACGTAACAATACCCTAGATGGAAGAGAGATTTTTTGATTTTAAGAAATTTCATAGGGGAAGTGGTGGAGGGAGTGACGACATCTATTTGATTTACATAGAAAAATAATAATAACTTGATCCATAATTGTTATAAACCGAGCCACCCGGTCTAACGTGCACAAGGTGCTTCATGTGCATTGATAAAAACACATAAACTAAAATTTTAAGGTAGAAACTTGAAAATTTGCGAAATGCATTTGAAAAAATCACTAATTATACGAAATATTAACTGGTCGAAAACCTTTAACCCTCCCATACAAAATTATTTTATCGAGCATTTTTAAGAAATCAGTTATCAGCTAACTCTTAAAAGCTATCAATTTCAAATTTTGAATAAAAACTTATAAAAATAATTCAAATGAAGTTGCTTTAAAAGTTTTGAAATCGCGCTTGCCCTTCTACCCCCTCCCATACAAAACTGTGATTTCGACCAATTTCATTAAATCAACTAATAACCAACAAACTAAAAGATACGAACTTGAAATTTTATAGAAGCACCTTAAAAGAGAAGCGAAATAAAACTACATATCAAATTTTACGATTCCCCTACCTTCTCTACCCCCTCCCATACAAATGTTCGGTTTCGTGAATGTAAAATACACCGAATTTTATGAAAATTCTATGCAACTTCGTCTATGAAACACATCCTATACAGAGAATATTGGACGTGATTCAAGCAATTAATTAAAAAGCTATTAACATCCACCCACCCTTACTATTACCCCTCCTCCTCCCCTCATAAGAACGTGCAGAAACGAATGAAATATTGTTAAATCGACAACAGCCCTGCCCAAGAACTCCCTTTCACTTAGCCTTCCCTAACCACTCTAACCTGCATATTGACTTTCCACTCATCCGCAACTTGTCCCAAGAATAATAAAGTTTCGTCCGACTTGTTGGCAGTTTATTTTCACATAACGCTAGAGTTGCCATCAAAATGTTTTATACAAAATTTAGGATTCAAAAATTTAATAGGTACTGAGAAAATTAGTGTATTAGATTTAGTGAAATTGTGCAGTTTGTTTGGGAGGTGGTAAAAGGAGGGGCTAGTTCTTAATGACTTTTTCAGAAATAACTAAAAACATCGTGTTTTTGACATGTTTTAAATTACAGTATTCATACTTTTCAAGGGAAGTTGTGAAATTCTGTCAGATTGTACGGGAAGGGGGTAGAAGGAGTGAAACTAATCGCCTAATTTTTTTTGATCTTACTAATAATCTATACATCTATACATAGTAATATAATTGTAGTGTCTGTCTGTTATTTGCTCATAAATGGCTATAAGCTAGTTTTTTGAGTTATTTTAGCACTAACTAAGCATAAAAACACATTTTTGAAATTTTTGTCTGTCTGTCTGTCCGACCGCTTTTCACGCACAAACAGCTGAACCGATTGTAATGAAACTTGCACAGTTTGTTAGGTGTCCATCGGAATGAAATCTGCTTTTAGTTTCATTTCACTCATCAGCCTTAAATTTGATAAGAATAAAATCCGTACCCAAAAATCCTTAACTAATTTAACTACCTGATACTAACTAATTAACCATAATAACTAATTTAACCTTAATTACCCTTCCTTCCATATAATAATTGTATTTTGTAATTGTCGATCAGTTTGATAAAGGTCTCAGCAGAGACCGAAACGTCACGAATAATAAAGCATAAAAGTGTAGAATCCGGAAATCTTTTCTTTCAAATTGTTTGAGTTTCCTCACTGCTTTCACCACCTCCCATACAAACTACACTTTTTCATGAATTACTTTGCACCAAATTTCTCAGTACGTGTAACTTTCATCGAGCTAAAATGTAGTATTAAATCCTCAATTAACATTATTATTAATATCGGGAAAAAATTAACCGATTAGCTTCACTCCTTCTACCCCCTCCCATACAATGTGACACAGTTCCACGACTTCACAAGAATTTGATTTTCTTGAAAAGTCTTAATGTTACTGATCTGAAATTTCAAATATATCAATTGCATGATGATTATAGTTGTTTTTCAAAAAATCACTAGAAACCCCCTTCTCCTTCCACCACCTCCCATATAAACCGCACTTTTTCATGAAATACTCTAAACGAATTTTCTCAGTACATTTAAATTTCATCGAGGTAAAAATTTGAACTTAATCCTTAATTAGCATTATTATTAATATCGGGAAAAAACTTAACCGAATAGCTTCACTCCTTCTTCCCCCTCCCATACAATGAGACACATTCCACGACTATACAATAATTCGATTTTCTTGAAAAGTATGAATGATACAGATCTGAAATTTAAAGTATATCAATTGCATGATAGTTATAGTTGTTTCTCGAAAAATCACCAAAAACCCCCCACTCCTTCTACCACCTCCCATACAAATTGCACAATTTCATTAAATTCAATGCACTAAGTTTCTCAGTACCTACTCAATTTTTGAAGCTTAAATTTGGTACAAAACATTTTTATAGCTACTATAGCATGATGTGAAACAAATTAGCTCAGTGCTGTCACCCCTTCTACCATTCCCCATACAAAATTTCTTAACACCGCAAAAATTTCGATTTTATCTATACATAGTATCGTATGATTGGGCTTTACGCACAATCGTAGTCCTGTTGTGTTTTTAAGCTTAATGTTATTTTATTTGTTTTTTTTTTTTTCAAATAACACCAGCTACAATTATTCACATGTCCTTAACGCTTTTCAACACGTATATGATCTCGAATCACGGGTTTCATTTGATCACGAGCCTGGCCCATAAAAATGGGAGTATCATGCTTTCATTCTTAATAATTTATGGTTCTGATTCCAACAACATACAAACCATTTTCTTCAAAGAGCCATTAAAGTAAGCAGATTATATATCCCACATAATGTATTACTAACTACACTCTCAGAAATTGCTTATTATTGCTATTTTTACGCGGACGAAGTCGCGGGCGTTTGCTAGTTCTAAATAAATATTTATTGCACAATTTCAGCTCGATCAATTTTATACGTACTGAGTAAATTGGTTTAGAGCATGAAAAAGTGCAGTTTGTATTGGAGGTGGTGGAAGGAGGGGAGACAGACAACTAAACAAAGACGAAGCAAGTAATTCATAAAGGCCCTTAATATGTTTCAAAAGACCCCAGCATTCTGGGAGATCAGCCTTCTCCTAGCATAAAACCTGCGGACGCCCATGGCGATTGTTGATATACTGTGACGAGTGAATGACTGAGTGAGTGAATGACCCGTGCGCAGGAATTGTCTAAGCGAGCATTCGATTTTTTTAAGCATTCCATTTTTTTATTTGCACAACTGTACATACGATCTTCAATGCAGTCATTCCTCAAAATTACCAATTCTTAAAAGCAAAAATCCTTGGATGATATGAGCAAAGTGTATAAATACTTGACCAGAAAGTCCCTAAAAATAATCCCTGTGCGCACGTGCCTGGTGGATCAAAATTAATATTCCTTTATTAAGATATATAGATAATATTTAAATTTTTTTCATAAATTAATTTATTCAAATTAATAATAAAAATTTTTGCTTATGAAAACCTTTACATCAAACTAGTTTGTTTTTTTTTATTTATTTTTTGTAATGCGCATTTACTTACATTGTTATGAGATAAAATCTGACGGGACAACTTCTTTCGGAAAATCATTTCCAATATAAACTTGTTTTCGAAATTACTTGCAATATCATTATCATTCAGTAATCTAATCAGATACGCTTTTGTAGAATCATTAATATTTATGTTTGACATTGAAATATTGTAAAAATTATCATAAAGTAAGAACCAGGATCTTGGCTTTCAATAGAGTTAATTTTTAGTATCAAAGAACAATTGCCTTTAAATTATTTGATGAATTTAAAAAAGGAGCCGATTCAGAAAAAAGAAACAATGAACACCCGGTTATCCATCACCTAGATTAAACGTGCGAAGACAAAATTGAAAAACGACGGGTCACCTCTAACCCCCTAAGTAAATTGCCAAATGTAGTAGCCAATTCATTTGAGCTCTTAAAGGAATAATCGAAGTGACTTGTCGATAATCACTTATCTGATTAATTATTTATACATGGAAATATGTACAAACAATGGTCACCACGTTTAAGTTGGTATTGACTTAATGCGTATTAGCACTCAAGTGTTCAGGAGCAGCAAACCGTAATTTTTTCCAAAAATTACAAAAACAGGAAATAAATTTGATACCAATGATTATATTTTGTGAAGTAAAGACTCTTTCGCATTTTTTCAGGAAAATTCAACTGAATTTTTTAATTCTTTATTCTCACAATAGTACTGTCCTTTCTGGTGGAGCAATGATTCCATCCTTGTAGAGCTTCTGAGGTTTCTGACCAAAGAACGTAGTCATTTTTTGAATTCAATTTTACTTTATTATTCTAATAATAAAGTATTGTGATCGACACAGAAAAAAAATTGCTACCCTGGAATTTTGTTTTTTCGCGTTTCATGACTTAATTAGCCTAAAATTGCAAAAAAAAAAAATCCGTCCCGCCGTACATATGGACTCATATCTCCGAAACCATTAAAGGTAGAATGTTCGTTTTTGGGCAGATTGTTGATTGGGTAAGTGAGCTCCAATTTCTAAATTTTTGGGAGTGTTAGGGGGAAAGGGGAGGCGGGGGGAGGGAAAGAGTCAGAAACTACACTTGCTAATATTTCCACCAGGAATGCAGATAGGAAGCTGAAAATCTATCTCTGCTGATTTTCAGAAGGTTGTGGGACAAACTTTAAAAATAATTTAATTTTTTTATCCATTGGCGTCCGAAAAGGGATGGCTAAAAACAAATTGTCGGCCGAATTGTTTTGTCAAATGATTATATCCTCGAAATTACTTATCATAAAAAATTCATATTTTGGGACCAGTAAGGCGGCATATAGCTCCACCAGAATCAGCTTATTTTTTTTTTTAAGGAACCGAACACAACTTAGAGGGTCACCCTATAATGCTATGCACAGCTGTGTCGGTATATGATTTGGGGAAAAAAATGCAAGTTATATGAGTTTAATTTAGGTGGAAAAAGACGAAAGTGATGGTGTACATTACCTTTGAAGCACTGGATGTTGAACTTGTTGGGAAACACTTTGGATGGTAATGTGTTCCAAAGTCTTGATGTTCGGGAAATGAATGACTGCCTATTTTTCACTGTACGAGAAGGCAAGGGTTTAACGGTGTACTCGTGTGAGCGTTCAGCTTGATGACTGTTTCTAGTGCTTCTGATCGCTCCTTCCATGACCGTTTTCGCTGAACATTGTCGTACGTGATCCATTTCTCATAGCCAGTGACCAATCGCTTTATAACTTCCTTATTTTGGAACCGTCTCAGCAACTGATTGCATGCGCGAATTCGATCGAGTAAATCTATCGCACCCACTCATCGAGCTTCTTGACAAATCCAGCCGCACGCAAATGATTCAAAACCGTTTTCTGAGCAATAGTTAACTCCACACCGCTGTCATAAGTGGTCGCAGGTGGATTTTTAACAACTTTTTGAAAAATTTCGTCGAATTTTTCTGTGATTGGACAGCCAGAGCATGGTGCATCTTTGACATCAAATTTTCCAAAACGTGATCGTTTGAACCATTGTAGTGCTAATACGACGCATTCTTGCCTTTGTGGAAGTAAAACTTCAAAATGGCACGAATTTCTTCGGTTGAGACATCCATTTTCAAACTTAAATACAGTAGAACGCCGATTATCCGAACGCCGATTAACCGAATCGCCAATTATCCGAATCGGTCCTAAGCGTAATATAAAAAATTAAAACCAAGTAATTTTTCTTTTGTTTTGTTGTAACAAGCTGGAACTCGCTGGAGTCCAGATATATTTCAACTGTTATAGTTGAAAGCTAGAGGCAAGATACTGCATGTTTTGCGTCGTGCGGCTTCCGTGAAACGGAACGTTGGTACGTTTGTTTTTTTTTTCAACTCAATAACACTGAATTACTGTCAGTGAGCTCATTGTGCGGATCGCTGTTTTAAACGGTTATATGACAAGCGAATAACCAAAATGAGTGCAAAGCGGAAACGTGTCGTCCTCTCACTAAAGGACAAAGTGGAAATAATCAATCAGTTAAAAAAAGGTGTGGCGGGAAAGGTACTGCCAGATAGATTTGGTGTCGGGGCGGCTACAATAACTGATATTAAAAATAACAGTGAAAAAATTTTAAGCTTTATGACTTCGTTGGAAACTGATGATGGATGTTCGTCACGAAAAGTAATGAAAAAGGCAAAGGATGAACAGCTTGAGAATGCTGTCTTTACGTGGTTTCTGCAGCAACGATCTATTGGACAATCGATTTCAGGACCGATTTTATGTGAAAAGGCGCGAATGTTCAGTGAAAAAATTGGTGTAGCTGGTTTCAAGGCAAGCACTGGATGGATCCGCAATTTCAAAAATAGGCACGGCATTCGGGAACTGGATATAGCTGGTGAAAAACTTTCTGCTGATAGTGAAGCTGCTAATAAATTTGTGAACACCTTTAAAAAAGAAACTGAAAACTACGACCCTGATCTTGATTACAATGCTGATGAGACTGGTTTGAATTGGAAAGCTTTGCCGAGAAAAACCCTAGCATCTAAAAGAGAACAGAGTGCTCCCGGCCACAAAGTCAGTAAAAATCGCGTCACCATAATGGTCTGCGCTAACTCTACTGGTACCCATCGCCTTCCTCTATTATTGATAGCCAAGTTACCAGTGACCTACACAAATCAGAGAGTGCATGGATGGACAGCAGTATTTTTTTGGAGTGGTATGATAAAACCTATATTCCTGAAACAACAAAGTTTAAAAAGGAAACATGAAAAAGGGGAAAATTTTGCTAATTATTGACAATGCACCAACGCATCCATCACTTGAGCTTCTCGTGAGAGAAGAAGGGAAATTTAAGTGTCGCTTTTTACCACCCAACGTCACAAGTCTGCTGCTGCCCATGGACCAGGGTGTTATTAAGTGCACGAAATGTTTTTACAGACAATAGTTGCTTCGTAAATTGCTTCTGGCTGAAGAGAACGACGAAGAACGGGTTTTGGATTTGTACAAAAAAATTAACTTGAAAAACTGTTGCTACATTATTGCAGATTCCTGGAACATGGTTAAAAGTGTTTCACTGAAACGAGCTTGGAATAAAATAAACGGTACATCAACAAAAGAGCAACTTGAGTTAGAAATGTAAGCCAAGGAACGAGAATCAACCGCTGAAGTTAATGAAGACGAACAGGAATTACCGTCAGTGGAAGAGTTTGTAAACATGGCTAATGAAATCGCGGGATGTTCGGCGTGTGATGTCGCTGATATGGAAGAGTGGTTGCACTGTGATAAGAATGATCAAGGGTTCCAGATACAGACAGATGATGAAATCGCAGCGAGTGCCATGGACGAACAGGATAATGAAGAGGACGACAATGAGACCGAAGGGGAAGAGGCACAAGACCAAAGTGTACCATCTCACAGCGAGGCGTTTATGTGTTTCGATAACGCCCTCAAGTGGATGGAACGGCAACCCGAATGCGACGGTGTACAACTTCTTGCCGTCCGGCGCCTGCGTGACCTTGCCGCACGGAAACGAGCTCCAACATCGAGGCAACTTACTCTGATCGAGATGTTCAAGTGACAAGATATTGTAGAACTGTGTTTGTTAAACTTAATAAAGTTTATTCTATGTGTGACAGTTCGTTTTTCTTTATTACCAGTCTATAACCGATTATCCGAATTTTCGATTATCCGAATCGAAAATTACCCTCCTCAATTTCTACAATGGATTTATTCGTAAACTCCATCAGATTGGTGACTGTTGACCTGTTTTTGACAAATCCATGTTGTTTACTTGAAATCAGGGATTTACAGTGAAACGACAGGCACTCATACACCACAGATTCAAAGAGCTTTGGAATAGCTGACAACTTAGCTATTGGTCGATAGTTGACAACAGCAGATTTTGCACCACTTTTGTGAGTCGTTATGATAAAGGAGGCCTTCCATACATTCGGGAAAATCCCAAATTCTAGCGACCTTTTAAAGAGGAGAGAGAGTGGCTTAGCAATAGAGAGACAGCAGTGTTTAAGGACAACTGCAGAAACACCATCTGGTCCAGGAGAAGAAACATCCTTAAGGCGAGAGATATGGTCAACTATATCGTTATAAGAAATCGGTACACCAGACCACGTAGTTGAACAAGTACTTTTAAAATTATCAAAGTACGACATATCAGGGATAAAGTCGTGGATAATCAATAAAATTATTTATTTATTTCATTTTTGGTTTTTGTTTTAAGAAATTAAATGCTATTATCTACAAAATTATACCAACTTAAAGTAAATTTAAAGTAATTTGTATTTTAATTTCGTATGTTCAGTGAAAATTGTATGAGTCTCAACTACATCCTCTACGATTCTCGTTATTTCACAGCGCAGTTTAAGTGAAATCGAGCGATTTTTAGAGTCGTTAAAATAATGATAAATTATTCAAAAAAATATCTATGAACCAATATTTAATTAAATGCTTCGAATTATATGAAAACATAATAGGGCTACGATTGCGCGTAAAGCGCAATCTTACGATACTCTAGATGAAATAGAATTTTTGTGATCCCAAGAAATTTTGTATGGGGTGTGTTAGAAGGGGTGATAGCATTGAACTAATTTAATTAATTAATTAATTAATTCGGATAATCGGCGTTCTACTGTAATTGAATAATTAACTGATATTGTGCACTTTCTTTTGCCTATAATGTCACCTTTCCAGCATATATTTATTTTCTTAATTCTGTTTGGCATTACCAGAGATAATCGACATCAAAGACATTTGTCGGCAAAATTCGAAAAGAGGTCTTACTTCATCCGACATATTCGTTAGACTGTGCCTAAAAAAAAATTTCAAACTAATTGATAAACTCGGTATTACTAACATTTTCCGCTGCATGAATTTAAGAAATGTTAAAATCATAGTTTTTTCGATACATTCTTTTTTTTTTATTTTTTCGAATAAAATATTTGTTTCATAATTCGAATCAATAAATAATTATTGGCTCTGGCTAGAGATGGGCAGACTCACTTCAAAAGAGTACCCTGCCAAATTATTAGACCCATTGTCAACAAATCATTCGTTTTACTTTGGATAAGATATCTCACAACTAATTTTGTCCAACGATTTAATGTTAACATTGTTGCCTAGCAACTCGAACAACGGCAAAAACTTTCCTGTTAAGTGGAATATCATATCCGGTCAGTTTTTTTTTAAATAATCACTAAGGGCGCAGTATTTGTGAATTAAGGTAGTAATAATATTTTTTTTTTTTGGAAAATTGGATAACTGGTAATTTGATAAGTTTCTATTTTGTAGAATCTATTTTTTATTACCGAGATTTTGGGCATATTGTGTTTTATAGCGATGGGAAAGCGAGGTAACTTGTCGCAATTGAAGGTTGGGGAAATTTCCGGATCATTAAGGGCGGGAAATTTGTCCCAATACAGGATTGCAGAAATGTTTGGCAAATCAATAAGTTCTGTAAAGAATATTAAGAAAAGAAGCGATGTAGTTTATGATTTGACGCCAGGATGGAGGGGCGCATGCGGTCGACGCCGAATAACGACTGTACGAACTAACCGAAAAATACGTGATTACTGCACGCAAAACAGAAAACTACCTGCTAAAGTCGTCATTAAAAAAATCCAAGAAGCAGGCATCAAGCTTTCGCAGCGAAGTATCCAGCGTAGATGGACTGAAGAGCACCTCATAGCCAGAAGACATGCGAAGAAACCAAGACTGACACCCGCCATGATAAAAAAAAACCTTTTGAATGGGCTAAAAAGTACAAGCTTTTCACCATTGATGACTGGCATCGGGTAAATTATAGTTCAGTGGTTTCATTTTGCTAAACTTTCACCGGGAAATTTTAAATATTTGTGTTCTTCCTTCTGTTTTTCAGGTATGTTTTTCGGATGAATCCATTTTTCAGGTTATGGCTGAAAAAAACGAAATTTATAAGACGACGGCTGAGAGAAAAATTCCTTTCGGAGTGCATTGCACCTACAATTAAACATCCTCCGCCAGTCATGGTGTGGTCTGTGATCAGCGCCAAGGGACCGGGACCTCTGTATATTGTAGAAGGCACCCTTAAAGCCGATCAGTACCAATGAGTGTTGAGCGAGCAATTACTACCGCAGATGAGAAACTGGTTCAACGAAGATGAAAACCCTATTTTTATGCACGATGGAGCGCGATGCCATAAAGCCAAGGCTATAACACAGTTTTTGGCTGAAAATAATGTTACGGTCCTTGATTGGCCGGGAAATTCGCCGGACATGGGAGCTTATCAAATTTAAGTAAGTCATACCGCACCCACTACGAAAAAAGAATTATTAGAGGTGCTTACAAAGATTTAGAACCATAACCCAAACATTAAAACCACCATTGAAAACTGTATTAACAGTATGCCTCGTCGTATAGACGCATTACTGGTGGTTAAGGGTAGGCATACGAAATATTAAGTATACTCATATTTGTTTTTTTAGTTTAATAAATACTTATTGAATAGTTTTGTGTTGTATTTCATTTCCTAAGGGACAGGGAAAGTGATTAATTAAAAATAACGGCCAATTATTGCAAACGCTTTAAGCTATCATTACTTGAAACCAAAAAAAAAGCTATTTTGCTAATGGTTCTAATAGTTTGGCAAGGTACTGTATATCGCATCACTACACTAACTCGATGATGCGTTTGAATATGACACGCGAAGTGCGATTGCGCTGCGACACAGACTTATGGCAACTAACCAAACACCAGCTGCATCCAGACTTATGTTTCAGAAAGTCCCGTAAACATTTGTAATGATAACATATAATTGACCACCCAGAATTTCAAATCAAACGATGTTCCAAATTAAATATAAATTAAATATTAAATATTTACTTAAAGAAACCCTGACTCAAGACAGTGGGATATTATGTTCCGTAATAATAATAATAATCAAATAAATATTACATATCTATATATAGCCTTAAAAGATTTCATCTATCCTGTATGTAGAAATTAAGATTGGATTTAAGTTCACCACCATAGCGAGAGGTGCTACGCCGCGTCTCGTAGACTTAAGTCTCGATTAATAATAAAACATTTTGTAAATCAAACTCGTGTATTATTATAACTACGTTGCCGATGAGTACGAGCGGTATATGTGGTTTATGTTGAGATTCGCCGACATCGAATGTAGCTTTGCTGCATTGTATGCGTTCAGCTGAGGTGTCGGTTGGTTATGTGCTTTGCGTGCTTTGGACACGTGCACCGGGAGACTTTTGATCAGTGGCCGCCTAATACGAACGTAATTTCATGTTTTTTTTTTGCTGTCCGGCTTTTGGAGATGATTAGGAAAACTCTTTTGTTCAATAGTTTGACACATTCATTAAGTGCACATAAGTCGATTAATACCATCATCATCAATGGCGCGTAAGCCCAAATCGGGCCTTGGCCTTCTGAAGTCGTCGCCTCCAATCGTCTCGATCCAAAGACCGCGTCCTCCAGCTGCTAATTATACTCTAGATGAAATCTGAGAGTATATTGTGTTTGCCTTACCGTTTGTAACGCTAAGACATAATGTTCGCACAGAGCCGCCAAGGGTACAGAAATATTTGTTGTCTCCTCGATTCCTCGATTCCGAGTTGCTGTCTGTCCGTCTGTCTACAGCATAACTCTCGAAAGCTTTGAGCTATAGTGCTAAACATTTTTGTGTGTCATTTTTAGCAAAAAGGTAACTTTAAGTTCGTGAACGGGCCACATCCCCCCACTAGAAGACCCCCTACCATACAAATTTAATGAAATTTCGAAAATTTAAGAAATCGATTTTTTTTTCCGAAACCATTTCAGCTATTGACTTGAAAATTAGGTCATAGTATAATGATATAAATATCATTAACCTCCAGAAATATTGATCTGATCCTCACACTCCTTTTACCACTCCCATATAAATGCACAATTTTCAAAAATGCATTTATTCGGTTTGCATTGCAACTAGCAAAGCTAAATGAACCAATTTTTTTCATGATTAATTTTATTACAATTGCAACTAATTTTGGAAAAACTATCAACTTTACCTCACTCCTTCTACCCCCTCCCATAGAAATTTTACGAAATTTCGGAATTTCAATTAAATTATTTTTGTCCAAAGCCGTCAAAGCTATCAACTTTAACTGTTTAACTGTTTTGCGTTTGTTAATCACAATCTTTCTAAATTATTGTTTTAAAATCGGTAGCTATTAACCGTCGTATTCGAATACGTATATTTGGAATTTTCAAAGGTTTGTAAATTTTTTTTAATAGAAAATTTTAAGTTATGATAATGCTTTCTAGACGGTACAATATATTGTAGTATTATCACAAAAGAAAATATTGTAAATTTTCAATAGGAAAATGGATAAGGACAGCACCAGGAAAACTAGTGTGACTTGGAACTATTTTTCATTATCTTCAAACGAAAAAACGAAATGCGATCTCTGCTCAGCAGTTCTTTCTAAAAAAGGAGGATCAGTATTCAATTTGTCGAGGCATCTTAAAACAAAGCATCCCGGAGTTCGACATTCAAGAATTTCACCAACTGGAACTGTAAGAACGGCATCTTCTGGAGCTAATAGTGAAACGCCATCTAGTTCATCCTCGCTTGAAAGGGCTGCTGAAAGTGTTGTTTTCGCAACATCTAGCGTAACCCATTGTGCAACCTCATCTAGAGGTAGTACAAGTCAATTAAGGGCATGGGACAGCAACAGTCTTATTTCACAAGGCGCAATCCTGAGCATCAGCATTTAGTTGTCACCAGGATTTATTTATTCCTCTGACCTCCTGTTCAACTGTTCGCTTCCATGCTACATGGTCGACCAACCCGCTGTCTTCCTTGAGGATTATAATCCAGAGCCTGTTTGGCGATGTTTTACTCTAGTTTCCTCAAAGTGTGACCGATCCACTGTCACTTCCGCCTTTCAATCTTAATGCCTATTTTAATCTGTCCAGTTGTACTCCAAAGTTCGTCGTTGGAGATCACTTCTGGCTAAAATATCCCTAAAATGCATCGGAGACATTGGTGCACGAAAGATTGCTGTTTATTGGTAAACCTTACCATGGTCACTTACCATGTAGTAACGAATGCGTCAAACAATCGCAGCTTCATGCGACGGGAGAACTCTGTTAACCTCCAGAAAGGGGAGAATATACTGAAGGCCTGATGAACGTTATTTATGCGAACTTCAATATTCTTTTCGACTCACTGTCCATGCTGAAAATAGTTCCAAAGTAACAAAACGCTTACATCTATTCCACATCAGTCCGTAAGAAGAATCGCTGCGCTTGCGTTAGAATCCATGTGCGTGCACTTGGTTTTACGCATTTATTTTCACAAGATTTTCGGATATTTAAAATTCTTCTCATCTGTTTCAAAGTTACTTAACGTTGAACTGTTCCAAAAATAAACTATAGCGCACAACGCATGTATGTAAGATGTAGAACTAGAAAAATTATCAAGTTCTTTGCAAATAAGTATTTTTGCTATGACTTACATTGTGACCAGAAAGTACCGACAATTTGTAAATAAAATTACTCTGGGGAATGATATTTGAAAAAAATGTTTGTAAGCAGCTAGGACTGTCTTTAATTATTATCCCCAAAATTAGCGCGGTCTGTTAATCAGTTTGTTCACAGCAGCTGGTTGAATGGGTACACCTCAGTAGTCCACGGCGATTTTTACAAATATGGAACAAAGAGTTTGTCTCAAATTTGAAAATAATCAGCATTGAGGTATTCGGTTCGGTCCCTAGAAGTCCGGCTAACATCACATCTGTAATCGATAAATTAACGTTCTATCTTCGAGGATCTAGGAGTTATTGTACATAGATATTTAAACAATAAAAAAAAGACAAATTTAAATGTAACGCAATGCAGCATCAATAATCATTTAATGTCACTTTTATATCAACATTATTTTAATAATAGAAATATTGTTTCAGTTTATTTAACCGAAAACAATACTTATTTTACAAACTAATGTAGAAAGTATATTAATGTCTAAATATTTTTTATTATAAAAAATCATTATAATTTCTTTATCCTCAAAAACGTAACTCTGGTTTGTTTTTCATCATGTACCTGTGATTGAAAAAAAAATGAAAAGAATAGTTACGAATAGAATAACAGTAAAACAAAAGAAATTTAAAGTATTTTTATAATATACTCACTTGTCTAATTTCTCCCAAAATGTCATTAGCACGGCTCTGTCAAGATGCCGTTTTGTTCGAGATAAATTCAATACACTTACAGCCCACTTTGAAACATTCGCATCTAATTTCATTTCATCATATCTCAAATGAAAAGCACAAACTGAAATAATCAAGAGTCCAGTGTTAGAGTCAATTTTGAAGTATTCAAATAAATAATCTGATTACTTTTTGCAAAAATCTCAACTGGATTCCCATCCCAGGGCCATCCTTTAAATTGCCATGCAGGTCCCATCACAAAAACGGCCACAACTCGCGTCCAATCCTGTGGTGTGAGCTTTTGCGGATTATCAATAACACGATATGGTACAGTCATGTTTCCATCTTTACGTCTCTGCATTTAGCATTAAATTATCAATTATCTACAAATTGTGTTCTTTTAATCCTCTATTTACCTGCAGCAGAACTTCATTATCACGTTGACAGCCTTGCGATCTCTTCTCTTCCGTTGTTACAAATTTAAGATCCTGAAGTATTTCTTTCGTATTATACATGGTTATTAAACTTGTATTAGCGGCTGGTATAATTATGATTGGTGTCCTTGACGTACGTTTATTGAGATTTTGTGGAAGCATTCGTGCTTGTGCGGTTGGAAGAAGCTCTTTTGGACGACCTGTAATTTCAATAAAATTCTTTTAATGTGTGTAAAAATAAGAAACTAACTCATGGTAAAAATAAGAAACTAACTCATGGTAAAAAAAAAAACTGGACTCCAATTTTTACGCAAGGTAGCGAAGTTAAACGCCGAGAAATTAACTCCTAGGGAAGATATTGGGTTGGTTGTCCACGTAGCACATTGCGGCGAGAATGTGAAAAGAAGACCCAAAGAATAAACAAGTTCTGATGATAAGTTAAGACCGATGCTACGGATCGCGCCTTGTGGAAGAGAACTAGTCCTATCTTATCTCCCTATAGGTGGAATTTGATAGATTCATGGTTTCGCAATTGACTCGGATTGCTTAGTCTCGGGATGGCGACACAATCAAGCGCAAACCCAACAAGGAAAGTGCTCAAAGTGATTGAGCTACAATACCACCAAAACTGAAAACCAGCAATTCGAAAACGAAAACAAAATAGGACTACAATTACGCGTAAGCCCCAGTCATGCGATGAAATAGAAATTTTCGTGCCTTCAAGAAATTGTTTATGGGGAGTGGTAGAAGAGGTGATGGCACTGAACTATTTTTTCACATTATTCTAAAGTTGTATTCTTTTAAGATATGTTTTTTCGAAGTGCAAAGAGGTGAAGGTAGTTCCCATACCGAAGGCAAATAAAAGTAGTCATACACCACCGAAGGACTACGGGCCAATAAGTCTGACATATTTCTTTCTAAAAACTTTTGAAATTATGAATTCACATAAGCACCACAGTAAACATCGCCGACCTCAGTCCTTTCCAACATGCTTACATGAAAATACGCTCTGTAGAAAAAAATTCAAAAAATTAAAAGTCTGTGGAACTCAAGAAGTACACTTTGAGTGCTTTTGTAGTGTAAATTCAATGCTAACTGAATGGATTCATAACACACAATGGGAAAACGACTCTAAAACTTCGTCACCTTTAATTTGGCGTAGCTGTAAATTATTTATTCAAATTAGTGGGAAATGCCCAACATTTTAGGCGAATTGATGCAAAGTGCAATAAATCTTATTGTCAGTTGGTCTAGTTCGTGTGGATTGAGAATCAACCCCGACAAGGCTACGCTCATACTCTTCACTAGATAGAAATTTTCCATCTGCCATCCTTTGGGGGAGTTGCACGTAGCCTTTCAGATAGGGTAACTTATCTGGAAATCATCTTGGACAGCAAACTTAGATGGCGACTGAGTGTCAAGAAAATAATTGGGACAGAAAATAATGCCTTCTTGTGTTTTAAAAAAATAATTTTGTTTTGGAACCAATTTAAAAAAATGTCATGCTACCATCCTGGAGTGTATGAAAAGGGAATTTTCTTTCCGAAGCTCTATCTTGGGAAAGAAGAAGTATCACTACTAAAGCTGTCAAAGATGCACTATGAGGTCACTATACCTAACAGACAGCAATGTGTTGACAACCATCTCATACATAATGACGAGATTGCGATATTTACTGATGGTTCGGAAATGGAAGAAGAAGTAGGTTATGGTATCTTTTTCAAAAGCCATTATCTGCAAATCTCCAGACATCTACCAGAATACGCCAAGGTCTTCCAATCGGAGGTAATAACTATTGTGAAGGGGGCGGAACTGGCCTTGCATGCAGGAGTTAATGGTAAGCAAGATAGTTTTTACTCGGAAAACCAAGCTGCTCTCAAAGCCCTCTCCACTTCCAGCTGCAATTCAAGATGTCTGAACCATTGTATGGACAGGTAGAACGAATTAGAGAAAACCTACCTTTTGCGACTTTGTTGGGCTCCAGGTCATCGACATATACCTGGAAACGAAATGGCGGACCGCTGCTGCCACCATTAAGGAAACGGAAAATGTTGGCATTACCTTGAGAGCCATTAAGACAATCTACACCAACAAAGAGTGGGGAAGTGAAAATCTCAAATGGTTACAAAGCGAATTGAAGAATATCAATAAAAATATTGAGACACGGGTCACTGTCTTCTTAGAAAGCACGCTCGAAGAATTCGCCTTACAACCGATGACATTTGCATAGGTTGCGGTGAGGAGGATGATACCGTAAGGCATTTCTTCTGCCATTGTCCATGCCTCCAAACAATTCGAAGACAAATTCTCGGAGAGTACTTCTTCGCCGAGCTGAATGATCTCCGGTCCCTTGAACCGATGAAGCTCATTAGTTTCACCGATAGAGCAGGCTGGCTAAGTGATATGTAGGTCCACATGGTACAAATATGGAGACGTACAATGGGCATTTCCTTGCTTTGGAGCAGGTGACAACGTTATAACGATAATTTCTCTGTGCCAAATGCCAACGCTTTTTCAACTGGATCAACAACGGTTCGGTCGCCATCGAGAAGAGGAGGTGTTGCAGACGTGCTGAAATTGTTATTGACAAATTTCACAAATGACCAGAAGGATCTTGCGTTTTTCGGATTCTCAATGATCTTAAGTCGACGTTTCTGGTCATGTTCAAATTTAGCACGCTTTAAGATTTTATGACAGGTGTTTCTTGACATTTTTAATGAGTCCCTATCAAGGAGGATATATAAAAGGAGTACCTGATAGTCTGTCTCATGTGGGAATATTTTTTGATTCGGAAATTTTCGAAAATTGTGTCCAAGCTTAAAACTTTTACAAAACAAATACAATAATTTGTATTCTTTCTTGGTTGCTAATATTCAGTCAGCAATAAAGTAATTTTCAATACAATGGTGTTTGCTGTTTCATTTCAGAAATTTTTATTTTTTCAATTTTTATTAGTTTTGGTTTGTGTTTAAGCTAAGTACTTTAGCAACGGACAATTTAACGCGGGACAGAGACTTACTTTGGATTTAAGTATATCAAACAAGGATAGCGAAACAATTTTTTCGAAAATTTGACAACTGTTTCGAACAATTTATCGTGGGAAAGAGTTAGTTGCAATATTTTTAAGTGTGGCAGACAAAGATAGCGAAACGATTTTTTTCGAAAAATTTCGAGCATTTCGGTAGTAAGGGAGGGAAATACATTCATTCCCATTGTGCTTACAAGGCAAAACATGCTCATAGTCACTCCTTTTTATATATCCTCCTTGGTCCCTATTTTGTACTGGCGGATTGTTGTGTGGAAAGCTTGAAAAGGCTGTTTCTTGGCTCTAATTGCTTCGAGGCACTCATTGGTAAACCACGAATCTGTCGAAGGTTTGACCCTTTTTAGATTGCATGGAATAAAAAGCTTCATGCCCTTTATGATTACTTCGGTCACAAGTTATGCGATGACTTCACAATTTCCGGACTCAAAGCATAGCCTGTAACTATCGTGTCAAAATTCACTGTAGTGAATAACTTTCTCTTTGATCGAGTAGGTTGTATATACATATGTGTATAAGAAAAAAGAGAAAAAAATTTTTTTAGTCAGTTTTAGAATTTGATTTGATGTTTGAAAATTAATTTTAAGAGAAAATTCAATCCGCTTAAATTATTAAGTTATAAAACTTAAAATTTTTGTTTTCAGAACTAGAAATTGACTTTTTACTGGGAAATTAAAGAAGAAGATAAATATAACCGAACACATTTTGAGTACGCGTGCATGAAATCTTTTTGAGGAACGTTTTCTCGAGAGAGAATTGCAGAATTTTTTGCTGAAACTCGAAAATGAAGACTGTTAGCGAAGGAAAGAGTGCTTATTGCTATACTGGAAACCAAATTCCACACAGATCAAGTGCTATCAGCAAATCTGATATGAAAGGCACTCCGAGCAGTAAAAATGGTTTTGGAGATTACGTCAATTGTGTACTGAATTACGGTCAACCAGCATACAGTATTATATCGTTAATGGGAATATCTATGATGGCTGGTAGTGCAACAATATCGCCATATCAAGCTACAATGGGACAAATGCCGATGTCAACTGTGGAGATCCAACAGCAGCTGCAGATGCCGCCGTCGACGCAAGTTATGCCCAATATGCAAATATTTCAACCGACACTTACGCGACTTGGCGCGTCAGCATCTACCTCTCATCAATAAGCAACGTATTCGAAGGGTCCTAGCGTTGCAGGCCAAACTGTTTCCTGGCCGCCGCAGTAACAGTATGCTTTCATGAACGCCGCCGCTATGAGCAGCTATCTCATGCAGAGAAGAACGCAGGGAGTAATGTCAACCCAAGCCACTAGTCCAGGCCAGGCCCGTAGTGATGTTGATGATTTCTAGATGATATTTCTTAAGAGTCGTGTTGCTTCATAGTGCAGCACTAATTGGTTGGTAATTGTTTTCTCCTTCGTCCCCCTCTCCATCTCCAATCTGGAGAAATCTATGGGTTGTGATAACATGGCCCAACTCCGACTGAGCTGGCCAGAGTTGAATTGTCACAGACAATTTACCCATACAGATATAGATTTATAAATGAACCATCTTGTAGGAAGTGATTACAAGCTTTCAATCAAAAGCGCGGTAGAATGCATTAAGAGCCTCCTAATTGGCTTTCTTATAATGCCCTACCGTTGTGGATTTGATGCTGAGATGGGAAAGTGTGCTCGAATCATAAAATGATCAGTTGTCTCAACTGGAGCCAACAACGAGACATCATACTTTAGTGGGTGGGTGGTTAAAAAAAGGCCAAGCAGATTTGGAGACTGGCCTGCAATGTCAGGTAGGACAAGTAGGGTTGTCTACTAGCTGTATTAAACCGTTTATAAATGCGAAGAGCTCAGCGTCACGACCCGGCTGCGTAGAATGTTAAGCCAGGCAGCGTTATGAACATTGAAATAGCCCGCAACAACGATCTCAGCGTCAGGGTGTGCAGCATATATAGATTGAGTAACAATTTATAGCTTATCAAATTCTATGGTGGTGTTTGCTGTACTCATTGACTTCTGTAAACATAGCAGAAGTAGAGGATGTACATTTTGACTTTTATTTTTATCCAGTTGAAGTTGAATTTTGGATTGAAGCATATTCCCAAATGCGGAACTAACTGAAAAGCGACATCATCGCAGATGTATATAGCGATTCCCCGCTGGCGAAAAAAGTAGGCAGAACAAGATAATTAGGTATGGCATAAAATTGCTCACTACCTGGCAATACCTTACTTTCGCTCAGTGCAAGTATATCTTTGGGTTTGTGTGTGAATTTATAGGGAGAGGTAGGCAGATTTCAACCCCCGAAGATTTGCTTGGGCAATTACAAACTTGACCATTTCAAGAAAAGTGGTTCCGGAAATTCATTATACTCAAAATGAAAAGAGGTAAGTAAAACAATATATTGGAAAAAATGAATGTAGAAGATAAAAGAAATCGGCGAGTTAATTTAATTTAAATTAAGAAAAAAAAAGCTAAAAGTAAAACATCAACATCTATTGTAATACATGTGGTAAAATAAATAAACAACTAGCACGAGATAACAGCAATTTATAAAAAACAGCGAATCGTAATCCACGCAAATACCCCGTCCAATTCAGGTACTAGGCCTTTGAGTGAGACTTAGCACTCGCTAGATTACGACCCGTTAGCCGGCAAATAAGAACTTAGCTGAGATGGGCGCAATGTAGTTGTCGGTGTGTGATGACCCCGATTAAAAAAACGCGCACATTGGTTATAAGAAAAAAAACCCGGTAAAACTTATAATTTTTAATAAATTATTGACACGACCACGTAATAAACTAAAACAAAAAAGACTACAACACTACAAAGCGAATTGGAATTTAAATTTTAACTATGAACTGAAAATTTTGGTCATTATCGCGGTGCCAACAAAACACGTCCATCGTCGTGCACCGACCGTCCGAAACTCCCCAAATATTATCAACAGTGCGAAAGATCTTAACATCATTGGCGCAAATAAGAATTTTAGAGTTGCGAATTACGCTCGGTAAGTCATTTATGAATAGAAAAAATAATACTTGACCCAGATGACTACCTTGGGGAACTCCAGAGTTTACAAGAAATTTATTTAATCGGGTGTTGCGGAAAAGGACCACACATGACCTGCTAAAAGCTAGAAGATAATCCATTTTAAGAAGCTTTCACCAAAGTCCATGTTACTTAATTTCGTTAAAAATATATTATGAGAAAGCTTATCAAATACTTTGCTAAAATCAGTGAAAATGCAGTCGACTTGTTTTGAATCGTTACCAAAAGTAATAGCGCTCTACAATATGCAACAAACTCAATCAAATTGGAGGTAGTAGTGACAAAATCATGCTGAGATGGAGTGATAATTGATTTGATATGAAATGTAACCGATTCTGTTACTAAATATTCAAAAAGCTTAGGATTCGCTGACAGCTTGGATTTTTGATCTGTAGTTCGTAATTATGTTTTTAGGTCCTTTTTTATGGACAGATATAATAAATTACTTAACTGAACGTACAGTACGTGAACAACAATGGTCGAAGAGTATTTGACTTTTTGGACGTTCCTGAATTAAAACGTCAAAGCATTACTTTATGGGACAAGGAAACTTATTGCAAGGGATAACACAAAATATGAATTTTGTAAAATGCTTTTATGCACTGCATTATCACTCCTGTCGTGCTTGATCCTCTTTCAGCTTAAGTTTCGCTGAATAGAACCAGTGTGCTATTGCATCGGCATATAATTCAGATTCGCAAAAATCGAGAAAATTTTAATAAAGCGAAAAAGCATTTTTAGTAAAACCATAGAAAATTCCATTTACCTGGAGGCAAAGATGATACAGCTGGTTTCTTTTGCAACGTTGATCCTTCTGTCACCGATTTCAGCGACATTCCGTGATATGTTCCCATAGTATCGATTTTGAAGCCCTCAGTTTCTGCAAGTAATTAAGAGTTTTGTGAGATGGAATGAAATTCAATAAAGTGCGCTAACTGTACCTTCTTTTTGACGATTAAATCTTTCCTGATCGTAACGATTGTACTGCGCTAGCTGAGGCTGTGGTTTCGACATGCGCGGTGGCTCAGGTAATCTTATTGGCTGCTGCGGTGGCTTCGAACGGCCTTCTTCTCTCGCCTTGATGCCTTGCAATATAGCTAAAATGTCTTTTGCGAAGAGCTTGCCGTTACTCTGAAGGATCGTAGTTCGTGTACGCCACTGCCTTTCCCTACTGATAATATCTTTCGTTGAGTCCACGTCGAAATCTAAAATTGCTCGCAAATCAGTGCCCATAGTGTCGTCGTTGTCATGTCTTTTTATGGTCGTTCGCTTGTTAGCCAGGCGCTTCGCTTTGATTGCCGCAATTTTCTCCACGGACATCGTTTCGGAAAGCGACTTAATATTATCGATATTAACGGACGCCTCTTTTTTATTGACGGCAAGGCGCTCCGCCAACTGCTCACGCACCTTCTGTACTTGCGTGTCTTCGTATCGTGCCTTCTTCGCAATTGAATCCATACCGGTGCCATCACTTTCCATCGGGCGCTTCACTTGTGTTGGAATCTCGAGCGGAGCACTCTTATCTATTTTGTCACATGATGCCGTCTCTCCGTTCAGGTATGCCAGGAGTTCCTTTCGATCCGGTCGGTTTACGGCCGGGATTTCTTCCGCCTGGAATTCATATCAATTAGAACGCAAAAACGAAAATAAGCAAAATAGTTGACACGTACCGCGCATTGCCGAACGTAAACAGAGTGCTGCAACTGAACATTTTTGAGTAAATACAGCAAACACTCGAGCGTGTAGTACTCCTGCGGCAGTCCATTCTTTCCGGATCTAAGCAAACAAAATTTAGGACGAAAAATAACCTCAACACGCAGTAGCACTCACCCGTATTTTAAGTAGTTGGTTTTGACACTTTTTGGCCATGAGAACTCGCCGAAGATTATTTGGCAATCGCGCTCGATAATTTCCTTTTTGTTTATGTTGTACTGTCGCAGTAAGCTTAACGGATCTGCCATTTTACGCGAATTATAGATTTAGACAGAAAAAAACCAAAGCACTGACTAAAATGTGAATTGAAACGATAGCTTGCAAATTTTCTGTTACTTTTGTCACTGTCACTTGTTTAATTTGACACTGCTTAAGGCCGATGCAGGCATCGCAGTTTGACAATGTCTGACGATACCAGGAAAAGCGCCAACTGTTGTCAATTTTTGTTGTTCCGGTTTTTAAAAAAAAAGGTCTGCCCGATTTCGTCCTTACATTTTGTCTGGTGGTTTCTTCAGTTTTTTGTACAAAAAAAATCTGCCCTGCTAAAGACTCGGTTATTGTAATTCTTGTAAGTCCAACAAATTTCGATGGGACTCAAAATTCCAACCGCACTATGTCTCTGATCAAGAAGGAGATAAGACCATCTAGTTTGAAAACACCAATTGTTTTTAAGAAGCCACTGCCTGGTGGAGCAATCTTAATGAAGACAGATAACAAAATTAATAGTGAGATTCTCCTGAAGGAAATGGAAGCAAAACTGGGGCATGCCTGCACTGTCGAACCTACCAAGCAGAGAACCCCACGCTTAGTAATTTACGGACTCGAAAAAGAGTACTCCAGTGAAGAACTATTGGCACAGATTAAGTCCCTTAATCATGACATAGATCCGGACTCTACAATCAAAATACTTCATACTAAAACGAGCGCAAAAACAAATAAAAAAATAACATTTGTGGAAGTAAATGGATGTTTATATAAACGTTTGTTAAATAAGCATATAAATATAGACTTTAGTAGTCATTATTGCAAAGAAGACTTTAATCTACTGCGGTGTTTCAAGTGCCAAAAATACGGTCACTCCGCAAAGAATTGTACCCAAGTACACGATACCTGTGCGAGATGTCCAGGATCGCATAGAACTCTAAACTGCGATCAACAGGCTGTCAAATGCAGCAACTGTTCCTCGAAAAGGTTAGATAACTGTCACCACAGTGCAGACAGCGAAATCTGTCGAATATGAAAAAGGTGTGAAGGCGGTGCAAAACAAAACTGACTATTTTTGCATAAAATTATGAATATGGATACATCTTTGAAAATATTATATGCCAACCTACAAAGTATCAGAAATAAAATGTCAGAGCTAGAAGCACACCTTTTGGAAAACCCTGACGTCCAAGTTTTAATATTTGCTGAAACGTGCTTATTCAGCTCAGAACATATTGCTGTTAACCTAAGGGGGTTCAACGCAGTACATAACTGTCGTGACTCTGGTCAAGGAGGAAGCACTGCAATTTACTTTAGGAATGATATAAAATTTCGAACTGTTTTAATCGATGACGTATACCACACAATAATAGTCGAATTAAAAATAAAGATTACTCATTAACAATAGCGACTTTTTATGATCTACCATCGGCCCCTAAAGATCCTTTTATTGAATACTTGGACGCAATTTATTCAAAATACCCGAAGATTCTATCAGTGGCAGACATCAATATCGACATACTAAAAGAGAACCAGACTTCACAGAACTACCATGAAATGTTGAAAACCAACAACGTGGAGATTCTAAATCGAGACTCTTCGACGAGATGCACTACACAAACACGCTCATTACTAGACAATGTCTCCACAAACATTCCACAAAATACTAATTCTTTCAAAATAGAATATGATGACTGGCCGGAACTTGACCATAAAATACTGACGCTGAGTTTAAAGCGCACCAAAATTGAGAAGGTTAAGATGGAGAGAAAAACCATTAAAATACTAGACTTGGAAACCTTTAAGAGTGAGGCGAATCTGATTTTTAACAAAGTAGATAATATATCAATAAAAACAATTATCAACACCATATCAGCAGCGAAGAAAAAAGCAACCAGAGTTAAAACCATGAGAACGCGCAGCTCTATATGGATAACGAATGATGTTCTAACCCAAATTGATAAAAAGCGTAAATCATACAAAAAAATGCTGAAAGAACCCACTAATCAGATGTTAAGATCAGAATACATTCGAATTAAGAATGAAACGACCAAACTGATACGGTTGACCAAAGAAAAATACTATAATACCCGGTACGCAACGACAGCGGGTAATCCTCGGAAACTTTGGTCTCTTATCAAGGAGACTCTCGGTCAAAAAGGTAGCGGCCAAAATAAAGCGGGAATCCATGAATTAAATACGCAAACAGGAACAACGACAGATCATGCAGTAATTGGGAATCTGCTTAACGATCACTTCGTCTCAATAGGAGAAAACCTTGCGAAAGATCTAAAAAATCTTAACGCAGAGCATTATCCCAAATATGTCTATCCTGAGTCAAAAAAGACCATGTTTCTGTACCCCACATGTAGTATGGAAATAAGTAGATTAATTGCTGAACTAAAAAGCAGCCTAGCACCAGGGATTGATGGAATTACAACAAACGACATAAAAATACTATTAACGATTATATCCTCTCCACTATCCAAAGCGATTAACGCACATATGGCGGATGGCACATTCCCTTCCTGCTTAAAAACATCATTGATTACTCCAGTATTCAAAAGTGGATCTATCTCAGACCCAAACAATTACAGACCGATTGTCTTGATAAGCTCCATTAGCAAAATCTTTGAAAAAGTCATCAACAAAAGAATCTCAAACTTTATTTGGATTTGACCGAAATCAGTATGGCTTTCAAGAAAAGAGCAACACTACAGCAGCATTGATTGATGCGATGCAATTTATAAATGATGGTCTGGACAAAGGCTGCTACGTAACATCAGTCTTCATAGATTTAAAAAAGGCATTTGACACTGTAGATCACGAAATACTGCTCCAAGGTCTAAATGAAATTGGCTTAAGAGGAAAAATTAATGATTTAATAAAAAACTATCTCCTAGGGCGCACTTACATTACAAGAAACCTAGATAAACTCAGCGATTCAAAACCAATTAATATCGGAATTCCTCAGGGTTCAATCCTGGGCCCTACTCTCTATCTACTTTATATACATAATTTGCAGCATATAGGCCTTCGAGCTAAATATATAGTATACGCGGATGATACACTGCTGCTTTATAGAGGAAGAAGTCAGCAGGAATTGGAAACATTGATCAACTCGGACCTCAAGTTATTTAAGAACTGGCTGTTGGGCAACAGGTTAACATTAAATGCAGGGAAGACCAGCTTCATGATATTCAAGCAAAGAAATAAAGCTTATATTGATGCAATAATTAACATAGATGGAATTGAATTGTGTAGAACAAAACAAGTCAAGTATTTAGGACTAACGATCGATGAAAATCTATCATGGTCACAACACATTAATAACATCCGCAAGAAAATAACACCCATCACAGGACTATTACGACGGAATTACTTTCTACCTACACCAATAAAAGAAATTTTGTATAACGCGTTTATACTTTCAAACATAACATATGGACTTATAATATGGAGCCAAACATCTATGTATAACCAAGAACAAAAGCATTAAAGCTGTTTATAATTTACCACATCCTACACCATCGGCTGACCTTTATGAAAACTACAGCAATCTAAACCTACAACAAACCTTAAATCTTGAGCGGTCAAAATTAATGTACAATATAATAAACCAAGGATTAAAATCATCAATACTAATAACGTATAGTACGGATATTCACAATTATAATACAAGAAATGCTAGTGCGATAAGAAACAGAAACTGTAGGACAAATAGACTAAGAAAGGATCCCATTTATGAATCAATACTGTACTACAACTCCTTGCCAAACGAAATTCGACAAGCAAAGGATATCAGATGCTTCAAGATTGCAGCAAAAAAATATATAAAAAATACATAGAACTAAATATCAGCTATTAAAACCCGTTAATGGTCTAAAAAAGAAACCACGATCCGTTTCTCTTATACCAGCACGTGGCTGTCTGGGGAACAATCACTTTTTTCAATATAAAAAAAAACATGATGTTATACAGAACGCGCCTGTCAATACTGCCGTATTCTTGTTTGAATTCAACAAATATCTTGTGCACATCAATATTTAATTCCCAGCATTTTTCCAGCACCTGTTTAACTGAGAATATCTGGTCCGTGGTCGATCTTTCATCTTTAAATCCGCCTTGTTATTCACCAATCACTTTGTCAGCATAGGGCTTAATTCTCTTTTCCAGAATTTTCGTCAAGAGCTAACAAGATGTACACAACAGAGATATTCCTCGGTAGTTTCCGCAGCAGAGTTTGTCACCGTTTTTATAAATTGGACATATGATGCCCTTGCGCCAATCTTCGGGAAGTGTTTCCTGCACCGATATGTCCGTGATTAATCTATGTAGGAGATGCGCTATGCAGGTGACGCCGGCTTTTAGAAATTCAGCTGAAATTTGATCAGTGCCAGACGATTTGTTGTTTGGGCGGTTCTTCAGGGCCGTTTTTATTTCTTCGAGAGTGGAAGGACTCAAAGAGAATCCTTCATCAGCTGTTACATCAGTTATACCTGCAACTGTGTTTGCTGTTGCTGTTCGTGCGGTTGATGGGAACGGATTAAAAAGGTGTTCAAAGTATTGCTCCCATCTTAATTTTATGTCTTCTGTATTACTTATAATGTTGCCTTCTGTATCCTTGCAGAGGGTCGTCTTCGGTTGGTATCACTCTTTCATCCTTTTAACTAGAGAATACGCGGCTCTCGTGTTGTGTAATTTATAATATTCGTCTATGTTTATAATTTCATCATTATTGTACATACTTCCGTTTTTTCTTTCAGCATATTTTGTTTGCAAACCGTTCCATTAATTTTTTGTAAGCTTAATTTTTTTGTTCTAAGGCATTTTGGCATTCATTGTCTAACCAATCATTTCTTTTGCGCTTGGCTTGTTGTTGTCCTATCAACTCCTCCGACATACAATCCATGACGTTTTGCCACATTTCTTCTATTGGCTGCGGCATGCTGGTGTTGTTGTTCAGCATCGTCGCGAAGTGTCCCTCCAAGGAGGCTTATACGTACTTCGCAACTACTTTGTCATCCTTGAGCTGTCCATTTTCGAATTTAGGAACCGTGTGTACTCACTTTGCTATTCGACATCGAAACTTGTTCTTTACCAAATAGTGGTCTGTGCCGCAATTATCCCCTAGACATGTACGCACTTCTCAATTAAAACGTGCTGTATTTGGTTGAAGTTCGTCCGTCGGGTGATGCTCACGTTCCTTTACGAATGTTACGATGCGGGAACATATCGAGCTAAGCATTTATCGTTTATGAAAATCATCGATTATGCCCATCTCTATTACTAATACCATAAAGACTATGCCTTCCAATTGTTTCTATGTAAGTCACTTCTTTGTCTAATTTCGCATTAAAAACGCTTTATACTATTGAAGTGCGCAATGGGTCGCTGGATTTCAAGTAAAAATAAACAAATTCACTTTAATTTAAAACAACCGAAAACTTTTATATAAATCACTTTTACACATCTTCTTTACTATAGTGCCTTTAATATTTGCGCTAATCATTCCTTCGCTATTCGTCCGCAACTCGTTCGCTTCTCATTTGCCATTCGTTCGCTATTCATTCGCCATTAATTTGCTATTTGTTCACTATTCGTTCGCTACTCGTTCGGCATTTGTCGCTTTTCTATCTCCATCTGTTGGACACAGAAGTTACTCGCCTCTGCCTGTCGATCGCAGGACTTACCCGCTTACTGTCGCTTGCTGAGCTCTGACTGACGATGACAGGACTTAATCCTGCCTTTCGATGTCAGGACTTACTCCTGCTTGTTGACTGCAGTACTTACCCGCTTACTGTCCGTTGAACTCCGCCTCGCTTACTTTCGCTTGCTTCCAATGTAATAATAATTAGAATGTAGTGACCCACTGTAATAATAGTCGCCAGTTTGACGTCTCTTAACTCACTGTAATGAGAGCTGGCAATTGATTGCTCAGTGCATTGTTAACCTTAAAGTAGTAAACATTGTCACAACCCTCAATGCTAATAAACTTTATTACATCCATATGACGCACTCGCCTGCGAACTCTCTTACTCGGATATCACTCATAGCTGACTTTTATCACAAGCGCACGCTCTTTTTATATCTTTCTATTCGTTCGCTGTTCGTCCAATGTTCTCGAAACCCATCGATGAGCAATATATGCGCACGAGTGCGTGTAGAATAGAGATACTCGATACACACTAACACTTCTGTCCTAATAGAGTTTGGACAATGCATGTACAGCGAAGGCCCTACTCACTAGGCTACAGTGAGTAGCGTGTTGTTCTACAATGCGAAGGTCGTGAGTTCAAATCCCGGTCTACGCATTATTCCAGCACACTGCTTGGGTATACCTTGGTCACCAAAATCTACTAAAATGAAAAATTCGTAGATAGAGGATTGTGCGAAGGTCTAACAACTCTTCCACAATAAATAATAAAAAATGTTAAGGAACCTGAAGGTCAGGAGGCCAAGACCCGACTTGGGCTGTTGTCCCATTGTAGTAGATGTACTGCGATTGCGCGGGAAATTTTTTTCCGAAATTTGAATTTTCTCAATTCTTTTATGAAGAAACATAATCATAATAAATTGTTATTTATGGAATATTATTTCCAATTGTAATGAATATTCGAGCTTTTACTCGTGTCTGTACATTTGAAAACCGTCAAACTCAAGTTTGACTGTTTTTCACATTTCTTATGTTGCCTTCTTCTGCTTCTAAACTCACGCTGAACTGTTGATATTATAGCATTGTAAAAACTCTATTAGGAAAGTAGTGTTAGTGTGTATCGAGTATCGCTAGGGCTAACATGCAACGATATTTTATCCATATCTTCGTGTACTGATTCCAATTTTTTTATTATTTTCGCGTTAGTTTTTCCGAATGCACTATGCAATTCCAGCTTATTTTTCCAAATTGTTCCTACTGTAGACTTGTGCACGCCTTTTCTGATTACGTATACAACCATGCACTGTTCATAGATTAGCATCACGTACCTTTCCCAGTTCGTTATTGCCGAAAGTTTTAAGTAAAATCGGATGAAAAATTGGTTCTTTATACGCGATAGTTCGTTATATTCGAGCTCGTTACAAACATTTATTTTTAATACAGTTTCTATGGGACAGGACTTTAGAATTGGTTCGCTATAAACGATTATTCGTTATAACCCGAGTTGACAGTAGTCACAGAAACTTCCAGGTCTTTCTATAATATTCTGTTTCATTTGAATCCGGTGATAACAAGCTACCCAGGTACTGGTGACATTTTTTAAAACTAGTATTAAAATAATTGTACGGACTAAACATATAGCTGGATTTTCGAGCTGAGTAAACAACCGAGACCACCTACATAAGAGTTAACATTTTTTAACGGTCACCAAAAATAATTTAGGGAATCACCCTTTAATGCGCGATGCACAGTTAAGTCGACATGGGTTAGGGAAACAAGTGGAAATAGGAAAATTAGCAGGGAAACACAGGAGGGAAGACTTTGAAGTGGCGGTGAACGTTGCTCTTAAATTGTTGAAGGTTGTATCCCGTTGGAAAAAGATTGCCTGGTAATAAATTCCACATCACTTTCGTCCAAGGAAAGAAGGCCTGCCTAAATTTGACTGTTCTCCACGGCAAGGCAGTGTACTCGTGTGAGCATGCAGCTTGGCGAGTATTTCAGGGGGCATTAAATAGAGATGGTATTATGACTTTTAGTTCCTTACTGCAATTTCCATGGAAATATCTATAGTAAATGCAGAGTGCTCCGATATTTCGACGATGCTCGAGAAAGTCTATTGAGCCCGAAATAGTCTCATATTTCGAAAGCAGAAAAGTATTTCATACATTTCCGCAGAATACCTAGACGTTTCGAAGCATCAAGAGCAGTGTGTTCATGTTGGCTCCAATCAATGCGATTGTTAAATTTTGAACCTAGTAACGTCTGCAGAAGGTGAAATGTACGCCATTCAAGGCCATATTAGCGACCGACGTCGGAACATCTTATTTAAGAGATAGATGGCAAGACTGCGTTTTTAAGGCATTCAACTCTTGTTTTTCCTGCCCCCTGACGTCAGAGTTCAAACATAAAAATCTAAAAACAATTTCTTAAATCTTTAATTTTTTTAATGTTTTGCTTATTTCTTAACGTGAAATCAATTCGAATAACAAAAAATATTCCCTCACTTTTCTCTACCTTTCGTCTTTTTGAATTTTCCCTGTGGCCTACGTTTCGCGTCTTTTTTTGATTGCTTCTGCTGCTGCATTCGCTCCTTCCTTGCTTTCTTCTTATTCACTAAACGATCCAGTTTCGACTTCATTTGAAACAATTTATTATTCTTCATCGATCGTAGGGTTTTCTTATAGGTCAGTCGATTCAAATCTTTTTTTGTTTTTATTGTGATTTCGTCGGCTGCGGGCTTTTTGCGTTTCTTCTCTACAACCGGTGTCGGGGCCACTTTTTTCTCGACCAGGCCCATTCCGGGGACCTCATCCTGATCCGATTTTTCGCCGTCTTCAGAACTGCTTTCATCGTTGTCGCTGTATCGAGGCCGGTTTTCTCCGAGCCAGTTTTGTCTTGAAGCCAAGTCATTGGCGCTAAGTTCAACAACTTTAATGGTCACGGCGTCATTCTCATACCGGTCCTCTCTGAGCAATTCCTCTACGTCCGGAAGGGGTTCGAAAGACTTTTTCATATTCTTCAGGCCATCCTTTACTTCGAGTCTAATTCTTTTTTTCTCTTCCTTCAGGAGATGCTCTAATTCTTCCTTGGCCTTTTTCTTCCTTAGATTTTTTCTTTTCCGGAAGCCAGTTAGAAATTCTCTGCAAAGGGAAAATCGTTAAAAAAATGTTCGAGATCATTTGTGTGTCATAAATTACACTCGTTTCTTTGAATCAAACACAATTTCCAGCTTTTTCCTCTTCTGCGGTTTATTTCTGTTGCCCATTATAAATCCCAAACGAATGACAGCAAACTGACAGTAGATACACGAGGACTTGAAATATGATGAGTGATGAAGGCAGAATAATAACAAGGAGAGTGCATAGCCGTCTATTTGAAATGGTGGAGAATTCTGGCTAAAGAAATGCTTAGATTTCCGCCGTATGAGTGCGCTCGTGTCGTTGATATTATAGCGCGAGGCTGGCACGGGATACGACGCGTGAATTACCTCGCGACTATTACCACGTAAACACAATTGCTATTTACTCTAAACAAAGTAGTTCGCGTTCAGTCGCACGTTCTCAGAACTGTCAAAATTAATTCCGTCTGCTGCACTTCGATTACAGCGCTCTGCTCCACTTCGATTACAGCGCTCTGCTCCACTTCGATTACAGCGCTGTCTTGTGGTCGATGTTAGCACTATGTGTCTTCGCCACATATACCCCCCTCCGAGTAACGTCAGATGTGACGTTGCGGTATTCACTTGACATGTTGATGATGATTGGATTCACTTGTGATGTTAATTTTCCAGGATATGTTCTCGGAGTGTAGCCTGCTTGACTGTCATCGAGATTAATGTTTGCAGTGTAGGCTGGTTTTAGCCTCTCAGTTGATACAATCTGCTGCTTGCCTTCTACGTCGATTTTGTAGACATAGTCGCTTACGCGTTGAATGATCCTATGCGGACCGGTGTACGGTTGCTCCAGCGGCTTTTTGACGTGATCCTGGCGCAGGAACACATGTGTTGCTGTTGCTAAGTCCTTGAAGACGAACGGACGGTCTCGTCTGTGATGAAGTACAGGCGCAGCTCGCAACTGCTGCATATCTCGGCGAAACTTCTCGGCAAAAACCTGCGGATTGCTTGGCTGGTCGTGATTAATAAAAAACTCACCTGGCAATCTGAGAGTTGACCCGTACACCATTTCCGCTACAGAACATCCTAAGTCTTCCTTAACAGTGGTGCGAAGGCCAAGTAAGACTGTGGCTAGCGTTTCGGTCCAGCGGTTGTTCTCGTGGCACATAAGTGCAGCTTTAAGTGAACGGTGCCAGCGCTCGACCATGCCATTGGACGCTGGGTGGTAAGCGGTGGTTCGAATGCGTTGACACCCGAGGAGTTGTGTCAGTGCGTTAAACAGTGCGGATTCGAACTGCGCTCCCCTGTCGGTGGTGATGATTTTGGGCGCGCCAAAACGTGATACCCACTGCGTAAAGAGTGCAGTCACAACAGTGTCGGCCGTCGTATCAACAATAGGTATGGCCTCCGGCCATCTCGAAAATCTATCGATGATCGTGAGAAGATACTTGAACCCATTCGATGGTTGCAGCGGTCCGACGATGTCCACATGGATGCTTTCGAACCGTTTGTCCGGTGTATCAAATTTCAAAGGTACGTTCCTGACATGTCTGGTTACTTTTGAACGTTGGCACTTATTACAATTCTTGGCCCAGCTGGTTATGTCCTTACACATGTTAGGCCACACATAGCTCTTTCTGATTTGTTTGCTGGTACTCCTGCCGCTCGGGTGTGATAAGTTGTGAACAAGCTCGAACACTCGCTTGCGCAACGGAAGCGGAACGTATGGCCTCATTGCTCCAGTCGAAATGTCACAGTGGACAGTGATGTTGCCGTCTATTTGGAATTTTTTAATATGCAAGCTACTCTCCTTCTGTAAAAGCTGCTGCAGTTCATTGTCGTTCGTTTGCTGATCAGCGATGTCTTTCATACTTAACGTTTCTGGAAAACTGATCGCGTTTATGCTCTCAGATCGAGAAAGAGCATCTGCCACGATGTTTTTCTGGCCTTCCACGTGGATGACGTCTGTTGAGAACTGCGCAATGAATTCAAGTTGCCTGTTTCGTCGAGGTGATACGTTGTCTGTTCGCTGTTTGAAGGCATAGATCAGCGGCTTGTGGTCCGTTTTAATTACAAAATGTCTAGCCTCGAGCATATGGCGAAAGTACTTTATCCCTTCGAATATAGCGAGCAATTCGCGGTCATACGCACTATACTTCCTCTGTGCATCACTGAGGCGCTTGCTAAAAAATCCGAGCGGTCGCCACACACCGTCTTGCATTTGTTCCAAAACTGCGCCCATTGCTGTGTCCGAGGCATCTGTAGACAACGCGATGGGAGCGTTTACGTGTGGGTGTGCGATTAGTGCTGCATTAGCGAGCATCTTTCTGCTTTCCTCGAAGGCTGTGTCTGCTTCAGTGGTCCACTCGATTTTCGTCTTGTCGTTTTTCTTGCTGCTCGTGAGGAATGCGTTTAACGGTGCCAGCAGTGTTGCTGCGTTTTTAAGAAAACGCCGGTAGAAATTTATCATACCCAGATATCTTCTCATTTCTAGGACATTAGAGGGCTTGGTAAATTGCTGGATGCTGTTCACTCTCTCGACAAGCGGTGCAGTGCCCTTCGCTGAGATTTTGTACCCTAAGTACTTAACCGTGGATGCTCCCCAAACGCATTTCGACGTGTTGATTTTCAGGCCGTAATCTCTAAGTCGCTGTAGGACCTGCTTAACGTGGTCAATGTGTTGTTCTAGGTTGTCTGAAGCGATGAGTATATCATCGAGATACACGTAGCAAAACTCGAGTTCGCGCAAAGCAGTATCAACAAAACGTTGAAATGTCTGGGCGGCATTTCGCAAACCGAATGTCATTACCGGGAACTCGAACAAGCCGAACGGTGTTGCTATCGCGGTCTTTTGAATATCCTCTGCACGGACCGGTATTTGATGGAATGCCCGTTCAAGATCAAGGGTTGAGAAGATTTTTTTTCCAAACAATTGGTATGAAAAATCTTGGATATGTGCTACTGGATAGCGGTCAGGAACTGTGGCGGCATTTAGCTGTCGGTAGTCGCCACATGGTCGCCACTCGCCGTTGTTTTTCTTGGCGAGATGCAACGGACTGGCCCACGGGCTTTTAGAAGGCCTGCAGATACCCGCTTTGAGCATCCTCTCGAACTCGAGTTTCGCTGCTTTGAACTTATCAGGCGGAAGACGCCTTGGTCGTTGTACTACCGGAGGGCCGCGTGTGTCAATATGGTGTTCGATGCCGTGAGTTACGATGGCTGATGTGGATGGATTGGTGAGCTCTGGAAAGCTTTTGAGCAATGCATCCAAACTGTTGACATGCACTACGCTGATTAAATCGCTTGAGTCCGCAAGCTTTCCATTAGTCGCCTGCATGGTTCTACCGTTGACGAGTCGTTTGCACCTCAAGTCGACCAGAAGGTTAAATTCTCGCAGGAAATCGGCACCTAATATAGCAACTTTCACGTCAGCAACCACGAATTTCCACCTGTAGCTTGGGAGATGTTTTAAATTGACATTCTTCTCGCATTCGCCGTATGTTACTATGGGCGTGCCGTTCGCTGCGTAAAGTTGACACCTCGCTTGACGTAGGTTCCCAGTTACGTTGCTTCGGGGTACAATGGACACGTCCGCTCCTGTGTCCACAAGGTATAGCGTGCCGTCGTGCTGGTCACTTAACACTAATCGGTACTTCGGTATGCTTAAGGCATTGACTGTGCAAGTGGAGGGTGCTTCAACAAGCGGAGGTGTGAAGCTGCATGGCTTACGGCATTTTCGTGCTCGAGCTCCGAACCTCTCGTGGTAAAAACACATGCCACTGAGCTGATTGCTCGTTGTACTTGCACGAGTCTGTCTACTGCTTGATGGGAGAGCAGAGTTCATAGCTTTGACCGTTTGAGCTATCTTTGTGAGTTCAGCTTTGAGGTCCACCATGTCAACGTTTGGTGTTGTTGTTGTTTCAACGGCCGCCGCTGATGCTGCAGGTCTCGATTGTTCCATGATTCTGTCTGCCACCTCCACTGTATCGTCCATGCTTTGTTGCGCACTGGCGATTAAAATTTCACGCACTCTCACCGGGAGCCTTTGGAGCCATAAGGATTTCAAAGCAGCGCTACCGATGTCTGCTGTTGCCAGAAACTTCATTTCCCGCCATAATTGTGATGGGGTTTTGTCCCCAAGCTCCGTCTCATACAGTAGTTTCCGAAGTTTTCTATCTTCGCTATCAGTAAATCGTTTAATTAATGCATTTTTAATTGCTTCGTATTTCGACTCGGATGGCGGCGTTTCCAAAATGTCGGTTACGCTTTCTAGTGTATCCGCGTCTAAATGGGCTATTATAGCGTTGTATTTGCTGTGGTTAGATCGCACTTGACAATGTGCGAACTGCGCTTCCGCGTGGGAGAACCAAAGCGTTGGCCTTCGCTGCCAAAATGGCGGTAATTTCACCTTCTGCACGGACTGAACCGAATGTGCGCAGTCCATATGAGACGCGGATTGTGCTGCGGTTGGTTTTTGAGCGTGCACATTTTTGGCTTGGTCGGCCTGTGGGTCTGCCGGCGGTGAATTTTCGATCTCGTCGTCCGACATTTTTCGTATGAGATTGAAGTGCGCGTTGCTGCAGGCGGCGTGTTGCTTGTCGTAAGGGTCACCAATATAGCGCGAGGATGGCACGGGATACGACGCGTGAATTACCTCGCGACTATTACCACGTAAACACAATTGCTATTTACTCTAAACAAAGTAGTTCGCGTTCAGTCGCACGTTCTCAGAACTGTCAAAATTAATTCCGTCTGCTGCACTTCGATTACAGCGCTCTGCTCCACTTCGATTACAGCGCTCTGCTCCACTTCGATTACAGCGCTGTCTTGTGGTCGATGTTAGCACTATGTGTCTTCGCCACAATATGATTTTGACCACGAATTTATTTACGTAGCCAAAGCTTTCTACATCTCAAGCTGGGCAGAACTGACTCCAGCGGGTGTGACGTCATGGATTTTTCCATTCCAAGGGACCACCTGTATTATTTTTGATGAACTTGTCGTAAGAACACATTTTACCGAAAACAACACAAAAGCATAATTAAATCAAATTAAGCACGGAAATATTACGCGAGTGCACACTTTTTCGCAATAACTAAAATTTTACAATTTTCTGTGTGAAAATAACTGGAGAACTCTGCACAATACGAGTGACAGATTTTTTTCGGTGTGAGAAAACGAGATTTAACTTTGATCGCACTTTCTTCAATTAAAAATTTATTGCACTCATATCAACGTGTAATAATTACATGCCGAACACTATTATTAGAGTACCTTAGAAAGCTGAACTATCTTTAACACTGCATTTAAGAATAAACGCGATTCTTACGAAGCCCGCCGTATCTGCTCCTCCATACGAAAGCGCGCGAATTTGTATGGAACTGTCATGTTTGTTATGACTCCAACGTGTTGTTGTTGGATTCAGTTACTCGGCTTTCTACTATAGAGGGCTTTGAGCAGAATGAATTTGACGTTTTTGAGTCGCAATAGCTAAGTTGATGGAATACGTGAAAAATGTCAAGTTCGGAAAGCGAGGCGTTTCAAAGCGCGGATGAAGATTATGAATCCGCAAAACCTGTGAAGAAAACCCCGAGCAGCGAAGCCAGTGATGAGAAATGTAAAAAACCAACAAGGAAGATTGAAAGCGAAAATTCTGCGGACAAAATCAAAGATTTGGGTCAAATTGTCGACGTGATCAACAGTCCTGATAAAAGCATCGCAACAGCTCCGAGCAGCGAAAAAGTCCAAAAGGATAGCAGCGTAGAGCAAGATAACGATGGCTGGGATCTTGATGAATGGGGTGAGGATGATAATGTAAAAGAAACAAGCACAGCGGAAGCTAATTCTGTAGAAGATGGATGGGCAGACGACTTTGGTGATTGGGGCTCACCAGATAACGATTCTGCATCCCTAGAAGCGAATAAGAAAACAAAGGACATAAAGAAAATTGATGATGGCGATCAGCCGAAGATTGTGTCAACCTACGATACATTCCCAGTCCTAAATGATTTGACGTATTATAAAGAAAAAAAAGAAACGAGTCCTGTGAATGCGGCTCCACCGGCTGAATCAAAACCATCAGCAGGACCTGCTTGGGGCTGGAAACCATGGGGCGGTGTAGTGTCGTTTTTATCATCTGCGAGCGAAGGAGTCTCGACTTTAACGTCTCAGGTGAGTCAAGGATTGTCGAATGTGATTGAGAACAGCATTGGTGTACCGGATCCGGAAGAAATGGCGAGATCGCAGGTTGAATCGGAGCGAAGAGAAAGAGAACGCCGACCATCAGAGGACAGTGATGATAAAAATGAAGCAGCAAAAGAAGAGCATAAGACCGATACGATACGCAACAGTTTAGGAAATATTGTTTCAGGTAAGTAAATTCATAGAATATAAAATGTATTTAGCTTCTAATGCCAAGAAGTGAGTTTAGTGCTAGAATTCAGAATTAAATTTAGTCGGAGAGCTTCATCAGTGCAAATAGTTGTTTGAAAATCTGCCCGAAGAGTTTGAAATGGTATTGGTTTGGATTTTCAAAGAGAAAATGAACATTAAAATGTATTAAAACAAAACTGAAAGTTTAACAAGTTCACTTTAATTCAAACGCAAAACTTTATTTAATTTAACTACATTGCTTTACGCTTGAGAGTTTTTCCCTCAGAAATTATCGCTTGCCAAAATTGACTCTTTCGCTTTCTAAACATCGACGACTCGTCGACGCTTCCAAACCAGACTGACTCTGTCGACTACACCACGCGATCGTCTGATCTCGACTGACTCTATTGCGATTTCACCACGCAATGATATCATCTCGACTGCTTCTTTCGCGACTTTATCACGTGATGATCTGATCTCGACTGACTGCTCATCACGAATGCTCGCCTTTTTATATCTTTCTTGTCGACCCCGTAGGATATTGTCGCAATTTCGGATATTGGCGGATATTCAATGGATCTTGTCGGACATCAGTCAGATATTGTCGGCCCTCGTCGGAGATCCGTCGGATATTTTCGGCACTCGTCGGAAATTTGTTTTTGGTTGAAGAACCTTGAACATTTGATAAGTCGCATAGTGTTCATGATCGAAATTTATGTGGCTGTATATTTTGTTGTTCTTTTTATTAGCTCAGTGTTTTTGTTGAAGAATAGAAATGGTATGCTGTTTTATATACCTGCGATTTTTCACTGCTCTTTTAAAACAGCAATCGCATGTTGCGGTTGAAAATTTAAAAGAGCTGCGATTAGAACAGTAGAGCAAATGCATACTGCTTACGGTCTATCGCCAATAAAATTGTCGCAATGATCATCGCTACAAATCCCAAAGTTTTTGTTTGCACTCGCACATTAATCGCGCAACTTACACATAAATCGCGCAGTTCACACATAACTCCTCACCCCAACGAGATCGTAGCTCAGAAAAAAGCCCGCCAAAAAAATCGTCGCTTACCCACGAAAGCGCACCTCAATAACGTTGTTCATATGGAAGCTCTTTCGTTGCTTGATTGCCGCTTGGGACATCTAATATATTGTTTCGAGCTAGGGGTTCGCCGGGACTTCAAGTAAAAACACAATTCATTTAAAAATAAGTGATAATTTATTTATTCGCACTCTAATATAATTTCCCGATCACTTCGCACTTTATGACAACACCGCCGCGTGTTTTTCTATCGCACTTTATGACAACGCCGTCGCGTGTTTTACTATCGCACTTTATGACAACACCGTCGCGTGTTTTATTATCGCTTTTCCGCACTGGTTCGCGTCTTCGTAAATGTCGCTGAATGACTGACTCTCGCCTGAAAGTGTCGTACTTTTATACCATTTTCACCAATTCTCGAACCTTCTGTGGTGTATTCATCGGGTGTGTGTCTCAACTATATTTGAAGGTTCTAGATCTTTGATTATGGATTTTTACATATTGGAGGACTGTTCTACATAATTCTGGCATATTCGGGAAAGATCAAATTGCGTGGTTGCCAGATCTATAACAATATTCTATTGTCTTTCTCTATACCTGTTCACTGCTCAGCTCAGTGATATCAAAGCCTATCAATAATAAAAGATATCCCAAGCCTTGATAGTCTTTGGTGATATCTACACACTGCTCGTGCTCAGTGCTATTGCTTTACACTAACGAAGTATAGTAATGAATGAACAGGTGAACAGGTCGTAGGCGTAGTGTGACTGAGACTTGCTTAGCGATATTTTATAATCTGATCGGTGAGGTGGGACGTGCGAAGTGGTCGGTCAATGAAGTGTGCTCTCCTGGCCTAGCGGCGATTTGCTTGGCGAGCTTTGTTCTGAATTATGATCTCGTCGGGGTGAGGTGGGACATGTGAGTTGCGGCTATTGCAAGTTCCGCCGATTTATGTTGCAGCCCACTGTGTCGATAAGAGCTTTACGTTCTTCATTGATGAAATTGCTTGTGTAAATAATATCGTGTGAAATAAGTAAACAATAGACCCTTTTGGTTCGGTTTTCTATGACCGGGTGTTTTTTTTTATTTGGTTTGTGTACATGGGATGTTTTGACATTTTTGCCATCCTGACTCGATTGCGCTCGATAATTTTTTCGTACTTTGGATTGTAAAAGAAAACCTTTTCATTCCGTGGGGGAAACGTTCACTGTGCGCACTGTGCTGGTGGTACTGAGCACAAGATTGGGTCTGCCTGATTGTAACGACGCAGGATTTCGCAGGAAATTACTGTTTTGTACGTTTTTTTTTTTATTGATTTGTGTTATTTTAACCAACATGTAAATAAATACTTTGAATTTGTCGGATTTGATTTCATTTCAGTTGTGCTCTTCCGTTTAATTCATTTCGTTTTTCTGCTTCAATTTGAATCATTGCTGAACAAAAAAAAAAAGAAATAGCAGGTCTTTCCGAAGATATTTATCACTGCATTACCAGTTTTTGCCATCCTTGCGCGCTACCATGGAGAATAGAGGTGAAAAAATCACTGCTATTAAAACAGCTGCTCTTTTCCATAGATATTGAAAAAGAGCAATCGCAGTTGATCACTGCGGTTGGAAAAGAGCAGTTTTTGCCATCTCTATTGAGGACCTTAAACATTCACTGAGTAGCATAGTGTTCGCTTATTTGCTTTCGAGAACAGTAGAATATTGCGAACATGCGATGAGCGACTAGAGCTGATATGTAAATACATAAAATCTTATACAGTGGATGAGTTTTATTTCACTTGAAATCCAGCGACTCCCAGCGAACTTCAATCAGATAAGAGCTGAAAAAATGAGAATTAAGAAATTACATTCACCTAATATGCAGCTTTTCGCTCGTTGCATTCTAAATGCAAAGAGGCGGGACTGAAAATAAATGTGCGTAAAACCAAGTACATGCACATGGATTCGAACGCAAGCACACCGATTGTTCTTAATGGACAGGATGTGGAAGAGGTGCAAGATTTTTGCTATCTCGGAAGCATTGTCAGCATGGACGGCGGAGCCGAAAAGGATGTTGAGGCTCGGCTAAATAAAGCTCGTCAGGCCTTCGGTATCCTTTCCCCTTTCTGGAGGTTAAGAGAGATCTCCCTTCGCACGAAGCTGCGAGTTTTTGACGCATGCGTCAAATCCGTGTTGTTATATGGTTGTATTACGTGGAAAGTGACCGTTCAACTTACCAAGAAACTACAGACTTTCGTATACCAATGTCTCCGGCGCATTTTAGGAATATTCTGGCCAGAAGTGATCTCCAACGACGAACTTTGGAGTACAACTCGCCAGACTAAAATAGGTATTGAGATTCAACGGCGAAAGTGGCAGTGGATCGGTCATACTTTGAGGAAGCCAGAGCGAAACATCGCAAAACAGGCTCTGGATTATAACCCTCAAGGAAGACGTCGGGTTGGTCGACCATGTAACACATGGAAGCGAGCAGTTGAGCAGAAGGCCAGAGGAATAAAAAAGTCCTGGCAACAGCTTAAGGCCGATGCTCAGGATCGCGCCTTGTGGATGAGATTTGTTTCTGTTCTATGCCCCTATAGGGGGTCTTAACAGGAATTTGATTGATTGAATATGCAGCCGCTTACCGTCAGGATAATGTTCTTATATTCAATCTTCAAGTATCCTAATTTCCGTGAAATATAAGAGGAACAGATTTTGTGGATTTGATGAGCTGCTTATTTTCATTAATACAAAAATTGTTTATTTAACATTTTGATATATTTATGTGTTGCAAAGTAAGAAAAATAAATTTGTTTATTACAGGTGTCACACAAATCGGAAACAAGGTAATCACGGGCGGCTTGGACACACTAGAAGGCATTGGTAAGAAGACTATGACGATATTGCAAGAAAACGATCCTCTACTATTAAATAAAAGGAAATTATTGGGTATGGATACCGATAAACCAGTTCTAAGTCAAGTAAGTCTCGTAAAATTTGTGCATAGATTGTCTCTGAGCAAAAATTCATTTAGCATCTATGGCTATGAGAGCAACAGTGACTTAACCCCAATAAGTATGCTGGTTGGTCAGGCCACTTTAGATCTCATAGCTCCATAAGTCGAATGTTGCGAATCCTTTTTTAATAAATTGCAGATCTTACGCGAAGCAAAAGAGAAATCGGAAGAATCAGAGAAAAATCTTAAACAAATGCATAAGGATATGTATAGGAAACAATTGCACTACGAAACGCTCTTCGATCACTATCATGGACTCGTGCATTTAGAAGCTTTAGAAATGCTTTCAAGGCAATCATCAATTAAACTGCAATCGCTTTTGGAACCATTAACGGGAAAAGCACTTTCCGATCTACAAGAGACTTTGAATGAAGTGAACGAGCTATGCGATCTAGGTGACATGGAAAGCGATGAGACCGATGGATTGTATGAAGTAAACGAACTTCAAGAGAAAATTAATCTTGCCAAAGAAGATCTTGATGTTGATGTGGACTTATCGGATCTTATCAGGTAATCAAATTCAATTCAATGTTAACGACTCCTTGTTAAGCTGACGGCCATTAGCCTTGGTTCTACCCTCATACGATGGATTGAGAGTTTCCTGTCCGAACGCACTATACGAGTCGTATTAGATAGCGTTACTTCTTCCTCTTTTCCAACTAATTCTGGTGTCCCTCAGGGCTCTGTCCTATCGCCTAATCTGTTCCTAGTATTTATCAACGACCTTTTGTCTTCTACTCTCAATCGAATCCATAGTTTTGCAGATGACAGTACTTTAGAAAACACCTTCGAATTTAACTCTGCTGCGGACTCTCACAAGCAATCTGTTGCTTTCAAACGCAGGGAGTTATTCGGTTCGTTGAACTCCGACCACGACTTAATCCTGGAATGGGACAGGAAAAATAGAGTAGTTCAACGCTACTAAAACACAGGCCCGCTACCTTTCCCTTGAACGTGATGCTCCAGCGTCATCGTCTAATTTAGCATTTAATGGCGTACCAATTTGCTCTGTAGATGAGTTTATCCTATTAGATGTAAAATTAAATAACCATCTTGATTGGAGCAAACATATCTTTGATGTTGCCCTTGATACCTCCAAACGCCTAGGTATTCTTCGCAAATGTAAAAAATATTTTACGCCTCGCGACTTAGCTACCATCTATAAAGCTTAAATTCGGCCTTAGAGTACAATTCGCATTTATGGGCTGGAGCAGACAAAACACACCTTGCGCTGCTCGATCGAATCCAAAAACATGCGTTCCGACTAATTGAAGACGATACCATTACGGTTTCCATTGACTCCCTCGAACATCGTAGGAACGTTGGAGTACTCAGCATCTACTATCGCTACTTTCATGGTAAATGTAGTGCGGAGCTTAAATTACTCATTCCATCACTTTTCATTTTTCCCCGAAATACTCGTCAAGCTAAACGCGCACACGAGTTTACCGTCAACCCTATCCCTACTCGTACAGTGAAATATAGACAGTCATTCATCTCCCGAACGTCCAGACTTTGGCATTGCCTCCTAGCATATTTCCAAGCAAGTATAACCTTCAGCTCTTCAACAATAATGTCCATCGCCATTTCCTATCTTTCCCCTAAAATTCCTATAACACTACCAAATTTCAACCTCTTCCTATACCGACATAACTGTGCAATGCATTAAAGGGCGACCCCCTAAGTTATAATCGGTGCCATAAAAAAAAAAATTTTCCATTTAATTAGATGCTGGAAAGAAAATACGGAATGGCTATGTGAGAGTACGGATGTCGAAGCACAAGATGTTTACGAGAAAGCACTGCGATGCTTAGCCGAAACGACAGCATTGGCAGTTCATAAAATGCATAAAATAGCAGAAATGTTATTAATCAAGGACCATCATAGTACGGCAAACGAAGCTGATAGCTTGGTTCAGCTGACAATACTATTTTGTTGGCATCTAAGCGGTGTTTCAAATCGATTCTGCGGAAAATTAAATGAATTTGATGGTTCTGAAGAGATTAGTTCACAAATTACAAGCATATTTCTTGAGGTAAGCGATTTAATGGGGTTCATCCTAATGGGATTAAAATCTTTTCTTTACATTTATTTCAGGCATCAAATAGTACAACCTATGTTCGTAGCGCTTTTCAACTGTTTATTCCAATTTTGCAGATCGGCGCTGCATGATAATCGCAGCATTTTTTTTTTAAATATAAATCTCTCAATATTAATCGTTTTCTATGTGTAATATGTTTTTTAATCGATAATTAAAATTTATTACTCAATAAAAATAAACTATAATTGTACGTATTGGTTTTGACATTTTATATTTTCGAAATAAATCGGTATAGGTATCGATATGCGGTGAAATAGTTTCAATTCTGATGATTGATGCTCGGTTTTTGTATTACTCAGTCTCGTTTAAACAATTTTAGTGCCCGGTGTCAGTAATGTATTCCAGCAGATGGTTCTGGAAAAACAAACTGTGCAAGAGAAATGAATAGACCAACAAGAGAAACAGGTTCGGCAAAGCGATCTAGTTCCATTCGGATTATCTGAAGGAGACAAACTACCATGATTTGTAAGGCACAATAATATATTGTTACATGTCAGCCCTAGTCGTTCATCCATGATCGTAACCCTGCAAACAAAATAATTCGTTAATGAATTAATTAACGAGCGATTTGATCGTTAATGAACCATCAAGCGGACTAAATGGACTTTCGTTAATGAATTACTTTTAACGATTCATTATGAATTGTAAAACGCTTACAAGAAACAAGTATATAAGCAAACATATAATCGTTATCAATAAATCATTAATGACTCTTATTGTAATTCATTAACGAATGTTGTTTAAGATTCATAAGCGATATTATTTATGAAACATAAACAATTTATTAAGGAACTGGAATTTTCAAGCCCAACAATAGAATATCACAGATGCTTTTTCTATTCTGTTGCTTGTGCCATCCCTTAAACTTTTCACGGATGCACTCGCAGATAAGCATGCGCGCACTCTATGATCCTCTGCAAACTAAATCTCTAGGTTTTCCACCGTTTACTTTTGAGATATCGACACGAAATTATTTTTGGCTCTGTCGATGCGCATGGAGAGATTAAAACTGTTTGTATATAACAAAATCGAAGTTGTGTGACCCTTCTTGTTTACACTATAATGCTTGGTTGGCCTAAGATCATCACGCACTTTATTTGTCTTGTATCATTTTATGCTCGTTTTAGGACCGTTATTTGCGAGCGCTCATTGAATTGTTTGCTGGGAATCTTCCACAATATTCGACAATAAAAATTCTGTACACACACAAATGCATACATATTACTCATCGACTTGGAAAAAGTCAACAATCAAGGACACGTCGTCGTATGGGCAGCGACAGTCAGTCGCTGTGGAGTCGCTATGGACGGCGACGGTGTGGAAGACGGTATAGACGACGGGCGCTGTAGGCGGCGCCAGTATGGATAACGGTCAGTTATGCTGGATATAAAAAGGGCGAGCGTTCGTGAAAAAAGGCAGTTGATGAAGTCAGTCGACGTTTTAGAAAGCAAAAGATTGGACGGTTGGATTGCGAAGTAGCGGAAGTTCGGGAGTGTAAAGCGATATTGAAGAAAGCGATTAAATAAAGTTTGTGGTGATTTCAAATTAAAAGCAACTTAATTTCATTTTTACTTCAAATCCACCGACCTCTTGCACACTTCAATATATGTATGTACCTATATGCTTTCGAACATTGTAGGTGTTCCGACAAATCGAGATGAGATCGAATTCGGTAGTGGAAAAAGTAATAATCCTCGCCTTGTTGTCTTGGCTTTACAACCCTGTGAAAAAAATTATTATTTTGCAGAACGAAAACATTCTGAACGACACAAGATATTTAATGCAAAATAATCCTGCAAAAATTCTTAGAATTCGGATAGATCTAAAGCACGAGGTTGTGAAGGAATTTATCGCAGGCCACCTGGTTTTCATAAAATACGCTAAGTTTGTCATTAAGGGAAGGAAAAAAAGATGTTCAGATTAAATTCAACAAACGGAACTTATCCATTTCGCCAATGAAAGCGATGCCTAAAAAGACCTCTTTTAAAGAGCCAACAGCAAACAAAACAAAAGCTATGTCAAATACACCGAATTTAAACAATAAAATATTAACAACCTTGCTCAAAAAATCACGAGAAAGGCTTGCAAGGCAACCAAACTCATCAACAAGTACACGCTTAATATTGGACAGACGAAATCGAAACTGTTAGCTAATTTATTTGATTAAATCTTTAGAGATATGTACTTATCTATTATCTGGTCATTCGTGAATCGGTTAATAACACTTTCGTCACATCTTCGACACCTCCTCCTCTCGATGGTGCCCGAACAGTTTTTGATCCAGTTGAAAAAGCAAACCTTTTGGCAGCAAACTTGCTAGAAACTCGAAACTTCCACCGTCAAACCAGAATCCTCCGTGATTATCGGACTCTGGCTTCTCGCTGCCACCACTCGTTTTCGAACTTGGGTTATCTTCATAAGCGATCCTTCTCTTCTCTCTTCTACAATGGCTTTACAGCCCAAATCGAACCTTGGCCTTCTGACCTCCACGTTTCTTAATATTTTTTCATTATTTATTGCGAAAGAGTTTTTAAACCTTCGCACAACCCTCTCTCTACGAATTTTTAATTTTGTTGATATGGATGCGAAACGTGGACCTTGACGCGGGTGTCGGAGAATTTATTCGAAACTTTGAGTGAAAAATTCTTTGGAAGGTGTACGGAGCAGTCAAAGAAGGAGATGACTGGAGAATTCGATACAGCCATGAGCTGTTTCAACTATTTGACGACCCACAAGCATGTATCGTGATCAAACTCCGCAAGCTTCAATGGGTTGGCCACGTTGATATACGGGGAACGAATTCCAAAACGAATGATCAAGGGCCAAGCTCAAGGCAACCGACCGCAGGGAAAGCCACGAAAGCGATGGGAGGACTCAGTCAGCGCAGATTGCAGATCGATTCTCAATTTTTCAAATTGGAGGACGCGGTCGTTGGGCCGAGACAACTGGAGGAGATGCATCCAAGGCTTGATATCGGCTGTAGCGCCATTGCATCATCATCAGATTGAGGTGATCAAGATATACCCAAGCAGGCATTGGGCTGGAATTATGTGTCGACCGGGATTTGAACTCGCGACCTTCGCATTGTAGATCAACATGCTACCTACTAGGCTACACCAAAGATCCTGTAGGAGCCTAATAATCACAAGTCGGATGGCCCCCGCTGTCCTTAAGACCTGCGCTTCCTTTCTAGTTAAACCCCTTCGTCACATCTTATCATTTTTCATACTCTTCAGGGTACTTTCCTCAGATCAGCCAATTTCAAAGAAGGAAAGCAAAGCGAACCCCGCTAATTACCATAGCCATTACCTCAATGCTTTCAAAAGTAATGGAAACTGCTGTCAATCGGAAGATAGTCAACTTTCTTGTGCATAAAAATCTCATCCATGATCTCCAATATGAATTACGCTCAGGCCGATCTCGTGGTCTATCTTACCGAACGTTGGAGTTCCTGCGTTCACAAATTTGGTGTAGGTGAAGTTCTTGCTCTTGACATTGCTAAAGCGTTTGACAGAGTTTGACAAAAATGTCTCTTAACCAAGCTAAGGGCCTTTGGTCTTAACACATCGTTCCTTAAATGAATTGAGAGCTTCCTCCTCGAGAGCTCTATTCGAGTAGTACTAGATGGAGTAACTTCTGCACACTTTTTCATTTATTCCGGCATCCCTCAGTTTTATCTCCCACTCTCTTTTTAGTCTTCATCAACAACCTTTTCTCCTCTACTCTCAATCATATTCACTGTTTCGCAGATGACAGCACTCTAGACAACATCTACTGATTTGACTCTCCTGCGGAGGCACGTCCGAGATCGGTGCCCCATGCCGTTATGAGTCGATATGGTCATTGAACTCTGACCTCGTTTTAATCCTGGAATGGGGTAGGTAAAACAGATTAAAGTTTGACGCCTTAAGAACGCAGTCCTGTTATCTATCTCTTCAAAATAACGTTCCGACGTCAACCGCTAATATGTCCTGAAATGGAGTAGATATTTCGCCTTCAGCAGACTTCACGTTACTTGATGTAAAATTTAACAATCAACTTGATTGGAGCCAACACATCTACGAAGTCCAAGTCGCTCTTGATGGTTCAAAGCGCCTAGGTATATTCTGTGGAAGTGTACGAAATACTTTGCTGCCTCCGAACTAACTGCCATCTGTAAGGCCTAATTCCGGCTACGTCTTGAGTATAACTCCCTTGTTTGCGCTGGGGCCCCAAAATCACACCTTACTTTGATCGACCGTATTCGAAAACATAACAGGACTACGATTGGGGTTTTACGCCCAATCGTGCGATACTCTAGATGAAAGACAATTTTTTTGAATTTAAGAAATTTTGTAGGGGAAGTGGTAGAGGAGGTGACGACATTGAACTAATTTTTTCACATCACGCTAGAATTGCTATCAAAATGTTTTATATGTATAAAATTTAGGATTCAAGAAATCAAAAGGTACCGAGAAATTAGTGTATTGGATTTAGTGAAATTGTACAGTTTGTATGTGAGGTGGTGGAAGGAGAGGCGAGTTCTAAATGAGATTTTCCGAAATACCTACAAACCTCATGCTTTCGATATATTTAAATTGCTGATCAGTGGCATACATATTTTTCAGAAAAATCGAATTTTGTAAAATTGTGAAATTGTATGGGAGGAGGTAGAAGGTAATCGTCTAATTTTTTTGGTCTTGCTAGTAATTCTAAATAAATATTAAGTGCACAATTTTAGATCGATAAATTTTATACAAACACGAGTACTTTGTGAGCGCTTGTCGTGGAGAACAGTGAAATTTAGACAGTTCTTCATAACTCGGACGAAAATGATATGGAATTTGTTAAGAGGTAATCTCATTCAACGCCACTTCAAACTCTTCTCTCCTGTGTTTCCTTCATTATTTTCCTATATTCACTTGTTTCCCTGTACTCATGTCGACTTAACTGTGCTACGCGCATTAAAGAGTGAGTTCCTAGCTTATTTTCGGTGGCTGAAAAAAACACATGGTGGAACCCAAAGACCCAAACGCTAAGGTTAAGCTATCCCAGCACTAAGGTTAACATTGATTTAATAACATAATTTATTTTTAGTTTTAGTTGATCAGTTTAACACTTTTCTTGTTCATCGCCTAACTTATCGCCCTAATCGCGCTCTGTCGCTTTTCCAACTCTTTTGCTCCCAAATATCCACTGCGACTATTTCGCTTTCCAAAACATGACTGCCTGTTTTCACGAACTCTTTATACCCAGCACAACCGACATGTTCGCTAAATGTCGACGTATATTTTTGTTGCCTTCACACGAGGAAAAGAGTGCAGGTGTTCTTTCATTATTGCAGAACTGCTGTTAATTGAAGCCATCAAACATTTGATGAGCGACACAGTATGGGAAAGTAAATGATCGGAATTCACGCCCGCGTGCATTGTTAGTTAAAGGATAACTGAAGACGCAAACATGCGGCCAGCGGCTAGGGCTGACATGTACCAATAAATTAGAAATTAAACCTTACAGCGAGAGAATAATTGCATTGAAAAGTAATAATGGAGAATACAAAAAATACTTTAATTCAGATACTCTTTCCAATTGGTGATGACGATATGACTACAGAATGAGCTACCAACTGTGTTGAACCTTTTAGAGGTAAGTACAGTATATCGTCACTCCTAATCTGTAGTGTAAGGATGTTTAAGCCAGGCAGTGTTATGAATAACAATAACAATAACAATTTACAAGCAACATAAAGCTTGACTCCCTCACAGTTCTACTCACACCAAGCAAGATTCTTAAAAATCTTGATTCCATCATAGCAACAAATAACCTGGCAACTGTCATCCATCAACAACAAATAACCTGGCAACTGAATGCAACGCCAAACCAAACTCCGAGGCAGTCACCAAAACTACACCGCCTAAACATTTACGATCCGTTGCATCTCTTGATGAATCTTCATGATTGAATATGAAAAACAATTGGTCTCACCGATGACGCGAAAATCCAAATTGCAATCGCAAGAAGAAACCGAAACGCAAACGAAACGCTCGAACTGGATGAACCGCTAACGAACAATTAGAAAACGTTTACAAAAAAGTAGAAATTGGATATAAAGAAATGAAATCGGAAGTCTTGTTAGTACTGGAAGATTTAAATGAAAAAACGAAAGGCGAGGAAAGAATTCTTGGTGGATTTGGTTATGGACAAGAAAGTAGGCGAAAATTTGTGATTATAATTTCAACCGCTAACTTAAAAACCTGCCTGACTCGCTCCTTCACGTTACCAAAAAGGTAATTCGATGCGCGCGCTTTGAGTTACATGACAGTTGAGCGTTTCATATTTTAGTACGCGATTACAGTGGAAGGAACGAACCACTTTAAACTCCTGGAGGCTAAAAGAGGACGCAAATAATTTTTAATATCCTGCCATCGAAATAAAACATCACTTCGTGTTTTCAAATTCAAACTACAGAACCGTACAACGCAGATGTTACATGTATTTGTTAATCCAAATCACAATAATCAACTACATTGGTAATACAGCTATAATCTTTAATTAATGGAAATATAGTTCGACAGGAGGAAAAGGAAAAACCCAAAAATATCGATCCAAGGTAACATCTTAGCATTTATATAACGTATTATTTGTCTTCACAACAAGCGAATGAATGAATGATTGAATATTTAGTTTTTTTTTATTCCTTTCGGTAATTCTTGTGCAATTCGGGCACGATGTTATAGACGTATTGCAAAATCTCGTTAATGACTGGTTCCTTGCGCGAGTGCAGGGCTCGGTTCATTTCCTCCAATTTCACTTTCGTATCAGCATCGATTTTTTGTGCGACACCTTCACGTGATCCCATGTGCTGGAAAAAGTAAAAAGAATGTTTAACACGAACTTCATGGCTATGGGCTTTAATGAATTGTGCAGCGGACTCAGGGCTAGACGAGAACACTGAAATAAATGAGATATGCGCCATTTACCTTAGCTTCGAACTCCTTGAATTGCCTTTCCCGCTCCTGGCGGTATTTCTCGATTTCCTCATTAGCTTCATCCTTGGCCTGCTTTAGCCTGCGTGCTTTGCCTGAAATTTATTGAACGGAAGAAAAAACTTGAAAAATTAAATTTTTCTCAATGGGCAGACATGTCATGTGACTTCCCGCGATCCCTCCCCGCAATCAAATCAATTTTTCGTTAATCTCAAGTTAATTTACTTACGTTTTCTCGCTTCTGCTACCTTTTCGGCAGCCTTCTTCTCAGCGGCCAGCAATTGCTGGATTCCTTGAGTTTGACTCGTCATGCTTTAGACTTCTCGAAGGGTGTTGACACAAAACTTATTGGAATAGAAAACACGGGACCAAACCTTTACGACACGGGAACAAGTGCGGAGTGATTGGAAAACTGAAATTTCTGCAATCGAGAAAATGTCATATGACATAATCGATCGAGTCTCGAAAATAATTTTCACCACGAATCCAGTACTACCATAACGGTATTTTGGGCTATCACCACCGCCATCTTGAGGAGTTCCATCAAACAGATTTTCAGTTATAATAATAATAATTTATTTAATAAATTCGATAAAATTTTAGATATAAAAGTATAATTTAAATTCAATCCATAATTAGATAAATTAATCCTTACTTCATCCAATATAAATTAAGAATAAAGTAAAATAGTACTATAATACAATAGAAAATAATAAAAAATAAATAAACAGAACATTTTTTTTTCAAGATAAGTTATAGGAGAAAATAATAGATTAAAAAAAGAAATATATATTATAAAAAAAAAAAACAGGTTGGGTGGGTTACTTGCAATGGACGATGAAGTTCACCCGAGTCCGTGTTACGAATGTTCATCTGTACATTGCAATTACCATCACATTAACTAATAAGCAGTCTTAATAGATTTGTCCACATTATAACGGTAGTTTCCCAGTCAGCTACGAGCTGGTATTAGGGAAAGTTTCGTAATATCATGTAATCATATAGAAGCAATAGCGGGCAACACATAGTCAATTTAATATATTTACGATTGCTGTATGAACTTCTTTGCTGTGATCTTGAGACACTTGATGTTCTTCGCCTGTCGAATATACATTGGCAAGGAGTTGTAGTATTGTATTGCTTCGTATATGGGATCCTTCCTTAGACGATTCGTCATACGATTTCGATTTCTTATCGAGGTTGCATTCCGTGTATTGAAATTGTGAATATCTGCGTTGTATGTTATGACTTTTGAAGATTTTAGTTCTTGGTTTATTATATTTTATATTAATTTTGTCCTCTCCAGGTTTAATGTTTGCTCCAAGTTTAGCTTGCTGTAGGTAACGTAAAGATTCGCTGAAGGTGTCAGATGTGGTAAATTATATACGGCCTTAATGCTTTTGTTCAAAATCCTCGATATTCTTTCCATGTTATGCATATGTTTGGGTCCATATTACAATTCCATTGGTTATATTTGATAAAATAAATGAATTATACAAAATTTCTTTTATTGGTGTTGGTAGAAAATTGTTACGCCGTAGGACTCCAGTTAAGGGTGCTATTTTCTTGCGAACGTTATTAATGTGAGGAGTCCATATTAGTTTTTCATCGATCGTTGATTTGTTCTAGATAATTCAATTCCATCTATGTTGAGTTTTAGATCAATATCAGCTTTGTTTAATTGGTTAAATATCATGAAATTGATCTTCGATGCATTTAGGGTTAACCTATTGCCCAACAGCCATTTCTTAAAGAGCTTGAGGTCGTTGTCGATAAGGTATTCCAATTCTGGCTGATTTCTTGCTTTGTAGAGCAATAATGCGTTATCCGCATAAACTATTTATTTCGCACGTAAACCTATGTTCTAGATGTTATGGATGTAGAGTAGGTAAAAAGTAGGGTCAAGAATTGAACCCTGTGGAATTCCAGTGTTAATGGGCTTAGGATCACTGAATTTGTCCATGTTTTTTGTTATGTAAGTACGTCCTGGGAGATAATTTTGTATTATGTCGGTAGATTTTCCTCTTATACCTAGTTCATTTAGACCTTGAAGCAATATTTTATGGTCTACCGTGTCAAATGCCTTCATAAGGTCTATAAAGACTGACGTAACGTAGAAGCCTTTGTCAAGTCCATCATTTATGAATTGCATCGCTTCGATCAGGGCTGAAGTTGTGTTACTCTTTTCCTGGAAGCCATACTGATTCCGATCAAATCCACTATTTTTTCTTATTTTATTATTCTTTTGTTGATCACTTTTTCAAAGATTTTGCTGATAGAGCTTGACAGAGCGATCGGCCTATAATTGTTGGGGTCTGAATTAGAACCACTTTTGAACACTGGAGTGATCAATGATGACTTTAAGCAGGAAGGAAATGTACCATCAGCTATATGAGTGTTAATCGCTTTAGAAAGTAGCGACAATATAAACGATGCCAAAGTTTTTAAGTAATTTGTTGTTATTCCGTCATGACCTGGAGCTATGTTGTTCTTAAGCTCTGCTATTATTGTACTTATTTCATTAGTGCAGTTGGGATATAGAAACATGGTTTTGGCAGCTACCGGACAGCTGTATTTCGGATAATACTCTCAATTAGAATTTTTTAAGTCTTTCGCAATGGTGTCTGCTATCGATACGAAGTGATCGTTGAGCCGATTTCCAATTTTGGTATGGTCAGTCGTTAATCCTGGATTCATGTCCTATTCATGGATTCCCGGTAATGGGAGCTGTCGTTTTGACTGAGAGTCTCTTTGACAAGAGTCCATAGTTTCCTTGGATTACCGGCTGTCGACGCAAATCGAGAATTATAAAACTTCTCTTTGGTCAGTCGTATCATTTTGGTCGTTTCATTTTTGAATCGTGCGTATTCTGCTCTTAAGATTTGATTTAAAGGGTCTTTCACCATTCTTTTGTATAATCTACGCTTCTTCTCTATTTGGGATAACACCTCATCCGTTATCCAAGTAGAATTGCGCGTACGCCTCGTTTAGAGTTTGGTTGCTTTTTCCTTTGCTATTGTAATAGCGTTGATTATCGCTTTTATTGACAAATCATTTATTTTGTTAATATTCAAGTTTGCCTCAGTTTTCAAAGCATCAATATCGAGTACTTTGATGTGTCTTTTTTCCATTTTAATCTTTTCAATTTTAGTATGCTTGATTGTCAGTTTCAGCAATTTGTGGTCAAGTTCTGGCCAGATCGATGCTGATTGTCAATAATTTTTTGAATATTTCTCGATACATGGTCTAGTAATGTGCCAGATTGTACCGTGCATCTTGTTGGAGAGACCCGATTTAAAATCTCAATGTTGTTGATCTTTAGCATTTCGTGATAGTTTTGCGTTGTCTGGTTCTCTTTTAGTATATGAATATTAATGTCCGCCACTGATAGAATCCTTGGATATTTTGAGTAGATTGCATCAAGGTATTTAACAAATTGATCCTTTGAGGCAGAAGGTGGATCATAAAAAGTCGCTAGCATTAATGTTGTGTTGTCATTAATTAACTTGACTATTATTGTATGGTAAGTATCATCAATCAGGATAGTTCAAAATTTGATTTCTTTCCTAATATATATAGCAATGCTCCCTTCTTGACCAGAATCGCGGCAGTTGTGTATAGCAGTAAAACCCTTCTGATTAAAGTATTGCTGTTCTGAGTTCTATAACCATGTTTCAGAGAATATTGTCGTTGTTTTGCAAAAGGTGTGCTTCTAATTCTGTCATTTTATTTCTGATGCTTCGTAGATTAGCATATATGATTTTCATGCATTTATCCATGTTTATAATTTTATACAGAAATAGTCAGCTTTAGGTCGCAAAACCTTTAGAGCTTTTTGATATTCCGGACATTCTGCACTGTCGGCTCTGTGAAGACAATTGACAGATCTTTTGGAAAAACTAATACTGCATTTGACTGTGGCCTGAATACAATCACTTGCTCTATGCGATCCTGTGCATTTCGCACATGTATCATGTGATTGCTTACACGTTTTCGAAGAGTGACCATAACTTTGACATCTGAAGCATCTCAGTAAGTTGAAGTCTTCTTTGCAGTAGTGACTACTAAAGTCAATGTTTATATATTTATTGACCATCCGGTTATATAAACAGCCGTTTACTTCCACAAACGTGATATTTTTGTTTGTTTTTGTATTAGTTTTAGTCTGAACTACTTTTATCTCTGAATCAGGATCTACGTCTTGATTAAGGGACTTGATATGAGACAATATCTCTTCATTGGAATACTCCCTTTCAAGTCTGTAGCGATATCGACACTTAGTTTATTCAGTATTAAATCGGACTACTACTTAAAATTTCTATCGTTTATATTAAAAATACTTTTTGCACTAGTAATTATTAGTAGTAAGCGACGTGTTGAAAATAATAGATATAAAAATAAAAATAGATAATGATATAATTTAAAATTATTATAAAAAAATAATTCTACATTGTTTTAATAATAATATAATAAGAAATATTTAAAATGTTATTTTAAATAATAAATAAATTAGAAACAATAATTATAAATAAAATTAATTTAAATATTACTCCGTGAGTTTTTATAATTAAACGTTTGGTGTAATAAGTCCGTGTATTATTATACGAGGGGCACGTTGCCTTGTCTGCTCAATATTACAGGAGTGGCCAAGTTTGGCTTCCATTTCTTTAAGAAGTATCGCATTATTCGCTTTATTGTCCGTTTTTATTAGGATTGCTCCATTGGAAAATGGCTTTCTAAACACTATTCGAGTCTTCAAACTCGAGGGTCTTATTTCATTGCGAATCAGCGAGATGTTGCAATCTGAGTTTTGTTGTGTCTTCGGTTTGACAACTATTCCACCATTATAATATTTTGTTCGCTTGTCAGTGGGTACTAATGCCGCTTTATTATGAATTTCTAAACCTTAAATTTCGCTTATCTCAACTGTTTTAAACTGTAGTTATGCCAAAATAATATTCGGCCTATTACACGCCCTGCTTGTACGTAGACTTTCTTCACACAGTGTAAATTAAAAACCACATATTGGGTTTTGCGATTTCCGATGTTTGAAAACTCGAATTATATTTGCGAGATATAATCAGTTAGAAGACATTTCATTCTTTTGACATTGACAGTTCTAAGCTAATAAGCGGGCACGTGTGTTTGTAATTGAAGTATTTCGTAAATTTGAATCAAATATGCCGAAAGAAAGGAGCGTTAAAAAAACTCGGATTCACAGTGAAATCCAAAAACAGGGTAAGTGTTTTGCGCGTAGTATGTGGCAGACCAATTATGATCTTAGCTACTTCACTCCATATCCTGAAAATTACAGCTCAGATTGGTTTTTGTCTTTCTTTCGTTTCAATTTTCTTCAAGAATTTGGATGACCTAAGGGTTTGCGACCAAGTCCTGAAGCTTTTAATAGTCAAGGAGCCATCGCAGTATATCATCTTTTAGAGACTGATTGCAAACAAGTGCCTGCTGTCTTAGCGTTTGCAAGCACCTAAAGCTGTATGACAATTTTATAGGACAAACAAGTCACTTGATTATTTCGTATTTTGAATTACTTCAGAAAAAAAGTTCAACGCTGCCGAGGTGCATTATTTGCTTTCTTGATTCTTTCTTCGACATTCAGTCGCCTTCTGAGTTTGCTGTCCAAGATGATTCCCGGATAAGTTACCCTATATGAATGTCTAAATGTAACTCCCCGAATAGATGGCAGATAGAAACTTTCTGTACTTCGTTTTCTAGTAAAGAGTAGAGCGTAGCTTTGTTGGGGTTGATTCTCAATCCACACGAATTAGACCATACATTAACAAGATTTAATGCATGTTTGCATCAGTTCGCCTAAAGTTGTAGGGTAATTCCTAATAATTTAAATGACAAGTCATCCGCATAGGCGGCAGTGCAATAACTAGCAGCGTTTAGCTGCGAAAGGATACCTTTCACGGCTAGCCGCCAAAATAAAGGTGACAAAGGCCCACCTTGTGGTTTTTTTTTATTTAGTTTTGTTCTACAGTCGTTCCTCATTGTGGCAGTAATTTTTCTGCCCACCAACATGTTATGAATTCATTCGGTCAGCATTGGATTTACACCATGTGTGATTAAAGCGCCTATTAGCGCAGTGGTGCATATATTATTGAACCCGCACTATACATCATTATCTGTTTCTGAACTAGCTACCATCTATAAGGCTTACATTCGACGATGTCTTGAGTATAACTTGTATGTTTGAGATAGGGCTACAAAATCACATCTAGCGCTGCTCGAACGTATCCAAAAACATTTGTTCCGTCTAGTTGGAGATGAAACCGTATCGGGCTCTATAGACTCCTTCGAGCATCGCCGAAATGTCGGAGTACTCTGCAGGTATTTCCAACTATGAGATCTCATACCTTCTCTCTTACATACCCCACGTAATACTCGTCAAGCTGCATGCGCTCACGAGTATACCATGAAGCATCTGCCGTGGAGAACAGTCAAATTTTGGAAGTCCTCCATCCCTTGAACGACATTGATGTGGAATGTATTACCGGCCGGTCTGTTTCCAGTGGAGTACAGTCAACATCAATTAAGAACAATGTCCACCTCCATTTCAGACTTATCCCTTCTACGTTTCCCCTTCTAACTTTCCCCATTCCCAATTACCCATGCCGATCTAACTGTGCATTACGTATTAAAGGGTTTCCTCGTAAGTTATTTCGATGAAGACTACAACTGTGGTTTCAAAATGGTGTGTTTGCTTAACCTCGCCCTAACCTTTATACGTAATTTATAATCAAGGCAGGGGTTCGGGTGCAACTAGCAACTAGCAACTTAGTTTCCAATGAAATATTTCACAAAATTAATTTTTCTCTATCTCATTTTGCAGGTATTGTTTTCAATAAGGACTTTGGACAGCATATCCTTAAAAATCCTCTCGTAATCACAAGCATGTTAGAAAAATCCGCACTACGAAATACTGATGTCGTATTGGAAATTGGTCCCGGAACCGGTAACATGACCGTGAAAATCCTAGAGAAAGCGAAAAAAGTTATAGCCTGCGAAATTGATACCCGACTTGTTGCCGAACTTCAGAAGCGCGTTCAGGGAACGCCATTTCAGTCCAAATTGCAAATTCTCATTGGCGATGTACTCAAAACAGAACTGCCATTCTTTGACATATGCATTGCTAACATACCGTATCAAATCAGTTCGCCGCTAATCTTCAAATTGCTTCTACATCGGCCGTTCTTTCGATGTGCAGTTCTAATGTTCCAGCGGGAATTCGCTCAGAGATTAGTGGCTAAACCCGGTGATAAGTTATATTGTCGTTTAAGTATAAATACGCAACTTCTAGCAAGAGTTGATATGCTAATGAAGGTAAATTCGTAGCAATATGATTATCGAATTCTTTATAAATTATCTTTTTTGTTATTAGGTAGGAAAGAATAATTTCAAACCTCCGCCAAAAGTCGAATCTAGTGTTGTAAAAATCGAACCGAGAAATCCACCGCCGCCGGTTAACTTCACCGAATGGGATGGTCTGACCCGAATTGGTTTTTTGAGGAAAAATAAAACGCTTGGTGCCGCTTTCAAGCAATCGTCGGTTCTTGACATGCTCATCAAAAACTACAAATTGCATTGCTCTTTACGAAACATTGTAAGTATTTAATTGTTCGTAAAGTTAAATAATTACGGTGTATTTATTTATCTTTTACTGTAGGACGTTCCCGAAAATTTCAATATTCAAGAAAAAGTTGTGGGAATTTTAGAGAAACTAGAAGCGGGTCAGTTGCGTTCAAGAAATATGGATATCGATGATTTTATGAAAATTTTGTATGCTTTTAATGCCGAAGGAATACATTTTAGTTGAAGATTTTTTTTTTCAGTTTTTCCAATTTATTAAGTAGAAAAAAAAATTTAACTAACAACTTTAGATTACTCGACTTGGTTAATAACTAAAATTATCGAATTTCGAGCGATTACAATCCACAGGAGATTATAGCAAATGTCATGCATCCGCAAAAGGTCACAGTTTGGGGTGCATTTTGGCAGCAAGATTCATTGGCCTGTATTTTTTTTAAGGAAGAACGTCACCGCAAATGGAGATTGAAATCAATCGCCAACTGGTTGGTTTGGCCAAAATTGAATGACATTGATCCGACCAAGAGCGAGATTACATATGAAATGCTTTGTAGAGGAGAGGTATTACAGATTAGATGAGAATCCTACGACGTTTTTAAGACGTCGCGCCTTACCTAAAGTAGATATAGAATAGGTTGTGATGCCAATGGATATTACACTTACTGATCGAGCACAGACTGTAACGATCGCGGTAAGTCAATCCTAAAATTTCATAGCATGAACAATCTAAATGTATGCAATGTGTCGGTAATAGTCCCACTTTTAAAGAGAGTAAGAAGCGAAGTTATCGACCTGAATCTTGCAACTAATTCTAAATCACTATGTTCCGCAACTGAAGGGGTTCGAAAGAACCATCCTTGTCAGCCCACATCTGGATAGGATTTGAAATAGCCGGATCAACAAAAAAATAGCCGGTTTTACAGGATTCCAGCCAGAAAGGTTTGGATTAATAATAATAAACCGTAAACTACCAGCAATAGTTCTTTACTTAATAAAAACGCGCTAATACATCGGGAGTATAAACGGAAACTGCCGTCTTCCAATAGATGGCACCAGCAGTAAATGCTATTTAAAAATGAAGGATCAGGAACGTCGCGTGATCATTTTAGGCATCTTTCAATAATTCATCATTAGATTTGTGAACTTTTAGCGGCGTCATATACGTTTTTGTGTGCAAATATGTCGAAACTTGAGCCAAATAAGCGTCATTTGCGAGAAGTTTTACTTTTTGCCTTCAATTAAAAAAAAAAACTGCGATTGTGTCGCGTCGAATGTATTACCCTTTTTGTTGCGTTGAGTAATACGCAGAATTGGAGGCATTATTAGAAGAAGATTCATGCCAAACGCAACAAGAACTTGGAGATTCATTGGGCATGGCAAGCCCTCTAGAGTAGAGTCACTCTATGAAAAAGAAAGAACAAGGCACCTGGTAGAAGAGTCTGGACACCTTGTCAGATGGGGCGCTTTTTATTTTCATATGTATGCGTGCAACGTGTCGGTGTAACTTTTTAGTGGTTTTATTTCGCGAATATCTCTAATTTGCAGTACTTTTAAGTGGTGAAAATTTAATTTGGTAGATTTCACGTTCTAATGAACGGATTGCAATCACATTTGCTTACTTATCGCACGCTGGAAAATAGCAGTGCGCTTTTTCAAATTTAACGGAAAAGCTGGTTATCACCTTGGCCGAACTCTAGTACGTCTTGTTCTTTCTTTTTCATAGAGTAACTCTAGCAGACACGGCGAGCTTCATAAGAACCGCGTTTATTTTTAAATGCAGTGTTAAAGATAGTTAAGCTTTCTAAGAAACTTTATTTTTTATTATTGTTATCAGTGCAATAGATTTTTAATTAAAAAATGCGCAGTCAATGTCAAATCTCGGTTTCTTCCACCGAAGAGAATTTGTCACTCATATTGTGCAGAGTTCTTAGGTTAATTTTCACACGGAAAACTGTAAAAGTTTAGTTATTTAAAAAAAGTATACACTCGCGTAATATTTCCGTGTTCAATTTGTTTTAATTATACTTTTGTGTTGTTTTCGGTAAATCGCTTTTTTACGACAAGATCATACAAAAATTATACAGGTGGACTTTTGAAATGGAAAAATCCATGACGTCATACACACTGGAATCATTTAAGATGGTAGCTACGTCAGCTATGCCCAGTTTGAGATGTAGAAAGCTTTGGCATGGCTTAACTAGAGATACTCGATAAACGAGTTTGGACAATACAATAATACCAAAAGCGCAGCGTGAATTTAGAAGTACAAGAAGGCAACATGAGAATGTGAAAATCAGTCAAACTTGTAGTTTGCTTGAGTTTGACGGTTTTTGAATGTATGATTCACTCAATTCAATCGAAAATAAATATGGCTTTCGTAAATAACAATTTATTATGATTATAATTCTTCTACTCTTTCGCTTTTCAATTTCAGCTCTTTTTATCGCGACTTGCCACGTGACCACTCGATCTCAACCCTTTCGCTTCTCAGTCTCAATTGTCCGCTTTCACAAAAGCTTGCTCTATTTATACCCAGCACAAGCGGCATGGAAAACAACAACGACGATGACGACGAGTAAGCGACAACGACGATGATGACTAAGCGACAACAAAAACGACGATGACTAAGCGACAACAACAACGACGATGACGAAGTAACGACGACGACTAAGCGAAAACGACGATGACGACGAAGAAGTAACGATGACGACTATGACCTCGCTTTCTTGCTCGTTTACTTCGAATACTGGTCCTGCTGTGTGGTTGTTTTTGCTGAACATTCCAATTGACTGGATGGTCAGAATTATTTCTTTCTCGTCCATTTCAATACATTGCCTATGCTATTGTTGCTGGTTGGTTGAATGCTCAAGGTCGTGCACGTGTTCTTTCATTAGCATAGTAAAAGATTGCGAGTATGCGATGAGTGAACATGATTGGAATTTGTGTGGCCGTATATATGTTTTTAGTTGAAATATCTAAAGAGGAAATCATGCACCGACTAGGGATAATATGTTGTAGTGAATGAGCGGCTACTCCGCTTTGTTGCATTTCGTCCCAGGCCTGCTTACATCGGATTCGTCAGTTAAGCTTGAGTAAGGGGGCCCTGCCTTAAACGCTAAGGGAATACCGTGCGCCAACTACCTAATTGGATGAACTCGGGGGGATGTCGAATTGTAAAGCGGCCGTGCAGACCACTGATCTATCCAGACTTAGGAGGCAGCTGTGCACGTTCTTTGCGAGCGTTGTTGTAAGAGCGCGGTGCTGTAGTGCGATGATATGAGCGAAATATAATTGCAGTGTGAATGAGAATGTGCTGCGTGCTAGCCAGACGAAAGTGTGATCTTGTTGATCACGTCGGAGTCACAAACGTAGCTAGTGAGCGAGTGATCCTTTTTTTTGCGTTTCGTCGCAGGCCTGCTTACGGCGGACTCGTCAGTAAGGCTTGTGTAAGCAAGACCTGCCTCAGATGCTAGGGGAATATTGGGCAGGTAGTTGGATTCGAAACCGGGGATTTCACAAAGCGCAAAGCGGTGTGCTGACCACTGAGCTATCCAGACCCCACGGCTTAGTCGGTTTGTAGTATTGCATTATAAGCCGCTACAATGTTACTATACTCTGAAAATGGCGTTCTTTCAGTAATAATTTTTTTGTAATTTCGAAATTAAGGAAAAATTGCAAGGAGCTAGGTGGGTACGGGAGAACAGTCATCTGGTTTTCCGCACAAATTTGACGAATTGACAAAGCTTTCAAGGCCTTCCTGATCGAGAATCATCTACAATTGACCACTTTTAAATCGTGCAAACCATTCGTAACCTTGCGTACGACCTAGAGCATCATCTCCGTAAGCTTTTTTACGTTTCATCGTTACTCCAGAAAATCGCACGTTTAAAAGATCTTCACTAACACTTAAGCACATTGCACTCAATTAACAATACCCAGCAAACAATTTAACGAGTGCTCGTAATTAATGATACTAAAACGAGCATGAAATGATGCAAGACAAATAAACTGCGTCAAGATCTTGGACAAACCAAACATTAGTGTAAATAAGAAGGCTCCTACGACTTTGATCTTGTTATATACAACTAGTTTTCATCTCACAACGCTCATTTACAGTGCCAAAAATTATTTCGTGTCGATATCTTAAAACATTGCAAACATTGGAAACGGTAGAAAACGTAGAGATTTAGTTTGCAGGGGATCGTGCTCAAGTGCGTACGTGCCTGTGTAAATCATTAATGTGTCGTTAAAAAATCGCTCGTTAATGTAATTCATTAACGATTCTTTAACGAATTATTTTTTTTACTGGGTAATATCGCGAAAACTAAACTAGATATCAACGTAGTTACAAAAAAGGTAATGCGCCATGCAGTGCTGGTAACCGCATTTCACTAAAAATCTCCGTTAGCCAGTAATTCAAAATGTTCGTTCTTTTTCTGAACAGACCTCGTAGACTGGGACCAATAACACGCAACACATGTACTGTATGAAAAGAAGTTAAGAGCCGTCAAACAAAATCCATGGAAGAGTTTCTGCAAAGAAAACGATAACGTCAAAGTTACCGCTAGGACAAAGAGGACCCATAGATGCCTGAATTACTGGATAAAGGTGATGGTTCCAGTGCATTGAATTTTTAATGCAAACGCCACGAAGTTACACATAGATACACTCGTGAAGTCAGAAAACAGAAATTGCGTTCAATTCTTTCGAACCCTACACGTCACCAGGACCAGACGAGGTCTATCCCGCTATGATCCAGAATGCTGATGAAACGATAATTTAGTGCCTGGTTGACATAAGTATATAAAAAGCATGCTTCATTCTTTACCGAAATTAAGTTGGTTTGTATACCTAAACCGGGCAGAGCCTCATATAATATCCCGACCTATGAGCCTAATTCGTTCCTTGAAGGTCTGGAAAGACTGGTAGACAGCTAGCTACGTGTAAATCTGACCCTCTCGGTCAAGTGCCCACACCAACATGCCTATCTTAAAAGTAGATCCACTGATACAATTTTACATGTGATGGTGGCCACCGTAAAGAAAGCTTTCCATCATAAAGAGATCACACTCGGTGCCTTTCTAGACGTGGATGGCGCATTTAATCACGTCAACATTAATGCCATTCTTGATGCCTTGCGCAGCCATAGTGTGGAACCTCTCTTGCCTGCATAGATAGTTAAGCTTCTTTGCTTACGAAATATCGTAGCACGATGGTAACGAGGGAAGAAATCCACAAAGAAACGCCACAAGGAGGCACAATATTGTCTATCCTGTGGTGGGTCCTAACCGCGAATGAGCCCTTTTCCATTTTAAATCGGAACGGCTATCCCACAATAACATATGCAGACGATCTTCCGATCACGCTAACTGGTAAGCTTAAGCAGGTTTAAGGCGACCTTAAGCAGTCCGATCTAAGATCAATTTCATCAAATAGGACAACTCTAGCAATGCTGGAATGTTTTGAATAGTTTATTTACATCGAATTTCTTATCGAATGAATTATGATTGCTTCTATAAAATCTATGGTAAGCTTCTAATTTTCTCACTTACATCTTAAAAACATCACAATAAATTAAATGTTATAAAAAAAAATTAAACATAATCTTCCTTATACGTCTGCCTTTTGATTAAGAGCTGTATAGCCTACAGGTATTTCTTTTAGTTCCGTTTTCAAGCAAAGAAACTCCCCGCCAACGCACATCAACGTTACGCACACAGCATTAAGCAGCCACCACGAGAAATTTGCCGGAAACGCTGAGTTGTACCACCAGCAAATAATTAAATGGATAAAATGAAAGGTACAGCTGAAGAAGGGAAAATGAGAAATTATCATATGAATAAATATTGGAAATACTTGATATACCTAAAATCTAAGCACAATTTCGTTCTTTTAACAATAAACCACAATGCGAATGATCCGGCCAACGAATTGATAACAAACGCGGAAATCACAAGTCTTCCTTCAACGTCTGAAACGTGGATTTCCTAGGAAACAATCGAATGATGTTAAAGTCGAGCTCTGTTCCTAGATAGTGTCCTTACATGATATTGAAAAAGATGATCGAGTGTGTGATTTGTTTGAACGATTAGCTCCATAAAACACATAACGATGCCCAGGCTGACGTATAATAACGACTGCATAGCGACAATCTGTGTGATTAACAGGAAAGGGTCCCATTGCGTGCTCCTGAACGTGCCTCCTTTCATTTTTGTTTGTTTCTAGTTTACGAAGCAGCTAGATGCATTTTCCGACGAGAACTTCACTCAGCCCGCTATTGGACGTCAGTTGTATGATTCGTCCAGCAAACGTCAAAACCTGTTGTGACATTTCACGAAGAAATAAGCGTAGAAAAACACAATAAGATTACGAAAACAGGTCTAAATTCGGGTGAAAATTAATGTTTATAATTTCGTCTCTCAGATAGCGCCCGCTTCGTTTATGGTATAGCGCGAGGATGGCACGGGATACGACGCGTGAATTACCTCGCGACTATTACCACGTAAACACAATTGCTATTTACTCTAAACAAACTTTATTCACGATTAAATAACAAAAGTAAAAAATGGATTTCACAATTTACGTGGTTCGCGTTCAGTCGCACGTTCTCAGAACTGTCAAAATTAATTCCGTCTGCTGCACTTCGATTACAGCGCTCTGCTCCACTTCGATTACAGCGCTGTCTTGTGGTCGATGTTAGCACTATGTGTCTTCGCCACATATACCCCCCTCCGAGTAACGTCAGATGTGACGTTGCGGTATTCACTTGACATGTTGATGATGATTGGATTCACTTGTGATGTTAATTTTCCAGGATATGTTCTCGGAGTGTAGCCTGCTTGACTGTCATCGAGATTAATGTTTGCAGTGTAGGCTGGTTTTAGCCTCTCAGTTGATACAGTCTGCTGCTTGCCTTCTACGTCGATTTTGTAGACATAGTCGCTTACGCGTTGAATGATCCTATGCGGACCGGTGTACGGTTGCTCCAGCGGCTTTTTGACGTGATCCTGGCGCAGGAACACATGTGTTGCTGTTGCTAAGTCCTTGAAGACGAACGGACGGTCTCGTCTGTGATGAAGTACAGGCGCAGCTCGCAACTGCTGCATATCTCGGCGAAACTTCTCGGCAAAAACCTGCGGATTGCTTGGCTGGTCGTGATTAATAAAAAACTCACCTGGCAATCTGAGAGTTGACCCGTACACCATTTCCGCTACAGAACATCCTAAGTCTTCCTTAACAGTGGTGCGAAGGCCAAGTAAGACTGTGGCTAGCGTTTCGGTCCAGCGGTTGTTCTCGTGGCACATAAGTGCAGCTTTAAGTGAACGGTGCCAGCGCTCGACCATGCCATTGGACGCTGGGTGGTAAGCGGTTGTTCGAATGCGTTGACACCCGAGGAGTTGTGTCAGTGCGTTAAACAGTGCGGATTCGAACTGCGCTCCCCTGTCGGTGGTGATGATTTTGGGCGCGCCAAAACGTGATACCCACTGCGTAAAGAGTGCAGTCACAACAGTGTCGGCCGTCGTATCAACAATAGGTATGGCCTCCGGCCATCTCGAAAATCTATCGATGATCGTGAGAAGATACTTGAACCCATTCGATGGTTGCAGCGGTCCGACGATGTCCACATGGATGCTTTCGAACCGTTTGTCCGGTGTATCAAATTTCAGAGGTACGTTCCTGACATGTCTGGTTACTTTTGAACGTTGGCACTTATTACAATTCTTGGCCCAGCTGGTTATGTCCTTACACATGTTAGGCCACACATAGCTCTTTCTGATTTGTTTGCTGGTACTCCTGCCGCTCGGGTGTGATAAGTTGTGAACAAGCTCGAACACTCGCTTGCGCAACGGAAGCGGAACGTATGGCCTCATTGCTCCAGTCGAAATGTCACAGTGGACAGTGATGTTGCCGTCTATTTGGAATTTTTTAATATGCAAGCTACTCTCCTTCTGTAAAAGCTGCTGCAGTTCATTGTCGTTCGTTTGCTGATCAGCGATGTCTTTCATACTTAACGTTTCTGGAAAACTGATCGCGTTTATGCTCTCAGATCGAGAAAGAGCATCTGCCACGATGTTTTTCTGGCCTTCCACGTGGATGACGTCTGTTGAGAACTGCGCAATGAATTCAAGTTGCCTGTTTCGTCGAGGTGATACGTTGTCTGTTCGCTGTTTGAAGGCATAGATCAGCGGCTTGTGGTCCGTTTTAATTACAAAATGTCTAGCCTCGAGCATATGGCGAAAGTACTTTATCCCTTCGAATATAGCGAGCAATTCGCGGTCATACGCGCTATACTTCCTCTGTGCATCACTGAGGCGCTTGCTAAAAAATCCGAGCGGTCGCCACACACCGTCTTGCATTTGTTCCAAAACTGCGCCCATTGCTGTGTCCGAGGCATCTGTAGACAACGCGATGGGAGCGTTTACATGTGGGTGTGCGATTAGTGCTGCATTAGCGAGCATCTTTCTGCTTTCCTCGAAGGCTGTGTCTGCTTCAGTGGTCCACTCGATTTTCGTCTTGTCGTTTTTCTTGCTGCTCGTGAGGAATGCGTTTAACGGTGCCAGCAGTGTTGCTGCGTTTTTAAGAAAACGCCGGTAGAAATTTATCATACCCAGATATCTTCTCATTTCTAGGACATTAGAGGGCTTGGTAAATTGCTGGATGCTGTTCACTCTCTCGACAAGCGGTGCAGTGCCCTTCGCTGAGATTTTGTACCCTAAGTACTTAACCGTGGATGCTCCCCAAACGCATTTCGACGTGTTGATTTTCAGGCCGTAATCTCTAAGTCGCTGTAGGACCTGCTTAACGTGGTCAATGTGTTGTTCTAGGTTGTCTGAAGCGATGAGTATATCATCGAGATACACGTAGCAAAACTCGAGTTCGCGCAAAGCAGTATCAACAAAACGTTGAAATGTCTGGGCGGCATTTCGCAAACCGAATGTCATTACCGGGAACTCGAACAAGCCGAACGGTGTTGCTATCGCGGTCTTTTGAATATCCTCTGCACGGACCGGTATTTGATGGAATGCCCGTTCAAGATCAAGGGTTGAGAAGATTTTTTTTCCAAACAATTGGTATGAAAAATCTTGGATATGTGCTACTGGATAGCGGTCAGGAACTGTGGCGGCATTTAGCTGTCGGTAGTCGCCACATGGTCGCCACTCGCCGTTGTTTTTCTTGGCGAGATGCAACGGACTGGCCCACGGGCTTTTAGAAGGCCTGCAGATACCCGCTTTGAGCATCCTCTCGAACTCGAGTTTCGCTGCTTTGAACTTATCAGGCGGAAGACGCCTTGGTCGTTGTACTACCGGAGGGCCGCGTGTGTCAATATGGTGTTCGATGCCGTGAGTTACGATGGCTGATGTGGATGGATTGGTGAGCTCTGGAAAGCTTTTGAGCAATGCATCCAAACTGTTGACATGCACTACGCTGATTAAATCGCTTGAGTCCGCAAGCTTTCCATTAGTCGCCTGCATGGTTCTACCGTTGACGAGTCGTTTGCACCTCAAGTCGACCAGAAGGTTAAATTCTCGCAGGAAATCGGCACCTAATATAGCAACTTTCACGTCAGCAACCACGAATTTCCACCTGTAGCTTGGGAGATGTTTTAAATTGACATTCTTCTCGCATTCGCCGTATGTTACTATGGGCGTGCCGTTCGCTGCGTAAAGTTGACACCTCGCTTGACGTAGGTTCCCAGTTACGTTGCTTCGGGGTACAATGGACACGTCCGCTCCTGTGTCCACAAGGTATAGCGTGCCGTCGTGCTGGTCACTTAACACTAATCGGTACTTCGGTATGCTTAAGGCATTGACTGTGCAAGTGGAGGGTGCTTCAACAAGCGGAGGTGTGAAGCTGCATGGCTTACGGCATTTTCGTGCTCGAGCTCCGAACCTCTCGTGGTAAAAACACATGCCACTGAGCTGATTGCTCGTTGTACTTGCACGAGTCTGTCTACTGCTTGTTGGGAGAGCAGAGTTCATAGCTTTGACCGTTTGAGCTATCTTTGTGAGTTCAGCTTTGAGGTCCACCATGTCAACGTTTGGTGTTGTTGTTGTTTCAACGGCCGCCGCTGATGCTGCAGGTCTCGATTGTTCCATGATTCTGTCTGCCACCTCCACTGTATCGTCCATGCTTTGTTGCGCACTGGCGATTAAAATTTCACGCACTCTCACCGGGAGTCTTTGGAGCCATAAGGATTTCAAAGCAGCGCTACCGATGTCTGCTGTTGCCAGAAACTTCATTTCCCGCCATAATTGTGATGGGGTTTTGTCCCCAAGCTCCGTCTCATACAGTAGTTTCCGAAGTTTTCTATCTTCGCTATCAGTAAATCGTTTAATTAATGCATTTTTAATTGCTTCGTATTTCGACTCGGATGGCGGCGTTTCCAAAATGTCGGTTACGCTTTCTAGTGTATCCGCGTCTAAATGGGCTATTATAGCGTTGTATTTGCTGTGGTTAGATCGCACTTGACAATGTGCGAACTGCGCTTCCGCGTGGGAGAACCAAAGCGTTGGCCTTCGCTGCCAAAATGGCGGTAATTTCACCTTCTGCACGGACTGAACCGAATGTGCGCAGTCCATATGAGACGCGGATTGTGCTGCGGTTGGTTTTTGAGCGTGCACATTTTTGGCTTGGTCGGCCTGTGGGTCTGCCGGCGGTGAATTTTCGATCTCGTCGTCCGACATTTTTCGTATGAGATTGAAGTGCGCGTTGCTGCAGGCGGCGTGTTGCTTGTCGTAAGGGTCACCAATATAGCGCGAGGATGGCACGGGATACGACGCGTGAATTACCTCGCGACTATTACCACGTAAACACAATTGCTATTTACTCTAAACAAACTTTATTCACGATTAAATAACAAAAGTAAAAAATGGATTTCACAATTTACGTGGTTCGCGTTCAGTCGCACGTTCTCAGAACTGTCAAAATTAATTCCGTCTGCTGCACTTCGATTACAGCGCTCTGCTCCACTTCGATTACAGCGCTGTCTTGTGGTCGATGTTAGCACTATGTGTCTTCGCCACAATGGTATAGCGCGAGGATGGCACGGGTTACGACGCGTGAATTACCTCGCGACTATTACCACGTAAACACAATTGCTATTTACTCTAAACAAACTTTATTCACGATTAAATAACAAAAGTAAAAATGGATTTCACAATTTACGTGGTTCGCGTTCAGTCGCACGTTCTCAGAACTGTCAAAATTAATTCCGTCTCTTCCACTTCGATTACAGCGCTCTCCTCCACTTCGATTACAGCGCTGTCTTGTGGTCGATGTTAGCACTATGTGTCTTCGCCACATATACCCCCCTCCGAGTAACGTCAGATGTGACGTTGCGGTATTCACTTGACATGTTGATGATGATTGGATTCACTTGTGATGTTAATTTTCCAGGATATGTTCTCGGAGTGTAGCCTGCTTGACTGTCATCGAGATTAATGTTTGCAGTGTAGGCTGGTTTTAGCCTCTCAGTTGATACAATCTGCTGCTTGCCTTCTACGTCGATTTTGTAGACATAGTCGCTTACGCGTTGAATGATCCTATGCGGACCGGTGTACGGTTGCTCCAGCGGCTTTTTGACGTGATCCTGGCGCAGGAACACGTGTGTTGCTGTTGCTAAGTCCTTGAAGACGAACGGACGGTCTCGTCTGTGATGAAGTACAGGCGCAGCTCGCAACTGCTGCATATCTCGGCGAAACTTCTCGGCAAAAACCTGCGGATTGCTTGGCTGGTCGTGATTAATAAAAAACTCACCTGGCAATCTGAGAGTTGACCCGTACACCATTTCCGCTACAGAACATCCTAAGTCTTCCTTAACAGTGGTGCGAAGGCCAAGTAAGACTGTGGCTAGCGTTTCGGTCCAGCGGTTGTTCTCGTGGCACATAAGTGCAGCTTTAAGTGAACGGTGCCAGCGCTCGACCATGCCATTGGACGCTGGGTGGTAAGCGGTTGTTCGAATGCGTTGACACCCGAGGAGTTGTGTCAGTGCGTTAAACAGTGCGGATTCGAACTGCGCTCCCCTGTCGGTGGTGATGATTTTGGGCGCGCCAAAACGTGATACCCACTGCGTAAAGAGTGCAGTCACAACAGTGTCGGCCGTCGTATCAACAATAGGTATGGCCTCCGGCCATCTCGAAAATCTATCGATGATCGTGAGAAGATACTTGAACCCATTCGATGGTTGCAGCGGTCCGACGATGTCCACATGGATGCTTTCGAACCGTTTGTCCGGTGTATCAAATTTCAGAGGTACGTTCCTGACATGTCTGGTTACTTTTGAACGTTGGCACTTATTACAATTCTTGGCCCAGCTGGTTATGTCCTTACACATGTTAGGCCACACATAGCTCTTTCTGATTTGTTTGCTGGTACTCCTGCCGCTCGGGTGTGATAAGTTGTGAACAAGCTCGAACACTCGCTTGCGCAACGGAAGCGGAACGTATGGCCTCATTGCTCCAGTCGAAATGTCACAGTGGACAGTGATGTTGCCGTCTATTTGGAATTTTTTAATATGCAAGCTACTCTCCTTCTGTAAAAGCTGCTGCAGTTCATTGTCGTTCGTTTGCTGATCAGCGATGTCTTTCATACTTAACGTTTCTGGAAAACTGATCGCGTTTATGCTCTCAGATCGAGAAAGAGCATCTGCCACGATGTTTTTCTGGCCTTCCACGTGGATGACGTCTGTTGAGAACTGCGCAATGAATTCAAGTTGCCTGTTTCGTCGAGGTGATACGTTGTCTGTTCGCTGTTTGAAGGCATAGATCAGCGGCTTGTGGTCCGTTTTAATTACAAAATGTCTAGCCTCGAGCATATGGCGAAAGTACTTTATCCCTTCGAATATAGCGAGCAATTCGCGGTCATACGCGCTATACTTCCTCTGTGCATCACTGAGGCGCTTGCTAAAAAATCCGAGCGGTCGCCACACACCGTCTTGCATTTGTTCCAAAACTGCGCCCATTGCTGTGTCCGAGGCATCTGTAGACAACGCGATGGGAGCGTTTACGTGTGGGTGTGCGATTAGTGCTGCATTAGCGAGCATCTTTCTGCTTTCCTCGAAGGCTGTGTCTGCTTCAGTGGTCCACTCGATTTTCGTCTTGTCGTTTTTCTTGCTGCTCGTGAGGAATGCGTTTAACGGTGCCAGCAGTGTTGCTGCGTTTTTAAGAAAACGCCGGTAGAAATTTATCATACCCAGATATCTTCTCATTTCTAGGACATTTGAGGGCTTGGTAAATTGCTGGATGCTGTTCACTCTCTCGACAAGCGGTGCAGTGCCCTTCGCTGAGATTTTGTACCCTAAGTACTTAACCGTGGATGCTCCCCAAACGCATTTCGACGTGTTGATTTTCAGGCCGTAATCTCTAAGCCGCTGTAGGACCTGCTTAACGTGGTCAATGTGTTGTTCCAGGTTGTCTGAAGCGATGAGTATATCATCGAGATACACGTAGCAAAACTCGAGTTCGCGCAAAGCAGTATCAACAAAACGTTGAAATGTCTGGGCGGCATTTCGCAAACCGAATGTCATTACCGGGAACTCGAACAAGCCGAACGGTGTTGCTATCGCGGTCTTTTGAATATCCTCTGCACGGACCGGTATTTGATGGAATGCCCGTTCAAGATCAAGGGTTGAGAAGATTTTTTTTCCAAACAATTGGTATGAAAAATCTTGGATATGTGCTACTGGATAGCGGTCAGGAACTGTGGCGGCATTTAGCTGTCGGTAGTCGCCACATGGTCGCCATTCGCCGTTGTTTTTCTTGGCGAGATGCAACGGACTGGCCCACGGGCTTTTAGAAGGCCTGCAGATACCCGCTTTGAGCATCCTCTCGAACTCGAGTTTCGCTGCTTTGAACTTATCAGGCGGAAGACGCCTTGGTCGTTGTACTACCGGAGGGCCGTGTGTGTCTATATGGTGTTCGATGCCGTGAGTTACGATGGCTGATGTGGATGGATTGGTGAGCTCTGGAAAGCTTTTGAGCAATGCATCCAAACTGTTGACATGCACTACGCTGATTAAATCGCTTGAGTCCGCAAGCTTTCCATTAGTCGCCTGCATGGTTCTACCGTTGACGAGTCGTTTGCACCTCAAGTCGACCAGAAGGTTAAATTCTCGCAGGAAATCGGCACCTAATATAGCAACTTTCACGTCAGCAACCACGAATTTCCACCTGTAGCTTGGGAGATGTTTTAAATTGACATTCTTCTCGCATTCGCCGTATGTTACTATGGGCGTGCCGTTCGCTGCGTAAAGTTGACACCTCGCTTGACGTAGGTTCCCAGTTACGTTGCTTCGGGGTACAATGGACACGTCCGCTCCTGTGTCCACAAGGTATAGCGTGCCGTCGTGCTGGTCACTTAACACTAATCGGTACTTCGGTATGCTTAAGGCATTGACTGTGCAAGTGGAGGGTGCTTCAACAAGCGGAGGTGTGAAGCTGCATGGCTTACGGCATTTTCGTGCTCGAGCTCCGAACCTCTCGTGGTAAAAACACATGCCACTGAGCTGATTGCTCGTTGTACTTGCACGAGTCTGTCTACTGCTTGTTGGGAGAGCAGAGTTCATAGCTTTGACCGTTTGAGCTATCTTTGTGAGTTCAGCTTTGAGGTCCACCATGTCAACGTTTGGTGTTGTTGTTGTTTCAACGGCCGCCGCTGATGCTGCAGGTCTCGATTGTTCCATGATTCTGTCTGCCACCTCCACTGTATCGTCCATGCTTTGTTGCGCACTGGCGATTAAAATTTCACGCACTCTCACCGGGAGCCTTTGGAGCCATAAGGATTTCAAAGCAGCGCTACCGATGTCTGCTGTTGCCAGAAACTTCATTTCCCGCCATAATTGTGATGGGGTTTTGTCCCCAAGCTCCGTCTCATACAGTAGTTTCCGAAGTTTTCTATCTTCGCTATCAGTAAATCGTTTAATTAATGCATTTTTAATTGCTTCGTATTTCGACTCGGATGGCGGCGTTTCCAAAATGTCGGTTACGCTTTCTAGTGTATCCGCGTCTAAATGGGCTATTATAGCGTTGTATTTGCTGTGGTTAGATCGCACTTGACAATGTGCGAACTGCGCTTCCGCGTGGGAGAACCAAAGCGTTGGCCTTCGCTGCCAAAATGGCGGTAATTTCACCTTCTGCACGGACTGAACCGAATGTGCGCAGTCCATATGAGACGCGGATTGTGCTGCGGTTGGTTTTTGAGCGTGCACATTTTTGGCTTGGTCGGCCTGTGGGTCTGCCGGCGGTGAATTTTCGATCTCGTCGTCCGACATTTTTCGTATGAGATTGAAGTGCGCGTTGCTGCAGGCGGCGTGTTGCTTGTCGTAAGGGTCACCAATATAGCGCGAGGATGGCACGGGTTACGACGCGTGAATTACCTCGCGACTATTACCACGTAAACACAATTGCTATTTACTCTAAACAAACTTTATTCACGATTAAATAACAAAAGTAAAAATGGATTTCACAATTTACGTGGTTCGCGTTCAGTCGCACGTTCTCAGAACTGTCAAAATTAATTCCGTCTCTTCCACTTCGATTACAGCGCTCTCCTCCACTTCGATTACAGCGCTGTCTTGTGGTCGATGTTAGCACTATGTGTCTTCGCCACAATGGTCTGACTCATGGCCCATATTCACAGATACGAGATATATACAGTGCGGGACAAAAGTCTTCGGTAGCACCTTATATTCAGGCTCTGGTTAATTGGAAGCTTTAATAAAAAATTCATTGTTGCACATTTTTTCAGTAACGTAAATATGTTTATAAAAAAAAACAAAAACAAAAACTTTTCATAACAAACTTAAAGAGAAATTCATAAAAACATAAAAAATTTAATGGACAAAAGTCTACGGCAGTGCTGGCTGACTTATATACAAAAAGATTTCAACTAAACGTATCGGAATTTTTAAAATTATTTGCTGGCTTAATACTTGGTTTGACTCCCTTTAGCATCAATTACTGCTTGCAGTCTTCGGGGCATAGAGGCGACTAAATTGCCAGTTTCTGTGGATGTAATTTTCTCCCATTCTGTAATGAGCGCTTCCTTCAACAAATTTTTATTTTTTTTGCAACATTTCCGAATTTTCCGCTCCAGAAGCTCCCATTCATTTTCTATTGGGTTTAAATCCGGGCTTTGGTGAGGCGTGAGCTGCCTGGGAGCGTAGTACAACAACCAGTTTTTGACGAAAAGTGTCGTGTCATTGTCCTGTAGGAAAATCCCACTCTCTCCAAAGCACAACTTTTCAACTGATGGCCTTAAAAGTTGTTCCGACAGGTTCTTGTAAACATGGCGGTCCATAGTAGTTTCAAAAAAAGCCAATCTGCCGACCCCAGATGCAGCTATGGCTCCCCAAACCATAACATTACCTCCACCGTGCTTGACAGTAGGAATTAAATTTTTGGACTCTAAAGCCGTATTCTTTTTTCTCCATATTTTACTGCGACCATCACACCCGAACATGTTGTATTTCGACTCAACGGTAAAAAGGACTCGATTCCAAAAATCATTATCCTTGTTGATATGGGCCTTGGCGAACTCTAGGCGCAGAAGTCGGTTTTTGGCAGATATTAATGGTTTTTTTAAGTGGGTTCTGAAACCCATTAGAATTTAATGCTCTCGAGATTGTTCTGGCATGGACATTCCTTTTCCTTACCGCAGCCACTTGTTTCGCCAAATCTGGAGCACTTATTTTTGGATTTTTGTTCACTTCTTTTAAAATTTAACTAATGTCTCTGCGCGAAAGCTTTTTCGGTCGGCCAGTTCGCGGCTTATTTTCAATGGAACCACTGTTTTAAAAATTTTTGATAATGGTATAAACAGAACTTCGTTTTAGTTTTAGTAATTTCGTAATTTCCAAACACGATTTATTTTTTTTTACACTGGACGACCACATTTCGGACATCGCTATAAATTTCTTTTCGCGATGACATTTTGCAGTCCTTATAGTTCGAAACTAGCGATAAACCTATAATAGAGATGCAGCTGAACTAGGGTGTAGCCTAGTGGGTAGCGTGTTGGTCTTTTAATGCGAAGGGCGTGAGTTCAAATCCCGGTTGACTCATAATTCCAGCACACTACTTGCTTGGGTATACCTTGGTTACATCAATGTACAAAAATGAAAAATTCATAGATAGAGGGTTGTGCGAAGGGCTAACAACCCTTCCGCAATAAATAATGAAAATGTTAAGGAACCTGAAGGTCAGTAGGCCAAGGCCCGATTTGGGCTGTAGTGCCATTGAAGAAGAAGAAGAGTTGCAGCTGCACATGCACTGAATGGCAGTAAGAGCAAATAAACAAATTTCGAAGAAATACCGTTATGTTTAGTTGGAAACTTTTTGTGTATAAGTCAACCAGCACTGACTGTAGTAGACTTTTGTCCATTCAATTTTTTATGTTTTTATGAATTTCTTTTTTAAGTTTGTTATGAAAAGTTTTGTTTTTGTTTTTTTTATAAATATATTTACGTTACTGAAAAAATGTGCAACAATGGATTTTTGATTAAAGCTTCCAATTAACCAGAGCCTGAATATAAGGTGCTGCCGTAGACTTTTGTCCGCCACTATAGATGAATTTTCTCCAGGCTAATAATCTGTTTTCACCAAAAAATTTCGAAACTGTTCATCGACTCTTCATAGGTGTTTCGTCAATGTTTAGCTATCAGGAAGGCTCGCATATTTTCGTCCAAGCGTTTTAAGGGGAGCACTCCCAAGAGCATTTTCAGTGCGAATTGAGGTAAACTTTTCTCAGGAATTACTTGGCCGATTTCGTCTAAATTTTGCAAGCATGTATTTTACTTTAAACTTAGCAAGTAAGATGGCGATCAAAACAAATTTACATGGAAGCTTTTATACAGCTTCAAAGTTTAATATTTTTCTCGTGCAAGAAAAAACCTTGTAAAAAAAGTCAAAGTCAAAATTTAAAAAAACCCCCTATAGGGTTGATAGCCAGTAGTGTCATCTTTCCAACAAAAAAAAAATATCAAGTGGATAGATTGTGTAGTTTTTTAGAAAAGTGTACCTAAATAATAAAAACACTACTTTTCAGGAGAAGCAAATAAACCAAATAAAGTAAATAGTAGTAAGTGACCAAACTTGAAAAAAATGTAAATATATAAATAAAGTAGTAACATAAAATTATTGTTTATTAAAAAAACTAGTTTGCCGGAGTAGTGTTACGGGTCGTAAGGGGGGGTGGTGATTAGGTCAGTGTATCGGCGCGACCGGGAGTGAACCGAGCGCCAAGTTACAAGCACTGCGACAATGTGCATGACTTCCCAAGTTTGCATAATTATTTGAAACACTTCTAATCACCCGATAGGGGTACGGTTTTCGGCAATCGATCTAGAATCCAGTCTACATTATTAATCAGAAATGAAAACAAATCGATTTTTTTTTTCAATTCGCTAGGTAGTGCTCCCCTTAAAGAGTTTAGCCTCTACGGTCTAATACCATTGACACATAGCGCAGCTAAATTATAATTATGGCTTAAATTATCATTAAACGGCTGTGTGTCATACGCTAATTTAGCTAAATTACCAAAATAGTGATCATTTATCAGCTAAGTCATATCATCATGCTCTCAGCTTAATCATCTCATTTAGCTAAATCCTCTCATTTTTCTCATAATTTAGGCTATAACGATGAAATTTGTGCTAGATCTGGAGCTTTTAAAAAAAAAATTTTTCGTACAAGAGAGAAGAAGAAAAGTCATTTTTTGACAGCTCTGATTTACATGAAATCTTTGAAGCAGCGATTTAAACGGCAAGCTTTTAAATATGACTGCAAACGATTCCAAAACAGGACTAAGAATCGTTTTTCATCTTTTGTGGGCTTTCTTGCCAAATTTTTTTGCCTAATGGCTATGCAATTCAACAGATGAGTGAGTGGCTTTCCTTAATGAGCAAAGTGCTATATGTCACCAATCTAACGATGAAGAAGAGCTAAATTACGAATTAGCTAAATTATAATTAGCACCGCTAAGTGTCAATGGTATAAAATGATTGCAGTGCTTAATTTCGGCTTGTGAATCGGCGACTGCTGAAAACTTTCAGCTGGTGCTTATCACAGTAAAATCCGCATATAAGCGCACTTACGCAAAACCAGTTTTTTGTGCAACGTCTTTTTATGTCTCTTCGACGCTTCGTCCCTGCCAAAGACGGTAATGAAATCAATAAAATCAAAAGACGCATAATGGTAGCAAACAAGAAATACTACTCGGTACTTCCGATAATAAAATGTAAAGACGCGCATAGAAAAATGAAGCTGCGAATTTACGAAACTATAATGAGACCTGTACTCTGCTATGACAGTGAAACGTGGACGTTAATAAAGGCATCACAAAAATGGTTAATGCCGTCGAGAGGAAGGTATTACGACGAATGGAGAATTCAACACAATCAGGAATCGTATTCCCATTTTGAGGATCCAGAAGTCCCTAATCTCATTAAACTTTGAAAGCTACAGTGGGCTGATCACGTATAGCGAATGGAGGATAGAAGAGTACCCAAATGTGTACAAAATCAACAAAAAAATCGACGAGTTAATGACTACAATCTGTGGTCTAGCCGCTAACGTTGCTGCGCTCTCGCAGTCCCAGATACTTAACTCAACCTCAACTTTGCTACCATCATTAGATGAGGTTTTCAACAGCGCTCGACTCACAAGGAGTGCTACTGCCGCCTCTGCATCTTCTTCGTATTCTTCGGTTGCATCAGGCTTGAAAAGTAGTAGAAAACATACAAAAACTTTTACTTCTACAACACCAACACCGTTGCAATCACCGGTTCCTGTGACAAACGCAACTCTACCGACTGTGCCTGCTAGCAGCTTACCTAATTCGTTGGATGGCACCGTCACCAAAAAAACTCCATCGAACTTATCGGTCAGTTTGAACCCTGCACTTACGCTACGTGTTGTAGAGCCCCCCAAGCAGCTCTTTGTGTCTCGACTGGCTTACGACTCGTCAACGAAGGAAGTCACTGACTACATCACGACGAAGCTGGGTTACATTCCAGCAATCCTCAGCTGTAGTAAGCTGACACAAGAAAATCTTCCGGACAAAATTATAGCATCCTTTAAAGTATGTTTACCAGCTAGCCTAACTATTGCCGACTCTGCTAACTTTTGGCCTCCTGGTGTTATCGTTCAGGAGTTTCTACCGAGGAAAAGCTCTCAGCGGAATTTCGTCGGGGATCCAAACAGCGGAAACATATGTAAATCCTACAGGTTTGCATGTAAACAACCCGTCAATTTCGAGTGAACTCATCTATACATCTAGCGTTGGCTGTAGTTCTACCTCACTCATTAATAATTTATCGAATCTTACAATTCTTTATCAAAATGTACATGGTCTCAGAACCAAGTTGAATGACTTCCTGGTGTCCACTCTTGAAAGTATGCCTGACGTTCTATGTGTTACTGAATCCTGGTTGAACCCTTCTGTGCTTGACTCCGAATTTTTTCCAAATTGCTACACAGTTTTTAGGCATGACCGTGATCTTCTACGCTCGATCAAAAAGGACGGAGGTGGAGTACTCATTGTCGTTAAAAACACCTTGCCATCGTCACGTTGTTCCAACTTCGATGCTTTTCCTATTGAGCATCTTCTTCTTAAAATTAAGGTCTCTCGTGGTCGATACCTCTATATTTGTTGTGTTTATATCCCATGCTGCTGCTATGTGGGAACTATCGATAAGTTCTTTGACAACCTTTCTGATTTCGCCAACTCTGCTGGTCCTAACTCCACTTTTCTTATTTGTGGGGACTTCAATCTTCCTGACTTAAAGTGGAATGCAGATTGGACACGCCCTGCACTGCCTTTGTCTACCGCAGACTTATGTGTCGATCATTTTATGAGCCTATGTTCGTTAACTCAACATAATAAATACACTAATCATCGTGGTAAGATTTTAGACCTAATTTTGTCCAATGTTAGTGATTCCCAAATCAGTGTTGTCACCACCATTGGATTAGTGCCACCCGACCCTTATCATCCTCCTCTCCAGATTAATGTGTTGATTGAATTATCGAATCCCTCTCTTAATAGTGCGATCAAAAAATATAACTACTATAAGGGCAATTATGAACAAATCTGTCGTGAAATTAGTAATGTCGATTGGGTCGAACTCTTTAATAACAAAAGCTCTAATGAATCTTCTACTCAACTTTATTTAATTCTTGAGGACATAATTCATCGGAATGTTCCCTATCGAGGGACTTCTAAACAAGAATACCCAGAATGGTTTACCCACTCGGTTATTAAAGCTCTTCATAAGAAAAAACTTCTACATAAAAAGTATAAGCGTACTTCCCTCTTATCTGATTATAATATGTTTTCCTCCCAGCGTAAACAGGTGAAATCGGCTATCAAGAAAGCTTTCTCTGAATACATTTCTCAGCTTGAGGAGTCTCTGTCACGTAGTGATACCAAACCATTCTGGTCACACGTTAGAAAGCGTAGCAAAAAGCATTATTTTCCTTCCCAACTTAAGTTTGGGGATATTACAACTTCCACTCCGCATGAAATGTGTGAGCTTTTTGTCAAATACTTTTCCTCTGTGTTTACGTTTTCCAACCTGTCATATGACTTTTTTATCCCACCACAGAACCACATAAGTGAGTTGTCCTTTAGCGAGAGTGATGTTATCTCTATTATCAACTCCCTAAATCCAAAGACTAGTGGCGGTCCTGATGGGATTCCTAATCTCTTTGTAAAATTTGCCTCTTCGGAGCTCTCGGTGCCGCTTTCTCTTTTGTTCAATAAATCACTTGAGGAAGGCTGTTTTCCTGCTTGCTGGAAGTTAGCTAATGTTGTTCCCATTTTAAAGAAAGGAGACACCGAAAATGTTGCCAACTATCGCCCAATTTCTACCTTAAACTGCTTCGGTAAACTTTTTGAAAGATTAGTCCACAATGCGGTCTGGGAGAAACTTAATCATTTAATATCACCCGTCCAGCATGGATTCGTTAAAGGAAGGTCAACTACCACGAATTTATGTGAATTCACTGACTTCGTAGCACAATCCTTAGATCAACACAACACTGTTCATGCCATATACACTGATTTTTCGAAAGCCTTTGATACTGTCAATAGAAAAATTCTTATTGCAAAACTTGATAGGTACGGTGTCACTGGCTCTCTCCTGAATTGGTTTGATTCTTACCTCACTGATCGTCGTCTGCGAATAACGTTCAATGGACATTCTTCAGCTGAGTTTCTCTCTAACTCTGGTGTTCCACAGGGATCTATTCTTGGTCCACTGCTATTTACGCTCTTCATTAACGATCTGCCCCAATTCCTATCATCAAATTGTCTCTTATACGCAGACGACCTCAAAATGTTCCATGAAATTTCTTCTTATTCTGACTGCTTGGACCTCCAGACTGACTTGTCGACTTTGTCCAGTTGGTGTTATAACAATGATATTTGTCTGAACATTGAGAAGTGTTTTGCTATGGAGTTTTCGTATAAGACTACCTCTCCTGTCCTCACTTACTCTATTAACGGAACCACCCTTGTAGCAGTATCTACAATAAAGGATCTAGGAGTGACTTTCGATCGCAAGCTTAAATTCGTTAATCATTATTCTGAGATTACAAAGAAGGCATACAGACTTGCTGGGTTCGTCCTCCGTACGACAGTCCAGTTTAACCGTCCAAGAGCAGCAGCCTTGCTATTTTCCACTCTCGTCCGTGGTGTCTTAGAATACTGCTCTATTGTATGGAACCCTCACCATGCTTGCCATGTTACGGCCGTCGAATCCGTCCAGCGTAAATTTACTCGCACCCTTTTCTACAGACTAAAAAAGCCTCATATCAGCTACAATGATAGACTTATAGCACTTGAACTTCAACCTTTGCATCTGCGACGGGCTTTTCTTGATGCTTGCTTCCTCTATAAACTTTACAACTACTTGCTTAATACCTACCTCTGTAACGACCTGAATTTCCGGCAGGCAACAGTCTCAACCAGGAATTCAGATATTTTCTATCTTCCTCGAGCCTCACTCGATATTTACTACCATTCCCCGATGTTGAGAATGCAAAGGAACCACGATCAACTTCAACTTGGATCTTTAACTACTTCTTTTGTTTTATTTAAAAATAGAGTAAAAACTATAATCTTTAATGTTTGAAATCTTATTATCACTGCTCTCGTATTTTTGCTTTTGTATAATTGAAAATGTTATCTTTTTGTTCAAAGCGATTAATAAATAAATAAATAAATAAGGAAAGGTGGGAGGAAAAAGTCCAGTGGGCGAACCAAGAAAACGCTGGGAGGATTCAATCGGTGAAGATGTCAAATAATCACTTCTGAAATTTTCAAGGACGCGGTCATTGGACCGAGAAAATTGGAGACGAAGCATATAGGAGGCCAAGGCCCCACTAGGACTATAGCACCATTGGTGATGGTGATGTGCAGATCTGCTTTTTAAATTGCATTAGCCAGTTAATTATACCGATGGCGGTGGTTTAGTTTAGAGTTATTCTATGAATAAGAAAGAATAAGAGTCCTTAGAGAGTTTGGTGAACATGTCAAGGTGGGTTCATTATTTCCGTGTATATGCGTGTTATGTGTCCGTGTAAATTTTGCGTGGTTTCATTTCACTGATATTTATATACTCAAGTAGCGCTAGTTTCGATTTAAAGGGAGATAGACTTCTACAGTATATACTCATTTTTATAGTGGCGTTAGTGAGTTTCATTCACGTAAACTTTTTCTTCTCATTTTACCAATTCTAATGACATTTCACCTAGAATCGACCAAGTCACTGTCAACAGGAGAAATGTCAATGAAAAATATAAATAAAGAAAACAATTTGAATATTTTGTTTCAAATGTGTGTCTAACTAAAGAAAAAATATGAAAAGCAACTTTCTAAGTGACCCGGAAGGTAGTTGCGACACTCGTTTTTTTTAATGGGGTTTCGCCGGTAGCCCTAATCCCCGAAAAATGATTGGATTGCGGGCGCAATAATTTATCCGAAAATATCGCGCAACGCTATTTCAAACGCTCATTTCTGCACCCCATTAAAAAAAAAACACGTAAATTTCATTTTTCCAACTTACGTTCGAGAAGCTCTACTCCAAATTAATCCGCACACGATTCTTTACGATCTTTCGTGTCCTGCGGAGCGCTTAACATACCCAAATAGCGCACAAGAAGAGAAATCCACTCACTTTTTTGCGTGAGACTCCAAAGGCCGAATTTCCGCACTGCACTACCGCACCGCGTACCTCAAACAAGACCCGAAGGCGGACGGAAAACTCGAACGAAAGATAAATAGCAACCAAAAAAACAAAAGACGAAGAAAAACACTGGAATTTCTGCACCACACAAAAACGAACTGCGAAAAATTTTCGGTTTTTGGTGGCTCTCGATTTTCGTTCTTGTGCACTTTCTGAAAATCACTGCACTCGTTTCTCACTTCATGTTTACGCGAATTGCTTTCACGAAAGGAAAAGCGAGAAATCACCACGAATTACGCGTGTGAAAAATTCTGATCCGTCGCGAAAATAACCAGAATAAAGGCAATCAGCTGTTCGGATAGCTTCAACCAACATGATAAAAAAAATGCAAAAATGTAAATGCACTTAAAGCGTTCTATTGTAAACTGAACAAAATGAGTGAAAAACTGCAGTAATTTTGCATCTTAAAGGGCAAAAACGGGTCACATTTTTTTTAGACTGGAAATCACTATAAGTGAATGCTTTTTCAAATTTAACGGCGAAGCAGGGGATCACCTCACCTCGGCCGATCTTGATAACCAGGTGGCTTATTTCATTATTTTTTATAGTGTAACTCTAGCGTACAGTCGCGAGAAATTGTGATAGGCGTACTATTCCGACTTTAATATACAGTAGATGTATATTAAAAATTTCCTCAGCAAATGTATTTTATAAACCTTCTTCCCAAATCGGATCTTGGCGTCGTGACCTTGAGGTTCCTCAAAATTTTTGCTTACTTATTGTGGAAGGATTGTTAGCCCTTCACTATCTCCCAATTTTTCATTTTCGTATTTTTGTAGATTGATTTGATCTGCGTTCTGGAACTATACTTCGATTGAGATTTGAACTAACGACCTTTACATTGTAGACCAACACGCCAGTTACTAGGCTACATTATAGTTACTCTATGAAGAAGAAGAAATAAGGCACCTAAAAGAGTTAGGTGAGCCCGTCAGATTGGGCGCTTTTTATTTTCATATGTATGCATGCGACGTGTCCGTGTAACTTTTAAGTGGTTTCATTTTGCAAATATCTTTCATTTGCAGAAATTTTAAGCGATAAAAAATTAATTTCGTAGGTTTCACGTACTAATGAACGGTTTCCAATCATATTTGCTTATTTATCACATGCTGGAAAATAGGCGGACGCTTTTTCAAATTTAACGGAAAAGCGGTGTCTTGTTTTTTCTTCTCCATAGAGTAACTTACATCATAGCCTTAATGATAATATTTTTATCGTACAATTACAGTTTTATTCCGATTCGAATTTTTTTTTACAAAATTTTTGTAAAATCCTATGGCATTACTAAATAGTAAACAAATACATACGTACACGATGCTCTATAATAGTTGTGTGCGTTTTCTGTTTGACATTTAAGCATCGTAAACAAAAAATAGTTTTGTGCAAAATTTTGTTTTGGGATTTTTTTAATGAAAATTAAAAATATTTAATTCGAATTAAATTCTGATTATGGACGTGGGAAAAGTATTCATTAAAGTTTTTGGCGAATCGATAACAGAAAATACGCGCGACAATGAAAGTAGCGATGAATATTTCACTGAGTAAAACTTTTCATTTTTATTATTAAAATGTAACAAATTGATAATTTTAACTTTTCTAGGAATATCGGACGAATGAATGTTTGGTTGGAGAATAAAATTCGTCAGCTTACGCTGGATAGACCTGTGCAGAATTATGAAAATCGAATTGGGTCGGAAAAAGTCCTTTTGGATGTCGAGCGTGACATCACACTTAAAGTCTCACAGGACAAACTCGGCATTCAATCGCATGCAACTTTTTGTACGATCAAAGCGAATGCCTGTGTTTTTGGTGGCAAATGGATGTATGAAGTGAGTGTACAATAATATCTCAATGTTCCATTTTGTGAAAAGTATCTAAGTGCAATATTAGGGTTTATGTATTCGTGCTCATATTATAGTACATCAATTACTCATGAAAAGCAGATTCTCCTAATACGCAACCGCAAAATTAAGCTTTTCGTTTAATACATCCTTTTCCTATTGAAGTATTTTGATCAGAGGAACATTAATACAGAAACAACATTCATAGGAGGAATAGACGAAAATGACCCAAGCTCGAGAGAAGAGCAAACGTTCCATTGAAGAATGATCAGTCGCGAGTCGACTATTAGCGCAGTTTCACACTTAAGACCAGGGTACAGAATGGTGTTTCTGCTCGGGGTTGGTTCTTCTCTGGATGTATCCCACTCAACCTCGTTTAAGTCCAAGATTTTGATTTCATAGTGCTTCATTTTACGGTCGGTCACTGATTGGCAGTTTATGGATCAAGTGGCCCATCTCTTCCACTACCATTCAATGTTTGAACGTTTCAGAACAGTGAAATTTAGGCGGTCATTTATTTCACAGTCTGGATGTAACTGTGGAACGCTAAAGTTTGCCGACTAAAGTTTTTCCAAACGGGCGTGACCTCCATTCCTTCAAGAATAATATTCACCGTCATTTCCGTCTCTCTCCATGCAAATTTCCATACTGTACCCAGTTTTAATCCACCTCCTTTACTGACTTACCTGTGCAATGCATTAAAGACAATGCAATGGTCCTGCTATTGTCGCGTCTAATACTCTTCTTTAGCGTTGCATATGTGTATTGCAGCTGTTCCGTCTTAAGTCAAGAGTTCTTTCGCTGACATAAGGTTGAGAGATGATTGTCAATTCGGCTTTTTTTTTCGTTTGCCTTGTGCCTGACGGTATCCAGAGTTTCTCACAGCCTTGTACATATTTACGGAAGCAGGAAACACTTTCTAAAGCAGCAGTATCATATGCCCAATCTATAAAAAAAGTGACAAACCTTCTACGAAAACTACCAAGGAATGTCTTTGTTGTGTACGTATTATAAGATCTTAACGAAAATTCTTGAAAAGGTAGTTAAGCTCTATGCTGACAAAGTAATTGGTGAATACCAAGGCAGATTTAGAGCTGTACGATCGTTAAACAGGTGCTGGAAAAGTGTTGGGAATATAACATAGATGTCAGATATTTGTTGACTTTAAGCAAGCATACTACAGTATCGACTAATGCGAATCATGTTGGAGTTTGGAGTCCCTCCAAAACTAGTTCGGCTTACAGGAATGACAATGACCGAGACTTTGTTAAAAGTCAAAGTAGAAAATGTATTGACTTCTAGCTTTAAAACTGAAAGCGGCCTTAAGCAAGGTGACAGCTTGGCCCCAAAGCAAATCAATGCTAAGATTTTCAAACTGGAGGTTGTTTTTACTGAACCAAGGAAGATGGAGGCATAGTTTACAGGAGGCCAAGGCCCAATTCGGGCTGTAGCCCCAGTGTGAGTAAGTAAGTTTTACATATTCCACTGATTCACCAGCACTTACTAATTATCGCTTAATGCTACAAACATGTTTCTATCGATTTTGAAGTCCCTGATTTTGCTATTCAGTCATGAGGTAGCATCTACAATGCACTAATGAGTGCGATAGAGAGATCGCGATGTGGTTTGCTGCTGGTTAGAAAGAAAAGGAAACACTCTCTTGTACTCACAAATAGGAGCTATGGTATGTAGGTGATTTTTCTCAGGCTGATAATCTGTTTCCTCGAAAAAGTTTCGAAACTGTTCATCGACTCTCCATAGGTGTTTCATTCATGTTTGGCTGTCAGGGTTGAAAATCATGTATGTCAGTGCAATACTAATAGGAATTATAAATTATACAAAAAAAAACCCATGGCGAATCCGATCGGAATTGCATAAAAATTCGCTAGAAAAAGTGTTAAAAAACATTATGGTATTATGTCGTAAAAGAGTAATAAAACTCTGGTATGCCACAAAAACCAGTATAATGTGTCGGAAAAAATATCGGTCTTGGTTTCGAAAACAGACATGTGTTTACAGTGCACATTTAATCTGGTATATCCATTCAATTTATTTATTTTTTTTATTATACAAGAGCAGAGATAAGTGAAGACATTAAGATGTCTCACTCAGTACAAGAAAAAAGTCACACCAAGAAAAAGCTCGCTCAGTTCCCTCGCATCCAAGCGAATTCAATACCGGTGCCAGCACGAAGTGGAAACAAAGTTCAAAGCGAATGATGACGTAGTTTTAATCCTTTTAAAAAAATATTGTGAATGGGATTCCGACAAAGCCCAAACCAATATGCATGCCAACCGTCATATAAAAAGTTTACAGTTCGAAGGGTATTAAATCATTTCATGCACAATCTCATGTTTCTGACTTATCCTAAAATCCAAAATGTCCAAAAGGCAATTTCATTTCATCATAAATCATACAAAACCTATGCTTTACGAGGGATTCACATTAAATCATGAAATCAAAAACAAAACCATGGTACTGACTTTGCCAAAAAAAAAACAAAAACGTTCAGGAGGTCAATTCAATTCCAAAACCCACAACTCAAGAATCTCTTTTCTTACGATCGCATGTATCCGACCTGGTTATAACCAGTTCATTATCAATTTTTACCACACTACGTCATCATTCGCTTTGAACTTTGTTTCCCCTTCGTGCTAACACCGGTATTGAATTCGCTTGGATGAGAGGGTAATGAGCGAGTTTTTTCCTGGTGTGACTTTTTTCTTGTACTGAGTGAGACTTATTTATGTCTTCACTTATCTCTGACAAGAGCAAGCGAAATTTTAAGCCACACTGAAAATATGTAAAAAAATTAGCGGAAGAGAATCGCCGCGACCAGCCGACGATCATGCTCCGCGCACTCGCTGTTCAAGTTGAAAGCGACGCGAGCGCATGTACGAGAATGAGAGATAAGAGATTTCGCAGAAACTTAGCGGACGTGTTGGCATGTGTTGTTGTCTCCCTCTTTTTCGAAAGTAATGCCGTAAACATTGGGATGTCTCACGAAAAACCTGTTAACACAGGCAAATTACGGGGTAAATCTACTGATTACCGTGTACTGTGGTCACAATGCATGAATGAAAGATACTAAAGATTGCGATACGTGCATGTGTCACGTAGAAACCTATGTTAACCAAAAAAATATTTTATTTGTATTTCAAATTATTTTTGAAGTTTGCCCCACAATCCCTTCTATAAATGTGTCGAATTTCAGCTTTCTAGCTAAAGCCATAATTGAGATATTCGGTTTTAACGCTCCTTCCGCGTCTCCCTTAACACCTAAAACTCCTAAAATTGATGTCCGCCTGAAATCAGTAGAGTTACTTTCTGAAGAAGAAAGAACAAGGCAACTTGTATAGAGTTCGGTCAAGATGATAAATAAAAACACCAAAAAGTTACACGAACATGTTGCACACATCTATATGAAAATAAAAAGTGCCAAAACTTTCTACATATCAAGCTAGGCAGAACTGACGTAGCGGCCATCTTGAATGACTCCAATGGGTGTGACGTCATCGATTTTTCCATTTCAAAAGACCACCTGTATTATTTTTGTACAATCTTGTCATAAAAACACGTTTTACCGAAAACAACACAAAAGCATAATTAAATCGAATTCAGCACAGAAATATTACGAGGGTGCATACTTTTTCGTAATAACTGAAATTCTACAGTTTTCTGTGTGAAAAATAACCGGAGAACTCTGCACAATATGAGTGACAGATTTTCTTCGGTGTAAGAAACCGAGATTTAACTTTGATCGCACTTTTTTCAATTAAAAATTTATTGCACTGATATCAACGTGTAATAGTTACATGCCGAGCGCTATTAATAAACTACCTTAGAAAGCTGAACTATCTGTAATACTGCATTTACGAATAAACGCGATTCTTACGAAGCCCGTCGTGTCTGCTCCATACAAAAGCGCGCGAATTTGTATGGAACTGTCATGTTTGTTATGACTCCAACGTGTTGTTGTTGGATTCAGTTACTCGGATTTCTGCTATAGAGGGCTTTGAAAGTGCCCAAAATGACAGGTTGTTCTAATTCTTTTTAGGTGCCTTGTTCTTTCTCCTTCTTAGTCCTCAAGAGATCTGCACCCATTTACAATTCACTCAAAAATAAACTTTCTATCTTCAATGGTTTGGGAGGTATTGTGGATTTCATATGTGGATATGAACACAAGTTCTCTGAATGACGTATTTTAGATACAAATTATGAATTATGAATTATATAAAAACAATTATACAAGTCTTATATGAGCATAGCTCAAAAGACAGAAAATGAATAAATAAATAAATAAGACGTCATGCGCAGAAGATGAACGCATTGGTCGTTATCTTGTTCATTTCATTATGGTCTCGCACAGAATCGAATTCAGAGAGCAGCATTCGATTCTGTGCGAGAAACAGCGGGACAGTTTTCACTTCCCGAAGTTAAAGAATTCCAACATCGGTCAGAAATGGAATGAAATTTCAAATTCATAAATTAAAAAAAAAAAATAATAACTAAATTGCAATTTGTATTTTGCGAAACTTGAAACTTTGTTGTATATATATCTCTCATTAAAATGGACAAATAATATAATTTCCAGATTCAGTTACGGAGTAAAGGTGTAATGCAAATCGGATGGTGCTCGAATAAATGCGAATTTAGCACCGATACTGGTGTTGGTGATACAAAATACAGTTATGGTTACGATGGAAGTAAACAACAAATATGGCATGTCTATACGACAAAGTAATTGCGTATTGTTTTTTGCAATAGGGGTTTTTTTTCTTAACTTTTTTTTTTTTAAATATTTCAGATATGGTGATAATTGGCAAAGTGGTGACATAATTGGTGTTAGCCTCGACATGGACAACGAAATAATTGAGTATTACAGAAATGGCAAATCAATGGGAGCAGCATTTTCTAGTCTTGAGAGGGGTCCCGGGCTCGTTCTTTATCCAGCATTATCTCTTGCCTATAATGAATCGTTAATTGCAAATTTCGGAGGTTCTCCATTTAAATATCCAATTGGTGGATTTCAATCGCTACAAATGAAACCGGAATTACAATTAGAAATCACTGAGCTGTTATTCGGATATCTTATCAATCTTGCTGGAATTATATCTCGTCAAAAAAATCGAAAAGACAGAAAGAAGGACAGTAAATCGAAAAAGACGATTCATATGATTATTGCTGGTTCATTAGTGGATAGATTATCAGTTTATCTCTTGAATCCATACGTTATTGAAGACACATTTTTTCTCTATGTTAAAAATTTATGCGTTTTAAGGTAAGAAGTCGTACATTGGAAATTGTATTTAATGTAACGGTTTTTTTTACTGTAGAAGTGAAACTGATAGAGATGCTGTTATTCTGCCTGGAAGTTTAGAAAGTACTTTAGGCACACTCTTAACTTTGCTTTGGATATATATGGATGATTTAGATATGAAAACATTACTGAAAATGTTTCTTAATATGCTTTTAAATATGTTTAGACAGACACCGCGAGACCTTGATTATGAAAGACAACGAAAAGTAATCGTCGTATTGACATGTGTTTGTAACCATCCGCAAACAAGACAATTTTATATTGAAGAAAAGTTCTTCAAAGATAATTGGTTAGTAATTTTATTGAGTTTTTATAAAAGAATAATGCCCTCGACAGACGACGCGAGTAAAATATTTTAATTCACGATTTTGATAGAAGCAGGCTGAATTATGTACTGGATAGTGACATTCCTTGACATTTTTTTCATTACTTTTTGTGAGTTGTCAGTCCTTCGCGCAAACTACTATCTACGAATTTTTCATTTTCGTAAACTGAGGTGACCAAGGTATACCAAGCAGGTTGTGTGCTGGGATTATACGTCGATGGGGATTTGTGCTCACGACCTTCGCATTGTAGACCTTAGCATAGATTGTGACAATAAAGTATCGAGACCTTGTAATTAAAATTACTCTGGGAAATGATATTAAAAAAATTTTTTTTGGTAAGCAGGTAGGACTGTCTTTAATTATTATCCCAAAAAGCGCGGTCTGTTAATCAGTTTGTTTACAGCAGCTGGTTGAAACGGTACACCTCGGTAGTCCACGGCCATTTTTAAGATGGATAAAAATATGGAACAAAGAATTTGTGTCAAATTTTGTGTTTTTAACCAAATTTCGTGTGCAGAATCGTTTCGAATGTTGGAAAAGGCTTACGGTGATTCAGTAAAATCAAAAACATGAGACTTCGAGTAGTTCAATGCCTTTAAGGACAGCCGAGAGATCGTTAAAGACTTGCCTCGTTCAGGACGACCTTCGACCTCTTCAACTGGAAATGGTACACGAAAATCGTCATATCAGTGTTAGGGAGATAGCAGAAGAGCTCGACATCTCTCACGAGCTCGTTTGTTCGATTTTGGTGGATAATTTGGCCATGAAATGTGTCCTTGCTCGACTAGTTCCAATGGAGCCGAATTTTCTTCAAAAAAAGTACCGTGAACAGGTCTCTTTGGACATGCTTGATCGTGCGAATTCTGATCGCACATTCATGGAGCGCATCATAACTGGTGATGAGACATGGGTCTATGAGTTTGACATGCAAACCAGTCAACAATCATCGGAATCCAGGAAAAAAATGAGCCGAAATCGAAAAAACCACACCAAAGCTGCTCAAAAATCAAAACAGCGCTCATGGTTTTTTTTTCGATATTCGAGGTTTGATCAATCATGAATTCATTCCGGTGGAACAGACGGTCAATAAGGAGTACTATTTGACCGCATTGAAGCGTTTGCGTGAGCAAATCCGTCAACGGATTTATGGGAGGAGAATTCATGGATTTTCCACGATGAAAATGCGCCACCGCATTGAGCCTCAATTGTGACCGAATATAAGGCCAAAAAGTCAAAAAATTCTTTCAATCAACCACCTGTATTCACGAGGTTTGGCCCCGTGTGACTTTTTCCTATCCCTGAAAACTGAAATTACCGCTCCGTGGAAACTGTTTTCAGTCGATCAAGGACATAAAACAAAAATCGCCGTGGACTACTGATGTGTACCGATTCAATCAGCTGCTGCAACAAACTGATTAACAGACCGCGTTAATTTTTGGGATAATAATTAAGGACAGTTCTACCTGCTAATCGAAAATTTTTTTTTTTTAATATCATTTCCCAGAGTAATTTTAATTACAAAATCTCGATACTTTATGGTCACAATGTAAAATAGTGATATTAGTAACATCGAAAAGGAAGATAAAGTATTTTGAACTCGCGTCTTGTGTCGAGGATATAAGAATTGTATTGATAAATTACAATTCCAGCTTGCCACTATTTTTATACTTGAGACCTCCGGAATACTCAGTGATGGTTAATCTTATACCTGACGATGTAGTTTGGACTCAAGGTAAGTACAGCATTATTGCTAACACTTTAAAAGGTATTTTAATATGGTGTGAAGTTACAGCCTAATCTCTTGTGATTTTTTAGTTAACAATGTAATGCCTGTGATTTGAAATCCTTAGGTCGTTCTTACATCATACGGTAACTTCCATTACTGAAGTAACGTAAGGTACTAAAGGGTGTTTTTTTTTAGAGGCGGAGAGCTTTAAATTGAAATGAAACGCTGAAAAATGTTTTTAATATCCATGAAGCTTTATTTGAAAGATAATTTTATGGCATTAATGTTTGAATATGTGTTCGGGCATGTGGCCGCCGCGGCTGGCGCGTACATGGCGTAATCTGGAAGTCCAATTTTCACACACTCTTCGCAGTAAATTAGGCTGTATTTCGGCAATAACGCGTCGAATGCTGGCTTCCGAGTGCTCAATAGTTTCTGGTTTATCGGCGTAGACATGGGACTTTACATATCCCCAGAGAAAAAAATCGAATGGCGTCAAACGCACGAACGAGGTGGTCAGTTAAAAGGCCCATTTCGTGAAAGTTATCGATCATCAGCTAGGATGTAGCCTAGCGGGTAGCGTGTTGGTTTACAATGCGAAGGTCGTGAGTTCAAATCCCAGTCGACGCATAATTTCAGTACACTGCCTGCTTGGGTATACCTTGGTCGCCTCAATCTACGAAAAATGAAAAATTCGTAGATAGAGGGTTGTGCGAAGGTTTAACACCCCTTCCACAATATATAATGAAACAATGTTAGGGAATTTGAAGTTCAGAAGGCCAAGGCCCGATTTGGGCTGTAGTGCCATTGTAAAAGAATCGATCATCAAATGTTTCTTTCAAAAATTTAATTGTGTCGCGCGCTATGTGACATGTGTCGCCGTCCTGTTGAAACTGCAAGTCTGCGACATTAATGCTTTCCAAATGAGGAACGAAAAAGTACGTAATCATGTCTCTGTACCGTTTACCGTTGACTGTAACGTTCTGACCATCATCATTTTTGAAGACATGGACCAATGATTATACCGGCCCATAAAGCGCACTAATCGGTGACTTTCTGTGAATGTAATGGTGTTTCAACAATATCATCGCTCCGAATGCGGCAACTCTGCTTATTGGCATTTAGCCAAAAGTGTGCTTCATCACTGAACAACATTTTCAAATGAAATTGGAGATCAATAGCAATGCTTCCTTCGGCTACGCAAACGTTGCTCCGGCATGAGTCTATTCATGATGAATTGCCTGACCAAACTAACCACAAAACAACCGGGAACTGTCAAATTGGCTGCCACAGAAAACAGTGTTGTCAATTTAAAGTTCTCCGCCTCTAAACAAACACCCTTTATATGATGTACGATCGATATCTTCTTAGTTGAATTCGGCCTTAATAAAATAATGTGGCTGTCGTTGGAACACTGTATCTCCTCTTTCATGAACACGTCATATACTTTATGTTGTTAAATTTCTTAGCGAAGATTTTTACAGGCAACTCTAAAATCTTAATCTAATTTGTGTTACCAATAAAATGTTTATTCAATTTATGCTATATTCGAACCCGTTTTTAGGGCTGATTCGACTACTGAGCTTAAAAACTGTCAGAGTTCATTTTTCATGATAACAACGAGATAAAGTAAGATTATGCATCCATGCAGAAAAAAATTCTCTGAATATTGTTGCATGCTAGCACTAAACGTTCATCAAAAATCCGAGGGCTTCCACTGTACTCGAAAATAATGCGAAATGTCAGCTCCACTTGCTTATCATCAAATTAATGCGCGCGTACGAACACTATAAAGTACGCTATGGGACTTAATTGGAATGTCAAGGTATTCAACCAAAAACAAATGTACGCACGATCATCGAATTACCAAGTAAGAGCAACCACTACACTCGATCGATAGGGAACTCGAGCTACTGCCTTATGAATACGTGCACCCTAACACGCACGACCTCCAACAAAGGTCTCCAACAAAAAAAAAACACGAGCAATGCAGAGAAGCGGCCGATTGCGATCGTACGAATGGGAAAAGATTCGGGCGATGATGCAATTCGTAACAAATAGCATCAACAACCATACGTATGGTCTCGTACTAATGAAAAAAAAAGATTCAGGCGATGATGAAATGCTTTATAGAAGCAATTAATAACGCTCGGTTAAGAAGAAAAAGATTCACACAAGGAGAATGATTCGGCCGACAAGAGCAATATAAATATGCGAGCTTTTTTGGTCAATCTGGTTTAGAGCCTTAGTTAAATTAAATGAAGTTTTGCGGTTAAATAGAAAGTGAACTTCTTAATTTGGTGGTTTTATTATTATAGTCCAAGAGCTCTAGAACAAAAAATAACAATGGAAAGCGACAAGGATACAAAGTGTATGTAACCATAGGACACAGTGCAAATAAGATGAAGGACGAAAAATAAATTTCCAAATCCGGAGCCAAACGGATCCTGTGTAGTGGAACGAAAGAATTATTCGACGATATCGACACAAACTTAGTGCCATTGGAAAGCTCATGAAGAATATCTTAATTTTTCTCGAAGTTACAAACTGTTTTGTAAAAATTTTACACAACATTTTATGAAATTTAAGATACTAATTTACCGTTTTTGTATTAAAGACAACAAATTATTAATTATATTTTTGTCAAATGCTCAGGAAGACCTTTCCATTGACATCAAGTTTGTGTCTGTACCTTAAAATTATTTTTTCGTTCCACTTCGCAGAACTCGTTTGACACCGGTTTGGGAAATTCATTTTTCGTGCTTCGTCTTAGTTACACTGCATTATATCATCACTTCACTTCACATTCTATCATTATATGCACTTTCACCTCGCTTTCCGTTGTTATTTTCTGTTCTAGGGCTCTTGCTCTATTACTTGAAATCCAGCGACTCCTTGCGCACTTCATATATTTTTGGAAATACGAACAAACTGAGTGCATAATGGGACGTCTTATTTCTGTAATAAGATAAGCCACATAACTTGCAGAAGTTGAAGGTGCTACAATTATCGAATTAATATATTCAAGTGAGCTAGGGGTCGCTGGATTTCAGGTAAAAATGATATTAAGTCGCTTTTGAATTAAAATGACCGAAGGAATTTATTTATCGCTTTTCAATAACTCTCACAAACACTTTCCATTCGCCAATTGTCGCTTTCCTAATACCGACTAGACTGCTTATCTCCACCGTCGATCACACGACGTATTCGCTTACCAATCTTCACTGTCGTTCACACGACGTTCTCGCTTACTGAATTCACTCACTGAACTCTGTCTGTCGGTTACAGGACTTACTTCCGTTTGTTGATCACGGGACCTACTCGCTTACTCACTCCGACCGCACAACACACTCGCTCACTCATATCGGAAGTCGATCGCACTCGCCTGCCGACTACTCAAACATTTACCGACAGCTGAATTTTCATCAAAGCACTTGCTCTTTTTATACCCAGCACAACCGACGTATTCGCTGACTGTTGACGTGTAATTGTTGTTGTTTTCATTCGCGGAAAAGAACGTGCAGGTGTTCTTTTATTAATGCAGTTGGTTGAAAATCTCGAACATTCGAAGAGCGGCTTAGTCTTAGAATGTACATGATCGAAATTTGCGAGCGCATGTAATTGTTGTTGCTTTCGTTCGTAGAAAAGAACTTGCAGGTGTTCTTTTAGAATAGTGGTTGAAGATCTCGAACATCCGACAAGCGACTAGGGCTGATATATAACATTACAAAAATTTAAAAATCGAACTATTTGATTATGAATTTTATTGCCAGAATCATCAAATTTGGGGTTTATATCTTATATCTTTTTTTTTCATCTTTTGTCATATAACTGACAAAAGATGAAAAAAAAAGATTATAGAAATAACCCCTTCAATTTCTTCACGTCAATAATAAAATTATTTAAATCTATGAGGTGAAAATTTAGATTCAAAAAGGTTAAGGTGTACACTTTTAAAGATAACTTTCCAAAAATTTAAATCCATAACTAAAGTAAATGAAAGTTGATGAAATTAGTTGCAAATTTGTTTTAATATTGAAGAAGATTCCAACTTATGGAGTAATTAGACAAGTTTGAAATAAAGATCAAAAATCAGCCAAGAGATTGCTGTGCACTCTATAAATAACCAAATAAAGTATTCGGGCTTCTAGTTTTACTCTAAACTATGTACATACAATTCTAGAATTCGTTGATTATATAATCATTATAAATTATTACAGGTATAGGAGGCCCAAAAGATAAATATTTAGCTGCCTGTGAGAAATTAAATTTAGCCGTAAAAGTTTTATACAACTTGCAGAAAAACTTGTTGACCAATTTACTTACAAACGACGATGGAAACGAGAATCAAGGATCAAGTCGCAAGATCTTTCTCGTCAAGTTGAGAAAATATGTGATGGAAAATAGCCTAGAACATCGGGTAAAATTTAGTTGATTTTCGATTTACTTCAGGTTATATAAATTTTCAATCGCATTTCATAAACAGGCGTTCTTTTTACTGCAAGGAAATTATACACCACCCACCGAAACTCCAGTAGCATTATCATTCCTTTGCATTTTAGTAGATCTAACGAGAAGTTTATTTGAGAAAGAGCTTCCTGATAGTGCGGCTCTTGTCGATCCGAAATACTTTATCGACGGTTCACTAAGGTATTTTCATTTCGATCGATTAGGAGGAGTTTTGTCGCATCTACGGAAAGTATATAGGCCGGAAATTATCGCACAACTCGGTGAAGATCACGACGGTCTGTACAATTTAGATAATACAGATTTGATTCGTGCTGATACAAGTGATGTTTGTAAATATTTATTGTAAATAGTTTTTTCTTGCGAATTACGAATATAATTTTTTTTCGATTAGATTCTGCGATGTTCCTTATATCGGGAAATTTAAATACATTCTCATTAGTCGGTCGAGCGCATGGGTAAATAATAAGAGGAATTTGTGTACAGTTATTATTAAACGTATAATTTTTAAAGTTTAGGAAATGAAAGAAGACAAGAGACCCGAAGCCTTCCTGTTGCTCCGGGAAATTTAGATGCAGAGAAATCGTTAAGTGAACTACTTGACTTGTCAATTATCTATTACTATGCTGTTGGTCACAAATATGTCGTTAAGGTATATTAATAATTTTACATAAATTTTAATGTGCCCGCATGTTATTTTTCTTTAGTGCATTTTTTTTTGTTGAGCTTCTCTTATCAATTTGACGGCTCCTAAGAGTACTATTGTAAGTCGAGATACGATTATTATAGCCTAAGCACTTCTTCCCTTTGTGAAGTGTATTAACTGTTTCTTGTTGGAATTTTGTCAATTTTTTCGCTCTCCTACAGAGTAACATTTTGAGGTACGATGGCACACTTCCGAGCCGACGAATTTTCAATAAACAGCACAATTATAGATTACACAAAAAGTTCTATATTATAGCTAACTGCTTTGTTACGTTTTCATACAAAAGAAATTATGAATTAAGTTTTTTTTTTTCACTTGGGTTCAATAATAATAATTTTACTTTGTTATTCTAATTATAAAGTATTGTGGTCGATTTGGGGAAAAAAAATGTTACTCATTCATATGTGTATAACCATATAATTAACCGTTATATGCATTTGATGCATAAGTCAAATGCATAAATGAGCCTACTCCTTTGCCAGAAATTGCAGGTCGAGTCTTTAAACTTTTTGATTTATTTCTCACCAACCAATTTGAGAAATACTCTCTCTCCCTGTAATATCCCCATCGCCAATTGGAAATACGAATTACTTCTTGATTTGTGCATAATTTCCAGTTGCAGCACTAAGACCGCTGTTAGTTAAGGCACTCCGAAGAACTGTTAGGCATTTTGAAGGAGCCAATTGGAGGGCGCTGAATGAGTTCTTTCATGCCTTTAATTGTAAGTTATGCTTCTATTCTAATGACTGTTAACGGATGGTTAAGCGTGTAGACTTGTCACATACCTTCCAGTCAAAAAAGAGTCCGGCCGTTGAAAGACTCTTGCTTTACAAATGAATGTCTCGTTGAAATTCGGGCAAAGAAACAGTTGTCTTGAAGTTTCAGAAATTTTCAAACTCCAGTTAATAGAGAGCTTTATAATGCATCAAGCAACACTTGTAAATTTATCCTCAAACGTTTTAAATTTGATCACGACCAAAAACTTCGGAGGAAGATCCATCAAAGTCCAGAAGGTTTAAGATATTTCTGGCCATTTGTCAAAACGAACGGTCAACAATAATTGAATGTCTTCATCAACCCCACCACTTGTTGATGGTGACCGTACCGTAATTGGTCCTGTTGAGAAAGTTAAGCTATTGGCATCACGCTTCTGCGCGAGCAATTCTACACTACCACCTTCAAACCAAATCCCTTCTGTCGCATCACCATCTGGTTTTTATCTGTCTCCGCTACATTTTCGCGCACGTCCCATATCCAAGATCCTGCAAAAGCTCAATGTTAACAAGTCCGCTGGCCCTGATGGCATTCACTACATTACCCTTAAAATTTGCTCCTCTTCTCTGTGTGTCTCCGCAACCTTTTTCATCTATCTTACTCTTCTGGGTGCCTTTCACGATTGTGGAAAGTTGCGAATGTTCAGCCAATTTCTAAGAAAGGAAGCATATCGAATCCCGCTAACTACTGCCTGATAGTCCTTACTTCAGTGCTCTCGAAAGTGATGGAAACAGCTGTTAATCGCAAAAACATTCAATATCTCGAGCTTATCCACGATCGTCAATATAGTTCGCGTTCTGGAAGGTCGACGGGTGACCTTTTAGTCTACCTGACGGAACGTAGGAAATCTCAATATTTTGCGCTTGACATTTCAAATGCTTTCGTCAGAGTTTGGCATGAATGTTTAGTTGCTTAGCTAATGGCCATTGGCCTTGCTGCTACCCTCATTCGATGATTGAGAGTTTCCTACCCAATTCATAGGGTAGGAAACTCTCAATCATTCGGAATTTCACAAGCAATCTGTTGCTTCCAAACGCAGGGAATTATTCGGTTCGCTGAACTTCGACTGTGACTTCATCCTGGAATAGGACAGGAAAAATAGAGTAGAGCTTAACGCCGCTAAGAAGCATGCCTGTCATATTTCTTTAATGGCTTACCACTTTGATCTTCAGATGAGTTTATCCTATCAGGCGTAAAGTTAAATAATCACCTTGAGTGGAGCAAAAACATCTTAGATGTTGCCTTTAATACCTCCAAACGCCTAGGTATTATTCGTTAACGCAAAAAATATTTCACGCCTCACGACTTAGCTACCATCTACAAGGCTTACATTCGACCTTGTTTAGAGTACGATTCGTATTTATGGGCTGGGACACCCAAAACAGACCTTGCGCTGCTCGATCGAATACAAAAATATGCGTTTCGAATAATTGGAGGTGAAATTCTTACGGTTTCTATTGACTCGAGCATCGCAGAAACGTCGGAGTATTCAGCATTTACTATCGCTACTTTCATGGTAAATGTAGTGCGGAACTACTAGTTAGGGTGTAGCCTAGTGGGTAGCGTGTTGGTCTTACAATGCGAAGGTCGTGAGTTTAAATCCCGGTCGACGTAGTATAATTCCTGCACACTACCTGCTTGGATATACCTTTGTTACCTCAATCTACGAAAATGAAAAATTCGTAGATAGAGGGTTGTGCGAAGGGCTAACAACTCATCTACAATAAATAATGTAAAAATGTTAAGGAACCTGAAGGTCAGGAGGCCAAGCCCTATTTGGGCCGTAGTACCTTTGTAGAAGACAGTCCTTCATTTCCCGAACATCCAGACTTTGGAACGCATTGCCTGCTAGGATATTTCCAAGCAAGTATAATTACCCAAGCTCATTTTGAAGGGTCATATCTCCTGATCGGAATTTTGCGAACCATCGCTGTGTAGTTCGTTCGCTTACTGTGTCAGCTCCTAATGCCCTGTTTATGTTTTTGGTTTCCTCCCTTGCGTTGTGGCCAAGTTTGAACTCGTAAAGAAAAAGTAACCGTTTTTGACTCGATTTCATATTTTTTAATTTTTTTTTTCTCAATGAAGTCCAAAACTGAAACGATTCCATGACCAAATGTAGGAGTATTTATACTTCAATATTCATTACTACCAGAGCCACCTGGCGGCAGTTTGAGACATAAAAATCGCAACTAACTTCACTTCGTCGCGAAAGTCGTCATTTCATCTGCAACAACCTAATATACACAGCCTTGTCTGACCGTTCGCACAGAAAAGCTCACGTCTAGCTTCGTTGGATTTTCTAATTATTTTTTTTTTAATTTGTAGACGAATTTTTAAATTTGCATGTTTCTGTTCATTAGAATGCATATTTGGATTAGTATTAATTTAAAAGCAATTATTATTAAATTTAGATAGTTGCAATCCGAGATGAAATAGCAAGTTTAACAGACGTTCTCATGGAAACCAAACATAATTTGGATGATGTTCAGAATGATCTGAAAGCATTAAACGATGCGGCTGGTTCAGGATTTGCATCTATCAACTCGGAAATCCTCACTGTCTTAAACGCAAAGTTTGGTCAAAGAGAAAGTGTGTTTGCGGTTAGTATTTATTTAACCCAATAAGTTTTCTTTAATTATTTAATGATATTGTTTTTTCATTTGATTTATGCAGAAAAGATCGATTGAATTGGGTAGAAAGCAAGCATGGTACAGATCAGTTGCGCTCGGTGTACATCGAAGGAATATAATCATTTGGTTGCTTGATAAAGTTCTTGCTACCTTAAAGGTAAATTTTAATATTTTCGATCTTAATTTAAGTATACGCGATAGTTGAATTCGCTTACTATTATTTCCAAAGGAGGAACTAGCCAATACGGCTCCCTTAAAGATTCTCAAATTAGCTAAAGCTATTGAGTTATGATAGGGTGAAGGGGCTATAAACGCACAATAGGCCAAGAAGGTCGCAGTGCTCTCACGCGTTCCCCTATTAGTAATAATAATAATAATATTATTTCCAATTAGTTCGTGTTATTGTATTTGAGTGTAAGGTTCGCTATACACATTCCGTTTCTCTTATTTAAGTACATTCTTAGTGCCTTTACGCATTCCTCGCTTCGTCCTCGTCTAGTTATAACAATTTATGACGTCACAATGTACAATGTAGACGTAGCAAATATCTGTCCCAATTCTTATTTGCCCGTTATCTTAACGTGCGCTTACACCAAATGCGCAGAGCCGAGCCTAGCTGAACAAACCAAAACTGCTCTTAATGTCCATGCTCGCTTAGTTTGCACTATGCGTCGCGCTCAACCGAGCATGCTCAAAATGGTCCAAGTTCCATTGACAGCAAGTGCTTTCGCGTGCTTAACTTGTTTAGTTTGAACGCTGCGCATGGCGGACGTGTGGAATAACGAAAATATATTGAAGTTCAGATTGTAATCAGCGAAAGGAAGCGATTTGGAAGCTGAAAACTACTACATCAGAAATACAAAAATGGATGCGTGGAATGCTATTATTTCAACTGACGTTTGCAAACTCGAGCATTCAAAATGCTCCAGACTAGTTGGAGCAACGCAAGCATGTTCGTTTGCGCTCAGATCTCATTCGAATTGGGTAAACATGTTTACATCGAAAGCTTTCGCTCGGCTCAGGCATGCTCAGCTCTGCACATTTCAAATGGTCATCTCACGGGCAAAATTCGTGCTCTCCATCACTTCAATCTTAAAATTCTTCTGTGTACGAGGTTAAAAATTTCGCGGAATGACAGGGAAGGGGGGTAAAATTAAACAAGTTATTATTTTTCCTTTTCAATACATTCTCCCTTAAGCCTAATATATTTATCACATCTATCACAAAGTTTATTAATTTCTTCTAAAAACAATGTTTTATCAAGGCCTTCAAACTAGGCTGAAATTGCCGACTTCACCTCCTCATCGTTGGTAAATTTTCTACCCCGAAGTTCTTTCTTCAGTTTTTGGTACAAATAGTAATCGGAAGGGGCCAGATCTGGATTATAAGAGGGGTGGTTCAATATCACGTAGCTGCATTTCTGTAGGGCAGCCATTGAAACGTGAACAGTTGCTATGATGCAATGACTCCTGCTTTGATTGAGGCTCATAATGATGAACCCAAGTTTTGTCTCCAGTAACAATCCGGGTCAAAATTTCATTCCTGTTCTCGCTACAGAGATCCAAGAACGCGCGTAAACACTCGACGCGCTGCTTTTTCTAAACCGCTCAGAGAATTCTCGGTACCCATCTTGTGCTGAACTTAGACATTCCGAGATGATCGTGGAAACTTCCCCCCTCCCTTGTCCAACCCCTTGATTCCACGAAATTTTTCCCCTTGTTTATGACAAAAACGAGAAGAACTGCATTTTGCTGACTCAACCGCATTAACTTATGCCACGTCAATTCGAAAGCATCTGGTCAATTTAACAGCCCTAACATGATAGTTTTCAATTCGATCTGATGTGCTAGTTTCATAGTACGCCCTACGTGGCAGGTTAAGCCCGAAATTCGCCAAAGGCACCTTGATCAAAAAGTTTCAGGAATTTATTTAGAAAATTAAACAATACAAGTGGATTCATCAAAATCGATTTCGTCCCCTTAAAAGTAGTCTACATCGACTGCAACTCACTTATGCTAGCGCTTGATCCAATTCTCGAAATATTTTTGTTGCTCAGTTTTCGGTATGGACCATCAGAGCCATCCTCGATTTTTCCATTATCGCCTCTTGACTGATAAAACGCATTCGTCGGAGCTGCTCGTTGAGTCGACTGAACAGGAAGAAATCGAAGGGAGTTAAATCAGGCGAATTCGGTGGCCGTTCTTAATAAAAAAAAAACTTGCGGATAACAATGGCATTGTGCGGTGGTACGTTATCATGGTGTAAAATCCATGAGTTGTTTGCCCATCTTTTTAGGCGCATTGCTTCACGCAAACTATTACTCATTTGTAGACCCGTTTTCCAACTCCTCAAATAATATACATTCATCACGATAAATCTTAACAGTCAGGATACATTTTTTTTTAATTGACCAACATTCGTGATGAATGGATTAAGCTCGTTACATACCGACTGTGAAGTTCTGAAGTTCTTTAAACGATGTTGACCATGCTACTTTACTCATCGTTACTGTGTTGTTACCCAGCTCGGTTTCAGTTTTATTAAAAACCCCAAAATAAAAATCTGAAATGTAGATTTTTTTTGTAAAAATCACTATACCATATTTATATCCCCACCTAAAATTTTAGTTACCAGAAATCTAGCAAGGGTGTAGCTTAGTGGGTAGTTTGTTGATATACAATGCTAAGGGCAGGAGTTTATATCCCGGTCGATGTATAATTTCAGCATACTACTTGCGTTTTATATCTTGACCACTTCAATTCACGAAAATGAAAATTCGTAGATAGAGGGTTGTGCGAGAGCTACCAACCCTTTCACAATAACAGGAACCTGAAGGTCAGAATGCCAAAGCCCGATTTGGGCTGCAGTGCCATTCAAAAAGAAGAAATCTAGCAGAGAATTTTATTAAACTTCACGTTGCAATTTTTTCCGAATTTAATTATATACAAAGATTTATTTCATAATTTTAAACATAGAAATCATCGTCGATGGGACCCTTATTTGCATTCTTACCCGAAATATACGTTAACATATTACCAATATTACTCGATACATCATTGGATTTTAGTATTCATGAATTGACTATTCAGAATGATTTATCAGGCAAGTAAAAGATAAATCTTTATAAATTAGATTTTAGATCGAATATATAATTTGTTTTTATAGATGCAGAACATGTGATTTATGAAGCTGCCGAATTCTTAGGACTACATTCAGCTGATGCGCGAGTAGTTCTAGCTGCTTGCAAGGATTCTCTTTTGCAAGCACTTGGATCATTAACTTGTCATAAAGCGGGAATCAAAGCGCTGGAAAGAGCATCATCTGCCAGGTTTGATATTAATAATAATAATTTGTTTAATATAAAAATTAATATACGCTGTTATAGTCAGTTATCGCTTGTTCGAGCTTTACTACGGCCTTATGAGAATCGTGCATGGGGTCAAAGTAATTGGTTACTATTACGATTTTGGTTAGGAGAGGGATTCGCTTATAAAGAAGCTCGACCTCCAAGTGTTTGGCAAGGTGGAAGTCGTGTATTTTCGTTGGGATTACATCGAAGTCGAGCAAAAAATGAGACGCATACTGGTCTTCTGCATCACATTGCTCCGCCATATCCTTCTAAACATTATCAAGTACATCAGTTGACGCGGAATATTATTTTTTGTTATAATGAAATTGATTTTTTGCTTTGCAGCAATTAATTGGCAAGCTGTTGTTGGATAATGAACCATTTTCGACAATGTTCTTAAATTCGGTTTTGTCTCAATTAAATTGGGCGTTCTCAGAATTTATTTTACTTTTACAAGAGGTGAGTAGTGATTCAACAACTTGTTTTTTTTTTAATAATTGCAAATTATTGGGCGAGTTGAAACAACGATAAGATTTTCAATTGAGTTATGATTTAATGCTCTAAATAAGAGATTTTGTGGATTTTAAATTAAAGAAAAGATTACTGGATTTCATACTGTTCTGATTTATAAATAATGACTTTTCGATCTCTGCTGCGACATTTATTAAATTAGAGTTTGACAAAAGTCTCAACAGGAACCGAGACGTTACGATTAATAAATCAGATTAGTGTGGAATCCGGAAAATTTTTCTTTAACTTGTGGATTTGTTTCCAGGAACCGAAAAAGGATTTTCGGGGCCTGGGGTTGAAATTCAAGCGCGTATCCGAAATATTTTGTAAGAAAAGTTACGGAAGAGGGTTGTGGTTTTTGTGTTTTGTTGGTCCCTGTTGAATTGTGAAATGTGCAGGGAGAGTATTACTGCATGAAATACATTACTTCTAGAAACTAAGGATTTCCAAGTTTAATTGGACGGCCTCTGGGAAAAAGGGAATAAGTCATATACCTAGTCCTGCCATAAGTTCTGTCACATAATTTCTCACATTGGCAACAACTTTATTTTATAAGTGACATTTCAATATCGGCCAGTTTTATAAACGTCATAATGTTGTTGACAGTTGATGGTCATTTAAAGTGTGTTCGTTAACGTGTGAAGATGGAATGGGGTGTAATAGAAAACCGAACTGCAGTGATTGCACTACATAAGTGTGGAAAATCCGCGAGTGAAATTTTCAAGTTGTTGTGCCCGTTAAAAATAACGCAAAGATTTGTGTATCGTGCGATCCAGAGATATAACGCGATCCAGACTATTGAAGATCGACCTCGTTCTGGACGTCCGCGTGATGTACGTTCTTCTGCTGCCATCAAAGCGGTCGAGAGTCGAATTCGTCGAAATCCGCTTCGTAAACAACGAATCATGGCTCGAGAGATGAACATATCCACCCGAAGTATGTCTCGCATCAAAAAATCTGACCTCGGGATGAGTGCCTTTCGACGATCAACGGGACGTTTGCTGACTGAGCAGTTGAAGCAAATTAGGAGCACCAGATCGAAAGAGCTCCATCGGCGGTACGGCAACAACAAACATCGAGAAATTTTATTTACCGATGAAAAAATTTTTACGGTGGAGGAACATTTCAACCGCCAAAATGATAAGGTGTATGCCCACAGCTCCATAGAAGCCCGAGAAGTTGCCACTAGGGTACAGCGAGGACATCAACCAGCATCAGTCATGGTATGGTGGGGTGTCAGCTACGAAGGGGTCACCGAGCTTCATTTTTGCGAAAAAGGCGTAAAAACTGCAGCGAAAAATTATCAAACGGACATCCTGGAGGGATGTGTGAAGCCGCTGAACTCTACGCTATTCAACAATCGACATTGGGTTTTCCAGCAAGATTCTGCGCCAGGCCACAAAGCTCGAACCACACAAGCGTGGTTGGAAACCAATATTCCACAGTTTATAAGGGCGACGGAATGGCCTTCTGGGAGCCCAGATTTGAATCCCCTGGACTACAAACTGTGGGCGGAGTTAGAGTCCATGGTGTGCACGAGACGACACCCAAATATCGAGAGCCTTAAGCGATCTTTGACAGAAGCAGTAGCTAATTTTCCGCTAGAAACAGTGCGTACTGCTATCGATGACTGGCCCAACAGATTAAAGAGCTGTGTTAAGGCTAAAGGCGGCCACTTTGAATAATTTGTTGCTTATTTTACTTCCATTAGTATGCCAAAATAAAATATATTTTCCTTTGTCAAAAACTCTTTTTCATTTATACAAAAATTGCCCATATACGTGTGACAGAACTTATGGCACGACTAGGTATATTTGATATGTGACTTCTTCCCTTTTGCCCTGACGCCGTCCAATTTTCCTAATTTTCTAAATTATAGATCATTATAAGCATACATATGCAATTTGATGAACGACCACAATTTAATTGATTATTTCTAGATACAAAACACTTCTAACAGACAAGAAATGGATACGATATTTGAACCAAGACAGTTAAAAATTTGTTCAATGTGTTTTGAATTGACCGTGTCATTGATGCGATCGTTAGAAATGATAATATTTGTTGCACCTAGTGTATTTCAAGATTCGTCAAGACAAAATAGTGATCTTATATTAAATCGCGTTTGCCAACTGATTAGTCAAGTGTTGTCGCGTGTTACTGTACCTCCAGGTTGCTTTCAATATGTTTTGGATTTATGCTTGCCAGATCTTAGTTCAGTCACACATTTCGCAATTATAACTGCAGCCTTAGGCATTCTTTTAGCTTTACTTCGTCATGAAATGGATTGTGAAATAACGCCAGCAAAGGTATTCCAATGTTTTATCGATAAAATATGGTAGAAAAATTTTAATTCCAATCTTTAAATAGATTTCAAGGATAACTCGATCTTTACTAACAGATCCTAGTTTTCAAATAGCAAATATCGAATTCGCATTGGGAGAGGTTAAAACACCAATTTTAACGCAAAAAGATATTCCTCGTGGAAACTTTGATCCGAAGATGAGAGCACACATAGATCCTTTAACTAATGATGTGCGCGTGGCTGTTCCATCGACATCAAAAAGAATACGTGCTGATCCTCCAATTATTAAATTCTCTCTAAGGGATTGTAAGATGTTTTCATGTTTGTTTTTAAAAAATTATTAATAGCAATCTTTCTTAGATCCCAATCATGTTCAAGAAAAGGAAATAAAAGACATTCAAAAATTAGTGGATATGCTGTTGTTGAAACAATCTTTATTGTCAGATATAGCGCTTCCATCAGAAGATTCCCTCTGTCCGATTTGTTGCGCAAAACCAGTATCTGTTGTGTTCTCACCTTGTAAACATCAATCATGCAGGTAATTAGCGTTATGTATTTTATTAATTGACATCCTAAACTATATTAAATTATTTTCATTTACGCAGCAATTGCATTTTGCAACACTTGATGAATAGTAAAGTTTGTTTTTACTGTAAATCCGTGATAAAAGACGTCACCAATTTTGAAGGTTCTGTGATATTCAAAAACCAAAATTATATAGCAATTCCGGAAATTGTCGACTGAATTCTAAAATTTGTAACTGTAGCCAGTTTTAATCTTTATTTAGTAATAAAGTGTTATATCCACTGCCACACGATAAATTTTATTTAATATCTTTTTTTTTTTTGCGTTACTGATTCATAGTTTTTGTGACTTCTAGTTTCGCTAGGTAGGAGATAAAAATTTGAAACTATTTTAAAAACTTATGTTTTTGATCGGATTGATATTTATTATACAAATATCTTAAGATCCTGAACATTGAAAATAAATACTACTTTTTTTCTAAATATTATATGCTGTAGAATTTTATAATTTAAACACATTTAAAACATTTACTATATTTTTCGATTTGCGTATTGTCAGTTTCGAGGTATTTCTTATTATTATGCAGTTCTATTAAGCTATTTCTATATTGCTATTTCTAATTTATAAAATTTGACAGGCATTCGAGTGTAAACGATGTTTTCCATTTTGATTCTGGCCAAAACCTGAACAACATTGATGCTCTCTTCCGTGCGTAAAACTTTGACTATTTGATAATTTGCCGTCTTGTTGAAAATTATTGTGACTGTGATTATGTGAACTGTAAAAAATGGAAATATAGATTTGTTATTGATTCACATGTAATATTAGTTAATATAATTGTACCTGTTATTGTGATATATGGTTCCGTCTGACATAGAATTCGGAAGTGGGGGCAAACTAAACGGACATAAGTCGGGCATATCATGCTCATTAACCTCTTCAACCATTTTATCTAGTTTTTCTATAGCTTTAGATTGTTTCACTGCAAGCATAGCTTTTCTACTTGCTTTTGTCAAATTTATTGGTAAATGATTTTCAAAACTAATACTTTTTACATCTTGCCTGAAAAAAATAATTGATTTAGTATGTTAATTACTTTTAGAATAATGATAAATAAATTTAAAAAAAAAATTCACAATGTATTACAAAAATAAAAATTTGGAAGACCGATCCAAAACCTAATTGTAGATCTACATTACTAAGGTCCTTGCGAACTTAAGAACAGACGAATCCACTGTAGTTAAAGTAAAACTCAATAGGAAAAGAAGGAAGATACAGAAGGTACTAGTTTCAAAATACTTCCTTATGAGAGGGGTCATACTATTTTTACACGGTAACAGTAAACCGTTTATCAACTGGCAATCCATTGATTCTAACCGTAGTAAATCATAGTGCCATGCTTATAATGGGGTAAACTGTGGGTTCTTTGTAGTTCGGTGATCAGCACGGCCGCTTTGCAACTCTAGATTACCAGGTGCAATTCCAACAACCTGCACGGCATTACCTCAGCGTCCAAGGCAGGACCACAGTATAACCAGTAGAGTTACTCCCTATATTTTTTTTTATACAGAATGACTAGGAATTTCGGCCTTTATGTGCAGAAAAAAAAAATATATGTATATTTCAACAAAAAATATGTAGTGCTCCCATTAAACTGTTTATAATCTTCAACTATTGGCACACATACATACATGTTTGCAGCGAAAATGTTCTACAGCGGATTCGCGATGTATAATAGGGCCTGCGTGTGCGGTAGATTAAATATTCGCAATCTGGAGGCGATAAAAAGTGTTCTAATTATTTGAAAGAGCGGGAATAAAGTTTGTGTTTCGTGAAGTTCCGGCAAATAGAACATAGTGTTACATGCCAACACTATGCCGCTCATCGAATGTTCGAGATCGTCAAACAAAACAAAAAGCAACAAAAATTGCACGTGCGCACAATCAAGGAAATGATTCGGCATGACGGGCCGATAGCGAGACGGATCGACAGTAAGCGGTCGACAAGAACGATATAAAAAAAGGGAGCATATGTGAGGGAGAGTTAGTCCAGGCAAAGTCGGAGCCTAGAATGCGCTTCGGAATCTGGAAGGCAATATAGTGAATAAACAAAATGATAAATAAAGTTGTGGCTATTTTAATCGTGTTTTATTCCTAGCTCTATTTTTATTTGAAATCCAGCGGCCTCTAGCACAGTACAATTGGTATCAGAAGTTGGATTTCAAATAAAAATGTCACGTTACGTGAAAGACATAGTGGCCGAGTTGAAAGAAGAACTCGGTAAACGTGAGTTAACTACAGCCGGAAACAAAGCTTGTAAGCCGGATGATGCCAAACATCAGCAGCAGAGGGATACGATGCCGACAATCATGAGTTTCCCATCGAGAAGGAGACCTGATCGGTCTAAACTGATCGACCAACAAATCGTACAGCAAAGTGTTGCAGAAAGTTCTGGATCTTCAGACTTAACAATCATACAGCTCATGCAACAATTGATGGCGAAAATGGATCAACAGAGCACGAAGATGGATTAATAGAGCTGGAACAACCAAGTCAACAGATAAGGAAAGAAATAGGTCAACAGACGAAAGCACTCGGCAAGCAAATTGAAGAGCAGCTGGATGCAAAATTTCTTGAGCAACGTACCATGCAAGAGGAGAAGTTAAACGAAACGACTAGCTCGCTTAAAACCAAAATTAACAACAATATGGATAACATCCGTGAATATTCTGAAGAAATCGATGGCATATCCAGCGAAGTAGAACGAAACTTCGAAATGGTTAAATCAACCAGCGTGATCTAATCCGAAAGTGTCGTCCATAAGAATCTAGAGGCTTCATTTTCCGATGGTCAAACTACGGACAATTTACAAGACCCAATTTGAGGCAACAGTCACCACCAATTATTGGTCGGATCAGGAGCAACCACCTTAATGTTGGCGTTACGAGGATCGGCAGATGAGATTTTGTAGAACACCACAGCCGAACAGCAAAGAGGCTTTCAGTTTCTGGTGCGGACGTTAGACTTTCGATATGGCGCATATTATATGCGGGAAATTTATAAAACGCAGCTTCGCAACTGCGTTCAGAAAACTGGCGAAACCCTGCACCCGCTTTCACATGGCATTGAACGCCTAGTGCTATTATCTTTCCCTGGCATAGATCAGAATAATCGGAATGGAACGAACAGGGGATGTGTTTGTCGACGCTCTGCAATATAGAGAGCTACGACAGGCGTTGAGATTGGCAAGGAAGAAAACACCGAAGTAAGTTTTGGTCTACGCTCTTACTTTCGAAGCTGCTAAACGAATTTCGCGCAAATCGAGTCCGAGAAGTTAATGTTGAGATCGAGGAATGCGTCTGGCAGAGGGTTGTATTTGCCAAGCAGAGTGAAGGTCGTGGAGTGCCACGTTAGTGGAATTGCGAACAAGTACGACATCTACGACGTGATTGCCGCAAACCCAGATGGGCACCAAATTCTTGCCCAGAATGTGTCAAACGACGGGATGCAAGAGGCGTGAGTTCACAGCAGTACGGCTCACCCGCTAACAGCCCGAAAAAGACTGAGAACCAACTTCAAGGAGCAGGGGTGGGCTGGTGTAATCGACGCCTCTAGAACCATCTCCCGGCTTCAACTAGTTTCGCTGAATGATTGCAGAATCCGGAGAGTTACGGTCGGACCCATACAAAGATGATACCAGAAAGGAGAGCCCAATAAGCGGAGTGTTAGTTACAAAGTTTCACGATGTTGAAATTGCAGACAGACAGGACACTTACGACGTAACTGCTGTAAGCGAAGTAGATCAATTTCTTGTTCAGAATGTGCTTCCAGATCAGTTTGGCAAGACAATTGGCGATGTCAGGAAAACATGGCTAGGGCAGATGTATGCCTTAGAGTGGAGCTAGCAAAGCAGATTTTAAGTCCTGGAGCTTCATGGTGTTGGGATTGCGGATGAGAAAGTCGGCTATTTGGAATGTGACTGCTCATCTCGACACGCAGAATTGAAGACATGGTCATCAACTAGAGAACAATTTACGGCGGACAGCAGTGAGCACAGCTGTTGTCAGAAATTGAATGATGCTCAACGAGACACTTCACGAACTATAGTCTGCAACAACAACATGAAAAGACACTAATGGAAAAATAGCCTGAACAGTTTTCGAGAAGCCAATTTGGTACGCATTTGTAATCATCGATACTAGGGGGAGAGATCGACAAGGCCTCAGCAAAATAGCGAAGGACCATACCAATTCAACACCGGAATGGATGACGCGGAGTATCTGAAATCTAGCGCAAAGATAAAAGGAGTAGACAGAGTCGAAATACCATAACCGTAACGAAAGTGAAAACTCTGTTCGGGACGAACAGGAGCTAAGAATTACGAACCGATAGCGGTCGACAAGAAATAAATAAAAAGAGGGAGCATTTGTGATGGCGAGTCAGTCCAGATTGGAAAGCCAAAGAGTCGGAATCTAGAAGGCGATATAGTGGTTAAACAAAACGATGAATAAAGTTGTGGTTATTTTAATCTAAAAATTAATTAGTTTTATTTTTATTTTAAATATAGCGACCCCTAACACACTGCAATATTTTTGTTGATGTCTTAAATGGAAGGGGGTAGGGGAGGAGAGGGAAAGAATTAAACCGTTGGCGATTCAGTCGAGGGATTCTGCAAGTATTGAAAGCAGATAGAAAAAACATTTGGTCATATTTACCTTTTCTCCATTCAAATACCAGACCAGACGAAATTTATGCGTCAATCTTACATGCTGACCACCATTGATCAGCCACTTATAATTTCCAAGGCAAGAAGATATTCTTTAGGAATCACGTGTATGATCTGAAGGAAATTCCCTAACTACACCTTCTGGTGACTATTGAGACTTTTAATATGGTATGGTTATTTCACGGTGGCTGGAGGAGGCATTCGGAGTCTGAGCAAGCTGGCTAGTTGCAGAGAAAGAACCAGAACTTATAGCAGGTATATCTTATGCTGGTAAACAACGTGACGCAAAATGTAATCTGAACCAGGCTGACAACAAAAAATGTTTCTGACTAAACCGAAGTCTAGAAGAACATAGTTGCTCTTACTTCATAGTTATTATGGTGACAGAACAACCTAAGCAAATATCTTTTGAGGGTGAGGATTAATTCATTCGGCATCAAATTATTGTACAATATATATAATTTTGTGTGATTGAAACAGTTCATAGATTAAAAGGAAAGAATTTCGGCTTTCAAACTGCTATGCTTTATTAAATGTGACTCACTGTTATCTCAACAGAGATCAAAACGTCACATTTAATAAAGCATAATAGTGTGAAATTCGGAAATCTTTTCTTTTAATTTGAAATACACTGTGAAAACATTCACGGAAACCACTCACAGATTAATTAGAAAGGCAAAATTCATTAAAATTCAATCTTATGTCAAGTGAAGATTTTAATTTATTAATGAAAGATCTGTAAGGCGTGTACAAAGAACCAAGTTGCCATTTTTCGTGCGTTCTTTGAAGTCTTATATATTTTCTTTTGCGAATTTCATCCACCAAAATTTTTGATTGTGATTTTTTAGTCAAATACTTTAAACCGCGGACAGTTCTTAATGTTATGAAAAAAAAGTGATTATTTTTTTAAATTTTGCTCCAAGTATAGAGTTTCGCCTTTGCCAAACTATGGTAACGCACCTCTAGTGTTCCTTGGAGTAACTATAGACATCGTTAGCATTACAGTGTAAACCTCAACTGTTCTGAACGATATTTGTATGTTATAAAGAAAATACTAATCAAAATAGGTTCTACGTACATAAAATATAAAAGAGGTGGAGCCCCGAAAGCCTAGAGTTTAGTCGCTATGCCATACAGTGAAGTGGCGTTACTCTTAGGAAGGGTAAGCAATTATTTTTTAAATTTATTGGTTTATTACACTTCCTGTAATTCGTATGTCTATATAATGCATATATAATATATAAATATTACTAAAACCTCTCTCGTCTGCTGCTTGAGAGAGTAGAGCTGCCAGGAATCTCGAGCGGGAATGTGAGAGTAGGTACACTGTCGTTTGCTCCAGTATTTAGATTCTCATGCTACTAATATTTAATTACAATATTTTATTTTTTAATCCATTTTTTCCCTATATTTATATTATTATAAATCATTATTCATAAATTCACGGACAATTCATTATTTTCAATTTCTTAGCTCCTTAGATGGTAACGGACCGAAATTCGATGAATTCTTATAGCGACGTTTTGTCTTGACAGGTCATTTAACTTTTTTTTTTATCAAATCTATCTATCTACAATGGCATTACAGCCCAAATCGGGCCTTGGCCTCCTGACCTTCAGGTTCCTTAACATTTTTTTTCCTTATTTTATTGTGAATGGGTTGTTAGCCCTTCGCACAACCCTCTATCTACGAATTATTCATTTTCGTAGATTGAGGTAACCAAGATTCAAACAGTCAGTGTGTAGGAATTATAATACGTCGACCGGGATTTGAACTCACGACCTTCGCAGTGTAAGACCAACACGCTACCCACTAGGCTATACACTATAAAATATAGCTTTAAAAATGCTGGAAAATTAGTTAATACAAGCCTTACTATAAACCCATATATATTTTTTCGGAACAAAAAAAGGAAAGACTTCCAAAATATGATGTCGCCCGATCTACAAAAGTTTAAACTGATTCGTTTCCTTTCATAGCACGATAAGTAGAGGCAATATTGCCCGATCTATCCCTTCACTTTTTCTTCCTGAAAGTTTTTCGGGTAGTACCGAAATTCCAATACCGGCAGCACATTGATCGAAGTAATGCGATGGCTTGCGACTAAGAGTATTGACAAGCGATTACTGTGACGCATTTACCCACCCTTCCTACAGAATTCGAACGTAGGCGCAAAAATTTTGCTCATATTGGCTGGCGGTCTCGTGTATGGGAGTATTTGAACTGGGAGCAATGAGAGTAAGGTGGAAGCAATTAGTGCGACGCATCTCCCCTTCCTATGGAAGTCGAACTGCATTCGCCGTGCGCGAAAATTTTGCTCGTATTGACCGGTGGTCTCGAATATGCGTTTTTCAAATCGCATCTCACCGATTTTTTCCATGAGGAAGGCTTTGTTGTTCAGAATAAGCGTGAAAAAAGCTGTCCTGTGCACATAAATGCTGTGTACAGTGTTAAACAAAATTAACGCGCGCTTTCTTTTAAAGATTTTTTTTTAATAAATTTTCATATTCGTGCTGATTTTAGTTTAGTTTTTCTAAACTGAACAAAATACGAAACGTAAGGAAACAATGCTTCCCTTGCATCAATGGACGCCACGCCACTGGTCATATATTAAATTTATAAAGTAATGAACGTGTAAATTACATTGATTTAATTGGAGCTAACGCGCATACCGACACAGCTGTGCATAGCATTATAGGGTGACCCCCTAAGTTGTGTTCGGTTCCTTAAAAAAAAAAAAATCTATAAACCCGGTACGACTGTTGTGATGTCAAGATAATAAATTTTAACTTTTTGCCAGAGGATTAGTCCTTTAGACTATTGCCAACTAATAATTGAGAATAATTGATGGCGTAGATAAAATCTGACATGGATAGATTTGAGTATTTCATAATTAAGCATTATTAAAGTTTAAATTAAAGTCATTGGCCAATCAGCGATTTGGCATTGAAATAAGATCATATTGGAAAATAATGCTGTTGGATATTTCCCTAAACAGTTTTAGGCTGTCTGCAATGGGCTTAGCATGAAACTCCAATGAACGCCCGACCCTACGCTAAGCTTAGTAAGTAGGCGATTAATGTTCTGATCCGCCTTTAGACAACAGGCACAATGCATGAAGACATTTAAAGATTTCTGCAGAATTTTAACATTGATTTTCCAGTAAATATTGTTAATTTCAAATCAAACTCTTTCTCTTACATTTATTATTTTAACCTAATCTTACCTCTTTTTGTTTGGTTCATAAGTAAAAATACTTTGCTCCATCGAATGCGGTGCTGAAGGTGGTGGTGATGGTTGTTCTAAAGCAGCTAATTCTTCTTCAGTGAATTGACCGGGCCTTATTGGTCGCGGTTTCGAAGGAGCTGTTCCTATCCGAAATGGTGGCGTTGGAGTAAGCCCGGGCGATGATGAAGCAGATGGCATATAAATATTTTTTGCAAGAGAATCACGATGCATTTGTAAATCTTCGAAGAAGTCTTCGGTATCGCTTATCAAGGAACCAAATACGTCGCTAGGACTTCTCATATAAACATGACCCATTGAATTTGAGCGTGATTCGCGACATCTACTGCTTCCGCTAAACATACTACGTACAGGTGAATTAGCAATACTACGTCGTTCAACGTCTTGAAATGTTATCGGCGAATATGTACGTCTATCGTCCGGTGTGGTAGACATCGTACGCGGTTTGGTCGGTATCGCTGGAATGCTGACGCGGCGGTCATGTAAAATAATCTTTCTCTCAGTATTTATAACTATCGGATTAACAATAGGTACACTCGTATTATTAGAAGCTAATTGAAGTGGTTTACGATTGTCACGTTCATCCAGCCAATATGTTTTCATTACACCTTTACCCTTTACTTCGATTTCTCCGCGTTCGCTTACCCTGTAAGTTGGTCCAACCAAATCTTTGGTTGACTCTGAGATATGAATTTTCATGGCGGTACTAGTTGACTCCATCCGTGATGCTGTGTTTACGGAATCTCCAAAAAGGCAATATCTTGGCATTTTCAAACCCACTATTCCAGCTACTACAGCTCCGGAATGAACTCCGACTCTAATTCGTAAATGCGATCCGGTTGAAGGGTCTTTGAGATCTGTAATGGCTTCAACCATATCGAGAGCCATATCGCATACTTTTTCAGCATGGTTGATTTCTTTTTCGGGTGCTCCCGATACTACCATATAGGCATCACCAATTGTTTCTACTTTATAAACGTTATTATTTTCAGTTAGATTATCAAATATGGAATACATGGCATTCAACATTGACACAACCTCCATTGGGGTAATACGGCTACATATCTCGGTAAAGGTTACTACATCCGAAAATAATATTGAGACGCTGTCGAACATCTGAAAAAAAACCAAACAAATGTTATACGGAGAGTGGTAAAAGGGGTATTAGGAAATATCAGGTTCATAGCTGTCATAAATTCCAAATAATTCGGTGTAATTTAATTAATTAGTTTAAAAAATTACTATTAGCCCAGTTAATATCTTAAAACTTTTTACATTTTTCTTTAATTTGCAATTATGAATTTTGCATTATATGTAAGCAAACTACGCCAGTTAATTGAGTCCTTTTCTCTTCTCCTTTCACAAATACGTTAAGCCTAAAATGGCCTGGTTGCCGCTGGCTTTTCACTGTTCCTACACATTCATGTGTGGCTGCACCTCCTAAATAAAAAAATAAATAAATATGTACGTCCTAAATTTGAACTTTGCGCCTTTTACCTGAACCCTAGAAAATTTTTAAAAAGTTTTAACATCTTTTCACCACCTATCTCCCCCTAATTCATCACAATTTTAAAATTTTACCAAAATGAAAAACCAATTTGGTCAGATTGTAAACTGTAACCTGACTTAAATTTAAAAATGAATTCAAAATTTCAATTATTTTTAAAGTTTATCCCTTAACCTCCTCTATATCTATGTCGATTTCCAGCTTGCTATATATAGCTTCAATGACCTTTGAAGCTATAGCTGGAAGATATAGTTTCCGCCATTCGGCCAATGGCGGGAAGGAAAGCCCCAAGTATAGACGGACTACCAACCGAACTCCTCAAAGCGGACCCAGAAATAACAGCCGATTTACTCCTCCCACTCTTCACTAAGGTGTGGAGTAAGGGAAGATATCCGACTGAATGGAAGGAGGGCGTCATTGTGAAAATTCCGAAGAAGGGCGACCTTCGGGATTGTGGCAATTGGCATGGTATATGTCTACTCACTGTCAAAAATTATGGCTAAGGTAATTCTCAATAGGATTAGTGATGTCGTCGAGAGCACTCTCGAAGTTTATCAGGCTGGATTCCGTAAAGGGTCGTCTTGTACCGACCACAAAAATATCCTACGGATAATATTAGAGCTGTCAGCCGAAATGGGTTCGCCACTACAACTCATGTTTGTGGAGAAGGCTTTCGACAGCGTTAAGCGAGATTACTTATGAAATGCTTTGCGTAGGAGAGGTATTCCAGATAAGGTCATAGCTATGATTAAAGAATCCTACGAAGATGCAAGGTGTCGCGTCTTGCATAGAGGAGAGCTGTCCGAGAGCTTCCCTGTGCGAACGGGTGTCAGACAAGGCTGCATATTATCACCAGCCCTGTTTCTGGTGGTAATAAATGACATCTTGAAAGCTGCACTGGAAGGTGGGGAAAGTAAAGGTCTTCAATGGAGACTATTTAACATCTTAAGTCGCCTTGATTATGCTGATGATGTGTGTTTGCTTGCACATAACCGTTCGGACTTAGAGTCAAATGTTCTGACTGAAAATGGAACTGAAAATAAATGTGCGTAAAACCAAGTACATGCACATGGGTTCGAACGCAAGCACACCGATTGTTCTTAACGGACAGAATGTGGAAGAGGTGCAAGATTTTTGCTATCTTGGAAGCATTGTCAGCATGGACGGCGGAGCCGAAAAGGATGTTGAAGCTCGGCTAAATAAAGCTCGTCAGGCCTTCGGTATCCTTTCCCCTTTCTGGAGGTAAAGAGAGATCTCCCTTCGCACGAAGCTGCGAGTTTTTGACGCATGCGTCAAATCCGTGTTGTTATATGGTTGTACTACGTGGAAAGTGACCGTTCGACTTACCAAGAAACTACAGACTTTCGTAAACACATGTCTTCGGCGCATTTTAGGAATATTCTGGCCAGAAGTGATCTATTGGTTTAAGTTGGAGACGCATATCATTTTCCCATCAAGTCGATTTGGTTTTTGTAGGGACGTATATGGAAAAGTAGTTCTCACAGAGGTAGTTTGTTAAGAAAGGCATCAATTCTTTCACCGAGCATTTGGAAATTTCAGAGTACTCTTCCATTATTTTTATCCGAAATGGGACAATGTCAATCAGTGGAAATGTAGATTTTAGTGTGGTGTCCTTGTATATATATGTATGTATATAAGTTGTTCTCTTTTCTTTATTGGCATTGTATCTACATCACTGCACGCACTAAAACGATTTCGATCCAACTTAAATTTTTGTACGTAGAAGGAAAATATTCTAATAATGTCTCTTTTAATCAAATTATTCGGGTTTTTTCCCGGAATCCCTGAGATATCTGGCGGAACCGCAGAGTTCCTCGGAATCCAATTTAAAGAACATTCGCCTCTAGCTACGGTTCTATATTCAACTGTAAGAACTTGAACCCCGCTCTTTGGCCGCAACCCGCGCGCCAACTGCAATCGAAAAGTCGAGCCCACGTCAATAGCGAAATATGGGGTAAATTTTTTTTCCATAGACTTGTATCCCTTTACTCTTGATAGTCTTTGATAGAAGTTACGTTCGTAGCTTTAAATACAATACATCAAAATAATGTAATAATAGTTAATTTTATAAAAAGTATCATATAATTCAATTCGAGATCATGAACACATCAATTTTTCAAATTTCATCCAAATCGGATTAGTCGTTACAGACACAAATATTCAAACACTCAAATATGCAAACATATTAAAATTTAGTAGGATTAAGATATAAAAGTGTCCTATCAAATAAATTCTTACCTCACACGTGTCTATTGGACTTTCACCACGGCGTAAGCGATCAGCTACTTGCTTCGGTATCATCTGATACAAAAGTTCATCTGTTCTTCTCATTTCTTCATCTAGTTTCTTCATAGATTGCTCTAATTTTTTTGATTTTTGTTGCTCCTGATCCAAAGCTAATTTCAGCTCCACAGATTGTTGTGTACCAGCCAACATCAAGTCTCTAAAGAAGTGGATTTAATAAAACTACATTCATAAATAAAACTGCATCTAAGAAATATGGTAGGAAAATATAGTATTTAAGAAAACTTTTCTGCAAAATTGACCGATTGATCCCTTTAAAAAATATTTGGTTTACATTTTCGTAGAACTGCTAGGCGTTTAGATAGAGAGATAAAGTATAACATTGAAGATTTAAATTGTTCATTATGTATTTTGATGCTTAGCAGGTTTGAAAACTTCTGAGGATCTAAGTTACACATTACCAAACCACAATAGGGGCAGATGTCGAAACTTCTGCTTTGAGTTAGCGATGACAGGTCGTTTTAGTGGCATTGAATTTTACTCTGTCATTCTCTTCGATAGAAGTTTATCACTAAAAACTAGAAAAAGAGTTGGGAATGTACTAGAACCTTGAGGGACACGGGAATCGATAGGAAAAAGGCGAAAGCAATACAACTCGCAGAGCAGTGCGGAGGGAAAATGACGCCCGGGACAATAGTTGAACCGATCTAAAATTTACGATTTTTTTTTGGGCACGTATATATATCGTGAGGTCTTGCAAGAATGTTTATTTCGTCGGTATATGCTACAAGTTCGGTAGGTTTAAAGCATAGATGTTACTTGGTATTAACGAAGACTTTTCGGCAGTATACTTTTTTTTCGGTTACTCCTCCTGTGAGCATGAGTATGCTGCTGCTGCACTTTCCCTCAGTTTTCATTGTCCTGCATCAAGGTGTTTCTTAGCTATCCAGGTCGCTTTGTACCCAATTCTAATGCCTATCTTGTGGCATGTTAGGACTGCTTATACTTGTCCAATCCAACTTCATTTTCTTCTCTTGATTTTTGTCGCTTCTCGTTCATTAAGATACAAAGGCATGTGTCAGTAATCTAAATAGTACCTCCGCTGAGGAGATCCAGAGTTCAAGGACGCCGGGAAGCGGTGGTGCCTAAATGAAGTTGAAAGCATGTTATACTCGAAGTTTGAGATTGGGGCTTCACCTTTACAAACGTAAGAATCTATAAGCGAGAAAAAGTGTTTTTTGTGATTCTTCTGAAATAAAAATTTTGTATTGTACATTTTCTTGTTCCAATTATTTTGAATTTGAATTGTTTTCTGCTAAACAGAATTTTACAAATTTCAGACCACGTGGCTGTGAGAGGGAGGGAGGGGGGGGGGTGGCTTTTGCTCGCCGCGTGTTACTGATGATTTTCAGACAGAATATTCTGCATATTAATCATAGAAACTTAATAATGATATCCTGTAATTCCATAATGATAGTGTTGGATACTTGTTTTCCTGGTATCTGCGAGTTTTCCATATTGGCTGTCATCGTCCAAATTCTGCTCTCGCCTTGTTAATTCTGTTGTTTATATCAGTTTTTGTGCCGCCGTTTGTTTTCATTATACATATGCTATAGATAGCAGAAACTTGTTGTCGTACGTATTTTCCATCTAGGATGATATGGTCGTATGCTGAAGTTATTGATTCTTATGGCGTTGGCTTTATTGTTGAAAAAACATGTAAAATAATTTTTTTAAGGTAATTTTATTTTTCTAGCTTTTAAGGATGCGATAATTTTATCAATATTTAGTGTCTGGGACGCTTCGTGTTCAATCAAAAGTAGGCTTAACCTGTCAGTCTCTCTTGACTCATGGAAAACCTGAGAAAGCTTTTCATTAACTTGACCTTACAAAATGATCTGCCGATGTGGAAGTCAATGGGCTGGTCATGTGGAGGGATGGATGACGGAAGAATTCCCAAATGCACACTAAAAGGGAAAGTCAACGGGTAAATACCGGTCGGAAAACCACGGAAGCGCTGTGAAGATTCGATTGATGCAGACAGCAAATCATTGCTAAGATTTTCAAACTGGAGGACGCGGTCACTGAACCGAGATGGATAGAGGCAAAGCATTCAGGAGGCCAAAGCCCGATTCGGGCTGTAACGCCATCGTAAGTAAGTAAGTATGTGGAAGTTACAGGAATGGCTAGCAAAATCCAGTATGCAGTCTCAGTTAATTTATAATCATGAATCAGTTGAAACACTATCAAATTATCTCGTTTTTCAAAAGTTTCGTGGAACTATTTATTTCACGCTTAGTATTTCATTTAAGAGTTCCAGCCCATCTAAGTCGGTGACATATTTGTCGGCCAGGTCTATACAGTGCTTTTCTAATATATCATCTTTTTGTAACGCTAAAATGAGGAAAGTTATGAAACCAAAATGTTGCGCCACTTTCTAAAGTCCTTCTAATCGCCAGTTTAGTTGCTCGATTATTGTTAGGTACTTTGGTGCCCCTTATTCTATTGCAGTACGCCTGTGCTACAGGTTTGCTCTGAATATCTTACCATATGCATCTTGTGTTGTGTTGTGTTTTTTTTACAGCCATCGAAAATAACTTAGGGGGTCCCCCTTTAATGCGCGATGCACAGTGAGTAGGGGAAAACAAGTGGATATAGTTAAATTAGTAGGAAAACTCAGGAGGGAAAATTTTGAAGTGGCGGTGAAAGTTGCTCTTAAATTGTTGAAGGTTGTATCTAGTTGGAAAGAGATTGTAGTGATATTGCCGCTCCTGTATTTTCATGGTAATACGGAAGTTTTTCACCTTTTTTGGTCTCATTACCTGTGAAGTATAACGGAACTTTGGCGCTCCCCTCAAAAAGGCGCCGGGGCGGTCGCCTTCTTTGCACCCTCTTAACACGGCCTGATAACTTGTATGATGCGTTGGAAGAGAGATTTTTCAATTTATTTTATATATGTAGCACTAGCAATAGCATTACGCTTAACGGAAAAGGCGGCCTTAAATGTCTCCCTTCTCTGAATATATGGTCATGTGGATATTCTGGATAATGAGAAGACAGACGAATTACCCAGGGGTATATTTTCATCTCAGGCACGTGGGCATGGGGGTTTGAGGGGGGAGAGACTTAAGCTTTCATTGGTGGTCAAGTATATGAACTTTGTTTATATCGTTAGGCTTCCTTTACTTCTAAGGATTGGTATTTTTGGGATTATGAATCAATTGAAGATGGTTAAAAAAGTGTAGATTGTTATATTTTGTGCTAATTTTACAATAAAGTTTAAATAAAATAACTGTAATGCACAAGCGAATACTTGTACAGACAATAAAAAGAGAAAGACAACAAAGGCTTGTGGATCAATCTTAGCCATCCCACTAAACTAGCTCGAAAATACGGCTAAGTATTGTTAATAACCTTAAAACTACCGACTATCTTAACAGAACACTGTCGAAAATTAATAGGTGTCTAGGAAAACGTGATGTGAAAGAAAAAGGCTCAGTTTTCTCTCGCCTCAGACACTGAGGTTATGAAGCCTTCTTCCTTCTTCGTTGATGAAGAAAAATTTGCATGTACTCATTCTCACAGAACTAACGCTATCTAAAAGGATTGGTAATGCCAGAAGTGGAGCTACTTCTACAATGGCACTGCAGCCCTAATCGGGCCTTGGGCCCCTGTTAGTTTTTCGCATAACCCTCTTATTACGACTATTTTCATTTTCGTAGATTGAGGTAGCTAAGGTATATCCAACCAAGCAGTGTGCTGAAATTATACGTCGACCGGGATTTGAACTCAAGACCTACGCATTACAGACTAACACGCTACCTACTAGGCTACACCTAGCTAGGTGGATAAAAATGCCACACAACTGCATCAGGTCTACAGCTTCTCGCTGACAAACTTGTAGTAAAGTCTTTTGAGTATTCTCACCTCCTACCTTCAACAAAGCTAAACAAGAAAATATTGATGCCAAATTATAATATAATAACACTCGGATTTGGCCTTCGCCAAATTTTTGCCTGCTGGAGGCCACAAGGACTTCTGTTTATCTATTTGAAAGGAAGCGGGTCAATATAAATTTGTTATATCAATAACAAATTGCTCTGAATTGCTTAGTTATCTTCCGATTTATGCTCCAGAAAGACCATTGAGACAGAGGATGATTTTTCATCCTATCACGCACCGCACCAATTATAGACTTTAATATGATATGCCATGAAATTGATTTTAGTGACAGTAGAGCGATTTAATAGGAATTTTATAATTTTTCGATATAATCATTTTTGTTTTTCATTATTGTTTTCGCTTAATGTTTTTATTATTCTTTTATTGTTTGTTTTGCTTTCTCACTTAATTTAATATGTACAGTATTATAATTAAAGTATGTTGAGCTAAACTCTATAGATGAATCTATACATATAAATATAATTGTAGTGTCTGTCTGTCTGTCTGTCTGTCTGTCTGTCTGTCTGTCTGTCTGTCTGTCTGTCTTTCCGGCTTTCACGTAAAAACGGCTGCACCGATTGCAATGAAACTTTCACAGATTATTAGCTCTACCTCTGGGAGTAATCTGCTTTAGGTTTTATTTTTCTCCCCTCACGCCTTCTACCCCCTCCCATACAAAGTGACTCATTTTCAAAAACTTATAATAATCAAATTTTCATGGAAACTATGAAAGCTATTAATTTGAAATTTAAAATATATTATTTCTATTATAAATACAATCTTCAAGTATATAAATAGTTTGAATCCCCCAACTCCTTCCACCACCTCCAATACAAACTAAACTTTTTCATTAAATACTATACTCCAATTTTCTCAGTACATATAACTTTGATCGAGCTAAGATTTTGTATTAAATCCTTAATTAGCAGGGATCTTCAGAGAGAACCCAACAAAAGTGGATGTAAAAAGCGTAGGTAGCCACTTTGGACTGGTACATGGCCGGCCAAACCAGCAAAATCGTAGCCATCCTACATCGGCTGAGATTTGTTAAGAACAGGCTATGCCAAAAAGCCATTGATGTCGTAGGTATTTCGGCTACCTGTAGCAACCAACCTGTGTAACCTACTCACACATTCAAACAGTAAAATTTCGTCCCTAGCGTGGTATCTATCGTATATGATTAGCCAGCGTATCCTGCGGGGGCTATTTTAGTACGTAAGATGTGAGGCACAAAAACAATAGATGTATTAATAGGCTGGCGATTTGGTTGGTATTCGCACCTTAGGGAAATACCATATCTTTTACGGTTTTTAAAGTGCTTAGTGGGTATGACTTCTCGCTGGGTTCATTCGTTATATAGTATGTATTGTGTATTGTGTCAAACGTCAAGTGCTGCTTATGACGAAAACATAGAAAGTTTATCCAATTCAGTTTTTTCAATCATATGCTGTTGATCGTCTATAAGTGAAAAAGTCTATTGGTGATTTTTGACATTATATTTTGATTTTTGTCAGTGAGTAATTCTAAGTAAAGGAAGTTAAAATACGTACAAGTAATTATTAATTGAAATTAAGAGAAAAATCTATTGCTACGTTTTAATATTATATTTTGATTTTGGCAAAAGAGGCCTTACACTAATAGTGATTTCTTTTCTAGAATTTAGTTCGCAGAAATTTTTTTGGAATAGAACATAAAAAGTGCTGAACTCTCAAGAAAATATGTAAGGGTTAAAACGGGGTAACATTTTTCGCAGAAATTAGTGTAAGCAGATTATATATGAAATATACCGTACATTACTATGAAAAGCACATTGTATCGATATTTACGCGGACGAAGTTGCGGGTATTTGCTAGTGAATGAATAAATAAATAAATATACTCAAAATATATGAAAAGCCTAAATGAATACGAAGTGCCGGGTTAATCATAGTTTACTATGTGCTAGATTTCGCGGATATGTTTACATATATCGCTTTATATTTATTATTAGAAAAATAAATACAATACCTGCTGAAGTCATGCATCGAGAGATCATTTATATAGAGACCAGTACTAATAAGTGATGTAAGATCGGGCATAACTGGCGTCCCCAGAAACATTATCATTCTCCAGTTATCCATGTAGATCATTTGACCTGTAATTCCACTAATTGTCACATAATTGAAGTAATATTGAATCACAAAGGTATTAATCACCTTTTAATCGTAAGTTCTTATCAGTTTCTTCATCGTCATTCAAAAGTAATTCCTTCTTTTTGTGAATATCTGCTCGTTCGGGAACTGGCTCCACTGTTACCAACTCAAATATATTATTTGTCCTGTTCAAAATCTAAATATAAAAGATATTAGGATTTTTCTTTAATTCTAGTAAGAATATTAATTACTGTCTGAAATTTGAAGGCAATCAGCGGCCGGACTAAATCGAACCAGTTTGTAATTTTCTTCCCGACCAACTCTGGAAGAATTACCATCAATGAATTTCCAATACTCCGTACGACCATGTCAGAACTGAAAAGAAAATTGATCAAAATGTAATTCTTACTGTTATTATCATTGTTATAATAATTCAATCTTACCCGAAAACTATGCAGAATGGAAATATTTCAAAAAGAACGTGGGCACTAATTGGTAGGTGCTTCTCTTCGCGCGTCATTGCCAGCGAGGCCAACGTAAAAGCTCGATTATCAAAGGTTAATTGAAATGTAACGTGGACCGTGTCGAATAAAATTTCCTCTCTTACTAATTCGATATGCATTTCCTTATGATAAAAATGTCGTGCTACCTTTTAGAATAAGAAATATCCTTCTTAACCGACGCATTACTTCAGTAGAGCTTTAAATTTATGTTTATACTTCTCTTATTTGCCCCATAGTGTAATATACGAATCCTCTTCGTTTTGATCTGTAGTGTAAAGTTAGACCCTGTTTTGTTTCGTTTTCGCAAATAAAAGAAGGAGCACGCATTCGAGGATATGAAAATTTTAAGTATTCGTGTAAATTATCAAGACCATTTAAAAAATCACGCATGTGCCTTCCAAGCACTGATAGTACTCTATCATAACCGTATTGTCCTACGAAACCAACAAAATAAACTCCCATTTGATCCATGAATTCTCGTTCGGAAACTCCAAGTACCTGAAAAATATTCAAGAATTAAGATAACCATCGAGTAGGTTGCATCGCACTTATCGTAAAAAAAATGCTTCACTCGATTTTAATTTTTGTAGGCAACCGAATTAGGCATTTGCCTCCTAAATTTCTGGTTTTGGAACCATTTATTTTTGGCGATTGTTAGCTCTTTGGCCAGCCTCGTTACTACGGCTTAATGATCTTCGTAATTGGAAGTTGCTCCCGAAGCCAATGTATTGGTATTATGTGGTGTATTGAAACTTACCTGTTGCGCTTTCTTTGCCAATTTATTAAGTAAATTTTCCGGATAAACTTGATGCACGCTAAATACTGGTGCATCGATTCCAACTTGCCGTCGAATCTCCTCCCATTTTTCTTCTCCATAAACTGATTTAATGTATTCTGATAAATTTTCCAATAAGAGGCCATACATATTTAAGAAATCTGCGAAAGATTGAATAAAGCAATGAGTACAGCGGATAATCGAGTAATAAATTTTATTTTGATATTTTTTGATAAATAAATTAAATTATTGTGTTGGAGCCGTTAAGTAATAAATATATGATTTTATTAATTTTATTTAAGAGTTCTTGTTCCATCCGCACTGTTTTGTATTGTTTAAAAAAGTTTGTAGCGCTAAGAAATAAGGTTCGGAGAAAAAATTTAATAATACAGAAGTTCATATTATCATTCAAAAACCTCAAAGCCGCATGTCCTTCTATCCTTTCGGTCTATAGTTCGAGTACGCGTTGGGCTAGAAAGTTCACATTTTGTGAACGACATTTTTGACGAAAAAGTAAAGTCAGGTTCGTGAACGAGCCAAATCGTCCCACTCCTTCTACACTTTTCATACAAAATGACCCATCTTCAAAAATTTTCATTAATCGCATTTTCTTGGAAACTATAAAAAATTTTTATGTGAAATTTGCATCATATTATTTTTATGATAATTGTAATCTACGCTATAAAAAATAATTTGAATCCTTTCACCACCTCCCATGCAAACTGCACTATTTCATGAGACACTACAAACCAATTTACTCAGTACGTATGAAATTTATCGAGTTAAAATTTTGCACTAAATTTTTAATTATCAATATAAGTAAGATCGAAAAAAATTAATCGATGAGCTTTACTACTTCTCCCCCTCTCATACAATATGACACAATTTCACAACTTTACTAAAAGGCGATTTTCTTGAATTGGTGATCTGCAATTAATAAATGTCAATTGCATGATATTTTTCTCAGTATCTATCAAATTTTTGAAGCTGTTTTTTATATAAAACATTTTGATAATAAATCTTGCATGATGTGAGAAAATTAGTTCAATGGCATCACCCTTTCTACCACTCCCCACTGAAAATTTCCTAAATTTCCAAATGTTTCTATTTCATCTAGAGTATCCCATGATCGTAGTTCTGTTATGTTTTTATACTTTAGATGAAATCTGAGAGTATGTAGTTTTTTGTGTATTTTGTTTGCTCTAACGTTTGCTCTGCTAAAAATGAGGAATCGTGCAGAGTCGTACATAAATATTTGTCGCATAAAAACTTCAAATCCGATTGACCATTTGTCTACTAAATAACTCCCAAACCGCTTAAGCAATCGAGCTGAAATTCTATCCATGTAATTTTTAGCAAACAAAAAAATTAAATTTCGTGTATCAGCCATACCCTTGCACTGTCTCTATCACCTCCCATACAATTTTCAAGAAATTTTGAAATGAAAAAAAAAAAATATTTTTCTTCGAAACTAGCAAAGCTAACGACTCGAAAATTTGACTGAAGTATATTGATAGAAATACAATTAATGTCAAAAATTTTGTTTCGATCCGCTAACTCCTTCTACCTCCTCCCATACAAGAACCCAATTTCGAAATATACATTAAATAGTTTTCCTTGAAAACTAGAAAAGGTAGGAACATTAAATTTTGTTAAACAACAATATTTTATGTTTTATAGAATGACTTGTGTTTAGGCAATTTCTGCTTTTATGCGCATTGCACAAACGCAGTCATGGAAGGAAGGAATTATTAGAATGGGAAGTGAGGACGGCCGTAATATGTGGTTAAGTTGGTATATTTTTCAGATAAAATGGTTGCTACTGACAAATATTTACAGATGTTATGGAGGACTGAATGATAGAAAGCGAACAGATAACATGCACTGAGGAAAGTAATCGTTACATCTTATTCGTTACCAGGTACTCGTTTTTTTAAAATGACCGCCACTCACATCATGTTGCACTGATGGGTAAGCCAAGTTTTACATTTCAGAAATTCAAATAGAAGTAAAAACTAAAGAGGAAAGAAAATTTGTGCTTTAATGCTAAAAACATGAATTTAAATAAGAAACAAGTTTTTTTTTTAATTACGTTATAGTTATCTATTTTCAATTTTAGATGAAACATTATTTTAAAATAAATCAGCTGATACATTTTATTTAAAAAAAAAAAACATTTCAACTAACAGTTCTTGAAGTTTAAACTATTCCAAAATAATATCGATTTTTTTTTTATATTTTTTTATTTTATTTCGTTCCGAATATAGGGCCTTACCTTTACCAAAATATAAGGAACCGCATCCAGTTCCGCATACAGCAATTATGTATATGCAACAAGAAATCGCTCTTAATTTCGTTCACCTAGTACGTGTACTGACATAATGATGCCAATTCCGATTTTTTAAGTATCCCTCCTCTAAGTAGAAAACACTAACGTAAATCTCTTCAATATTTTACAAATTTATCTTGTCCGATAAATTTTTCTTCTAAAAAATAAAACGACAATGTGAAGGAAATAACTTTTATGAAGTCGAAATTTTCTTGAACAAAAATCCTTCAAATTAATATTATAAAATAAGATCCCAGTATCAACTCAAATATTATAAAATTCCACAATCTGGTATCACTGATTCCATAACCCTAACACTAGTATCGAACGACTGCCTGCCCTTGCCATGCTACAAATCCACTCGTCGACATGGTTGGTGTCAAAGAAACGAACCGAAAAAAACATTTGTTTCCCTCCTGTGTTTGTCACGAATGAAATAAAAAAGTTTGCACAAAGTCACGGGCGAAGACTTCGTCAATACCGATGCAAATCTTAGATAATAAGACCATAGTGCGAAGGCTTAAGAGGGTTAAACCATGCGAACTGTAGTGTTGTGGAAATAATATACAAAAATAATTAAATCTAAATGCACAATAAATAAACTGCCCAAAAGTCGGGTGCAACTTTATTATTCTTGGGACAAGTTGCGGATCCGTGGAAAGTCAATATGCAGATTAGAATGGTTAGGGAAGGCTAAGTGAAAGGGAGGGCAGGGCTGTTGTCAATTTAACAATATTTCATTCGTTTCTGAAAGTTTAGGTTTTTACGAGAGAGAGGCGATAGTAAGAGTGAGTGGGGCTTAATAGTTTTTTAATTGATTGCTTGGATCACGTCCAATATTCACTGTATAGAATGTCAGTTTCATAGACGAAGTTGCATAGAATTTTCATAAAATTCGGTATATTTTACATTCACGAAACCAAACATTTGTATGAGAGGGGGTAGAATGGGTAAGGGAATCGTAAAATGTGTGATGCAGTTTTATTTAATTTTTTTGTAACGTGCTTGTACAAAATTTCAAGTTCGTAGCTTTTAATTTGTTGGTTATTAGTTGATTTAATGAAATTGGTCGAAATAATACTTTTGTATGGGAGGGAGTAGAAAGGCAAGCGCGATCTCAAAACTTTTGACGCGATTTTGTTTCAACTATTTTTAAAAGTTCTTATGCAAAATTTTAAATTGATAACTTTTAATAGTTAGGTGATAATTGATTTCTTGAAAATGATTGGAAAAATAATTTTGTATGGGAGGAGGTAGAAGTTTTAAAGGTATGCAACCAGTTAAAATTTCATTCTTTTAGGGATTTTTTTAAATGCATTTTGAAAATTATCAAGTTTCTACCTTAAAATTTCACTCAAAAATTTTCAGTTTATGAGTTTTTTTTCAATGCACATAAAACACCTTGTGCACGTTAGACCGGGGGGGTTGGTTTATAACAATTGTGGAACAAATTATTTTTTTTTTCTGTGTATTAAATAGATGTATCCATATGCAAAATTTAAAATTTGTATCTTTCACCAAAGCCCTAAAAAAATCACTCAAAATTGTTGACCTTTTAGCTTACCACCTCCCTCCCCTTACAATTATTTTATTCCTCTCATACCTCCCAAGTTAAAATTTTTACCAAAATTAAAAACTATGTAGTTCTACAATCTGACAAATTTTCGATTTGATATCTGTACTCAGTTTTGAAATATAAGAATTTGTAATTTTGAAAAGTGCGCCATTTTTTAAATGCCCCCCATTTTCCTCCACTACTATTATTTCCACATGCTATATCTTTTTCGTATTTCCCTAGTATAGCTTAATATATGTTTCAAGTTTAACTTAAGAGATAGTTGAGATATTCATTCTGAAGTGTTTTTCTTTGCACTCCTCCTGATGCTCCCCCTAACAATAATTAGCCTCGCTATATGCCACCTTAATGGTCTCAAAATATGAATTTTTCATGATAAATAATTTCGATGATATAATGATTTTTAGCCCCCCCTTTTCGGACGCCAACGGGTAAAAAAATTTAATTATTTTCAATGTTTGTCCCACAACCCTCTCTATATCTCTGCTGATTTTCAACTTCCTATCTGCATTCGTGGTGGAAATATGAGCAAGTGTAGTTTTTGACTCTTTCCCTTCCCCCGCCCCATGAGTAAAATGCTTCAATAAAATACGTTTAGCAAGACAAATAAGCAAAAAAGTGCAAAGGGGTTAAGGTATCTGACTCATTCAAAAGTTTCGAACTTTTCGATTTGTATATTTTCTGTTTATTTGAGAATATAATCTTGTGTATTTCCTCTGAAAGTTTCAGGTTGGTCTGGCCACAAATTATCACATAAAGTTACAGGCCTTCAAATGTACGCTTCGAAAACTTTTAATGAGGTATTCGCAAAATCGGTGATCTCACATTTCCATTTGTTTATTTTATTTAGAAATTTAGGTTTTAATCAAGGAAGTTTCTTGTCGTTGTAAATTTTTTTTTTTAAATTCAAAATTAAAGATTTTTATGAAAAATCTAAATTTTTACTTTGAATGTCCGATTTTTTTTTAACCATATCCATGTTTAAAAAAAACTAATGGCATATACCATGAGAGATATATTTTTATACTCTAGATGAAATCTGAGAGTATTTTGTGTTCACCTTACCGTTTGTAACGCTAAGAAATAATGCTCGTACAGAGTCGCCGAGGGTACACAAATATTTGTTGTCGTTCAAAAACCTCGATTCTGAGTGACCGTCTGTCCGTCTGTCTACAATATAACTCTCGAACGCTTTGAGCTATTGTACTGAAATTTGTCATATGTCATTTTTAGCAAAAAACAAACTTTAAGTTCGTGAACGGGCTACATCCTTCCACTTCTTATACTTCTAATAATAAAAATATCAATGACGACAAGAAATTTTGAATTGATCCGTATGCTCCTTCGACCCACTCCCATACAAATGCGTAATTTTGAGAAATGCATTTTTTCGATTTTCATTGAAACTAGCAAAGTTATAAAAACGAGTTTTTACCAGAATTAATTTTATTATAATTGCAATCAAAATTGAAAAAATTATCAACTTCACCTCACTCCTTCTACCCCCTCCCATACAAATTTCACGAAATTTTGAAATTTAAATTAAATTATTTTTCTTCGAAACTGTTAAAGCTATCAGCTTGATATTTTGCATAAAGTATAAAAATAGAAATATTAATAACGAGAAAAAAATGTGTTTTGATCCGTACACTCCTTCTACCCCCTCCCATACAAATGCATAATTTTGATAAATGTATTATATCGATTTCCATTAAAACTAAAAGAAGTACGAACTTAATATTTTGTCGGAATTTGTCGCTTAATAATTGTTATAAGCGCAACAAAAATTATCAGCTTCGCTGCACTCCTTCTAACCCCTCCCATATAAATATCTATATTAAAAATTCTATGCTTCGAACATATGAGAGCTATCGATTTTGAAATTGAAACAAAGCATCGGATGTTGATAAGCAGTTTCAAAATCATCTAAAATGCTCCGCTTCCTCTGCCACCTCCCATACAAATGTCCCAATTTCAAGAAAACTAAGTCCAATTTCTTTGAAAATAATGGAAACTGCAAATTTTAAATTCAACACATGTCATATCCAAAAATTATAAACCTCCCCTCTCTGCTTCTACCACCTTCCATACAAAAGCGACTATTCACTATTCGAAAGAATTTGAGATGACATACCTATTTCCCGCTACTTTAAGCTCTTTCCTTGGTTACCTCGAATCTATGAAAATGAGAAATTCGTAGATAGAGGGTTTTGCGAAGAGCTAAAAACTCTTCCGCAATAAATAATGAAAAAATGTTAAGGAACCTGGAGGTCAGGAGGCCAAGGCTCGATTTGGGCTGTAGCGCCATTGAAAAAGATATTGTACGGTATTGTACGATATTGTACTCGAAACATTTAGAGGGGGTGAAGAGTACAGTAAGAAGGATGACATCAGCTAAGACAGAGACTTCGTAAATTTCCTAACGGTTTCTATTTCAAAATCAAAAGTATATTTTTCTATAATCTAAAATTTTTTGTTAATTCCAAAACAACAATATCAAAATCGAATTATGCACATAAAAAAAGAGTGAAAGTCGATTTGAACGAATATAGTCATTGCAAAGGGCATAACTGAAATTCAGAATATAATAATTTCACTAATTATAACAATCGTCGGTTTAAGATTATTTTATTTATCCTCGCTATATTTGAATATTGATTACACTGAACACATAAATATTTATTTTTATTTTCAAAAATCTTAAAATACAAAACATTGAACAGTTTACATAGTATAACAACAAGTTATGTATGGTAGTTATGTTTTTATTGTTTTGTTTTGTCTTTTTTTCGTTTTTTTTTGTTTTAATAAAACATTAATACTAGAACAATAATTGGTTTCTGAAACATACCATACTTTCACAAAAACAAATGAAAACCAAGATATTGATCGATTATTATTATTTTTTTAATGGAACTGAACACCCCGTTTCAACTAATTCTGTTTAAATTTGACTACAGACTAGAATTGAATAATATATATTTAATTTATTTAGGGTGAAGGAAATATTTAAATATATAAATTGGCGTCCAATAATCAGATGATTAATAATTCCGCCATTAATATTTCATCGATGATTTGAAAACACAACGGTCTGTTTTCATTAAAACGTTTTAAGTTCGAGGTAATAAATAACAAAATAATCATCAAGTTATTGACGGGTTCTCAAAGACGTAAAAATACTGTCAAGTGCATTTCGATAAAAAAAAGTACTCGAAATGAAATATACATATAATTTGTAAGATCAAAGTAAATTTCTAAATATACTTAAATATTGCGAAGATAAATGCAAAAACCGAAAACTTTGCAGACTGTGAAAATACATTTATTTATGATTATTTTCAAAATTTAAAGCGGGAGTTATAAGTCTCAGTGATACGCAATGAATAAATTTCGTCGCGAATGATTTTTTTATCAGTTTATTGATTTCGATCAGGAATTGCATTTCATTGCAGAAAATGAATGAAAAACCAACCTCGAAATAAAAATAACTGCCAACAAGTCAGGCGCAACTTTATTATTCTTGGAACATGTTGAGGATGCGTAGGAAGTCAATATACAGATTTGGGTGGATGGGAAAGACTAAGTAAACGGGGCAGGGCTGTTGTCAATTATTTAACACTTAAATAGCTCCAGTACATATAATCAATATTTCAATCGTTTATTTATGCAAGTGGGTTTTTAAGCTTTTAATGTAATTTTGTTTTAAATATTGTGTTCATACAAATTTGATTTTTCATAATTGATTTCTTAGAAATTATAGAAAAAATTCTTTTGTATGAGAGATGGTAGAAGTTTTGAAGGTAATATCCTATGCTTCTATGTATTTTTATAAATCCAATTCTCAAATTTTTCAAGTTTCTAACTTAAAGTTTAAATCAAAAAGTTTTTGTGTTTCATGTGTAATGAAACACCTTGTGCAGGTTAGAGCCTCTAAGGTTTCGACACTTCAGCTCACCACGTCTCTCCCCTAAACACTCATACTTCTCTATTATATCTTAATATATGTATGTTCCAAGTTTCAATTATATATCTTAAGAGATAGTCGAGATAATAATTTTTAAGTGTGTTTCCTTGCACTCCTCTGATGCTCTTCCTTACAAGTATTGGCTTCCCTCTAAGTTGATCATGATGGATCTATGTTCCACCTAATTGGTCCTTAAATACGAACCTTTCATATTAAGCAATTCTAAGGATATAAACATTTGAAAAAAAAATCGGTCAACAATTTGTTTTTAGGCCTCGCTTTTCAGTGGATAAAAAAAAATATTTTTAAAGTTTGTCCCACAGACCGCTCTATATGTGTTCCGATTTTTAATTTTCCAGCTAGAAACATGGTTGGGATATTTATAGTTTTCGGTTCTAGCACTACCCCGCCACCCCTTAACCCCCACACCCCTAAAATTGAATCCCGTCTGGGATTAGCGCCCAGTTACAGTCCACCAAACAATGAATTTTCTATCTTTAAGGGTTGGGGAGTGTTAGAGCTAGCTCGCTGTGCGTATACGTACGGCTTACAAACAGACAGATTTTTTTTTACACTTTTAAGCTAAATCAGTCATAAGGCCCAAAAAAAATTCAGGCTAGCAAATTTTTTTTCCAAATCGATCACAGTACTTTTTACAATAATGTAATAAAATGGTCTAAAATAACTTTTGAGGCTTTTTGCAATTGAAATTTGAAAATTAAAATTTTTTAACTTAAGCTAATAAGAAAGAGAAAAATGATTTCTTCCTCTTCTACTAGTACCGCCAAAGTTGGTCTAGCTGATTCACGAAAGTTCGAAGTTTCTTGTCAAACCTTTCTCCAGATGGGTTCGCTGAGGGGAAGTTCAAAGTATTGCGCCAGTCTTTGTTTTATTTCTTACGCAATACGATTAATTTTATTTCTGCATCCTTCCAATCTCGTCTTGGGATTGTATTCTTCTTTCATCCATTTAACTGTGAAGCTTGCAAATGTCCAGCCCATTCCCAAGAAAGGTTCACTTAAAAATCCCTCTAACTACCTATTGAAGGTTATGGAAACGGTCAACAGTAATGTCATGAAAATTAAACGAGATATCATCAATCCAAAACAAATGATTAAAAAGGAGGTAGTTCGCCAGGCAGTGCTGCCAACCGCATATCAATAAATACAGTGCCGGAAAAAAGTTTGGAAACATGGTCTCTCAACCCACAATCATAGCTCTGAAACAAAATTCCTTGTGCACACACCTATGAAACTTTGCATAGAATTGCAGTGCCGCATTTCTTATAAATCTTCAAAGCGAAATTTGTTTATAACAACGCTAAAAAAAATTGTGACGACAGTTTCGATTTTATCTGGTATTATTCGTGGAAAAAAGTATGGAAACACATATCTTTTTCATATAATTCGAGTTTATTTAAAGGAAATAACATGTTTTTCTTAGTATTTAGTGCTTCTCCCTTTTGCTTTTAGTACAGCCTTGCATCTCCTCTCCATTGAGTCCACCAACTTTTCGCAAAATGAAACCAGGATATTTTGCCATTCTCTAATGATTTCATCGTACAGTGCATTCCTATTAGAAATTTTTGTGTGTCGAATTTTACGCTTTACATGTTCCCATAGGTGTTCGATTGGATTCAGATCTAGGGATTGTGAAGGCCATTCCATAACACTCACTTTTTCCTGTTGGAACCAATCCTTAACTAAACGCGAAGGATACTTCGGATCGTTATCTTGTTGGAAAATCCATCGTAACGGCATTTCTTCTTCAGCATATGGAAGCATATTGTTTTGCAATATTTCCAAATACCGATACCGATCCATTATCCCATCTATCCGAAAAATTGGGCCAAATCCAGAACGTGAAAAACATGCCCAAACCGTTACCGATACTCCGCCATGTTTAACTGTTGGTAATTGATACCTTGCATTGTACCTTTCACCCCGTGATCTTCTAACGTTATGTTTTCCATCGCTTCTGAATAGTTGAAATTTACATTCATCACTCCACAGAACTGTATTCCATTTGCTGGGAGTCCAAAGAATGTGTTCTTTTGCAAATGTTAGTCTTCTTGCAATATTGGCTTTTGATAAGAGTGGCTTCTTCAGTGGAGATCTTCCAAAAAGGCCACTTTCCATCAATCTATTTCTAATTGTCCGATCTGTCACATCTGAAATACCTCTGTTCTTTAACTCGGCGTTGATCTCAGTGGCCGTTTGTCCTGGTTTTTGTTTAGACATCCTTTGAACTATGCGATCGGTGGTTGCTGTTGTTTTTCTAGGCCTCCCTGACTTTGGAGCACACTCGACTGTCCCTCGCTGATGAAAGTTTTTAATAATTTTCGAAATTGTTCCTCTTGGTATATCAAGTTTTTGTGAAATTTGAATTTGTTTTGTTCCGTTATTGTACATAGAAACGATTTTCTCCTTCAAATCCATTGAGTACAACTTACACTTCGGCATTTTTGATTATGTTTCATAAAAAAACTTTAATTGGAGTTAAATTTAATTCAGTCGCACAACAAATAACTACTAACCAGACATAGTCGAAACTGTTGTCACTATTTTTTTTAGAGTTGCCATAATTAAATATCCCTTTAAAGCATAAAAAGAAATGGGATACAGCTATTCTACGCAAAGTTTCATAGGTGTAAGTACCAGGAATTCTGTTTCAGAGCTATGATTGTGGGTTGAGAGACCATGTTTCCAAACTTTTTTCCGGCACTGTATCTCCATTGTCTTCAAAATACTCGGGTTTTATCTGAACAGACCTCGAACAACGTTAATGTATGACTCGATCATTAAAGGAGAACTTCTCGGATGTTCTTGGATGGGGTGAACAGATGGCAGACATGGTTGAGCTTATTGTGTTGAAAACACAAAGCCGAGTTCCATCTCTCAAGCGTGATAAGAATTGGAATTCAGTGATTTTTGACAATGAGGTCTTTAAATTTGATGAACCTTGTCATCACTGTAACGGAATATTTGTGATGGAACAAGCATATATATTCAATATTGCTAAGATATCATCACAGTAATTGGGTGCATTTAGGCGAACTAAGAAGTTTTTTCCACCTTACGACTATCTGACAATTTACAGTCGTTTCCAAGACCGAGGCCGCAGGTACCTCAACTCTGAATTTGCGCAATAACAGACGAAAACGTCAGCTGTCTTTCTTTATTTTACCAATTTTTCAGTGGAGACTGTATGCAATCTTTTGTTTCTTCGCGTCTCTCATCCGCGTAGCACCATGCCAAAACCTGTTTTGGAAGCTCAATAAAATTCCAATGTTTGTTCATACACCGTTCGACTCGAATATGGAACACGCTACCACCTGAAGTGTTTCTAAACCAATACAACAATCAGAAGTTCACGACAAATATCAATCGCCTCTTCCGACTTAATCCTCCCAAAGTCCTTTCCTTGTTCCTTCCCTTTTCACAAATAAAAGGGTAATCCCTTCAGTTCTGGTCTTACCTAAAGAAATGAGCATGCGGCTCTCGAGTCTGGTAATTTAAAATGTTCGTTCATGTTTTTAATATCGTCGTTATTGTACTTCCCTTTTTTTCTACCTATTTTTTTTTGCAAATCATCTAAGATCATGATATTTATCCTGTTTGGATTGTGTCGGGTGTTCCCTTAATATTTTATAATCTTCATCTGTGAGATCCCGTGCCTCTTGGTATTCGTTGTTGACCCAATCATTTCTTTTTCGCCGAGGTTGCTATACTTTTACCTCCTTATCTGCGGCGAACTTAATGCCATCTTTAATGTATTGCCACAATACAAATGTATGGCATTTAAATTACATTAAATTTTTTTAAAATCGCTACAACTATGAAAATGATATTCTAAGGATGTTGATTTGTTGATTGATGAAAAACTTATTAACCCACCTATCTTACCATTCCGAACTTATCTACAAATTCACTTGCCACCCATCCTCGACATACCACAAGAATAATAGAGTTGCATCCGACTAGATGATAGATATTGTTACTTCTACTTCTACAATGGCGCTACAGCCCAAATCGGACCTTGGCCTCCTGACATGCAGGTTCCTTAACATTTTTCATTACTTATTGTGGAAGGGTTGTTAGCCCTTCGCACAACCCTCTTTCTACGAATTTTTTCATTTTCGTAGATTGAAGTGACCAAGGTATATCCAAGCAGGCAATGTGTTGGAATTATATATTGCGCCGACCGGGATATGAACTCACGACCTTCGCATTACAAGACCAACACGCTACCCACACATCAGCTGTATTTCCTCATTATTTATCACTGAACACCGATGCATGAACGCTATGCGACTCGATCGGAATGTTGAAGGTCTCCAACAACAACACTATGAAGAACATCTGCCACTAAATACAACTCGATAAGAATGATCAAGGTCTTCAACAACAATTACACGGGGAATGTAGAGAAGCGACCGATTGTGATCGGACGGCAAGAGAACGAGAAAGAAATGATTTATAGGTCGAACCAACAATAATTGTAATAGGGGAACATCTGTGAAAGCAACAATAACCACTCGTATAGATTCGGCCGATAGGAAAAGACTCGGTCGACGAGGGGGAAATGCTTTATTGAAGCAACTAACAGCGCTCGGTCGAGAAAGAAAATACGTACGGCAAGAAAATGATTCGTACGAGCATGAAATGCTTTATAAAAGCAACTAACAGCGCTCGGCCGAGAAGGTAGCGATATAAAAAGGCGAGCGTTTTTTATGAACAGTCAGTCCGGTTTAAGCGAAGAAAGTCTCAAGTGAAAAGTTTAAAAGGATTTAGTCGAATTAAATAAAGTTTAGATAGGGTGTAGCCTGGTGGGTAGCGTGTTGATCTGCAATGCGAAGGTCGTGAGGTCATATTCTGGTCGACCCATAATTCCAACACACTACCTGCTTGGGTATACCTTGGGTTCCTTAATCTAGGAAAATCAAAAATTCGTAGATAGAGGGTTGTGCGAAGGGCTAACAACCCTGCCGCATTAAATAATGAAAAAATGTTAAGGAATCTGAAGGTCGGGAGGCCAAGGCCCGATTCGGGCTGTAGCGCCATTGAAGAAGGAGAAGAAGAAATAAAGTCTTACGGTTAAATTAAAGTGAACTTTTATTTGTGTTATGAATACTTAAAAAATAAAATACAAACATACTTACTTATACGGTTTTTAAGGTAACAGTATTATGAATCTGCCCACATATTTGCGTTATAGACTGAAAAAAAAAAGTTAAAAAAGATTTTTATTTTTAGTAGAAAATTACATAAATATTTTTAAGTAGTAGTAATAAGCTAATTACTTATGATTGAGTGCATACCCGTGTGCACGGAGCTTTAAAGCGAGGAAATTCCTGGAACGAAAGTTCAGATATATAAAGCGAATGCTTGCAGCAGAGAAAGGCATTCGTAATTCGGAAGCGATTAAAATTGTGTGATCGATAGCAAATATTGCGAATAATTAAGCGATATGGTAAGTAATAAAAAATTGTTTTAATTATTTTAAAAGCGAAAAACAAAAGTTTTTGATTGCTTAATTATTAAAATCGTTCGATTCAAAAACTATATTACCGCATCAGTCAAAAACTACTGAGAGGATTTTGATGTGGTTTTCATCATTAGACAGAGTATTACTCAGTCCATTAACTGGGGTACATGTCATTTCAATATTAAATGGCGTTGCAGCCCAAACTTCAAAGTAATCGTTTCGAAACAATTTGTGAGGGCAAGTTATTGAACTAGAAAAATGCTCAAATCTTACCATAAAAGTTTTTTCGCTATGACTTATAATTGTTAAAATAAATATCTTTTTGTTATACACGATTTGTTTGCTTTCTCTCAATTTAAAGGAAAGCAAACGCCTTGAGCTAGAAACTTATAATTTTGTACAAGTTAATTTTGCCAAAAAGGTTAGCTTAAGTTCATGAATAGGCCAAATCCCCTCATTCCTTCTATCCCTTCTCATACAATGAATCAAATGTAATAAACTACATAAGTTATTGACATGATATTTCGAATAAAAGGCTATGTTGGGAGTCTACCGAATAAAAACTATTAGAGTGCCGCCACTTCTTCCACACAGATCGGTCGGTGAAGTGTGACTGCGATTTGTTTAGCGAGCTTTGATCTGATCGGTGGGCTTCATGGCCTGATCGGTTTAGTGGAATGTGCGAAGTGGTCAATGAGGTGCGCTTTCGTGGGTAAGTGGCGATTTGTTTGGCGAGCTTTGTTCTGAGCTGCGATATCGTCGAGGTTTGTTGGGATGTGTAAGTTGCGCCATTAATGTGCGAGTGCGAAAAAAAATCTGAGATTTGTAGCGATGATCATTGCGACAATTTTATTGGCGATAGACCGTAAGCAGTATTCATTTGCTCTGCTCTTCTAATCGCAGTTCTTTTAAATTTTCAATCGCAACATGCGATTGCTGTTTTAAAAGAGCAGTGAAACAATCGCAGGAAGGTGGAAGGTTTGTTAGCCCTTCGCACAAGTTCCTATTTACGAATTTTTATTTTTGCAGATTGAGGTAACCCAGATATACCTACGCAGTTAATGTGCTAGAATTATGAGTCGATCGGGATTTTAACTCACGATCTTCGGATTTTAGACCAACATGTTACCCACTAGGCTATTGCATTTCGTGAAATTTTGCAGTTTGTATTGGAGGTGGTAGAAGAAGTGGAGGGTTAATTTTTACATTGAATTTTTGTTTTTAATCAATTATAAAGGATACTACTATAATAAAAATAAATTACACTACTTTGCTAAATGTTCTTTCTTTTCAAATAAAGTATCCGCAGAAGTGCCCCTGCGAAGTACGGCTGCATGTGGTATTCAATAAAATAAAAATAGTGTTATAAGTCCTAAAGACCGATGCTTAGGATCGCGCCTTGTGGAAGCTGTTTCTGTCTTAACAGGAATTTGGATTAGTCCAAGTTTCTCGCCGTATGTTTTCGCCTTCAAATATTTCAACCAAAAACAAATATATGGCCACATCGCATATTTGCAATCTTTTCCTAGGCTAATGAAAGAACACGTGCACGACCGTGCGCATTCAGCCATCCAGCAACAACAACAACACAGCAGGACCATCAGTCGAAGTAAACGAGCAAGAGAGCGTTGTCGCTTATTTGTCATCGTCGTGGTCGTTGTCACTTAGTCCTCGTCGTCATTGTCGTTGTCGCTTAGTCGTCGTTGTCATCGTCATTGGCATCGGCAACGTCGTTGTATGATGTTTATAGTTATTTCTGAAAAAGTCAGTAAGAACTCACCCCTCCTTCTACCACCTCCCATACAAATTGCACAATTTCACTAAATCCAATAAACTAATTTTTTCAGTGCCTATTAAATTTTTGAATCTTAAATTTTGCATAAAACATTTTCATAGCAACTCTAGCGTGATGTGAAAAAATTAGTTCAATCTCATCACCTCCTCTACCACTTCCCCTAAAAAATTTCTTAAAATCAAATAAATTCTCTTCCATCTAGAGTATTGCACGATTGTGATTTACGCCCAATCGTAGTCCTGTTATTATACATATGTTAAAGTTATACTATGAGTATGTGCAAAAATCTATTCTGCGGTCTTTTCTAAGAAAAAGAAAATTGATTTCCGTAACTCATTTTTAATTTTATTGCGGCGAAAAGGGTCCTCAATTATATTGGCATGCACTTATCGTATGCTCGAAAAGGGTTACGACCTTTTTTTTCAATTTAATGGAAAAACAGATCAGCTTAACCAAACTCTGCGTAGGAGTATAATCCAGCGAAATAAAATTGGAAAAGTGAAATCTTCTACTTATACGTACAGTCATTTCGAAACTCCATAGATGTTCTAGTATTGTAGTATATCATAATAATGTAGTTTGGAATTAAATTAAAGTCGTTTAGGACTGACAATATTATAATAATAAGTGAATTAAACTAACATTATCAAGTATTCTATAATTTATGGAATATGTTGACAAAATTCTGTATTTTTTATATACGACTATGTATATGCTATTTTATATTTATTTTCTTGTGCGATTCACCTAGGGCAGAAAATTACAAAAACAGATGCCTCTTTTCACGGCGCAATTTAATTGAAGATAGGAAGGCAGGTGGCGTAAAATTATACAGGATGTTGTTGTATTAGAGGAATATTTTAAAAACAAATTTCTTTGGTAAACAGATATTTGCGGTCCTATTGGGTATTCAATAAGAATTTTATACGAGCAAGTTAGCTAGACGAGTATTATGTTTCTGCATACAAGAATGTCATGTAAAATGAGTTCAACTGATTCTTTCTTTGACTGAGAAGAATGCTGTGTGTAATAAAAATTCGCTGACCTGTCAATAATATCTCCAATCAATTCTTGGTCCATTTGATCCTTATTCCAGGAATTGATTGCTTGACTTCTCAATGTTGCCAATGCCACTGTGTGTGGTTCGGAATCAATCATATACATAACGAAGCGTAGATGCTCTGTTTTACCAGTTAATATATTTCCTTTCAATAACAAATGTGTACACTGAAATGTTTTGGATTTGATCGAATTATGAAGTGGTTACTTGTGACCGATTTTTTTATTCAATATCCCAGCGGGAATAATTGTAAGTACTTTGAAAGGGAGTTAAAACAAAGCACTTCATAATAGCTTCATGCTTTTACAAGTCGAATTTGGAGCAAATAGAAAATTCCGTTTTTTACAGAATCATTTCACAACTATACTCACATATTTGCTCAATAATTCGAAATAATATTGAATATTTTCAAAAACCTCAAATTAGAGTGCATACCTAATGAAATATTTTCTCTTAGCACAATTTCTTTTATTTAAGTTATTTATTGAAATTATTTAAAAAAAAATCGATTATGTATGTTTTTATCAATAATAAATCCTTCGCCCTGCCACAATCTCTCTAGCGAATTGATTAAGCACTTCCACATTCATCTAGAAAAGTTTTCTAAGGCACAAATTTTGGTATTTCCAATATTTGTACAATGGTTTGTTTATACATACAAATAGAAAAAGATGATGTCCTTTCGTGAGTGATAATAACTTTTATTTTCACTTTGCCTTAATCTTGGAAAATTGAATTTGTTTTATAGTCTCTGTTGATTCTCAGCGACCGAAACATTTTTCATTGTGACGTCAGTGAAATATTTTTCTATCGATGTAATGCAAATATAAAAATAATATGTCTATGTGTACAGATGAACCGATATCCATATTATAGTATAAATGTGCGTTGGTCTTCTAGTGGCGTCCGTCGTCATGAGGAGTCATAGTTGTTTTTAATGAATGGGATTTACACTAGTGTAAAATGATGCGAGTTCCAAAAATAGAGAACAAAATGAAATTTTGCTATAAACACCATATCATGACATCTGTGATGACGATAATTCAAGAATGCGATAAATCAGCGGGGCGTAAAGCGATTCAGAAACAAAGAACTAACAATATTCATCATCTTTTATATACCTACTTTATTCAAAGTGTGTTGATTCAAAATAATGAGCTACTTGTCTGGAGATCTCTAGGTACGTGCTGACATATGTATATGCAGAGCAGAAGATTGGCTCAAACATCCCCACAATACAAGCAGGATTTTATTGACGCAGACACAAAATCATTGATGATGGTGTTCTTACTGGAATTATAGGTGACATCATACCTAAAGTGGTATCTAAAAAAACTAAGGATAGCTCGATGAAAACTAACACCAGCATTCTCAGTGAATCCTTCTCAAGAAAGCTGCTTACTTGACCGGATACAATCGACACTTCATAATCCGTGTTTTACACTGGAAGTATAGTCCGATTCGGTATTTGGTTTTTTGATGTTTGAACTGTTTTTTTTTTGAGAAAGGGTGTTGCAAAGGTCACACATTTGAAGGAAATTGGCTAAAATTTGTCCAAGATGTTTGCTGGGTAGAGGAGAGAGTGGAGGAAAATTTAATAATTTATGAATAGGTATAGAATTATTATATCATATGCAATATTTGAAGCTTATAACCTTTTCAAGGAAATCCATAAAATAACATTTTTTCATTGAGGAGAATTTTAAACTTGCTATAAAATTTTAAGTTGGTAGTTCTAATATATTTTAATTAAAGGAGCAGTTCTTAAATAAAAAACATACCAGGACTACGATTGGGCGTAAAGCCTGCGATACTCTAAGTGAAAGAAATTTTTTTTGTATTTTAAGAAATTTTGTATGGGAAGTGGTACAGGGGCTAACGACATTGAACTAATTTTTTCACATCACGCTAAAGTTGCTATCGAAATGTTTTATACAAAATTTAGGATTCAAACATTTAATGGGTACTGAGAAAATTCGTGTAGTGGATTTAGTAAAATTGTGCAGTTTGTGTGGGAGGTGGTAGACGGAAGGGCGAGTTCTTAATGATTTCTTTAGAAATAGCTATGAACATTATGCTATTGACATGTTTTAAATTGCAGATCAGTAGCATTCATACTTTTCAGGAAAAGCGACTTTTTGTGAAATTGTACCAGCAGTTGTAGAAGAGTGAAATTTAAATTTGTTTAGAGTGTTTCATAAATAAATTCAGATTGTATGGGAGGTGGTGGAAGGAAGGAGAGGCTTCAAATAATTTTTATACGGTAGATTGAAATCATCATAAAAGTGATATATTCCATTTCAGACCAATAGCTTTTATACTTTTAGAGCAAATCCGTTTGCGAAATTGTGTCATTTTGTATGGGAGGGGGTAGAAGCGGGGAGGGGGAGGGGGCAATTTGACCTGTTCACGAACTTGATCTCACTTTTTTGTCAAAAACGACGTCTAAAAAATTTGAACTTTCTATTTCAACGCGTTCTCAAGCTAGAGAGGACACGGACGGGCGGACATCCGGTTTTGATATTTTTGAGTGATTATTTCAACTTCTGTACTATTAATTTTTATCTCCGAGCTTTACTCTCCCAAATTTCATCTAGAGTATAAAAATGCGTTAAGTTGATCTTAACGATATTTCCAGTTCACTCGAAATAAACCAACCGACACGCATATACTCGAATTTCGAAAGTATGTCGTTTAACGAACCAATAAAAACGTTTATTTAAGAGGTACACGAACATCACACCAAATTTTTTTTTCACTAGAGGCCACTAGCACCGATATATTATTAAAATTCCGAAAATGACAAAATCTTATTGGTTATTTGTTAAAATGGTGACCGAATTATTACAAATCCTGTTGAGGAAACTTATTTTCTGGCTGTGAGCTTCTCAAGGCAGTCATTCCGAATGTCAAGACTTTGGAACACACTACCAGCCAAAGTGTTTCCCAATGAATACAACCTCCAGTGCTTCGAAAGCAATGTCCACCATTACTTTCGTCTCTCTCCACCCAAATCAACCTTACATTAGTTTTTTTTCAATTCCTATACCGATATAGCTGTGCATAGCATTATAGGGTGACCCCCTAAGTTGTACTCGGCGCCTTTAAGCAAAATAAACTCTAGGCTTCTATCAATAAACAAGTCTCGCCCACAGCCCTCATATTGTGGTGCATAAAATTAACTAAGCACTTTAATTGCAGCAAACATATCTTAGATGTTACTCTAGGTGTCTCCAAGGCATTGGTGTTCTTCGAAGGTGTAAGAAGTATTTTCGCCTCACGAATTAATTATCTACAAGACTTGCATTCACCCCCGTCTGGAATGATGTTCACACATATGGGTAGGACCACCCAAAACACATTTAGCGGTATTCAGTTGCTCGCGTTCCGACTTTTTGAAGATAAGATGATCACAGCCTTTTTAGAATCCCTTGAACACCGCAGTAACGTTGGAGTACATAGCATTTACTACTACTACCTACCTACTACTTCAAAAATCTCAGGAACACTCGGCAAGCTGTGCGTGTTTATAAGTTCACTGTTCAGTCTTTACTTCTTCATCACAAGTACATCAAGAATATGGATTGTATGCCCGATCCACGTGTTTCCACCAATTTATAGCATCCTGCGTTCGAAAGAAAATGTTCACGGACTAGACTGTTCGCTCCTGAAATTTTTGCTTGTCTTCCCTAAAGAGTGAAGTGTGAATACAATCCATTAAAGGGTAACCCCTAAGTTGTGTTCAGAGCTATTTGTAAAAATAATAACATTCCGCTTGGAAGCGATGAAATTACTGCGAAAATTGGCGTCTACTAAGAAAAAGTTTAACTCCTCCGTAGCTGGTCCCTGTTTGAGAAACGAGGAGGGAGCATGGATTTAACCTGAATGGCTAGTAACAGCAGTGTGCCTAAGAAATTAGGCAAAAAGTATGACATAGTTGGACTCGCAGTATAACTGTGAGAGCTTCAGCATATCATATTTAACTGAAAAATCCCACCCTTTTTCTATAAGGGTGTAATAAATAAGTAGGACTGGTCCTCCAGGTCGGGGGTTGGGCGAACGCGAGGCGCTCACAAAGCATCAACGAAAAAAAAAACACTGTCCATAAACTTAAAGAGCTACCTCGGAAAGGATGGACTCAACGACCCCGCAAACGAAAAATGGACTACTACTGGAATCTTCGATACTTACAAAGGATACTAGAAAAGTCTTGCAATATGACGAAACAAATGGTTGCGAAAGTTGCTTCTTTCTACTTTTTGAGACATGTTCATATTTGCACAACTGTAAGTAACCAAAAAAGCCTACGGGCTCAGTTATTTATTAGCAGTTATAGTGTGAAGTTCTTCTAATGGCATCCCGATCATGAATTGAGGTTCGAGTAATTTTGCGATGTAGCTTCGCGCATGGTTTAAAAGTAGAACAGTAGTTAGAAGAAATCACTCTTGGTGATGATTGTCCACACCGTATGACTATATTTAGGTGGAATAGAGAATTCCAAAGGGAAGTTTCTATCTGGAAGACGCTGAAAGGCACCGGCGGGAAGGTACATTTACGGAGGAAAACATTACTGCTGTGATGAATATGTTTGAAAAACAGAGACGAATGACCTACCAGCAGATTGAGTATACCTTAGGCCTCAATGCACCTGCAATTCATTCGATTCTGCATGATCATTTGCGCATAAAGAAACTGTGTTGTTTCTGGGTGCCGCGCAGACTGACTGAAGACCAGATGACACGATGTGTGACTTGGTGCTAGGAGGTGCTAAAAATGCTTGGTATGTGAACAATATCGTGTTCAAACTTGGATTTACTATTATGATGTGCCGCCTAAGTTTCAAAACAAAGTTTGGGTATTTGATGATGAGGACATACCTTTACCTGTCAGAAATTCTCGATAATTTAAGAAGAAATTGATAGCTGTATTTTTAAAATCGAGTGGAGTTGTAGTGTCGTTTTGGACTCACAGAAGACAAACACATCTAAGTGGAACACTGAGCAGTACCTGCCTAAAGTCATCGAATCTGCTAAGAACCGACTTAACTCAAGAATGGACACCTGGTTTCTGCATTATGATAATGCACCAGCTCACTGCACCAAAACCTGCACCAAATATTTGGCCACCATATGACTAAAACTTCTTGAGTACCCACCGTTCAGTCCAGACCTTGCTCCCTGTGGCTATACACTGTTCACGTTTGTGAAAATGGAGCTGAAAGGGATTTGGTTTTTCAGTAGTGAGCACCTTCTGTGGGTTTAGTAAAACGAGTGTACAGTACTCTGTAGCGAAACTGAGCAGAGTTTGTTTAACGATTAGTTTCGAAGGATGGAGAAGTGTATTGTACGTAAAGGAAATTACTTTGAAAAAAATTAAATAAATAAACCCTTATTGCAAAACTTTCCTAGTACCCTTTGTATTTAGGACTCGAGCTTTGAAAGAGTTGTTCGAAAAAATGGCAAAATACAATATCATTCTTAAGGGACAAAATGTCTGTTTTGACCTATGTATGTATATCTCGAAGACTATTGGTGGTGATATTCTAAATTTTATTATTTGTCTCTAAGCACATGCATTAATTTCATTTTGTGAAGTGTTTGAGATACGAGACTAGAATTTTTCGCTCTTTCCACTTAAATATAGTTTAAAAAAAAAGTTTTTTATGGATTTGCCCACACATTAAAAATACAAAAGTGTTTTTCTTAAGTACATTTTAAATAATAACCAATTTTCAGGCTCATGTCGGTTTCTTAATATTTTTCAGAAGACACAAAAAACTTAATTTCTGCTTACCTGAATGGAATTTGAGAGCGCAATTTTATTTTGAAAGTGTTATCCATTGGACTGCATTATAACCAAGGAGGATATATAATAAGGAGTAACTATGAGTATGCTTTGCCGTGTATGAAAATGGGAATGAAAGTATTTCCCTCCCTTACTAGCGAAATGCTTAAAAGTTTTCGAAAAAAATCGTTTCGCTATCTTTTTCTGGCACACTTAAGAATATTGCAACTATCTCTTTCCCACGTTAAATTGTCCGAAACAATTGTCAAATTTTCGAAATAATTGTTTCGCTACCTTTGTTTGGCATACTTAAACCCAAAGCAACTATCTCTTTCCCGCGTTAAATTGTCCGTTGCTAAGGTGATTAGCTTAGACACGAACCAAAAACTAATAAAAATTGAAAAAATAAAGATTTCTGAAATAAAACAGCAAACTCCATTGTACTGAAAATTACTTTATTGCTGACTGAATATTAGCAACCAAGAGAGAATACAAATTATGATTTTTTTTTTTTGTAAAAGTTTAAAGCCATGTTAAGCTTGGACGCAATTTCGAAAATTTCCGAATCAAAACGTGTTCCCAAAATGTTTCATGTTGAGTTTAAAGTTTGTAGCTTTCATAATTTTCGAGGAAATTGAACAATTTTTGTCTGAATTTATGGCATTTGTATGGGAGGTGACAGAGAAAGTGGAATGTTTTGGATGATTTTAAATCTACTTATCATCATTCTAATCACATTGCTATGTTACAATTCTAAAGTCAGTAGCTATCATATGTTTGAAGAGAAATACTTTTCTTGAATTTTCAATACAAAAATTTGTATGGGAGGTGATAGAAGGAGTGAAGCGAAGCTCATATTTTTTTTAGCATTTATTGCAATTATTAAGGGACAAATTCTGGCAAAATTTTAAGTTTGGACTTTTTCTAGTTTCAATGAAAATCGATTAAATGCATTTACCAAAACTATGCATTTGCATGGGAGGGAGTAGAAGAAGTATTCGAAACAAACCCAAATTTTTCGACACCAATGATATTTATAATAGTATACTTTTCACAATATTTAAAGTTTATACCTTTAACGGTTTTGAAGAAAAATAATTTAATTGAAATACCGAAATTTCGGGAAATTTGTTTGAGAGCGTGTAGAAAGAGTGAGGTGAGGTCCAAAATTGATTGTCATTATAATTGAATTGTTAATGTGCGTAAAACCAAGTACATGCACATGGGTTCGAACGCAAGCACACCGATTGTTCTTAATGGACAGGATGTGGAAGAGGTGCAAGATTTTTGCTATCTCGGAAGCATTGTCAGCATGGACGGCGGAGCCGAAAAGGATGTTGAGGCTCGGCTAAATAAAGCTCGTCAGGCCTTCGGTATCCTTTCCCCTTTCTGGAGGTTAAGAGAGATCTCCCTTCGCACGAAGCTGCGAGTTTTTGACGCATGCGTCAAATCCGTGTTTTTATATGGTTGTACTACGTGGAAAGTGACCGTTCGACTTACCAAGAAACTACAGACTTTCGTAAACCAATGCCTCCGGCGCATTTTAGGAATATTCTGGCCAGTAATCTTCAACGACGAACTTTGGAGTACAACTCGCCAGACTAAAATAGGTATTGAGATTCAACGGCGAAAGTGGCAGTGGATCGGTCATACTTTGAGGAAGCCAGAGCGAAACATCGCAAAACAGGCTCTGGATTATAACCCTCAAGGAAGACGTCGGGTTGGTCGACCATGTAACACATGGAAGCGAGCAGTTGAGCAGGAGGCCAGAGGAATAAACAAGTCCTGGCAACAGCTTAAAGCCGATGCTCAGGATCGCGCCTTGTGGAAGAGAGTTGTTTCTGTCCTATGCCCCTATAGGGGGTCTTAACAGGAATTTGATTGATTGATAATTAAATTATGGCAAAAATTGGTTCTTTTAGCTTTGCTAGTTGCAATGAAAACCGAATAAATGCATTTTTGAAAATTGTTCATTTGTATGAGAGGTGGTAGAATGACTAAGGAGATCAGATCAATATTTTTTGAGGTTAATGATATTCGCGTCATTATACTATGACCTAATTTTTAAGTTAATAACTGAAATGGTTTCGGAGAAAAACCAATTTCATTGAATTTCAAAATTTCATGAAATTTGTATTGGAGGACGTAGAAGGAGTGGGGTATGCGGCCCGTTCACGAACTTAAAGTTACTTTTTCGCTAAAATTAAAATTTGTCAAATTTCAGCATGATAGGTCAAAGCTTTCGAGAGTTATGTTGTAGACGGACGGACAGACAGCCAGACAGACGGAAAAACGGTCACTCGGAATCGAGGTTTTTGAGCGATAACAAATATTTCTGTACCCTTGGAGACTCTGTACGAGCGTTATTTCTTAGCGTTATAAACGGTAAGGCAAACACAATATACTCTCAGATTTCATCTAGAGTATAAAAAGTTGACCCAAAAAGCTAGTCAAAATCTTCTTCGAAGTCTTCCTGAAGTTCTGACATTGCAGTTGGCCATTCCAAAACATTTGCATAAAAGTTTACTTTAGCTAGATCTTCAAATAGTTTCGAAAAAGTTTCATCTCTCTCGGATATTAAAATTTACTCCTGAAAAACATGCATTTTTTCCACTTTGGAAAACAGATATGAATCCCTGTCGCTCATGGAACATGGGTTTATTCGTGAGGATACAAAAAAAAACGAAAAAGTACATTTTGAAAATAAAAACCTGACATGAGTCCTTTTCAAAATCGGTGATTCATTTTTGATTTATATTTGCAACACAACTAGTGTCACTGCTCACTTCTCTCAAAAGTAAACAATATTTCTCTCTCTCTCTCTACAATGGCGCTACAGCCCAAATCGGACCTTGGCCTCCTGACATTCAGGTTCCTTAACATTTTTCATTACTTATTGTGAAAGGGTTGTTAGCCCTTTGCACAACCATCTTTCTACGAATTTTTCATTTTCGGAGATTGAGGTAACCAAGGTATATCTAAGCAGGCAATGTGCTGAAATTATACATTGCGTCGACCGGGATTTGAACTCACAGCCTTCGCATTACAAGACCAACACGCTACCCACTAGGCTGCACCCTAGCTTTAAACAATATTTAACAAAACAAAATTATTCATACATTAAGAAATCGAACGAATTTCTTATTGACATTTTTGCTAACTAACCAGAATGCCACAGAAAAAGTTCGTTCAACTTTCGACTACTTTGTGGCATTCATTGTCGGACAGCTGTTATATGATTGGTTGCATGGATTGTCACAGGTGCTCTTAATAAAAACGTAGCATTCGAATCTAGAACTCAGAGTCTAGACTCGAGTATAGCATGATTGCGTTCTAGGCACATGTTATGAGAACTTCCACATACATAATTAATATTTATTAATAATTTTCCAAACGCATAACGCAAAGGCATACAGCCAGATTACGCTCAGCATTAGCTTCTTAAACATCCCGAAATTTGCTAGATAAAGAAGCTTCTTGATCTGTTTCTTTTAATTAAACTCATTTGGCAAGTGGAAATGGGAGCAATTCTAAATACAAGTTTCAAAAAACAATATTATGAGATTTAGAAAAGTATTAAATCCGTAATAGTCCACCATTGCAATTTTTTTTTTTTTTGTAGAACACTCACGATATAGTCTTCTCCTATAAATACATCGAAGAAAACAGTTCCACACCTCTATGATTTATTTATTCATCTATGATAAGGAGTTGGCGTGTTGGTATTTATTTTTAGATTTTCTCGGCATCTGCAATTTTTATTTGAACTCGCTAGTTCTGCATCATCGAAATGAACGCGCAGATTTGATAATAAATACACATACATTATTTTCGTTAATATTATATCCGGCCGGTTTGGGTAAAATTAGTATACGTGGTTTGAAATTGCAAGTAGATTTATAAAGTAGTTCACGAGAACGCATAATTCTAAATCTCATGCTTTGGTGTGTGCAATCTTCGCTGCGTTAAGATTCGCAACAAGAATTTCATTTTCACACTTCTATCTGTAATTAAACAGGTTGCATCTAAAACGAGAAGCTGATTGTGATTAGGAGAGCCAAGAACTTGGGCGTTGGGATCATTGAATAGGAGGATGATAATAACCCTAAAAACTTTCTCGCTGAGAATTTGAAGAATTTATTTAAAGGCTGAGGGCTGAGTATCAATCAATTATTCGTTTTTTTTTTTTTATTATTTCAATAAATATTAAATTTTAATTTTTTTTAAATTTTGAGAAATTTCTTACATATAATTGGTATTCGGTGTTCAGACCAGAGGCCTTTTCAATTCATAGATAGTTTACGGTATAATGTAGTTAATTTTAATTCGTTCAAGGAAAAGGAAAAGCATAAGCCTTATACAAGTAATTTAAGCTAAAACTTAGAGCTAAACTTAATCTAACTTAAACTAGAGTTAAACACAAAATCTTAATTATTATGAATTTAAAATTTGCAAAATTACCTTTACCTAAAACAGTGTGGCATTTTTCAAGTTTTTATAGTTAGTAGTTTGTCATCAGACAATTTCGCTTTTCTATTAATAAGACGGTATAGAATTTAAATGGCTTTTAACATTTTAGAACAGGTTTGTATAGTATGCTCTAGAGATACTCAATACACACTAACAGTAGTCTCCTAATACAGTTTGGACAATGCAATAATACCAACAGTTCAGCGTGAGTTCAGAAATACAAGAAGGCAATATAAGAATGTGTAAAGCAGGCAAACTTTTAGTTTGCCTGTTTTCAAATGTATGGACATGAGCACAAACTTCACTCATTACAATCGAAAATAATTTTGATTTTCGTAAATAACAATCCATTATGATTGTGTTTATTTCATAAAAAAGAAAAAAAATTGAAAAAAAATATATCCTCCACTATCATTTCGACATGTCTAAGGTCAGCGCAAGATGGGTACCGAGAATGCTCTCAGCGGTCCAGAAAAAGCGTAGAGTTTTCACGCGACTTTTGAATTTATGTACCAAGAACAGGGATACAATGTTGACCCGCATTGTTACTGGAGACGAAACTTGGTTTCATCATTATAAGCCTGAACTAAAGCAGGAGTCAATGCAATGGCTGGTAAAATCGCTTCACCCCCAAGAGATTCAAGGTCTCACAATCCTCCGGAAAAATTTGGGCCACTATTTTTGAGGATTCAGAGGGGGTTTTGATGATCGACTATAAATAAAAAGGACAGCATATCACAGGGGGATACTATACCAACCTGCTAAAATAATTAAAGGATGCCATTAAACAAAATAGAAGAGGGAGGTAGACTCGAGGTATGCTGCTTTTGCACGACAACAGACCTGTTCTCAAGAGCCACGTTGCAATGTCTACCCTACAGAAATGCGGCTACGGAATAATGAACCACCCCCTTCCGATTACTATTATATTTGTTCCCAAAACTATAGAAAGAACTTCGGTGAAGAAAATTTACCAACGACGAAGAGGCAATTTCAGCCTATTTTGAAGGCCTTGCTAAAACATTTTTTAGAAGGAACTAATAAACTTTATGGGAGATGTGATAAATGTATTAGGCTTAAAAGAGAAAATATATTGTAAAGGAAAAATAATAACCCCCCTTTCCTGTCATTTCGCGAAATGTTTGACCTCCCCTCGTAGGTTTGGGAGGTATCTGTGTACGCGCCTTCTGGTATAAAAGGTTGCTTGCGTTTTGGTACTATTAATTTTAATTTTCCATTTATTAAAATATGTGGCCATTTATTAAAATATGTGGCCATTTCTTCCAATTGAATTTGGAGATTGTTGACAATTATATTGGGTCGAAAGAAGAAGTTTGCACTGTAGTATCTTCAGCAAAGTGCGTAATAACACTAAGCCAAAGTCTCTTATAATTCTAAGAAATTGAATTTAAAGCAGACAACTAGAAAACTATGGAAAAATCTTAAAAATAGCTGATCGTTTAAACTTGATCTTCTAAAAAAAAATTCGTTGGCAGCAGTCAACAAGTTTCTTCATTTCATATACACTCGGATAATTTCACAATTTGATATATAGAAGCCTTCAGTAAAATAATAAACAATGCAGTTGAATTGGATAATTTGAACCTGAAACTTTTAAAAATATTATTTCCAAGATTTATTTCTGTCCTCGTGAGTTTAATAAATATCGTGATAATAATATCAAGATTTCCCGAGTAATGGAAGGAAGCAAAGGTTATTCCCATACCTAGAGCTAGTAATGCTAAGATGATTGAAAATTACAGATCGATTAGCATTCTCCCACAAACGTGCACCTGGGGGCTGTTGCCTCCCTCAACTTTGCAGCTGTCCTCCCAGATTTTGTAGATTTCAGAGTGATTCGCATGCAATGTCTATGCATCTACATACTTGTTAGTTATTTCCCCCAATCGTGAAGTAGTTGGCTCGCTTTTGCAATTCTTCCTGTTCTTTAAAAAGTTCAGGAAAGAATTCTATCGACCAAATCAATATCTACATTTAATTGACAAATATTAGATTGCCGTCAATCTAATCTCAGCATAGCACACAATTATCATTGTCAATAGCCTGAGAATTAATTTGGATAGTCGAAAAATAAGCGCGTTGTGTTACTTGACTGCTTCAATGTTTTTAATTCTATAAACTTAACAAAACTTGGTAGCGAGTATAATTTTTCAATTAAATGTAAGTAAATGTAAAAATGTAATATTTTCACGACAGAAAATAGATAATAAATATAGGAGAAATTAACTCAGACGGAATTAATTTGAATTCAGGAGTTCCATAGCGATCGAACAGGAATTTCACCGCCAACCACCTGGTGAGAGATGTCAACGGAACTCTCCTTAATATGAGCAAACACTAGTTGGAAGAAATACTTCTTTGATATTTTATACATCTTGTCAGAAGAAGATATTTTAGAAACAGAACAACTACCAAACTGCCAACCGCAACAATCCTCTATTAGGGACGATCTCCCAGATAAGGAAGAGATAGTATCGTCATTTCGTCAATGGCGGTTTCCTTCCCGCCCTAGGTATAGACGGACTACCAACCGAACTCCTCAAAGCGGACTCGGAAATAACAGCCGATATACTCCCTCACTTTTTAGTAAGGTGTGGAGTGAAGGAAGATATTCGAGTGAATGGAAGGAGGGCGTTGTGAAATTTCCAAAGAAGGGCGACCTTCGGGATTGTGGCAAGTGGCGTACCACCCGAAGATCCCTACGGATAATATCGGAGCAGTCCGGCGATATGGGTTCGCCACTACATCTCATGTTTGTGGACTTCGAGAAGGTTTTCGATAGCGTAAAGCGAGGTTCCGTATGGAATGCTTTGTGTAGAAGAGGTATCCCAGATAAGGTCATAGCTATGATTAAAGAAAGAATCCTACGAAGATGCAAGGTGTCGCGTCTTACATAGAGGAGAGCTGTCCGAGAGCTTTCCTGTGCGAACGGGTGTCAGACAAGACTGCATACTATCACCAGCCCTGTTTCTAGTGGTAATAAATAACATCTTGAAAGCTGCACTGGAAGGTGGGGAAGGTAAAGGTCTTCAATGGAGACTATTTAACCCCTTAAGTCACCTTGATTATGCTGATGACGTGTGTCTGCTTGCACATAACCGTTCGGACTTAGAGTCAAATTTTTGTTCGTTGCATTCTAAATGAAAAGAGGCAGGACTGAAAATAAATGTGCGTTAAACCAAGTACATGCACATGGGTTCGAACACAGGCACACCAATTGTTCTTAACGATCAAGACGTGGGAGAGAAGCAAGATTTTTGTTGAATCATTGTCAGTATGAATGGCGGAGCCGAAATGGATATTGAGGCTCGTTTAAATAAAGATCGTCAGGTCTTCGGTATCATTTCCACTTTCTGGAGATTAAGAAAGATCTCCCTTCGCACGAAGCTGCGAGTTTTTGATGCATGCGTCAAATCCATGTTGTTATATGGTTGTACTACGTGGAAAGTGGCCGCTCGACTTACCAAGAAACTGCAAACTTTCGTGAACCAATGCCTCCGAAGCATTTTAGGAATATTCTGGCCAGAAATGATCTCCAACGACGAACTTTGGAGTACAACTGGACAGACTAAAATAGGCATAGAGAATCAAAGGCGGAAGTGGCAGTGGACCGGTCATACTTTGAGGAAACCAGAAAGAAATACCGTCAAATAGACTCTATATTATTATCCTCAAGACGTCGGGTTGGTCGACCATGTAGCACATGGAAGCGAGTTGAGCAGTAGATCAGAGGAATAAACAGGTCCTGGCTATAGCTAAAGGCCGATGCTCGGTATCGCTCCATGTGGAAGAGAATTGTTTCTGTCCTCTCCCCCTATAGGGGGTCTTAACAGGAATTTTGATTGATAGCGATCCATACTCGCACCAAGACTCTTATCTCTCTTTCTTAATTACACGAGTAGAGTAAACTGTATTGAATCCAGCAATATATCTTTCTGTGCAGATGCTATTCAATTACTAATAAACATGAATCACCAACGAAATAGCAAAAGTAATCACCATATTGTACAAGGACTTGGAAAATATTTCAAATTGGGCTCATAGGAAAGATATCCGAATTAATTCTCCAAAGTCAAGTTACAGGTTCGAGATGTATTTAAGTGATATTTTATTATAGGATCGGAAACAAAGCAACAAAATGTGTGAAACAAGATGATTATTGAAAGAAAAGATTTCCGGATTCAACACTGTTCCGCTTTATTATTCGTGACGTTTCAGGCTCTGCTGAGACCGTTATCAAACTGCTTGATAAAGGTCTCAGCAGAGTTTTACGATTCCCTTACCTCCTCTACCCCCTCCCATACAAAATTATTTTTTCGAGCATTTTTAAGAAATCAGTTATCAGCTAACTCTTAAAAGCTATCAATTTCAAATTTGGCATAAAAACTTATAAAAATAATTCAAATGAAGTTGCTTTAAAAGTTTTGAAATCGCGCTTGCGCTTCTACCCCCTCCCATACAAAAGTATGATTTCGACCAATTTCATTAAATCAACTAATAACCAACAAACTAAAAGCTACGAACTTGAAATTCTAAAGCACTTTACAAGAGACGCGAAATAAAACTGCGTATCAAATTTAACGATTCCCCTATATTCTCTACCCCCTTCCATACAAATGTTCGGTTTCATGAATGTAAAATACACCGAATTTTATGAAAATTCTATGCAACTTCGTCTATGAAACACATTCTATACAGAGAATATTGGACGTGATTCAAGCAATTAATTAAAAAGTATTAACATCCACCCACCTTTACTATTACCCCTACTCCTCCCCTCATAAAAACCAAACTTACAGAAACGAATGAAATATTGTTAACAGTCCTGCCCAAGAACTCCCTTTCACTTAGCCTTCCCTAACCACTCTAACATGCATATTGACTTTCCACTCATCCGCAACTGGTCCCAAGAATAATAAAGTTTCGCCCGACTTGTTGGCAGTTTATTTAAAATGTATTAAGAAAATGCACATTACTAGTGCGACTCACCCTTCTACCCCTTCCCATACAAATTGGTGGTTTCATGAATTTAAATTACGCGATTCAAGTGATCAATTAAACAATTATTAACGCCCATCCATCCCTTCAAATACCCCCATTCAAATCCAAATATGCAGAGAACTATGTACTAGAACAACTGATAATAATTGAAGTTAAGTGTTAAATAATTGACAATAGCCCGCCCCTAAAGCTACTATATTGGCTATTTCCCACCTTAGTCTGCATATTGGCTTCACTCCCAGCCAGAGTTTAATTATACGTAAAACAGTTTAAAAAGTGGAGACTGCTTCTCGAAATGAGCTCACCAATATGCGTGCAATCTTCACGCACACATGCGAACAATCTACGTGTAAAATATGCCTTAGTAATCAGCTGTTTAAATTTTTGGAAGGTATAATATTGATCGAACCAATTAAAATCGTTCATTCGAGAGGTAAGAATTTGTTATGCAAACATTTTTTTGATCTTTGGGGAAGATAGAAAGTCTGTGCACTCTGTCCTCTTAAGCTCTGCACGCAACGGCGTAACTAGGATTTCTTTCTTTCTGGTAGAGGGCTACAGCGAGTACTTCTTGTTCTTTCGGTAAACATTATCAGTTCAAGACAAAATTGTCGGTGCAGCTGTCGTAAATTACATTGAAAAACATCAGAATTTAGACTTAAATAGATTTTTCAGAACGTTTATTCGAAATAAATTAATTAAAACTAAAATTTGAGAGCTTGAAGAAATTCAAAAATTTCGAACATTTCTTTATCTTGATGACCGCTCAATACTTATTCGAGAACAGAAAAAAAAAACAATTTTCTAGGTTGTTCTTCCAAGTCAAAATATTTCAATCCAGGACATGGACTATTTCCACACTATACATAAATCAAATAAATCGGTTCAAACGGGGCGATTAAATGACAAATATCCATGATCCGTATATTAGTTAGGATGTTAAACTAGAAAATATATATTTATCACTTAGTTAAAAGACGAAATACGGCGTACCTATTGTATTTATAAATTACGATTCTTTTGAAGAATGCAAATGTTCTATAGCTTTTCTTTGAGGTATCTATCTGATTGAAAATTTAAGTTATTGTCTAATTCAACATCTTTTTTTTAAATACAATTATTCATTTGTTAATATTAGTCACTATTTAATAAAAGCACAAAATTAATTCGTTTATAACTAGAACATAAAAATAAATGTGTTTGAAATTAACAATTTTTCAACTCAATAAATTATGTGAATTTTCAAAAGAAGTATTCAAATAGTTTGAATACCAAATTCAAAGAATAAGCTAAAATAGCATGAGTATACGAGTAATTTCTGCCTTAAAACTAAAATCACATTCAACGCGTTTCGCAAAATTTGATGACAATTTTGTGTTGTTATACTCTGATAGTTGACATTGAATACAAGCACATAAAATTCCAAGGTTCGACTTTTAATGTTTTAAAGTTAAACGATTTATTTATTTCTCATATATTTATTATTTTTATAGCTAAAAATAAACTTGCGGATCGATTCAAATACCAAGACGTCGGTCGTCCAGTTCATTACGCACGTCCTGTACTGATCGCTAAATAAAAAGTTCTAATTCGGGAATTGTTCAACTGTGTCTCTAATTAGCTTAAAATATAATTGGGAATGGGGAAGATCAATAGCAATTCTATTTTTTGCTATGTATTCTATTCAATTAAGATTTTCTCCTCGGACCTTGAAATTATCACCGGATTGATAAATGCAAATAGTGGCAGGTTTCCATACTTGTGTATGTATATGAAATTTTGTTTTCACTCACAATATTCGTTTGCTTGCCAACATCGAAACAATATCTGTAAAAATATCTATTATATTTAACGAAGAAATATACCCACACAATGGACAGAGTTAGGAAGATTTCTATAGTTTGCATTGTGAAATATCTAAAAAGATGATCTAAAAATAAGTTTTTTCTCATAGTATACGCTTACCACATAAGTACGTAGTAGGTGTGCGACGATCTCTGAACGACAAGTGAATTCTGAAACGATAATCCTGAGACGATCTTTCATTCGATAGAACCTTTTCTAAAGGAATTTATTTCGATCGGCTGGCAGTTTGAAAAAATTCTTCGTTGAGGATAGATCGTTATTTAAGAATGTAAGGAAGTTCAAAATAAATTTTTAATAATAGTATTTTTTTTTAACAATTATGATATTCTGCTTTAAGTTAAGTGAAAGAAAAAAAGTGAATAAGATTACAAAGACGTTAAAGTGAATTGAAATTGGAATACAAACTAACTAGAGCGTGATTAGTTATATTCAGAAACATTTCGATAGTTATTGATGAGTTATTATCGAATAGTGCTAAAGACGTGTTAAAAATTTAATAAAAGTGTTTTTTTTTTACTTTTAATAGAATCATTAAAATGCTGTGACTCTCGAAGGACACAAATTCGAAAATAAATAAATGAATATTTTATTTATTTCAGCGAACGAGACAGGAATCGAATAAAAATCTGACAAAATGTTTAAGAGCCATTTGGAAATGATCGGGAGGAATGAAACCCCCAGCAAAAAAGCGAAATTCTGGCAGTCCTATGTCAGGTCCTTGAAAGGTACGTTTTCGATTATTGCGCGCACTATATGCAATAAATTTCGCCCAATATCTTAACATTATTTATGGTTATGTTCGATTTTAATTACAGGATCCGATGACATTCGTGCCCACGACTCTCCAAGTATTCGTTCATGGAGACCATACAGTGCATATGTAGATTCACCAAGTTACAGGAGCATCTATGCTGAGCCGAATTCACCAGCCGAAAGGATTGCATCCCATGGATATCGTTATCTTCCAGTACATAGAGAAACTTATGGTTATTCGCCTAGGCCAATCTATGACCATCATTACAGCCGAACAAGTAAGTTTTATTTTCCTCAAGTTTTGTAAAACGATTTTTTTTTTACTTCAAATACACTTTTCAAAATCATTTCCTCCATATCGCAAAAAACCCCTCAGGCTTAATATTTTTCCATAGGCTTTTGTATTGATATAAAATGTATCCAATGAAAATTTTATGCTAAGCCTCAGCTTATCTAACATAAAAAAATAATTAACGATTGAAATTTAGTTTCTATTATTTCAATTTTTTGCACATATAGCTAGTACTTACCGAAATAATTTATTTATACGCTGGTTTAAAAATAAATAAAATAGGGAAAAGTGTTTTTAAGTGTATTTGCTTAGTATTGCAGGATTTTTTTGTGGATTGGCGAATATGTGCGTCATAGTGGTAGTTGTATACACAGACATCATGTACACTTATATATATATATTATATATAAAATATATAATACTTTAAAAATAGATCGGAGATTACGTCATACAGTCAATCCATATTAAACGAATTTTCAATTTAGCAAAAGAGATCGAGTATCAGAAATTCAACAGACACACACATACAGTAGCGTAGTTACACAAGTGATCTTGAGCTGAGTTTACTGTTATGTCATACTCACCTTGAATGGTTTGGCGAATATTGGACTATGTGCTATAATTTTAAATTATTTCTTTGCCAAATTTATCTTTTAATGTATGTGTAGGAGAAGTTATAATAGAATATTATGTTTTTTTTTTTAAGTTTTTGAAGAAATTTACGCGATTTGAATTTAGTTTAACACTACAAAATGATCGCAAATTATAAACTTTATTTTTTATAATTATTTCTTCTTCAAAAAATAATTTAGATAATATGATTATCGTAATGCATATGGCTAAGGCTGATTTGTATACAAACAAAGGATTAATTTACATATCCTTAATGATCGGAAATACATTATATACACACACACAACTATGAACAAAAATTTAACTTTTTTTTTGTAATAATGTTTTCGACGTTTTTATATACAGTATTGAAATTTTCTTGACTTCATTTTCATTTGAAATAAATGAATCATCAAAAACAAATTCCGTTTCAACAACTTTAATAATTGATATCATTAATCAAAAGTTCACGAAGCAGATTCAGGTCCGATGTTGTCGTCGACTTTAAAATTAGATTTGCTTCATTTTAGTTTACAAATCAGAAATAAATACTTGTACATGTATTTTATTCAAGCGTTTAAACTCACGACTAAAATCTATAATTATTATAATTAAACAATAATTATGAAGAATCATTATCATCATTAGTTTTGGAGTAGCAACAACTCTTTTTCACAAGTTTCAATCCTGGACGTCGGCATCTGATTGGTGCTAGGGCTTGTTTATCATATATTTGATATAAATATAATTGAGAAATTATAAAAAAAACTTTTGTGTTTAGTAAATGAGGTGTTTCTAAAGTATAAGGTATAAATAATAATTAAAAATTAAATTTTCTGTTCACTAGATTGAAGAAAATTAATTGCAGATTAATTGAAATAGCTGCCAAAAATGTAGATACAACTTTATTATTATTATTATAATAACAATAAGATTATCTTATATATTAATACGTGAGCTATTTAAAATTGTAGGTGACTTTTTTTTATTTCCTGTTAAGGGAGGGGAATGAAACTTATATTATTAAAAAAGGTACTGTGCCATAGATAGTGCACAAACCAAAAATCATGTTTGTATGTTGCCGTTAAGGCGGGTAAAATAAAGTGTGAACATACAAGCGGGATCGCATTTCAGAGCTACAATTGTTGACTTTGGTGATCGAACAAGCACCGGTAACTAATGCAATGTGGAAATTATTTAAATTAAAGAATGCCTAGTATTAGGCGAATTCATATCGAAAGAATGATTTTCGTTATTTTACACACACAATTGGTCGAATTTCGACCACCGGCTATACTTAATTTTATTTTTAATTCGGCAAACTTCGAATATCTTGTTCAATGCTGCTACAGACTGGGTCTTGACCTCCTGAGAACCCTGTTCTGAAATATTTGCTTATGTGGGTGAATTATATGTTTAGCGCGTATTTTCTTTGAATTTCTCAGATTCCTAAGACCCAGGTACAACACAACTGGGCGGATTTTGAAATTGTTTATACGTTATTTTTTGCGATCTACTTTCTTTTATACACAAGGTTTATTATACCAATTTCAGTCTTTAAAGTAATTTTTTGTAGAAGCACAAGTTTTAATAAATTTTAAGTATGATACCTGCAAATGTTCGATACTCGACGAAGGTCTGATTGTGCATAGTAACTAGCTCAGATATATTTTGGAATGAGTTCATAGGAGTTTTATCATTGCATTACAGATGAACACGGTCTCTCTTCTTTATGGGTAAAGGCGCTGCAGCCAAAATAGGACCTTTGACTGCTGTCTGGAATTGTCTGAAACTTTTTTTTTTGAGCAATTTATGTTGTTTTGGCAGCTGTCTCTAATATTGCATTAAACTTTAACTTGCCATTGGAATCATCTAAATTCCGAAATATCAACAGTATCATGACAGAGGTGAAATAAAAAACATAACTGAATTATGATTGGGCGTAAAGTTCTAGATGAAATAGGAAAGAGTTTATTTAACCGGAAAATATGTCATCTGAAATTCTTTCGAATAGTGACTTTGTATGGAGGTGTAAAAGCAGACGGGGGAGTCTTGTAATTTTTGTATATAACACCGAACGTAGTAGACAGGGTAGGCATCTGATCGGCGTCATTAGGCGACGCCCAGTGTTGTAACTGTCATATACACATCAATTGTGCTCATCATACCTCCTCGTGGTAGCCACCGGATCCTGGTCTTGTCCATCCGGACTTGACTTGCTGAACTGATGGGCGCGAGTGCTAATGAAACAGAAAAATTCTAGCACTATAATAATATGGCCCTCCAAGTTGGGGGTTGGGCGATGTGTTAACAACTCATCCTCGGAAAAAACACACCCGTTTCGAAACCTGAAGCAACGCCTCGGACTGGATTGATTCAACGGCAACGACCACGCAAACGAAAAATGGACTATTCCTTCGGATCTTGGAACGTGCGATCCCTGTACAGAGCAGGAGCAGTGAGAGAGCTTCTGGAACAGGCAGTCAAATACAATATAAACATAATTGCACTCCAAGAAACTAAATTATTAGGTAACGAGATTAATGACTTAAGATCGCACACAATTTTCAAAAGTGGGAAATCATCGGGAGGCCGGGAATTTGGAGTTGCGTTTATCGTCGACAAGAAGTTTAAACACCAAGTTACCAACTTCAAATCCGTCAATGAACGATTGTGTGCAATCCGCATCAAAACAAGTTTTTTTAATGTTTGGCTTATTAATGTCCACGCCCCAACGGAAGACAAAGACGACGAAGTTAAAGACGATTTCTACAGCACCTTAGAATCAACATTCGACTCCCTTCCGTCGAATGATATTAAAATAGTATTAGGTGACTTTAACGCGAAAGTGGGCAAAGAAGAAGCATACATAGGGACAATTGGAAGGCATAGTCTCCATGATATTAGTAACGACAACGGCCAGAGGCTGACTGATTTCGCCAGCAGCAAAAACCTTATTGTAAGCTCGACATGCTTCCCGCATCGTGACATTCATAAGAGAACGTGGGCTTCACCCGACGGAAGAACATTCAATCAAATAGACCATGTTCTAATAGAGAAAAGGACGGCCTCCTGCATTCTCGACGTGCGTACATGTCGAGGGGCTAATTGCGACACAGACCACTATTTGGTAAAGACCAAGTTTCGATGTCGAATCGCAAACCGAGGACACTCAAAAATACAACCGGTTCCTAAATTCGACATAGGGAAACTCAAAAACGAGAAAATAGTTGCGAAATATGCGTTAGCCTTGGAGAGGCACTTCGCGACAATGCTGAATACCACTGTCAGCATGCCAATAGAAGAAATGTGGCAAAAAATCAAAGATGGCATTACATCTGTCGCAGAGGAGGTGATAGGACAACAACCCCGGCGCAAAAGAAATGATTGGTTCGACAAAGAATGCCAAGATGCCTTAGAACGAAAAAATGAAGCTTACAAAATATTAACGGCCGACACGAGCCAAACAAGACAAGTACAAGGATCTTAGACGATTTGCAAACAAAATATGCAGACAAAAAAAACGGAAGTACAATAATGACGAAATTAAAAACATGGACGAACAATTTAAATTACACAACACAAGAGCCGCGTATTCCCTTGTCAAAAGGATGAAAGAAGGTTACAAACCGAAAACGACCCTATGCAAGGATGCGGAAGGGAACATTATAAGTAACGCGGAAGATATAAAACTAAGATGGGCACAATATTTTGAACACCTTCTTAACCCGAGCCCATCACCTACACGAACAGCAGCAGCAGATACAATAGCAGGTATAACTGATGTAACAGCTGATGAAGGATCCGCTTTGAGTCCTCCCACACTCGAAGAAGTAAAAACAGCCCTAAGGAACCACCCAAACAACAAAGCGCCGGGCACTGATCAAATCCCAGCTGAACTTCTGAAAGCCGGCGACACCTGCATAGCGCATCTCCTACATAGATTAGTCGCGGACATATGGACGCAGGAAATACTTCCTGAAGATTGGCGCAAGAGCATCATATGTCCAATTTATAAAAAAGGTGACAAACTCTGCTGCGAAAACTACCGAGGAATATCTCTGTTGTGTACGTCTTATAAGATTTTGACGAAAATTCTAGAAAAGAGAATTAAGCCCTATGCTGATAAAGTAATTGGTGAATACCAAGGCGGATTTAGAGCTGGACGCTCAACCACGGACCAGATATTCTCAGTTAAACAGGTGCTGGAAAAGTGCTGGGAATATAATATTGATGTGCACCAGATATTTGTTGACTTCAAACAAGCATACGACAGTATCGACAGGCGCGTACTGTATAAAATCATGTTGGAGTTTGGAGTCCCACCGAAACTGGTTCGACTGACAAGAATGACAATGACTGAGTCTTTGTCACAAGTCAGAGTAGAAAACGATCTGACTTCCAGTTTTAAAACAGACAACGGCCTTAAACAAGGTGACGGCCTCGCACCAATGCTTTTCAACTTAACACTCGAATATGTTGTTCGGAAACTTCCCGTTGACACCAAGGGAACACTATGCTTCAAATCCACACAACTCGTAGCATATGCCGACGACATAGATATCCTTGCAAGATCTCTGGAGAGTGCTAAGGAAGTATTTGTAAACCTTGACTCGGTAGCAAGGGAAGTTGGACTACGCATTAATGAAAACAAAACAAAAATTATGACGCAAACTAGGAAAAAGACGCCAATCAGACAAAATATTACAGTAGGAGACTATAACCTAGAAAACGTAGACAACTTCATATATCTAGGGGCAAATCTATCGAAGGATGGAAGCGAACCCATCGAAATTAAAAGAAGGATAATGATGGCAAACAAGACTTATTATTCGGTACTTCCAATAATCAAAAACAAGAACGTGCACAGGAAAACAAAACTTAAGCTATACAAAACAATCATAAGACCTGTGCTATGCTATGGCAGCGAAACGTGGACATTAACTCAGGCGTCCGAAAAACGACTTAACGCCTTTGAAAGGAAGGTCCTCAGAAGAATCCTCGGACCTGTGAGGGAAGACTCGATCTGGAGAATACGATACAATAGAGAATTGTATGCCATCTTCGACAATCCAGAAGTGTCAACCCTCATAAAATTTAAAAAATTACAATGGGCTGGTCATGTGGAGCGGATGGATGACGGAAGAATTCCCAAACGCACACTAAAAGGGAAAGTCAACGGACAAAGACCGGTCGGAAAACCACGAAAGCGCTGGGAGGATTCGATTGACGCAGACAGCAAATCACTGCTAAGATTTTCAAACTGGAGGACGCGGTCACTGAACCGAGATGGATGGAGGCAAAGCATTCAGGAGGCCAAAGTCCGATTTGGGCTGTAGCGCCATCGTAAGTAAGTAAGTAAGTAAGTAGTATACAAAACTTTTCATGCTGAACTTCAAGTTTGTAGCTTTGATAATTTTCGAGGAAATTGAAAATTTTTTGTCTGAATTTATGGCATTCGTATTGGAGCTAGGGTGTAGCCTAGTAGGTAGCTGTTGGTCTTGTAATGCGAAAGTCGTGAGTTCAAATCCCGGTCGACGCAATATATAATTCCAGCATATTACCTGCTTGCATATACCTTGGTCACCTCAATCTACGAAAATGAAAAATTCGTAGAATGAGAGTTGTGCGAAGGGCTAAGAACCCTTCCACAATAAGTAATATAAAAATGTTAAGGAACCTGAATATCAGGAGGCCAAGGTCCGATTTGGGCTGTAGCGCTATTGTGTGTGTGTGTGTGTATTGGAGGTGGCAGACAAAGTGTAAGGTTTTGGATGATTTTGAATTTGTTTATCAACACCCTAATCATATTGCTTTGTTATAATTTTAAAGTCGATAGCTCTCATATGTTCGAAGGAAAAATGCTTTTCTCGAATATCCATTACATAAATCTGTATAGGAGGTGGTAGTAGGACTGAAGTGAAGTTCATATTTTTTTAGTATTCATTGCAATTATTAAGGGACAAATCCGGCAAAATTTGAATCTTAAACTTTTTCTAGTTTCATTGAAAATCGATTAAATTCATTTACCAAAATTGTGCATTTGAATGGGAGGGTGTAGAAGGAGTGAGGTGAAGTTGATAGTTTTTCCAAAATTGGTTGCAGCTGTAATAAAATTAATTACGACAAAAAAAGCTTTAGCTGAATAAATGTATTTTAGAAAATTGTGCAAGATAGAAATTTTAATAGGTAGCTATGGTTTTTGACAATTTGTAGAATGAAAGGCAGTTATAATCGTATCAAGACTCTGGTACTCTTCGGACCCATCGATGACATATAGCTCATAATATGTTTCGCGACGTGCGAAATATCGCTTAAATATAGTGCCGATAAAGTACAAACTTTGCAAATGGCCGATCAAGATTTGAAATTACATGCCAACGATGTTCGCGTTTGGACCGAGATTACGAGTATAAATAGGTGTGAACCAGCTATCTCTTGTGTATGTATACTTTCTGGAAAATATCATTTTATACCTAGGACTGGCTATATGGCAAACGGACAAACAAATTATTATCCTATTTGGTAATGATTGTAGTATTTCTCCGTACGAATGCTATACAAGATATCAATTTTCTAAGTGTGCGTGTATTCCAATTATCGGGCATAATTTTAATGAAATGTATTATGCTGAGAATTTTAGCGTGACAAAAAACTAATACAATATTTCCCATACAAGATTCAATTTAATTATAATTCAATTGATGAATAGTAGATTACATGTACAACATTACTGATCAAGTCGGTCGACGCCTAATTCCAGCACATTGCCTGCTTGGATATACCTTGGCTACCTCAATCCACGAGAACTAAAAATTCGTACATAAAGGGTTGTGCAAAGGGCGAACAACCCTTCCACAATAAGTAATGAAAAATGTTAAGGAACCTGAAGGTCAGGAGGCCAAGGCCCGATTTGGGTTACAGTGCTTTGGAGAGAGAGATCTAAGAGCTGCTCCGAGTAGAAATAAAAAGTATTCGAGTACTACCTGCTGAGTGTTCTACACAATATGTAATCTATGTTAGTATGAAGTACAGAGTACTGAATATATGTTTCAATATCCTGTTAAGACTCCCGGACATAAACAGTTCTCTTCAAGGCTCGATCTGACCATCGGCCTTTAGTTATGGCCAGATCTCTTGTTAAGCCCATTAAAGTGCGCTTTCGCCAAAGGTCCTTAGAATCCGTTCGTAGCCGAGGCACTGTATCTGTTGCTCGTATCAGTAAGTATTTTGTCACGGTGGTTGACTATCTTATGATACAGTTAGTGTTCATTTGCCATTTCCAGGGGAAGCAAAACTGACTGTGCGTGAATTCTAGTAGTTTTTTTTCTTCTCCTTCTTCTCTAATGCCTTTACAGTTTAAACTAAAACTTCAGACGTGTGGTAGTTTTTTGAAGCATTTATTATAAAAACAACAACACTTAAAATATGTAACCAGCATACGTAAGATTACCCTCAAGTTAATGCAAAATAAATGAGTATACACAAAGATGTATTCAATTGAATTTTTACCGAGTACATAAAAAGCAATTTCATCAATGACGCGTAAGTAGGGTCCTGGGCTGCTGGTCTTTAGGCTCCTTAACATTTATTTCTGTGGAAGGGTTGTTAGCATTTTGCACACCCTCTATCTACGAATTTAAAAAATAAAATTCTTGTACGACTTAAATTAGGTAAGATGTAGCCTACTGGGTATCATGTTGCTCTACAATGCGAAGGTCGTGAGTTCGAATCTCGGTCGCCATATAATTCCAACACACTATCGGGTTTATTTGGGCTACCTCAATCTGCTTCTACTTATACAATGGCACTATACCTCACGTCAGGCATTGGCCTCCTGGCCTTCAGATTCCTTAAAATTTTCATTACGTAGGGGGTTCTAAGCCCTTCGCACAACCCTCCATATACGAATTTATCATTTTCGTAGATTAAGGTGACCCAAGCAGACAGTATGCTGGAATCATACGTCGATCGGGATTTAAACTAACGACCTTGGCATTGCAGACCAGCACGCTACTCACTAGGTTGCACCCTAGCATAATCTATTTGCGAAAGTTGCACATTCGTTTAAAGACGCACAAGCACACTTGCCATTTATGTCTCTATTTTTTGCACTGTATTTAGTTAGTTACTACTCTGCATGAGAATACAAAACAATTTGCACTAGGTTTAGATTTACATAGGCGCGCACTCACACACTGTATTCTACCTAAGTACACTCGTATAAGGAACTCATCTTAAGAAAAAACTATTTTTCCTATATTTCAGCATAAATTTCATCGTAGTAATCAATTCAAAAATGAAAACGCAGGCCAACGCTTATAGCTACTAATCACAAAATAAAAAAAAAATATATATGCCGTCTATATGAACTTTAAATCAAATATTATAAAAATCATAATAAGAAAACAGATGCTTGTCTCGTGTACTGATCACCAACAGCCAGTATTTTTTAATGTTTTATCCTAAATCGATATATTCGAGAGCAATAACGCTTCAATTGTGGTCTAAATCCGCAATTCTATAATTTTAATGTTTATGCAATTTATTTAATTGGCTGCCGCTTTTGTTTTGAGATATGTAAGAGTAAACATAACGAAGAATGAAAAAATAGTTTTCGATAAAAGATTTTTTTTTTGTTTTATAAAAATTGATATTTTATATTAGTCGCGAATAAAGATGTAAATTTCACAATTTTATTTTCAATAAACACAATGCTTTTTCGAATAAATTTATGAGTAATGTTGTTTTTTAAAAAAGAATCCAAATCAGTTCGGATTTCAATTAGATTGAAAAAAATTTAATATGGATTCAGCTGTTTAGCCATTGATTTTTTGTTTTTTTGAGAACAGTAACATAAGGGAGATTTGTTGAAAACAGTAACAAAATACAAGGAGTTTCATCGCTTACAGGTACCTATTAGTTTTTAAAATTCGTCTTTGAAAAGGCATGTGCACGATAAAAAAAAAATTGTTTCAATTCAGGAAATTTGTTCACAAAACAAAACCATTTACATGGAAGATAATAATTATGTTTCGTAAATTCAATTGAATTGATTTGTCTGTGTTACTCTATCAGCTTTGTCCGATTAATGCGCTTGTTGCAGAAATCTGTCTTAACTCCTCAACCATGGTACACTAATCACATTAAATTACATCCACTTATTTTTATTATTGGTTTTTTTTTGATTTGTGTCTTATGAATTTTTGAAATTACGAAAGGATTGTAACTTATTCATTTTTTGTTTGTTATTTTTTGTTACAGTTCCAGCCGCGAATTACGATGTTGAAAGAGCATGGAATGAACATTTGAAGCGAATGTCAGAAATCGAGCGCAGGTATGTAATATGACTATATTAGTGATAGAAAATCTTGAATCTTGAAATCTGCATTGGGAGAAATATAATGTGAATAATAATTTGATCTCGTCATCAACAATATTGTTCCTGTATAAGTAGACTAAGGAGAACGGACGTTCTATACATCTTTTTTGCCGCTAAAATTTGAAATATTTTTTACCATTTTCTTTAATTCCGTAAAAAAAAACACACAAACACACACAGTAGTTTCCTGATTGTAAAAAGTTCCAATTTTTTAGAAACAAGGAAAAACCCACTCTCTTAATTACCACCCGATAGTGATTATTTGAGTGCAAGTTTTTATACTCTAGATGAAATCTGAGAGTATATTGTGTTTGCCTTACCGTTTGTAACGCTAAGAAATAATGCTCGCACAGAGCCGCTAAAAGCCTCGATTCCAAGTTGCTATCTGTCCGTCTGTGCGTCTGCATACAGCATAACTCTCGAAAGCTTTGAGCTATAGTGCTAAAAAATTTTGTGTGTCATTTTTAGCAAAAAAATAACTTTAAGTTCGTGAATGGGATACATCTCCACACTCCTTCTACCCCCTCCCATACAAATTTCATGAAATTTCGAAATATTAAGAAATTGATTTTTCTTTGAAACTGTTTAAGCTATCAACTTGGGCCAAAGTATGATGTAGATGTCATTAATATCACGGAATATTGATCCGATCCCCTCACTCCTTTTACCACCTCCTATACTAATGGACAACTTTGAAAAATACATATTTGTTATTTTCATTGAAACTAGTAAAGCTGAAAAGACGAAACTTTGCCAGAATTAATTCTACTATAATTGCAATTAGTTTTAAAAAAAATTATCAACTCACCTCACTCCTTCTTCCTTCTCCCATACAAATGCATAATTTTTGTAAAATGCATTATATCGATTTCCATTAAAATTAGAAAAAGTACAAACTTAAAATTTTGCCAGAATTTGTTTTTTAATAATTGCAATAAATCTTAGTAAAAATTATCAGCTCCGCTTCACTCCTTGTACCCCCTCCCATATAAATATATGTATTATAAATTCAAGAAAAGCATTTATCCTTCGAATAAATGAGTGCTATCGACTTTGAAATCGAATCAAAGCATGGTGATAAGGATGATGATAAGCAGGGTCAAAATCATCTTAAGCGCTCTACTTCCTCTGCCACCTCCCATACAAATGCCTCAATTTCAGGAAAACTATGTCCAATTTCTTTAAAAATAATGAAAATAAAAACTTTAAATTCAGCAAAAAACATTTCGCATGCCATGTTCGGTGTCATATACGAGAAATATAAACCTTCCACTCTTCTTCTACCACCTCCCATGCAAAGTCTCTATTTACTATTCGAAAGAATTTAAGATGACATATTTTCCGGTGCATTAAAGTCATTCCCATTTCATGCCCTTACCCCGTAAAACTAGAGCTGCTTCGCGCGCTCATAAGTATTCTCTCAAACCCACCTTCGGTCGCACTGTCAAATTTCGTGATTCGTTTTTAAACCGGACTGTTCGAATATGGAACTCGCTGCCCATCTCGGTGTTCCCGCATGACTACAACATTCAGAATTTTAAAGGAAATATTCATAGCCACTTCCGTCTCTATCCCCTTAATTCCCAAAAACCAATATCCTTCCCCCCTCACCGGAGCTGTGCTTCAGTACAAAAGGGCAACCCCTCTAGTTCCGGTGATACATAAAAAAAAAATAAAAAATCTAGAGTATCATATGGTTGGGCTTTACGCCCAATCATAGTTCTGTTATATATTTTTTGTTTAGTTTTTATGAAACAATTTCTGTCCTTTGCTCTCAATCCAATACATAACTTTTGCGGATAACTTTAGACTACACAGATATAGAGTTATTTATTTCGCTGAACTCTCTATCTTCAGCTCAATCCTGGAATAGGATTGATAAATCAAGTCGAGTCAGTGGCGTCCGCTGGATTTTTTATTGGCTTTAATTTTTAAACACATTTAATAAACAAGGGAAATAATCGCGCTTACTCTGGTCGTACCTTTGGGCGAAGAACAAAATGAACTCGAGAAGAGCTGAGAGTTTAGGGTGTGCCCATTGATGGAAGATTGTTGTGATCGTTGTTTTAAGACACTATCCTGGGCTTATGTGTCATCTTTTAATACTGTAGCGTGCAGTCCGAGTTAATAGAGGGAAAAAACAAAACGAAAATTAACAACATGCAAATTAATTGAGAAACGGCTTATATGGTAGGATAAAAGAAGTCGGTGAATGTTTCTTTTAAATTTATGAATGGTATAAACTCTAGGCGTGGAATGAAGATATCCGGATAAATGAAACGAGGGTATCATTGTAAAAATCCCGAAGAAGGGCGACCTTCAGGATTGTGGCAATTGGCGTGGTATATGTCTATTTACTACCGTATCGAAAATCATGGCTACGGTTATTCTTAATAGGATTAGTGATGTTGTTGAGAGCACTCTCGAAGTTATCAGGCAGAATTCTGTAACGTGTCATCTTTTACAGGCCATACAAATACTCTATATATTATTATAATATTGAAGTAATGCGCTGAACTGTGTTCGCCACTGCACCTCACGTTCGTAGACTTCGAGAAGGCTTTCGACAGCATTAAGCCAGATTACATATGGAATGCTTTGCGTTGGGGAGGCATTCCAGATAAGATCATAGCTATGATTAAAGAATCCTACCCACATGCAGTGTGTCGTAACTTACATAGAGGAGAGCTGTCCGAAAGCTTCCCTGTGCGAACGGGTGTCAGACAAGGCTGCATATTATCACCGGCACTGTTTTTGGTGATAATAAATGGCATCTTGAAAGCTGCACTAGAAGGTAGGAAAGATAAAAGTCTTCAGAGGGGACTATTTAACATCTTAACTCACCTTGATTATACTGATGACGTATGTCTGCTTCCACATAACCGCTTAGACCTAGTGTCAAATGTTCGCCTGTTGCATTCAGGCTGAAGCAGAATTTAAAGTAAATATGCTTAAAACCAAGTACATGCACATGGGTTCGAACACAAGCACAACGATTGTTCTTAACGGTCAAAATGTGGAAGAGGAGCAAGATTTTTGTTATCTCGGAAGCATTGTCAAAATGGACGGCGGAGCCGAAAGGAATATCGAGGCACGTATAAATAAGCTCGTCAGTTCTTCGGTATCCTTTTCCCTTTCTGGAGGTTAAGGGGGATCTCCCTTCGCACGAAGCTGCAAGTATTTCCGTGTAGTTATTTGGTTGTACTACATGGAAACTGACCAAGAAACTGCAAACTTTCGTGGGATTTTCTGGCCAGAGGTGATCTCTAACGACGAACTTTGGAGTACAACTGGACAGACTAAAATATGCATTGAGATTCAAAGACAGAAGTGCTAGTGGATCGGTTAAACTTTGAGGAAACCCGAGCGGAACATCGCAAAATAAGCTCTGGATTATAATCCGCATGGAAGACATCGGGTTGGTCGACCATGTAGCACATGGAAGTCAGCCGTTGAGCAGGAGGTCAGGGGAATAAAGAAGTCCTGGCGAGAATTAAATTCCGATGCTCAGGATCGTGCCTTGTGGAAGAGTACTGTTTCTGTTCTATGCCTCTATAGGGGGTCTTAACAGAAAAGCGGTCGCGGGTAGTGCATTCCGCATTTTGCTTGCTCGAGGTAGAATCAACTGTCTATTTTTGTGTTGTACGTGATTTGGGAGGCTAAAGCGTATACTCGTGAGCGCAATCAGCACGTGTATAACGCGGGAATTTCAATAAAGGAGAGATAAGACGACTAATTTCACCACTACAGCAGCCAAGGAAACTGACTGAAACTTTTTAAAACGCTAGAAGCAAAACAGTGGTGTATAAATGTATCGCACTCTATATCCAACAACTTCCTCAAAGTGTGACCGATCCTCCTGTGAATACTAATCGGTCTGTTTGTACTCTGAAAGTTTGTCGTTGGCGGTGAATCTTTCCAGAGCATCCCTAAAATGCGCCAGAGGCATTGGTTCACAAAAATTTGCAACTTCTTGACAAGCGTAGCTATCATCTTCTACGTAATACAACCATATAGCAACACGAATTTAATGTATGTACCAAAGATTTGCAGCTTCGTACAAAGGAAAATTTTTCTTATCGTCCAAAAAGAAGAAAGGACACTGAAGGCATGACGAGCTTTATTTATTCTAGCGTCAATGTTTCTCTCGGCTTCATTGTTTATGCTGGCAATGCTTCCAAGGTAAAAAAATTATTGCACTTCTGACACATCTTTCCCGCTAATAAAGCAAAAAAAAAACGCAAAGCAACAAGGATGTGAATTAGATGCAGTAGATTCTAAGTACTCCGACGTTTCAACGATATTCAAGGGAGTCTACGGATGCTGTGATGGCATCATCATAAGTTGGAACGCAAATCTTTGAATTCGGTCCATTACCGCCAGATAAGTTGTAGGTGCTCCAGCCAAATATGCAAGATGTGCGAATTATATTTGTGTCGGGGCCTGATTTCAAATTTTTAGAGGCCGCAAGATCTTCTTCTTCAATGGCACTACAGCCCTAATCGGATCTCGGCCTTCTCATCTTCAGGTTCCTTAACATTTTTCTTTATTTATTGTGGAAGGGTTGTTAAACCTTCGCAGCCCTCTATCTTCGAATCTTTCATTTTCCTAAATTAAGGTGGCCAAGGTATACCCAAGCAGGCAGTGTGTTGGAATTATGCGTCGATCAGAATTTGAACTTACGACCTTCGCATTATAGAACAGCACGCTATCCGCTAGGCTACACTCAGGTCTCCTTCTATTCCTGCCCATATATTCGTACATGTCACTGTTCATTATTCTAAAGATTTTGAGATGATTTATTTTATAGTGTACTTAAATCAATCCGATTTTATCCAAAGTATCGCACTATCAAGCCTTACGTCCAATGAAAATTATTCAAAATAAAATGGGCAAAAGACGTAAAAGTGAAACAGTTCCACTTCTAGAAGGTATATATACTCAGTAGATGGTTTCGGTTCGCTTTCTATCATTCAGTCTGTCATAATATCTGCAAATATTTGTCAGTAGCAGCCAGTACAACTGAAAAATAAACCAGCTTCACCACTCGATACGGTCGTTGTCACTCCTCATCTCCTTCTTAATTCCATTTCTTCCCTCCATGACTGTGTTTGTGCATTGCACATAAAGACCGAAAAAAAATCATAAGTCTGTTTTTAATGATTTCGTAGTTTTAATAGCTCCAAAATTTCAATTCTTGAAACTGTTTTGATTTATATGGGAGGTAGTAGAAATTAGTATATTTATGTTTATAACTTTCAGCTATAACTCATATTTCTGTAAATCTTATTAAAAAATTTAGCGTAGCTGCTGATACAATTGTTGTACAACCATTGAGTTTTTATTTAACTATTATGTTTTGTTCGTATTTAGAACCTAGAGTTAACATTTTTTCAGTCCATGAAATATCCAAACCCAGAACAAGACAAGTCAAATTTCTATAAATATTTTAGTTTACTAACAAAAAAAAAACTTTTTCTTTTACAGATATCCATCTCGTTATGGTTTGTACTTGAAGGATACTCCAAATGCGTTGGTTCCACTCGAATACGAACCAGAAGATAAGCCCATGTTCTCCGGTAAGAAATAGTAAAAGAAACTTTTAGTAGGACGAAATAAGAGAAAACAATTATAATTATACATACATTTCTATCACGTAAAAATAGATATATAATAATAAAAAAAAAAATAAAATAATGAAAAACTCAAAGGTAGGCGTAGAAGAAAATCGAAGAAAAGAAAACAAATAAAACAAATTATGATTAACTTAAATAACACGAAAACGAAAAAAATTGAAGAAAATTTAAGAGCTTCCAACAAAAGAATTTTTTCAAACCCGGCACAATTAGTTTGAGGCGTGGATTTTTTAATTTGATAATTAAATCAATAATTGGGCTTTTTTCTCCACGATCTTAAACTAATATTTTAACAACGCTGCCTTAAGCTTTAACACCGTCATTTATTTTTATTAAAAGTTTCCGAGGTCTTTTTGTTGGATCTAGCAATTAATAAACTAAATTTAAAATATATCCTTTTCACTTTTTGCCATGTTTATTTTCAATATGTTTTACATGTCTAAAAGTACGGCTTGCATTTTTTTTACTCATTTACATTACCTGGAACAGCTTGCAAATTATCTACATATCTTTATGTACATATCCTTTTTGTTCTCAAACTAAGTGTTATTGACTAACTAATTTTTGGTTGCTGAAGTGTACATGATGATGTACATTCATGCAAATTTCCAAATACGTTTACAAAATGTCTTCATGTTTATAAATTTAAATATCATGACAATTTAAAAAAAATGCAAGCCTTGCTTTTTTATTTCTGTTTTTTTTTTCTTTTATAAACGAAACACATTTGATCGAAATTACAAAAATTTAATTTTTTTTCTTTACTTGGCATTTATTCTCTCAAGAAAATCAAAACTATTTTTAATGCATGAAACATAGCAAAAAAAATTGATAGACAAGTCCAAAATCGTTGATAGTGTCATTACACTTAGTTTTAACCAATGTAAATTATCTTATAAATATTATTATATATTTATAAATTGCAAACATAATTGTATTTTGTAAATGTCAACAACAAGTAAATATAAACATATGTTTAATGTTATACCATGCTATTATTAAAAAAAAAAATGAAAACGGATCTTTACTAACTCAATGTCACTTGATATTTTTATTTAATTATTTTTGAAACAACAAATTTCTTCTTTTATTTTAAATAAAACGAAATATTTTTGAATACAAAAAGAGGTGTTTCTTTTAATTTTTGATTTTTGAAAAAGCACTCCTCTTCGATTCACCCTTTTCTTCGTTTGTTATTATTACAGTTTTAATTCATTTTATTTTTGTTACAACATCTTAACAAATGCTTTGTTGCTTTCTATTTTTTTTTATCGTTTCACGTAATCAAAATCTCATAACTGCAAAATTTACACGTACGAATATACAAAAAAAAAATTATTTCTTTTTGCACAAAATATTTTGAACTTTGAATTTCACATTATCTTCAATTTATTATTATCGAATTTTTTTCATAAGAATTTTTTTACTGTAGATAGGTAAGAGAGGTCTAAAAGATGGACCACATCATCGCTATTTCGATGTTTTCTTTCATATTTACGAGTAGTTCTTATTTCACCCACTTTAACTGAATTTCCTTGTTCTTTTTGTTAGTCTGCAGCAAACAAAATAATTCGTTAAAGAATCGTTAAAGCATTATATTAAAGAGCGATTTGATCGTTAACGAGCTTCGTTAACGAGTTATTAACGATTCATCAAGCGGACTAAATGGACATTCGTTAATGAATTACTTCTAACGATTCATTCATGAATTGTAAAACACTTACAAGAAACGAGTATATAAGTAAGATAAAAAAGTTATCTACGAATCATCAATGTGTCGTTAAAGATTTTCATTTATATTCATTAATGAATATCGTTAACGATTCATAAACGATATTATTTATGAAACATTAACGATTTATTAAAAAACTTGATTTTTAAAGCTAAACAAGAGAAGATCGCAATTGCTACTTGTTATGTTTTTGTTGTTTATGACTTTTGAACATTTCAGGAGCACATAGCCACAGTCACACGCGGCCTCCTCTGCAAACTCCAGTTTTATCACCGTTTGCGTTTGCAATATTTTGAGATATCGACAAGAAACAATTTTAGGCTCTGTTAATGCGCATGATGAAAGGAAAACTGATTGTATATAACACAATAGACGTTGTTCGACCCTTTTTGTTTGGTTTGCTTATGATCATCATGCTGTTTATTTGTTTCGTGGCATTTCAGATTCATTTTAAGATCGTTATTTGCGAACGCTCGTTAAATTGTTTGCTCGGAAGTTTTGGTCGACGAATATTTCTAGTCAGTTTCTGCTGAGACCTTTGTCAGCTTCATAAAGGTCTCAGTAGAGACCGAAACGTCACGAATAATAAAGTGTAACAGTGTAGAATCCGAAAATCTTTTCTTTCAATTCGAAATGCACTGTGAAAACATTCACCAAACCACAATTTTTGATGTTCTCGTTGTAAGTCAAGCAGCATTGTGTAGTACTTAGATTGAGGACCGCTTGTATCACTTAATTTTATCTGCCTGCTTACCTGTGTATGGTCACATACACACATCATTGTTTTTATGCACATCTGTTGCACAGTACCTTTCGAATGATATAAGTTTCATTAACGCTCTTGCAAATACTAAAAAAATTTGGCACAATTTTTGATTTTCACGTTGCAAGTCAAGCAGCATTGGATACGAATGGGATTTCGGAAGATTTGGAGATTATTGTTGTTGGGTTTCGCCTTCGAATACTTTCAGTATGCTTTCACCAAATATTACACATTCTTTAATTAGACGCTTTTTAATTTCCACATTTCACAAAAGTTCAATGCAGTGCACTGGACCTACCAGTTCTCGTTCGATCACCAAAGTCAAGCAGCATTGGACCTACCAGTTCTCGTCCTAGTACTGTACTGAGATGGGATCCCGCTTGTGCGTTCCTTCTTCATTTTATCTGCCTTAACGGCAAGATACACACAGGATTTTTGATTTCTGCAAATCCATGGCATTTTTAATGACATAAGTTTCATTCCCCTTCTTTTACAATATATAAAAAAAAGTCAACGACAATCTTGGATGCTCACATATTAGTATATAAGACGCAGCATCGATTTTAAAATTTGTATACTCTAGATAAAATCTGGTAATATTATATTATAGCCAGGGTATAGCCTAGTGGGCAGCGTTTTGATTTACAATGCGAAGGTCATTAGTTCAAATCATGGTCGACGCATAATTTCAGCACACTATACCTTGGCCACCTCAATCTACATAAATGTAAAATTCGTAGATAGAGGGTTGTTAGACCTTCCACTATAAATAATGAAAAATTTTAAGGAACCTGAAAGTCAGGAGGCCAAGTTCCGATTTGGGCTGTAGTGCCATTGTACAAGAGAATATTACATTATATATATATTTGCTCCAATGAATTTTTTATCACTAGAAAAAAGATTCAGTGGAAAAAATGTATTAAAAAGAAGTTCACATTGTCACTTAGAATGTTCAAAGTTGGGTGCTTGTCCATTCAAGTTCAAATTTCAAATTCAAAAGTTCAAATTTTTTGCACGGAAAAGTAAGGTTAAGTTTGTGAATGGGCCAAAAACCTCCACTTCTTTTACCCCCTCCCATACAAAATAGCACATTTTCGCAAACTTTACAATATGTCGATTTTCTCAAAAAGTACTGGTGATATTGCTCTGAAATTTGGAATGTAATGTTCTAATGATAATAGTAGCCTTCCATGTACATATTATTAGAATACTCCTCACCTTCCTAAAAAATTTAGCCCTTTAACTTCACTCCTTCTATCGCCTCTTATATAAAAGGCCACAATGTTACAACTTTATAATACGTTTATTCCATTTGGAAAGTGTAAAATCGACAGATATGAATTTTGAAACTTATCTCGACTCATGATTATTATAGTTATTCCTGTACAAATCGCTAAAACCCGTCACTCGTTCTACCAACTCTCATACAAACTGCACAATTTCTCGAAATAAAATACAAACATGGTGAAAATTATTTTGGTAGTAACTGTAATATGATATCAAAAACAATTTCGTTACTCCTCCTACCACCTCCAATACAAAATTTAATGATTTGTTAAAGTGACAAAAATCGCTATTTCATCTGTATTGAGGCTTACCCGCAATTATAGGTTTTAACATAGATTTCTATAGAATATGCAAGGCCTTTCTAATCCTTAGTGTACTGCGGCCTACGCTGAGCGGATTCACTGCTCCTCCAAAATACCACCTGTGTCGAGGAATCGCAGTATCGTGTTAGGCGGAGAGCAAGTTCCGTAACATGAGCTCAGTAGATGCTTCTCGAAGTCTTGAAATTTGCAACAAGCGATTGTCGCGTATTCGCTTAGTCCTCCTACTTCCAGGAAAAGCCTGCAGATCTCAAGCTAATTACGTTTCATCTAAAATTTTATAATGGGAAGGGTTGGAGTGAGCAGATAGGACGAGCATTTTTCGACATCCAAATTTTTGGCCTTTCTCCAAATTTTGACATTTTCAAAGAAAAATAAAATAATTTCGAAATCTCGTCAAACTTGTATGAGAGGTGGTAGATGGAGTATGGCATCTGATCCGCGAACGATCTTAAGAAATTTCAGCCCGATAGCTTTGAGTTCAGTCACTTCAAATCGAGGTTTTTGAGCGGGAACAAATTGTCTGCACTCTTGCCGACTCTTTGCGTTACAGACGTAGTAGATACCCCAGTAGAACCCAGCGGGTTTATTTGAAACAATTACTGAGCACTACTAAGATAAAAAAATAAATTATGCTACTTTGCTCTGCCTCTTCGTACAAAATACCGTATGAAGTCTTCGCATCGTGAGTTCAAATCTCGATCGACGTATAATTCCAGCACAGTGCCTGCTTCGATATACCTTGGTCACCTCAATCTAGGAAAAAGAAAAATTCGCAGATGGAGGGTTGTGCAACAACCCTTTCACAATAAATAATGAAAAAAAGCTAATGAACCTGAAGGTCAGTAGGCCAATGCTCAAACTTCTGGTGGAGCATTGTGAGAATGCTCATCTGTTCTCACCTCTCAGTTCGTTTATATCAAGAGCTTCTACTCTGCTCGGCTCAGCTCCGCTCATTCCGTATAAACACAGGTTAGTTTAGGTTTGTGGAGGGGTTGGACATCAATGTAGGCCACCAGTGGGCCCATTGTACACCTCCGACTTAGATATCATTTAGCCAGTCTGCTTGGCGAAGAAGAGAATTTGTCTTCGAATTGCTTGGAAGCATAGACAATGGCGCAGAAAATGTTCTACCGTCTCATCCTCTTTACCTAAGCCACAGTTAATGTCATCGGTTGTAAGGCGAATCCTTCGAGCGTGTTTTCCAAGAAGACAGAGGTCCACGAACATACCTATTAATATCCGTAGGGAGTTTCCGTCGAATCTAAATATTTTTATTGATTTCCCTCTATTAACCCACCCCATCGCATCTTTGTGGTGTTACACGAGTCGCCTTGTAACCATTTGAGATTTTTCCTTCCCAAACCGTATCTTTAGAAATTACTGATGATAATTTGCTCAATGTCTTAAATTTATCACTATGAAGCAAAGTAGAAAGAGATTTGTTCGGACTTCCCTTGAAAATCATTCCACCTATTTCCTGCTGGGATACGGTTTCTGGAACAGTTTAATAACAACCGAATACAAAATTTTGGGTTTGGAAAATTCAAACAAAGCCACTTATTTTCGAATCAACAAGAGCTATGGACATGAAAAATGGCAGCAAGCCATTTCTCAATTAAACTCTTATTACCAGTCTCTCAACGCGTCTACCGCCTCCAATGCAAACGTCACAATTTCAGAAATGAAACATTACATTGCTTAAAGTCGCGCGAAAAAGATCTTTTGGCAGTGTTACTTGATTACAATATAACATTCTTAAGTTTATTGAAGCTCGTTTCGATTCGACAATAGCTTAAAATATTTTACAAAAAAAAAATTGGCACTTAATAATTATATAAACAAAATGTTTATAGCGAAAGTGCTTTATATGTATGTAGAAATTAATTACAGTTGCCAAAAAATATAAATAATACAACGAATGAAATAAATTCCATTAAACTCACCTCTTATTTTTGAAATTGGTCCAACTTTACATATGCGAAATACTTTTTTGGCGGGACGTGTTTGAACTGCAGTAGTATAATCTGAAAAACAAAAGTTTAAAAGCTATTAATAAATTTGACTTAAGTGAGATAACTTTTATGACGGGTTTACTTTTGTTCTCGAATTGCAGTGCATTAGATATCTGCTTTAAATTAAAGTAACTTGTTTGACTTAAAAATAGGACCATGAAAAAAAAAATCCTACTGCTTCAATAGAGACACGAACCCGAATACTTTTAGTCTAATCGCTATACTGGATTAATAATTCGAAAACACAGTACAATACTACCGAAGACCCATCCCGTTTGGGGAATCCTTCTCTAAGTTGATGAAAACTTTGTAATTGTAATTTTTTCAAAATTCTGATGCAAGAAATTGCTATTAACGAACTTCCAATTAAAAAATATTTATACAAATAAACGTTTTACCACACAACAATTCAAGAGAAAGGTCGAGCACAACATAATTTTCATCGATTTCTATTTACGAAATTGGTTCATTGAAAACGAATCCTCAACAAACCAGGATGCCGAGCAAATATTGCCCTAAAGCTACATAAGTGGAATAAACTAACAAAGGCAGACAAGTATCAGCTACATAAACTACTTTACGTCGTTTCGTAAGTTAACATATTTTATGTGTAGATATAGGCGATCAAAGTAATGAGTCCTGCTTATACTCGTTAATTCAATCAAGGTGATACAAGGCATCCACACGAATAACGGCCAAATCAATCCTGAGAGGTATATTCAAGATGATATCCAACTGAAGTTTACCATTTTGCACATTTTTGTTGATATGAAGTTCAAGTTTCGTGTTATGTTCAAATTTAAGGCCATGCTATACCTGTTTTCTTCTTCCTTAGTGTTTTTGGCTGAATTTTACACTTTTAAAGTCTAAATGTGCCCTTTCGGATAGGCTTCATCGCTCTTTCCATTAACTACCAAAGTTTTGTAATTCGATTCACGGCGAAAGCTAAATTAACTGCGCCGTAATTTGAAATTTAGAGAGCGAATAGATTCAATTTTAAACTTCAAAAACTGCGTATCTAATGTAAGAATGCGTAAGACTAGGCGAAAGTGCACATTTAGACTTTAAAAGTATAAAATTGAGCAAAACACACAAAGGAACAGAACAGGTATGGAATAGCCTTAAGACAAAGGTTAACAACGGAACTAACATGATCCGAGATAGACACACTTTAATAGTAAATTCAGAACTAGGTACATTATTACTGCGAGTTTAATTAATAAAATGTTCTTACTGTCACCAATATAAAAAGACTCTTCTGAATACTTGGAGATAGCACCATCAGAAGTGGCCCCAAACTGCTTTCTCTGAGAAACATCAAAATTCGTACTGAATCGATGCATGCACGAATGAGAATCACAAATTCCTATTAAGTAGATATAACAAACCAACAAGCAAAACTCAAACGACTAATTTCAACAAAATGATAGAATGAAGTAACTTCTCACTGCTAGCAAAAATCTCGATGGCTACGATAGCAGACCAATTAAATTTGTCGTAAATTTGTCGGCATTTGGTACAAATAGGAAAATTATCCAAGTCTAAAATTCTAGGAAAATATTTGGTGTTTGAATGCATTGCTCCAGTCATTATGGGCCCAATATGGCAATAAATAAAATGCCGCCAGCATAATATGTAGTTGACGATTTCATGAACAAAAATAAGTTAAATAAGTTTTCGGCAATGTTTAAACTAGGGTGTAGCCTAGTGTATAGCGTATTGGCCTACAAAGCGAACGTCTAGAGTTCCAATCCCGGTCACCTCAATCTAAGAGAATGAAAATTCGTGAGCAGATGGAAGGGCTAGGTTAGGTTAGGTTAGGGGTTGGACACCAATGTACGTAGGCCACTAGTCGGCCCATTGTACGCCTCCATGTGAACCTACATATCATTTTGCCAGCCTGCTTTTCCGGTGAAACTAATGAGCTTCATCATTTCAAAGGACCGGCGATCATTCAACTCGGCGAAGAAGTATCCGAGAATTTGCCTTCGAATTGTTCGGAGGCATGGGCAATGGCGGAGGAAATGCTTTGCGGTCTCATCCTCCTCGCCGCAGCAAATGTCATCAGTTGTAAGGCGAACCCAGAGAAAAGAGTATATACTGTAGAAGTCTATCTCCCTTGAAATCGAGACTAGCGCCACTTGATTCCAGATTTTGGTTCCTTTGGTTGTGTTAGTGAGTTTTATTCACGTACACTTCTTCTTATTTTACCAAACCTTAATGACATTTCACCTAGAATCGCTGGAGAAATGTCATTGAGAAACGTCAGAGAATTGTCAATGAAGTAAACAATGCGACTGTTTACAGCATTTTCAACTATTATTAAGCCTTCTACACGAAAATAAAGAATAGCAACTTTTCCGAGTGACCCGGGAGGTAGTTGCGACACTCGTTTTTTTTAATGGGGTATCGCCCGTAGCCCTAATCCCCGAGAAATGATTGTATTACAGGCGCAACAATTTGTGCTGCAAAATGATTTCAATCGCTCACTTTTTTTTCCTACTCACATTCGAGAAGTTCTACTCCAAATTAATCCGCACACGGTTCTTTACGACTTGTCGTTTTCAGCGGAGCGCTTAACATGCCTAGATGACGCACAAGGAGATAAATCCATTCACTTTTTTGCGTGAGACTCCAAAGGCCGAATTTCCGTACTGTACTACCGTACCGCGCACCTCACACAAGACCCGAAGGCGGACGGAAAAACGAACGAAAGATAAATAGCAACCGAAAAAACAAAGAACGAAGAAAACACTGGAATTTCGGCACCACACGAAAACGAACTGCGAAAAATTTTCATGCATTTTAGTTTTTCAGGGGCTCTTGAAGTTCGTTCTTTTGCACTTTCTGAAAATCACTGCACTCGTTTTTCACTTCTTGTTTACGGGAATTGCTTTCACGAAAGGAAAGGCGAGAAACCACCACGAATCGAGCGTGTGGAAAATTCTGGTCCGTCGCGAAAATAACCAAAATATTTGACAGTAAGAATTTCTACGAACTGAATTGACAATAATCTTCTGAAAATTCAAAAGCGCCATCTCTTGATGCTGGTGAAATCTTCAAGAACTCATCAAAATTGCGGTGCGCCATCTGGTGTCACATGGTTAGAAAGAGAAAAGTGATTACCTCTCGCTCACGCATTTTGGTTCACGCAAATGTGTTAGTGAACCAAAAGTCACCAAGTGTTCTTATATGAAGTTGGCTCAGCATGGGCGAACCCTTCGAGCGTGTTTCTTAAGAAGACAGTGGACCGTGAGTATAGCTTCTAGTGTCCGTAGAAAGTTTCTGTCGAGTCTCAATATTTTGATTGATTTCCCTCTATTAAAACCACCATAGAGTGAAGTGCTAACAACTCTTCCAAAATAAAAGCTATTTGTTAAGACAGAGTTAGTAGGCCAGGGTCTGATTTGGGATATAGTGGCATTGAAAAAGAACTTTAAAAGTACAAAACGAAGTTACAATAATATATAATATTCTTCTTTTTCAACTGTTCTATAGTCCAAATCAGCCCCTGACCTGCAGGATTCATACGATTCAATTCGTAATTGTGGAGGGGTTCATAGCTCTTGGCATAACTCTATTTCTACAAATTTCCATATTCACAAATTGAGCTGGCTCGGATATATCCACGCAGTGTGCTAAAATTGTACGTCGACGGGGTTTAAAGTTAGGAGCTTTATATTATAGACCAAAATGATACCCCCATGCACCCTAGTAATTATATATATAATATATTAGGAGTAAAACTAAGTTTCCACTGTTTGACAAAATATGGCCGCACCAGAAGGTTATGTTGAAATTATCAGATGTAAAACGAAACTTCGTAAGTTTAGACATCTGGTAACATCATAACCCTTGAAGTATTAGTGACTTCATATCAACATCACATAATTTTGTTCGTGCGAAAATGTCAAGTTTTGTGCCAAATAAGCGTCATTTGCGGAAACTTTTGATCTACTTTTTTAATTTGAAGAAATCTGCAGTTGAGGCACATCGATTGCTTGAAGAAGCATATGGTGAGACTGCTTTAAGTGAGAGAAGTTGTCGTGAGTGGTATCGAAAGTTTAAAAAAGGGTGAGTTTAACGTGGAAGACAAAGAACGTAATGGAAGGCCGAATACACGGAATTGGAAGCATTATTGGAGGAAGATTCATGCCAAACGAAAGAAGAAGTTGCACTTACATTAGAAGAAACTCAACAAGCAATTTCACATCGTTTAAAATCGTTGCAAATGATTCAAAAACAAGGAAATTGGATTCCATGTGAAATGAAGCCGAGAGACGTTAAACGCCGATATTGCATGTGTGAAATGCTGGTTGCCAGGCATAAAAGAAAGGGTTTCTTGCATCGTATAGTCACTGGTGATGAAAAATGGATTCAATACGATAACCCAAAATTAGAGAAAATCATAGGGATCACCTGGCCATACCGTACGACATCGACAGCCAAAACAAAAACTCATGTTGTGTATTTGGTGGGATCAGCTTGGTGTCGTGTATTATGAGTTGCTCAAACCGGGCGAAACCATTACTGAAGCTCTCTACCGAACACAATCAATGAGATTCAGCCGAGGACTCAAGGAAAAACGCGCCCATTACTACTCCAGATACGAGAAAATGATTCTCTTACATGATAATGCTCGTGCGCATGTTGCGGCCCTAGTCAAAACCTATTTGGAAATACTTAATTGGGAAGTCCTACCCCACCCGCCGTATTCACCAGACATTGCCCCTTTGATTATCACTTGTTTAAGTCGATAGCACATGACCTACTTAAGCAGAGCTTTACATCATATGAAGATTGGGGCGATCCGTGTATAGTCACGAAAGATGAGGAGTCCTTCCGACGTGGTATCCGAATGCTGCCAGAAAGGTATGGAAAAAAGTAGTGGCTAGTTTTGGACAATACTTTGAATAAAAGGTAATGTGCCACTCTTTCACAATACATTCCTAATTTTTAAATATTTGGTAGTAAAAATGGATGTTTAAAGTATCACCCCTATCGCGCTGCAATTTACCTTCAAATACTCGTCAAAATGAAAGCGCATATGATTACTACAACGGATGACAAATAAAGTCAGTCAGCTAGTTTATTGGCTAGGGTATAGCCTAGTAGGTAGTGTGTTGGTCTTCTAATGCGAAGGTCGTGAGTTCAAATCCCGGCGGGCGCAACATATAATTCCGGCACATTGCCTGCTTGGGTATTCCTTGGTCACCTCAATCTAAGAAAATGAAAAATTCGTAGAAAGAGGGTTGTGCGAAGGGCTAACAACCCTTCCACAATAAGTAATGAAAAATGTTAAGCAACCTGAATATCAGGAGGCCAAGGTCCGATTTGGGCTGTAGCGCCATTGTAGAAGTAGAAGCTAGTTTATTGCATGACAAGTGCTACGTCCAGTGCTTCAAAAGCAATGTTAAATTAACCTGCTTCAACTTATTCGCAGCCTGTACCGATCTAAGTCTGCATTACATTAAAGGGTGATTCCTAAGTTAAATTTGGTCCTGTAAACAAAAATAAGTTTTTTATTCGCGCATTTCAGCATTAGCTCAGGTTTGACAGTCCCACGCCAAATACAGCGTTAAATCGAAAGTAAGTACATACCAATATTAATCTGTAAAATGATTTTAATTTTTATTCTTTGTATTTTATTTTCGTTGTGAGAAAAACTTGCAAATATTCATTTTTAGAGATAAGTGCTCAATTAAGTAGTTCCACCGGTATATAAGTACAATTCGTACTGATTGGTGATAGTAGATATTTGTCCTGAACGAACAATCTGTGAAAGAGGAGCAATTATTTTGTTATCTTGGAAGTATTGTTAGAATAGACGGTGCAGCCGAAAGGGATGCAGTGGTTCGTGTAAATAAAACTGGTCATGCCTTAAGAATAAAATGTTTAGAATAATTTCCTTTTGAAAGAAGCATCGAATGTCTTCGGCGCATTTGAGGGATATTGTAGCTAGGCAACAGGCTAAGATATGGTTTGAGTTTAAACATGGAAAAGTTACTGGAATTCTCATGGTTCGATGAAGCCAGAACAAAATAAGCTCTGGACTATAACTCCCACGAAAATTGTTGGGCTGGTCGACTACACAGTACTTAGAAACGAGGAATTGAAAAGGAAACCAGAGAAATAATCAAGTACTGGTGGCAACTAACCGTCGATGCTTAGGTGCGCACCTTGTTGAAAAGATCTGTTTCTGCTCCTTTAGCTGGTCTTAACTGGAAATTAATTACCAATTTAATTTCTTTGTTCTTTTAACGTTATAAAAAAAATAATGAATTATTTGCAATGCATAAATCAAGCTATAAGCTATAAGTAAAGGTTACGTTCTTAAATAAATTCCATTCGCGCTAAAACGGAAAAAAAGGGTTCCTCAAGCATTTTTTTTTAAAGAAATCGATAATTAATTAATTTATTTGAAACCTTTTTCAACTAATTATCTAAACATTTATGTATAAAGTAAAAATTTGTTTGTTTAATTTTTTTCGCAAGAGCGTTGTGCAGATGTTGCGGAACGTACCGCAGATTATTCTTTTTCAGTACGCTCCGCACGATGGGCTATATAAAGCTTGTTTATTGTTTTTTTTTTAAATAAATACTTCATAAGCTATTGTGCGATCTTTTGGAAAAAACGGAAATTACGTACCCTAAAAAATTTTTCAAAGAACGCAACGTTTTAAGCGCACGAATTCGCTTGTAGAATGAGAACGGCTTCGTTAATAAAAAAAAATCCTGGACTACCCATATGGAACTAAACTCCCACTCATCACCTAAAAAAAATGAGTACACTAGTCATAAACAATTTAAAGAAATAAATTCTATTTTCTTGCAATTTTATATTTTTTAATTGTTGATTATTGATACATGAAATGTGCAATTATTTCCCATGACGTAGCTAAAGCTATTGGCAGAAAATTGCAATATCATAATCCTAATATGATTTTTATTGTCATAGATTGATAATTGAAAGTAAACATTTTTAGATAAAATTAAAAAAAAATATTTGCCACACTTTCTCGCATATCACTGCGACTTTAAGCTACTTTATTGCAGTCTCTAATGATTTTTCTCGTTCTCCATGATACTAGCAGAAAATGGAGAGGAAAGATCAAAGCAAATTTATCAGGGATTTTGTTTAAATAGCCTAAAGCAATCATAAAATTTGCTCATAATAAAGTTTCGTTCAACATTTTTTCGCCATAATGTTGAAAAATTGATTTCTCAAACATCTTATCATACCAGTTAAGTCGGCGCTACACGATACGGTGAACGTTTGTCTCAAATGTTGGCCTACCACTTCTGAGTAAAATATTCGACGATTGACATAACAAGTGCCCTATACTCGATATACACTAACACTACTCTCTTATAGAGTTTGGACAATGCAATAGTACCAATAGTTCAGCGTAAGTTTAGAAGTACAAGAAGGCAACATAAGAATATGAAAAACAGTCAAACATGTAGTTTGCTTGAGTTTGACGGTTTTCAAAGTTTGGAGATGAGCACACACTTGCGTTAAATTACAAGTTTTGGTAGAGATTCAATCATTACAATCGAAAAGAAATATGGTTTTCGCAAATAACAATTCATTATGATTGTGTTTACTTCATAAAAGCAAAATAATTGAGAAAATTCAAATTTCGGACAAAATTTCTCGCGCAATCGTTGTACATGCATTGTCCAAACTCGATTAGGACAGAAGTGTTAGTGTGTATCGAGTATCTCTAGTGTCCTGCTATTCGGTGGTACGAATGTTTGATCCAGTAAAACTCTTTTTAATGTTAATAAAGAAATGCGTAATTCAAATATGAAAGTAATAAAATCACACACCTGCCCAACCACAGTCACTTACAGCCACAATCTATAGAAAAACTGATTGTTTGTTTGGACGAATCGTGTAGCAGTGTGTCAAATGTTTTTCAAGTGTACCGTCCAGTCAGTAAAAAACTCTTTGAAGCGGGTAAAAAGACCGTCAATGAGCTGAACATCTTCCAACACGAACGTTGGATGCTTGACACTGAAGCTCGAGCATCGGAAACACAATGCATCCAACCATCAAGCGTCCATCGTTGGAGGGTGTTCGAAGTATCGTGTAGCGCCGGCTTTAGTCGAGAATCAGATCTCAAAACAATTTTGTCACAGATGTTGCCATTGCCATTCTGTCTCATTTTGTTACTTTAAGATTCTTGCTCATTTCAAGTAGGTGGTGATAGGGTGCAGTGTGGCCAAAAGACCGAAAAGTTGAATGCACTGATGGACTTTACGACAGCCCTGTAGCGAAATTTCGTCAATATAAAAGAGGTTGATTTTTTAAAACGATAGTGTTGTCAGAAATTTGCCAGCAATCTTATCAATTTATTTTATGGAGAAGCATAGTTCCAATTTCACTTAAAAATTGTTAACATTTATTATAATTACAATAAGTGACCAATTCGGTTCTGAATCGAGACAAATTTATACTATATTTTGTCATCAATCAATGCTTTTTGACAAATTTTAGTCGAAAAAAAAAGTTATACCAATTCTGTCGAAATTCTTTTACTATAAGACTGATTGTACTTCCATTAAAACATCCGTCCACTATGTATCAAAATTTCATTTTGACTAAAAAGTGTGATATTTTAGCAACAATAATGATTCAAATTTACAAAAGTATCATAAGCAAATTTCGGTTTTCTTGCTCACAAAAAATTATCGAGATTTCACTATTCCCTTTTTTTGCTAATTACTTGTTGAATTTTTTGATAAGAAAATGTTTGCAAAAATATCTCAAATCCATGTCTCATCACAAATTTTAACGAACTCAAATTTTTTCTGTAACATTTCTATTGAAAATTTATTGACCTTTGCAGGGCATCTAATATAAAAAAACTACCAACAAGTCGGGCGCTACTTTATTATTCTTGGGACAAGTTGAGCAGGTTAGAGTGGTAAGCGAAGACTAAGTGAAAGGGGGTTCTTGGGCAGGGCTGTTATAAAGTTAACACCTAATTGCGAATACGATCAATAGCTCCAGTACATTGAATAAATATTTCATTAGGTTATTTATGGAAGTTTGGGTTTTATGAGGATGGATGAGGGTGGATGTTAATATCGGGTTTTCCAATAGGGACTTGACAACTTTGAATTCAATTTGTGAACGCACCCTTTCACTAATCATCAAACTGTCACTGTCAATCTATTCAGTAAACTTAACATTTTTATCATGGTAAAGTACACGAAGGAACAACGTCTGCAAATTATAAAAATTTACTTTGAAAAAAAGTTGTCAAGTCCTTATTGGAAAACCCTTTATATGGACTAAAGAGGTTTTCCAATAGGAACTTGACAACTTTGAATTCAATTTGTGAACGCACCCTTTCACTAATCATCGAATTGTCACTGTCAATTTATTCAGTATACTTAACATTTTTATCATGGTAAAGTACACGAAGGAACAACGTCTGCAAATTATAAAAATTTACTTTGAAAAAAAGTTGTCAAGTCCTTATTTGAAAACCCTTTATCTTTTTAATTGATTGCTTGAATCACGTCCAATATTCTCTGTATAGAATGTCCGTTTCAAGTTGCATAGAATTTTCATACAATTTTACATTCACGAAATCAAACATTTGTATGAGAGGGCGTAAAGGAGGTAAGGGAATCGTAAAATTTGGGATGCAGTTGTGCTCGTACAAAATTTCTAGTTCGTAGCTTTTAATTTGTTGGAAATTATACTTTTGTATGGGTGGGGGTAGAAGAGTAGGCGCAATCTCAAAAATTTTGAAGCGATTTCGTTCCAACTATTTTTAGAAGTTTTTATTCGAAATTTAAATTTGATAGCTTTTAATAGTTAGTTGGTAATTGATTTCGTAAAAATTGTCGAAAAAATAATTTTATATGGGTGGGGGTAGGAGTCTTGAAAATATTCGACCAGTTAATATTTCATACTGTTAGAAATTTTTTTCAAATATATTTCGCAAATTTTCAAGATTCTACCATAAAATTTCATTCAAAAATTTTAAGTTTTTGTGTTTTTTCATTTTTCTGTTCATAACAATTGTGGAACAAATTATTATTTTTTCTCTATGCATATCAAATAGATGTATCTACATGGAAAATTTGAACTTTGTATCTTTCACTAGACCCTTAAAAATATCACTCAAAGTTTTCGACATTTTTACTTACCACCTCCCTCCTCTTACACCACTTAACTTCAAATTTTTACCAAAATTGAAGAAACTATGCAGTCTTATTGTCTGACAAAATTTGACATCTGTACTCCGTTTTTAGATATAACGGTTTGAAATTTTGGAAAGTTCACCATTGTTGAAATGCTCCCCATTTTCTCACAATACTATTATGTCCAAATTTTATATTTTTCACGTAATTCTCTAGTACAGAGATATACATATACATGTATGTTCTAAGTTTCAATTACATAGCTTAAGAGATAGTCTAGATATTCATTGTTGTTTTTCTTTTCAATGGATAAGAAAATTAAATTATTTTTAAAGTTTGTCCCACAAACCCCTTTATATGTATATCTGTTTATATATAGGTTTCAGCTTCCTAGCTAGATACATGATTGAGATATTGGAACTCTTAGTTTTCGGCTTAAGCGCTCTCCCCGCCTCCCTCTTAGCCCTTACATCCCCCAAAATGTGTGTCTGCTTGAGAGCCGCAACCACTGATGGAGTGGTTCAGTAAGAGATCGGGGATATGATCTTGAGCTCGACTTATCTGATATCAAATGACAGTATTGGCTGCAATATAGGTATATGGTATAAAGAACATTCCGTGTTGGAGTACAAAATAATTGCGAGAAATTTTAAGGTGTACGCCAGCCAACAAACGTGTGAATACAACTGCTCTATTTGAAATCTGAGCAGAGACGTGCCAACCAGAAGGCAAGGAGGCGGCTGCGCCACCTTCAAGATTTCAATTGATCATATGTAATGTTTATCTATCTTCTTATATGTGAGCTCTGTCGCACTCTCCAGTCGTGAAAAGTTGGCTCGTACCACCTGAATTTGCGAGCATATGGTATTCTGTTTAATCCACCACTTGCAATTCTAAGCACACAGATAAGTGTGATGTCGCTCAAATGATGTCTGTCCGAACATATGTTAACTCTCAAACGCTATCGAGCTTAATTATTTCTAAAGGAAATTTTTACCAAAAAAAAAAAACTTTTAAATTCATGATCAGTCAAAATACTTGCATATTCTCTAAATTTCAAATTTTACACTAAATTTATCCCTACAATCGGGTGTGTCCAAGTATTCGATAATCGGCGAATGCTGAGTAAAGATTTACCTAATGTTACCACTTACACTTTTCGACTTTGTGCCGAAAGAAAGGTGAGTGGCAACAAATATGTGGATTCAGCTTTAATGAACAGATAAAAATGATCAAAATATGCACCTCCTATGTAAATGACTCAATTTAAACAAACTCATTGAAATAATATTTTTCATAAATCTAAAGGCTATTGCTTCTTTTTTTCCAAAAACAAAAATTATATATATATTTCATTTTCAATGGCCAGAGGTTCATATCTTATTGAAAACGATTTCACAGTTCTTCTAAATTACTTAGTAACAGATAAAAATCTAACTCCCTAGCAGAGCAGTTTTGTTGATTCAAAATTTTCTTCAAAATTTTATTCATTACTTTTATTTTTCTCTTCACGGCTTTGGGCGAATGTGAAATGTTTGTGCTATGCAATGTATCTATTATTTATCAAGAATAGTATTGGGAGTACAAACCGCCGTTTTCTTTTTTTTTTTTTTCAAAATTCGAGCCTTTGTTTTGCAAAAATGTTTCAATATTTATTCTTCAAAGAATTGTCCATCGCTAGGCAAAAATTGTCTCCCATTTTTATGGCAGCGTACGTATTCTGAGGTGAAAAAACAGATCTTCTTTTGAGCCTATCCACACATTGGCCCAATTTTTTGCTTCTTCGTGAGAATGAAAGTGCTGCTCAGTCCGGTCATGCGTCATCGAACGGAATAGCGGAAAATATGGTAGTTGGAAGGAGTGATGTCTGGAGGATGCGGCGGGTGCGAAAGGACGTCCCACTTCAGTGTTTCCAAGAGGTAGGTTTTCACAACCTAAGAAACATGTGGAAGAGCGTTGTCGTGCAGCAAAATCACTTTGTCGTGTCTCTCTCGGTACGGTGGCCTTTTCTCTGGCAATTCTCGGCTCAAACGCATCAATTGTAGTCGATAGTGATGTTCCGTGATGGTTTCACTCGATTTCAGCAGTTCATGATATACCTCAGAAATTTTCTCTCTTCCACTGCCATGCCGGTCCTCAACTTCCAAATTATCGCTCTTGAAGCGTTGAGACCACTCACGACACGTTCTTTCACTAATAATACCCTCACCATAAGTAAAATATGTCTTATTATGTTTGGTATACAAATTTTTAAGCATATATAATTTAAGCAAGAAATTTTGAGCTAAATATCATCAAATGAGATTCAATATAAATGAAGATAAATTTTAATTATTTAATGAAATCACAATATCAATCTAAAAGTCACTCGGAAACATTATACGAAACTTTATTATTGAATTAAGAAACTCTAAAGCGAGGATAAGCCGACCAGCGAATCTTAAATATCTTTGTGGCGATGAAACATACTTTTTTCGCGTTTTATTTTGCTTCCACACTGTTTGTCTACATTACTGGATTTTTCTCCTGTCGGACGCAAAGTCCCCGCTTAGCTACTTTTCACATTGCTTTCAGGTAATTAGTTACTATCTTAGAAAAGTTCACTGATGCGATTATGCTTATTATCACTCTACAATGGCACTACAGCCCAAATCGGGTCTTGGCCTACTGACCTTCAGGTTCCTTAGCATTTTTCATTGTTTATTGTGGAAGGGTTGTTAGTCCTTCGCAAAATCCTCTATTTATGAATTTTCATTTTTGTAGATTGAGGTAATTAAACCAAGCAGGCAGTGTGCTGGAATTATGCGTCGACCGGGATTTGTATTCACGACCTTCGCATTGGAGACCAACACGCTACCCACTAGACTACACTCTAGCTTATTATCACTCATGCCTGTATTTAAATTTTCTGTTGGGTAGTAATGTCACTTTTGCTAGTGGGGGTTAAAGAATATAAGTGCTTACCTATTGAGTTCCATAACTATTAAAATTCGAAAAATTGGATAATTTTGGAGAGCAAAAATTTACTTGGTAAAATTTTTAAGGAACACTCATGTGGTATAGTGTGGCTAGTATAAGAAAAATACCTGGTATAACGAATGTGTGTCAACTTGTACCACATTGATAACAAGAAAAAACATAACAGGGCTACAATTGCGCATAAAGCGCAATCTTACGATACTCTAGATGTCATCCCAAGAAATTTTGGATTGGGAGTGTTAGGAGGGGTGATAGCATTGAAATAATTTTTTCCCCATCATGCTAAAGTAGCTATAAAAATGTTTTATACAAAATGCTTACTCCAAAAATTGAATGGGGACTGAGAAAATTAGTGAGTTAGATTTAGTGAAAATGTGCAGTTTGTATGGGAGGTGATAGAAAGAGTGGGGGGATTTTAGTGATTTTTTCAGAAATAACTAGCAATATTATAAAATATACAACCCTTAAATATCAGATTAGTACCATTCATACTTTTCAAGAAAATCGATTTTTTGTGAAGTTGTGAAACTGTGTCATATTGTATGGGAGGGGGTAGAAGCAGTGAAGCTAATCAAATATTTTTTTCTGATCTTAGTGATAATACTAATTAAGTATTTATTACAAAATGTAAGCGCTATAAATGTTATATGTTCTGAGAAAATCGTCTTATAGCATTTCCTGAAAAAGTGTAGTTTGTATGGGAGGGGGTGGAAGGAGAGGGAGGACGCAAATAATTTTTCTACTGTATATTTAAATCATTATGAAAGTAATATATTCCAAAACTCAGACTAATAGCTTTTATACTTTTCGCGTAAATTAATTTATTGTTAAATTGCGAATTTGCGTCATTTTGTATGGGAGGGGGTAGAAGGGGTGAAGGAAATCGTCTAATTTTTTTTCGCCTTACGAACAATTTTAAATAAATATTTGGTGCACAATTTCAGTCCGCTAAATTTTATACGCACTGAGTAAATTGGCTTAGAGTAATTCATGACAAGTACAGTTTGTATGGGAGGTGGTAGAAGGAGGGAGAGGACACGCATAATACGGTAGATTGATATTATCATAAAAGTAATATATTCCAAATTTCAGGCTAATAGCTTTTATACTTTTCGAGCAAACCCGTTTATTGTGAAATTGCGCAATTGTGTCATTTTGTATGGGAGGGCGTAGAAGGGGTGGAGCGGTTTGGCCCGTTCACGAACTTGACCTTACTTTTTTGTCAAAAACGACGTGTAAAAAATTTGAACAATCTAGCTCATCGCGTTCTCAAGCTAGAGAGCGAACAGACGGACGGACGGACGGACAGACGGACGAACGGACAGACGGACGGACGGACGGACAGACGGACAGATGGACAGACGGACATCCGGTTTTGAGATTTTTGAGTGATAACATTAACTTCTGTATCATTCAATTTTTTTCTCTAAGCCTTATTTCTTAGCGTTACAAACATTAGAGCAAACTTATAATACTCTCAGATTTCATCTAGAGTATAATAATGTGGTATGAACCAGGCATAAGGAGTGTTGGTACAAGGAATATTTGTGCCAACCCTGAACAAATATTTAAGGACAATACACGTAGAACCTGTCAGATTTAATAACATATTATTTAAATTTGTCATTTTTTAATTATGACAGGAAAAAATTAACAAAACTATCAAAAATAAAAAAAGCGAAGGTTTCTAGATTTCCCCAATTGATGAAGAAAACAGTAACCACGAAAGTAGTGTGTCACCCTAACTTGGTTTACTTTACAACGTTATTATACCACGTATAGTGTACCTGGTATAAATCTATGTGAGTCACTCACTATTACTCGAATCATTCGAGAGCTATGTAGTAGACAGACAGACGGTCACTCTAATTTGAGGTTTTTGAGCGAGAGCAAACATTTTTACATTCTTGCTCTTGGCGAGTCCGTAGTGTTTGAACTTAAACATAAAACTATTAGATAGAGTTATTTACTCATCCTTTACTCTGGAATCATGTGTACCTCAAGATAGTATCTTGGGTCCACTACTGTTTCTTCTTTTCGTTAATAATGTGTTTTCAGTTTAAACTCTTATAATTGGAAGATGATCATTAAACTACTACATGAATATGCAAAATGACTTAAAATATCTAAAATATTTCAAGTACAACGCACTAACCCTCAGTTTAACTAAACGTAAAGTTTTCTTAGCCCAAAGATCCCATACTTGATTTTAAGAGAAGAGTTAATTTTTCCCAAAGATCTTGGTGTAATTGTTTCAGTTGCTCAAATCTAGAGTATTGTAGAATACCGAATTCTTCATAATAATGTGCAAGTCAATTGTTTTGAGACATTTGCTTTGCGAAAGTTGAACTGGTCATCTAATGAACCTCTATTTGAAGTTAAATGCCAATTATTGATGATAAAAACATTTGCACCTTTGCTTGGAGTACTGATCGAAAGATACGATATTTTGTTTGCCCATATAAACTTACTGCCTTGCTTTTATCAAAGCAGCAAGTTTGAGGACTTTACTTTTTTTATTCGATTGTTGTCTTTTTATTTTTGTAATTTAATAGCACATATTAAAAAACTGCCTCCTCTAGGCTTCGGCATCTGTGGCATCTGCCTCATTATTTTGTTCCTTCGGCCCGTCCTGACTTGAACCAAATAATGAAATTATGCGACGCCCGGGATTTGAACCCACGACCTCAAAATATAGACCATCTCGCTAGTCCGTGGGCTTTACCCAGGTTTTTTGAGATACTATATGTGATTTATATAGTATATTCGTGATTATTTGAAATTAAAATATTCTAAAAATGATTCCAAGATAAACAACTTCAATTAAGATTTTGAAAATCCTTACAAAATGGCTTCTCTAAGTTTAATTTTTTCTTTTATTTCAGAATCAGCACGTGCCCGAAGCGTACCACCAAGGAGGCCATTCGAACGCGCAGCAAGTCTTTCCCCATTTGAACGCGCTGGTAGTGTTTCACCATTGCCTATGCGCTTGCGTGCTAGCTCCCTGGAACCGCTGGAGCCTCTATTTAGTAAGTTTGATAGACCATTAGAGACTCGATCCCATTCCCCAACTCCTGTTAAAGCCGAGATGTGGGAACCTCGCGAAACTGAAGTAGCATACGATGCTGATGGTAATTTTTTGTTTTATCATACCAAGATTTTTTATGGTATTCAGTTTTTGTTAAATGTTTATTTTTTTTGCATCCATCCTATATATTTCTTATTATCTTTTATGCATAAATCTAAATCATTTTATTTCTTTATTCTAATTAATATTTCAATTACACAGAGGTTTTCCATAGAATTAGTGGAAAAAATTACAATTGAGAGATACATTTATGGCGTATTCTTAATAGTAATCTGATATTTGTTCGAATTTTTAAAAAAAAAACTGAAAGTCAATTATAAATTTGAATATAATATAGCATGTACAAAATTTCTGGTTACGCACAACGTATTGTAATTCACGACGGAAAGATTGAAAATCCTATTTAAAGCGATTACTATTTCCGTACAATTTCTTTTGTATAATATGGTTTAATTTGTGTGTTTGAAGAAAATTGTATTATTACAAGAACAATATTCGATGTAAGCTTACGTAGGCGTAAACCCCTTGAAGGATTTTGAAACAATACTACCAACAACTGAATATTAAAACTGGAAATATGATTTTTATAAAAGTACATACTTCAAAACAAAAGCGCTTTTCACGGCTAATCCGTTGTAAAAAGTGCTTCAAACTCATACAAGAGATGAAAATTACACAAGAGTCTATTTATGATTATTAAGTTTTTCAATCGAATCAAATATCGTTTAAAAAAAGAAATGAAAGGGATATTAGGCTACGTATTTTCTGGAACGATATTTTGGTTATTTTCTTCACTGTAACGAAATTTCAATATAATCGCGTTTTTATCAAACAGCAATGTTTTTAAAAGTCAAATAGAATGACTCTAAATTAGAGAATTTTAAATTAAATGTAACGCTTTTCAGATCTTAGTCATGAACATCAGTTCAATTGAACTCCAGGCATAGATTTATCACAATTGTCATATTTATGGTGATTGCTATTCCGGAATTCAGTTCCGCCCTTAGTGCGAACATTATTCTTCCAGTTCTGCTTTCAAGTAGTCAGGTCACTTAAGAAAAGAACCAGCAAATAATAGAAATTTTTTCACTATTTATTTTCTGACCCTAATTCGATTTTAAATTGAAAAGAATTAACTCAATTCTTATTCAGAAGCTTCAGCTGAACAATTAACCAATCACAAAATTGTTCGATTTACCTTTTATATCCGTTCTTGTTCATTGTTTCGTTCATTTCAAATAAATTTTAGAAACTGTTGGTTTATGCTCTGAACACTGGCAGAACAATTAAGTTGCATCTTCGAAAAATTCGGTACAAGAAATGTAACTATTCAGGACACTTTTATACCAAGAATATTGAATAGAACAGACAAAATGATAAATGCTGCTACAAAAAATTTAAGGACGAAAACGGGGCAAAGCAGATATCACTGTTAGAATACTACACACATTCTACAAACTAAAATAAGTAGTTATGTACAAATATATTATATAAATATATGCATAATAGTTGCACGTTCTATACTATATTCTACCTATACAAAATACGAGAAGTTTGAATTTGTTACAAATAAAATAGATTCAAATAATTTTAAACATTGAACTAAATAACTCACTTTCACTTCAACAATTACCAGGATTACCAATTTATCATGCGGGCCTACGAAGGAATAACTTTAGGAATTTAATGAATCCAAGCCCCAGACTACCGATTACGGCTATAACTCGTGATCCATGGTGGTGGGATTTGGAGGATTTGAGGCCATTCCGTTCTCATTTGCCATATCGTGCACTGCCTCCATTCTTGCGAGATTCTTATTTGTCGCCCGTGAAGAGGACTTATTTGTGGTACAAACACCCAATGAGACCTTTTGGTAAGTATTCCTCTCTAATAAATTAATCAAATTATTATATACTATATTGCCTATTTAGCAGCTATCTGCAATTAAATTTATTCTTTTTAATAATAATAATGCAATATCTCTTATAATTCTAAATATTTAGATGAAGATAGCTTTTAAATAATCAAAAACATCAATCGAATTTTCATCTGGAATTGCACATTTAATATAATTTTTCAAATAACTAATACCTATATATTGGTGGTAAGCACTTTGAAACTCACATTAAAATAGTAGCTAGATGCCTGCAGTAAACTTGATAAATTTCATCATTTATAAATTATCATATTCTTATTCTTTCATTTATTAAAAAAAAAAATTTATATTTTTCAGCTCATATCCTTTAAAGTATTATGTGCAATGACGGATAACGAACGAAGTGAACAACTGAATGCGAAAAGCGGCTTAATTTCGATCATCATCCCCTTCGAACGAATTTTTTCTTATTCTCCCAATAACGTCAATTACATTTCAAATTTTCTTTAAATTTGGTTGTTTGTTGTTTAAAGCATTTTATGCCTTTATTTTTATTTACCAGATACTGTACTATGTAATATATTTATGTAATTGTTCTTCTTTTTTTCTTTTTTTTTTGTTAATCGAACGATAGGGCTGTTTGTCCGGCGATATATTCTTTCAAAAATAAATAAATAAATGAAAAGATTCGTGTGATTTTATTAAAAGTACAGCAGTAGTAGTCTCCGTGGCCATCTGAACCCTCACAGAAAATTTCACTCGGTGAAATTCGGAAAGGCGCACAGAATCGGTTTAAACAAAGGCAATCGAATTGCACTCGAGCGTAACAGATATTCAGGATTTAACTTTAGTTTGGAATATGTATTCCAATACTCGAGAATCTACTAAGCTTATCAAGCACATAACGAGTAGTTAAGGGGTGAATGGAAGCGGAAATTCGGTATTTTCAAACGGATAGATCTTATTAACGACGCAGTATAATAAAACTTTTTTCTTTTATTTAAATCTTTATTCAATTTTTTAGGACTTGGTTCGGAGAAAATATTTAAACAATATAAATAACCGCTAAAAGTTTTTGAAAAATGCGGCAAACGATTTTATTACTAACTAGTGATCCCCCACGACTTCGTCCGCATAAAAATCGCAATTTTTGAGAATGTAGTTTGTAATACATTATGCTGGATATAAATATAATCCGCTTAACTTAATCGTATTTTGTTGGAATCAGAACAATACAATACAAACGATGATATTCGTATTTGCATGGGACAGGCCCGTGATCAAATCACCCCTATGATTTGAGATAATATACGATGCAAAAACAGCGTTAAGGAAATGTAAATAGTTGTAGCTTGTGCTAATTCCAAAAAAGTTCAAATAAAAACATAACAGGACCACGATTGTGCGTACGATACTACAGAAGAAAAATAAAAAAGTTTTGTGATCTTAAGAAATGTTGTATGGGGAGTGGTAGAAGGGCTGACAGCTTTGAACTATGTAATTTGTTTCAAATCATGCTACAGTAGCTATAAAAATGTTTCATATCAAATTTAAGCCTCAAAAAAAATTAATAGAAGTGAAATTGTGCAGTTTGAATGGGAGGTTGTAGAAGGATTTGCGGGGTCTTAGCGATTTTTTGAGGAACAACTATAAGCAGCATGCAATTCATACATTTGAAATTTCAGATCAGTAACATTCATACTTTTCAAGAAAATCGAGTTTTGGAAAGTTGTGAAATTGCGTCACATTAATCGGTTTAATTTTTTCCGATAACAATAATAATGCCAAAAATGCACTGAGAAAATTGATTTATAGCATTCCATGAAGAAGTCTAGTTTGTATGGGAGGTGGTCGAAGGAGTGTAGGAATTCAAAAAATTTATATACTATAGATGGCATTTATAAGAAAAATAATTTAATTAAAATTTCAAATTATTGCAATTTAAAGTTAGCAAGAAAATTTTTATTATTATGTAGTTTTTCAAATGAGTCATTTTGTGTGGGAGTGGGTAGAAGGCGTAAGGGAATTGAAATAAAACCAAAAGCAGGTTACATTTCGAAGCATACCTAACAAACTTTGAAAGTTTCATTACAATTGGTTCAGCCGTTTTTGAGTTGAACCCGGACAGACGGGTACTGAGAAAATTAGTGTATTGGATTTAGTAAAATTGTGCAGTTTGTTTAGGAGGTGGTAAAATGAGTAAAGGCTTCTTTGTGATTTTTTCATAACGAACTATGAATATTAAGAAGTTCATATATCTTTAATTTCAGACCAGTAACGTTCATACATACTTTTCAAGTAAATCGTTTTTTTTTTTTGTGCAGTTGTGAAATTTTGGCCCATTGTATGGGAGGGGGTAGAAGGAGTGAAGCGAATCGGTTAATTTTTTTCAATCACAACCCTTGGAGCATTGCAAATTGGTAGGAGAATTTTCAGAGAGGCGGAGAAAGGGCTAGAGTCAAAACTGCACGTGCTCATATCTCGATGCAGATAGAAAGCTGAAATTCAACACTCGGAATTATTAGTTTATAAGAAAAAAATTAATTAAATAAACTCAATTTTGTATGCAATCAAGGGCTAAAGAAAAATGTCAGCCGAGATTTTCTCTCTATTGATGCATTCAGAAATAATCAATACAAGAAAATCATATCTCAGAACCATACAGGGGATAAACAGCTCTAACGTAATCGACCTGTTACCTCCCTAAATACTAACAATTGCGGATGAAAATAGGGGCATTTCCGAAATAAAGTATGTTTCAAAATTTTAAACCGCTTTATATCCGAGAGGATGTCAAAAATTTCCCGGAACAGGGAAGGGGGTAAGATTAAACAAATTCTTGTTTTCCCCTTTTAATATATTCTTCCTTAAGCCTATTACATTTATCACATCTCTCACAAAGTTTATTAATTCCTCCTAAAAAAAGGGCTTCAAAATAGGCTGGAATTGCCTACTACACCTTTTCGTCGTTGGTTAATTTTCTTCCCCGAAGTTTTTTCTTGAATATTGAGAACAGGCCAGCCATTAACCAACTCTTCAAGTGTTAAGATGTTAGGTATCCAAATCACAGATAACTTATCTTGGAACGATCATAATTTTAACATCGCCAAGGAAGTATCTAAATGTTTGGTTTACCTAAAACGGTGTAACAACTCCTTTACCGCTTCTTGGTTACTGACAACTTGTAAGGCCTATATTAGACCACGTCTTGAATTTAATTCCCACCTATGGGCGGGAGCTGCATAAACTTCTCTCTCCTCTGTTTGGATAGTATCCAGTCTCGGACTATTAAAATTATAGGAGATTCTGACATCACTTCTTCGTTCGATTCACTCGAGCATAGACGTACTGTAAGCTCCCTAACCCTTTTGTATCGCTACTACAATGGAGACTGCTCGGACGAAATCTCTAATCTCTTGCCCCATGTATGCCCTTACCCCGTAATACAAGAGCTGCTTCACGCGCTTATAAGTATTCTCTCAACCCCATCTTCGGTCGCACTGTCGAATATCGTGATTCGTTTTTAAGCCGGACTGTTCGAATATGGAACACTGCCCATCTCAGTATTCCCGCCATTCATTCAGAAATTCAAAAGAAATATTCATAGCCACCTCCGTATCTTTCCCCTTAATTCCCAAGAACCAATATTCTTCACCCCTAACCTGAGCTGTGCTTCATTACAAAATAGCAACCCCTCTAGTTCCGGTGTCACATAAAAAAAAAAAATTGCAATCTGGACTAAAAAGGGAGGGGTTCAATGTTACGCATTTCTGTATGGCAGCCATTGCAACGTGGCTCCTGTGAACACGTGCGTTATAGTGCAAAGGCAGTACACCTCGAGTCCACTTTCCTCTTCTTTTTTCTTCGATGGCATCCTTTAATTTTTGTAACAGATTGGCACAGCATCCGCTGTGATATTTGGCCCTTTTTCTCTATAGTCGATCATCAAAACCCACTCTGAATCCCAAAAAATTGTGGCCATGATTTTTCCTGCAGATTGTGAGACCTTGAATGGCAGGACAAATGCCTTTACGGAGCCACTGCATTGACTCCTGCTTTGATTCAGGATCATAATGATGAACCCAAGTTTCGTGTCCAGTAACAATCCGGATCAAAATTTCAAACCTGTTCTCGCTATAGAGATCCAAAAATTTGCATGAACATTCGACGCGTTGCTTTTTTTGAACCGCTGAGAGCATTCTTGGTACCCATCTTGTGCTGACTTTAGACATGCCGAGATGATCGTGGCGGATATTCGAAATGGTTGTATCTGATACTTACTACTTGGGATAAGTTAAAGATGCGTGGAAAGTTAATATTGTTATAAATCTGGCAACCACGCAATATTGATCTTTCCCGAATATGCCAGAACAGTCCCCCAATATGTAAAAAGCCATAATCAAAGATCTAGAACCTTCCAGTATAGTCTAGACATACACCCGACGGAACAGTATACTCCAAAATGTAGGCAATTAAAAATCTTGAACTTTCCCGAATAGTCTAGACTTACACCCGACGGAACAGTATACTCCAAAGTGTAGGCAATTAAAAATCTAGAACTTTCCCGAATAGTCTAGACACACACCCAACGGCACCCCGACGGAAGCTTCGAGAATTGGGAAAATGGTATAAAAGTACGAAGCTTTCAGACGGCAGGCAGTTATTCAGCGACATTTATGGAAGACTCCAACCGGTGCAAGAAAGCGAAAGAACAATATCAGCGGTAGTGCCAAATAGTGTGAATTCAGCTAAAGTGCGAATTAAGTAAAAGTGTGAATAAATAAATTATCACTTATTTTTAAACGAATTGTGTTTTACTTGAAATCCCGGCGAACCCCTAGCTCGCAACAATATGTAGGTTAGCGTATTTAGGGAAGACTAAGTGAAAAGGGGATCTTGTGCAGGGCTCTTGTTAGTTAAACACATAATTGCGGATACGATCAATTGCTCCAGTATATTGAATATATATTTCATTCGTTTATTTATGGAAGTCTGGGTTTCTATGAGCGTACGGGAAGGGGGTGATAGTCTGGGTGGGTGGATTTTAATAATTTTTTAATTGATTGCTTGAATCACGTCCAATATTCTCTGTATAGAATGTCAGTTTCATAGAGGAAGTTGCATAGAATTTTCATAAAATTCGGTGCATTCTACATTCACGAAATCAAACATATGTATGGGAGGGGGTAGAGGAGGTATGGGAATCGTAAAATTTGTGATGCAGTTTTATTTCGTTTCTATTGTAAGGTGCTCGTACAAAATTTCAAGTTCGTAGCTTTTAATTTGTTGGTTATTAGTTGATTTATTGAAGAGGCAATTTCGTTTCAAATATTTTCAAAAATTTTTGTACAAAATTTCAAATTGATAGGTTTTAATAGTTAGGTAATAATTGATTTCTTCAAAATGGTCAAAAAAATCATTTAGTATGGGAGGGGCAGAAGTTTTGAAGGTATTCGAATAGTTAAACTCTTAGAGATGTTTTTGAAAAGCATTTCGCAAATTTTCAAATTTCCACCTTAAAATTTCACTCAAAAATTTTCATTTTTTGTGTTTTTTTCATTGCACATAAAACATCTTGTGAACGTTAGACCAGGCCGACCCCCCTGGTCTAACGTTCACCAGGTGTGCATAACAATTGTAGAACACATTTTTTTTTATGTATGTATATCAAATAGATGTATCCACCTGCAAAATTTAAACTTTGTATCTTTCACCAGAGCTCTAAAAAAATCACTCAATATTTTAGACAGTTTTGGTTACCACTTGTCTCACCTTACACTCCTCAACTTAAATTTTTTACCAAAATTGTAGTTCTACAATCTGATAAATATACAATTTGATATCAATATTAAATTTTGAGATATAACGATTTGTAATTTTGGAAATTTTGCGCCATTTTTTAAATTCTCCCCATTTACCCCCACTATGTCCAAATTTTATATATTTTTTTTTGTATTTCCCTATAGCTTAATATACGTTCAGGATTCAATAACATAGCTTCAGAGATAGATGAGATATTCATTTTTAAGTGTTTTTCATTGCACAAAGGCTTCCGTGGCGTAGTGGGCAGCTTGCTTACTTCACAGTCAATAGGTCGTGGGTTCGATCCCCACACCAGGCTGTAGGATTTATTTAAGCACGAATTTTCAGTTGCTCTACGGTCGTTCTCACTCCCTTTCCCCTACCTTCACAATCCCATTCCATCCCTCCATGACCGAGTTTGTGCATTTCACATAAATAGTGTAGAATCCGAAAATCTTTTCTTTCAATTCGAAATGCACTGTGAAAACATTCACCAAGCCATCTTTTGCACCTGTTAACACGTTTTTAACAATTTTCAAAGAACTTTGTTTTTGAAAAAAAAGATAGTTCACTTAAATTTTCTTTCTTTTAAGTATACGAGACCAGAATTCTTTAAATATTTAGCCGGTTTCATAGAAATTCTATTTGATGAAGCAATTATTAAATTTCTTTCAGAGTTAATTTAAGTTAAACGCACATTTTCATTATTTATTATACTAACTGCAATACTTCTTTATCATCAATGAGTTCCAGAGGCATTTGTTATCCCCTCGATAATTAGCGTTTCGTCATTTTTAAACACGTCGTTCTTTTTCTATAGGGAGGATGTCTTCTTTTTGCTTATCGAGATAAATGGCTTTTTATTTGTACTGAACTCTAACTGAAATTTCACTACTAAGCCCAGTGATTTTCACAGAAGCCTGTAGATTTTACTGCGATATTATTCATTTTCGATTGTTCAATGCAAAGGTGTAGTCAAGTTCGTTAATGGGATAAATACCTCCGTCCTTTCTACCCCGCCCATTGAAAATGACACTTTTTTCGTACCTTGACAATAAGCCGGATTTTTTCAAAAGAACAAGTGATATTGATCTGACATTTAGAGCATAATGTTTCGAAAGTAATAGCCTACGGTATAAAAATTATTATAATTTTCCTCTCCTTCCGAAAAAAAACTCTACTAGCTATTTCACGAAATACAAAAAGCCAATTTTCTTAGAATGTATTAAATTTATCGAGCTTTCTTGAAACTCGTCGTTTTTATAAAATTCCTGCAACTCTTTCTACCAGCTCTAGTCTACCTATCGTTACTCCCTATACCATTATCTCTACGAAATATTTTATATTAATTTCTTAAAGTCATAAAAAGTATCGATTGGGGTTTTCAAGTATCGATTCGAGTTTGCCCGCAATCGTAGTTTTTTTGAGTTTACATGTACTGTGCCAGTTACGTTTTGTATGACTACAGTCCAAACAGGACTTTGGCACTCTTCTGGTCCACGAAGAGATCAATTAATGCTGGTTTTTTTAAAAGAGTGTGGGGAATGATCCAAAATGTACAGTCACTCACAGCCTCCCCCCTTAAATGACGCACTTAAAAAGATACTTAATTTTGATGGGATACTAGCTCATATAATGAAATATCGAAAATTCCAAAAAACTGTTTTTTATATTTGATAATTTTATTTCAAATCCAGAAAAAACAAAAAATATTTCTTCATCTATGCAATAACAAATAAACTGCCAACAACTTTATTATTTTTGGGACAAGTTAAAGAAGCATGGAAAGTCAATATGCAAGTTAGAGTGGTTAGGGAAGACTAAGTGGAACTCCCTTTCACAAGTGGAACCCCCTTTCACAAGTCGAACCCCCTTTCACAAGTAAGACCGTTTTCACAAGTGGAACCCCCTTTAGGGCAGGGATGCTGCAAATTTAACACTTAATTGCGAATCAATAGCTCCAGTAGATGTAATCATAAAAATGGTCGAAAAAATAATTTTGTATAGGAGGGAGTGGAAGTTCTACAGGTATTCGACCAGTTTATATTTCATTCTTTTCTATTTTCAAGTTTCTACCTTAAGCTTTCATTCAAAAATTTTCAGTTTACGTGTTTTTTTCATTGCACATGAAACACCTTGTGCACGTTAGACCAGAGGGGTCGGTGCATAAAAATTGTGGAATTTTTATTATTTTTTCTGTATGCAGAATAAATAGATATATCCACATGGAAAATTTAAACTTTGTATCTTTCACCAGAGCCCTAAAAAAATCAATCAAAATTTTCAACATTTTTGCACCCCCCAAAATGCCGGTCCGCCTGAGATCCGAAACTATCTACAATCCCCCCCAAAAATGAACTTTCTATCTTGAAGGGTTTGGGAGTTAATGTGTGCTGATCGTACACATCGGCGTACGGCGGACGGCGTACAGACAGACGGACATTTTTTTTTGCATTTTTAGGCTATTTTAGTCATGAAATGCGAAAAAACAAAAATTTCAGGGTAGCAAATTTTTTTTTCCCAATTCGATCACAATACTTTATTATTAAAATAATAAAGTAAAAGTAAAAAATTGAAATTTGCAAAAGAATACGTCACAGCTTAAATGATGCGTCATGGAAAAAATGTAAAATATTTAATGAAACTGTTTTCTTTGATTTTGTAGGACCGCCTTTATAATCTAATACTGCCTGAAGCCATTTTGGCATAGATTCTACTAATATCGTCGTATAGCTTGGGGATATTTTATTCCACTCCTCCAACAGCGCGTTTTTTAAACTGTTTTTATTAGTAATGGGGTGCTTTTTAATTTCTAGTTTTAGTTCTGCCCATATATGCTCAAATACATTTATATCGGATGATTGTGGTGTCGTTTGAATGATATGAGGGCAGTTGTATAGCATCCTAAATTAACACTGAGCACAATTCATCGATTCCCTCACAGTCGTAGCTGTGTTATGTAATTTATGGTTCTGCATTGCTCGTAAACAGAAGTTTATCGAAAACATCTGGAAGAGATTGTTTAAAGATCCTTTTCTAGACAAGCTAGTTGGTGTGACCTAATTGTCTGGTATTTGTGCTTTTCAACTATTTACATCTTAAACTATCTACTATATCGCCATATCATACTACACCCGATGACTATATTTTCCTTGGTTTTTTTCCTTTATTTCCGACATTCAATATTATTTTTCAATCTTTGGAGCTTCATCTTTCTCTCTAATGAGCATCGTTGTAGCAGATATATGAAATACGACTAAAGGATAGCAATTGAAACCTTAATCCATTATTATGTGTCAACCTCGTGCAATTTAGATTTTATCGAAATTTTACAACTTTAACACTTTATACATGAGGGAAAGCTGATTAGGTCTGATTGAATGATAGCACCTTTTCTGTCACGTTCATCTTGCTCCTGTACTATAACAATCATTTCACAAGTCTGTTGAATTTATTTTAGTTAAACTTCTCATTAGTAAAATACTTGATATACATTTTTAATTGTGTAATATTTTTACGTGACTTAAGAGAGACAAAAATAGCCTAAACATTTAAACGCGTTGTTAAGTTAAACTGACATGAAAGAAGGGTGTATTTGTGGAAAAGTTAAACTGAATAAAGTAAATTCGTATCAAATATCAAGATTGCACTCGTTAAATCGATGAGTTTTATGCAAAATTCTATTTGCATCAAAGTGGTTAAATCAGATTTGATTAAAATTATTTTTAATATTATGTCACTGCTTTATCATACAAAAAATTTTGTTTGCAATAATAATGTGTTAAATTCGAATGTGCTCGTTACGCATAATTATGACTAATTAGTCCATAATAAAGCGTCGATATTAATCGATTGATATTCGCACAACCACAGAAAAATAATAACATATCTTCATAAATATAAAACATGTAAAGATATACAAAGAAAATAATGAGCTTCAAACTAGATTCTCACCTAAAGCAGCGTATTCAGTAAAGTATTCCTTACCAACACTTTGTTTATCCGTAACAAGACTAAGGGGGAGCTTCATATTAGGCTTTTCGGGACTGCGGAAAGATATCATATCAAAACAATGATAAGGCTCATAACTAATACGAAACAGATAGACAAAAAAAAGTACCATATCGCTAGATTAACAATCAGCTTGCAGATGTACTCGTCAATATTATTATTTCATTAGCCCTTAATGATATTAGTCTCAGCGTGCACGGAGTTTTCAACGCAGCAGGATATCTACAGAAAAAGCAGTCACATAAAATTTTCAAGAATGTGCATTTTCTTGTAATCAAAGATAAATGTATAATGTGTGATACAATATTTCGTGCAAAGAAATCGGAAATAAGAAGCTGCTGAAATTGTTGAAATTGGTTTTTTCTTTCAATTCTATTTAATTAAATTTCAAAGAGAATTCGTATAATTTGACGATCTACATACCTGCTAAATTACCACAAGTCAACCTTTCAAAATATATTAAGAAAAGCAAAAATCATTCAGAACCTACGAATTTAAAGAAATCTTTTCCCATACTCAAAGAAGTAAAAACGGCCCTAAAGATCCAGCCAAGCAACAAAGTACCGGGCATAGATCAAATTTCAGCTGAGCTTCTGAAATTCGGCGACACCTGTATGGCACATCTCCTACATAGATTAGTCATAGCCACCTGGACGCACAAAACACTTCCTGGCGCTGGAGCATCATATGTCAAATTTATAAGAAAGGTGACAAGCTCTGCTATAAAAACTACTGAGGAATATCTTTGAAGTGTACGCCTTATAAGATCTTGAAGAAAATTGTGGAAAAGAGAATTAAGCTCTATGCTGACAAAGTAATTAGTGAACACCAAGGCGGATGCAGAGCTGGACGATCTACCAGGGACCAGTTATTCTCAGTTAAACAGGTGCTGGACAAGTGCTGGGAATATAGTATTGATGTGCACCAAATATGACTTGATGACTTTAAATAAGTATACAACAAGCGCGTACTGTATAAAATCATGTTGGAGTTTGGAGTCCTCCCGAAACTCGTTCGGATTAACAGAAAGACAATGACCGAGTCTTTGTCACAAGTCAGAGTAGAAAATGATCTGATTTCCAGCTTCAGAACTGACAACGGTCTTAAACAAGGATACGGTCTACTAACTTGACACTCGAATATGTTGTTCGGGAACTTTCCGTTGACACCAAGGGAAATCAAATCCAAACGACTAGTAGCATATGACGACGGCATAGATATCCTTGCAAGATCTCTGGAGAGTGCTAAAGAAGTATTTGTAAACCTTGACTCGGTAGCAAGGGAAGTTGGACTATGTATTAACGAAAACAAAAGAAGAGTGGTGATGGCGAAAAAGACGTATTATTCGATAGTACCGATAATTTAAAATATAAATTTCCACAGGAAAATTAAACTTTCACTTTATAAAACCATTACAAGAACTGTTCTATGCTATGGCAGCAAAACGTGAACATTAACTCATTCGTTCGAAAAATGACTTAACACGTTTGAAAGAAGAATCCTTGAACTTGTGAGTGAAGACTCGATCAGGAGAATACGATGCAATAGAGAATTGTATGCCATCTTTGACAATCCAGAAGTTTCAATCATCATAAAATTCAAGAAGCTGCAATGGGCTGGTCATGTGGAGCAGATGGATGACGGACGAATTTCCAAACGCATGGATGGACAAAGATCAGTTGGAATCAAGGGCGGATTTGACCATTTCGCCGCCGTAAGCCTCAGAAATATTTGCCGCCCTTTTCGAAAATTATATTATATGTAATAATGCGCAATTTTTTTTCGATTCCCTAGAATATTTCGCAGTTTTTCATTGCGCCCGAGCTCGCAAAAAAGGAGTATCAGAATAAAAAAGGCACTGGTTCGTTCGTAAAAGTTCCCTTTTATTGCGCCCTTGCCACACAATAATTAATTATTAAAATACACACACAGTAATGAATCCAAAAGTACCTAAAAAAAGAACCCAAGAGTACCAATTTTCAAGCTTCTACCTTGCAGCCTTGTTGCTATATGTAAAGCCTTTCGACGAAAAGGAAAAAAACATACGAACAGTTTATCAATTCGCCACCCCAAATAAAAATCGAAAAGTGGCCGCCCCAAAAGAATCGAAAATTTGCCGCCCCCGAAATTTGCCGCCCGGGCCATGAAATTTACTTGTGTTTACCTAGTGGCAAATCTATCCCTGGTTGGAATCCACGGAAGCGTTAAGAGGATTCTATTGACTAAGACAGCAAATCTCTGCTAAGAATTTCAAACTGGAGGACGCAGCCACTGAACCGAGATGGATGGAGGCATAGTATGGAGAAGGATAAAAGCACAACAGAATTATGATTGGGCGTAAAGCCCAATCATATGATAATCTATATAACACCGAACGTAGTATACAGAATGTTTCATGCTGAATTTAAAGTTTGTAGCTTTCATAATTTTCGAGGAAATTGAACAATTTTTGTCTGAATTTATGGCATTTGTATGGGAGGTGGCAGAGAAAGTTGGAGGTTTTGGATGATTTTGAATCTGCTTATCAACATCCTTAGCATATTGTTTCGTTACAGTTTTAAAGTCGAAAGCTCGCATATGTGTGTTCGAAGGAGAAATACTTTTCTTGAATTCTCAATTCAAAAACTTGTATGGGAGGTAGTTGAAGGAGTGAAGTAAATCTCATATTTTTTTAGCATTTATTGCAAATATTAAGGAATAAATTCTGGCAAAATTTTAACTTTTTACTTTTTCTAGTTTCAATGAAAATCATCATTTAACAAAATTGTGCATTTGTATAGGAGGGAGTAGAAGGAGTATTCGAGTCAAAACCAAATTTGACATTAATTATATTTATAACTAGCAAACGCCCGCGACTTCGTCCGCGTAAAAATAGCAATAATAAAAAAATTTTGAGAGTATAGTTAGTAATACATTATGTGGGATATATAATCTGCTTACTTTAATGGCTCTTTGAAGAAATGGTTTGTATATTGTTGGAATCAGAACCATAAATTATTAAGAATGAAAGCATGATACTCCCATTTTTATGGGACAGGCTCGTGATCAAATCAAACCCGTGATTCGAGATCATATACGTGTTGAAAAGCATTAAGGACATGTGAATAATTGTAGCTGTTGTTATTTAAAAAAAAAAAACAAATAAAATAACATTAAGCTTAAAAACATAACAGGACTACGATTGTGCGTAAAGCCCAATCATACGATACTATGTATAGATGAAATCGAAATTTTTGCGGTGTTAAGAAATTTTGTATGGGGAGTGGTAGAAGGGGTGACAGCACTGAACTAATTTGTTTCACATCATGCTAGAGTAGATATAAAAATGTTTTGTACCAAATTTAAACTTCAAAAATTGAGTAGGTACTGAGAAACTTAGTTCATTGAATTTAATGAAATTGTGCAATTTGTATGGGAGGTGGTAGAAGGAGTGGCGGGTTTTTGGTGATTTTTCGAGAAACAACTATAACTATCATGCAATTGATATACTTTATATACTTTAATTTCAGATCTGTATCATTCATACTTTTCAAGAAAATCGAATTATTGTATAGTCGTGGAATGTGTCTCATTGTATGGGAGAGGGAAGAAGGAGTGAAACTACACGGTTAAGTTTTTTCCCTATATTAATAATAATGCTAATTAAGGATCAAGTTCAAATTTTTACCTCGATGAAATTTAAATGTACTGAGAAAATTCGTTCAGAGTATTTCATGAAAAAGTGCGTTTTATATGGGAGGTGGTGGAAGGAGAAGGGGGTTTCTGGTGATTTTTTGAAAAACAACTACAATCATCATGCAATTGATATATTTGAAATTTCAGATCAGTAACATTCAGACTTTCCAAGAAAATCAAATTCTTGTGAAGTCGTGGAACTGTGTCACATTGTATGGGAGGGGGTAGAAGGAGTGAAGCTAATTGGTTAATTTTTTCCTGATATAAATTTTTGGTATTTTTAGGAATTTTGTATGCGGAGTGGTAGAAGGAGTGACACGATTAAAGTACTTTTCTCACATCACGCTACAAAAATGTTGAAAAGGTAATGAGAAAATTAGTGAATTAGATTTATTGAAATAGTGCAGTTTGTATGGGAGGTGTTAGAAGGAATGGGGGGAGGATTTACTAATCTTTACAAAGATAACTATGACTATTATTCAATTGACTTCCCACAAATTTCAGACCGGTAACATTCATACTTTTCAAGAAAATCGTTTTTTTTTTCCAAAATTCTGAAAATGTGTCACTTAGTATGGGAGGGGGTAGAAGATGTAAGGATAATCATTTATTTTTTTTTCAATCTTAATAATGCTTATTAAGTATTGATTGCAAAATTTAAGCTCGATAAATGTTATACGTGCTGAAAAAATTGGTTTTCAGTATTTCACGAAAAAGTGCAGTTTGTATGAGAGGTGGTGGGAGGAGTAGAGGAATTCGAATAATTTTTATACTGTAGAAGAATCATCATAAAAATATTCAAATTCCAAATAAATAGCTTTTGTACTTTTGGTGTAAATTAGTTAATTGTCAAATTTTGCTATTTTGTATGGGAGGGAGTAGAAGGGTTGAAGAGATTTGGCTCGTTCACGAGCTTAATCTTACTTTTTCGTCAAAAATTACGTGAACAAAATTAGAACTTCTTAGCTCAACGCGTTCTAAAGCTAGAGAGGACATCCGGTTTTGAGATTTTTGAGTGATATTAACTTTTGTGTCATTAATTTTTTTCTCCGTGCATATGGATAGCAAACTTATGAAGATCGCAGCACTTCACCCAAAAATCCTAATGGGATTGAATTAAACGAACGAAGTGCTTTAATGCTCTTATGCACCTATGTATATGCCTCTTCTTTTGTGTTTTTTGCTAAATTTTACTTTTAAAGATTAAATGTGTACTTTCGGCTAGTGTTACTCATTTTTACATTAGTTACCAAAGTTTAATGTTATGTAATTTAATTCACCGCGAAAACTGGATTAACTGCGCCGTAATTTAAAATTTAGAAAACGAATGGATTCAATTTTTACATTTCAAACTAAAAAGTCGACAATTTGGCTTTCGCAATGATTCAACCTACGTTAACTGGATATTTAATGTAAAAACGCTTAAGACTCACCGAAAGTACGCACTGAAATATTTATTAGAAGTGAACTATTTAGCAAAAACACTAAAGAAGAAGAAGAAGACAGGATAGAAGAACATTAAAACGAACTCATATTTAACGAATTGCGAATTCCCTTCTTTTTTTAAGTAGTTTTTGAAAGTTTCTCATAATCTCAATTGAAAACTCATTTTAGATCTTAAGGATGTCATCAAAATGCAGAATGCTGAACTTTGCTAGGGAAACTGAAACCATTTAAATAAATAACGCCCGTTGAAATACACGTGAAACCCCCTTGCACACAATATTGTTCCGTATAAATAAGTGGTATCGCCATGGATCACAAGGGTCTATGTGAGTCCTTCTTCTCCATTATAAACTACGTAACCTTACCTTCCTGAGAACTTTATAAAGAAATTCTACTGTTATTTAAACAATGTAAGAACTTCTTTATTTATTTAAGATTTTTTTTTAGAAATGAAAAGTTTTTCGCTTTATATAACATTCGGTTATGAGTATGAAAATTGTCTGTCTCCTAGAAATTAATTTCTATTATTATATGATAATTTAATTCTTTTTGACAAATTTTCGAAATAACTGAAGAATTCGACTTGTGCTTGCGCTATTACTCGCTAAGTACCCCTACCCTAAGAGGAAAATGTTACTTTGGTTCTTGAACAAAAATTGTGTAGAGTTTATTCGCGCTTGCATATGTAGTACCATTAATCAAACTTACCGAGAACTGGATGAAAATTATGTAACACGCTTTCCGTTGTCTGCAACCAAGGAATTGCTTTATGGATAATCCAATATGAGAAAACTTGTAATTAATTCGTTAAAGAGCTACAAGGAAGCTTAACGTTAGTCTACTCGAGAGTTTTAGCCACAAAACTCATTTAAAGTGACATCATTTGGAAAATTCTTATTAACTTTTCATCACTATTTAACTTTCCTGTTATTAATTTATATGTTCACGACGATATTTTCGAAGCGGCTAAAATTATGAAAGATGAGTGTAATAACTTATTGACACTTCAACTATTATTATCTATTCCGCGGGTAAATTTAAGTTAAAGGCACATTAAAGAACATTTGCTAACTTCATTAGGTCACGGAAATTTTATACCACTTTTATAAGCAAATTGTCACTAAAAATGCAATCGAAAATGAATCGAATTGTGGATAGGTAGCAACAATAATTAATTGTATAATAAATAATCCGCATCGCACTGCTCAGACCGAAAATCTTCGAACAACTGACCCCACAACTTTTGCCAATGAATCAAATTGAGAGTCAAATCATGTTCGAATCGACCGAAACCAAATAAGTACTACTTGGACTTCTTAAGGGGATGCGAATTACAGACGACAAAATTAACGAACTTGTATAAAATCAGCACGTTCTCGAACTCCAAAGATTGCCTCTGCCGCTGAACTGGGATGTTCGTTTAGCTATTGTGGGTACACCAACTGGTGGTTACTGCTCGTTGATGATGATGATGATGACCTTAGATAAGTTGCTCAATAACACAAAAAGAAGGATGGCATGGCAAGCTAGACACCAGCTTCACGAAACACTGCAGGCACTTGAGAAGTTATGGAACGACTGAATTCGTGGACAGCGAAATAAAGTCCTGTAACCAAATCCCTTGTTATGATATCTTTTCACTCTCTGTTCCAGACTCCATTTGAAGGATCTTCGCTCTTGCGCAATACCACCGATTCATATAAGTTTAAATGTCCAGCTTTTTTTTGGGTATTGGTATTGAAAAGCTTACTGAGCAATAGGTTTTTCATCTCAGGTTAATCCAATGGCGTGGAAAAGTCTTATACAATACTTTTTCTGTTTATCTGATAATACAGAGTATAGAAAGAGATAAGAATCTATGTATTTGCTATTATAGTAGTAAGATGGTAAACATTTTCTGGCCGTTATTATTCAATAAAATTCTACACTGCTGTTACCTCACATGAATTGTTGTACAATTTATGTCTATGTACATACTTACAATTTATTGTTGCAAATGCACTAGAAACCGAAGTGGTCAAACTGCGAATGAATACAATAACTTGACTTACACATCATCGTGCTATTAAAAGGCTTTGGAACTTAAAGTGTGACTCAAAGATGTGACGGTCAAGTAACATTTTTTAATCATTATACGGAACTATAATTCTACAGACTGCAGACTAAATTATAAGAATATTATTGTCCCATATCAAAATATTTAGGTAACGTTAAACTAACTAAAAAACTATTTAGTTTTTTTTTCTTTGTGCTCAGTAAAAAATAAGTAACCTATAGATTGCTCCTCATATAAAACAAAATTATGTTGTTCCCGGTATAATTACTCTATGGGACACTAGAGGCGCCTTACCATAGTTTTGCAAAGGTGAAGCCCGATATTTGGAGCGAAATTTTAAAAAAAGTGTCGATTTTTTTTTGGTACGATCCTAACAGCTGTGCGCAGTTTTTAATACTTAACTAAAAAATCACAAACAATAATTTTGAAAGAATAATTTATCTTAAGGTGGATGAAATTGGCAAAAGAAAACCACTAAACTCACCACAGCACAAATGGTGAATTGGGAAAGGTGAATTCGCAGGTGTCTATTGAGACATTTCTGCCAGACTTTGGTACAGTGTGTCTCCTTCATGCTGGAGTGACTCCAATTTCTGGAATATAAAAAAGTGAGAGAGCATTCGGCTAGGCAATTTCGTGCCAATGTACAAAACAAAAAACTCGAAATGAGTTTTACAAGAGTTCTAAGCAAAGTGGTGAAGAGATCGATAACACTAGTTATAGAGCAAGAGTCCAACAACAAAAAATATAAACTAAATGCGACAAAGATATGAAATGCATATAATGATAGAATGCAGTTTAACTAAGACGAAAGACGAAAAATTAATTTCGAAAGCCGGTGATAAACAGGTCCTACTTAATGGGACAAAAATATATTTCGAAAATAGAGACACAAACTTGGTGTCATTCGAAAGGTCTCACTAAGCACTTTACGAAAATATAATTTGTAGCCTGATAATTTCTTCCCTTCGATTCAAAAACAGTAAATTGTTATCGGGAGTACAAATTGAAACCCGCCGTTTCCCAATAGATGGCGCCAGCAGTAAATGCTGATCAACAATGGCGGAGAAATGCCCCATGTTAAATTTAGACATCTGTTAACAACTCCTCATTATTAGATTTGTGAAGTTTTATTGGCGTCAGATCCTTTTTTATGCGCGAATATGTCGAAGTTTGGGCCAAATAAGTTTCGTTTGAAGGAAGTTTTGCTTTTTGCCTTTAATTCGAAAAAATCAGTGGCTGAGATGCGTTATATGATTGTTGAAATTTATGGTGAGGGTGCCATTAGTTAACGAACGTATCGTGAGGTGTGTCAACGCTTCAAGAGCGGTGATTTCGACGTCGACGACCGGCATAGCGTTGTAAAAGAGAATATTTTTGTGGTATATCATGTGCTGTTGAGCCGAGCATTGAAGGAGAGACGGCAACAGTACCAAGAGAGACATGACAAAGTAATTCTGCTGCACGACAACGCTCGGTTACATGTTGCTCACGCTGGGAAAACCTGCCCGGAAACACTGAAGTGTGATGTCCTTCCCCGTCACATACAGCATACAGCGGCTTCGTATATAGCCCCTTCTACCACCTATTCCGATCGATGACGTTTGGCTGACTAGCACTTCCATTCTTACGAAGAAGCCAAAAATTGGGTGAATTAGGGGATCGGCTAAAAAAAGAGCAATTTTTTGACGCGAAATTCGTATGCTGCCAGAAAGATGGGAAAAGTTGTAGCTGCACAATGAAGGCTTGAATTTTGAAAAAAAAGCGGTTTTCAATTTGTACTCCTAATATTAGAAATTTCCTAAAATATTGCTTAAAACTATTACAAAACAGTTTGTAGCAGCGAGAAAAAATTAGGGCTTTCCAATGACGACATCTTCGAATTATTGTTCCACTACACAGTACCCGTTCGGCATTAGCCCTAACCAGAATAGACTTAAGGCACGTTAAGATCTTTTCGTCAAATGCATTAAGGTACGTGAAGTTTTTGGCAAAACTTAACGAATCATATACCCAACCATAATAACTTTAAGGTAAGAGAAGTTTGACAGCTGAAAAAGATAAATATCGGCTGTCAAATACTCATCAACAAGTTTGTGTCGACAGACTGATAATCGAAATATTTTTTTTTCTTAAAATGGATCTGACCGAAGACATTTTATTCAAGGATAGTCTTATTATTAAAATGCAAGCCAATAGTATACTTTACGATAAATCAAACAAAAAGTACTTCGGCAAAACTTACAAAAATAGGATTTGGAAGCAAATCGCTGAAGAGCTGAAATAAAACAGTATATGTTTTTTTGCTATTTTGATAAGTTGAAGTAATAATTTTGGTTTATTTTTCAGCTGAAGACTGCAAAAAGAAATGGAAACATTCACGAAAATCGAAAGCACTGTCTACAGGGAGTGGGACAGAATATAATAGTTGGCCTTATTTCGAGAGCATGATGTTTTTAAAAAATTTCGTGAAACTTCGAGCGTAAAAACACTACATAATTAATTTAAAAAACATGAAAGATGATTCTTATATTTGCAGGACTAGATGCAACAATATTGTAATAATAGAGCAGGAGGATGAGGATATACTCGAGGGCCGTAAGCAAAGTTCGTCAGGACCCAAATCTCCGCAGACTACGAGTTCAAGTGCGTCAGATGCGTTCCAACGACCCCCGAAAAGAAAGAATAGCATTGGATCCATGTTGAAAGTGATTGAAGACGCGGCGGCAGCCGTTAAGAAACGAGCACAAGGTCGAGATAGTGAAGATAGTGATGCCTTACCGTGCAAAACTCTTATATCAGTGCTAAACGAAATTCCCGCTGAGAAACGAGACGAAGCCAGGGCGGATCTTTTCCAAACTGTCTTTCAGTTGAAGAGAAAATATGTCTTTAACATTTTATAGAGTACAAACTGAATACCTGAGTCCTGGACTCTGAACCGAACGTTCTACATAAAATTTCAATACCTGTCACATATACAAATATCTGCACTGAATTAAATATAAAGCCTGGATAAATGAAAATATATATTCTAACTGTTAAAATAATTACATTATGTGTTTCTTAATTCTAAGGCATTCGAGCCGTTAAATCTATGTTGGCATGATGTAGGGCGGAGCGGATTTCTTCTGAATTCCAGGCTTTATTAAACTTAATAAAATGTCAAACCTTTCCGAATTCATTCTGCAATTTTTGAAAAATTGTCCGGGATCGTGCGTTTTCATTGGAATGAACGTCACTCGGTAATACCCGTTTTTTTGCCGATCTCTATTTATTCTTCTAACACCACACTTTTTTTTTTTAATTTTCCCGACAAGTCCAATAAATCACTCAAATCTTCGAATAATTTAAGATCTTCTATTTTATAGGAATACAAATCACAAATCCGGAATCACAAACTCCAAAAATCTAGACAAAACTGTGAAGAAATGTCAAACGCAGAAGATTGCTTAAGTTTCTACGCTCAGAACCGTGCTTATAAGTTTTATCGAAAGTTTGAAAAAGTCAACGAAACGGATTTATATAGATTGAGTAGGATATTTTTATTGCCTAAATTTTGTGGAGGGTGGAATGAAAGGACGAGGCAGGGTAAGGGAAATGGTCGAAAACTTCGCTTGGTAGTTTCTCAACTACAAATACAGATATAAAGCTGAAACTCGACATTCGGGATTTATGGGGAGAAAAGTTTAAAACAAATTCATTTTTTCAAGTGGAGTAACAAAAAAATAGGTGAGGAGGGCTAAGAACTAATTCCCTGCTGAATTTTTTTTTCAAATTATTTAACACAATACATTCATAGATCTAATTTTGTAGCATATAGATTAACCATAATCAACTTAGAGGGAGGTCAATTTTTATAAGGGAGAGGGTCAGGAGTGCAAATAAAAAGACATAAAAAATAATTTCTCGAATATCTCTTAAGATTTGTAATTGAAACTTGGAACATATATGAAGCTATACGAATGGAATACGAAATAAAATAAAACATTTGGACATAATTGTAGTGGTGGGTGCACTTTTAAATCATACTGGTGTATCTCAAAATTCAAGACAGATATTCGGTTGAAGTTTCGTCAGATTGTAGAGCTAAATGATCTATAATTCTGGTAAAATATTTATGTTGGGGAGTGTAAGAGGAGGGAAGTGATGAGCCGAAATATAGCAAATTTTGAGAAATTTTTTTAGGTCTCTGGTAAAAGATCAGGCTTGATGCCCAATGGTAGTCCTATTATGTTTTTAAAATAAAGTGTGTTCTAAAGACTCAAGATTAAAAGAAATCATACAGTGAAGGGTTAAGATAAAATCAATAAAACTATGGAAATTAATCTCTTGTATTAGTTTCTGTTTTAATATTAAAATTTCTACCTATATAAATGTGATACAGTCTGTTGCTGATTTTATTCAACGCGATTATAAACATAAAGTCGTTTATAAAAACAATCAACAATAATTATTGTTACTGAATTATTATTAAATTAGTTTGTCTTCGTTTAGCTGCGGATGCAATATAAAATTAAAAAATTATATGGCATATGATTGCAATCATCTTTACTAATATCCAATAAAACAAAATTTAAATGGGCATAGATCGATTAAGACAACTTTTCCATGAGCATTTGTGGTATGCTGTTCATGAAACGGGCGCAAAAATACGTGACTGCACTTCAAACCCAGAAATTAAATTCTCGATTCATTCAGGTTGCCTGAAAATAATGTCGATACCGTCTCTAAGTAATGTTGAATATCATTTGTAACAGTAATTCGTGTGGTCTTAAATTTTATTCAATTTAGCGCCACAGCCTAATCCAATTCGAAAATGCGTCAAAGTAGCTTATACGATTAAAGCTTAAACGAATTTATTTGGAATTAATTTAAAACTAATGTTTTTTTTGTGACTAGTAAGCATTCCTACACAAATTCAAAAATGGTTCAAAATTTGCTCATAGGCATCTAGAGAGTGTATTATAAAATTTAAAGAAGCAATGGATTGCAAGGAATTCGGTGTAATTTAAATTTCATTATTGCTAGTGGGTGCTTAAAAAGATGAGGTGAGTAAAATTTGTAATGCATTTTTTTTTATTGTTTTTTAGTGTCCAAAAAAACGGAAAAAGCCAACTGAAAGGGACATGTGAACAGAATTGAGAATTTTGATTTCAAAAGTGAAATGGGACCACAAATTCGCTCATAGTTTTTGAAAACTGCAAAAAAATTGCCATTTTCAAACTGATTTTTCGCCTATATTTCAAAAGATGACTACTTACTCTTTGTTGCTATAACAATAGAACAAGGTCACGAATAGGGTTTGTATTGAACATATTTTCATTTTTATAAGTTTTGTTAATATTAATATATTATTGAAATTATGAAAAAATACATTTTATTTTGATATATCGAATTTTCAAAGTAAATTTTTTTTTTTCAATTAGCTCCTAGCCATCAAGCTAATCGGGTTGCCTTTTTTCAGCCAATTTATCACTACTACAACTATTTTGAGCTATTCGCAAGTGTTTAATACGATATTACCTCACGAAAACACCTTTTTGGGGCTCACATCAATTGAAGAACATGACACTAACGAAATACTTAGTCTACTTCCTGAGACGAACATAATGTCTTATTCCACCATGTTCCTTCAAACTAGGATTGAGATTGCTTAGGTGGCGCCCTAATATAATATATTTATTCATATTTCTATGTTTAGTAATTTCGAAAGTATTAACTATTTGAAAAAAAAAAAATAATAATACTAATAATAACAATAATAATAATAATAAATTCTGCCGACATTTTTTTTAAAGATTTCGTATGGCAAGTAATAAAAGTCACAATGGAAATCAATGAGTGCCAAATCCAAAACGAGATGACTCAAAGCTCTTAAACTTGGTGCTCGAGTATGTGGTCAGGAAGGCAACTTCAGTAATATCAGGGGAACCAGAGGTATGTTACTCGTAAAATCCGCGCAGTTGGCGTACGCAGACGACGTGGATATTCTGATCCGATCAATACTTTGTGAGGTATTCCAGGAGTTGGAGTCGGCAGCGGGTGAAGTAGGGTTCAGCGTCAATGAAGCGAAGACCAAATACATGACCCAGACACGAATGACTGTCCCAGAGAGACAGAATATTACCACGGGCGAATACAACTTTGAGCAGGTGGGCAAATTCGTATACTTGGGAGCCCTTCACACAAAGGACGGCAATGAACGACATGAAATTCAAAGAAGAATCACGACAGCTAACAAAGCATTTTATGCGGTCCTCCCCATTATGAAATCAAGGAAGGTCTATCGAAACAATAAGTTACGCATTTACAAGACATTAATTCGTCCTGTGCTGCTATATGGATGCTAAATGGACCTTGACGCGGGTGTGGGAGAATTTAATCGACCCGTTTGAACGAAAAAATTTTCGGAAGGTGTACGGAGCAGTTAAGGAAGGAGATAACTGGCGAATTCGATACAAATATGAGCTGTACCAACTATTTGACGACCCACCAGCATCTATCGTGGTCAAACTCCGCAAGCTTCAATGGGCTGGCCACGTGAAGCGAATGCACGAGGAATGACTTCCAAAATGAGTGCTCCAGGGCAAAGGTCAAGGCAACCGACCGCAGGGGAAGTCACGAAAGCGATGAGAGAACTCAGCTGACGCAGATTGCAGATCGCAACTCGAATTTTTAAACTGGAGGACGCGGTCGTTGGACTGAGACACCTGGACGAGGTGCATCCGGGAGGCTAAGGCTCGGTATGGGTTGAAGCATGTAAACATTTTGGTTCCACAGCTTCCCAACAATTTAAAAACTTAAATAATTTGAAGATTTCTAATCCATAGTTTTGGAGAACACAATATCTACACCAAATTAGATGTACGTACTTAACTCAAAATGAGTAGGGATACTGTTTACCAACGGGTCCTCTTCTACACATTTTGGTCACTATCACTCGAGATGATCCAAAAATCTACGAGTTACCTATCGTACTGAAAAGTTGATAAAAACTTGCAATTTCATAAAAAAAAAAATACTTGAAATGTGCGTTTTTTTTATTATTTGGGGCGACCTTCCCGGTCTATTGTGCGTTTATTTACCCTTTACCCTACCATAACTCTATAGCTTTGGCTAATCTAAGTATCTTTAAGGGAGCCGTATTGGCTAGTTCCTCGGTGGAAATGAAACCTTTTCCGAGAAGATTGTGTATTTTCCCTGCTACTGCTTCACAGTGGCATAGGAGGTGTTCTGTCGTTTCTGAGTCTTCGAGGCAGAGGCGGCAGATATCGGTTTCAGCTAAGCCCACATTTTCTTAAGGTGGTGGTTTACTCCACTGTGCCCCGTGTTTTTTTTTTATGGTAGTACTAGTTTTTTGAGATTGATAAACCTGGAATAGTAGATTTTATGTTCTTGTTCAACCCACTTTCTAAGTATTGGGTTGGGGTGCCCTTTTGGTTTTCCGCAGAATAGCTCTGGACAAATAAAATTTGTTTTTGCGCCGTTTTTTGCAAGGCGATTTCCCTCATTTTTCATATGTCCTGGTGCCCACATTAAGGTTGCGTTGTTGCTTTTTCCCAGGATGAATAGGTTTTGAAGGCAGTCCCAAACTATCCTCGATTCGTGTTTATTGGATGCTAGGGCTTCGAGAACCGCTTGACTATCAGATAGGATATAAATAGATTTGTTGCGATGAGCTCTCCTTAAATTCTCTTGGTTGCATAGCTCCATTGCAATTAAGGACTGGACACGAAAGTTCTGCACGGTTTTTGATCAATGATAAATAAAGGTAGAATAAAGTTTTTTTCATTTTATTTTTTTTTTTTACAATAAAGCACAACATATATTACAAAAAATCAAGTTAACTTTTTTAATTAATAGCTTGTCGACTAAATTCTCGCAATTTTTTCTTGATGGAAGACATTAAATTCTGCAAAACCCGATCCGCTACTTTCTTGCTTGCTATGGACCACAAGCGGGAAAAATTCCGCAGTGAAGTTGCACTTCTTCCGTCTTTCCGTAAAACACTTTTCACTAGAGCCCAATATCTTTCTATTGGCCTGAGCTCCGGGACGTTGGGTGGATTTATCTCTTTTCCCACAAAATTAATGTTTTTTCCTTAAGCCAGTCCTGCGCCTTTTTTGCGTAATGGGATGTTGCTAGATCAGGCCAAAAGATAATATTGCCGTCATGACGTTTAATAAAAGACATCAATCTCTTTTTCAGACATTCCTCAACATAAACATCAGTGTTAACGGTCCTTTCTATGAAAAAAGGATTGCTTCTCATCCCACATTGACAGATAGCTTGCCACACCAGTACCTTTTTACCAAATTTTTCAACCTGGATGTGTTTATCGACATCACAAACATACCTTTTGTCTTTTGCACTGTAGTATTGAGGTCTAGGTAGCGTACTGAAATCATATTTAAAATATGATTCGTCATCTATTACAATGCAAGCGTCTTCATCGCAAATTTTTTATACAACTTTCTTGACCTTCTAATAGCCTCTTGTTTTTGCTTGACGGTTCGTTTTGCACATTTTTGTTTTTTGAATGTCTTTATATTATTCCTTTTTTTTATTTTATTTATTAAAGAATGACTCACACTTTTTTGCCAAGTCACGAATTGACATCGATCTGTTCCTTTCAATGAAGCCAACTACCTTTTTTTCCAAATTTGGATCACTCGCACCTTTTGGCCTTTCACTTCTGGGATTGTCTTTCACTGAGAACCCTTCGTTGAACTTGTCTATAGCGCGCTTGACCGTCCATCGCGAACATTTCACTTTTTTTGCAATCGCGGAATACGAAAAACACTTATTTTCCGAAAAAATTCGCAAAATTTTTTTACGCACGTCTTCTCTATTCGAACTCATGACTAGTAATACGTCAAAGGAACCATATTTCATAATTGCCTCAATAAACCACATGAATCACTGAAACAACCCAGTGCACAGTTAGGGTTGCCAGACTTTGCTTCATTTTATAACTAGTAGGTAAAACATGTGCAAAACTTTCGTGTCCAGTCCTTAGTTCAGCCTGGAAGATTGTGCCTTCTTTGCCGAGTGGTTTTGAAACCGAGAAGTTAGGACCTTTACCTCCGGCTCCAGTCCACTCAGAAGTGCGCGAGCCATCTGTATACCAGATGGTTGATTCCTCTTCCATTTTAGGTAGCATGGATTGCCAGTACTTGCGTTCTCTGATTATAACATTGAAGGGGGTTTCAAAGTTGAAATTTGTCGGCATAGTGTCCGATAGTGTGGAGGTTAGAACCTCTATTTTTGGGTTTCTTAGGATTTCGAGGTGACCTCTAAGATCCGCTGATTTGTAATTGTTTTCCCTCTGTATGCCTAACACCTCTTTTACAGCCTTCTTTTTTATTTGAATATGTATCGGAGGGATGTTTAGGAACATTTCAATTGCCGCCGTAGGACAGATTTTCATTGCTCCTGTGATACCAAGACAATCTAACCTTTGGATTTTTGTAGTTTAAGCTGTGCTTTTTGTTGTGAAATTTTAGTCCGCCATATTGTTGGTGGTTGGATGGGTATAGACAGGGTAGGCATCTGATCGGCGTCATTAGGCGACGCCCAGTGTTGTAACTGTCATATACACATCAATTGTGCTCATCATACCTCCTCGTGGTAGCCACCGGATCCTGGTCTTGTCCATCCGGACTTGACTTGCTGAACTGATGGGCGCGAGTGCTAATGAAACAGAAAAATTCTAGCACTATAATAATATGGCCCTCCAAGTTGGGGGTTGGGCGATGTGTTAACAACTCATCCTCGGAAAAAACACACCCGTTTCGAAACCTGAAGCAACGCCTCGGACTGGATTGATTCAACGGCAACGACCACGCAAACGAAAAATGGACTATTCCTTCGGATCTTGGAACGTGCGATCCCTGTACAGAGCAGGAGCAGTGAGAGAGCTTCTGGAACAGGCAGTCAAATACAATATAAACATAATTGCACTCCAAGAAACTAAATTATTAGGTAACGAGATTAATGACTTAAGATCGCACACAATTTTCAAAAGTGGGAAATCATCGGGAAGCCGGGAATTTGGAGTTGCGTTTATCGTCGACAAGAAGTTTAAACACCAAGTTACCAACTTCAAATCCGTCAATGAACGATTGTGTGCAATCCGCATCAAAACAAGTTTTTTTAATGTTTGGCTTATTAATGTCCACGCCCCAACGGAAGACAAAGACGACGAAGTTAAAGACGATTTCTACAGCACCTTAGAATCAACATTCGACTCCCTTCCATCGAATGATTTTAAAATAGTATTAGGTGACTTTAACGCGAAAGTGGGCAAAGAAGAAGCATACATAGGGACAATTGGAAGGTATAGTCTCCATGATATTAGTAACGACAACGGCCAGAGGCTGACTGATTTCGCCAGCAGCAAAAACCTTATTGTAAGCTCGACATGCTTCCCGCATCGTGACATTCATAAGAGAACGTGGGCTTCACCCGACGGAAGAACATTCAATCAAATAGACCATGTTCTAATAGAGAAAAGGACGGCCTCCTGCATTCTCGACGTGCGTACATGTCGAGGGGCTAATTGCGACACAGACCACTATTTGGTAAAGACCAAGTTTCGATGTCGAATCGCAAACCGAGGACACTCAAAAATACAACCGGTTCCTAAATTCGACATAGGGAAACTCAAAAACGAGAAAATAGTTGCGAAATATGCGTTAGCCTTGGAGAGGCACTTCACGACAATGCTGAATACCACTGTCAGCATGCCAATAGAAGAAATGTGGCAAAAAATCAAAGATGGCATTACATCTGTCGCAGAGGAGGTGATAGGACAACAACCCCGGCGCAAAAGAAATGATTGGTTCGACAAAGAATGCCAAGATGCCTTAGAACGAAAAAATGAAGCTTACAAAATATTAACGGAACGACCGACACGAGCCAAACAAGACAAGTACAAGGATCTTAGACGATTTGCAAACAAAATATGCAGACAAAAAAAACGGAAGTACAATAATGACGAAATTAAAAACATGGACGAACAATTTAAATTACACAACAAAAGAGCCGCGTATTCCCTTGTCAAAAGGATGAAAGAAGGTTACAAACCGAAAACGACCCTATGCAAGGATGCGGAAGGGAACATTATAAGTAACGCGGAAGATATAAAACTAAGATGGGCACAATATTTTGAACACCTTCTTAACCCGAGCCCATCACCTACACGAACAGCAGCAGCAGATACAATAGCAGGTATAACTGATGTAACAGCTGATGAAGGATCCGCTTTGAGTCCTCCCACACTCGAAGAAGTAAAAACAGCCCTAAGGAACCACCCAAACAACAAAGCGCCGGGCACTGATCAAATCCCAGCTGAACTTCTGAAAGCCGGCGACACCTGCATAGCGCATCTCCTACATAGATTAGTCGCGGACATATGGACGCAGGAAATACTTCCTGAAGATTGGCCCAAGAGCATCATATGTCCAATTTATAAAAAAGGTGACAAACTCTGCTGCGAAAACTACCGAGGAATATCTCTGTTGTGTACGTCTTATAAGATTTTGACGAAAATTCTAGAAAAGAGAATTAAGCCCTATGCTGATAAAGTAATTGGTGAATACCAAGGCGGATTTAGAGCTGGACGCTCAACCACGGACCAGATATTCTCAGTTAAACAGGTGCTGGAAAAGTGCTGGGAATATAATATTGATGTGCACCAGATATTTGTTGACTTCAAACAAGCATACGACAGTATCGACAGGCGCGTACTGTATAAAATCATGTTGGAGTTTGGAGTCCCACCGAAACTGGTTCGACTGACAAGAATGACAATGACTGAGTCTTTGTCACAAGTCAGAGTAGATAAGGATCTGACTTCCAGTTTTAAAACAGACAACGGCCTTAAACAAGGTGACGGCCTCGCACCAATGCTTTTCAACTTAACACTCGAATATGTTGTTCGGAAACTTCCCGTTGACACCAAGGGAACACTATGCTTCAAATCCACACAACTCGTAGCATATGCCGACGACATAGATATCCTTGCAAGATCTCTGGAGAGTGCTAAGGAAGTATTTGTAAACCTTGACTCGGTAGCAAGGGAAGTTGGACTACGCATTAATGAAAACAAAACAAAAATTATGACGCAAACTAGGAAAAAGACGCCAATCAGACAAAATATTACAGTAGGAGACTATAACCTAGAAAACGTAGACAACTTCATATATCTAGGGGCAAATCTATCGAAGGATGGAAGCGAACCCATCGAAATTAAAAGAAGGATAATGATGGCAAACAAGACTTATTATTCGGTACTTCCAATAATCAAACATAACAGGGCTACGATTGCGCGTAAAGCGCAATCTTACGAAACTCTAGATGAAATTTTTTGTGATCCCAAGAAATTTTGTAAGGGGAGTGTTAGAAGGGATTATAGCATTGATCAAATTTTTTCCCCATCATGCTAAAGTAGTTATAAAAATGTTTTACACAAAATGCTTGCTCCAAAAAATGAATGGGAACTGAGAAAATTAGTGAGTTAGATTTAGTGAAAATGTGCAGTTTGTATGGGAGGTGGTAGAAAGAGTGGGGGGATTTTAGTAATTTTTTCAGAAATAACTAGGAATATTATAAAATTGACATCCCTTAAATTTCAGACTAGTGCTATTCATACTTTTCAAGAAAATCGATTTTTTGTGAAGTTGTGAAACTGTGTCATATTGTATGGGAGGGGGTAGAAGCAAGTGAGGCTAATCAAATATTTTTTCTGATCTAAGTGATAATGCTAATTAAGCATTTATTACAAAATATGAGCTTGATAAATGTTAAATGTTCTGAGAAAATCGACTTAGAGCATTTCATGAAAAAGTGTAGTTTGTATGGGAGGGGGTGGAAAGAGAGGGAGGACGCAAATAATTTTTCTACTGTGAATTTAAATCATTATGAAAGTAATATATCCCAAAATTCAGATTAATAGCTTTTATACTTTTCGAGTAAATCCAATTATTGTCAAATTGCGAAATTGTGCCATTTTGTATGGGAGGGGGTAGAAGGGGTGAAGCTAATCGTCTAATTTTTTTTGACCTTTCTAACAATTTTAAATAAAAATTTAATGCACAATTTCAGCCCGCTAAATTTTATGCGCACTGAATAAATTGGCTTAGAGTAATTCATGACAAGTACAGTTTGTATGGGAGGTGGTAGAAGGAGGGGAAGGACACGCATAATTTTTATACGGTAGATTGATATTATCATAAAAGTAATACATTCCAAATTTCAGGCTAATAGCTATTATACTTTTCGAGCAAATCCGTTTATTGTCAAATTGCGCATTTGTGTCATTTTGTATGGGAGGGGGTAGAAGGGGTGGAGCGATTTGGCCCGTTCACGAACTTGACCTTACTTTTTTGTTAAAAACGACGTATACAAAATTTGAACTTTCTAGCTCAACGCGTTCTCAAGCTAGAGAGGACACGGACGGACGGACGGACGGACGGACATCCGGTTTTGAGATTTTTGAGTGATTATATGAACTTCTGTATCATTGATTTTTTTCTCGGGGCCTTATTTCTTGGCGTTACAAACTTTGTGGCAAACTTATAATACTCTCAGATTTCAGCTAGAGTATAAAAACAAGAACGTGCACAGGAAAACAAAACTTAAGCTATACAAAACAATCATAAGACCTGTGCTATGATATGGCAGCGAAACGTGGACATTAACTCAGGCGTCCGAAAAACGACTTAACGCCTTTGAAAGGAAGGTCCTCAGAAGAATCCTCGGACCTGTGAGGGAAGACTCGATCTGGAGAATACGATACAATAGAGAATTGTATGCCATCTTCGACAATCCAGAAGTGTCAACCCTCATAAAATTTAAAAAATTACAATGGGCTGGTCATGTGGAGCGGATGGATGACGGAAGAATTCCCAAACGCACACTAAAAGGGAAAGTCAACGGACAAAGACCGGTCGGAAAACCACGAAAGCGCTGGGAGGATTCGATTGACGCAGACAGCAAATCACTGCTAAGATTTTCAAACTAGAGGACGCGGTCACTGAACCGAGATGGATGGAGGCAAAGCATTCAGGAGGCCAAAGTCCGATTTGGGCTGTAGCGCCATCGTAAGTAAGTAAGTATATTGTTGATCCATATGTCACTATTGGGAGGATGATTGTTCAATGTACATAAATATCGGGAATATAAATAAAAGAAAAAGAAGATAGATAAAAATAATCATCCATTTGAAAGTTTTTTTTTTCAGTCGTGATTCCCGGTGGTCAAGCTTTATATTCGTATACAAAAACTTCACTTATGGGGAATTGATATATCTAAACCGCCAAAAATCAAGTTCTAAGGGATTTTAATAAAGTTGGTCAGTACCTAATAATCTCGAAGCTAAGCCCTTAAATATTTACGGATACGTGTATCGTTAAAACCAAATGGATGGAACTGTTTTTACTGATTTCTGGTGAACGAATAAGTTGTCATCTAGGACCATTGATCTTTGTTTTATTTCTTAATGATGTCACCTACACATTTCTTCCACAAAATCATGTTTTAGCCGATAATCCCAAAATCTTTAAAATTATAAAATTTTATAGTTAATTTTTACCAAATGTAATTATACATTTGTTGTAGCTGATTGTTTGTCGATTTACTGGGATATTTTCAAGCAATAAAATTTCTTATTTTATGAAAAAAAATTTATATCCTGACAATTTTATTGCAATACAAAAAATGTATACAAAAAACCAATAAGCACGTTCCAGCTTTAAATCTGGAAAAACCGGAAAGAGCGAAGCATATGTGATTCACCAATTTTTTTCCAAGTTGATTGCACGTGCTATAGGTTCCTCGTTTATTTTTGCTGTTGCTCCCTCACTTAATCTCATTTATTTCTTTTTTTCGCAATGTCCGGAATTCGAGTCAACATGAATGCTGGTCGCCTTACGAATTATAGAGCTAAATATCCTTGACACCTTTTCATGAACTAATTGCACAATCGTACTTAATGTTCTGAAATCGTATAAAATAATATTCTATAATCGATACGAGCATTTATTAATTCTGTCATGCTCATGAATTATGATATGATCCATAGAGATAGTTCGAATCCTTCTGAGAATCGGGTGTCTTAATTGCAAAGCTAATATTCGAATCGACGTACCTACACATTTTGTAAGTGTTGTAAACAGGCGAAGTTAAATTTGCAAAAAAAAAAAAATTCAATATTTTTCGTTATATTTCCATGTACATCGAAATATTTAAGATATTGCGTGATTCTAATCGCATCGAATTGAATGGGAATGAAAAAGAAACGACAGTTAGAGCTAATCTTTAAATTATTCTTTAATTGAGTCGTATATTTGCGTGGCACGCAATATCTTCCTTCGACCTGCCTACCATAAAAAAGACAACTTGCAAGAAGGAGGTCACTTTCCTTAATGTACACGCTAAAGTGTAAGTTTGAGCATTATTTCGAGTAAATAAAGAAAATTAAGAGCGGATATTACTGTTTTTGTTTGTTTTTTTTCTTCTTTTTTTTTTTAAATTAATCTCAAATTAAATAAAAAAGAAAATCGAGAATAATCTACAATTCGAAGACATAAAAATTTAGATATTACCTTTAAAGTTTTGTTAAGGAGTAATCTGTACTAATAATAAAATTTCAAATAATTCCTTTTTATTTTATTATTCGAATATTATTCTAATAATAAAATAAACTGCCAACAAGTCGGGCGCAACTTTATTATTTTTGGGACAAGTTGAGGATGCTTGGAAAGCCAATATGCAGGTTAGAGTGGCTAGAGAAGACTAAGTAAAAGGGGATTCTAGGGCAGGGCTGTTGTCAATTTAACACTTGCGAATACGATCAATAGCTCCAGTACATACATATAATCAATATTTCATTCGTGTATTTATGCAAGTTTGGGTTTTTATGGTTGGAGGGGGAGGAGTGATAGAAAGGGTGGGTTTAGTTTAATACTTTTTTAATTGATTACTTGAATCACGTCCAATGTTTTCTGTATCGAATGTGAGTTTCATAGACGAAGTTGCATAGAATTTTCACAAAACTCGGTGTATTTTACATTCACGATACCAAAACCATCTCAAAACTTTTAACTTAATTCCATTTTAACTATTTTTAAAAGTTCTGTGCAATATTTCAGATTGATAGCTTTTAATACCTAGTCAAGTCATAAATATTGGTACACAACTAAACGCATTCATTACGAATGCAATATTGGGCGCATCCATTTTGTGACTGCGATTTGACAGTTGACATTTCTGCTTCATTGCCACGTAAGAAGCTTTTGGCATAAATTGTTTACAATCATGGAATGGGGCGACATCGAAAATCGTATTGTTGTAGTTGGCCTAATAAAATGCAACATGAAAAAAGGCGTTATCTTTCGGACGTTGCGACCGCTTGAAATCACTCGCAATTTTGTGTATCGTGCTGTGAAGTAGTGTTGGGTAGGACAAGAATTTTTGTCCCATGTTTGTATGAGGGGCTCATTTGAAATTTGAGGTGGTACAATGTCCCACCTCAAATGTCCCATTCAAAAGCTCCATTTCCCATTCATACATGCAATGTCCGTCCCATTCATACAATTTGCCTTTTTGAGGAGCAATGGTAGCAAATGAGCGAAAAATGACGTATATTGCGTTTTTATGTGTGCGCGTAGAGTATTTTAACCCTACTAACACCGTTTCTTATTGAGATGCGGTAGTAAAATGACGTATTATTAGGTGTGGCATTTGTGGGTTGTGTTTATAATATACATTCTTTTTTATTTTATTTATTCTTATTTAATTTTAAAAATTAAAATACAAAATCTCTCAATCTCTCTCAAAAAAGTACATTCTTATTTATTTCAGTTATTCTTATTTACACTTATTCGGTTTCACTAGGGTTAAAATATATACTAGCCATGTAAGTCAATCCAACAACAACAAGTTGTAGTCACAATAAAAATGACAGTTCCGTTCGTCAGATTTTGTATGTAGCGGACACGGCGGGCTTCGTAAGAATCGCGTTTATTCTTAAATGCAGTGTTAAAAATAGTTCAGTTTTCCAAAATAATTTATTAATAGTGCTCAGCATGTAATTACTACACGTTGATATCAGTGCAATAGATTTTTAATCGAAAAAAGTGCGATGAAAGTTAAATCTCGGTTTCTCCCATCGAAGAGAATCTGTCATTCATGTGCAGAGTTCTCCGGTTCGTAATATTTCCGTGCTGAGAGCTTTGCTTTCAGCCATACAAATGCATGGGACAAAACACGGTGAAGTGAGTGTTACAAATGTATTGGTACAGCAGCCATACAAATGCATGTTTTTAATTCAGATGCGACAAAAGCTCTGAAGTGGGACAACAATATTTTTTGTAGTGATGGGACATTTTGACGTGCATGAATGGGACATTTGTACCACTTCTTGTATGAGTAACCCAACACTACTGTGAAGTTGTTTGGGGATACTGGTGTATGTAGTACGAGACCGTCAAAGATCCGGTCGTCCGCGCACTGTGAGAACTCCGAAAGCGATCAAAGCCGCAGTGGACAATTTCCCCATGCATGAAGTGCGTCTCGCGATCGATGAGTCGCCAGATCGTCTCAATTCGTGCTGGAAGGCAAATGGAAGTCATTTCGAATAAGTTGTTCTAAGATTTGTAGCCATTGAATAATCCAATAAAAAGTAAAAAAAGTTTTGAAAAATATTAATTCGTTTTCATTTGGCGTCGATTTTTCTGTGTACCAATGACTAGATAGTTAGGTGATTTCTTACAAATGGTCGAAAAAATAATTAATAACAATAATGTATGGGAGGATACTGGTGGATAAAGAGAAGTTTTGAAGGTATGCGACCAGTTAATATTTTATACTTTTAGAGATTTTTTTAAATACATTTCGCAAATTTTCAAGTTGCTAGCTTAAAATTTCATTCAAAAATTTTCAGTTTTTGTGTTTTTTTTTCATTGCACTTGAAACACTTTGTGAAAGTTAGACCCTCCCTTCTGGGCATAACAATCGTGGAACAAATTATTATTTTTCTCTATTTTTGTGGCTCAAAAACTACGAGTTACCGCCTGTTCGTTTGTCTGTCTGTCTACAACGTAACACTCGAACGCTTCGAGTTATCGAGCTGAAATTTATTGTATCTCATTTTTACCAAAAAAGAAACTTTAAGTTCGTGAACAGGCCACATCCCCCTACTCCTTCTACCTCCTCCCATACATTTTTAAGAAATTGATTTTTCCTCGAAACTATTTAAGCTGTCCACTTTAAATTTCGGATCCAAATAGCGATGTATGAGCATCACAAAATATTGAAACGATCCCCCATTCCTTCCACCCCCTACCATACAGATGCTCAATTTTGAAAAATTCGTTTTTTCGCTTTCTTTCAAACTATCAAAGCTGAATAAACGATTTTTTTTATTATTATTTTTCTCTATGTATATCAAATAGGTATATGTATCCACGTGGAAAATTTAAACTTTGTATCTTTCACCAGAACTCTAAAAAAATTGCTCAAAATTTTCGACATTTTCGGTTATCACCTCCCTCCCCTTACACCCCCAACTTAAAATTCTTTCCAAAATTCAAAACTATGTAGTTCTACAATCTGGCAAAATTTCAATTTGATACTTTTTTTTTTTTACAGAATGACCTGCGTTATAGGCAATTTAGGCCTTTATGTGCAATGCACAAACACAGTCATGGAGGGAAGGAATGGGATTGGGAAGGTTGGGGAAGGGGAGTGAGAACGACCGTAGCGAGTGGAGAAGCTGATATATTGCTCAGTTGTACTGGCTGCTTACTGACAAATATTTGCAGATGTTATGGGGGACTGAATGATAGAAAGCGAACAGAAACCATCTACTGAGTATCTAGGCCTTCTTGAAGTGGAACTGTTTCACTTTTACACCGTTTCCCCATTTTATTGCGAATAATTTTTTATCACCAGTAGCAACTGAAAAATTTGCGCTTAAAAAAATCCCGTCTGGAGTGGGAATCGAACCCACGACCTATTGAATGAGAAGCAAGCACGCTGCCCACTACGCCACGGAAGCCTCAGTTTTGAGATATAACGGTTTGAAATTTTGGAGAGTGCACTATTTTTTTTTAAATGCTTCCTATTTTCCCCCCACTACTTTTATGTCCACGTATTTTGCTAGTATAGCTTAATATGTGCTACAAGTTTCAATTACATAGCTTAAGAGATAATTGAGATATTCATTTTTAAGTGTTCTTCTTTGCATCCCCCTGACCCTCCCCCTGATCCTCCCCCTTACAATAATTAGTCTCCGTCTAAGCTAATTCTGATGGATCTTTATGCCATCTTAATAGTCTCAAAATATGAATTTTTTATGGTAAGTAATTTCGAAAATATAATCATTAAAAAAAAAATTCGGCCGACAATTTGTATTAGCCCTCCTTTTCGGACCCCAATGGATAAAAAAATAAAATTATTTTTTTAGTCTGTCCTACAAACCTCTTTATATGTACATTGAGTTTTGGCTGCTTAGCTAGAACCATGGTTGAGATATTCTCAGCTTTCGGTTTTAGCGCTCCCCCGTGATACGAAATGTGCGGATAAATGTTTCATTTTATTTTTTTTCTCTTCAATTTATTTAACACTTCATTTTTTTTATATTCTTTTTATTTTTTTTTATCTTCGTTCCACCCGCTTTATATGTAAATTCTCTGTTTTCTTTATCCGTACCTGAATTCTGCCATTTCTCTTTTCTTTTTCTTTTTTTCCTTTCACTTTAACTCTTGTAATTTAATTTCTTCGTAAATAAAAAAAATAATAATAATAAAACAATGACGACATGTCGCGTTTCAATATGAAATTAAAGACTCAAAAATTAATAACAATTTGTGCTGACGGTCCCCATTTTGCGTGCACGAAACTAAAATGAAAAAAACCGTTGAGCGCGAATATAAATTGCCGCAGAACGAAAAATCGGGGTTTTTTATACTCTAGATGAAATCTGAGAGTATATTGTGTTTGCCTTACTGTTTGTAACGCTAAGAAATAACGCTCGCACAGAGCCGCCAAGGGAACAGAAATATTTGTTGTCGCTCAAAAACCTCGATTCCGAGTGACCGTCTGTCTGTCCGTCTGTCCGTCTGTGCGTCTGTCTACAGCATAACTCTCGAAAGCTTTGAGCTATAGTGCTAAAAATTTTTGTGTGTCATTTTTAGCAAAAAAGTAAGGTCAAGTTCGTGAACGGGCCAAATCGCTCCACCCCTTCTACCCCCTCCCATACAAAATGACACAAATGCGCAATTTGACAATAAACGGATTTGCTCGAAAAGTATAAAAGCTATTGGCCTCAAATTTTGAATATATTACTTTCATGATAATATCAATCTACCGTATAAAAATTATGCATGTCCTCCTCCTCCTTCTACCACCTCCCATCCAAACTGTATTTGTCATGAATTACTCTAAGCCAAATTACTCAGTGCGTATAAAATTTAGCGAGCTCAAATTATGCACTAAATATTTATTTGAAATTATGAGTAAGGCCAAAAAAAATTAGACGATTAGCTACCCCCTACCCTTCTACCCCCTCCCATACAAAATGGCACAATTTCGCAATTCGACTATAAATGGATTTGCTCGAAAAGTATAAAAGCTATTAGTCTGAATTTCGGGATATATTACTTTCATAATAATTTCAATATACAGTATAAAGATTATTTGCGTCCTCCCTCTCCTTCCAACCCCTCCCACACAAACTACACTTTTTCATGAAATGCTCTAAGCCGATTTTCTCAGAACATATAACATTTATCGAGCTCACATTTTGTGATAAATACTTATTTAGCATTATCACTAAGATCAGAAAAAAATATTTGATTAGCTTTACTGCTTCTACCCCGTCCCATACAATATGACACAGTTTTACAATTTCACAAAAAATCTATTTTCTTGAAAAGTATGAATGTTACTGATCTAAAATTTAAGAGATGTCAATTTTATGATATTCTTAGTTATTTTTGAAAAAATCACTAAAATCCCCTCACTGTTTCTACCACCTCCCATACAAACTGCACATTTTCACTAATTTTCTCAGCTCCTATTCAATTTTTGGAGTAAGCATTTTGTATAAAACATTTTTATAGCTACTTTAGCATGATGGGTAAAAAATTAGTTCAATCCTATCAGCCCTTCTAACGCTTCCCATACAAAATTTCTTGGGATCACAAAAAATTCTATTTCATCTAGAGTATCTTAAGATTGCGCTTTACGCGCAATCGTAGCCCTGTTATGTTTTTTGGTTTGGAGTTGGATGCTGGATGAGTGAAAAAAAATTTTCGGAGGGGCGGGAAAAAAAATTTGTGAAACGATTTAGTTTATGAAATTTTTTTTTTTTTAAAAGTGGAGTCAAAAAGTCGAGAGTAACCCGGACTCAAAAATTGTGTATTTTGGAACTTAAACAGTGAATCATTTAAAAAAAATAAGTAAGACTAGAAAAATAAAAAAAAAGAGCAACGAGAACAAAAATTTTGGTGCCGACGAAAGAAAAAAAAAAAGAAAATGAAGGTTAAAGTAATCTTCGCCACACCACCGAGGAATAATCGTGGCAACGAGAACGAGGATCCTGGGCCCCAACGCCGGATGGAATCAGGTACCCAACATCGATACGCAGCTTAATTTATATTAGGGCTTAGCTGAATAAATTATACTAAAGTCTCAAAATTTCTTTGCTTGTTATTCATTCTTTCAATTCTTTCTTATTATTCTTCATTTAAATTTTATTTTATAATTTTTATTAGGCTTCCATGCAGGTACGGACGATAGTTTCGGTTTTCATTTTTTCTTCTCTCCTCTTGATTGTTATAAGGGTGAAATGAAGTGCTAAGTCGCACAGTTGTGGCCTTGGCGCTCCCCATGACAGGAATGCTCCCCCATCATACATCTTTACTCCTCTGCTAGCGTTAGCCTAGGTGGCCATATTAGGAGCCCGGGCCAAAATGATCAGCGATGATGATTAGAGCACACATCGGACTATTGAAAGCACCCTCAAGGATGAGGAACTCCCAGGTCGAGTTCCCCACACCCACGCTCCTGAGCAGCCGGCAGGATGTGCTGTTCAGACCTGGGAGAACCTCATTAATTTCTGCATGCGGAATGGACCTTGGAGGTTCATTTCATATCACCCGCCACCACCTTAACCCTTACAGTTCCCAAAATGAGTGTCCGCCTGAGATCCGCAATCATCTACGATCCACCCAAAAATGAACTTCCTATTTTGAAGGGTTTGGGAATTAATGTGCGCTGAGCGTACACGTACGGCGTTTGGCGGACGGCATAACATTCTATACAGAGATTTTTGAACGTGATTAAAAGAATCAATTAAAAAATTGTTAGCATCCTCCCACCCTTTCTATTATCCTTTCCCCATACAAATTAAATCTTGAATAAATAAACGATTGAAATATTTATTATACATACATATATATATATTTATTTTTATATATCCATCCTATCCTACATATTGACTTTCCACGCATTCTCAATTTGTCCCAAGAATAAATAAATGCTCCATACTTGCATATATTTTTTATGACGCCGAACGTGGTACGCAAAATGTTTGGCCGTTTATTATTTTTTCCATTATTTTGTTCAAGTATGGTAAGATATTGATGGGTCGATAATTATTATAGTCCTTCTGTTCTCCTCCTTTGAAAATTGGCGTTATTTTACTGATTTTCATTTGTACTGGAACTGTTGCTTCTGATATGGATTTGTTTATAATTGCTTTAATGCTATTGGAGAGTTCATCTATGTTCTGCTTTATGATTTTCGCATTGATTCCGTCATGTTCACATGATTTTGTTTCTTTTATGTTTTTTGTTAACTTCCTTATATCTTATTGGATCCGAAATCGTTTTTTTCCTTCTATTTCTTCATGAAAAATTTTGCTGGTTATTATTTTTGATGCTAGCTCTATTCCTGCGTTTGCATTAAATTTATTTAATTTTTCTATGAAGTCCTCTTGATCTTCCATGGATTTGATGTCGTTTTTGATTGGAGGTATTCTTCCGTTATAGAGTACTTCTTTTATATTTTGCTATTTTCTTTTCTGTCTTCGTAATGTTGTTGTTTTATTTTGCCAATATTTCAATTCCCGTTTGATAATGATGTTGCTGTTGTTGTCTTTACGCATTTTAGTGTACCAATAGTTTCTAGTTGTTATGCATTCATGTAGCTCATCATCGTACCATTGTTTGTCTTTGTTTTTTATTCTACGCTGTTTTGTTGTTGTGAAGTTGTTAATTTTAATTTGTAGTTGTTCTATAAATTCGTTGTGTAATTTATTGACTGGTAATGTTTGATTTTTTATATTTGTACTTAGTCTTCCATAGTTTATACGTTTAATTTCTATTTTTTCTTGCGCAGTTTCAACCTTTTCATTAAGAATTTCGATGAATATTAGTTTGTGATTCAGTAGATCGTGTGGTATATACGATATTTCCATGTTGGTATTTATTTCGGTTGTAAATATATGATCTAGTGATGCTTCCATTCGAGTTTTTGTTGTGTTGTCGCATAAATGCATTCCGCTGCTCTGCATTTCGTTTATGTACTCGTGAACATAACTTTCGCGTTTTTGTGAAATAATATCATAGTTAAAATCTCCGATTAGTACTATCCTTCTGTTTTATTAGTTAATTTTCGTATGTGTTCATTTATTTCTTTAATGAAATTGCTATTTGCTTGTCAGGATTTATTGCATGTCCTATAAATGCATAATATTATTAATTTTTCATTGGTTTTAGTATTAATTGACGTGTAACTATTTTCATCAATGGATTTTTGGTCTATTAAGGTGTATTGTACGCCATTTTGTATTAGTATTAATGATCCCGGCTTTTTTGGTCTGTATTGTATTTCTTCTTTATTTGATTTTAATAAGTGAGTTAACTCCTCAATTTTATTGTTTATACTTCTCGCATTAAAATATAAAATTTTCAGTTATTTCGTTTGCTTGTAAATAATCTCTATTATAGAATTTGAAATTTTCTGCTCTCACAGAGTTCAGTATAAAACCGTTAATAGTTAGAAATGTATCCGCTACTCTATTTAAATTTTCATACGAGATGGCGCTCTACGTTCTATTCAGCGGTTTAATATTTTTGACAGCTGATTTGCTATGCTGGATGACATACGCGCTGAATTAAAATGCCGATGAGAAAAAAAAACTAAACGAGTTTGTTGAATGACAGCGGTATAGTATTGAGAGTTTTCTTTAATTTGTTCGCCAGTATTTCGATCGAATCGCTGGGTTTCCAAGGTGAAAGATATTAAGCGTTCCAGCATTTAGAATCGGTGCGTTCAGAAATGTCCAACAGCAAAACAATAGTAAGTGAAAAATGGGAGAAAATAAAGTGCGGCGGCGAGACACTTGTTCGGCCAAAACAACGGGTGATTGTCGCAAACTTGGTAAAACTGATTTGTCATCGAATATTCTGACTTGAATTTTTTGGCTAATGGAGCTCGCACGTGTTTGCGCGAATAGCGAGCACTATTGCCAAGAATTTAAGTGAAAAGTTGCACCGGGAAGACTGTTAAATAGCGCGCAACAACAATTTCGATTATATAAACATAACCTCACTGCAATGGAGCTCGGGGGGATCTATCTAGCGACCGGGATCCTTTGTCGTACTGTACGGTCAGTATTTAAACTGACCGGAGCGCGAGTGGACCATGTCGTTGGTCGGTGTTGAGGCTCTTTTATATAAGAAGCGCAACGTCGTCTTTGCATTCTTTAGACACCGTCTGTACCTGGTGTTCAAGAACTCGGTGATTGGGTGTTTGTGCAGACATAACGTTGACATAATTGTCGTTTGAGTTTTTGTTTTTCTCATTACTGCGCTCTGACTCTGTGCAAAGCTTGTTCATGGCTGTAACCTTGTTTAAATTAATTCATCGTCCTATCCTGTGCATCAATATTGAAAGTGATCGATTATCGCATGATATGCTAAAATTAGGTACAACCGAGCTGTTTACTTTTTACATTCGAGGTTTTGATTATTCAGCGGGTTCTAACAGACCGCTGACACATCCTAAACATTGATTTCATAACGTCGACGTGTGCATTAGTTGTAAAGATCAGAATTTCTCTAGGTGAACTCGTTACTATCTTGCAGTATTCAGTGGTGCAAATCTTCAAAGTTGTCCTTTGTTCTTTTTAAAAACTGGGCGATGAGCTTAGAAGTTTGGTGCGGTATTTAGCCGATCAGAGACGAAAGGAAGTTCGTCATATCCTCTTACATCGGCCTTAATGTGCAATGTACAAACATAGACATGAAAGGAAGGAATGGGATTGGGACGGCAGGGGATGGGGAGTCATAACGACCGTAACGAGTGATGAAGGTGGTATATTTTTCAGTTGTATTGGCTGCTACTGACAAAGATTTGCAGATGTTATGGGGACTGAACGATAGAAAGCGAACAAAAATCATATACTGAGTATACAGGCCTCCCAGAAGTAGAGCTGTTTCACTGTCACATCGTTTGTCCATTTTACTTCGAATAATTTTTCATTGCCAGTAGCAACTGAAAAATGTTTAAAATTTCTTCCGCTCTGCTGAAACGCAAATCGTGCACTAATTTACAAACTTCTTTGTATGAACCATTGTTTACCAGCACAACTTCTCCAACATGTAGCACTGCAACCAATTTTTGAGAAAACCACTGAATCCTTTCTTATGGGTTTTGTTGCGCAGCGTCGCCAAAATTCCAAATTATAATGGCGAAAAATTCCTTATCGACTTCACTGTAATTAAGTTTCTTTTCGGATACATTACGAAGAATTTTGTAAGATTAAGAGAAGTATAGGGAGAATTTTTTTTGAAGGCGGAGAACTTTAAATTAAAATAAAACACAGAAAAATGTTTTTAATATCCATGAAATTGGCTTTATTTGAAAAATAATTTTATAGCATTAATGTTTGAATATGATTTCGGGCGTACATGACGTATTTTGGAAGTCCACAATTTCATTTGAACATTTTGTTCAGTGATGAAGCACAATTTTAGCTAAATGACTATGCCAATAAGCAGAATCGCCGCATTTGGAGCGATGATAATCCACATTTTTTTATTTTATTGTCGAAACACCATTATATCCAGAAAAATTCACCGTTTGGAGCGCCGGTAGAATCATTAGTCCATATGTTTTCAAAAATGATGATGGTCAGAACGTTACAGTCAACGGTGAGTGGTACAGAGACATGATTACGAACTTTTTCATGCCTCAATTGGAAGGCATTAATGTTGCAGACATGTGGTTTCAGGACGGCGCCACATGCCACACAGCGTGCGATACAATTAGTTTACTTTAAGAAACATTTGATGATCGATTATTTTCACGAAATGAACTGACCACCTCGTTCGTTTTCTCTGGGTATATGTAAAGTCCCATGTCTACGCCGATAAACCAGAAACCATTGATCACTTTAAAGCTAACATTCAAGGCGTTATTGCCGAAATATAGCCTGATTTACTGCGAGGAGTGTGTGAAAATTGGACTTCCAGATTACGCTATGTACGCGCCAGCCACATGCTCGAAATCATATTCAAACCTTCGTGTCATAAAATTATCTTTCAAATAAAGTCAATTTCATTGATTTTAAAAACATTTTTCTGTTTTTTATTTCAATTAAAAGTTATCCGCCTCTAAAACAAACGCCCTGTATTTATGCCACCAATATATGCAATTGTTTGAGTATACCAGTCTTGTATCATTCGCATTACGTTGCTATAAATTTTTGCTTTGCTACAGTCGTTATGGGGTATTTAAACATAATTCAAAAAACTTTGTGAATATGCATCGTTGACACTTTCATTTCAATTAATCAATTAAGTATTCAACTAACTATGGTACACTAGAGTTACTGTATGGGAACGGATCCTCTGTTATTGGTCTGGACACCAGGTTCTAGCACATAGCGGCAATATTTCAAATCGAAGATTACTTTTATCTTATTTTCTGCGATCTTGTATTCCGCCAGAATTGTAGGCTAAATATAAATTTGAGCTTCCAAGAATTACGTTTAAAGTCATTTCTTGTGGAATCGTAAGCTTTTAGCATCTTTTCAGTACGAGTCGTCTGTCACTCGTCAATTTTTTAAATATCGCCGAGTGTTCGATTAACGGCTGTATGGCTAAATTCGAGAGAGTCGAAGGCATTTGTTCGTATACGAACTCTAATGTACACTGCCGAAATTTTTCAAAATATTCATTTATTTAACTTTAGGCATTTAACTTATAATTTTGCAATAATCTGCGCTCATGTATTAATTATCTGAATAAAAACGATTCGAAATTATTTGATAGTTAACAGGTTAGGACGAAGGAAGTATGCAACTTCGGGATTGCCTAAAAGAGCATACAACTCTTTGTTGTGTCTAATTTATCGTTTTTTCTTTCGTACTAGCGAATATTTTTCGGCCAGTGCCAGTGTGTATAGGGACTGACGTTCTTCTGCGCATATTTTTGTTTTCAATTATTGAAAGTACCGAATATTGCGTCTTATTTCTGACTATAATTATACTTTTCGTCTCCTCTGATTCTGTGCTTCGATAAATAGAAAAACTGATAGCGCACTCGCAGCTGAAACTACACCTTAAGAAAATGAGCATTTATTCCAACGACTAATGAATATTTTGTCTGAAGTTGATTGCGGCGTCCTAAGCAGCTGCGAGGCAATAGCAATGCAAGTTCGATTTCAATTTTAGACCTCGCTCAAATCATCCAATTCTTTTGGAAATAAACATGAACGAGGAATTCTAGGACTACTCTAGAGAAAGTATACCGTGAGTTAAAGCACAATAGACCTACGGTCGCGGTGCTTGGAGAACACAAACCCTTCGCCTCGCAATAATATTCTACAGTATAATACTCGCACGAATCATGGTATCTAAGAAACCCATGATTTTAACGGAAAATTTTAGTTTACCAACAGTGGCGTAACTCAGAGCAGCAGCGCCTTACGAAATTTTCAGAACTCTCCCTACGAAATTTTCAGAGCGCTTCCCCCAAATCCCCAGAACAACGCTCATTGCGGTAAAATTTTGTGTACAAGCTTATAATGCAAAAATAAAGCCCTGTGCAAATTTATAGCAAATGTACACAATTTTCCAAGTGAGTTTTGTTGACTTCTGATGTACTTCTACTACATATGATCGTTAGCACTTTTTGTTTAGGCACCGAGTATAAGGGGGTTACTCTTTAATGCATTGTATAGCTATGTCGGTAGTGTTACAGGAATTTCGGAGGAGAGAGACGGAAAGAGCGGTGAACATCATTTTTGAAGCGCTGGACGTTATTCTTCAATGGCGCTATAGCCCAAATCGGGCCTTGACCCATCAGGTTTCTTAACATTTTCATTATTTATCGCGGAACGCACAACCCTCGATCTATGAATTTTTCATTTTCGTAGATTGAGGTAACCAAGGTATATCCATGTAAACAGTGTGCTTGAATTATGTGTTGACCGGGATTTGAACTCACGACCTTCGCATTGTAGGCCAACACGCTACCCACTAGGCTACACCCTACCTGGACGTTATATTTACTTGGAAATATCCTTGCAGGTAATGCGTTCCAATGTTTGGACGTTCAAGAAACGAATGACTGTCTATATTTCACTGTACGAGAAGGAATTGGAATGCCGTTATACTCGTGCGCACGTTTAGCTTGACGAGTATTCCGGGAAAAATGTTAAGTGGCGAAATGAGTAAGTTAAGTTCTGCACTACATTTATCATAGAAGTAGCGATAGTAAATGCTTAGTACTCCGACTTTTCTGCGATGTTCGAGGGAGTCAATGGAAACAGTTAAAGTTTCATCTTCAATTAGTCGGAACGCAATTAGTTGAGCAGTGCAAGGTGTGTTTTGGGTGCCCCAGCCGAATTGTGCGAATTGTGCGAATTGTACTCTAAACGAGGTCGAATGTAGGTCATTAATGAATACCACGAACAGAGTAGGCAATAAGACAGAACCCTGAGGGGCGCCAGAATTAATTAAGATGGAGGAAGAAGTAACGCAGTACTACTCGGTATAGTGCGTTTGGACAGAAAACTCTCAATCCATCGAATGAGGACTGCATCGAGTATAATGACCATTAGCTTAACAAAAAGGATTGTGGGCTGTATTTAATGCCTGAAATTTATATAATTCTGAATAACACCGAAAAATGAACAAAATTGTTCTTTCAGAAGAATCATAAAAAAAAAATTTTTTTCTGTGAAGAAGATTCTTGTGCTTGTTAAGGAGAAAGCCCGATGTTAAAGTTGCTTTGAACTTCCTTTTCGAACACCCGCTCCTGATCTTTAATACCACTATAGCCCAAATTGGGCTTTGGTCTCTTGATCTTCAAGTTCCTTAATAATTTGTTTGTTATTGTGAAAGGATTCTTAGCCCTCGCACAATCCTCTATCTGCGAATTTTCATTTTTGTAGTTTGAGGTGACCAAGATATACCCACGCAAGTAATGTGCTAAATTATACTTCAACCGGGATTTGAACTCCCGACCTTCGCATTGTCGACCAACACGCTACTCCCTAGCTCCTAATCACTGCTCCTTGGCGTTCTTGATTCCTGGCGCACGCAACGCGCAGTCAGCAGTTTACTATTTACGCCACTGTTTATCAATTATTTTTGGGCAAACGCTAATGAATACATCGTACATATCGTCCCTACCATGTCAAACAATGTGAAAAAGTCGTTTTTTTCATATTCAATACCCTGCTCTTGCATTGGGGACGATTCGCCTTGTGGCATCTCCAATCTGTAGAAATGTCATTTCCAGCATTCCTTTAGGGGCTACAGATTCGAGGTTTTGCCACAAGGCGAATCGTCCCCAATGCAAGAGCGCAAGAGCAGGGTATTGAAAATGAAAAACGACTTTTTCACATTCGATAGTTTGACATGGTAGGGACGATATCATCGGTGTAAAATTAGTTCATTTTATGTTTGTATTTCAAATCAGAGCGAATTTCTTCCCATCGAAAAATTGTTTTTTCGATAAAAAAAAACCGCTTTGAGCGCATTGTCACTTAATTTTTCCAGCTGCAACAAATGGTAGGGTTAGGTTAGAGTGGCGGCCTTAGCCCACATAGACCCTTTGGGATCCATAGTGATACCACATCGGACAATAGGGAGAACCTAATGGATCGCTGGTATTGCGAGTTCCTTGTTGAGCTCAAAGGATTTCGCTGCTGCCGCAAAGTTCAGAAAGTTTCGCATACTACAGCTCGATACCTGTTTGAGGTCGGAGAAGAACGGAGAGCCGAGGGTTTTAAGCCTTCTTCTAGCAAGCGCCGGACACTTACATAGCACGTGCTCCATTGTCTCTCTTTCTCCCGGCTGGTTGCAATTCCTGCAGCGATCATGGGTTACCAAACCCATCCTATAGGCATGTGCTCCTATAAGACAATGGCCAGTGATGCTGCCAACCATTGTCGCACATTGCTTCCTGGGTAGTGATAACAAGAGTTTTGTTTTCTTTGCATCATACTTGTTCCACATTGATTTTGTGGTTCTACAAGTTGTGATGGTATGCCATCTAGCTTCGGCTAGATTCGTGAACTGTGTGTCCAAATATCCTTTGATGATCATTATAGGCGGTGGTACGTTTTCTGCGAGTTCGTGGTCAAGATTTGCCCCTCTTTTCGCCAGATCGTCCGCGGCCTCATTACCTGTTATGCCACTGTGGCCTGGAATCCAGCAGAGTTCTACCCTTCTGTTGACACATAGATTCTGTAACGCGCGATGACAGTTAAAGACTACCCTAGACTTTATAGTACAGGCTTCTAGTGCCTTTAGGGCAGCCTGACAATCTGTGTATATAATTATTCTTTCGTTACCATTTCGTGACGATCTGCTGGCGATCTCGGCTGCTCTCTGGATTGCCAGGATTTCCGCCTGAAAGATACTGCAGTCGTTTGGTAACCTGAGAACTAAATCCGTTGTGAGGTCAGGTGTGTGCACTGCTGCGCCCACCCCTCCTTCCATTTTGGATCCATCAGTATAGATATTTATCGCTCCCCTAGGGTCTCCGGTTCTTGTTGACCAGTATTCCCTATCCGGTATACGTATCGAGAACTTCCTGTCGAAAACTGACTTCGCAATCATCGAGTCCGTGTTTCCTGCGGGTAGACTTATGTTGTTGTGACCGTACGGTCGTGTACTAAGTTGCCTGTGCTCCTTGAGTCGTAGAGCACTCTTGGATGCCACGTTTAATGCGACCAAGTCTATTGGTGGTAAATACAGTAACACGTTCAGTGAATCGGAGGGCGTGGTCCTAAGAGCGCCAGTGATTCCCAGACATGCCTGCCTTTGTACTTTTTCCAATCTTTGCCTGTAGGTCGTCTTATTTAGAGCGGGCCACCATATCATTATGCCATACAGGAGAATTGGCCTTACGATAGCCGTATATATCCAGTGCGTTATACTCGGGTCTAGTCCCCAGCTTCTTCCGAACATCCTTTTGCACGAGTAAAAAGCGATACTAGCCTTTTTTGAACGCTCTTCAATGTTTAGTTTCCAGGTTAGCTTACTATCTAGGATCAGTCCCAGATACTTTGCGTGGCTGGTCAAAGTTAGTTCGGTGCTTCCTATTTTAGGTAGCCTAAACTCCGGAGTTTTAATTTTTCTCGTGAACAGAACTAGTTCCGTTTTTAGCGGGTTTACGTTTAGTCCGGCGCTTTTCGCCCAGTCGTATAGTTTTCTGAGTGCTCCTTCCGTGAGCTCGGATAACGTGTTTGTGTACTTGCCTGATACCAGTATCACTACGTCGTCAGCGTAGGCCACCACGTTTACCCCTGAACTGCTTAGGACCTTAAGTATGTTATTGAGAGTCAGAACCCACAGGAGTGGAGATAGTACCCCTCCTTGTGGCGTTCCCCTACAGCTATGTTTGCGAGAACTAGCATTACCCCATTCCGACGCTATGGTTCGATTTTTGGTAGACTTTGGTAAGACTTCGCTTGATATCAATTAAAGTTATTTGTCTTGAATTTGGTTATATTGTAAGAATTCATACAAAACTATCAGAATGTATTATTCTTTTTTTTATAAAATATCAAGACTTTTCAACTTCACAGCAGGGATGGTAATCTGAGGAATTTTTCCCTAAATTGAGGTATTTTCTTAAGAAATATGGATTTACACTACCTCTTCTCGATAGGGACCGAATTTTAGTCTATCCTGTTGAGAATGCTAAACTTATTGCAGCATGTTTCGCCCAAAATTGCAGGCTGCCAGCAACAAACCAGTCTCCTCTTTTGGTGCTTTCCGCGTAAGTGAAAAGTGGCGAATGTTCAACCGATTCCCAAGAAAGTAAACAAAGTGTTACTCGCTAACTACCGCCTATTTGCCATTACTTCAGTTCTGTCGAAAGTAATGGAGAGGTTCTTCTTCAATGGCGCGACAGCCAAAAATCGGGCCTTGGCCTCCTGATTTTCAGGTTCCTTAACATTTTCATTACTTTTTGTGGAAGGGTTCTTAGCTCTTCGCACAACCCTCTATCTGCGAATTTTTTATTTTCGTAGATTGAGGTAATTCAGGTATATCCAAGCAGACAGTGTGCTGGAATTATGCGTTGATCGGGATTTGTGCTCACAACATTTGCATTTTAAACCAACACGCTATCCATTAGGCTACACCCTAGCTTCTATGGAGACGGTTGTCTATCGCAAAATAGTCCGCTATTTTGAAGATTACCAAACAAACTGATTAACAGGCCGCGCTAATTTTTGGGATAATAATTAAGAACAGTTCCACCTGCTTATCAAAAAAAAAAAAAAAATTGAAATATCATTCCCCAGAGTAATTTTATTTACAAAGAGCCCTTACTTTATGGTCACAATGTATCAATGATTGCCAATACGGATTCCTTTCCGGACGTTGTATAGATGACCTCTTGGTATATCGGACAGAACGTTGGAACTCTTGTCTACATATATTTGGCGAAGGTTAAGATGAGATTGGCATAAACGTCTCCTGGTGAAGCTCAAAGCAGTCGGCTTTAGTAATAACCTCCTGAAATGGATTAAAAGTTTCTTATATGAACGCACCATATAAGCCGTAATGCCCCTTCCAAGGCTCAAAGCTTTGTTTTATCACCCACACTTTTTCTTATTTTTATTAACGACTTTCTGTCGGCAACTCTCATTTCGATCCATCGTTTTGCAATTGACAGTATCCTGGATAACATCTATGAATTTGACACGATTAATGACAATCACAGCGTTCCTGTGGCATCTAAACGTGCGGAATTATTTGGATCATTGAACTCTGACCTGAACCTAATCTTGGAATGGGGAAGGATACATAGAGTAGAGTTCAACGCCTCGAAATCACCACCCTGTCATCTTTCTCTTAAACGTGATGTTCCAGCGACTGTTTCAAATGTTGCCTTCGATGTTGTGCAACTAGACTCTTCCGAATACATCTCTCTTTGGCATTAAAATAAATAATTGGAACTAGCACATACTCGACGGAGTAGCACTTGACTTCTTCAAACGCCTAGGAGTCCTCCGAAGATATAAAAAAAATAGGTTGCTCCTATTGACCTAGCGAATGTCCATAAGGCCTTCATTGGACCACACCTCAAGTACAATTCGCTTATATGGGCTGGCGCATCCAAAACGCAACTCGCGATGTTAAAAACAAAAATTCGACTAATTGCAAATGAAGCCAACACGGCTCCTATGAACTCCCTAGAGTATCGCAGAAATGTCAGAGTTCTCACTACCGCTTCTTCCATTTTAAATGCAGTGAGAAACTTTCTAAACATATTCCACCCCTTTTCACATTTCCCAGAAATACTCGCCTAGCTTCAAGCGCACATGAATTTTCTGTAAAGCTTCCTATACTACCAAAAATTACATAAATTTTGACCTGCTAAATTAACATACATTAGCAGGGCGCGCTAAAGATCGATGATGAATTCAGTATTTGCACATAGTAAATAAATACTTGTAAAAATATAAACTAGTTGTTGTTGAAGTGAGTAGTTGCATTTAAAAGAAGGAAAAAAAATACGTTAATTCATTAGAAATTGTTATTAACTATATGGAAAGAGTAGTTCATCAATTTGAAGTGCTAACTAGTTCATTAATTAACTTTTGAATAAGAAAACGTCAATGAATAATATTTTGAATTTTATTAAAAAAATTAAAATCGCTACTATGCTACTGCTACTTTATAATTGATATTCTACCTAATTGTAATAATTAACTTTTATAGCTCCTTCGAATCCAGTCGCCGGAAGGAGTTAAGCGCATTGAAATTCCATCGAATTCATCTATCCGCGATTTGTACGAGTCAGTGCACAACGCGTTTAAGTTGAATGACTATGGCTTTGCTATTTTTAAAGAAAGAAATTTCACAAAAGAGGTACGATTTTTTTTTATTTAATTTACCGTATTTCATGATAAGAACGAATTTTCAGTTGGCATCGAGCCGCTCTCAAACGATTTCATCCAGCAACCTCAAGCATGGCGACATGGTCTACATGAAGTTTATTTCGGGATCATCTAGAGTAAGATCTCAATTAATAAAAAAAAATTGGAATGTTTGATTAATCTATATTTCTTCAGCGATCAAGCTCCGCATTAGTAGATGCTGTTCCTGACAAATTAACATCAGCACAATCTAGCTCTTCTTTTCCTGATGTTAAACAAAATTTAAAAAATGGAGATTTAGTAGGGGACGAGGTTGATTTGATTTTAGCTAAAGCTGATGGGCGCATTCAGCGTAGTCGTGATAACAAATTGTGATAAAAGCAAGTTTTGATGAGTGATTTTTTTATAACTGTATGAATTTCTTTTTAGATGTCGTCATAATTCGAATGGTTGTTGCGTACATTGTTCGCCACTCGAGCCATACGACGAAAACTACTTAAAGGAGCAAAACATTAAGCATCTATCGTTCCATTCGTATCTAAGGAAACAGATGTCTGGTATCGACAGAGGAAAATATGTAGCTTTCGAAGATATTAACTGTCGAATAAAGACTGGTTGTCGGGAACACCCACCGTGGCCGAAAGGAATCTGCTCAAAATGTCAACCATCTGCTATAACCTTGAATAGACAAATTTATCGTCATGTTGATAATGTCATGTTTGAGAACGCATCACTTGTCGATCGATTTTTAAATTACTGGCGTTCAACCGGGCACCAGAGAATGGGATTTTTGTACGGAACGTACGAAGTTTATGCTGATGTGCCCTTAGGTAACATATTTCAAGAGTAAAAAATATCCTCTCCAATCGCAAACTTAATTTTAGGCATTCGAGCACGTGTCGCAGCTATTTATGAACCTCCTCAGGAAAGCAGTCGTGATTCTATCAGACTCTTAGATGATGAGCATAGTAAAGAAGTTGATGATTTGGCTGCAGCTCTTGGCATTATAAAGGTTATTGGTGTTCTTTAATATGATCAATAGTATGTATTGAAAGGAAATATTTCCGGATTCTACGCTTTATTATTTGTGACTTCGGTTTCTGCTGAGACCTTTATCAAACTTTTGGAAAAGGTCTCAGCAGAGAAACGTCACGAATAATAAAGCGTAACAGTGTAGAATCGGGAAATCTTCCTTTCAATTCGAAATGCACTGTGAAAACGTTCACCAAACTATAATAATACGTATTGTTTGTTGTAATGATTTTCCCAATTTAAGGTGGGGTGGATATTTACTGATTTGATTGGCGAAGATGATGTTCCGGGCAATGTAAAACAAATTCGAGGAATTGAAACGCACTTTTTAACAGCACAAGAGTGTATAATGGCTGGTCATTTGCAAAATAAGTATCCGAACTTCTGTAAGAATTCCTCAACCAGTGTTTTTGGTTCGAAATTTGTAACAGTTTGTGTGACAGGTAGATAAAAAGGTGGCGTTCTGTTGGAATTGGATTAGAATATTGTTGATTTTTTAGGCGATGCTGAGAAACAGATTAAAATGGAAGGCTATGCTGTCTCTGCACAATGTATGGCACTTGTAAGAGACAATTGTTTGGTTCCAACCAAGGATGTTCCTGAATTTGGATATGTTCGCGAGTCTACCGATAAACAATTTGTACCAGATGTTTACTATAAGGTAAGTGGCTATTTCTTTTAATTATTACCAAAGACTATGAATAATATAAGATATCTCAAGCCTATGGAAAAAATGCTACCCAATTCTACTGCGTTGAGAGCGACGAAAAGGTTTTATACACCCAAAGCGCAAGATCCCCACTCATTGGCTTCTAACCGTGCGCCCATAACCAAGAGCCAATCGATTCAATCGTCGGCCGTTGCTGTGGGTGTTTAAAATCTTTTCAACGCTCTCAACGCAATAGAATTGGTTAGAATTTTTTCCGTGGACTTGGGACATCTTATATTATTCATAGTCTTTGTTATTACGAATATATTTTGTTAACAATACAAGTTCAATGAAATTCGCGCCAACGCCTTTAAAGATTGTTCGTGCATTTGGAACGCCTGGGTAGTTATTAAATAAATCATTGAATGATAATAAATAAAACCTTTATTATTCGGCAATGTAGACAATATAGACATATTGTATAATTCTTCAAAAAGAAAAATTACATATAAAACTTGGGGGGGGGGGTGTGGTATTGGTAGTAGTTAATTTTTAAAACATTGAGTGCGATGACTTCTTAACAGGAAATTGATTAATTTATAAATGTGCTTCAGATAAACGTGCTTCAAAAGATCAATTAAAAAATTAGCAACATGCTCGTCGTTACTGCTAAATGTTTGTTGGAAATCATTAATAGCAACATTTATTTCCTTCAATTTCAAGGTTGTTATGCGATACCTTTTTTCAGTTATAAATTCTTCGCGTCTTATTTTTTAAATTACTACACTCCGTTTCATATTTATAACCCACGTAGAAATTTTAGGGTATTCCCACTCGGAAAATTATTATGCTCTTATATTTGATTGCTAAATGTAGAAAGCCTGGAGCTGAAATTACTTGTAGGTAAATTCGTTATTTTTGCAACAGTTCCAGCTATTATACGTTTTTTGCTCGTTTCATATATATAACCCAGTTGAAGTTTCCAACATAATAAAATGTTTATTTCATATAAATTTTAAATCTGTAGCCATGTGGTTTTCTGAGAATTCCATCCAAGCTTTCTTATGGCGATCTAATAGTCGTGGAGCACTCTTCATTTTACCTCTAGAAAGGTTAGGATTACGTTGAATCGTTCTCCAAACCGTTTTTTTCGACACCTTTGTTGGGACAAGAGCTGCCAATTTATTGCAACTTAGTGTCGAATTGCTTCCTGCCCGTAAAATTTTCCTCTTTCCCCGCGGAGACAGTTTTCTTTTTCTTCCCTTTCGCTTCGTTTTCCCATATAACTCTGGATCTTTTAAAAAGTTTCGAATTACACGGTGACTGCGAGCAACTTTTATCGAAATTTCACTTATGTTCAAACCATCATCTTTGTACGCTAAAATTTCACTCTTATCGACATCATTTAAAGACACACCGCGCGGCATTTTAAATAATAAGATTATTACGAAACCTTCTTCTAAACAACAACTAAACTGATTCAGTGTCGATTTCTAACTGCACTAATCACCATGTGGGTTATAAATATGAAACGCATAAAAATGACTAATTTTCAAGAACTGCAGCAAAAAGAACGGTAATGAGAAATGATTTACAGAAAAATCATTGCACAGAGTTTCTCAATCCTTCCTTGTATTTAATTTGGGGCAAAATTATTTTAAGGCGAAAATAATTTCGAATTGGTAGGTGGGTTATAATTATGAAACGGAGTGTAGCTCTCTCTTCGATGAATGAATTTTTCGCAGGATTCCATTCAGTATGTGCAATTATCCATGCCATCATCACATGTACTCTAGATAAATTATCTGCGCACATAGTTTGTTCTTCGCTTTGCTTGGTACGTATCCTTGTAAAGAAACATCACCAGATCAGACAATTTATATTCGAATACTTTATTTCTATTTTATTTTTTTTTTTTTTAGCCTATAACATGCCCCACCACACAATTCTAAAACTTTTCTTCCATATCGATGTCGTTTTCATTTGAAATGTTGGCACTAATGATTCATCTACGCATAATACTTTTGAATTATAACATTTCTTAATATTACTGTTGCTAGAAATTAATCTTCAGCCGTATTATAGGGTGTGTGAATATGACTCCGCCCTTTAATAGGTGTCGTTAGTAGTACTGCTTACGTGTACTATCTGTCAAACGCAGTTTGTGACATTTGGTTGAAGTGTTAACAACTAGTATTAAAACGAATAGTGGGTGGATAGACACAGCAAACTAATTGTTCAGCATGACAATGCAAGACCAAATATATACAAGATCCTTCTCAAAAATTCTCGAACTTCTTGAATAGGTCATTTCGTGGTGGTGTCACTTGTATGTGAATGCGAAAGGTACATCACTTGCCGACTGCCAACCAATTTCATGATATTTGTTCCGCTGAAAGCGGGATTATTGCGTCTAAAGTGTGTTATCGGTACAAAAATGATCATCGAACAAAGATCCAATAGTTTTAAATATGGTGTCTATCCTGTACAACAATTTACGACTGGTTTACGTGTTTTAAGGAAGGTCGGGAAGACTTGAATGACGACAAATGTTGGGTTCGACCCAGAGAATGAAGATAGCACAAGGAGGATATATAAAACGGAGTGCTTGATAGGCTGTATCATGTGGGAATGCTTTTTGATTCGGAAATTTTCGAAAATTAACTTGGCTTCAAACTTTTTCAAAAAAAAAATCATAATTTGTATTCTTTCTTGGTTGCTAATATTCAGTCAGCAATAAAATAATTTTTTTAAATTTTTATTAGTTTTTGGTTCTTGTCTAAGCTAAACACTTTAGCAACGGACAATTTAACGTGGCAGAGAGATAGTTACTTTGGGTTTAAGTATGCCAAACAAGGATAGCGAAACAATTCTTTCGAAAATTTGTTTTGAACAATTTAACGTGGGAAAGAGTTAGTTGCAATATTTTTAAGTGTGCCATACAAAGATAGCGAAACCATTTTTTTCAAAAAATTTCGAGCATTTCGCCAGTAAAGGAGGTAAATAGTTTCATTCCCATTTTCTTACAAGGCAAAGCATGCTCATAGTCACTCCTTATTATATATCTTCCTTGAGATAGCATCAAAATTGTCCGTGAATTCATATGAAATGTGCCAAAATCTTCGGTGCAATAGATGGAAATGAAATGAAATATGCCTGAGACTTCAATCCACGCATTTTGACTGGGCATTTGAGTCGTAGAAAGGTGTATGCACGGGTTGTTCCACATAAACGTCCCGGCCACCGAGTTGAACCACTCATTCGAAATGCTTCTTGAACGTGTAAATCGCTGTATTGAGTCCGAAGGTGATTACTTTGAAGCCAATAAATGATTTTTAGTTGGTTTGGATTTGGATCCTGATTTATGTGAAATTGAGAAATTCGACTTGCGGATCGGATCGAACGATTTCTGCTACTTCGCACTGAAGTTCGCTCTTTTTGAGTTGGGTTTCCAGTTTCGAAAATATTTTAAGGCTTAAGGCAAATACCGATATTTATGATGAAGATATCCGTGTCCACTTTGACCATTTGAAAGATTTACACACTTTTTGGTCACATTAAATACATTCTTACTATGAAAATTTCAGATCACAAATTCTTAACTCCTGGCTTCGAAACCAAATTTAAAATTCATCGATTATGAACCGTAGTGAGAAGCTGTTAGATTGCGTTGCCAGCATCACATTTGATTAACCATGATTTTGACAAAGAAAAGAAATCGTCTTCCAATAGTCGCAAGAGCAAATTTAACACTTAGCTGCATCACTTCGTTCCAGTAACATAGCTGCACAGTGAGTGTGATATGAGCCCTAGGCCCAAAAAAAGCCCGTAGAAACGCGAGTATTAAATTTTAATCATAACCCTTGAGCATGTATGATTCTTGAGAGTTACTCAAATGATTATCATAGTGGATGGAGTTATCATGGAGTATTTTTAAAACTGTATGAACTGCATGAGTCCTACCAACCTTCGAAACTAAAATTTTTGGAAAAAAAATATGTAAACTTTCAAATTTTAAGGCCTAAGGCTTGGGCCTATGAAATGTGATACTGGGTCGCTGTTTGTTACAAAAATAACGATTTTTTTTCAATCTATCATTTTTAATAAGTTTGGGAGAAATTGTCCATTAGTATCGTGCGCGAAATTTTTTATTGTATAGGAGGGGAGAACTAAATATTTCAACATAAAGTTCGCAGCGCCAAACATATGATTTTCAACGTTAAAATGATCCAAAATCGATTATAAAACAGACGTGGCATACATTTATACCCCATAGTGCAGCTAAGGGCTAAGGATACTGCTCACTGATATTATGCCAGGAGTTGGAAAACTAAAAATTGTGTATGACTTAGTTAAAGAACAACTTTTTTTTCTTTTATTTGCCACGGATCAAAAAACATTCTCAGTGAAAGTTCTGTGAAAAACAGGTGAAAAGTTGTCGGCCTAGTAGTGAATAAATAAGTTTTTTTATTTCAAATATGCATTTATTTCTCAATTTACATAGTCTCCCTTTAGTTGAATGCACTTTTTTCCAACCACTGGATTCCATCCCAGAACTTGGATCCTGAAAGATCTTCAAAATCTCCATTTACCTCTGCTATCACCTCTGGCGAATAACGAGAATGTTCCAACAATTCATACTTGAATCCCTCAATTTTCCCATTACCAAATCGCCTTGTGGGCGGGTGCATTGTGCTGTAGAAAGAGAATTTTTCTTTTGCAGACTAGACCTTTTCTCTCTAATTTTTTCATCTAGTTGGTCAAGAACTTGTGCGTAGTATTCCCCATTACAGGGTGCGCTATCTAAATGTGGTCGATGGAAATATTGAATAACTTTGACAGATTTAAACCGATTGACGTCGTCGAACACATTTCGGAAAGATTATTGCATTACAATTTTAACCATTATTGGAAACAGACAACCCGCGACGCGTGGCTTCCGCCAATAACGTTATTCGAGTGAGTGAATCGAAGCCCAATTTTTGGGAGCGAATTTTAATGACTGATGAGGCCCATTTCACGCTATCTGGCACTGTAAATAAACAAAACTGTCGCATTTGGGGGAAAGAAAATCCTCATGCTATACATCAAACTTCACTGCATGATCAGAAAGTGACTGTTTGAGCCGGTGTCTGCTCAAAAACCATCATTGGCCCGTTCTTCTTCAGAGTTGGGGAAACTGTCAATGGGGATCGGTATCGATGGATGTTGGCACACTCTGTTTTACCAGAAATGCGTGAAAAAGGTCTTAAAGGCTTTTGGTTTCAACAAGACGGCGCGACATGTCACACCGCGAAATCAACGATGAACTTCTTGCGTCAAAAGTTCCCAGGACGTGTGGTATCGAAAGGGGGGGATATTGACTGGCCACCCAGATCGCCCGATTTAACGGCACCGGACTTTTTTTTGTGGGGATTCACCCGAGATGCTGGCAAATGTCATGGAAAATGCCAGAAAAAGAGCTGAATTTTGTATCCGCAATAAAGGTGGTCATTTGATCGACGTTGTTTTTGGAAACTGAATGGAAAAAATTGTAAAGCTTCAAATTTTATAAAAATAAATAGTTTTCCAAAATCGATTGAGAATTGTTCAAGTTATTCAATATTTCCATCGACCACATTTAGATGGCGCACCCTGTAGTTGTTCTATAGCGCGAGGATGGCACGGGATACGACGCGTGAATTACCTCGCGACTATTACCACGTAAACACAATTGCTATTTACTCTAAACAAACTTTATTCACGATTAAATAACAAAAGTAAAAAATGGATTTCACAATTTACGTGGTTCGCGTTCAGTCGCACGTTCTCAGAACTGTCAAAATTAATTCCGTCTGCTGCACTTCGATTACAGCGCTCTGCTCCACTTCGATTACAGCGCTGTCTTGTGGTCGATGTTAGCACTATGTGTCTTCGCCACATATACCCCCCTCCGAGTAACGTCAGATGTGACGTTGCGGTATTCACTTGACATGTTGATGATGATTGGATTCACTTGTGATGTTAATTTTCCAGGATATGTTCTCGGAGTGTAGCCTGCTTGACTGTCATCGAGATTAATGTTTGCAGTGTAGGCTGGTTTTAGCCTCTCAGTTGATACAATCTGCTGCTTGCCTTCTACGTCGATTTTGTAGACATAGTCGCTTACGCGTTGAATGATCCTATGCGGACCGGTGTACGGTTGCTCCAGCGGCTTTTTGACGTGATCCTGGCGCAGGAACACATGTGTTGCTGTTGCTAAGTCCTTGAAGACGAACGGACGGTCTCGTCTGTGATGAAGTACAGGCGCAGCTCGCAACTGCTGCATATCTCGGCGAAACTTCTCGGCAAAAACCTGCGGATTGCTTGGCTGGTCGTGATTAATAAAAAACTCACCTGGCAATCTGAGAGTTGACCCGTACACCATTTCCGCTACAGAACATCCTAAGTCTTCCTTAACAGTGGTGCGAAGGCCAAGTAAGACTGTGGCTAGCGTTTCGGTCCAGCGGTTGTTCTCGTGGCACATAAGTGCAGCTTTAAGTGAACGGTGCCAGCGCTCGACCATGCCATTGGACGCTGGGTGGTAAGCGGTTGTTCGAATGCGTTGACACCCGAGGAGTTGTGTCAGTGCGTTAAACAGTGCGGATTCGAACTGCGCTCCCCTGTCGGTGGTGATGATTTTGGGCGCGCCAAAACGTGATACCCACTGCGTAAAGAGTGCAGTCACAACAGTGTCGGCCGTCGTATCAACAATAGGTATGGCCTCCGGCCATCTCGAAAATCTATCGATGATCGTGAGAAGATACTTGAACCCATTCGATGGTTGCAGCGGTCCGACGATGTCCACATGGATGCTTTCGAACCGTTTGTCCGGTGTATCAAATTTCAGAGGTACGTTCCTGACATGTCTGGTTACTTTTGAACGTTGGCACTTATTACAATTCTTGGCCCAGCTGGTTATGTCCTTACACATGTTAGGCCACACATAGCTCTTTCTGATTTGTTTGCTGGTACTCCTGCCGCTCGGGTGTGATAAGTTGTGAACAAGCTCGAACACTCGCTTGCGCAACGGAAGCGGAACGTATGGCCTCATTGCTCCAGTCGAAATGTCACAGTGGACAGTGATGTTGCCGTCTATTTGGAATTTTTTAATATGCAAGCTACTCTCCTTCTGTAAAAGCTGCTGCAGTTCATTGTCGTTCGTTTGCTGATCAGCGATGTCTTTCATACTTAACGTTTCTGGAAAACTGATCGCGTTTATGCTCTCAGATCGAGAAAGAGCATCTGCCACGATGTTTTTCTGGCCTTCCACGTGGATGACGTCTGTTGAGAACTGCGCAATGAATTCAAGTTGCCTGTTTCGTCGAGGTGATACGTTGTCTGTTCGCTGTTTGAAGGCATAGATCAGCGGCTTGTGGTCCGTTTTAATTACAAAATGTCTAGCCTCGAGCATATGGCGAAAGTACTTTATCCCTTCGAATATAGCGAGCAATTCGCGGTCATACGCACTATACTTCCTCTGTGCATCACTGAGGCGCTTGCTAAAAAATCCGAGCGGTCGCCACACACCGTCTTGCATTTGTTCCAATACTGCGCCCATTGCTGTGTCCGAGGCATCTGTAGACAACGCGATGGGAGCGTTTACGTGTGGGTGTGCGATTAGTGCTGCATTAGCGAGCATCTTTCTGCTTTCCTCGAAGGCTGTGTCTGCTTCAGTGGTCCACTCGATTTTCGTCTTGTCGTTTTTCTTGCTGCTCGTGAGGAATGCGTTTAACGGTGCCAGCAGTGTTGCTGCGTTTTTAAGAAAACGCCGGTAGAAATTTATCATACCCAGATATCTTCTCATTTCTAGGACATTAGAGGGCTTGGTAAATTGCTGGATGCTGTTCACTCTCTCGACAAGCGGTGCAGTGCCCTTCGCTGAGATTTTGTACCCTAAGTACTTAACCGTGGATGCTCCCCAAACGCATTTCGACGTGTTGATTTTCAGGCCGTAATCTCTAAGTCGCTGTAGGACCTGCTTAACGTGGTCAATGTGTTGTTCTAGGTTGTCTGAAGCGATGAGTATATCATCGAGATACACGTAGCAAAACTCGAGTTCGCGCAAAGCAGTATCAACAAAACGTTGAAATGTCTGGGCGGCATTTCGCAAACCGAATGTCATTACCGGGAACTCGAACAAGCCGAACGGTGTTGCTATCGCGGTCTTTTGAATATCCTCTGCACGGACCGGTATTTGATGGAATGCCCGTTCAAGATCAAGGGTTGAGAAGATTTTTTTTCCAAACAATTGGTATGAAAAATCTTGGATATGTGCTACTGGATAGCGGTCAGGAACTGTGGCGGCATTTAGCTGTCGGTAGTCGCCACATGGTCGCCATTCGCCGTTGTTTTTCTTGGCGAGATGCAACGGACTGGCCCACGGGCTTTTAGAAGGCCTGCAGATACCCGCTTTGAGCATCCTCTCGAACTCGAGTTTCGCTGCTTTGAACTTATCAGGCGGAAGACGCCTTGGTCGTTGTACTACCGGAGGGCCGCGTGTGTCTATATGGTGTTCGATGCCGTGAGTTACGATGGCTGATGTGGATGGATTGGTGAGCTCTGGAAAGCTTTTGAGCAATGCATCCAAACTGTTGACATGCACTACGCTGATTAAATCGCTTGAGTCCGCAAGCTTTCCATTAGTCGCCTGCATGGTTCTACCGTTGACGAGTCGTTTGCACCTCAAGTCGACCAGAAGGTTAAATTCTCGCAGGAAATCGGCACCTAATATAGCAACTTTCACGTCAGCAACCACGAATTTCCACCTGTAGCTTGGGAGATGTTTTAAATTGACATTCTTCTCGCATTCGCCGTATGTTACTATGGGCGTGCCGTTCGCTGCGTAAAGTTGACACCTCGCTTGACGTAGGTTCCCAGTTACGTTGCTTCGGGGTACAATGGACACGTCCGCTCCTGTGTCCACAAGGTATAGCGTGCCGTCGTGCTGGTCACTTAACACTAATCGGTACTTCGGTATGCTTAAGGCATTGACTGTGCAAGTGGAGGGTGCTTCAACAAGCGGAGGTGTGAAGCTGCATGGCTTACGGCATTTTCGTGCTCGAGCTCCGAACCTCTCGTGGTAAAAACACATGCCACTGAGCTGATTGCTCGTTGTACTTGCACGAGTCTGTCTACTGCTTGTTGGGAGAGCAGAGTTCATAGCTTTGACCGTTTGAGCTATCTTTGTGAGTTCAGCTTTGAGGTCCACCATGTTAACGTTTGGTGTTGTTGTTGTTTCAACGGCCGCCGCTGATGCTGCAGGTCTCGATTGTTCCATGATTCTGTCTGCCACCTCCACTGTATCGTCCATGCTTTGTTGCGCACTGGCGATTAAAATTTCACGCACTCTCACCGGGAGCCTTTGGAGCCATAAGGATTTCAAAGCAGCGCTACCGATGTCTGCTGTTGCCAGAAACTTCATTTCCCGCCATAATTGTGATGGGGTTTTGTCCCCAAGCTCCGTCTCATACAGTAGTTTCCGAAGTTTTCTATCTTCGCTATCAGTAAATCGTTTAATTAATGCATTTTTAATTGCTTCGTATTTCGACTCGGATGGCGGCGTTTCCAAAATGTCGGTTACGCTTTCTAGTGTATCCGCGTCTAAATGGGCTATTATAGCGTTGTATTTGCTGTGGTTAGATCGCACTTGACAATGTGCGAACTGCGCTTCCGCGTGGGAGAACCAAAGCGTTGGCCTTCGCTGCCAAAATGGCGGTAATTTCACCTTCTGCACGGACTGAACCGAATGTGCGCAGTCCATATGAGACGCGGATTGTGCTGCGGTTGGTTTTTGAGCGTGCACATTTTTGGCTTGGTCGGCCTGTGGGTCTGCCGGCGGTGAATTTTCGATCTCGTCGTCCGACATTTTTCGTATGAGATTGAAGTGCGCGTTGCTGCAGGCGGCGTGTTGCTTGTCGTAAGGGTCACCAATATAGCGCGAGGATGGCACGGGATACGACGCGTGAATTACCTCGCGACTATTACCACGTAAACACAATTGCTATTTACTCTAAACAAACTTTATTCACGATTAAATAACAAAAGTAAAAAATGGATTTCACAATTTACGTGGTTCGCGTTCAGTCGCACGTTCTCAGAACTGTCAAAATTAATTCCGTCTGCTGCACTTCGATTACAGCGCTCTGCTCCACTTCGATTACAGCGCTGTCTTGTGGTCGATGTTAGCACTATGTGTCTTCGCCACAGTTCGACCCTTTGGCAGGTAGTCAATTAAAAGGATTCGTTTGGAATCCCAATCCCCTTTCCAGCCGATGCAATTGTCTTTGCTTTCTTCGGTGCACAGTCGCCGGCTTCTACCTACTGCTTGGAGTGTTGTTTTGACTCAAGTCTGAAGTGGTGAACCCACGCTTCATCCATCGTAACAAATCTACGCAAAAAATCGGATGGATTCTTCTTAAATTTGCTGAAAAAGTCGATTCCTCACTTGTTTATGTTCAGCATTTAACAAATGCGGCACCCATCTTGCACAAAGCTTCTTCATACTGAATTCTTCGTGTAAAATGTGCAGTACCCTTTCTTCTGGGATGCCTACAGCCTTAGCTATCTCAAACACCCTTAATCGTCTATCATCTATCTATCGATATTTTCTACGATAGCTGCAGTTTTTGGGCGTCCTTCACGTGGATCATCTTGAATTGATGTACGACCACGTTTAAACTCAGCTACCCATTTTTTTATTGGTGATAACGATGGTGCAGACTCCTTGTACACTTTTACCAACTTAGGAAGAATTTCGTGAACCATCCAAAATGAAGAATGTTGTGACGGAACGGTATTCAAGTTTATTCATTTTGTTAAAAACACACAACAGCCGTACAAAATAAACTTGTTCTGATCAAATTCACATTAACTTTTGCAACAAGTGTGCCAACATAACAAAACAGCAATTTCATTTGTTATCGGCTCAACCTATGGATCGCACTGCGCCGAGAACTTTTCACATCGCCCTCGTATTTGCATAATAATTATAATAATAATAGACATCTGAAGTAATGCTACTTGGTTTCATAACATTTTTATTTGTCATTGTGGAAGGATTGCTGGCCGTTCGTACATTACTCTATCGCCGATTTTTTTCACGCCGGTATTATGCTCCGACCGGGCTTTCAACTCGCGAAATTCGCGTTGTAGATCAGTACGATACACCCAAGTGGATTAATGATTTGATTTTTCAAAAATCATATCATAGGTTTAGAGAAAAATTAATTACTTGGCATTACTCAAAATTTGGGACTCCTTGTTTTCTTAATCTGAATATTTTATACCCATTTTTCATCATAACTCATATTTGCCCAATTTTAATTTCACTTTTTGACCAAATCTTATCATCTCAGAAAACTCGTTCTCCGGAATTGAATTTACTGATAAATTTGTAATTAAATTTCCATTAGTTGGAGCTTTTAGCTAAGTTTTTTATTACTTATTTACTTACGATGGCGCTACAGCCTAAATCTGGCCTTGGCCTCCTGTATACTACGCCTCTATCCTTCTCGATTTAGTGACCGCGTCCTCCATGTCATCCATCCGCTTCACATGACCAGCCCATTGAGCTTATTGAACTTTTTAAGAGTTGACACTTCCGAATTGTCGAAGATGATGGACAATTCTCTATCGTATCGTATTCTCCAGATCGAGTTTTCCCTCACAGATCTGAGTACTCTTCTGATGACCTTTCTTTCAAAGGCGTTAAGCAATTTTTCGGATGCCTCAGCTAATGTCTACGTTTCGCCGCTATAGCATAGCACAGCGCCTAGAATCGTTTTATATAGTTTGAGTTTAGTTTTCCTGTGCCATCACTTTTGTTTTGTTTTCGTTAATACGTAATTTTTTATTACAAGAAACTAATTTCCCCCTCGATATTGTTCAGATGGGATTGAATCCTACAAAATTTCAATTTTCAAAAATGAGCCCTTTTCAAAATTTGCAACTCTATTATTGAAATGTGTACTCCAAATTTTGTATTGAACATAAACAAAAGAAACAACAATTTAAACCTTTTCCAATCATTCCTACCTAAAATTATATTGTCATAACCTTAAATCCACATGGGTTCGAACACAAGCGCACCGATTGTCCTTAACGGACAAAATGTGGAAGAGGTGCAAGATTTGTGTTACCCCGAATGCATTGTCAGCATGGACGGTGGAGACAAAAAGGATATTGGGGCTCTCATAAATAAAGCTCGTCAGGCCTTCAGTATACTTTCCCCTTTTTGGATGTTACGAGAGATCTCCCTTCGCGCGAAGCTGTGAGTATTTGACGCTTGCGTTAAATTTTGTAGTTTACACTACATGTGAAGTGACCGTTCAACTTACCAAGAAACTGTCGTGAACTTATGCCCCCGACGCATTCTAGGGATATTCTGGCCAGACGTGATCTCCAACGTCGAACTTTGGAGTTCAACTGGACAGGTTGAAATAGGCATTAAGATTAAAAGGCCGAAGTGGCAGTGGATCGGTTACACTTTGAGGAAACCAGAGCGAAACATCGCCAAACAGGCTCTGGATTATAATCCTCAAGGAAGACGTCGGGTTGGTCGACCATGTAGCATAGAAGTGAGCAGTTGAGCAGAAGGCCAGAGGAATAATTAAGTCCTGGCGACAACTAAAGGCTAATGCTCAGGATCGCGCCTTGTGGAAGAGAACTGTTTCTGTCCTATGCCCCTATAGGGAGTCTTAATAGGAAATTGATTGATTGATTGAACCTTAAATCCTTGAAACTATGTAAGATATAACGTGAAATAAAACGATAATTCGACATAAATTTTTATTTAACATACATATAATAGTATTTCGTACACGTTTAACATTTAAAAGATTATTTTTATATTTATTGTTCTAACAGTATTTTTTAATTTGTATTTCATTTATTTCTATTTTACATTTTCTATTCATTTATATTATGATTTTACTGTGTTATATATATGTATGTACGTAATTTACAAATCTTTCTTTCTTTCTTTTTCTACTATTTATAATTTCGTTTTCTTTCTTATTCTTTCCTTAATTCATATCACATGTCATTTATAAGTGCTTCTATGCGTCATGTTCTATTAATGCCTTCTTTCTTTTCAAACTATATGTAATAGAATATTTTAATGGACAACAATACCCAACATGTTACGAAAAAAAAGGATAATTATTCAATATGAAAAGAATATCGAAACCATGGTTCTGTTTTTCGTTTGCTAATTTAAAGTGATGGACAATAATAATTGACTTGCATTGTTTTAAACAATTTCAACCGCATTAAGCGATAAAAAGTCGACACTGTTAGGGTTAAAGTAAATAGGCTTTGAAAAAAATTAATGATTTAACTGGACCGAATTTGTTAATTTATATAAAGTGAGCCAAGTATAAATATCTATAATTCAATAATGATAGAAATAAACACTTTCGAAAAGATTTGAAACGGAACGCAACATGTATTATACAGGGTGTTTGGTACTCCGTGCATAACCTTGTAAGGGGTTATTCCTGGATATATTTTGAGCAAAAAATTGTTCTACGGAGATGGTCAATTTTCAATATCCACGGAGATACAGGGTGATCAAGAAAAGTCCTTCGGACCTGCACCCTCACTCACTCAAAACGCTATATCTTGAAAACTAATAATCACAATTCAAAGTGTTATAGCTTGTTTTTTAGGGAATCAAATTACCTTTCATTTGCTGTAATAGTCCGCATTGTAACTATATCCAATTCTGAGATATTTGCTTCAGAACACAAACTTTTGACACTTTGACCCTCAAAATTCTAGGATCAATGTAGTTTTTCTCTAAAAAACCCATTATAAAAATGTCATTTTAATGTTGTTTTCTTATGTGCCATATTATTGCCTACAAAAGATGCATACACTTGCATTGCATAAGTTTTATAGTTTAGAAGAAATTATCATTCCAATAATGTAGCACTTTTGTCAAAAAAGCAAGAATAGGTTGATCAACACTCTCCGCTTGAACTAAAAGAACTTAAAAATGGTTCTTATGGTTTATTTCAATTTTCCTTAATTACAATAAATGTTCAAAATGGTTCCCTTCATTTTGAATGCACGCTAAAGCTCGTTTTGCCAGTGTTCTCTTTGTGTTCATACTCCTCAACTGCTGCCTTACTTCTGTTGCTGCCGCATCGATTCTGGTGTTTAGATCCTGCAACGTTACTACTTCCGTTGCGTAGACAAGGTCCTTCATCCGTCCCCATACAAAGAAATCCATAATAGTTAAATCAGGAGATCTTGCAGGCCAGTGTATCAGTCCATTTCTACCGATCCAGCGATTGCTATAATTGGAATTTAACCAATCTCTGATTTGTCGGCCGTAATGAGCTGGAGCACCTTCGTGTTGGTAAAACATGGAAGCCAATCGTTGCAGTGGCACATCATCCAATAACTCTTGTAGATCATTTGTCAAAAACTGCAAGTAATTGGAACTATTTAAGGTAGGCGGAAGCCTAATAGGACCAATAAAATCGTTGCCAATCACACCTGCCCGTAAATTGACACTGAATCTGTGCTGAAATGATGCCTCTCTTCTTGTATGTGGATTGCTCTCAGCCCATGTGTGTAAGTTGTGGAAGTTTGTGATACCGTCCCTGGTGAATTGGGACTCATCAGTCCAAAGAATGTTGTTCATAAAATTCTCGTCACTTAGTTGTCGTTCAAGGAGCCAATTGCAAAACTCCATCCTTTTGGGCAAATCAATGGGTACCAGCTCCTGTACTGGTGTGTGGTGGTAGGAATGCAACCGCTCTGCTTTGAGGACACTCCAAACTTTCCACGTAGAGACGTTTAACTGCAATGCCAAGCGTCGGACAGCGTCGTTGTGTTGAAACTCATTTTAATTTAATTCATTTCCTCGATAATTTAAATACTACTTAAAGGACATTCATCGATAATTTAAATAGTAATTAAAGGACACAAAGAATATTTCAGTTTAACAACATTTCAGGTAGTTTTTTTAGAACGAGGGTTGGTTTATGGCATATTTTATTTTTAAGCCATATGTATTTTCGCTTATTACCTGGAAAACGGGAAAACCTAAGTCATAAGTATGTATGCATCTTTTGTAGGCAATAATATGGCACATAAAACAACAACATTAAAATGACATTTTTATAATGCGTTTTTTTGAGAAAAACTGCATTGATCACAGAATTTTGAGGGTCAAAGTATCAAAAATTTGTGGTCTGAAGCAAATACCTCAGAATTGGGTACAGGTACAATACGGACTATTACACCAAATGAGAGGTAATTTGATTCCCTAAAAAACAAGCTATAACAGTTTGAAATGCGATTATTAGTTTTCAAGATATATGTTTTGAGTGAGTGAGGGTACAGGTCCGAAACACTTTTCTTGATCACCCTGTATCTCCGCGGATATTGAAAATGGACCATCTCCGTAGAACAATTTTTTGCTCAAAATATATCCAGGAATAACCCCTTACAAGGTTATGCACGGAGTACCAAACACCCTGTATAAATGCAAAATTATTATTGTATCATAATTCAAGAAATCGAAACAAAGCTCTACCTATTTATTTCTGAAAAGGTCTAAAAATAATTGTTTCATAGTAAAGGCATTACTACCACTGGAAAAAGTTGATCATTGTTAGTCTACGAAAAACTACTTTAACACATCGATCAAAAATCCCCGAGGCTAGCTTAAAAAATTAAATTGACAAATCCTTATGATTTTCAAGGATTACCAACATGACACATGACAAAATTTTAACACATTTCGACCATTACTTTACAAGTTACAGTAGTTTTAGTGACGAAACTTTGGATATTTCCAAAGCAATGGAAAAGAAATTCGTGTGTTGATTTAACATTGCTTTTTAATGGGCGAAAATACCGTTCAAGCAAAAGTTTGGCTTCATGTGTATTATGAGGACTCTGCTTCAACGACATCGAAAGGTAAAAGGTTAGTTTGGAATTTAAACGTGGTCGTACAGACACGGATGATGCTGAATGCGCTGGACGTCCAAATGTAGCTGTTATTCCAGAAAACATAAAATCGTTTCGGAAGACCGTAAAGAGAAGCTGCAGGAGATAGCTGGTATCCTAAAGATATCAAAAGACAGTATGTCCACCATCGTGCATGAATATTTATCCATGAAAAAGCTGTGTTTAAAGTGGGTACCGCGTTTGCTCACAGTGGACCCAAAACAGCAAAATGTCGATGATTCAGAGTGTGTGTTTTGGGATGCGTATGGAATATTGTTCATCGACTATATTGAGAAGGGAAAAACCATCAATAGCGAACATTAAATAGCATTGTTGCTGCGATTGAATGACGAAATTGCAAAAAATTAGCTCCATATGAAAAAGAAAAAGGTGCTCTTTCACCAAGACAATGCACCGTGCCACAAGTCGATGGCTGAATTGCACAAATTAAAGTTCGAATTGCTTTCACACGCACCGTATTCGCCAGATCTGGCGCCCAGCGACTACTTACCACTCGCAAACCTCAATTGGATGCTCCAGGGAAAGAGATTTGCGTCAAATGCCGAAATCGTAGCCGAAAAAATGCTTATTTTGAGGGTCAAACCAAATCGCTCTATAAACCACCGAAATGTTAGAACGGCACCGGATTAAATGTATCACTCTAGAAGGAGAGTATGTTGGTGAATAAAGTCGAATTTCGTAAAAAAAAAAATTTCTGTAGTTAACCTCGGGACTTTTTAACCGACGTGTATACAAATGAGGAGTGCAGAAACAAAACTGCAAAAAGTCCATTTTATGTGGAATGCGGGAAATCAGCTTAAACTGAAATGAACAGAAGGGAAAACCATACTGATTTAATACAAATGTATTTTTAAAAAATTATACTAATCAATTGCAAGAGGAAATATCACGTTTGAAAACATAACACAATTTATTTTTATCTGTTGAAATGAAATCTCTAAATCCGCATTTTTATTTTTTATCAATTTTTAATCTTAGTTTGCTTTTGAAACTGCTGAAAAACAACTTGTCTTTGCCACTAGAAAAGCTACTAACTTTGCAAGTAAGTTTTGTGGTGATTCTGGATAATGTTTTCGTTATCAAAATCTGAAAAACATGAGCAAGTTTCATATATTATTTACAATCTACTTCTTTTCTTGTTTTTTAAAAAAGGGACCTTTTTGAAGTTTTGCTTCTATATATTTAAAGATTAGATAGTGAGCCACAGCGCATTTCATAGAGTGATCCCGAACGAGTTTAATGTTAAAGACGTCCAAAACAATGAGGGGGTAAGCAAAGATTACGAACGATGCAAATTGCTTTGATACGATGAATTAAATTAAATTTTTTTGGAACGATGGATACAAATTTGAATGGATTCTTGAAGAAGCCTTTCTCCCTTTTGCCGAGTGTGCTAATTTCAACATTACTCACGAAGGTAGATTCTGGAACATTATAATTTTTATTTGATCATCATCTTTTGAAGGGCTTCTGGAGTTCGCTAACAACAAATTTTCGTCCCACGATACTAGCATCTAATGAATTTCTTAGAACTTCTTTTCCCCAAAACTTCTTTAATTATTTGATAAAATGCAAATACTTATCTGCATCTGACTTACGTTGATTTGAACTAATTTTTTCTCAAAAGATTTATTTTTTACATTTTTAAATTATAGATTAGTATAATTGATTTTCTCTTCTCTCAAAAACAAAATCAAGAAATCATAGCTAAAGCTTACACTAACAAACTGATATAGTGGAGACCAATTAGTATAAATTAATAAAGTTGGCTAATGATCATGTTTTAAAAAAATAAAACGATTAGCTGGCTCTATCCGTTTGTTCATCACTCTATTGGTACAGAGTAAAACCGCGCTATAACAAGTTTTTATTCCAAATGTCCGTGATATTTGATGCAGGCATGCATTCTCTTCCAAGCGTACATACCACATAAATAATAATATTTTCATATTTTATGAAAAAAATAACAATTACGAAAAACTTTTTAACTTTTTCAGTAAAACTAATTTATATTTTAATGCAAGAAAAGAAATGTAATTTTGAATGACACACATAAGCTGAAGGTTATAGAGTGATTCGAGTATGTTTATGTAATTATGGTCGTTTGTCTAAACTTTTTACTAATAATTTTGTTCGAGCAACTTGGATACCGGTGGTTATTTTGTACCAAAACATTAATCATTCGATTGTTCATATCTATCTAACCTCTTATATTATTCTCGTCTACTTGATTTTACTTGGATATAACATTATTTATTTTATTTTATTTTTTTTTTTGTACATTAATTGCTCTATATATGTCGGACTTGACCAACAAAAATAAAAACCATAAATTTTTTCTTTCACATACGAATAGCGTTCTCTACAACAAAAATTTGTTTTAAAAAATATCTTTTTCTTGTTCTCTCTATAATCGTGCTCTCTAGTTTAAGTAAATAAATTCTATTGAAATATTCGTATAGTATACAATGCGAAATTTTTTTCTCGAAAAATACTAATCACTTCATTTTTTGTTTTATGCTTATACCTAACAATCCGACATCACAAGCCTTTTTCTCCGTGAGATAAACTCTTATATTTTATACGAAAAAAAAATATATTAATATGTATGTAGGTATTAGAAAATTATGTTTAAAATCTTATTTCGTAATGAAACATATTTCGCTGGTTCCATAAAATACATTGGCAAGAGATATCATATTATTTTTTTTTTTTTTAATTCTTTTAGACCCTTTTTAAATAGTAAACATAATTTTTTTGGTTCTTCACTTCATCTCGTTTGTATTCGTGTATATTAAGAGATACTCGGTATGAGAATAGTAAATTACTAATATGTTCAACTGGTAATGGTTTTGTATATATATAATGTCGTTTTATTCTGTTATTAATTAAAAGTACATGTGTTTAGAAAACCAATAGTTCAGTCCGTTTGTATATGAAAATTGAACAATAGTTCAATTGCTGTAAATTTACTAAAGGAATCAGCTCCCGCTAGTGTGTCAATTTTTCTATAATATATTCATTATTTAAATAACATAAACTTATTCGTACATTCCATGAATTGAATAATTTGTAATTTGTTTTTATTTTTTTTTATATATTTGCGCATATATTAAACAATTCGGAATTAAAATTGCATAAAATTTAATTAAGCGTGAATACATCGAATTTTTTAAATATTTATTATTGTTTGCGTTTGTAATATTTGCTACAACATCGACTTATATTATTTTATATTTCAATAATCTTAAATTTCCATTTTAAAAGATTTATACGCCAATGTATTTTTATTCGAAAAACTATTGCAAATGGAATATTCAATTTCATGCATACATGTAATCAACTAACAAGAGAAAAAAAAAACAATTTACAATCGTTGAATGATGAAAATTATGTTAATTTCAATCAGCGATAGAAATATTATTCCAGCACATAAAATTGGTAATGAAACTTTTTTAGCGAAGAAAAACCTAGCTTCCGTTATCGTGCCCATGTAAACGTTTTTTAAATGGAAACATTTTCGGGTTTCACAATGTTATGCTTTATTAAATGTGACGTTTCGGTCTCTGCTGAGACCTTAATCTAACTGCCAGCAATTTGTAAAAGATCTCGGCAGAGACCGAAACTTCGCATTGAATAAAGCATAAAAGCGTGTGAAATCTGGCGATCTTTCCTTTTAATTCGAAATGCACTATGAAAACATTTACCAGACCAAACGATTTTTTGTTTATACTAGACATTGAAAGAAAAATAGTTTTTCGTAAAACAACTATCATTAAAAATTGCAATATTCGGCTATTGCGACGATCGCTTGAGCGTCATTATAAACGAATTTTTTTATTGTATGTAGAAACAAAAATAGCTTTCAATTAAAAACTGCAGAGAAGCTTGAAAACAAGCAGAAAATAATTTCTAGACTCATCAGAAAGCGAACTGCCAATATGCACGACTTTGACAATCCTCAAAGAGCACACCAAAAAAAATTTTTTGAATTTTTGGAAGTTTGCTTTCGATTGAAATGATTTCCTCGTAGAACCCGCACTAGACAACATTTCGCAATGGTCAGTCAGGTACATTAGATGAAATAGAGCGACACACATTGGGCAATTTCAGCAACACATACAAATTTTGGCCGCGGCGACAAGTCTCGCCTAGTGATGCTAGTAACTCGTAAGAGGTATTATTTTAATTCAATTTTTTAGATATTCAATTTCTGTAAATATTTGAATTTTTCAAAAACGGAACGAAATATCTTTATTTTTAATCCGGTTTTAATACGCAAATCTTCAAAATTTTATGGTACTAATAATTCCCCACAGTTTTCTTTGTCGGAAACATAAAAAATAGTATTTGTTGTCTCGATAACTTAAAAACTTAAAGAGATTTGGACCGTTTATTTTGAAAGTGGTGTAAGTCCATTTTAAAAAAAAAATGAGATATCACGTAATTCATGCTTAATTTAATGTAAATTTTTTATGTATAACTAGTCCGTGTTTAATTTCTTAAAAAATTCCCATGTTTTGTACAACTTAAAATCGGTCGGTAAATGAAATTGCATAATCATCGATTAATCGATTATGAAAGTGGTGTAAGTCCAATTGACAGGGGTAGGTGGCTTAACAGATGGTTGCCGATCAGTAGTCTGTTATTTTTCATTTATTTTATCTTACGTGTCAAAAGTTGCTAATTTAAAAAACGATTCTTGTAGAAAGACATGATGTTCACTTGCAAAATGCTGAATTAGCAAGAAAATCATTACAAGAAGATAAAATTCTGGCATCAGAAAATCCTGATACATACTTTGCCTTCTCTTTTGACTTACAAAAAGCCTTACCTTACCCGAAATTATCTGTCTCAATCGCATATTACAAGCGAAATATGTATGTTTTAAACGAGGGTTTTCACAATTTCCACGATAATAAAGTTAATATGTATGTGTAGGACAAAACTATTGCTTCCAGGGGATCGCAAGAAGTAGCTTCTTGTTGTTTGAGGCATTTAGAAAATGTAACGACCCAAAGCCCATATTGCCTACAGTGACATGTGTACTGGGCAAAATCGAAATTTACAAATGGCATTGATGTGGTTGAAGGTTACCCAGTCGTTGGAAAATAACATTGACGACTGAATTCGTGGCAAAAGTACTCTTTACAACCTCAGTTCTTGCGTTCCGTTCCTTTTTTCAGTTCATTCGTCTAAAGCTGCGTACGCACTTGGTCGAATGTAAAAGGCAGGCGGGGACGAATGAGCATGCAAATGTGTACGTGCATACGAGACGAGGCAAACTGCCTCCCCGTACCAAGGAGGATATATAATAAAGAGAGACTAAGAGAATGCTTTGCGCTGTAAGAAAATGGGAAGAAAAGTATCTCCCTCCCTTACTGACCACACGCTCGAAACAATCGTCTGGCACACTTAAGCCCCTTAAGCCTATTGCAACTATCTCTGTCCCGCTTTAAATTGTACGTTGCTAAAGTGATTAGCTCAGACACGAACCAAAGCAACTAATAAAAATTGAAAAACTCAAGATTTCTGAAATAAAACAGCAAACTCCATTGCACTGAAAATTATTCTATTATTGACTGAATATTGTGGTGGTATTTGGACAGCATTCTGAATTTAAGTCATTTTTGCCTCGCCTCGTATCTTCAAATGTTTGATTGGTCACATTTTTGAAATAATAATTAAAAAATAAGTTGAGATTAGGCAAAGGCACTGCATCTCATAACAGAATATGAAAGTTTTTCTATTTTGTGGAAAAAACATATTTAATAGTCCTACACTATTCAGCTTCGAACGGCAGCGAATAGTTGGATCGCTGCCTCAAGAGGTTTTGTTCGGAACGGAATGAAGCGTACAAGGCAAGTGCCTCCCCTTGCCTTGTTCAGCGTTTATGCTGAATTGTGTACGCAGCTAAAAAATGTAACGAAAAATCTGTTCTTTGGTGAGTCAATGGCTCGAACCTACTTTGCACCTCATACCTATGAATATCTCCGAAATATGTCATAAGGAAATGCCTGCGAATATCTCCGGAATATGATGGCATAAGGAGATGCTCGAAGTCTTTACTTCAATGTGTGTGGCGAGGCTATTTGCATTGAAATTAATCCTAGCAAACATGGCGATAAGAATGCAATAGCGAATTAATATCGTACAGGTAATATCGCCTCTACTTCTTCTACAATGGCGCTACAGCCCAAATCGGACCTTGACCTTCTGATATTCAGGTTCCTTAACATTTTTCATTACTTATTGTGGAAGGGTTGTTAGCCCTTCGCACAACCCTCTTTCTACGAATTTTTCATTTTCTTAGACTGAGGTGACCAAGGTACATCCAAGGAGGCAATGTGCCGGAATTATATATTGCTCCGACCGGGATTTGAACTCACGACTTTCGCATTACAAGACCAACACCCTACCTACTAGGCTATACCCTAGGTAATATCGCCTATCGCCGCAATATTATATTCTAATCGAATGCGATAAAGCCTACTAGAGAAAAGGTTGACACTAATTCTTACGGCATCGACTGATCGCATTCTTGTCGAAACGACTTATCGTTTCGACAGATTGCATTCTTATTGCATGGCCTGTCGATTTGTCGAGGAATTATCATGAAGTCAATGAAAATGAGTAGATGATTCACATTTTATCGTTGAAGGCAATGATTTACAATAAAAGGGCAAAAATTGTTGCACTTCGAAATTCTTGTCTTTTTGTCGTCATCGCGGTTCGAAAAAGTTTTCGCGAAATTATCGCCAAGTCAATAAAAGAGCAAGGACTCTTGCAATTTTATCGTTAGAGGCGATAATTTCCTATTGTCATTTCTATTGCCATTGCGATTTATCGCGTGATTGTTTGCTGGGATGTGAAATCCGTCCGTATTTACAGTTTATAAGCTTAGTAGCATACATGTCCGCAGAATATTTCAAAACATTTTAAAGACGTTAGGCACATTTAAATTTAAACAACTTCTCGATTCAATCACGAAGTCCCCTTCATTATTAGATCATCAAGTTATCTTTGGCTTGAAATACTATTGTAACTAAGCATATAGAAAAATAACCCTTACAAAGAACTGAGCAATTTTTGCTATCAATTAACTATTTTAAAATCATTAACTTTAAGTTTCTTCCCAGAAATTTTTTTTTTCAAATTTATTGGGTCGTATTCATTTCATCAAACATTTTCAACAAAATTTTCGGCATTTGTATTACATTTACTGAAGATTTATTCAACTAAATCTGAGATCTTTATTTTGAATTTACTATGGAAATATTCAACATTAAGTACAGTAAATAGTATTTACGTTGTCTGTCCTACCTTCCTGATTGGGGATTTAGGTCAGTATCACCTCATAAAACAGAAATGTGCAATAATATCTTCCAAAGTAGTATATCACTACCTCGATACAGGTGCAGACTTGAACAGGCACCAAAATAATTTGTTGTTTTCCTGCCAGTTCAACGAAATATGCAGTTTTGATGATATGGCACTTAAAAATTAAATTTTTACCAAAAAATTGAGTCAAAATAATTTGAGTTTGAAACGTTCGCCAAGGGCTGCTTCCGTACATTTCAATGTACATGATTCGGTATTTCATATTCGGAAATCGCCTCTGTGTCAGGTTTCAAAAAGTCATTTCGAAACGAAACCCCTTGTAAGGTTTTGTTATTCCCTGAACCAGCTTTGGGGCGCTCTGGAAACTTTTCGGTAATATGTTTCTCTCTCAACGATAATTTAGTTTTCGGTCTAAAGCCTACGGAATAATATTTTAGTTTCAAAACTATAATTTGAATTTTCTTCAACCCTATCCAGTGTCGTCTCCTCTTTCAATGATGTAATAATTTACAGAATCAATCAAGTAAAACATAGAGTTTGAACATATCGCTAAAATCAACAACAACAGAATATTTTTAAATAATTGAAATATGTGTGCCACAACTGTGAATAGTAAGGACGATTTTGTAATAATTTGCTCGGAAACCCGACCAGATTTTTGAATTTCTAAAAGTCAAATTACTCTGGTGCACTGCAAATGTTGTTTCCTTTGGACCAAAAGGAGACTTACAAATAATGCACTGGCAACATCCATCGGTTGCTATGTGGCGTTTTTTAAATAACATGATTTATAATCTTCAGATATTTCATTGTCAAAAAAAACTTCTTATGAAAGATAATGATCCAAAGCACACCTCACGTAAGTCAAAACAATGGTTTTTTGAAAACAAGGTTGAAGTTATGCTGTGGCCATCGCAGTCACCAAACTATAACCCTATTGAGAACTTATAGACAGACGTTAAGAAAGTTGTATTTATGGCAAAACCTAAAAATACGGAACACTTGTGGACAGTTATTGCTACTTCATGGAAATCTATTCCAATTGACACATGTTGCAGATATCTGATTTTACGTAACGTAAATTCTCTGCGGTAATTCAAAACAAATGATTCGGGACGAATTACTGGTTTTTATATAAACTAAATTCTAGATAAACAATCATAAACATAATACTTTAAAATTTCCTATTATGAAGACGTAACATTCTTCAGGTTCTTGAAATCACTGCTATTTTAACGAACAGTGTATTTTGTTATTCTATTATTAATATTTCAATCACTTGAAATACAGAACAGGAATGGTATTTCGTTCTTTTATGAAGATAACAAAATAACCGTTTATGTTTAGTAATTTCCAGCTTATCAATATTTTTAATAATGTACATAAAATTTAAGCGTACTGCTATTTTATTGCACATGACTGTACATGTTTCAATATTTGTCGGAACAGAGATATTGAAAACAAGGGGAAGAGCAAAAAATCAAAGCGAATTACCGAAAAAGTTTATTTTTTTTCAAATTTTGTGACAAAGCTGACGACTAAATTGAGCTAGAGCGACAATGTGACCATAAAAATACGAATTTGATGATTTAAAATTATTTGAAGTTTTTTATTATCAATACGTGCTATCGGAAGTGATTCTGCCACCTATGCGCTTATTGATTAAATTTCGCTTTGAGTTGTTAAAATAGTCAAACTTCCGAATAATGTTCCGTATTCCGCTTGCCTCAGTCATCTATTTCAAATTATGTTCATTTGTGTGAATTGATTAATGCATTCGCTATCACGCAATGATAGTAGACTACAAGTTTTTTTGTTTGTTCTATGAGAAATGTTCAAAGATAGAGAGATCAGTTTCACTCCATCAGCCATCAGCCTACTCTAGCATTGCAGAAATCTGTGTTGCCACTTTAATCAATTTGAAGTAGATCTACTCACTTTTATCCTCAACCAATATTATTATCTTTAGGGGCATATGATAGAAACAACTCTCTTCCACAAGGCGCGATCCTAAGCATCGGCCTTAAGCTGTTGCCAGGACTTGTTTATTCCTCTGGGCTCCTACTCAACTGCTCGCTTTCATGTGTTACATGGTCGACCAACCCGACGTCTTCCTTGAGGATTATAATCCAGAGCCTGTTTGGCGATGTTTCGCTCTGGTTTCCTCAAAGTACTGCCACTTCCGCCTTTGAATCTCAATACCAATTTTAGTCTGGCCAGTTTTACTCCAAAGTTCGTCGTTGGAGATCATCACTTCTGGCCAGAATATTCCTAAAATGCGTCGGAGGCATTGGTTCACGAAAGTCTATAGTTTCTTGGTAAGTCGAACGGTCACTTTCCACGTAGTGCAACCATATAAAAACACGGATTTAACGCATGCGTCAAAAACTCGCAGCTTATAATAATAAGGTTCGATTTATTTAACTTCGGTATATATAATAAATTGAGTTTCGTCAATTTACTATTAGAAATCATGAATTGTAATCTACTTCTTTTTTGGTTAATCTATTCCGTTCTTAGACTACAAGATATTCCGTTTTTCTATCGTAAAAAGGCAATTCAAAATTATTTCCGATAGCACGTATTGATAATAGAAAACTTCAAATGCTTTCAAATCAATCAAATTTGTATTTTTATGGTCTCATTGTCGCTCTAGCTCAATTTACTCGTCAGCTTTGTCACACAATTTGAAAAAAATAAACTTTTTCGGTAATTCGCTTTGATTTTTTGCTCTTCCCCTTGTTTTCAATATCTCTGTTCCGTCAAATATTGAAACATGTATGTACAGTCATGTACAATAAAATAGCAGTACGCTTAAATTTTCTGTACATTATAAAAATATTGCTTAGCTGGAAATTACTGAACATAAACGGTTTTTATCTTCTTTACTGTCAAAACTTATTTTTTCGATATAGCGCAATGTAAGCAATCATTTATTTCCCAAACCATTAAACTTTGAAGTGCATTGCCAGCTAGCATATTTCCAAGTCAGAATAGTCTTCTAATTTAATGTTTATTACCATTTCTCCAACAAATTTCTCTTAAAATTTTGCAACTTCATCAGATTACTTTATGGATTTAACGGAATATTGCTTAGAGTATAACCCCTAAATTATGTTCAATCCTTGTTTTTTTTTTAAATGTAAAAATTTCCTATTCAATCATTTTTCACAGTATTCGTTCAATACTGTGAATGGATTAATTGCCATTCACAGTCCATCTAATCAAAATTCGCCTGTTGCGCAAATCATCCATTGATAATAAATTGTTGGCAAACCTTTGCTCGAAAAGTGATACGAGGGTTGTTCAATAAGCACGTGAATTTTCAAACTTCCGGCGTTGTAACCTTAAATTCAACATTGCTTCTATCAAGTAGCATCTATCAAACGATTGATAGTAGGTTTGGTGAATGTTTTCACGGTGCATTTTGAATTGGAAGGAAGATTTCCCGATTTCACACTGTTATACTTTATTCCCCGGAGGGGAGAGGGGGAGGAGGGGAGGGGAGGGGGGGGGGGGTGTAGTTACATGAGGAGGAATTTGCTGAATCATGTGAGTACCTTTGGAAACCTAGGCGACTCCACGGACTCGAGCCTTCGCAGGGAAGTGAGTGGTGGTCCAGAAAGCTACGGCGATTCCAGTAACTGCTTTTGGGGAGTACCGTCCCCACGAACCAGACCTGTGACAGTCACGAGTTGCAAAGAACTCAACTGCAGTAGCTTCGGTTACGAAGCCTGACCGGAGGTTATCTGGTACCACAGGAGCACATGAAAGGTTGCTTCCACCCCCGGCGATAACTGAGGTCTTAACAACCACGTGGTGGCCCGTATCGCGGGCAGAGTTCTTCGGAGCCAGGCGTGGGGTCGCGTTCCTTCAACCTTGTTCCATGACCGATAGACTGGAAGAGATTTAGATAGGTCTCGCAGCCGGCAGTATGAATGCCGAACTTGCTGTTGGTATAGACTGCCACCTTCGGGGGTGTTAATGATTGTCGTCTTAAACAATCTGCGTTGCTAAAGACAATCATGAGGTTAAAGCATAATGGTAGAAGCCCTTGGGCCGAGCACTTCACGTTAAACAAAATAGTCTGTAATAAACTAGTCAAAAGACTAAAATTGTATACAGAATGGAGTAAATTAGGTGTCATAAGGGTTACTAGGGTAAAATTAGTTACTTAAGGTCAGATAATTAAATTAGTTAAGGATATCTGGGTACGAATTTTTTTGAAATCGCCAATCAGTTTGATAAAGGTGTCAGCAGAGACCGAAACGTCACACTTAATAAAGCATAATAGTGGGAAATAGGAAAATATTTCCTTTTAGACTACTGTCAAATTTTGAGCCAGCTGTGTCATATAGTTTGTGTTTGACAGCCATTGAAAGGAGACGATCTGATGTATTTTGGCGAAAATGGAAAAAGTGAATTTCGTGTGCTTATCAAACATTATTTTTTGCGAAAAAAACAATCACCCAAACCAATGAGAGGCTCGATAAACATCGTACTATAGGGTCTCTGCACCATTGATCGAAATGATTCTAAGTGGCTTACTGAATTCCGATACGGTCAAACAAGAATGAGTGACGCTGAACGTTCTGGACTTCCAATTGAGGTCACCACTTCAGAAATATTGAGAAAATCTACGATGTGGCCTTGGCCGATCGGAAATCGAAAGTGCGCGAGATTGTTGAGGCCATAGTTATATCAACTGGTACAGTGCATTCGATTTTCTATAATCAGTTGGGTATGAAAAAGCTGTCCGCACGATGATTGCCGCGTTTGTTCATAATTGACCATAAACCCACACGTGTTACCATGTCGAAAGAGTGTTATACCAGTGACACGTATTGGTCCTAATTATAATTTAACTAATTCGTAATTTAGCTCGTCTTCTTCGTTAGTAGATTGGCGACACATAACACTTTGCTAATTAAGAAGAGCCACTCACTCATCTGTCAAATTTTTGAAAAGTTGAATTGCATAACCAATAGGCAATAAAATTTTGCAAGAAAGGTCACAGAACGAGAAAAACGATCCTTAATCCAGTTTTGGAATCGTTTGCAAGTCATCTTTCATAGCTGGGCGTTTAAATCACGCTTCAAAGATTTCATATAAGTCAGAGCTGTCAGACTTTTTTTCTTCTTTCTAGCACGAAAAAACTTATATGAAAGCTCCAGCTCTAGCACAATTTTCATCGTTAGGCTATAACGATTAATTATGAGCAGATTTAGAGAATTTAGCTAAATGAGATTATTTAGCTGAGAGAAGTTAGCTGAAAAATGATTATTTCGGCAATTTAGATAAATTAGCGTATGACACACAGCAGTTGGATGATAATTTAGGACCAAATTATAATTTAGCTGCGCTATGTGTCAATAGTTTTAGGCGCTGTTTGAGCGTAATTCAGATGAGTTTCTGCGCCGTTTCGTAACCGTGGACCAGGGATCCATCACTTCAGACCAGAGAAAAAGTAACAGCTAAAACAGTGGGCTCCTCCGTGCAGATCGGCGCCGAAGGAGACAAAGATGGGTCTGTCGGCTAACAAGGTAATGGCGATGGTTTTTTTGGGATGCACGCGGCATAACCCACATCAATTAGCTTGAAAAGGGCAAAACGATCACCGGTGCATATTATGCCGAGCGATATGAATTAAAAACGACCGCAATTGGCGAAGAAGAAAGTGCTTTTCCATACGTGTGCACCCATGCATTGTCTGAATGGCACAAAAAAACATGAATTGTGTTATAAATTGATTTTTCATCCACCAGATTTAGCCCCTCTGACTTTTTCCTGTTTCCAAACTTGAAAAAATGGCTCAGTGGTAAGAGATTTGAGTCGAATAAAAAGGTCAACAAACGCCTCAAAGTAGGCTTCGGCAAATAGTGTTATTCAGAAAGGATTCAAAAATTGAAAAAAAAAATATCGAGCTTTAGAGTTGAAAAATAAAATTTTTGTTTTTGCCGAAAAAATCATTCCTTTTAAAACAAAAGATTCCGGATTTTGCACCGTTTGATTTATTATGTGTGACGTTTCGGTCTCTGCTGAGACCTTTATCAAACCAAACTCCGGAAATCTTTCGTTTATATCTATATACAATATCTTTTTTCTTTTGGCAGAGCCTCGGATTGAATGGAAAAATTGTAATGTATATTGTTAGCAGAATAGCGCAGTAGTTAGTAGGTTAAAGAAAAGTGAACAATCTTGAATAGAAGAATTAATTGTATGTCGAAAAAGTTGTAGTCAGTGAACTTTTACCATACGTTTCCCTTATTAGATCTCATTTTTGGATCATAGTTGGAATCCTTGTACTTTGCTTTAAAACTAAATGGGGGAAATCAAGTTTCGACATTTTCAACTTTATTCATCAGTTTTACTCACCATATATGGTTTCCTTAAATAATTAATTATGCACATCTTGGAATTAGAAAAGTTTCAGATGGTAAAATTGTGAATGGATATTATGAGTTTGTAAATTTGTCGAACTGTCCAAAAGTCAATTTTTAAAATATGTGATTCAATAGGTTTTCGGACAAACAGTCAAATATCACATGTAATATAAAAAAATTGCATTATTTCTATCGCTTTAAATTCAATAAACAAAATGTGACATACTTAATATTCTCATGCTAGTTACAGATTTTTTTTTATTATTTAATTTTGTTTCTTTATATTTTTATATCATATTTATACATTTTTAATTTATCAATAATTAATTGAATTGCTTTTCAAATAACTAAGTTTTCAATCCAAAATACCAATCGAAGTCCAATTGGTTTTAGTTATTCGAATTGTTGGAGGGACAGATGCAATTCTAGACAAATATGTTATCCTTATATGTAGTTTACATGAACTTTTAAAACTAAATAATCACAATTGGAGAAAAAAAGTATAGGAATTGCAAGATTTTCTAATTCATTTTAATGATTTTATTTAAATATAGCAACAAGATATTTGACTATATAGCTCATTTGCCAATTATTATTTTTAATCTGAAATATTATTTCAATTTTATAAACATATCGCCTATAAGAAAGTAAATGTTTAAGACAGGAAAGTGAAATAAATGCAGATGACTTATAACAATGTCAATAATATTTTTTTCTAATGTAATACGCATTTTTTTTTTTTGGTCTGCAGTTTGAAAAACATCAAATGGATTTATTTGCATTACACGTGTAATTTATTTTTATATATTTATATAGATTTTATTTCACGTTTATATTCATCTAACAGGTACAATTGCATTAACATATGCCGAGATTTATATACATAAATAATTTTTTTTTCGCATTTGTTAATGCTTAAATTTCATTCTATTTTATTTCATAGTAGAAAACATCGATTTTGCTATTAAGTTATTTTAAAAAAGCTTTTCATCCATATTTGAAATTTTTGTTTATTACAAATAATAATTCCTTTTCTTTTCAATTTTTAATTAAATGAAATTAACCGCTCTTATTCTTTAACTTAGTGTTTTCGCATTATATTGAACGATATATACGATACATTTATTTTAAGAATAAATTTGGAATTAATGTTAAAATTACTTGCGTTCGATTTTTTCGATAACTATAAGTAAATTTATTTGATTCTTGTAAAAAAAAAAATACAAGTATTGAAAGAAGAATTTTCGAAAATATAATTAATGGTACATGTACTATCGATAACTACATTAGTATGTTTCTATTACATTCCCTACAAGTTCGTTTTATTTTTTTGTTCCCATAGAGCTATAAAAGATAATCGTGATCAACATTTTAACCGATAATGGATGTACTTAGACAGACGTTTCCAAATTATACGTTCGATCACTAAGAATTTAATAGATTGTAAAAAATATTTTGAGCATAAATTTAACAGCTTATTTATTCAGATACTAAACTAACATATATTGATTCAATTAACAAATGTTTATTCTCATTGTACAATATTATTTGACATGTCGGTTATGTGTAGCTTCTATATATACTGATATATGTATATCGCACTAGAACTGAAGCCAATACAAAAATATTTTCGATTTTGATGATATTTTTATGAAGAGAATAAGCGATTAACAGATTAACGAAACGATATTATGGAAAGAACATTAAGTATTTGTGTATAATAAAAATTAGAAAAATATATTTAGCATTAGGCCATTCCTATTATCTTTTGAATTTGATAACAATTTATATTAAATTTATGCTCATTTTTTTTATTCAAGACTTTCACGTCTTCATGGCTAATTAAGTCTTGTTTCCTTCTTTTTGTTTTAATTTTACACCCTGTTTTATAGAAATATATCGATTTTTTCACCTTAGTCTAGCAAAGAAAATAGAAAAACTAAATTCCTGGATTGAATATATAAATTTTGTGTAATAGTAGCACGTTACGTAGTTATCATTTTAGGACTAGAATTTTACATTGATTTTTTTATTTTTTTTTATAATGTACAACTAAAGAGAATCTTAGTTTTCGACTAATGTCAATTTTACAAGCACACCCAACATAAAGATAAAGACAGAACACGAGCATAGTAAAAGCTAAGTATTTTTAACAAAGCTAAATGATACAATATAACGGCTAAAGGGGATAATTTTTAAAGCCTTTTCATTTGGTTATAAATATTGCTAAATTCGAAATTTTTTTTCAACAATATTTTTAAAATGGTATCGTGTACAATTGTTTTTATCGCACTGAAAATTCTTGCTATTCTGATGTAATATTCGTGAACCGTAAAATCGTTATCAAAATTAATTTTCAAAATCATCATTTTGATTTGATATTCTCCCTGAGACACGATGTACAGCAACTCCACAACACAAGTGCAAATTTAGGTTATATATTTAATTGAATAAAATATTCTCACTAAACAAAGGAATTGAAATAATTGATATGGTAAATTAAAATTTAATTTGCATTTAAACAGTTTAAGCTATGCTCTTTATGCACAATGCTATTGATTGTAGTGATTGTGGAGCATATAATATAAAATGTAGGTTATTTTTTAAAAATCAATCTACGTCTATACAAAATAAATTATTTTTGAGATTAAATGTTTAAATAATAAACAGCTTCTGCATTGAGTAAACACGAATTGTGTACAAATTTGCATGAGTGGCTTCACCATTTTCTTGATTGTGTACAAAGAAATTGCTAACAATATACATTTATATGTGCACTAACAAATTCCTTTTTAACATCAGCTGATACTGAAAAGCATAATTTTCAAATATCCGAAAATTTAACGCTGTTTTAGTGCTGAATAATCGAAAACTCTACTAAGAGTGGTTTGCGTCTTCGTATAAAATTTTATTACACTGATGTCCTGAGATCGAAAATCAAATACTGACTTGAATTCAATGCCCAACAAAGCCGGACACTCAAATTTAATTCTCAATCGAATGTGCGTCAGCGCAACAATGTTATTTCTTGGAGATTTTCTGGGCCTGCAATAATAGTAGTTAAACGCTAACAACTTATTAAATATGAACCGTTTATATAAACAATATTGTCATTCTCGCGTTGGGTGCACAACTGATAATTGTTAATTAATTGATTTTCTACATTCTAGCCAATATTTTTTAATAAATGCTTTGGTTCATTTTATGTACCATACTCAAATTATTATTATGATTTTTTTTTAATAAAAGAGACCTACAAATTAAATATCGCAAACTTACATTTTACCGCAATTTACAATCACAACATTACTTTGAGGTTTACCGGCTGAATCGCCAGCCTGGCTTATTTTTTCGATTAAATCTAAACCTTCGATTACAAATGCAAAAATTCCCGTAAAGCCGCGCATCTCACGTAAAATTATTCGAAATTGTGATCCTACTAATCCTAAATTATCGTGACGTTTTTGACTACGACGCATCCCTACCGAACCGCGTATAGCTAAAATTTTTGTATCGTCGGGCATGAAAAAGCTTTCTTCGAAAACCGATCGACCTCCACGCCCATTATTCAATTCGAAATCACCGGTTATAATGCTTTCGTTTTCCCAACATTGAAATATTTGGCAACCTTTATAGCCGAAGCCCAATTCGCCGGTGGATAGAGCACCGAAATTTTTCGCCATTTTCGGAGCAACGTCGTTTCGAACTTCGATTAATATGCGTCCACACGGTGATCCGTTCATTTCGATATTAAAATAGTAAATTGGATAAACGTGTACGGTAGGATTGCAGATTAATGTTGTCGTTTGAGGCGATTGTTGAACACAATTGCCAGCCATTTGGGACTTTTGTTGTTGCGAATGCGTGGAATGTTGTTGAATGTGATGTTGCATCATCGTCATAGTTGATACCGCCATACCATTCAATTCCGAAACATATGAAACAGCTGTGGCTACGGCTGCAGTTTGTGGTGGACGAACTCCGGATTGTGGTACCGGTAAATTGTCATTTAAATGATTATTAAAATTATTTACGGTTTTATTTCCTTTCGGTGAACTGGTAGTTATGTCGGCGTAGGTCTTTGTACTGACCACTTCGTGTGGCGATGGATGATTGGGCATTAATTGCTGGTGCTGTTGCGATTGCGATTGCTGTTGAGGAACATTCGATACATGATAGTTGCCATTATTATTCGAAGCCTGTGAATGTTTAGAAGATAAAACATGACGCGAATACAATTGTGATATGCAATAGTTTGCTAAAAGTAGGATCGGATTGTGGTGCCCGATACCGTTTATTGTGCTATACGAATCGCTGGTATGTATGGTGGTCAGAGCTTGCTTAATTAGATCAAAATCGAATACGACCCCATAGTGACGTATAAGGTCATCCAATTTACATTGCAGGTACATTTCTTGATGTTTTGATTGTAATCGTTGCTTCTCAATGTTTAATGTTGAATATAATTTGTATGCTTCGGCGGGTGATTGCTGTTCTAACATATCTAGGCATATTTTCGCTTTGCCCAAGCTTTCGCGCATTTCGGCAATTTCTAATGTCGGTATGTGATTTATTAGCTCAGTTTCGATTTGTGTCTTAAGAGCGGTGCATGATTCCAAAATTTTCAACAGGAATTCGCGCTGTTTTAAAACTAAATGCTGGACTTCGTTGAGAGTCTTTTGCATAGTGACAAGTTCAGATCCTATATCGCTATGTATTGTATCCTTAGCTTCGGCCTTCGTCTTAACACTATGATTTCGATGTTCTTCGGATCCAGCGCAAGCCCGGCAAACCAACATATTGCATTTAGTACACCATAATGCATTTGGCATTGCATGCGTCATACAATTTTCGCCATTCTTAGCCTTACTACTGTTTTGCGTTAGAATAGTTTGTTGTTGATTAGTAGATGATTGTTTGTCAGGTGGTTTAGGTTTCAAATTTAACATACTTAAATTTTGCGATAAATATAAAATCGCATTGTATGTTGGTAGATTCTCCGGTTTCATATCAGGACCCGGTAGCTCAGTCCGTTTCCAGCAGTGTACGCAATACAATTCGCTACCCTTCAATAAAATTGAATTAACACATTTTAAACAAAAATGATGACGACATGAGAACAATTTTGGAGTTGCGTCTGTTTCATTAAATGGCAAATGGCAGCAACTGCACAATATTAGATCTTCCAACTCGGATGGTACAACTAAATCCATCTAAAAAGAAAAAACAAATTTTTGGTTAGTTTTATATTGTAAGTTAATTTATTGTATATTGAAAAAATTTCAAGTAATTAATGTCCTTATGCTTTTGAAATTGTAGAATTATTGTACAAGGCCATACTAATCTGAAATGTGTATTCGTGACATTTTCGCACAAATTCCCAATGAAGACTTGTTGCTATGGTTGCCTCTTAAGCTAAAAACGCCTAATATTCTTGTAGCATAATTAACAATCTTCAATGATTCAATCGAAGTTGTCTTATTTTAATTGATAAATATTAAAACAATTGTACAAATTAGTTTGAATAATGGATATGATTGATATTATTGCACTTGGAATATCAAAACTACTTAGTAGCACAACAAAAGAAATAGGTACGACAATTCCGAGATTGTGGGCAGGTAATTGAAATATATGAAGATGAGAAGAGTCTAAACACCGATGGCGGTCATTAATTTTCGAATTATCCTAATAAGTTTCATTAAAGCGCGAAGTATTGGCCATACAAATTGCTAACAGTGGCAGTAATATATACAATAATATTTTCCATAGAAAAAATTAAATTAATTTGTTTAATATCCTATAATTTTTTTTCGGATATCAGGAGCATTGGAATAATGCTCTAAACCGATTTCAAAGTCAATTTGATATTGAGATGTAATTTGCATACACACTTTTTTTACGATTTTCATTTTCATCGACGAACTTTGGAGCACAACTGGGCAGACTAAAATAGGCATTGAGTTTCAAATGCGGAAGTGGCAGTGGATCGGCCACACTTTGCGGAAGCCAGAGCAAAACATCTCCAAACAAGCTCTCGAGTATAACCCTCAAGGAAAACGTCGAATTGGTCGAAGCGAGCAGCTGCAGTGGAGGTCAGAGGAACGAACAATTGCTGGCAAAAACAAAAGATCGCGCCTTGTCGAAGAAAGCTGTCCTATGACCATATAGAGTGTCTTATCAGAAATTTGATTGATTGAGATATTAGTTCACAATTGATCAAAAAACTTCACATTAGTTGTGAATTAGTGTATTACAAAATTGTACAGATTTAACCAGAAAGTTGTCTGATGTGACTTTATTATTAACATATAGCCTGCTGTGTTTTACAATACAAATAGGTATGTGTAGTTCTGTAATATTCAATATCAGTCTCGGCATTGCACTCTCGTTTGATATCTTTATCATTTAGTGCATACAAGAATTAAATGATTGAACATAAGCTACGAGGAAATATTAAAAATGAATCAATACAAAACTTCTTTCAAATATGCATTTAACGACATTTCACTCTATTCTACAATGGCACTGCAGCTCAAATCGGGTCCTAAACTCCTAATCTTCAGGTTTCTTAACATTTTTCATTATTTATTGTGGAAGGGTTGTTAGACCTTCGCACCATCGCTTTATCTTCGAATTTTTCATTTTCGTAGATTGAGGTGACCAAGATATACCCAGTGTGCTAGAATTATGCGTCGACCGGGATTTGAACTCACGACCTTCGAATTGTAGACCAACACGGTACCCACTAGTCTACACCCTAGCTAACGACATTTCACTATATTGTGCAAAATTACTGCGAAATAACCTCGACAAAATTTATCAATAAAATGAACCTACAAATTGTATGCCATTTATTCTTTACCATAATGTACCAAATTATTAACATCAAGAATAAATAGCAATTAATTTATTATTTATTGAATTGATTGCTTTAGTTCATTTTTAGCGGTAGAAAAATCGATCTTATATTCAAACCTTGTCCGTTTTTGCGAGACTAATAAGAAATTACAAGAAATTTGGTGATGTAAATAAATTTCTCAACTATTTTTATTCAGATAGCTTCTAAAAATTAACCCCAGATCGACCTGTTATTTGCCATCTTTTGAAAATACAATGGTATATTCTAGAAAAGATCTTTAGAAATCAAATGAGTTCTTTACTTCTCGCACCTTCGTTCTAATATGATAATTGCACAAATACATAATTGCCTACAATTTCAATCTGGCATAACGAAAAACTATTACTAACTGCTAGCCTGCTAGCATGAGTGAGAGCGTTTTTAAAACTACTAATCAACATTCTAGTCGTTATTTCCAGTACCAATTTACAAGTCAAAGAAAAAAAAAACCTTTAAATTTTGAAATTATTTGCAATTTTATCAATCAATCAATCAAATTCCTGTTAAGACCCCCTATAGTGGCATAGGACAGAAACACAAGGCGCGATCCTGAGCATCGGTCTTAACCTGTTGCCAGGACTGTAATTTTATGGGAAGCAATAATTTTTTTTTTGCTATTTTACGGAAAAAACTCTCCATTTGATAGCTGAAAGCGTGCGAGAGTTATCGTGAAATCGGACAGTCACTTGAATTCGAGATTTTTAAGCGACAACAACCGAATCCTATCCAATTATTGTACCTAAATCTGCTATTTTCTGCTTCTTGTGTGAACCTAATTGAGTGGATGCAGATTTATTTTCTACTTATTGGATATGTTATGAAGGACAAAAATATGGCTAAATCCGAGAACTGCTCATCGTATAAGGTCGAAGAATAAGCCACTAGATTTGATATAAATTACTGCATGCATATACTTGTAATGGATATTGCTCATATATACATTGTGACCATAAAGTACCGGGATTTTGTAAATAAAATTACTCTGGTATTTCAATTTTTTTTCTTTTGGTAAGCAGGTAGAACTGTCCTTAATTATTATCCCAAAAATCAACAATCTGATGGACTAAAATATTATAACAAAAAGCGCAGCTCATACTACAAAAAGTTCAAAGACTGACTTGTCTTTGTATCACAGATGCAATGAAAACCTGCCCTACTGCGGAAATATTCCTACACATCCTTCCGATATATCTTCAAATAAAAAAGGAGGCTATCAAAGAGGCGTTACGCATACAGAAGGATAACAAATAAAAATCGGGGGATCTTAGAGGTCACCTCCAAATCTTGAAAAACCCGAGAATTGTCAGAACATTGTCAGGCACTATGCCGACAAAATTCAACTTTGAAACCCCATTCAAAGTAATAATCAGAGAACGCAAGGAATGGCAATCCATGCTATCTGAAATGGAAGAGATATCAACCATCTGGTACACAGATGATCAACCATCTGGTACACAGATGATCAACCATCTGGTACACAGATGATCAACCATCTGGTACACAGATGATCAACCATCTGGTACACAGATGATCAACCATCTGGTACACAGATGGCTCACGCGCCTTGGAGGGGACTGGAACCGGAGTTATCATCCTGGGAAAATGGAACAAAATAAGCTTTTGTGGGTCCCAAGGCATAGGGACTGAGGGCAATAAAGAGACAGACCGCCTTGCAAGAAACGACGTAGAAACAAATTTTATTGTAACAGAGCCATTCTGTGTAAAACCAAAAGTATATTTCAACCTTATACTTAGAAAGTGGATTGAACAAGAGCATAAAATCTACTGGAATATACTTCCGGGCTTATCAATCTTAAAAAAACTAATCTTACCACAAAAAATAACAAAGTGGAGGATATTCTTAATTCAGCAAGAGTGATTTCAGTACTTTAATCGATATAATGACGGAGCACAGTGGAGTAAACCACCACCTCAAAAATATGGTTTTAGCTGAAACCGACATCTGCCGCCTCTGCCTCAGAAACGACAGAGCATGTCTATGTCACTGCAAGGCAGTATCACGGAAACGATTAAATCTTCTAGGAAAAGCTTGCCTTACAACTGATAAACTAGCCAACATGGCTCCCTTAGACATACTTAGATTAGCCAAAGCTTATGGTTAGGTAGGTATGGTAGGGTAAAGGGATAACAAACGCACAATTTGCGAAAAAGGTCGCGAAGATCTCACGTGTTCCCTAAAAAAATAATAAAATAGTAGAATGCAGTGCAATTGCTAGAATGTTAAAATTGTAGGGTTTAACGTATCATAAACAAATATTAGAATTATTGAAATTGCTAGTTATTTTATAATTTAACTAATAGTTCTGAAAGGGTGTAGCCTAGTGAGTAGCAAGTTGGTCTACAATGCGAAGGTCGTGAGTTCAAATCCCGGTCGACGAATAATTCTAGCACACTACCTGCTTGGGTATACCTTGGTCACCTCAATCTACGAAAATGAAAAATTCAAAGGTAGAGGGTTGTGGGAAGGTCTAACAACCAACCCTTCCACAATAAATAATGAACAAATGTTAAGGAGCCTAAAGGTCAGGAGGCCAAAGCCAGATTTGGGCTGTAGCGCCATTCTAGATGTAGAATAGTTTTGAAATATCACTCAATCACATTCTTGTTAAGACCCCCTATAGGGGTATAGGACAGAAACAACTCTTTTCCTGAAGGTGCGATCCTGACGCCTTTATAGGAAATATAGAAAATGTTTCTTACGACTTTCAAGATTCTTAAATATATGAGCAAAAATCGCTTACAGATGATTTTCAAGCTATAATTATCCGAAATATAGCTACGCCTTTGACACTCGAGAGGGCCAAAATCAATGTGATTTTTAGGAAGTTTTTTTCTCATAAATTAATGTAACGTACAATATCTTTGGAATGGAGTTAGTTATACATTTCTTAGAGTGTATGAAAAATAATTAATTATTTTTAAAGCACAAAGTGTTGGTTCTAGAGATCTTGATCCGTGAAATACCACCAAAAAATTTAGAAAAACATCGTAGTGGTACTATCGATATTTTGTTAATGTATAGTTGAATTTTTGAAAGTTTCTTACAGTTTTATGCATTTTTGAAAAAAAATGGCAGTCCTTGAAAAAAAAAGTTAAATTTTTTACAAAAATGCCAATCATAAAATGTCAGTAGAATTAAGAGAAACAATCGCCGAAAACTCAGGTACTTTTATAAATTTAACTTTTTTAAATATCATCCAAATAATCTGAGTGATTCGGGCTGGTAGATCCTAGTCTACGGCAGATTCGAAAATCTCATTTCGAGCAAAGCACCCAAGTTTTCATTATTGGCTGAAACAGCTGCATAGCGTTCTGAAGGCCCTTCTGTAGAATGCTTGCCTTAAAAAAATAATTCAGTATTAAAATTTAAAGTAAATTTGTTTCAAACCTCTTGAGAGGCATCTAACTTTGTAATAATTCAAGGAATAAATCGAGTAGAGCCTGCAGTTTGAAAACCTTCGCAGATAATGCATTTTGGGTTTCCTTGAACATTACATTTTCGAATAGTCGAAACTTTTTCAGTGTTTCATTTTAAAATTGCCAACAAAATTTTGAAAAGTAGCGAACAGTTCGTCAAACTCAAGTTTGCCTGTTTTTCGCATTTCTTATGTTGCCTACTTGTGCATCTAAACTCACACTGAACTGTTGGTATTATTGCATTATCCAAACTGTATTAGGAGAGTAGTGTTAGTGTGTATCGAGTATCTGTATTCTACTGCACTGCACAATTTTCTTACTTTTGTAGGAAAGGAAACTTAGAAATAATCTACTGATAATACTTTGCGCCAACATCTATTGGTAGTTTGTGGCGTTTTTTCAGATAACATGATCTAGATATAGTTATTTTTCAGCGCGATTCACATATTTTGTTCCGAATAACTTGCACCAATCCGAGGCACAGAGCATTCCGGTTTATTCAATTTAAGATCGTCGCATTAATTTTTTAAAGCCCGATTTTTAATGATGGGGTTTCGAAATAATTGGGTGCTATCAGCAAGCAAATGAGATTATTCCAAACTGTATACTAACGCGTATCACTGTTGTATATCAATCGACCATTATAGCAGATACCTGTGGAACTCCGCTTATTACCACTATCAAGAATCAACGTCCCGAGCGTAGTTTTAAAAAAAGTAACTCAATATAAATATAGTAATATAATTACATTTTAAATCGTAATATTTGAGATCTGCATTCGGCAACATATTTTGTAATCCAAAAATAACCCATCGCTTATCTTTATAATTTCGAATCCAGAAAATATCTAATAATTTTTTTTCCCGCCATAAGTTTTGAAGGTCACAGAAAACACGTACACTCCGAAAGCTTATATGTAGAAACAGCTTTTTTCTAGTTTATACACAAGTGCACAAAACACGCAAAAGGCACAACAAGTACTTAAGCTTAGAGCAGCTCAGCTGAGAGGTTCATCACAATATCTCGGAAAGTAGAAACTTTGGACGCATGAAAATGAAATTATGTACAATACTTGTGAAATTGAGAGTTTCATGTGTTTTATCGAAAGCTAAAATTCTATTCCAAGCTTATTTTTTTTCGTAGTTTGACTTTGAGTTGAGGTAGTGGACCTATATCGCTCTTCTATTTAAGCTTTTCCAGTCTGACCTGACCTACACATAAGGTGTCCTTCGCGCAATTGATATTGGAATTATGTATATTTACTATCTACGTCACTTTTCGCTAGAGAGTAGATGATAGAGAGGTAATCATGCTCGTATTTATATATTTACACTAATAAGAGCATATTGGTTTGAGCTCGGTAAATTGTGAATATAAAAGCTTTCGTCACTTAGCACAACACTGTTCTGGGTGCACAGGTTTCTAATTGCGCGGCTCTCTGTTGCGCTACAACATTTTCAGCTTGTAATCGACCAAAATCATCAGTAAATTATTACAGATTTACCCTTTAAATGACTTTCTAATACAGCAATAAAGTCATTTGCCCATTAACCTTAAAGATACTTTACTATTCGTAATATTTAGAAAAATTAGCTACCATACCGTTGATTGTTTGACGTAATATCACAGGAATAGACAATTTGTTAGTAATAACCAATTCATCTTGTTTTATTTTCCATTTTGTTTGAACTTTTTACTCAATTAACTTTTTTTTATCCATTTAAGAGACATGATTTAAAAAAACAACACGAAACGAAACGTTTACACTTGTTTCATTAAAAAAAATTTACGTGTTTGCATATCGGCTTTCTGTTATTTTTTTTGTTATTAATGGCAATTATATGTAAAAAGAACTCAAACATAATTTTTACATACTGTAAAAATAGGAACATAAGATCTAAAAATATGTTTAAAAAAAACTATAGATATATTCATATATACATATATACGTATATGAATACTTTTATATATGTATACATGTATATCTTAAGAACTTTGCTCGTTAATTTTTTCACTTATAAAATTGTGATATGATTTAGAAAAAACATTTTCGTTGATAATTTCAATTTAGCTTGCAATATGGCATCTGTTTTGCTGTTATATAACATTTTTAAACACTTTAATTTTTTTTTTTTTTTTTAATTTATTGGCTGGTTGTTTGCAATCGCTTCGCCAACACCACTACTGCGAGACTGGGAATGATTTTTATTCTGTTACTGTCACACGTTCGCTTTTGGGTCACGGGGGGTGTTCGAGGGTAGTGTGTAACACATTGAAAGCACACATGCGATTCGGTCGAAGCTCACAAAAAATTTACTGTCGAAAATACAAATAGAGACCAACATATTCCTATGCGAAAAACTCAAATATTTTCATTAGATCGATCTAATTAATCGGAAAACTAGAAAAGAAAATGTCGTATCCCGAATACGTTGGAACGAAAAAATACAGGAGGTTAAAATCACTTAGGGATTAAAAAGCTTTCGAGCTCATCGGTTTTCGGTTCTATTTGACTATGCCGCCATGTTTTTACTTTAAGACGATACACGCGAATATGAAACTTTTGTAGGATGTTCGACTGAAAGCTCAAACTTTCAATTTGCCTCTCCTTCCTAATACAGCGCGAGTCAGAGTTCATAAAGTGAGAGAAGCAATTTTTTGGTAATAGTACTATTAACGAGAAAGAAGACATCTCTCGATAAAATTCTTACGAAAATGCATAAGGTAATTTTTTCGTTGTCCTTATCCCTACCCACCGTACAATAAGCTTTTGTAGGGATCCGGAACGCTTTCCTTACATTGTTCATACAGATACAGCTTCCAATCTGAAGGTTATACTAAAAATAATTGTAGTGAAATCCTTTCAGTTTCAATCGTAAATTTTATGGGTTTTATGAATAGATTTGACGCTAATTACGTTTAATTTCTTTGGAAAAGTTAAAAGTAAAAATGTCAAACTTTACACTTATTGTTTTAAAATAAGCTTGGGTACTCACATATTGCCGAATTTGGTATCCTAATTGTGGACAACAATTAATTAGATCGAAGGATTTTACTTTATTATTCTAATAATAAAGTATTGCGATCAGCACAGAAAAAAAATTGTGAAACTAGCCTAACAATGCACAAAAACAAACATAACAGCACTTGAAAAATTTTTTTGATTTTAAGAAATGTTGTAGGGGAAGCGGTAGAGGGGATGACGACATTGAACTAATTTTTTCGCATCACGCTAGAGTTGCTATCAAAATGTTTTATTCAAAATTTGGGATTCAAAAATTTAATAGGTACTGAGAGAATTAGTGTGTTGGATTCAGTGAAATTGTGCACTTTGTATGGGAGGTGGTAGAAGGAGGGGCGAGTTCTTAATAACTTTTTCAGAAATAATTATAAACATCATGCTTTGGATATGTTTTAAATTGCAGATCAGTAGCATATATACTTTTCAGGAAAATCGACTTTGTTTTTAAAATTGTTAAATTGTGTTTGATTGTATGGGAGGGGTGGAAGGAGTGAAGCTAATGTTTTATTTTTTTCGGTCTTACTAATAATTCTAAATAAATATTTAGTGCAAAATTTCAGCTCGATAAATGTTATACGTTGAGTAAAATTGTTTAGAGTATTTCATGAAAAAGATCAGTTTGTATGGGAGGTGGTGGAAGGAAGGGGTGGACTGAACTAATTTTAATGTATGTAGTAGCCATTGCTATTAAACTTTTCAATGTACCTAAATTGATGATAGGAGTAGGCGTTTGGTTATTGAAGGAGAATAAAATAAAAAAAACAACAACAAGAGAACAACGTTTTTTTCTTAATATATTAGGTTGTTGAAGATGAAATGGCGACTTTCGCGATGAAGTAAAGTAAGTTGCGATTTTCATGTCTCAAACTGCCACCAGGTGGCTCTGGTAATAATGAACATTGAAGTATAAATACTCCTGCATTTGGTCATGGAATCATCTCAGTTTTGAACTTCATTAAGATCGGAGAGAAAAAAAAAAGAAAAAAAACATAACAGGGCTACGATTGCGCTTAAAGCGCAATCTTACGGTACTCTAGATGAAATAGAATTTTTTGTGATCCCAAGAAATTTTGTATGAGGAGTGTTAGAAGGGGTGATAGCATTGAACTATTTTTTTCCCCATCATGCTAAAGTAGCTATAAAAATGTTTTATACAAAATGCTTACACCAAAAATTGAATAGGAGCTGAGAAAATTAGTGTGTTAGATTTAGTGAAAATGTGCAGTTTGTATGGGAGGTGGTAGAAAGAGTGGGGGGATTTTAGTGATTTTTTCAGAAATAACTAAGAATATCATAAAATTGACATTTCTTAAATTTGAGACCGGTAGCATTCATACTTTTCAAGAAAATAGATTTTTTGTGAAGTTGTGAAACTGCGTCATATTGTATGGGAGGGGGTAGAAGCAGTAAAGCTAATCAACAATTTTTTTTCTGATCTTAGTGATAATGCTAAATAAGTATTTATTACGAAATATGAGCTCGATAAATGTTATATATTCTGAGAAAATCGGCTTAGAGCATTTCATGAAAAAGTGCAGTTTGTATGGGAGGGGTTGGAAGGAGAGGGAGGACGCAAATAATTTTTACACAGTATATTGAAATTATTATAAAAGTAATATATCCCGAAATTCAGACTAAAAACTTTTATACTTTTCGAGCAAATCTATTTATAGTCAAATTGCGAAATTGTGTCATTTTGTATGGGAGGGGGTAGAAGGGGTGAAGCTAACCGTCTAATTTTTTTTAGCCTTACTAACAATTTTAAATAAATACTTAGTGCACAATTTCAGCTCGCTAAATTTTATACGCACTGAGTAAATTGGCTTAGGGTAATTCATGATAAGTACAGTTTGTATGGGAGGTGGTAGAAGGAGGAGGCGGACACGCATAATTTTTATACGGTAGATTGATATTATCATAAAAGTAATATATTCCAAATTTCAGGCCAATAGCTTTTATACTTTTCGAGCAGATCCGTTTATTGTCAAATTGCGCATTTGTGTCATTTTGTATGGGAGGGGGTAGAAGGGGTGGAGCGATTTGGCCCATTGACGAACTTGACCTTACTTTTTTGTCAAAAACAACGTGTACGAAATTTGAGCTTTCTAGCTCAACGCGTTCTCAAGCTAGAGCGCGCACAGACGGACGGACGGACGGACGGACGGACGGACGGACGGACGGACATCCGGTTTTGAGATTTTTGAGTGATAATATTAATTTCTGTATTCATCATTTTTTTCTCCGAGCCTTATTTCTTGGCGTTACAAACTTTAGAGCAAACTTATAATACTCTCAGATTTCATCTAGAGTATAAACATGCAATGGAGTCAAAAACAGTTACTTTTCCTTTACGAGTTCAAACTTGGCCACAACGAAAGGGAGGCAACCAAAAACATCAACAGGGCATTTGGAGCTAACACAGTAAGCGAGCGAACCACACAGCGATGTTTCGAAAAATTCCGACCAGGAGATATTATCCTTCAAAGTGAGCCATGTGGTCACTCAGGACAAGAGATAGTATGCTATTTCACATACCTGCGATTTTTTCGCTGCTATTTAAAAAGAGCAATCGCATACTGCGATTGAAAATTTAAAAGAGCTGCGATTAGAAGAGCAGAGCAAATGCATACTGCTTACTTTCTATCACCAATAAAATTGCCGCAATGATCATCGCTACAAATCCCAGAGTTTTTGTTCGCACTCGCACATTAATCCCGCAATTCACGCATTCCACGTAACCCCGACGAGATCGTAGCTCAGAATAAAGCTCGTCAAACAAACTTGTTTGGTTCAATAGAGTAATTCTATTTTCCCAGAAAGCGTACCCCATTGAACACTTTGCACCGCACGTTCCACCTCATCGATCGCTAAGCAAATCGTAATTTTCCTACATCTATCAATCAGGCAAGACTCAATCTCATAGATCAGCATAGTGAACACTTCCCCCATTTCCCCCTGGATCCAAAGCAATCGAGTCAGGATGGCAAAAATGTCAATGGCATTTCATATACACAAGCAAAATAACAAAAAAAAACACCCGGTCATCGATCGCATACAAGCCAAATAACAAAAAAAAAAACCGGTCATCGGTCGCATGACATATACAAGTAAACAGTAGACCCTTTTGGTTTGGTTTTCTATGACCGGGTATTTTTTTTATTTGACTTGTATATATGCGATGCGATCGATGACCGGGTGTTTTTTTTATTTGGCTTGTGTATATGAAATGCGATTGACATTTTTGCCATCCTGACTCGATTGCGCTCGATCGTTTTTTCGTACTTTGGATAGTAAAAGAAAACCTTTTCATTCCCAGGAGGAAATGGGGGAAGTGTTCACTATGCGCACTGAGCTGGTGGTACTGAGAGATTGGGTCTGCCTGATTGTTAGATGCAGGATTTCGCAGAAAATTACTATTTTGTTTATTTTTTTTTAATTGCGCACTAGCATCGATAATAGAGGTGGAAAAATCACTGCAATTGGAAGAGCTGCTCTTTTTCACAGATATTGAAAAAGAGCAATCGCAGTGGATCACTGCGATTGGAAATGAGCAGATTTTGCCATCCCTACTCAGGACCATCGATAGACAACGACGAGCTGCGTTTACTAGTGGAGTCTGACTCACGCCAAACTGTAAGGGACATTGCAGAGAAACTGGGCGTGAACTATTCGACAATTTCCCGGGATTTGCAATAGCTTGGTAAGGTCAAAAAGCTTGATAAGTGGGTTCCGCATGAGCTTACTGAGCAAAACATGACCTCATGTATCAAGAATAACGGTCAAAAAATTAAACGAGTTCCAGTATAAGACTCTTCCTCATCCACCATATTCACCAGACCTCTCGCCAACCGATTACCACTTTTTTTAAATATTTGGATCATTTTTTGGCGGAGAAACAATTTAACAATGAAGCAGCCATCAAAAATGCCTTCGATGAATTTCTTCATTCTAGAAAGTCGGACTTCTACAAAACTGGCATAAATGCACTTGTATCTCGTTGGGAGAAGTTTATTGCATCTGCTGGTACCTATTTTGTTTAATAAAATTAAGTTTTATAAGAGTTAAATTTATTTGAAATTTTACTAGCAAAGTCGCCATTTCATTTGCAACAACCTAATAATTTTAATTAAAATAAACTTGTAGAAGTTAATTAACTACTACAAATATCAGAAGTGGGATTACCCGAGAACAATTTGAATTAAACGGATTACAAAGAAAATCCGGATAATTTCTCGATTAGTTTGCATTCGAAGTCGTATTGTATACCAGAAAAGTAGTTTTTTAGTAGCGTATCTAATATGGGCAGACGAAACGCGAGGAATTCGATGCTGTTGGAAAATCTTGAAAACAGTCCGGCAAGCAATCCGACATCGCCTTTTTTTGCAGCGCAACTTTTACAACAAGAAGACGACGATGTACAACGTTGGATTTCCCAAGTACAAATGGTGTATGCTGTAGAAGAAAATTAAAAGAACTGTTTAAATATCGTGATGTATGCTACCGCGATAAGAAGAATTTCGAACTTTTATTTGACAAATTCTATATTAATCGGTACACACCACAAAAACCTAAAGTTCATTTTGAAATGGAGATAAAATACATCCTTCTATTTTACTCCCAAATGAATGTCCTTTTCGGAGAAAGAAATTGTAAATGGCATTGTCTCAAAGCTGTTGGATGAATGTATCATCCGTCCGAATAAATCACCATATGCCTCACGTATCGTCTTAATGAGAAAAAAAAACGGGGAAATGAGGATGTGTATAGACTTCCGAGAATCAAATAAGTTCACGATTAAAGTTAGGTTTACTTTACCTCTTACTGAGGATTGCATTGATAAATTGCAAGGCCAACAAGCTTTCAGTGTATTAGATCTAAAAAGTGGGTTCCACCAGATAAAGTTGAGTGAAGAATCAATGCCATTAACAGCTTTTGTAAAACATTGCGGTCAATATGAGTATAAACAAGTACCATTTGGGCTTTGCAATGCTCCCGCTAACTTTCAACGCTTTATTACGACGATTTTTCATGATCTTCTGGTTAATAACGCAGTTATCATTTATTTGGATGATATTATGGTGGCAACAGCTACAGCTTCAGTTGGAGAACATTTTGAAATTTTAAGAAAAGTGTTCTTAACTCTGAAAGAAAATAATCTAGAGCTAAATATCTCTAAATGCATGTTTTTAATGACAAGCATTGTTTATCTTGGCTATAATGCTGATCACGTAGGTGTCAAACCGAGTTTAGAAAATATTGAGAATGTAGCCAACTAGCCACGACCTAAAAGTGCTGTAGAGGTTCAACGATTCTTAGGGTTCATTTTTTTTTTGTATGTGACACCGGAACTAGAGGGGTTGTCCTTTTGTACTGAAGCACTGCGGTAAAGGATTTTGGTTTTTGGGAATTAAGGAGATAGGGACGGAAGTGGCTATGAATATTTTTTTTGAATTGTTGAATGTTGTAGTCATGCGGGAATACTGAGATGGGCAGCGAGTTCCATATTCGAACAGTCCGGTTTAAAAACGAATCACGAAATTTAACAGTGCGACCGAAGATCCAGATAGGAGAGAGAAGTTTTTGCAGCTCCCGCCCATAGGTGGGAATTAAATTCAAGACGTGGTCTAACATAGGGCTTGTAAATTGTCAGTAACCCAGAAGCGGTGAGGGAATTTTTACACCGTTAGATAACCCAAACATTTAGATACTTCCTTGGCGATGTTAAATATATTATCGTTCCAAGATAAGTTATCTGTGATTTGGATACCTAACATCTTAGCACTTGAAGAGTTGTTTAATGGCTGGCCTCCGAAGGTGATTGGTTCAAGGTTAGAGTCACGTTTTTGGGACACAAGACAGCACTGGGTTTTCGAAGCATTAAATTCGACTTGATTCTTATTGCCCCAACTAATAATTTTAGCCAGGTCGTCATTCAATGATTGAACCATGTACCTGCGTTGATCTACTAAGCGAGTACATCTGGCTAAGGACGCAGTGTTGAAGTGATAGGAGAAGTCTGATGTGCTGTTATCAGCGAAGCTATGTATAGGATTGAAAGTTGGAGATAGCAAGTCATTAATAAATATTATAAAAAGAGTGGGAGAAAGAACCGAGCCCTGAGGAACACTAGCGTTAATACCGCACGCATTGAACGATTGGCTAAAAAACTTTTAATTCAGGAAATAAGAGAGTCGCCCAAACCAATAGCTTTAAGTTTGATTAAAATGGCACTGTGCCGTACTCTGTCAAAAGCCTTGGAAATATCGAGATCGATAACACAAGATTCACGAAACTGGTGAATGCTCTTGTTCCAACGTTCAGTGAGGGTGGTTAAAAGGTCTCCTGTGGAACGTTTTTTGCGGAATCCATACTGTTTGTCGTCAATAATATTATTAATGTTCAGATATTCTATTACTCTATTGTTGATGATTGTTTCCATAGTATCGTATTTTCGAAAATTTATTAGAGATTTGGCAATGATTGCTGAACCTTTGTACGGTCTGATAAAAAAATGATTCTATTTAATTATTAAGGGACAAATTCTGGCAAAATTTCGAGTTTCACCTTTTCTTAGTTTCAATGAAAATTAAATGCATTTTCCAAAATTTAGCATTTGCATGGGAGGGGATAGAAGGAGTATTCGAATCAAAATCAAATATTTCTGTACCCTTTGCGGCTCTGTGCGAGAATTATTTCTTAGCATTGCAAATGGTAAGGCAAACACAATATACTCTCATCTAGAGTTTAAGAATCAAAGAAAGAAGTCTGGGGATCGGTCGAATCGGGCAATCGTTACAAGAGATTAAACGATACTAACGCTTACTTCAGAATGTCTATTGCCCGCGTACTGTATTTGCAGCTGCACACTCGAACCAAAAACTAAATTCATTCATTCACGACTACAGAAAGTCACTTACGAGGGTCGTTTGATAAGTCCCTGGCCCAAATGACAAAACGTGGTTTCACGAAAAAGTTTTTGCTATCGCTAGGTAGATGGCACTTTCGAACGGTCTCATGAATTTTTTCAGGTTTCTGTAGGTAACAGTTTGTTTTTGGCAGCCATTCTAAGTTGACGTGTCACGCGAATCGTCAACGATGGACGACAACGCCCCTGTCCACACCTGCGCGGTTTACATGTCCAAATTACACGATTTGCGGTATGAGATCGTTGACCACCCACCTTATTCGCCCGACTTGGCCCCATGTGACTTTTTTTTGTTCCCCAAATTGAAAACTCACCTCGGTGGACAAAAATTTTCATCGAACCAAGAGGTGAAAGACGCCGTTTCCCAATTTTTTGCAGACTGTGACAAAAATTTCTTTTTGAACGGTATGAAAGGACTTGAGAAACGTTGGACCAAATGTATTAACCTCCAGGGAGATTATGTTGAAAAATAAAAAAAAATTTTCCGGAAAAAATGCTTTTTTCTTACTTGGGCCAGGGACTTATCAAACGACCCTCGTATCATGGCTCTGCAGTGCTCATTACTTACAGTAACATTGTGTCCGACAGCATCTTCGCGAAAATAGGGACTAATCATCTTTTCTGCTTACAGGCTGCACCAAACCGTGACTTGGCTCTTCGTGTATTCCACGTATATTTTTAGCGATAATTTTGATTATTCACGTGTCTTCAATGGAGACTATTTAACATCTTAAGTCACCTTGATTATGCTGATGACGTGTGTTTGCTTGCACATACCCGTTCGGACTTAGAGTCAAATGTTCGCTCGTTGCATTCTAAATGCAAAGAGGCGGGACTGAAAATAAATGTGCGTAAAACCAAGTACATGCACATGGGTTCGAACGCAAGCACACCGATTGTTCTTAATGGACAGGATGTGGAAGAGGTGCAAGATTTTTGCTATCTCGGAAGCATTGTCGTCAGCATGGACGGCGGAGTCGAAAAGGATGTTGAGGCTCGGCTAAATAAAGCTCGTCAGGCCTTCGGTATCCTTTCCCCTTTCTGGAGGTTAAGAGAGATCTCCCTTCGCACGAAGCTGCGAGTTTTTGACGCATGCGTCAAATCCGTGTTGTTGTATGGTTGTACTACGTGGAAAGTGACCGTTCGACTTAACAAGAAACTAAAGACTTTCGTAAACCAATGCCTCCGGCGCATTTTAGGAATATTCTGGCCAAAAGTAATCTCCAACGACGAACTTTGGAGTACAACTCGCCAGACTAAAATAGGTATTGAGATTCAACGGCGAAAGTGGCAGTGGATCGGCCATACTTTGAGGAAACCAGAGCGAAATATCGCAAAACAGGCTCTGGATTATAACCCTCAAGGAAGGCGTCGGGTTGGACGACCATGTAACACATAGAAGCGAGCAGTTGAGCAGGAGGCCAGAGAAATAAACAAGTCCTGGCAACAGCTTAAGGCCGATGCTCAGGATCGCGCCTTGTGGAAGAGAGTTGTTTCTGTCCTATGCCCCTATAGGAGGTCTTAACAGGAATTTGATTGATTGACGTGTCGTAAAAATAAAAACGTGCTTCGGTGTTCATGATGATTTTCAATGCAATATAATCCTCATCACGGTCGTGGTTAGGCTAATTCACATGTGATAGCAATAGTTAATCAATTTGCTGTACTTTGGACTAGAACATCTTTAAATCTGTCACCAAAATACGTCGTCTATTGATGGCTAATTGTTGGTGTTTCAAGGTCAAGTAGCCTGGTTGATGTTTCAAGGTCCTATTGGTCACCTTCAGTTACGGCAGCGATATTCTCGGTCGATCGACTGCTACCGTGTTGTGCCAGTCTGCTCGACGCTGGCGGCTAAATCCCGCAGAGTTTGCCCAGTTGGTGCTGCACGACCAGGGAATCGACGATGAAATTCTCATTGAGAATTATGCTAAAACGCATAATTCCAGCGCACTGCCTGCTTGGGTATACCTAGATCAATCTACGAAAATGAAAATTCATAGATAGGGTTGTGCGAAGGTCTAACAACCTTTCCACAATAAATAATGAAAAATTTTAGAGAACCTGAACGTCAGGAGGCCAAGACCCGATTCGGGCTGTAGTGCCATTGTAGAAGTACAAGAAGGTTTTGAAATTTTTTTAACCCTTAATCCTCACACCAAAAAATCTGCCTTTTACAAATTCTAAAGAACTTAAGGAAACATATTTTCTAGTGCATCAAACTTTTTCTCATTCCATTTAGTGTCTTAGGCTTTATGCCCAATCGTTATTTAGGCATCACCCTTTAGTATTATTCTTCTTCAAGGACACACCATACCGATACACTTCGAAAACGAAGTATATAATACCTCTAAAACCTTTTTTTATATTGAAAGAAGCAAAGAAGAAATAATACACAGTACTAGAAGTTTTTCGGAAAAGTACTTTTTAAAAATAGTTTGCGTTTACCTATTTTGTCCATATGTGGTATTATTTCTCTTCTTTGACCAGAATTTTAACTTGCGACCTTCGCATTTGAACTTTAATTGGAACACGGGTGATTCGTCTTTTCAAATTTGCACAACAATGATGTCGGTATAGTTAATTATGCAAAACGGGGAAGTAATTGAGGGAAGAGCTCTGTTTTAGATTTTCAAGTCCAAGTTATTCACAGGCTTCTAAATTTTTTCTTTTTTAATTTGTTAAATTTTGAGATTATACTTATCTCTAATATCCTTTTTTTACATTTATTTATTTCTTAATATAACAACGAATACCTTTTTGGTGGTAATACGCTCATATGGTTGTATGAACTTGAATATGTATATTAAAATGTCCTTCCTACTCGTGAGTATATGTAGTTTGAAACCTAGAGGGTATTCTTTTTAACAGAGCTTTGACCTACGATGTTTCTAGTCCAAGTAATACATAGTAAATCAGCAGTTCAGTTACTCACGCCACTAGCGATGAGCTTTCTTTTCATATTCAAAATTTTGTTTTTGTACTTTAATACAAATGCAATGGAACCTAACGCACACACATTTATACCTGACCTTAACACTACTAAGCGAAGTAAGCGAGTGAGCTTTTATAAAATTCTCTCGCTTAGCTTTTCCGAAGTGAAAAAAAAACTGTTGTACTCGCAGCGTTCAACAGTTTGCTACACACTATCTCTCGAATTCACTAACACTAACTTGAAAACGTCCAATATCCGTTGACATTCGTAAAGCACTTCGACTTGAGTGTTTGCATTTTCAAGGTGAAATGAAAATTTGACTGCTACTGGATAGAGGTTAAAGCTTCAGAAAAGCGATAGAAAAAATATCCATACGTAAACATGTTATTTATAACAATACTTCTTTTCGATAAATTTCCTATTTTATTTAAATTGATTTTATCCAGCAACGGAACGCGATAACAGTTTTCCATTAGTAAATTACAATTCGACTGAAAGCTAAGAAAAGTTTCGATTCCAACGCTCGAGGCTTTTCTTGCAAGTAGGAACATACGAAACGAATATCACTTCATTATATCTTACTACCCGACATCTTCAGTATATTTATTAAGCGCTAGACCCACCGCTTTCGAGGACATGTTTTTCCATGAAGTGTTAAAGAAACAACACTTTGATGGCTGTTTCACTGAAAGAAAAGGGAAACGAATAATTAATATGCGTGCTGCAAATTATTTGAGGGACACGTTAATATTTATTTACTGCGAATTTGACTTCGGTAGGCCTCAAATAAATTAATAATTGAGTTAATAATTAAGGCTAAAAGGAAGCATTTTTATTATTGAATATCATCATTCTGATATCTCTTCATCTCTCGATTCATTTGAGCATAGACGAATCGTAAGTTCCTTAGCCCTTTTGTATCGTTACTACGTTCGGACGAAATCTCCCTACAATGGAGATTGTTCGGACGAAATCTCCAATCTCTTACCACCATGCATAATTCCGTAATACTCGAGCTGCTTCACTCGCTCATAAGTATTCTCTCAACCCTATTTTGGGTCGCACTGTTAAATTCCATGATTCGCTTTTAAACCGGACTGTTCGAATATGGAACTCGCTGCCCATTTCAACATTTCCAGATGACTACAACATCCAACAATTCAAGATAAATACAGTCAAACTTCCATAAGTCGAACGTCTGTAACTCGAATTTTCTATAACTCGAACTAAATCAGGTGTCAATAGCATTTAGAGAGCAAATTGTATAAAATGTCACTTCCATAAGTCGAAATTCCATAACTCGCATTTCTCCATAAGTCGAGTAAAAAAATGGCACGCGTATTCAATAAGTCGAATAATTCGGGGAGATCCCTGATAGCGGAGAAAAGTTTTTTTTTTTTTTTGGGGAATCCCTCATTTTCTCACATCAAAGTAAGTAGTTTGTTGTTTTGGGTTTTTATAGTTGGGGCAATTGCAGTTATCAATCTGAATTTTATTTACAACTGTTGTCTTAAAGTAGGGTATTTTCCACAGGCTTGGAAAATAGCTACAGTAACTCCGATTCTTAAACCAGGTAAGGATCCAACACAACCTGATAGCTATAGACCAATAAGTTTATTACCTATTCTGGAGAAAATATTTGAAAAAATTATTTTAAACCGGTTGATAGATAAAATTGAAGAACTTAAAATTATTCCCGATTTCCAATTCGGCTTCCGAGCAAAACACTCAACAACGCAGCAGCTTTTCAGAGTAAAGTCGCTAATACAAAAGTCCTTGCACTTCAAAGAATCCGTCGGTATGATAACACTTGATATTGAAAAGCCCTTCGATTCCGTTTGGCACGACGGATTAGTTTACAAATTGGTGACTCTTTCTTTCCCTCCTTACCTATGTCACATAATACGCTCGTTTCTGAGCAACAGAAACTTCACTGTTAAAGTGAAAGATAAGTTATCTGGCCGCAAACCTATCCACGCCGGAGTACCACAAGGTTCATGCATCAGCCCTACCCTTATAATATCTTTACTGCCGATATCCCAAAACTAACATCATGCGAACTAGCCACATTTGCAGACGATACCGCTATTTTATCTGCAGCATTAGACCCACTAGCACTAATAAACAACCTGCAAGACCAACTCGAAAAAGTTTCGGACTATTTGTTCAAATGGAAAATTAAGCTTAATATCAACAAAACGTAGGCCATATATTTCACAAAACGTAGAGCCTTACGCTACTTACCTTCACCTGCAATCAACATACTTGGCGAACCCGTTCAATGGTCAAAATCTGTAAAATATCTTGGAGTTTATTTTGATCCTAAACTAATATTCCAAAATCACATAGACCAAACTATATCGAAAACGGTTAAAAACATTAAGATTCTGTACCCTTTAATTAATAGAAAGTCTCAAATGTCCCAAGAAAATAAGTTGCTGTTGTACAAAACCGTAGTACAACCAGCCTTAATATACGGAGCACCTATCTGGAATATCTGTGCAGTTACCCATCGCAAGAAACTGCAAATTATCCAAAATAAGTTCCTAAAGATTATTTTAAATAAACCATGGAACTTTTCAACTCGCCTTTTACACGAATTAGCGGAAACCCAACTGATCAATGAGCTTACCCTCGAATTAGAGTCTAAATTTAAAAATAGATGTATGAATAGCGGCATTACCACAATCGAATCAATTTTCAATTAGAATAATTTTTAAATTTAAGTTATTTTTAGTTTTAGTCATATAAGTAGGGTTAGTTATTTAAACATTGGGTTTTGAACTTTTTTCCCAAAACTTCACCATTTTCTCTTATTATTTAATTAATCTGTACATTTGCTACTCAGTTGAAATCAAAGTTGTAGAGACAACTATTAGTCTAAGCTCTGATAATGAAATTCATAATTATATTAATCATGTTAAAACATTCGAATTAAATATACATACATACATTATAGTTGGGGAAATCCCTATTTATAAAGAAATGTCTTATGAGGTTGCCGCTTCGTGCACATTTCAGTTGCTCTTGTAAGTGAACACGAGTTCAGTTTACGTGCTACGGTATATTAAAACAAAATCGGTTTTTCATGGCGTCGAAACGTGTTCTAAAAAGTTTGTCAATTGACGAAAAGTATAAATTAATTCAAGAAATAGAAAGTGGTTTAAAGAAAAAGGATGTAGCTTTTAAATACGGTGTTCCGGCGAGTACAGTTTCAACGATTTTAAAAAATAAGGACACAATTATCGCATCAGTTGAATCTGGTGCTGGATGCAACAAAAGAATTAAAAATCCACTATTCAAAAATGTCAATAATGCAGTTTTCGATTGGTTTAAAGAAGCAAGAAACCAAAACATGCCCATATCTGGAGGAATTTTAAAGGAGAATGCATTGGAAGCGGTTTGGAGAAAACGATTTTAAGGCAAGCATTGGTTGGCTTGATAAATGGAAGCAAAGGTATGGACAAATATTTAACTAACAAAAGGTTGACCAAATTGTGTGTCATACGTACATATGTATGTTGAGTTGTAGACATAGTGTGTGTCATAAAAAGGCATGCGGTGAAAGCAGTGATGTTCGTGACGAGGACTGCAATAAATGGAAAACCGACGTTTTGCCCCATCTATTAAAAAAATATAATGAACGCGACATTTTCAATGCAGACGAGACAGGACTGTTCTTCAAATGCTTACCAGATAAGACACTGACTTTCAAGGGCGATATGCCATGGAGGCAAACATAGTAAGCAGCGAGTTACATTATTGTTGGCAGCAAATATGGATGGAACAGAAAAATTGAAAATTCTCTTGATTGGCAGAAGTAGCAAGCCTCGTTGCTTTCGTGGGGTTAAGTCGCTACCCGTTGATTATAAATCAAACTCTAGGGCGTGGATGACCGGAAAACTTTTTGAAGAATGTATTTGCAAATTAGATAAAAAATTTTTACGCGCTGGACTAAAAGTCTTATTATTCCTTGATAATTGTCCTGCCCATCCAAAAGACTTACAAAGAAAATTGAAATGTAATGAATTGCCTTTTTTTCCACCGAATATGACCTCCAAATTGCAACCGCTTGACCAGGGTGTAATTCAAAATTTAAAGTGTCACTATCGAAGCAGAATCTTAAAAGAAGCATTAAAGCGTTTAGAGACAAAGAACAAACATGGTATTATACTTCTGGATTACATTAACCACATAACAAAAGCATGGGATATTGACGTCAAAAATCAAACGATTGCGGATTGCTTTAAAAAGGCTGGATTTGGTCAGCATTCTACATGGGATGAAGAGGATAACATACCTTTAATTTTCTTAAATAATATTGATCAGAAAACTAGCTTGATACAAACTGATTACGAAGCATGGATAACGTTGAATAATATAACTTCCAATGCTACTTTTGATGATTATATTGAGATGGACAATGAAATTTGTACAGCAGGTTTTCTTACAGATGATGACATTATTGAGAATTATAATTCTGAATCAGTGACTCAGACTTTAATTGCAGTGGAAAGTGATGACGAGGGTTCCGAAGAAGAATCTATTCAACAGCCAGTACGAATGATATAGCGGATTCCTTGAGAAATTTGAATCTATATTTACAAACGAATGAAAACGCAACTGATGAACACTACAAGGCTTTAAATAAACTGGAATCTCTTTTTATTGAATATAATAAAGCAAAAGGAAATTTTCAGCCACAAATTACTAATTATTTTAACCAACTGTAACTATGTAGTACTTAATATGGAGCAAATGAAAATGTGAATTGAATATATGTAGTAATTGTAGTGTCTTTTAATAAATCCGTTGGTTTTGATAAACTGATCTATAACTCGAAGTCTCTATAAGTCGAACTATTTTTGTGGAGAATGGTGATTCGAGTTATGGAAGTTTGACTGTATTCATAGCCATAGTCTCTATTCCCTTAAATCTCAAAAACTAAAACCTTCCCCATCGGAACTGTGCTTCAATACAAAAGCGTAACCACTTTAGTTCCGGTGTCAATATATGTCATATGGCAAAACAAAGCTGCGAACAAGGTTGTATTATTTACATATACAACTATTTTAGCACTGGTATTGATGCACAAATTTCTTTCAATCTCCTTAAAACTCGTGAGTCCTTTCTATTTTCTAGAAAAAGAATCAGTTGTCAGAAATTTTCTTTCTTGTATATTACAGGTCAATTGATTTGCACCGCCCAAAAATTCGGGGCAAGAAATGTGACCTTTTCAGGTCAAGTTTTACCTAGCGCGCAAACCATTTTTCCTTTCAATAAAACGAAGGACTTGCTAGCAAATATGTTAAGGGCAAAAACGAGTCACATTGTTTTTCAGAATAGAAATCACTATAAAATTTAAGAACATAAACACTCAAGGCGTCATAACAAGATTGTCATCTCCGAAAGTGGTGTTTGTTTCCGGGTGGTCAGTAGAAAGGAAATCAGTTAAGCACTCGGCGCATGCGGCATAGATTGAGATTGAATCAGGTTGAACATACGGAACTACAGTGAATTAAAAAAGTTTAGGCAGAGGCAACGTTTTTGCGAAAACGTGTGCTAAAATTCGTAGTAATAACTATCCCGACAAACTTTTTTGATGTAGTTAGTATCATTAGTTCATTTCCAGAAAAAAACCCACAAAAACGATACTTCATACACAACTTGAAATATAAGAAAAAGAAAAGAAAATTACCAAAAAAAAACATCAAAAAAGTTTAGGTACACTTCTTCTTCTAATTGTCATGTTTTTGCTAATATAACGGTAATCTTTTAATGTTCTTTGCTCTATTTCTTGACTTTGTACATAATTATTGCACAGTTGTCCAATCGTCAAAGGATTTGAGTTAGTATTGATCTTGATTTCGTGAAAGGATGGACAAAATGGGCAGTCGTATAGAAATTCCGGTAGATGTCTGTAAAATTATAATTAATCTTCACGAACAGCATAAATCTTATCGCGATATTGGCAATATAGTGCAGAGACCATATTCAAGTGTACGAAATATTATAAAGCATTACATAAATACTGGAAAATTATAACGTGACAGCAGATGTGGACGGCCAGAAAAAAAAATATACTCCGCACCAGGAGCGGATTGTAGTAGCTGCAGTGGCTAAAAATCACAAGATTTTGGCTGTCAAATTATGCCATGATATGCAAAAAAAATTTAATGAAAACTTCGATCCCCAACAATACGGAATACCCTAAATAAAGCTGGTTATTATGGACGAGTTCCTTGGCGTAAACTGTTCATTTCGGCTGTGAATAAGAAAAAGAGGCTGGAGCTCGCCAAACTCCATGTTAATCAAACGGAATCATTTTGGAATTGCGTGATATTTACTAACGAATCAAAGTTTAACCTATTTGGCTCAGACGGCGCACACAAAATATGGCGAAAACCAAACAAAGAGTTGTAGGAAAATAATATCATCAAAACGGTGAAAAACGGCGGCGGTAATGTGATGGTATGGAGGTGTATAGCGGCATCTGGAGTGGGAAATCTTCACTTTATTGATGAGAAGAAGGATAAACACTTATGCATGAACATCTTAAAGGAAAATTTGGCACCTTGTGTTGAAAAGTTGAGGTTGAATGGGAAACCATTTTTGTTCCAACAAGAAACACTCATCGTTTCTTGTCTACCATTGCAAGCAATTGAAAACACCCCAACAGTCGCCAGATATGAATCTGATAGAACATATTTGGCACTTACTGGAGAAAAAAATACGGAGTCATCAAATAACTTAAAGAATTTCACTTAAGGAAGCCATACGCACAGAATGTGCTAATATAACTCCAGAGGAGACAGCCAACTTAGTTCGAAGTATACGTAGACGCTTACAAGCAGTTATGCAAGCCAATGGAGGTCCAACTAGATATTAGAAGTCCAAAAATTTGACCTATATTCAAATTTTTCATATGTGCGCCTAAACTTTTTTTACTTATAAATCATGACTTTTTCTATTTTTTTTTTTTTTTAAATTCACCTTTTGCTGGATGTGTTAATATTTTTATTATAAACTTTTAATTCAGCAAATATTTTATTATGATAATTTATTATTTTTATTTATCACATATAATTAATTAAACAACACAATATTTGATATTTTAATAGAACACTGCAATATATATTTTTGCTACACATTATTATTAATAATTACTTATTTTTCTTTTAGTATATTTTATTTATGGATATTTAAAATTAATAGTAACGTTTTATTTTTAATGTCTAACAAGCAATCAATTTATTTTTCATCTATTTTTTATTTTCGACTGATTTCATATCTATAAAATTTTTTAATTTTCGAAAACAAAAGTTACTAATTCGAAAATTTCTCGTTAATAAAAATCAAAGTGATTTTTATCAACAAGTGAATTTATAAATGTGTTGGAGCACCACATACCCCCCTCCTAGAGAAGGTTATGAACCTTCTTGATACATCTATTAATTAAACAAGTTTTGTCCGTGGAGCGAAATGTTTGAATTTCCGATTTACCGAAAGTTATTTTCTTGTGAATCATCGCTAGATTGATTTGTTCAGAAGAGCTTTTGTAACATGGTTTAAGCCTATCAATTGACACTGTTGTTGGTTTCTCTTTTACTTTGACTACAAAATATTTTTTGTGTCTTTGAAGAACTTCAAAGGGTCCTTCATAAGGAGTTTGTAAACCAGTTCGAAATGTATCGGTTCTAATAAAAACATGGCTGCAAGTTTGGAGGTCTTTAAAAATGAAAGGGGTTTCATGATTATGTCTTGAAGGAGGCTGAGGCTTGATGTTATTAATGCGATCTCGAAGAATTTCAACAAATTCGCTTGCGGATGCATTTTGATTTTCAACGGTTTGATTAACAAAATCATAAGGAAGTCTGATATTTTGACCATAAAGTAATTCGGCTGGAGTCGCGTTAGCATCATCGCGAACTATTGTACGCAAACCAAGAAGGATTAAAGGAAGTCTGTCCGACCAACTGTCATTTGGTTTGCATAATATTACTTCCTTAAAAACCCTATGCCATCTCTCAAGCATTCCATTAGCTTTTGGGTTGTAAGCTGTCGTTCTACAACGTTTGAAACCAATCATTTTTCCTAATTCAGTAAACAATCGTGACTCGATTTGAGCGCCTTGATCTGTAATGATTGAAACTGGAGCTCCATAACGTGGTATGTACTCTTTGAAAATAGTATTAGCGACTGTTCTTGCATGAATATTATGAATTGGATATGCTTCTGGCCATCTAGTGAAGCGATCAATGACTGTTAGACAGTATCTATAGCCGTTTGAAATTGGAAGAGGACCAACCAGATCGATATGAATAGTATTGAATTTTTCTGAAATTGGTTCAAAGTGGCCAAGCGGACTTTTGACATGTCGTGAAACTTTAGCTTTTTGACAAGCAATGCATTCTCTAGTCCAGTTACGGCTGTCTTTATTGATTGAGGGCCAAATAAATTTACTCCTCATTAGTTTTACAGTAGCCTTAATTCCTGGATGAGACAAATCGTGAACTTTACGAAAGACATTGAAGCGTAAATTTGTAGGAATATACGGCCTTAATTGTTGTCTAGATGAGTCGCACCAAAGGGGATTAGTTGTGTTTTCAATTGAAACAGGAATGAAGTTAAGGCTGGGTATAGTTTTGGCTTTGGTTAATTCAAAATCTGTTGCTTGAGCATTAGCAATTTCTGCATAATCTATGGTTGTAGGAAGATTAAGTATCTCGATTCTTGATAACGTATCAGCAACTATGTTGTCTTTTCCAGAAACATGTCGAATATCCGATGTAAATTGGCTGATAAAATCAAGATAATGATTCTTCTTAATTACAAAGAGCATCAAAAAGTTCCTTCAAAAAATTTGGATCTCGGCCGATGTTTTAGATAATTATGCCTGGGCTTCTCTATTTTCTTGTTATTATTATGGTGAAATACGACGATGTTGATGCGAATCTGAATATTTCGACTATCGATCCATTGTTTATGTGCAATCGAATAAACTTATGCTCTTTATATTTATCAGGCGTGTCGCCTGTCGGGGTCACCAATTATTTGCTGGATGTGTTAATATTTTTATTATAAACTTTTAATTCAGCAAATATTTTATTATGATAATTTATTATTTTTATTTATCACATATAATTAATTAAACAACACAATATTTGATATTTTAATAGAACACTGCAATATATATTTTTGTTACACATTATTATTAATAATTACTTATTTTTCTTTTAGTATATTTTATTTATGGATATTTAAAATTAATAGTAACGTTTTATTTTTAATGTCTAACAAGCAATCAATTTATTTTTCATCTATTTTTTATTTTCGACTGATTTCATATCTATAAAATTTTTTAATTTTCGAAAACAAAAGTTACTAATTCGAAAATTTCTCGTTAATAAAAATCAAAGTGATTTTTATCAACAAGTGAATTTATAAATGTGTTGGAGCACCACAACCTACAATAAAAATGAAATTAAAATATCTTTTGTTTAAATAATTAATAAATTGTTCCTTATCAAAAATTGTATCCTAATTATTCTTGTAAGTTAAGTGATATCGCTGTGCCTAAACTTTTTTGATTCACTGTATATAGTCAAATTTTGAAATTTAAAAGGTCCGTTGAGGGGCCGTCAAGGAAGCTTACTCGGACTAAATTTTAAAAGATTCGTCCTCTTTTTGGATCTGGCAGCATGAGGAAGCAGTTACTCTTTTTGGATCTGGCAGCGTGAGGAAGGAGTCGCTTTTTTTAATCGTGCAGCTTGAAGAGGCAGTTCGACAGAGCTTTGAAGCTAATTAAAGATAAAGAACAGGAGGGACTCGAGGATCGCCGCGAGGTTGAACCTCGACATTAAGTAAAAGAAACACTGAAAGAACAACCGTGGCATCGACATACATACAGCAAGTAAATTAGTTGTATTATAATTTAGGTTAAGACACGTAAATCGTTTTTATTTATTTTTTATTTTTTTTTTAATGCAAATAGTTGTGACTATTATACATATGTGAATGTCACATTTGGCCAGTGCATATCGGAAGAGAAATGTGTCTCAATTTCTTTTTAATTTTTAGTGACTCGGCCCGGGAGTAACCGAAGACTGTGCGCCGAAAGCAATAATCACTGGCGTCTATGACCCGTCTGCAGGTTTGCCCGTTCCGCTACTAAAGTTCAAAACGGGGTCACTAAAAGGTTTTTCAAATAATCGTGAGAAAATTCGTAATATAACACGCCAGTAATTTGCATGTTTTCAGTTAATCACGTAACGGTAAAGTTTACACATTGTGATAGACTTGGGGAAAAAAGAGATATTTGCTCTCTGAAATTTTTTTTTCGCGTTTCATGACTAAATAAGCCTAAAAATGTACAAAAAAAACGTTTGTCTGTATGCCTACACTCAGGGCACAATAACTCCCAAACCCTTGAAGATGGAAAGTTTATTTTTGGGTGGATTGTAGATTGGTGCTGATCTCCAGTAGGGAGCCGAGGAAGCGTTACACCCGAAAATTACGAATCCAAATATCTTAACCATGTTTCTAGCTAGAAAGCTGAAAATCGACACACATAATTAGTGGTTTGTGGGAAAAACTGAAAAAATAATTTAATTTTGTATCCATCGGGGTCCGAAAAGGGGGGGGGGCAAAAAAAAAATTGTCGGCCGATTTTCTTTTTAAATGATTATATATTCGGAATTACTTAACATAACATAAAAAGTTCATATTTCAGGACCATTTAGGTGGTCCACCATAATCAGTTTCCATGTAAGGGGGAGGATCAGTGGGGTACAAAGAAAAACACTTAAAAATTAATATTTCGACTATCTCTTAAGCTATCTAATTAAAACTTGGAACACATATTAAGCTATACTAGCGAAATATGAGAAAAATGTAACATTTTGACATAGTAGGTGTAGCGAAAGAGGGTTTCTTGTGATTCTTCTGAAAGAACAATTTTTACATTTTCTTGTTTCATTCATTTCGAACTCGAATTGTTAGTTTTCGGCGTCTCCCTACAACGATTATTCAGTCTGTTGTTCAGAGTTTTATAAATTTCAGGCATTAAATGTTATTGAGGTGAGGGTCATGCAAAAATCCAACTGTGAGAAGTGTTGATTGAAAAGTCTGAGCATAAAAGAAATTTGTTCATGAAAACCATAATTAGTGCGATGCTATGGTACTCTACAAAATTCGTTATTTTTCAAGGCACGAAACGGAACATTGAAATCAATCGAAGACAACAATTGGTCTGAGTCAATAACTCCAGTTATAATTTTAAAAGCGAAAACCACTCTTGCGTGCACACGTCTGTTCTCCAAGGAGTCCAAAAAAGAAGATTCAAACGATCAACCTAAGATGAAAGCCTAAGCGGATCTGACTACGGAAGGCCACGAAGACTGCTTGCTCTCTGTAAAATCATTTTAATTTTATTTTAATCCATCTCTTCTATTTTCGCTTCTTTATTTTCACTCTTTTACTTCATTTTGTTTTTTATATTAAATCTTCTTATTAATGGTATAATTTTACTTTATTATTTTAATAATAAAGTATTGTGATCGACTTGGGAAAAAAAAAAAATTTGCTACCCTGAAATTTTTTTTTTCGCGTTTCATGACTAAATTAGCCTAAAAAAGCAAAAAAAAAAATCCGTCTGTCTGTACGCCGTCCGCCGTACGCCGTACGCCGACGTGTACGCTCAGCGCACATTAACTCCCAAACACTTCAAGATAGAAAGTTCAGTTTTGGAGGGATTGTAGGTAGTTGCGGATCTCAGGCGGATACCCATTTTGGGGGGTGTACGGGTTCAGGGGGAGGCAGGGGGAGCGCTTAAACCGAAAAATACGAATTTAAATATCTCAACCATGGTTACAGCTAGGAAGCTAAAAATCAACACACATATAGAGGAGTTTGTGGGACAACTTTTAAAAATAATTTAATTTTTTTATCCATTGGGGTGCGAAAAGGGGGGGCTAAGAACCAATTGGCGGCCGAATTTTTTTTTCAAATGATTATATCTTCGAAATTACTACTCATAAAAAATTGATATTTTGAGACCATTAAGATGGCATCAAGATCTACTAGAATCAGTTTAGATAGAAGCTAATTCTTGTAAGGGGGAGGGTCAGGGGGGTGCAAGGAAAAACACTTAAAAATTAATATCTCGACTGTCTCTTAAGCTATGTAATTGAAACTTGAAACGAATACTAAGCTTTACCAGTGACATATGAAAAAAATATAATATATGGACATAATAGTAGTGGGGGGAAATGGGGAGCATTTAAAAAATGGCGCACTTTCCAAAACTACAAATCACCAAATCTCAAAATTGAGTACACATATCAAATTGAAAATTTGTCAGATTGTAGAGCTATATAATCTTTAATTTTGGTAAAAAATTTAAGTTGGGGGGTGTAAGGGGAGGGAGGTGGAAAGCGAAAATGTTGAAAATTTTGAGTGATTTTTTTATGGCTCTGGTAAAAGATACAAAGTTGGAATTTTGCACGTCGACACATCTATTTAATGTACATAGAAAAAAAATAATAATTTGTTCCAAAATTGTTATGCACCGAAGTGGGGGTCTAACGTGCACAAAGTGTTTCATGTGCAATGAAAAAAACACATAAACTGAAAATTTTTGAATGAAATTTTTAGGTACAAACTTGAAATTTTGCGAAATGCATTTAAAAAAAATCCCCAAGAGTTTAAAATATTAATTTGTCGAATATCTTTAAAACTTCTACCCCCTCCCATACAAAAATTTTTTTTCGACCATTTCTAAGAAATCAATTATCACTTAACTATTAAATGCTATCAATTTGAAATTTCGCACAAGAACTTACAAAAATAGTTGAAATAAAATTACGTTAAAAGTTTTGAGATAGCACTTGCCCTTTTACCCCCTCCCACACAAAAGTATGATTTCGACCAATTTCATTAAATCAACTAATAACTAACAAATTAAAAGCTACAAACTTGAAATTTTGTACAAGCACCTCACAAGAAAAAAGAAATAAAACTGCATCACAAATTTTACGATTCCCCTACCTCCTCTACCCCCTCCCATACAAATGTTTGGTTTCGTGAATTTAAAATTCACCGAATCCAATGAAAATTCTATGCAATTTCGTCTATGAAACTGACATTCTATACACAGAATATTGCATTTGGTTCAAGCAATCAATTAAGAAACTATTAACATCCACCCATCCTTACTATCACCCTCCCCCCTCCCTTCATGAAAACTCAAACTTGCATAAATAAACCAATGAAATATGGAGCTTTTGAACGTTTCCGGAAAGTGTTAAATTGAGAACTGCCCTGCCCAAGAAGCTCCTTTCACTTAGTCTTCCCTAACCCTTCTAACCTGCATATTGACTTTCTACGCATGCGCATTTTGTCCCAAAAATAATAAAGTTTCGCCCGACTTGTTGGCAGTTTATTTGTAAATGAAATCTTAAATTATATATGGGCTTAAATAGATTTTCAATACTGAAAGCTTCTTCGAATTTAAATAAATAATAATTTTATTACGATTATTTATACTCAACTAATGCTAACGATCAGCCAAACTCTTCACAGTTGACGTCAGTAGATCCGCAGATCCGTAAGCTCCCTGATAAAGAATTTGTTCACTATTAAACCAATCGACAGAGGTTTCACGAGTACATTTACTAAATATTCGCACAGATCTCATTTTTGCATTAAAAACTTGTACACAAAACTTAGCGTTGCAATAAGCATGTATCTGAGGGCGGGCGCTATGAAAATTTCGCGCAGGGAGGAGTGAGGGTGCTGCTGCTTTTAGTTATTACGTCACTGAATGAAATGTTCATTGCATATACTTGAGCTAAATTTCCCTAGAACCCCCATTCCCTTAGTCTTCCCTGTGTTTCAAAACCTTATCCTGCATATTGACTTTCCACGCATCGTTAACAAGTCAAGCGCCACTTTATTATGATACAAGTTGAGGATGCGTGGAAAGTCAATATACAGATTAGAGTGGTGAAATTTTCAGATTGATAGCTTTTCATAGTTGGTGATAATTGATTTTTTAAAAATGATTGAAAAAATAATTTTGTATGGAATGGGGTAGAAGTTTTGGAGGTATTGGACCAAAATAACGGTTTGAATTTTTGGAAAGTGCACCATTTTTGAAATGGTCCCCATTTTCCCCCACTACTATTATGTCCAAATGTTATATTTTTCTCGTATTTCGCTAGTATATCTTAATATATGCTCCAAGTTTTAATTACATAGTTTAAGAGATAGTCGAGATATTTATTTTTAAGTGTTTTTTTGCACCCTCCCTGACCCACCCCCTTACAATAATTAGCCTCCCTCTAAACTGATTCTGGTGGAACTGTATGCCACCTTAATGGTTCCAAAATATGATTTTTTTATGGTCAGTAATTTCGAAGATAGATATCATTTAAAAAAAAAATTCGGGTACCGATCTTCTTGGCCCCCCCTTTTCGAACGCCAATGGATAAAAAAATTAAACTATTTTTAGAGTTTGTCTCGCAACCTTTTCTATATCTCTACTCATTTTCAGCTATCTGCATTCGTGGTGAAGATATTAGCAAGTGTAGTTTTTGACTCTTTCCCTCCTTTCGCCTCCCCCTTCCACCTAACACCCCCCAACATTTAGAAAATGGAGCTCACTTACCCAATCAACAATCCACCCAAAATGAACATTTTTCCTTTAACGGTCTCGGAGATATGAGTCCATATGTACGGCGTACAGTAGACGGCAGGACGGATTTTTTTTTTTTTGCATTTTTAGGCTAATTTAGTCATGAAACGCGAAAAAATAAAATTTCAGGGTAGCGAATTTTTTTGTTTTTCTGTGTCGATCACAATACTTTATTGTTAGAATAATAAAGTAAAATAGTTCTTCTGAGCCACCCCTTGTATTATTCTTATTTGTTTACAGCAGCTGGTTGAATCGGTACACCTCAGTAGTCCACGGCCGACAATTTGTTCTTAGTCCCCCCTTTTCAGACCCTAATGGAAAAAAAAATTAAATAATTTTTAAAGTTTGTCCCACAATCCCCTCTATATATATGTTGATTTTCAGATTTTAGCTATAATCATAGTTGAGATATTCGAATTCTTAGTTTTCGGTCTTAGTGCTCCCTCTGTCTCCCCCTTAACCCTTACACCACCTAAAATGGGTGCCCGCCTGCGATCCGTAACTATCTACAATCCACCCAAAAATAAATTTTCTATCTTGAAGGGTTCGGGAGTTAATGTTCGCTGAGCGTAGCAATTTTTTTTTACAAGTCGATATCAATACTCTGCAGCTGAAAAAGTGTCGACTTTCTTTGGAAACATGCTTTATTCTATAATAAAAATTATATTTTTGCATTTGCAACTATGTATTTGTATTCAGTCACATACTTACTCTACTCTAAAACTTTGGAAGAAACCGTTGTTAGTGAACAAATCAAACTCAAATTTGTTGTATTTTTTTGGATAATGTTCGTTGACAATTATTAATTACTTCTATTTAATAAAATGCTGACTTTTAGTAAAGATTAATAACATATGTCAGCGACCGGTTTCTTAATTAAATTTCGCTGATTGCATTGTCGTCATTTCCGGCACGTGCGAAGTAATAGCTCTGGATGTGTTAATTCTTCCCCTCCTTAATGAAAATGTCCTGTCGTAGAGCTTTTTCATGTTTGATGGGCTGACTATTCTCAAGATTGGGCTGCGCAATGATTTTAAGTTTGTCTCAACTGAGTGTGGCTTTACGATTTGTTCTTCTTTTGGCTATTGGTTGATTATAATTCCTTTGTTTTTTTAAATGAAAGTTTTAAGGTTAATATAGTTATCAAAATGATTTATTAATTAGAAACTTCTAAATTTTTTTTTTGCAGTTTGGTCTGGTTTGTATTCCTGATGTGTAATTTTTTCATCATCGCGAGCGAGAGTAGTTCGTGATACTGTATTTTTTTTTTTGTGGCATTAGTTGTAAGATAAAAAGAAAAGTCTGCCGATTAGTAGTTTCATTTGGTGTAAATACATTTACACGTTTACAGGAATAGTAGAATTGTTGTACTTTATAATGAATGTTTCCTTGAGGAAACCTGAGAGAGCGCAAATGCGTCCGGACTTAAGAAACTCAAACTCAGAAGGCCAATCCAGCCCAAAACTGCTTAGTAATGTGGGTTAGTTGGATCTAGGGCAGTGACCAACCACTTCAGGCGCTCGCAATTAGTCACTTCCCTGGATGTCGAGACTTCCTGTAAGCTGCTCTACTGAAGGCAACTCGCAACAACCAAATATTCTAGAACTTTTCACTCTAAATACTACTTTTACCTTCTTTGACTCTCACAAATCGCCTAAACCGGACGGAATAGCGCTATGAATGTGTTTCTTTGAAAAATTCGGTTGAACTCTGGTCTTATTGATGATCATCTTCACCACAGTGTATTTTTGGTATACGAAAATTCAGGAAAGATTCAGATTTGATCAATTCAATTAAGCATATAGAGTCATACTTCCGGTCGTTGTACAAAACTCCCTTTACGTCTGATATTATGGTAGAACATGAAGTTTACAATCTTTTCGAGTGAAGTTATACCAATCTATTGTAGTCTCCATGCAATCTCGAGTTCGTTAATGAAAGCGTGATTTAAATATTGCGATAGTATTTAATTAATGCAATTGTTTTTTTTTTTGTTTCAGGAAAAGGATCAATATGGAAATGAAGTTCAACGTTTGGCACGCCCATTGCCAGTCGAATATCTACTGGTAGACGTGCCGGCAACAACGCCTTTAACACCGGTGTATACGTTTACATCATGCAACACAAAGGAACCCTTTCCAATTGAAAATCGCTATTTGGAAGGTCATTTGCAAGATTTTAACGCACTAGGCGCATATTTGTCACGTTGGGAGCCGAGTGAATTTCTCGAAGCTATATCTGATTTTCATTTGCTCATTTATTTGTTTAAAATGGATGTGTTGCCCATGAAACAAAAAATGAGTACATTGCTGGAAGCTGTGCGAACCAAGAATAAAGATTTGGCGTACCAGTTCAAATCGGAAGAAGACTGGCGCACTCTGGAAACATTAATTGCCGCTAGTTCAAGCACTTCCGGGTAAGATAATTTACTTTTAAATTTTTCCTATTCGTTAAGTGATTGACGTTTTATTTTTCTAAATTTTCTAGTGGAACCGATGTCTATCCAAGCCAAACTGGTGCAGTAGCAGCTGCAGAAAACTGGACTTGCAATCACTGTACTTTTATTAATCGCGGTGAATTGAGTAACTGTGAAATTTGTGGTTTACCAAGATAAGATATTTTTCAATATAATGGAATGAAAATGAAAATTAAGAAACTTAATATTCAGACGTTTTTTTTATATGTTTATTGCTGAGAGTAACTTCATATACGTTTGAATGCTGAAAAAGTAATAAGTTTTTATATTCTCTTTCTTTAATTTATCGTCGTTTTAATTGTTTCGATTTATAGTATACAAATCTTGAGTATGAAATTAATATTCGTTGTGAAATATGAATGTCCAGATGTCCTCTTAGAACAAATAAAGAAACAGAAATATGTATCAAACAGTTAGTTTTTGATTTCACTTTTTCGTTAAAAAGTTCGGAGGACTGGCCAAAGTAGATGAGATGAGCCATACATCGCTAGTGTATTTTACAAGTAAACTGCATAGAGAATCGATTTTTTTTGTTTGATTATTAATTGTATGTTTCATTCGGACTATGATCAATAGCGCTTCTTGACTAATCAATTATAAATTTTATTTGCTTATATCTTATTTGTTATTCTTAATGGGAAAGACGAAGCATTTTAGTACCAGGTATATGAGAGTTATTGAAATGATCAGCTTATACTTAGTTCGTTTCTGGCGCTCTCAAAAAGCTTATGTTGACAAAACCGGCTATATCAACAGCAAACATTTGCTTAGAACTTAGTAAATTATATGGTTGTTAAGAAAATTTCGCTACGATACGTGAAATAATTATCGCGGGCCAAAAAAACAAGTTTATAGTCGAACTCTTGCCATTGAATAGGAACTGTTCTCAAAAAATTGTTTCTTCGGTTCATTGGTTTGAAATGGTCGAAGATTGTGCCAATTAGTTACTTACATTAAATTTTTCTACTCAATTTTCAATTTTCGATTGAGCTTTATTTCAAGTTCTAGAATCCGCTTATAAGTAGGTCGGATGCAATGATATGCCGGATATAGTACCGACCCTAACCATGAAAGGCGTAACTGACATTAGACTAACAATTTGCTTTTAAATTTTCTATGAATTGATAATCGTACTTGTAATATTTGTTGAGAATAAAAAACTTTATCAACGCACGAGTTTTCCAATCGTTGCTGCAACCCACAGTTAGAAGTGCGTCGGTCGTAAAAGGTACGAGTGGAAACATCTTCTAAAAGTAATTAACATTAAGGCATTCTACATAAAGTTATTGCTATTATATTTAATTTAAAAATGCGAAACTAACTTTTTGGCGTCTACATCAACGGCAGCGAAAATAAATATACATAATATCGAAAAATCTTGGAGATAAACATAAAAAAGTTGTAGATTGATCCTTGATGAAATGTTTTAAATAAGCAGTTTTCATTTTTTGAAACAGATTCAGACATCCAGGGAAACGATAATGGATGAATCACTTTGTGCACTCCAGATGAAACCTGAGAGAATATTGTTTTGCTCTACTGTTTATCAAAGCCTACCACCTGAAGAGGTATTGTAAACGGTTCTGAACAGAAATTATCGTATCTGAAAGTAGCGAATAAATCCATAAAGATGTTGTTGCCCGAAGAATTCAAACCGCTGCCAACAACGGATGTATCAGAAATGCCGAACAAAATTGCCTCAAACTTAAAACTTGGCGGCAACAAAGAATGAAAAGCAGTGCAGTCAAAAATATTTGTTTTTATTTTAAATGCTTCATTACGTTCATATTGAAGTGTGCAAGATATAGCTGGATTTCAAGTTAAAATTAAACTAAGTCACTATTGATTTAAAACCCCCACAAACTTCATTTTTCGCTTTGAAGATTAATTTAAACGCTTTTCGCTCATCATACCGCTTTCCCTTTTCCGGGTCCTTCGCTGCCGAACTTCCACTCTTTCGCTTTCCAAAACGTCGATTGACTCTATTGCATTCTAATCTCCAACTGCTTCCGTCGGCCGTTCAATCTCGACTGACCCTCCATCACAATCGCTCGCCCTATTTATCAATATTCTATATATATATTCTATTCGTCCGCTTCATGCTGAATCGCTGATGAGTACATAATCCAGTGTGTGTTAGCATCGGAATTTGCTTGCGCGTATGATTGGTATTGCTTTTCGTTCGCGGAAATTATTAGCACAGATTTGTTGATTCTTAAAGTCCTTGGACATGAGTAGCATTATGTTAGCATGTACATGATCGGACGCACATAATCGGTCTTTGTGCGGCCGTTTATATGTTGCTGTTTGAGAATAACTACCGAAGTAAACATACGGCTTGCGACTAGGTCTGACATGTAACAATATTTCTAGCAACATACATCATAGTATATCCATTAAAAAATTGCTACGTTTTTAGCTTTTTTGTTTAAAAATCTACATTGAAATTTTCTTCTTACATTTGTCACTGAATTTACTGTTAAATATAGTAGACTTAGATATACTACACTCGTATTATTTTAAGGTACTGAGTGTAACTTAGGGATTCACAGTTAAGTCGGTAAAGAAAGTGGATTAAAATTGGGTGCATCATGGAAATTTGGCTGAAGAAAGACGGTAATGACGGTGAACATTATTCTTGAGGCACTGGAGGTTATACCCGTTTGGAAAAAACGTTAGTCGGCAATGCGTTTAAAGTCTGGATGTTCGGGAAATAAATGACCTATATTTAGGCACTGATTAAGTTACCGAACAGTGTACGGGAAGATAAAAGTTGAACAGTGTACTCGTGTGCATGTTCAGCGTGACGAGTATGTCGTAGAAAGTGTAAGTGGAGGAATAAAATGAACCGCGCAAACTACAAAGTGCCGAGCACTGATCAAATTTCAATTGATCTTCTGAAGGCGGCGGCATCTGTCTTACACATCTCCTACAAAAATTAATCATGGGGATATGCTCGCAGGAAACAATTCCTGAATATTAGCGCGGGAGTATCATAAAAAAGGTGACGAAACCAGCTACGGAAACTACCTAGAGCTATCTTTGATGTGTAAGTCTTGTAAAATCTTCATAAAAATCCTGGATAATGTTGAAGTGCGCAAGGGGCCGCTGGATTTCAAGTTAATAAATAAAACCACGAGTTTAACAAATGCACTTTAATTTAAGCCGCAAAACTTTATTTAAGTAGTCTTTCGCTTTACACTTGTCACTCTCGGACTATCGCTTACCCATCTACTGCTCCAAACCAGACTGAATTTTTACCAAAAACGCTCGCCTATTTAGATTGCTTTCCATTCATTCGCTATTTCGTTCGCCGTCGTCTGTTTCAACCCCGTCGGCCACAGTCGGCCTTCTTCGTTATTACGTCCATTCCAGGCACCCGTCGGCCATCTTGGTTCCACTAAATCCTTCGTCCATTAAATCATTCCCCTTGTCGTGTAAATCGCTGTTCATTGCTTCTATAAAGCATTTCGTCGTTACCCGAGTCTGTCGCAGTTGTTCATCACTGGTCGTCTCCAATACCGTCTCCATTCATAGCGACATAGTGTGGGAACGTTCATGACACGAATTCATTCCTGCACGTAGTTGTTGTTGCTTTCTATCAGGTATTTCGTCTTTACCCGAGTCTGCCTGATTGCAGTTGTTCATCACCGGTCGTCTCCAATACCGACTCTGTTCATAGCGACATAATGCGGAAACGTTCATAACGCGAATTCGTATCCGCATGTAATTGTCGTTTCTCTACATTGCCCGTGTTCGGAATTATTTTGTTGTTTTTCCTGTCGGTCGGGTCTCGTGTCGTTGTTGCTCTTTCTTTTGCAATTCGACATTCACATTACTATCGGGTACAGGAGAAGACCGTGGATATTTGATGAACGACAAGGCCTAACATGCAACAATATAATAGAATTGGCTTGGGGAACACCAAGGCGGAATTAGAGCTAAACGACGATCCATCACGGACCAGATATTCTCAGTTGAACAAGTGCTGGATATTGCCATTGAGGTGCACTAGATATTTGTCGACTTCAAACAGGCATACGTATCGACAGACGCGAACTGCATTAATTTCATGTTGGAGTTTGGAGTTCCACCGAAACTGGTTCCGCTTACAAGAATGACAATGACCGATTCTTTGTCAGAATTCAGAGTAGAAAATGACCTAACTTTCACCTTTAAAACTGACGACGGTCTGGCAGCAACGCTTTTTAATTTTGACACTCAAATATGTTGTTCGAAAACTAAGCGAATACTATGCTTCAAACCCATACAAATCGTAGCATATGCCGATAACATAAATATCCCTGCAAGACATCTGAATAGTGCTAAAAAAAAAAGCCTGTATTTTTTAAACCATTTCCTATCACAGATTCGAGCAAAACTATCAAAAAATGTTTGAATGGTACTTTTCTTCGATTTAGGTTATTATGAATTATCCATGCGTTTACCGCTGTCATCATAATAAAACGGTAGAACACCTTTTCCCACCATTTATCTGACTTTCTATCATATTCATACAATCCACTCATTTGGTCAGCTCGATCTACGCCACCCATGATTTCACGTTAAATTTTATTTGCTCCGGGCATTCCAACAGAATTTTTTCACCTGTTTGTAAAGTTTTTGTAACTGTGGTTGTCTTTGGTTCATGGCAATTACTTAGTACTAAGGCCTCTTTGGTGTCTTGCTATTTGGACACACTAATCCACGAGATGTGCTCTTGAATTCTGCTTCACCGCGTTGCATTTTTGTCTTACTATAATTTGGTAAATTTTTTCTGTTCGCCATTACAGTTCCCACAGATGGATACGAAATTGAGTTTAATAAAAGTATGGATGTAAAGTTACGTCCTTTTATTTATTTATTAATCATAAAAAGATAGTTTACAAATAGATTGCTTAATTTAATTTATTTTAATATATCCTAATATATTTAAATTTACCTTAATTAATTAAACATAATTTTAAATACATATATGATAGACACTGGTGGAAGGGTTAAGCGGGATGTGGGGACCTTATAAAACGGAGCGTAGTCTCAGTTTATATGTCAGCTTATTTATTGGAGGTGTATAGTGGGCGCTGAATTTGTTACATACTCTACAGCATCTGTTAATAGGTTCATTTTGTCCGTAATCAGTACGATGTGCATATTCCTTAAGTGGTTTTGAATGTCTCGTCAGCCTGACATTGTCATTGAGTCTGAATTTATTTGAGATATGGTCAACCTTAATATCGCCATTCAAAACATCTAAGGTAAAACAGGATGTGAGCATAGTTCTTCTAGAACCAAGCGGTAAAAGATTTAATAATTGCAGCCTAACTGTGTAGGGAGGAAGGTTTTCAAAGTCTCTAGGATCATACAAGTCCCTGAGAGCAAAAAGAAGGAATTGCTTCTGGATTGACTCTATTCTGTTGGTGTATAACTGGAAAAAAGGGTCCCAAATGGGACATACATATTCCAGAATAGGGCGGACAAGAGAGCAGAATAAAGATTTTGTAACCCATACATTCTTAAACTCTTTGGCTCTTCTCTTAATGAACCCAAGAAGTCTATTGGCTTTCGAAATTATTCGATTATAATGAGATTTGAAGCACAGTTTGTTGTCCAGTAGTAAGCCGAGGTCCTCAATTTGATCAACACGGTGTAGTTGAGTTCCACTTAAGACATAGTCATGGTGATATGAGGATGATTTACGTGAGAAACTTATAACGTGGCATTTACTGACATTAAGCTCTAATTTGTTCTGAATGCACCAATGATCTAGCGCAATAAGCCTGGATTGCAGAAATGCGGCATCTGCGGGCGAGGTTATGGCATGATATATTTTTAGATCATCAGCGTACATCAGATGTGAAACATTTTCCAATACTTCTGATAGATCTGAGATGAACACATTAAATAAGAGAGGTCCCAAGTGACTTCCTTGGGGTACCCCAGAGGACACTAATATTTTCTTGGAAATAAGACCTTGAAACTTAACAAATTGAGTTCTATTGTTAAGATAGGATTTAAGCCAGTCAAGTAAGGATCCTGTCACACCAATTTTTTTTAACTTTAAAATCAGGACATTGTGATCAACTCGATCGAACGCTTTGCTAAAATCGGTGTATATTGTATCGACTTGATGCCCATTTTCAAGTTCGCAGAGCGTATCAGATACGAGAATCATGAGATTCGTTGTAGTCGAGCGACCTTTTCTAAAGCCGTGCTGTTGGTCATTAAGGACAGGGTTGATCATATTGGTTAATTTATCGCAGACAAGTTTTTCGAATAATTTCGGTATTGCTGATAGAATTGCTATACCTCTGTAGTTCTCAACTTTTCGTTTGTCTCCATTTTTGTGGATAGGTGTGAGGTGCGATGATTTACAAGCGGAGGGGAAAGTTCCCAATGACAGTGACTTGTTGAAGAGAAAATGTAAAGGTTTTAAAAGTTGATGGGCACACTTTGATAAAAATAGGGGAGGAATAATATCAGGACCTGGACCTTTTTTAGTATCAATAGTTTTGAGAGCAGCGAGCACCTCCTCAATAGAAAATGAGATATTATCAATAAGTGTAGGAACCGAAATGTTGGGTTCACTGTGGGTTGAATCTGACTGGGCACTAAAAACCTCTTGAAAACGGTAAGCAAACATATGGCAGATATTACGCCGGCAGGAAGATTGCGTGATCCCATTAGACATGGTCATGGGATAACCCGAACTTTTTCGTTTTGTATTAACAAATTCGAAAAATCTTTTGGTTCTGTTATGATATCTTCACCAATTTTTTTTACATAACACTCATACGCAACCCGGGACTTAGAAGAGAACTCTGAGGCCAGCGTGTCATAACTTTTCTGAAGATTAGGAGTAATCGCGCCTATTTTCTTAAGTTTTTTAAATAGCTCTGAAACTTTGTCCTTTTGTTTTATTACAGGGACATAATTATCGACAATTTTAAAGATCACATCGTAAAACGTTGTTATGGCATTGTCAAGATCATTACATGAGAAAAGGGATGTCCAGTCTATCGAAGACAGTTCGTTATTAATGCAATTGAAATCAGCATTACGGAAGTCAAATACAATATTATTATTGTAAGAGTGAACAAAATTAATGTTGTTGCATGGTAGTTCTACTATGATAGCAGAGTGATGTTGTGTATTAGAGAAAAGATTCTCCGCGTCAGAGGCAGGGCTAACAATCACTTCATCATATGCATCTGTAAAGATCATATCAAGCCATCTCCCATTTTTATTGGGAAAATGCACTACCTGATGTAAGTCGTTATTATATAGTGTGTCGATAATAGTGATGTCAATATCAGACAGAAGATTCCCCGGTATAATAGTGTTATCGGAATGATTAGTCTGAAAAGAAATATTTGGGCGATTAAAATCGCCGAGAAGGAAGATATTGTCATTCTCTGTTAAGGAGCAATTGACACTATGGAAAATTTCAAGAATGTCGTGGTATTTTTGGTCTTCAGAGTTAGGCTGGATATATACAACATCTATGTAAATATATTTATTTATCAGTTTGATTCTGATAAATTTATGATCAAAAAATGTTGTTGGTGTTGTGTTTACAATCTCACTCGATAAAGATTTGTGAACTGCAATTAGTACACCCCCTCCTTTTGATAGACCCGTTGCGCTGTAATTCCTATCATTTCTGTATACGGTCCAGCTATTGTCCAGTATTTCTTCATTTTTGAAGGAGTCATTTAGGCCAGTTTCCGTAATAATAATAACATTAAAGTGACATGATTTTGCATCAATGAAGAGATTATTTACCTTCCCTCTAATGCCACCTCCGTTGTGGTAGAAAATTCGTATATTATTTTTAGAATTAGGCACGAAAAAACCTTGATGGAACTCGCCAATTTATTAACTACCCGCTCCCCAAGCGAATCTGCATTTTCTTGAAGCTCTTTTCTACAGTATATGTTGAAATCATACGTATAACCTGTAAGAGCATCGCATCGAAGCCACATCTTTATTCCACGTTTGATCGGCTTGAGGAACATATATTGCTTCAATGAACTGCGCCCTTTGAACTTTGTCATTGATTCGTCAATACTCCGGTAGCAACTGTCTTTTCTGCATTTTTAAAAATTTGCTTTCAAAGATTCCACCAAATCATCTATGTAGTATGTTTTATTACAATCTGTGGGTTTTTCAGGATTCGTAAAATACATCTTAGATGCTGCAAAGGTAAAACGATCGCGGGCAATTACTTCTTGAATTGCACGGTTCCCCAATGAGTTCTCGGTAGACCAATAATCTTTTAGGGAGGGTACTCTGTTGTAGCTCATAATAATCATGCATCCGACAATCATTTTGATTTCACCATCATTCGTCTTTGTGATTTTAATTCTTTTCTTGCTTGGTTGCGCATTTTCTAAAATCACCATTCGTTCATTTGTGCATTCTGCAACATACATGAAAGCTGATTTCGGTAGCACTTATGGAATACATCAAGAACAGTTGAAGTGCGGTGAATATGCGAACCTACCTTGAAAACACGAGGAGCACTGGAAGCATGTTTTGAAATAAAATTTTCGTCGGGTGAATTCCAGATAAAAGTTTTATTACATGGTGTGTTGACATTACTTTCCTTTCCATTTTCTTTATCTTCGTCTGCACTCATTTCAAAAATTATATCGTTGCCTTCAACGTTTTCACTGCTACTACTCGCTTTGCTTGGCACATAAACCTCATCACTTCCTGATGAAAAGTCCCCTGCGCTGCTATCCTGATCGCTTTCACTATCTTCAGTTTCTATCATCGCTTGTGTACCGTTTAAGCTAAGAGATTTCACCATTTATACGAAAAGAAGCAACAAAACAAATAATACCTAGAGGGCTAAAGGTACACGGTATGTACCAACAAAGCGGTCTGGTGGTACATATGTGCACCATGTACTATAACTATCGAAAAAAAGCAATAAATGAAGAAATATTCTTACCTGTTGTGATGACAACAATAAAATACGTTTAATTTTAGTGTTTGAGTAACTGTATGTATGACACCCTTTCTAGGCAAAAACTAAAGAAATTGCATTATTGCGGCTGACTTCTTCGACTGAAAACAAAAAGCGCACTCTGTCACTCCAATTTTCCAAGACCATGTCGATGGTTTCGGGCTGTAGCTCACGGATTGCTTGGATGATATTGGCCTTAAGTACTTGAATCGTTTCTGGACTGTTGGCATAACATTGGTCCTTCACGGTTCCCCAGAAAAACAAAGTCCAAAGGGGTCAAATCGCAGCTCCAAGGCGGCCAATTGACATCGCCAAGACGGCTGATAATACGATTTGGGTATTTGGTGCGTAAAAGATCGATTGTGGCATGGTCTGTGTGGCATGGCGCGTCGTCCTGCATGAACCGTCGTCCAAATCCATATCCTTAATTTCAGTAAAAAAAGTCGGATAACATGGCTCTGTAACGTTCACCGTTGACCGAAAAGTTGTTCCCAGCTTCATTTTCGAAGATAACTGGTCCAATGATGCCACCACTCCACAATCCGCACCAAACTGTCACTCTCTGTGGATGTATTGGTGATTCTCGACAATAACGTGCGGGTTTTCCGAGCCCCAGATGTGGCAATTTTGTTTGTTAACGTAGCCTGCGAGATGAAAATGCGCCTCGTCAGAATATATGATTTGTTTTTGTTGTTTTGTTGTTGTTGTGAACGTTGCCCAAGTGTAAAACGACTCACTTCGTTCCGCGGAGGTATGATACTGCCTTTCTGTCAAGATTTCGAGCGGGAAACAGCTTTCAGTGTCAAAATAGCCTATGATTTAAAAAGAAACCACTAGATGGCCCACCCTGTATATTTACCATCCGGAGCGAAAGGGATAAAGAACGCATTTATGATAGAAATAATATGTTCTAAATTTCAAATTAATAGCTGTTGTAGTTTCAAAGAACATGTGTTTACTACATATTTTTGAAAATGAGTCACTTTGTATGGGAGGGAGTAGAAGGCGTGAGGGGAGTGAAATAAAACCAAAATCAGATTACATCTCGAAGCATACCTAACATACTGTTTCATAAAAATCTGTTCAGTCGTCTGTGCGTGAAAGACTGTCCGTCCGTCTTTCACGCACAGACTGATAGGCAGACAACAATTTCAAAAACGTGTTTTTATGCTTAGTTATTGACCAAATAAAGCAAAAAATAAACTGCCAACAAGTCGGGCGACACTTTATTATTCTTGGGACAAGTTGCGGATGCGTGGAAAGTCAATATGCAGGTTAGAGTGGTTAGGGAAGACTAAGTGAAAGGGGGTTCTTGGGCAGGGCAGAAACATTCAACAGCTTCAGTATATACAGCTATAATAAATAATAGCACCAACGTCACCAACAATCTTTCCAAAGGCATTGTAATTCTATTTGTTAGTTTAAATAACTAATGAACACATTTTTAAAAGTAAAAAAGTTTTATAAAAATTGTGTGATAAAAATATTTAAGGTTTTATTTACCGTTTGAAAGCTATTTAAATAAATCTTGTAAGAACATAAAAATACGGCGAAAAAAAAATTGCGCCACAATTCCAAAGTGCACTTAAGGTTAAAAAAATAGAAAAAATGAATTAGTTTTATTAGTTTGCGATAGTTATCTGTTCCAGCTGATGACGTCCTTCACTTTTGATATTTAGTTGCATGACCTTTGTTGGAAATAACGGCTGCACAACGTTTTGGCATTGAATCAACCAAGCTCTGGCATCACAATCACGTTCCAAAGTGATTCTTTGCTGGTTGGCTTGATAGCAGCAACTGCTTTTTTTACATCAGCCCACAGATTCTCAATAGGGTTGAGATCTGGTGACTGCGCAGGCCACTCCATGACGTTCACTGAATGCTTTTTGAACCATTTCTTCGCTTTCTTGCTGGTGTGTGTTTGGGGTCGCTGTCTCGTTGAAAGACCCAAAGCAAGGCATCTCGTACTCTGCATAAGGTAGCATAATTTTTTCAATTATTTCACCGTAAACGTGTTGGTCCATAAATGTTTTTGTCCAATGTATTGGGCCTATGCCATAATGCGAAAAGCAAGCCCACACCATTACTCTTGACCCCCATGTTTAATGGTTTTACATGTGTATTGAGGATTGTATTCTGCATTCGGAGGGCGTCTGACGTATGAACGAGAGCCTTTCCGCCATACAGAACAATTTTTCTCTCGTCTTACCATAAGATCTTCCTCCATTTTTCAACTGGCCAATTCAGGTGTTCTTTTGCAAACTCAATACGTTTGGCTACATGCTTCGCACTTAGGAGTGCAACTTTTCTTGGGCTACAGGCTTTTAAATTGTGATGTCTTAAATGATACCGTTGCAGCTATATTGAGATCCTTTTTCAGTTCAGTTGCCGGCTTAAAAGGATCCTTCTTGCTCTGGCGGATCAACCGATTTTCAAGCAACTTCGATATGGCGCGTTTACGTCCATGTGTTTCAGCTTTATATTGGAAAGTTATGGCATTGCGTATCATTTTGTTTGAACATCCAACAAAATGACGCACTTCGCTATAAGCTTTGCCCTCTGAAATAAGTTTTCGAATAAAGTCTCTTTTTTCAGCACTACAATGCTTTCTGCGACCCATTTACTATTAAATTTGTGTAAAAACTAACGAAAACCGAACAAGAACACTTTAACTTGTATAGGGGTCAAATTAATAAACTCAACTAATGCGCTCTTCAACAGAACTGTCAGTGGTGCTATTATTTTTTTCCTTCTATTTTGCATTTTTCTCTGAAAATCACTTAAATTGAAAAGAACCGTTATCATTATGAGCAATAAACTGTTTTCTGCGGAAAGTGAACATGTTGTGTGATATATTTGTCAGCAATGTACAAACAATTTTCGACACGAAATGTTTTTTTTTAACAAATAGAAAAAATGTCGTGGTGGTGCTATTTTATTTTTCGGCACTGTATATGTATATAATCAATATTTCGTTCGTTTATTTATGCAAGTTTGAGTTTTTTAATGGAAGGGGTGAGGGTTGATAGTAAGGGTGGGTGGATGTTAATAAATGTTTAATTGATTGCTTGAATCACGTCCAATATTCTCTGTATAGAATGTCAGTTTCATAAACGAAGTTGCATAGAATCTTCATATTTTACTGGCACGAAACCAAACATTTGTATGGGAGGGGGCAGAGGAGGTAGGGGAATCGTAAAAATTGTGACGCAATTTTATTTTCTTTCTCTTGTAGTGTGCTCGTACAAAATATCAAGCTCGTAGCTTTTAATTTGTTGGTTATTAGTTGGTTCAATGAAATTGGTCGAAATCATACTTTTGTATGGGAGGGGGTAGAAGAGCAAACGCGATTGCAAAACTTTTAAAGGAATTTCATTTCAATTAGGTATTTTTGTAAGTTTTCATGCAAAATTTTAAATTGATAGCTTTTAAGAGTTAGCTGATAACTGATTTCTTAAAAATGCTCGAAAAAATCATTTTGTATGGGAGGGAGTAGAAGAGGTAGGGGAATTGCAAAATTTGTGACGTAATTTTCTTTTTGTTCTCTTGTAAGGTGCTCGTACAAAATTTCAAGCTCGTAGCTTTTAATTTGTTTGTTATTAGTTGATTTACTGAAATCGGTCGAAATCACACTTTTGTATGGGAGAGGGTAGAAGGGGAAGTGCGATTTCAAAACATTTAAAATAATTTCATTTCAACTATTTTTATAAGTTTTTATGCAAAATTTTAAATTGATAGCTTTTAATAGTTAGGTGATAATTAATTTCGTAAAAATGGTCGAAAAAATCATTTTGTATGGGAGGGGGTAGAAGTTTTGAAAGTTTTCGACCAGTTAATATTTCATACTTTTTATGAAACACCTTGTGCCCGTTAGACCGGGGTGGTCGGTTCGTAACAATTGTGGATCAAATTATTATTATTATTATATATTATATTATTTTTTTTCTATGTATATCAAATAGATGTATCCACGTGCAAAATTTAAAGTTTCTATCTTTGACCAGAGTCCTAAAAAAATCACTCAAAATTTTCAACACTTTAGCTTACCACCTCCCTCCCGATATCTGTACTCAATTTTGAGATATAACGATTTCTAATTTTGAAAAGTGCACCATTTTTGAAATGCTCCCCATTTCCCCCTACTACTATTATGACCAAATGTTACATTTTTTTTGTATTTCGCTAGTTTAGCATAGTATATGTTTTAAGTTTCAATTACATAGCTTAAGAGATAGTTGAGATATTAATTCTTAAGTGTTTTTCTTTGCACCCCCCCCCCTGACCCTCCCCCTTACAATACTTAGCCTATTTCTAAGCTGATTGTGGTGCATCTATATGCCACCTTAATGGTCCCAAAATATGAATTTTTTATGATAAGTAATTTCGAAGATATAATCATTTGAAAAAACAATTCGGCCGACAATTTGTTCTTAGCCCCCCCCTTTTCGGACGCCAAAGGGTAAAAAAATTAAATTATTTTTGGAGTTTGTCCCACAACCCTCTCTATACGTATGCTGATTTTCATCATCCTATCTGCATTCGTGATGAAGATATTAGCAAGTGTATTTTTTGACTTTTTCCCTCCCCCCGCCTCCCCCCGCCTCCCCCTTCCACCTCACACTCCCCAAAATTTGGATAATGGAGCTCACTTACCAAATTAACAATCCACCCAAAAACCAACCTTCTACCTTTAACGGTCTTGGAGGTACGAGTCCATATGTACGGCGTACAGGGGGACGGATTTTTTTTTTTTTGCTTTTTTAGGCTAATTTAGTCATGAAACGCGAAAAAACAAAATTTCAGGGTAGCAAATTTTTTTTTTTCTGTGTCGATCACAACGCTTTATTATTAGAATAATAAAGTAATTAACTTATAGCCATTTATAAGGAAATAACAGGCAGACACTACAATTATATTTATATGTACAGATAATAAAGTAATAAATCAAAACTCGAATAATAAAACCAGAATTGAAGCGAAAGGGTTAATAACATCTCGTCACAATATTCTTTGAATGCATCGAATGATTACTCACCACGTGGTGGTACATTACTTTCGGTCACACTGATGATGATTCAAGTCGTTGATGATGCGTAAATCCCCATATACATAATATTATATTATGTAATTGAGCTTTTTGCTTAAAAATGTGAAGATGTATTCGCTATTAATGAGATAATGCTTATCGATAAATTATTGTTAATTCGAAAGAAACGGACAATCCATATCTTTACACAAGTCGCTAACCAGAAATTTCTACCTATTCAGTAAAGTACATGGGCAATCTGCATATTTAACCCATTTCCGTAATCTATAAAAACGCAAACGAGTGTATTGATAAAATTCAACAAATCAAATGAAAAGATAAACGCACCGTTAGCGCCTAAAACATTCTGCTGACTTTTTTGTTAAACATGCTAAAATTTATTTAAGATAAAACCGAAATTATAAACACATCCGTCTAATATTAGGCATCTTCAAGAAAAGAGATTTGTCTTATTTCATGGTATCGCATAAATTTTGATATGCAATTTCGTTTACTTGCGTAAATTTTCTTGATCTAGTGACGTCTGCTATTAACATAATTAGATAGATTTCGATGATAATCATTAAAATAGTGTAAAAATAGTGGTTATCTTATTTTCATTAATACATTATTTTGGTCCCGACATGCAACACACCTCCAATAGGCTGTGCTTAAAGTTGGAATAGTGCAATAAAAAAAATCCCCTGTGATATATTTCACAACTCTTATCCATAGTGCTATTGTAAAGGCGTAGAAACGACTCCAGCAGTCTTACGATTTCCAGCCAAGTGGTAGTGTTAACCGATATTTCCTAGTGGCTAGCTAGTGTGCAGGCTAACGTCCTGAATTAATTTCAAGTTCAAATATCGCGTGTACTGTGTTTCGATCAGAGGATTAATAGGATATAGAGGTGTCGCGAGTTTTTCTGTTATTGTATTAAGTGAGTTTATTTTTATCAATATATTATTGATATACGCAAATTTGTTGCTGTGCTAGGGGAATAACACGCTACATGCGGTGAATAAGTACATATCTTCAATTCGCGCAAATCTCAATCACGATAATCGATTTGTTCTTATCTTAATTTTTTGCGAAACGACTACGTGACATTTGCCGCATATGCTAGGCCTTGATGTGATAAATAATTCGGCAAATATTATGACTGCATTTTTTTCGCAAGATAAGCATTTCTTTAGAATCCGTCCATTATTTATGCGTATACGTCGAAGCATGGATATTGTAAATTAAGGTTAATAAAGAAAGTAAAACGACTGGCTCGTCCTTTCCCAAGGTTATAGTAATCAATGCGTATTAAAAACGTACGTAAATAGTCCTAGTGGACATCGAGTTTTGCTCTGGAATAGCTGGACAAGTTTTCGTGCATTCGCAACTTACTTAACCGCTTTTTTTTTGTTTAAAAGGTGGTAGGGCTTTCATAATTATGTGCCTGCAAGAAATTATGATATGTGATTTAAAACGAATTTGATTTATTATATAAAGACTAGAAGAGCTATGAATGGCTTGATTAGACGAAAGGGATCTTTGTGCTATCTTACCTGTATTTATTTTTTTTTTTTTTTGTCTTTAAGAAAAAGTATTTGTGAACAGAAGAGTTTCTAGATGTGATGTGTGTGACGGAATCGGCTTGAATTAGAGATATTTCACTTAAAAGCATGCAGCGCCAAAAACGACTGTAAGTAAATTCGGTTGGCGCTTAACTAGGACCGCTAATCCTCGCAGCTATAGTTCAATTCTAATTAACGATATCGAGATTAGAGCCCCACAAGGAGATCACAGAAGAAGGTTTCGTAATGCCGACTAGTCTGTATTACAGCTTAAATAATGCCAGAATTGACCATCATCGGATCATCTTTTCAATAAACATACCAAACATGCCCATCCCTATATGTTCAATACAGGCACATTTAAAAATTATCACCACAGCTTAAACATACATACAGCCTGAAGAGAACTTCTCGAAATAATCATACCAAACGCGTGTACTCTACACACACACATGCGAACAATCTGCGTGTAAAATATGTCTCAGTCGTGAGCTGTTTAAATTTTTGGAGGGTATAACCATGAGCGAACCAATCAAAATCGTTCATTTGAGAGGTAGGGACTTTTTTTCCGAAAAATAGTTTGGTCTATGGGCAAGATAAAAAGCCTGTGGCACAGTTTAAATATACTACAAGCAGTTAACATACTGAAGAGCACTTCCCGAAATAATCACACCAATGTGCGTGCAATCTATACGCACACATGCGAACAATCTGCGTGTAATATATGTCTCAGTCATCAGCTGTTTAAATTTTTGGAAGGTATAACCTTGAGTGAACCAATCAAAATCGTTCATTTGAGAGGAAGGAATTTTTTGTGCGAAATTTTTTTTGGTCTATAGGCAAGACAGAAAGCTTGTGGACTCTTTTAAATGCTTTGACTCTGGTTATCACCATTCTATAAACTAATAAAAAATTCATTCGGCAGTTATAAAGCTCGTTTGTCAACAACTTTTCTGCCCAGAATAGGACGCCTGTTAACTGTATGCGTTATTTAATCCTATCAAACTCTAAATCACAGTTTAATTATACGTGAAACAGTTGGCAAACTGGAGAGAACTTCTCGAATCGAACTCACCAATTTGCGTGCAATTTTCACGCACACATGCGAACAATCTACGTGTAAAGATAAGCTTAGTAATCAGCTGTTCATGAATTTGAGAGGTAGAATATGAAAAATTCATACCTCTCAAATTCATACTGCGAAACATTTTTTGATCTATGGGCAACATAGCTAGTTTTCGTACTCTGTCCTCTTTCACTCTGCTCTAAATGAAAGCTAAATAATCATTTTCAAAATTCTCCTACCCTTTCTCCCGCTGCCCGTACTTGCATATAAGTAGGTATGTATGCCAGGTATTTTTACGAATGGTTGTGCGATCAGGTGGATTTGATTTTACTCTGAGTAAATTTAATAGGCTTAGATTTCGAGCACTAAAAATTAACATTATAAAACCATGCGATAGTTATTTAAAGCTAAATGTGACTTAAAGCAAACACTTAACCCAATGCATTTTAATTTACTTACTTACTTACGATGGCGCTACAGTCCAAATCGGACTTGGCCTCCTGAATATTTTGCCTCCATCCATCTCGGTTCAGTGACCGCGTCCTCCAGTTAGAAAATCTTAGCAGTGATTTGCTGTCTGCGTCAATCGAATCCTCCAAGCGCTTCCGTGGTTTTCCGACCGGTCTTTGTCCGTTGACTTTCCCTTTTAGTGTGCGTTTGGGAATTCTTCCGTCATCCATACGCTCCACATGACCAGCCCATTGTAACTTCTTAAATTTTATGAGGGTTGACACTTCTGGATTGTCGAAGATGGCATACAATTCTCTATTGTATCGTATTCTCCAGATCAAGTCTTCCCTCACAGGTCCAAGGATTCTTCTGAGGATCTTTCTTTCAAAGGCGTTAAGTAGTTTTTCGGACGCCTGAGTTAAAGTCCACGTTTCGCTGCCACAGCATAGCACAGGTCTTATAATGGTTTTGTATAGCTTAATTTTTGTTTTCCTGTGCACGTTCTTGTTTTTCATTATTGGAAGTACCGAATAATAAGTTTTGTTTGTCATCATTATCCTTCTTTTGATTTCGATGGGTTCGCTTCCATCCGTCGATAGGTTCGTCCCTAGGTATATGAAGTTGTCTACGTTTTCTAGTTTATAGTCTCCTACCGTAATATTTTGTCTGATTTGTCTGGATTTGAAGCATAGTGTTCCCTTGGTGTCAACGGGAAGTTTCCGAACAACATATTCGAGTGTCAAATTGAACAGCATTGGTGCGAGGCCGTCACTTTGCTTAAGGCCGTTGTCTGTTTTAAAACTGGAAGTCAAATCGTTTCCTACTCTGACTCGCGACAAAGACTCGGTCATTGTCTTTCTTGTAAGCCGAACCAGTTTCGGTGGGACTCCAAACTCTAACATGATTTTATACAGTACGCGCCTGTCGATACTGTCGTATGCTTATTTGAAGTCAACAAATATCTGGTGCACATCAATATTATATTCCCAGCACATGCCTTCTTCCACCCCCCTCCCGCCAACAGGCGTTTTTTAGGAACTCAGAACTCGGGAATGGCTCAATCGATCTTTTTCAAATTTGGACAAATGATTCTTGACGATATTGTCTATGCCCTGACGGGAGCTTTTGGCAAAATAGTGCTTTGGAAATTATAAATAAGAGTATACATTTTGTAGTCATTTTTCGCAACTTTAACACAATATAACATTTATAATTTTAATTTTTTATTTAAATCGGCTTTTTTAAATCAGGGCATAGATAATTTATCGTAGGACATCTGTACCAAATTTCAGTTCAATCGGGTGATATTTACCTGAGATCTGTGTTCCTAAAAGTTGAAAAACGTGATTTTTCAGGAGAAGCGTTTGAAAGAACCGGGAAGAGTAATCTAATCGCTTCAAACCCTTTAGATTAAAAATAAAAATAAAATACTTCTAATTGAAATTTTGAAACGGGACAAGTTGCAAAATGTGCAGAAAAAGTTGTAGAATTTTTTAAGCCAATAAAAATTTTTTTCATGATTTTCAAGTATTGAACACCCTTAACTGAGAATATGTGGTCCGTGGTCGATCGTCCAGCTCTAAATCCGCCTTGGTATTCACCAATTATTTTGTCAGCAATGGGCTTAATTCTCTTTTCCAGAATTTTCGTCAAAATTTTATAGGACGTACACAACAGAGATATTCCTCGGTAGTTTTCGCAGCTGAGTTTGTCACCTTTTCTATAAATTGGACATATCATGCTCTTGCGCCAATCTTCAGGAAATGTTCCTGCGTCCATATGTCCGTGACTATTCTATGTAGGAGATGTCCTTAATGTGGGTAGCAGGACATATGGGAATTGAGGGAAACGAAGAGGCTGATCGCCTTGGCGCGGAAAAAAACTTTATTGGCCCAGAGCCATTCTGCGGAAAACCAAAAGGGCATCAAAGCTCGACACTTAAGAAGTGGGTTGAACAAGAACACAAAATCTACTGGAATAGACTTCCAGGCTTATCAACCTCAAAAAAACTAATCATACCACAAAAAAACAAAGTGGAAGATATCCTAGAATTCAGAAAGAGCGATATTAGTACTCTAATTGGCCTAATGACGGGGCACAGTGAAGTGAACCGCCACCTCAATAATATGGGCTTAGCTGAAACCGACATCTGCCGTCTCTGTCTCGAAGACTCAGAAACGGCAATACATATCCTATGCCACTGTGAAGCAGTGGCAAGGAAAAGGCATAATCTTCTGGGGAAAGGTTTCATTTCCACCGAGGAACTAGCCAACATGGCTCCCTTACAAATACTCAAATTAGCTAAAGCTATTGAGTTATGGTAGGGTATAGGGGCAATAATCGCACAATAGGCCAAAAAAGGCCGCAGTGCTCTCACGTGTTCCCCTAGTATAAATAAATAAAATAATGTAGGAGATGTGCTATGCAGGTGTCGCCGGTTTTCAGAAGCTCAGCTGCAATTTGATCAGTGCCCGGCGCTTTGTTGTTTGGGTGGTTCCTTAGGGCTGTTTTTACTTCTTCGAGTGTGGGAGGACTCAAAGAGAATCCTTTATCAACTGTTACATCATTACTTAGAACGTTCCCTTCTGCATCTTTGCAGAGGGTCGTTTTCGGTTGGTATCCCCCTTTCATTCGTTTGATAAGGGAATACGCGGCTCTTGTGTTGTGTAATTTAAAATGTTCGTCCATGTTTTTAATTTCGTCATTATTGTACTTCCGTTTTTTTTTGTCTGCATATTTTGTTTGCAAATCGTCTAAGATCATTATATTTGTCCCGTTTGGCTCGTGCCGGCCGTTCTGTTAATATTTTGTAAGCCTGGTTTTTTCGGTCTAAGGCATCATGGCATTCGTTGTCGAACCAGTCATTTCTTTTGCGCCGGGGTTGTTGTCCTATAACCTCCTCTGCGACAGATGTAATACCATCTTTGATATTTTGCCACATTTCTTCTATTGGCATGCTGGCGTTGTTGTTCAGTATTGGCGCGAAGTGCCTCTCTAAGGCTGATACGTACTTCGCGACTACTTTCTCATCCTTGAGTTTCCCTACGTTGAGTTTAGGAACCGGTTGTGTTTTTGGGTTTTGTCGGTTTGCGATTCGACATCGGAACTTGGTCTTTATCAAATAGTGATCTGTGTCGCAATTAGCACGTGTGCGCACGTCGAGAATGCAGGAGGCCGTTCTTTTCTCTATTAGAACGTGGTCTATTTGATTGAATGTTCGTTCGTTGGGTGATGCCCACGTTCTCTTATGAATGTCACGGCGCGGGAAGCATGTCGAGCTTACAATAATATTTTTGCGGCTGGCAAAATCCGTCAGTCTCTGGTCGTTGTCGTTACTAATATCATGGAGACTGTACCTTCCAATTGTCCCTATGTACGTTTCTGCTTTGCCCACTTTCGCGTTAAAGTCACCTAATACTATTTTAATATCGTTCGACGAGGGAGTCGAATGTTGATTCTAGGGTGCTGTAGAAATCGTCTTTAACTTCGTCGTCTTTGTCTTCCGTTGGGACATAGACATTAATAAGCCAAACATTAAAGAATGTTGTCTTGATGCGGATTGCACACAATCGTTCATTGACGGGTTTGAAGTTGGTGACCTGGTATTTAAACTTGTTGTCGACGACAAACGCAACTCCAAACTCTCGGCTTCCCGATGATTTCCCACTTTTGAAAATTCTGTGTGATTTAATGTCAGTGATCTCGCTACCTAACAATTTAGTTTCTTGGAGTGCAAACATTTAGTTAGATACACTAGGTGATCTTCCGTAGAGCGTCTCGAACGGAAACCATTTAGGCGATCGTAGATCAGATTTGCTTCCACAAAGTAGTTCACGATTCTGCGATTAATAGCATCCATTTCCTTTGAAAGCACTGAGGTAATGACAATAGAGCGATAGTTAGCGCAGTTCGCTTTGTATTCCTTTTTAAGAATCGGCTTAACATTCGGGACTTTCCAGATCTGTGGAAAGCGCCTTGAAGGGTATGAAAGATGATTAAGATTGCGAAGTGGTTATGTTAGAGAGGAAGCACATTTCGTGAGTAAAATACTTTATTGTTGCGATAGAACAGGCCTTTGAAGTTGATGTTTCCTATTTAGATTTTGAAAAGGGTTTTGATCGGATTCAGCACGAACTTTGATAGCGAAAAAGTTCAAAGTTCGTGCTGAATCCGATCAAAACCCTTTTTAAAATTGAAATAGGAAACATCAACTTCAAAGGTCTGTTATATCGCAACAATAAAGTATTAAGTACTAAGATTTCATTCTAATTTTTTCAAGTAGTTTTCATCCTACTTAACGAGTATAGTTACTCCATGGGACACTAGAGGCGCTTTAACATAGTTTTGCAAAGCTGAAGCTCTGTTTTTGGAGCAAAATTTAAAAAAAAAGTGTCGACCTATTCTTAACATTAAGATCTGTTAGCGGTTTATAGTATATAACTAAAAAGTCACAAACAAAATTTTCTTTTATCTTAGTGAGGATGAAATTTGCAAAAGAAATCACTAAACTCACCACTCCACGAATGGTGAATTAGAGAAGGTGAATTCGCAGATGTTGATTGTGACCTATCTGCCTGACTCTGATACAGTGCGTCTTCTTCTTCTTGCATGGAGTGGCTCTATTAACGAGTAGAAAATAGGTTGTGCCAAATTTGAACTTAATATTCTGCAATATGCATTATTTAATATTTTAAAATAGAGTAAAAATATTTTTTTATTCCATCACTATACTACTAGAATATTAAATTTCACTTTGAAAAATTTAACAAAGCATCTGACGTCTTGAAAACTATTTGAGTTTAAAAACATTCGATTATTATTATTTAATTTTTCTAATTTTTTTTCTTATATTTCTCAGTAAAAACATTATTTTGTGAAAAATGGCGTATTTCTCGGCATCACTTCGTCGATTATTAATTAATGACATGATCCCATTAAAAAATCAAAGTGGTCTATTGAGGGTAATAAATAAATTTTTCATTCGAAATATTCCGTATGATTTTTCTTTTCAATATGTCTTACAGTTTTACTCAAAGGCTGAAAAAGGCGCACAGGAAATTCGACCAAGTTTTGGAGCGGAAATTGGAAGTATGTTTTCAGCACGCAGAATGAAGAAGAATTGGGAGGTGAGTAATAGTGTAATTTACTATAGATATATTTTTTCTTTATGCAATTAGTGTTAAAATATAACGGTAGTGTATTGTATATACCCAAGCCTGAGCAGGCAAAACTAATTATTTATTCTCGAGATACAATTTTTAGTAATTTAAGTTTCACTGAGCATCTTGTAAAGATTTTGAAGTTATTTGATCTTCAGAACATATTTTAATAATAATAATAATAATTTATTCATCAAAAAATTGATTACTACATTTAACAACAGTTATAATAATATAAATTAATAATATAATTAATTAATAACAATTAAACAGAATTAGGTACACAGAAATTTAAACTTTATACAAAATCAAACATTATGAACATCAAGAAAGCTGACTTTTTACTTGTGGGACACTTATGTGAAAATCCAATTGCGAGAAGAAGTTATTGAAACTCATCCGTTCAACAATTTTTGTGTCGAATAGAGTAATTTTTGATCCGTGCTAACATTCATTGAGATAGTTTGAATTAACTAAAATGTGGTTAGTCAAATAATTGACTAGTTGTGAATATTTCTGCATAACCTATGAACCACCCAACCCTCACTATATCCTTCCAACAATTCTTCGTTTTTTCCTTATTTCAGATTTCTTTTTGAACCTAAGAATAGCTTTCGGTGTCTAAAGGGACTTTTACTATAGATTATTACGAGCTTTTCATCGGCTGCAACGAATGAGGATTATAAAATTTTGTACTTATTTGCTCATAACTTCTTTGACCGTTTGAACAAGTTTAAAGTCATTTCAGGTCACGTGGATTTATTATAAACTTGCAAGGTTTCAAACGCTTTAATCTATGAAACTGTTTAGAAAATTCGTTGGATATTAAATATGTATGTATGTATGTATATCACGCAAGTTTTCAATGTTTTCCCTTTGCGATGGATGTGCATTCGAGAAGTATCTCTGGCATTGGAGTGAAACTCGTCGTGAAACTCTGGCATTTGTATGAGAGGGGGTAGAGGATATGACGGAGTCGCAAAATTTGTGATGCAGTTTTATTAAGTTTCTCTTGGAACGTGTTCGTACAAAATTTTAAGTTCGTGGCTTTTAATTTGTTGGTTATTAGTAGATTCATTGAAATTGGTCGAAATCATACTTTTTCATGAAATTTTGAAGGTATTAGGTCAGTTGATCCGTTGCTGATCCAGTTGAAAAGCAAACCATTTGGCAGCAAACTTCACAAAAAACTTCAAGCTCTCACCGTCGAATCAGAGTCCTCGGTACTTACCGGACTCGGGCTTCTTGCTGCCACCGCATCGTTTTCGAACTTGGGTTATTTCTAACATCCTGCAGGAGTTCAACACTCACAAGTCTGCTGGGCCAGATGACATCCTTTCATACTCTTCAGGGTGCTTTCCTCAGATCTGAAAGTTCGCGAATGTTCAGCCAATTTTTTTTAGAAAGGAAGCTAAGCGCTAATTATTGCCTCATAGCCATTACCTCAGTGCTTTCAAAAGTAATGTACTGTCAATCGCAGACTCAACTTTCAACTTTCTTGTGGATAAAAATCTCATACATGATCGCCAATATGGATTTCGTTCGGGATGTTCTACTGGCGATCTCCTTGTTTATCTTACCGAGCATTGGAAATCCTGCATCCACAAATTCGGAGAAGATCAAGTACTTGTTCTTGACATTGCTAAAGCGTTCGACAGAATTTGGCACAAATATCTCTTAGCCAAGCTATGGTTTTAACATGGCTTTTCTTAAATGGATTGAAAGTTTTCTCTCCGAGCGTTCTATTAGAGTCGTGCTAGACGGAGTAACTTCTGCACCCTTTCCCATTGATTCCGGCGTTCCTCAGGGCTCAGTTCTATCTCCTACCTTATTAGTCTTCACAAACGACCTTCTGTCATCTATTCTCAATCCTATTCATTGCTTCGCAGATGACAGCACTTTGGATAACACCTTCCAATTTGACTCCCCTGCGGAGGCACGTCCAATATCAGTCGCCTCCTGCCGTAATGAGTCAATACTGTCATTGAACTCTGACCTCAGTTTAATTCTGGAATGGGGCAGGAAAAATAAAGCAGATTTTAATTCCTTAAAAACGCAGTCCTGTCATCTATCTCTTAAATATCATTCCGACCGGCTGCTAATATGTCCTTAAATGGCGTACAAATTTCACCTTCTGTAGACTTCACGTTACTAGGTGTGAAATTCAACAATCGCCTTGATTGGAGCCAACACATCTACGAAGTTGCTCCTGATGCTTTGAAACGTCTAGGTGTAAGAAATACTTTTCTGCCTCCGAACCATCTGAAGGCTTATATCCGACCACGTCTTAAGTGCAACTCGCTTGTTTGGGCTGGGGCTTTGAAATCACATCTGGCTCTATTTGACCGTATCCAGAAACATGCATTCCGATTAATTGAAGATGAAGCTACATCGGCCTCAATTGACTCCCTCGAACATATTCGAAATATCGGAGTACTCTGCATTTACTTTAGATACTTCCTTAGTAAATGCAGCAAGGAGCTGAAAGCCCTAATATCACCTACATTCAATGCCCCCCGAAACACTCGCCAAGCTGCACGCTGACACGAGTACACAGTGAAGCCCTTGCCGTGGAGAATGTGAAGTGTATTGTGGAATTCATTACCACGCAATCTCTTTCCCACTGAGTACAACCTCTAGTTCACCACCACTTCAAACTCTTTCCTCCTGTGTTTCCTAGCTAATTTCCCTATTTTCACTTGTTTCCCTTACCCACGTCGAATTAACTGTGCATCGCGCATTAAAAAGTGACTCCTAAGTTTATTTCGATAACCACAAAAAAAAGCTAACTTTTTTACGCAATTTTTTTTCAAACGATTTTCTCGAATTTTGAAGTTTGTAGCTTTAAATTTAAATCAAAAATTTGGAGTTTTTGTATTTTTTATTTCACATGAAACACCTCGTGTAGGTTTGGGCCTCCTTTGGTGGATAACAATTTTGGTTCAAATTATTATTTTTTCTTTATGTATATCAGATGCAAAGTTTGAACTTTGTATCTTTTACCAGAACCCTAAAAATATTACTTAAGTTTTTCGACATTTTGGCCCACCACCTCCCTCCCCTTACACCGCCCAACTTAAATTTTTTCGCCAAAATTATAAAACATAGAGCTATTTTTCCCAAATTTTATATTTTTTCCATATTTCGCTAGCATAGCTTAATATAAGTTACAAATTTCAATTAGATTATTCAAGAGAAAGTCGAGATATTAATTCTTAAGTGTTTTTCTTTGCACCCCCTGACTCTTCTCTTAAAATTGTTTGCCTTCTTCAAAGTCAATTTGAATTTCCTATCTTGAAGGATCTCGGAGATATGTGTCGTCCATATGTGCGTACGCCGCAGACGTTGTTCTTCGCTTTACTTACCTTTTCGATCTGTGAAATTAAACTGCAACAATTATAGTGCTATCCTGCAACAATTCTCTCAAAGATCAATTGGATGGAGGTTTAAATTAATAAAACATTAATTTTCTTCCTTTTATTGTTTTTTTCGTTTTTATTTAAAAAGCTTTATTTCTATTTTCTACGTAATATAAGATGAATAGTGCATAGGTAGCTATTAACTAAAGTAGTTAGTACGGTACACTTTGGTTTGAAGTATGAGTGGAATCGCAGGCGTAACGGCTATAAACTAAACACTACGATATTCACTCCAAATTTACATAAAATATACTCATCCATTTTCGAGCGCGATGATAAAATTTGACGACTAGACATCTTTTCTAGAAAATAAATATAATTAAAGTATAATTAATTAGAACTTAAACGATTTCTATTGAACTCAATCTGAAAATTTCTTTTAAATTAATTACATGCCTATTTTTTTTAATACGATAATAAATGAAAATTTACAACGTTCTAAACGAATATGGATTTCAATTTTCGAGATGCAACAGATAGAATTGTGGAGGAAGCCGGAACCGGATGTTCGGTAAATAGTCACAAGTCATCTGGATTCTTATTTTATTTAATGACCACCAAGTTTAAGGATCCATTTTCAGCTAATGCAATCATCAATTTCGATGCTGTTTCGTTTAATCGCTAAATGTGGGCTTTATTGAAAGTGATTTGAACTTGTTTTTCGGAAGCGGGTTGAAAATTGGGGAGTTGTTCTAAATCTTCCAGATAGGGTAACTTATCTATCTGGGAATCATCTTGGACAACAATCTCAGATGGCAACTGAATGTCGAAGAGAGAATTAAGAACGCAAGAAATGCCTTCTTCATATGTAAAAAAACATTTACCAAAAAATGGGAACTGAAGCCAAATATGGTAAGGTGGATGTATATCAGTACCATACTACCAATCGTTACATACGGTGCGCTGATATGGTGGGAAAGAACCGAGCTAAAACATATCCAATCACATCCAGTCACATTCAGAGTATTGCCTGCATAGGCATAACGGGGGCGTTGCGTACAACGCCTAAAGCAGGAATGGGAGCCATTTTGGGTCTTCTTCCGCAGAATGCTGTAATTCCGGAGAAGGCAGGCATTACGGTGGTGAGACTTAAGACTTATGGCAGATGGCTTGGGACCAATTTCCATAAATCTCATGCCACTATCATTGAGCGTATGAAAAGAGAATCTTTTTTCCCAAGCTGTAGTAATGATACAATGCTATCAAAGATACACTTTGTAAAGCACTATGAAGTCACTGATGATCTGCAAATATCCAGGCATCCACCAGAATATACTACAGTTTTCTAATCGAAGGTAATGGCTATTACGAGGGTGGAACCGTGCAGGAGTAAAAGGTAAACACGACTTAATTTTTATTCGGACAGCCAAGCTGTACTGAAGGCCCTCTTCGCTTAGCTGCAAGTCATGATGCTTGATACATTGTGACATGTTGGGAGAATTGGGGAAAACCTGCACTTTGCGACTTTGTTGAGCATCGATATATAAATATCTGGAAACGAAATGGCGGGCAGGCTTACCAGAAACGGATCTTCCGCCACCGTTGAGGAAATGGACACCGCGAAGATAGTATTGAGTGGGTTTGATAGAGGGTAATCAATAAAAATATTCAGACTCGATAGAAACTCCCTACGGACAGTAGTAGGTATAGTCACGGACAACTGACTTCTTGGAAAACGTGCGTGAAGACTTCACCTTACAACATTTGCAGATGCAATGGTGAGGAGGATGTGACTGTAGAGCATTTCCTCTGCCATTGTCCATGCCTCCGAACAATTCGAAGAAAACTTTCTTCGCCAAGCTGAATGATCTCTGATCATTAGTTTCACCGGAAGAGCAGGCTGGCTAAATGATATATGTGTATAGGTCCACATGGTAAAAACACGGAGGCGTACGATGGGCTCACTTGTGGCCTACGTACAGTGGTGTCCAGCTCCTACACGAACCTAACCTAACCTAAACTATAAATATTCGTATTTATATTCGTATTCGGTAAAGTAGTATTCGTTGTATCACTGATTAGAGATATTCGATGCCAATGATTTAATTTGAAATTAATGAAAATAACAAATTTTGCCCTGTAAAATGACAATTCAATTGATGTGGCGAATATTTTAATGCATAAATTTTATACTTTGCATTTTTGTTTTTAGAAATATGTTGCCATGTTTCAGCTTAATTTAAATTCACGCATAGCTGATCTTAAACCATACCACGGCAGTTTTTCATCCTTTCTAGCATGCTCTACTATGCTTACAATACCAGGTACTGTATAGCAGCAGTGCATCATAGGTATTGTTATTTTGCAAAGCTGTAGTAGAAATACAATGGCACTATAGTCCAAACTAGGTTTTGGCCTTCTGACTTTGAGGTCCCTTAACATTTTTTTTAATTGTCATTGTGAGAGGGTTGTTAACCCTTCGCACAATCCTCTAACTACGAATTTTCATTTTCGTAGATTGAGGTAACTAAAGTATACCCACGCAGGTAGTGCGCTGGAATTATGCGTCGAACGGGATTTGAACTCACCTTGGCATTGTTGACCAACACGTTATCAACTAAGCTACACCCTAACTGCAGTAGGCTATACCCTAGAAAAGCTGATTTAGTTTGGGTATTTTGAAATTATTTTTTACAACTTAGTGGAGCTAGAGTAGGTTATAGTTACTGTATAGGATAGGTTCAGGCTTAGGTTGTAGAACCACAATGCACTAGGGCCATCTAGTTTGGCCCATTGTACTCCCTTACTGATTATAAGATGGAAGTCACTCCTCTTGTTCTAGCCACTTGGTTCGGCTTGTAGTACCGTAGTACCGTAGTAAGCTCGAATGTTGGACGCCTCTGAGGGCGTCTAGTTCTGTGAAAAATCTAGAGCCTAAACAAAGGAGACTTGCGGACAGTGACAAAGATAATGTTCGATAGATTAGGAACTCGCCATCTTCTGCTTGTGTCGAGTTTGGCCTCGGATCCGTTAGTCGAGCTGTCACTTGCTGCCATTTCACTAAAAACGGCTTGAAACGTATTTCTCCAGATTTTAAATTTATACTTGCTTTTGGAGGGTTCCGTGGCGTATTGGGCAGCGTGCTTACTTTACAGCCAATAGGTCGTGGATACGATTCCCATTCCAGACAGTGAGATTTCTTTAAGCACGAATTTTCAGTTACTACTGGCGATCAAAAATTATTGGAAATAAAATGGGCGAATGGTGTAAAAGCGAAACAGTTCCACTTCAAGAAGGTCTGTACTCAGTAGATGGTTTCTGTTCGCTTTCTATCATTCAGTCTCCATAACAACTGCAAATATTTGTCAGTAGTAGCCAGTACAACTGAAAAATATACCAGCTTCTCCACTCGTTACGGTCGTTCTCACTCCTCCTCTCTCACCTTCCCAATCCCATTCCTTCCTACCATGACTGTGCTTGTGCATTGCTCATAAAAAGGCCGAAATTGCCTATAACACAGGTCATTCTGTAATAACAAAAACAAAAATCGGTCGCTGTAATTAAGGTGAAATTCTTGGCTTACAGTCTTCGATTTGAAATTTCCCGCTCTGAGTTGGAACCTGGTGTTGAAACTCGAATAAGATAGGGTCCGTTCCTATACAGTAACTCTAGAGTAGGGTAGAGGCGGTACGTAATTTTTCAATTTCGCCTTTGCACATTTATGGTGGGCATTCATTGTTCATGATATCACTCTACTTTGGTTAAATTTTAAAAACAATCACTTTGACAGTTTCGTAAAAAATTTCGAAATCTTATGAACTTGAGAAGGTGGTAAAAGAAATTGTTCAAAGTTACTTTTGAAAAAAATTACTAAGTACATATCTCATACAAAGTACACAATTTCACTAAATATAATACACTTATTTTCTCAGCACCTGTTCAATTTTTAAAGCTTAACATTTTTATAGCTACTCTCTAAGATGTGAAAAAAAAATAGTTCAATGCTGTCACCCCTTCTACCACTCCCCATATAAAATTTCTATTTCATTTAGAGTATCGTATGATTGGGCTTTTCGGGCAATCGTAGTCCTGTTATGACTTTTACAAAGACTGAGTTATATTTTAGACGAGATTACACGATGGAGTTGGCTTGGAGTGTCTATCAATACAGACTCTGATGGGCCTATTGTGATATCCTCCGCATGGTTGGAGCAGCCACAAGTTCAAATGAAGCAGATGAGCCGGGGCCGAAATCTAAGGGCGCCAAATTCCGAAATGGGTTCATTTCTTTCATGATTTTCGATCTATCACACACCGTACAAAAAAATCGCAAATCTTTCCCTATCAAAACTTCAAATTCGCTATCTTAATTTCATGTGACGTCTTCCAAATTTCCTCCTTGTATGGATAGAAATTTAATGCTTGGACAAACAACAAGGAGATTTTTGTTTTTTAAAGGAACTGAACACAACTTAGGGGGTCACCCTATGCAAAGCTGCGTCAGTATAGGAATTGGAGAAAAAAAACTAAAGTTGGGTCAATTTAATTTTGATGGAGAAAGACGAAAATGACGGTGTACATTGCTTTTAAATTACTGGATGTTGTACTCGTTGGAAAACACTTTGGCTGGTAATGTGTTCCAAAGTCCTGATGTTCGGGAAATGAATGACTGCCTGTATTTCATTGTATGAGAAGGCAAGGGCTTAACGATGTACTCGTGTCCGCGTTCAGCTTGACGAGTATCTCGGGGAAAACAATACGGAACGTAGTTAGGATCAAGCCTAATGGACTGGAAAACGCATTTATGGCTCTGTCTGGTTTACTACATACATTTGCGCGTCGAGTAAACCTATAGGCCAAATTAGTCTAGATATAAGTTGTACATATAAACCTAGGGGCGCTAAGATATAACTCTACTCCAGGCGCCGCACCTGATCCTCCAACATATTGTTTTAGAGCTATTAAGTCAAGAGCTAGTAATGAAGCAAAGAATATATCGAACAGGAATAGTCAGAAATTCACATGGGTTCGATCTGCTTCTTTGACGAAAATGAAGAAATTTTGCGGGCACAAGTGCCCGAGAATTTGTCTGGTGTTTACTCTTTGCCATTACAAATTCTCTAAAAATTCTTCTCTTAGAGTACAATTTTATAAAGATTGCTCATTGTTCACGTCCAGTGTTCAGGATACGCACTAAGAATCTTTTTCGGTTGTACGATTAAACTAACCTGTTTTCCTCAAGTTCTATACATTACACGTGATATCAATTTTACGGACACTGAGAATACGCCTCTGCACAAAATAATATTAGATTTCGTCATAACAAAATAGTTAGGGTGTAGCCTAGTGGATAGCGTGTTAGTCTACAATGCAAAGGTCGTGAGTTCAAATCCCGGTCGACGCATAATTCCAGCACGCTGCCTGCTTGGGTGAAAATGAAAAATTCGTAAATAAAGGGTTGTGCGAAGGTCTAACAATCCTTCCACAATAAATAATGAAAAATGTTAAGGAACCTGAAGGTCAGGAGGCCAGGGCCCGATTTGGGCTGTAGTACCACTGTTGAAGAGAGAACAAAATTTGCAACTCGTTCTGATGCGATTTTTATTTGCATTTAAATCTACTTCACTTTTGTCTAGCTAATATACTTCACAAAGTCGTCTCCGAGACGGTTGCGCTGGCTGGACCCCTCGACGCACCCCTGCCTTTATAAAACAGAAATAAATAAAAAAACCGAGTTAAAAAAATTTCCAAAAGTTAGTTTCTAAAATATAATTTAAGTTTTAGTCAGTCTGCTGATTTCAGACTCTAATAAGTACAAAATGTAATTGTTTAAATTAAGTGATAAAGAAAACTTGTTAAGCACTCAATACTTGAACGGAACTTACTCTTAACCTCTTATATTAGTTCATTTCTAAAATCTCTCACCACTAAAATAAAACTAAATATTTCTAAATTATACATTGGCAATTAATACACTTTAAAAAAATAATATGCCAATATTTTTCAACGAAAATTTAGAATTCAATAATTTCATCTTACACCCGAAAAATATCAAAATATTAAGACTATTCGTATCTTTACTTTATTGCAACTTTCTGAAATATACTTACCATAATCCATACTGTTAATATAATTCTCCTAAAATTAAAACGATAAAAATCATAATAAATTATATAAAATTAAACTAATGAGTGAATATAAATTAAAAAAATATCAAAAAAACATTATTTACAAGAGATATATAGAGATATATCAATATTACGCACTATTAAGCCGAACGTGGTTTATTAAAAGTAAAAGTTTACTGCAATTTGAATAGGGAAAACTAGGTTCATTAGTTTGAAAAAAAGAAAAACTGTGTAACACAATAATTATTGTAAAAATAAGTGTAAATATGAATAATGGATGTAAGAAATAAAAATAAATATAAAATGTAAAGCAAATTTCTACTAAGAACTACTTTTTTATTATTACCTTCAAATCATGTCTTACGAGCTACTACAAAAAACCTTAACCCGTTTCCTCTAAAGAAAAACGGGAATATCTAGTAATTTATAAACAAGTCAAAAACTAAATTTTAAGAGCAAAATCAATTATTAATAATGATTATAACATAATGTTGTGTTATAACAAATACAATTATAATGTGCGAGTATTTATTTAAAACTGTGGCAAATATGAATGAAAATAGCAATAAAATTATTGATAAAATTGAGAATGTTCAATAATTTTCTATTTGGCAGCTCCTATGTATTTTTAAGAAAATCAGAATTCTATAAATTTGCTACAGTTTTGTTTAGTTTTTTTTTTTTACTCAAAAAGATGAAAATGAAATAAACTAGTGCAAAGAAAAAATTATTTAAAATATAAATATACTTGAAATGATATGACTAAGAAGAGCAAAAACCTTAAAATTTAGTTGTTAAGATTTCAATGTTTTTGTTTCTCTGTACTACTTGATCTATATAGTCAATTTGTTTGTTCATTTTTTTTTATTGAAATCGCTACGTCTAATGTTTAAAATTTAATAATACTTTACCCTTACACTATTATATCTAAACTACCTTTCTCAATGTGTATGTGTGTGGGTATTTAATAGATAACGAGATACGCTTAGCAATTACAATACTCTACGAGAAGTAAAATAAGTAATACACTGTCTACATATCTAATATTTCTAATAATATTACAAACATTTACTTTTAATTAATAATTTTAAATATGACACTACATAATTTAACGTGTATTGTTTTTTCTTTTTCTTTCTGTTGCTGTATTTTATTTTAATATTCTGTACATATTTTTTTTTTTGTTTTATTTTTATATTTTTTTTTTTTTTTCGTTATTTAATATTAATTGGTTATTATTTAAATTTTATTTTTATAACACTGTTGTAATACAATTGCGTCCTTCACCGAGAGAATGAAATATAAACATTGCTCAATAGTTTTTAACCTTAATCAATGGTTTATGCGTGTACATTTTATTGCTTTTATGTATTCGAATTGTTGAATTCTTTTGGAAACGTTTTTGTTTTGTATTTATTGGTTATTGTACGTAATAATTTATTTTAATGATAACAGTTTAGAATTGCTTTTTGTTCCTAATTGAAAGATGATTATGTTGAGAGTAAAAGAAATTATTTGTTTTGATTCTAAAGTAATTAAAATCGTTTAATTTAGTATAAGGTAAGATTAACATAAATAAAATAATAATATAAGAATAGTCCGATTGATTCTGTTTGCGCTAATTGATCGAATAACAAGAGAATTGATGTAAATATTGTTAAACCAATCCGTAAGCTCATGATATTGAAAGGAAATAGTCATTGTTAGTAATATTGGACGCAAGACACAATTTTGTTGTCAAACATAATATGTAAGCACATATTTTTTGAACAAAACGAATTTCTATACAATAATGTCGCCATTGAAGGCGTCTTCTATGTTCAACGCGAAATACTCGGTAATACAGGCATGTATCACAGTGTACAAGCCCTTAAGATGGAATATAGAAATTTGGTGATATACATAAGTAACATTAAAATAAAATTGACATTTTTTGAAATTGAAACGAAAGATTTCCGGATTTCGCACTGTTTGAATTATTATGTGTAACGTTTCGGTCTCTCCTGAGATTTTTATCAAACTGATCGGCAAACCACAGAAGACTCTTATTTTTTCAGAATGGGATTAATTGGAGGTGGAAAGGGTAATTAGGGTTAAATTTGTTAATTAGAGTTAGTTATAATGATAAACGTCTCAGCAGAGACCGAAACGTCACACATAATAAATCAAATAGCGTAAAATCCGGAAATCTTTTGTTTCAATTTAAAATGCACTGTGAACACATTCACCAAGCCATTGAAAATTTTTTGTTTTCATTAATAATATTGTATTATTATCTGTCATAAAGAATAAAGCAAGACTGCAACTAACGAACTTTAACCAAAAAGCATAAAACATTTTGAATTAGATTTAAAATTATTACAAATCTACTATGCATGATTTTTTTTTAGACGTTATCTCCAATTCGTATGTTTATAGAAAACAATTATTATTTTAAATATTCTCCTATATATGTATAGGATTAAAATAAAATAGCAACATAGACATTAAATACTTCTAATTATACAATTAAAAATTAAATAATACATCAAGAAACATCGACAAGCTAATACAGCGGTAAAATGTTAATATTGTTAATTCAAAATATATTTTTCTGTTTTTCTTTTCTTTTAATTTATTAGATATTTTAGCATATCAATAGCTAATATTGAACCAGCATATTTTATGCTTTTAAAAATATGATTATGAAATATAAAGAGAAATGCTCAAATCTCAATATATTAATATTCGAATACATATCTTAATTATTAGTTTTTTTTAGTATATTCTATATTATACTTAATATGTATCAAATTTATTGCTCTCCAATAAGTTTATCTTTTTCTTTTCTTTAATTATTAGGTATATTAATGTTTTCTTGCTTTCTTTAATTTATCAAAATGTTTTTATTTATCAGAATTTCACATAGATTTATAGTCAGTATTGTCAATAAGATACACGATAAGCTAAAGTGTTCGTTCGTTTTTGAAAAATCAACTAATTTAAATCAAATTTCATTTCGAAAATAAATATCAATAAGAACATCAACAATAGAAATAGTAGACTTACGCTGTATACCAAAGAAAAAAAAATTAACGAACACTTCAGTTAAGTTTTAGTTAAAAAGAAATATGTACAAATACAGAAAAATTTATTAAACCGAAATATTGTGTGATTTTTACATTGGTAAAGTGGTTTGCGGTTCTGTGTTATGCTTTATATAAAAAAAATCATGCAGTTCGAATTTTGTGTATCGCGTATTTGGTAAATGATAATAAAAGTTCCATAATTGCCATAAGGTCAATTAAAAATTTTGTATGCTAGCATATATATACCTCTTGTTCTTAGCACTGTTCTATGCAAAGGCTTCAAATGAGATTTATTTTATCACATATGAGAGATTTCTACTACATTGTAGATAGAAACGAAACTTTGAAAAATGTAATTAAATTGAATATTTTTTCGAAAAAGCTTCTAATGTTAATCAAGCTAATATATAAGATTTAGTTGGAACGAGAAATCAAATGAAAATTTTTTTTCCTGGATCTGCTTCTGTATATGTAGATTCTAATTGGATTATTTATGCAAAATTCAATATGTTTCTGGATCAAGCCAATGTATTGGTTCGCAGCAATCCTACTTTAACGGATGTCACAAAAGTCTTGAGACATATTTGAATTCCGCACCAAAGGTCCTTGGGAATAAATGGCGCTGCAATAAAATGTCATAGGAAATGCAACCACATTTCCACTTTACTGCCAAAAACAGTTTCGTCAAAGCCCTCTAAAGTGAAAGCCATGTAAGTCAACCCAACAAGTTGGAGTTATAACAAAAATGGCAGTTCCATACAAATTCGATCGCTTTTGTATGAAGAAGATCGAAGAGAATCTGTCACTCATACTGTGCAGAGTTCCCCGGTTAATTTCCACACGGAAAACTGTAGAATTTTAGTTATTACGAAAAAGTATTCACTTGCGTAATATTTCCGTGCTAATTTTGATTTAATTATGCTTTTGTGTTATTTTCGGTAAATCGTGTTCTTACGACACGATCACACAAAAATTATACAGGTGGTCTTTTGAAATCGGAAAATCCATGACGTCATATACATTGGAGTCATTCAAGATGACCGCTACATCAGTTGTACCTAGCTTGAGATGTAGAAAGCTTTGGCTTTGTCCAATATTTGCATTAGCCATTTCCAACAAAATCGAGATGCGTAAGACTATTGCTAATCTTATTGGAAAATTATCCACAAAACAAATTCTCAATACTTTCAAAGACCAGTCAGTTTCTCGAGCAACGATTTAACGTATCATAAAGAAGTGCGGCAGGAAGGTAAGGAGCCCATAATTAAACAAAAAACTGGTCGCCCCGTTTGCTAGACAACGTGTAGGCTGCCATTTCATAGACCTATTGGCATTACAGTGATCAATTCATATGTTTATAGTCAGCCATTAATCAACTCTTCAAGTGTTAAGATGTTAGGTATCCAAATCACAGATAACATATCTTGGAACATATGATTGTTCCAAGATTTAGCTTTAACATCTCCAAGGAAGTATCTAAATATTTGGGTCACCTAAAACGGTGTAAAAACTACTTCAACGCTTCTGGGTTACTGAAGATTTATAAGGCCTACATTAGACTACGTCTTGAAGGTAATTCTTACCTATGGGCGGGAGCTGCAAAAACTTCTCTCGCCTATCTGGATAGTATCCAGTCTCGGACTATTAAAATTATAGGAGATTCTGACATCAGTTCATCGCTCGATTCACTCGAGCATAGACGAACCGTAAGCTGCTACAATGGAGATTGTTCGGACGAGATCTCTAATCTCTTGCCCCATGTATGCCCTTATCCCGTAATACTAGAGCTGCTTCGCGCGGTCATAAGTATTCTCCCAATCCCACTTTCGGTCAAATTTCATGATTTGTTTTTAACTGGACTGCTCGAATATGGAGCTCGCTGCAGATCTCAGTATTCCCGCATGACTACAACATTCAACAATTCAAAAAAAAAAAAAAAACTTAGCCACTTCCGTCTCTATCTCCTTTATTCCCAAAAACCAATATCCTTCCCGCTCACCGGAGCTGTGCTTCAGTACAAAAGGGCAACCCCTCTAGTTCTGGTGTCAAAAAAAAAAACCACAAAAACGAAAAAATAATGTTCTGGCTGGACCTCGTTAGTAGTCGTTATTCAAAGAAAACGTTGCAATGGCTCACCGAAAAAAAAATGTCTTTCGTACCAAAAGATAAAACCCGCTAAATGTGTCACAGGCACGTACAGTTGAAAATTTTTGGGGTGTTCTTACTCGGTTGGTGTATGGAAGCGAAAACTGAGCGGCAATTAGTGAATAGAATTACTCCAAAGTTTTTTCTAATTTGGATACCGGGCCATAGCGGCTTGTTTGTAAACGACGCAGCGGACACGCTTGCCAGGCAACGATCTGCAAACATGAACTCCATTAGGAAGCCAGTCGATATAGCACAACAATAGTATAACAATGCTGAAGACTAATCCAAACAAACTATTTGGAATTCTTTCTTGACGAGATAGCGGCAGCTGGATAGCTGCAGAACAACTAAATCCTGTTGGGAAGAACCATACAAAAATATCAGAGCTCAGCTGTTACAACGTAGTGGTTATAGCGTCCGAACTATTGCTACTGCTACAATGGCGCTACAACCCAAATCGGACCTTGGCCTCCTGATATTCAGGTTCCTTAACATTTTTATATTACTTATTGTGGAAGGGTTGTTAGCCCTTCGCACAACCCTCTTTCTACGAATTTTTCATTTTCGTAGATTGAGGTGACCAAGATATATCCAAGCAGGCAATGTGCTGGAATTATATATTGCGTCGACCGGGATTTGAACTCACGACCTTCGCATTACAAGACCAACACGCTACCTACTAGGCTACACCCTAGTCCGAACTATTGTTCGACCCATATCCTAAATTTCATCTGAAAGCATTCCGAAGATATGGTGATCTTTGAAATAGGAATATTCCGCCTAATTTTGAACTTTTTCAATCAAATTTCGCTAAATATCGAAACTGCTGTTGTTTATGGCCTAATTAGAACTTTTTGGTAAGATTTCATATTTGTAGACCAAGCCATGGTGAAAATAAAGTTTTCACCATAAATTGGTTGTTGGAGGGAAAACCACCCGTTTTAGCAAAACTAAAATTTCAACTTTTCGAACGCATCATTTGCGGAGATACCGTGCTAAGTGCATGTTTATTAAAAACTGTCCATTCCTTTATTAGCACCAAACCGCTGTTGTGTGTTATCGATACGAGGAAAATCGCTTTAAATTATAAAAAAAGAAATTCTTATACCAATGATTCGTGCAATATATTCATTCAGCTAGTTTACACCGTAAGTTTGGGCCTCGACCCACATCCCATGATCAAATCAAGCTCAATAGGTCACGTCTTCAATTCGTTTTCAAAATTATTTACAACATGCAGATCTTTTTAGTCCAAAAATACTTTCTTGTTGCCAACAACAGATGATTTTGTGGTAAAAGCCATAATCACGCATTGCTCAATTAGTATATTTCATACAAATCATTCGCAAAATGCTAATTTGAAAACCAGGATCCCAGAAAAAGAAACAAACATTGAATCCCAAAAATACTACCAGTGTTTCGATAAACACGATAATCAGCGTTTACACGACAGTCATCGTATCACTACAGCCTGATCAAAGCAGATGAAAAAAGGCCCTACCCATAATCTTCATAACAGTTTTTTACATCCAGGGCGATTCCGCACCGGACCGCATGCTTACAGGAGCAGCATCATTAAAAGGCAAAATATTAAAACTGGTGTAACGAAATAGAGTATGCCATTCCGCCAACAGACAATGGACTTCCTCCATGGTTGCGGGAAAATATCATCCTCGAAAATCCATGATGAAAGGGGCGAAAAAAAGGAAGACGGTAGGGCAACGTGTTCCCCAACCGTCTTCCTTTTTTTCACCGTTTTCATCACGGATTTTCTAGCGGCGAAAAAAGGAGGAACACGCTGGCTACCAGAACAACCATCGTTACAGTGGCGCCCAACATGGGGTAACGAAATAAAGGACTCCATTTCGCCAACATATAATGAGCTTCCTACCGACCTCACAGCATAGTGAGAGGGCGTATGAGGAAAGTTTTGTTCCCAGTTCCGCCATCAATCATTACCAAGAAGTCATGCTTCATAGGAGTACATTGGTGTCCAACCCCTCCACAAACCTAACCTAGCCGTTAGTGTGTTGAGTTATGTTAAAGATATTTTTGACAGTTAGATTCGAACTTGGGATCTAAAATCGAAAAACGGCCGCTATCTAGGCGCGACAAAAGTTCAAAAATGACGAAGCATGTGCCTTTTCCTAAAATCTTTAGAAACGATTGTAAAGCACTCGACACTTTCTATGTAAAGTCGTGCTTGAAACTGGCTTAGCAATAGATATTCCGTTGCAAGCAAGTTAATATTAGTTGTGATTCTTTGCCACTGAATTCAGAGCAGATTAGTGTTATCATATTGAAAGCAACAACAACTCTATTTATCCAGAGCTACCCCAGTGAGACCACTGGGGTAGAGATACTCGATACACACTAACACTTCTGTCCTAATAGAGTTTGGACAATGCATATACAGCGATCGCGCGGGAATTTTCGCCCGAAATTTGAATTTTCTCGATTCTTTTTCTTTTATGAAGTAAACACAATCAAATTGAATTGTTCTTTATGAAAGTCATATTTATTTTCAGTTTTAATGAGAATTCTATTCAAAAACTTGTAGTTTAACGCAAGTTTTCGCTGGTGTCCGTACATTTGAAATCGGTCAAACTCAAGTTTGGCTGATTTTCGTATTTCTTATGTTGCCTTCTTGTGCTTCTAAACGCAGTCTTAACTGTTGGCATTAGAGCATTGTCCGAACTCTATTAGGACAGAAGTGTTAGTGTATATCGAGTATCTCTAGGGTAGAGTCACTGTATAACTGAGCTACTCGGTCCAGGAGTCTGGCAGATAGCTATTTTAGTACAAAAATCGAACGTGCTAAAAAATTTGGTACTAAAAATCGAACGTTCGAAAGATCAAAGTGTTGGTGAAAATAAGTGTAGACTGTGTAGTCATTCTGACATATCCCAGTAGGGAGTGGAATCATTACCGCGCCGATGATTCTTACCATGAAGCTATTACAGCTACTTCCTTTCGTAAAACATAGATTATTTTAACATTGCAATGTCATAGGCAAGCATTCGTTTTTTTCTACTTTCTGCATTACAAAGAATCGACATTGAAATCTAGGGAAACGAATGAATAATGTAATGATTGGAAAAAAATCGACAATATAATGGTCGCAATAGAATCTACGATGGAATGGTTGCAAAAGAATAGAAAGCAAATTAATCTTTGAGAAGGTATTCTAACATTGAGGGAGCGATTCATTTTGAATTAATATTGAAAAATGTGATGAAATGGGATCCTGCTTTTAATATGAATTCAGTATTTTAAATTCTGTTGCTATAATTTAACTAATTTTGTTGCTGGAAAAGTACGGTGTAACTTAAGATTTTTTTCTTGCAACGAACAACTTGTAAAATTTTACGGGAATATTAGAAAGCAAACGGAATATGACATTAATGTTTTCTATTAATAATCTCTCGTTTTGTGCGCGGCACGTTTTGACGATGATCATTTATTTTATGCAATCTCCACACATTACCTTGCAATGCATATCAAATTCCCTAAATAAACTGCTACTTTATGCAATGCCTTCACATTACTTTAGAATGCATTGCAAATTCCTTAGGTCGATTTGAATGATTTTCAATAAAAGGGAATGGATTGCAAAAATCCCTGTTGGGATGTTTTTCCGCCATGTGTCAACAAACAGAATCATAAACTAGACCAAACAGTTGTTTGGTAAAGATGTGTGGGTGCAGAAAATTGCAAAATAAAATTGAATATTTGGCTGTTTCTAATGGAATGGCACAATGATATTAATTTTTCAGGGCACATAATCGAGTTCCAATTGCATTTTGATAAATATCTTACCGAATATGTATATACACCCAAAAATTCAAACTTAACGGTTTCAACTCTACCCTAGAGTAGAGTCACTGTATAACTGAGCTACTCGGTCCAGGAGTCTGGCAGATGCGTATCAGAGTTGAAACCGTTAAGTTTGAATTTTTTGGTGTATATACATATTCGGTTAGATATTTATCAAAATGCAATTGGAATTCGATTATGTGCCCTGAAAAATTAATATCATTGTGCCATTCCATTAGAAACAGCCAAAAATTCAATTTTATTTTGCAATTTTCTGCACCCACACATCTTTACCAAACAACTGTTTGGTCTAGTTTATGATTCTGTTTGTTGACACATGGCGGAAAAACATCCCAACAGGGATTTTTGCAATCCATTCCCTTTTATTGAAAATCATTCAAATCGAGAAATCATTCAAATCGACCTAAGGAATTTGCAATGCATTCTAAAGTAATGTGAAGGCATTGCATAAAGTAGCAGTTTATTTAGGGAATTTGATATGCATTGCAAGGTAATGTGTGGAGATTGCATAAAATAAATGATCATCGTCAAAACGTGCCGCGCACAAAACGAAAGATTATTAATAGAAAACATTAATGTCATATTCCGTTTGCTTTCTAATATTCCCGTAAAATTTTACAAGTTGTTCGTTGCAAGAAAAAAATCTTAAGTTACACCGTACTTTTCCAGCAACAAAATTAGTTAAACTATAGCAACAGAATTTAAAACACTGAATTCACATTAAAAGCAGGATCCCATTTCATCACATTTTTCAATATTAATTCAAAATGAATCGCTCCCTCAATGTTAGAATACCTTCTCAAAGATTAATTTGCTTTCTATTCTTTTGCAACCATTCCATCGTAGATTCTATTGCGACCATTACATTGTCGATTTTTTTTCCAATCATTACATTATTCATTCGTTTCCCTAGATTCCAATGTCGATTCTTTGTAATGCAGAAAGTAGAAAAAAACGAATGCTTGCCTATGACATTGCAATGTTAAAATAATCTATGTTTTACGACAGGAAGTAGCTGTAATAGCTTCATGGTAAGAATCATCGGCGCGGTAATGATTCCACTCGCAACTGGGATATGTCAGAATGACTACACAGTCTACACCTATTTTCACCAACACTTTGATCTTTCGAACGTTCGATTTTTAGTACCAAATTTTTTAGCACGTTCGATTTTTGTACTAAAATAGCTATCTGCCAGACTCCTGGACCGAGTAGCTCAGTTATACAGTGACTCTACTCTAGGGTAGCTAACCTACTCTAAATAAATAGTTCCTGTGTTCATAAATAGGTGGCTCAGAAGTTTTTAGAACTTGAAATTCTCATTTCCCAGCCGTTGGTAGCAATGAACTTTGACATTTCTGACAAAATAACGGAAAAGTGTTGAATTATCTTAAATATTTTATTTCGTTTTCGGTTGGGGCTCTTTGCGCAATAGGCAGCACGTAGTGGCGGCTACCAATACACTATTTAAAATTAGCTTCACGCACTAGGCGACAACGGCAAATGCAAATGCACAGCAAATTCTTTACTGCCGATGACAGTGACATGTACTGGGTATAATGGGTGAGCGAGCACTCGACGGCTCTGCGGCTGCCAGTTTGCTAGAAAAATTCAAAGCCCTTACTTCTTCAACGTCCGAAATATCTAGTCGCAGTGATAGTCTCTTGCTGAAGTTCCACTCAATTCTCGGCCGCCGAAACAATACTCCAACTACGCAATGGTCCACAAAAACTAGTCGATTTGTGACAGCGAGCCGCCTTATTACCCAGCAAGATAAAATGAGTCAAATTATCGCCGATAATTCGCAATATTTTGCAGAAATTACCTGTTATAATTCACAACTGACAATTCGAATTAAAACCGTCAAATTGTTTTCAAGTGCAACAGCTTACCAGTTAAAAATTTTAGTAATGAACTTCTACTCTGTATTGTTTTTTGTGGAGTACCTTAATTTGCTCTACTCTCGTTAGCAAGAAAACACAGCTATTATCATTTCTATCTCTTCCCAGCAAGAAATAAACAGCTTAAAAAGGCTTTTATAATCGCTTTAAATCAGTGAATCATATGGAAAAAAGGACGAAGCATGTGCCTGTTCCTAACATCTATAGAAGCTTGTAAAGCGCTTCACATTTTTTGGGTAAAGAAGCGCACGAAACATGCTTTGTGGAAAATACTTTTTATTTTTCCAATTTAACGTGCTTTATAAGTGGTTCTGTGTAAAGCGCTTAAAATAATCCAACAGTGTTTATGCACTTCTAAACAAAGCGCTTCTGATATTTCTTCTTTTGTTTTTAATATTTAGTTGATTATGTATTTTATACCAAATCTACATTTTTTCATTTTTCAATATTTTTAAAATCGGTAGGTATGAGTAGAATTAGAATCGAACCCACTACACCCGCAGAAAATTTAAAGTATTTTAAACGCGGATCCGTTTTCTCGCTGCACAGAGAATTTGAAGATAACACATATTACATATTTTAAGTCAATAATTAACATTGATACATTAAAAAAAAACCTTATTTACTTAGATATGATGCTATTAGCTTGTCAATAACATTGCAAACAATCAATTTCTTGTCAAACTACTGTACTAAAATATTTAAAATACAGTGACAACACTTTTTTTTTAATTACAACAAACCACTTTACCAAATCTAATTGTTAGGCATATTATAAATTACATATAAATTATGAGAAAAGCAACAAACAAATAATACAAATTAAATCAGACCAATATTATGACAAATTATAAATTTAAAATGCAATATAGAGGAAATCTTATTAAAAAAATAATAATGATGATAATCCAACATCAGACAAATTATACCAATTTTACAATTATCTCGAAATAGATCTACGAACTAACTACAGTAAAATAAATCTCTTTTTTTGGTTTATTATTCAAAATTTTTTATCTATGCATGTATACCTAAGTGTAAAGTTACAAATACATAAACTGTATTTTTGTTTATTTCTTTTTTTTTTGCATTATATTAATATATATGTATCTGCATGTATACATAATCTATAACTATGCATACATATATATAAGTAAATTCTTAAATACAAGTAATTTTAATTACATTATAATATAATTAATTGTTGAACTACTTACAAATCTCAATGAATAATAATAATAATAATTGTAATTACAAATTAATCAAAATTGAAACATTTAAGAAACAACTTTAAGGAATTATCCAGTTCGGTTACGATATATATAAATATGTATATATATATACATATATTATATATGTATGTATGTATATATACAAAACTATTAATATAATTATTTAAGTATATAGTTAATGTTTCTCAATGTTTATATACGTTTTGTTACGATTTAAAATTAATTATTTCAAATATCAATAAATATATGTGTATATAGTGTTATATATATATTTATCTATCATAGTTTTTAATTGTTACTTTGAACCACCTAGTATGCAAAAATACACTATACGTAAAATTAAAACATATTTGAAGTTAATTCTTTTTTTTTTCATTTTAAATACATCTGTTTAAATATAGAATTTATTTCTGTTTTCAAGTTACAAGTGCTAAACTAGACGAAATCAAATTTTCAGAAAGATATTTTTTTAATATATATTTAATTTTTTATTATTTTTCAATTTGTTATTTAACTAATTGTTGCTAATAGAAAATTTTTACTGATAGTCGAACATAAATACGTATGGTGGAGGTGAGAGTGACTTTAGTTCTGGTATAGATGAAATTATGATGAGTTTTTTTTTGTGTTTTGGAAGGTGTTATAAGAAAATTGATTTAAGCTTTTAGTTTTTATTGCGTGTAATAAAAATAATTGCAACATTTTTATTGATTGATATCATTTTTAGAGATTAATTTGAAATCATAGTGTTTGTTATTATTGAAGCTGGTTATTAATAAAAGATAAATTCTCTAACTCAAATTGAATTTTTAGTTTCGGATTTGTTTCAAACTAGTTTCGATATTGTTTCAGTACCACAAATCTTGACCGAGTTGAAAGCGTGAAATGTACTAGATGCCTTTTGAAATTTTATGTTTTTCGTGTTTCTCTTGCGTTATTTTGATTTCTGCTAAAAATGCTTGATTTCAAGATATGCATCGATAATAAATATTTTCTCATAGTAGTTAAAACTTAAAACTGGGATAGCTTTCTACTTCGAGTATAACTTCATCACGATTTTTGATATGTAATGCCAAAAACCACTAAAAACTCGAATTACATAAAAAGAATTAGTATTTTTTTTTTTTTTTTCGTAAAGAAATGCAAACATTTTTACATGTTACCTTTTGAGAAAGTGATTTTTATTTTTATTTAAAAAATAATCAAATTCGTCAAGAATTATTAGGTGTAATTATTAGTTTAAATATTTTTTTGGGGGGAAATTCTCCCACTAAAGCTATGGATCATAAAAAGATAGAGCTTCGCAATATTATATTAGTTACTCAACGGGTCACTAGAGGCGCTTTATCATAATTCGTTAAAGGTGAAGCATTCGGAGTGAAATTTGAAAAAGTATTTTTTTAGTGAAATTCTTACACGAAGAACTACAGTACAGTCGCGATAATTTCAACTAATGAAAACCGGGTTGGTTGAAACTATCGGGATGGTGAAATTATCGAAACTTTTTTAAATTTGTTTTTATAACATTTAATTGAACTTAAATAAGATGTACATTATATATACATATTTATGAAATTTTATTTAATTCATGTTTGAAAGAATTCGCTTATTTTCGGTTGCTTAAAAGTTCGTTGTGAGCACCTATTTATTGCCGTGCTCCGTAGTTCTTGAAGTGTCTCAATTTTATCTATAGAAATTGAGTTTTGCACAGCCTACTTTAAGACAACATCAAAACATCGATAGCATCATCTCGTCTTTCGCTTTTGTTGCTTCAATAATAATTTCATTTTGTTGATTTGCAATATCTCCTTCGGAAGAACTATCGTCGAAGCTGACAATATTGGTATCTAGTAACCAATTTTCAACTTCACTGTTACTAAAAGTTTCTGCTGGCGTTATACGTGTCAGCATGATAGAAACTGCTTCAGCTATATTTTTCTCTGAAAGCGCTCGCAATTGGAGAGAATGCAAGGGTAAATCATCTTCGGACGAATAGTCTTCTGATTTTCTGGTTATATTTTTCCAACAGTTTTTTATGCTTTCTGAAGGAATTTGATTCCACGCCTTTAAAAGAAGAAAAACTGCATCCTTCAAATTCAGTTTCTTAACAGACATTTCGATATCACAATCACTTTCAATTATACGTGACAAAAGAAATTTTTTGTAATTCAATTTGACCAAAATTAATTGCGTTTTGATCCATTGGCTGGATTAGTGCTGTACAATTGTGTGGTAAAAACATTGTTACAATGAGACCATCATCAGTTTTAAGTTCTTCGGGACTCGGATGAGCTGGACAGTTGTCAAGCAACAATGGGGCTGTTTCTGGTAAACCTCGTGATCGCATGAATTTCCGCACCTGTCAAAATATAAAGTCCAAACATGATTTAATATGAACATGTATGTGAAATTATATTTGCGCTTACTTGGGGCACAAAGCTGTCATGAAACCAGAATTTAAAAATTGCAATGGTCATCCACGCATTTTTCGAGTGGCGGTACTCTACGGGATTATGATCCATGTTTTTGAATGCACGTGGATTCTGTGCTTTTCCGATAACTAAGAGTTTGAGCTTGTGGTTACCAGAAGCATTAGTGCATGGCATAAATGTTATGCGCTCTTTACTGGCTTTTCGACCGGAAGCGTTGGTTTCCTTAAAAAGCTTCCAAAACAATCCCGATTCGTCGGCATTGTAGCATTGTTCAAAAGTTAAATTCATTTCGGCAATCTTTTTATTAAAACGGTCAACAAATTCCCCTACGTGCTCTGGCTTATCAGATAATTTTTCGTCACAAATTTTTAACAGGCGAATTCCATGACGTTTCTTGAAATTGTCAATCCAACCTGAACTAGCGGTAAAATTGAGGAACTCTTTAAATTTGTGATTCGATTGCCTGGCCGTTTTCTGCTAAAATGGAAGCAGAGATTGGAGCATGTCGTTTTCTCTGCTTTAGAAACCAACGGTATAATTCTTGCTCCATTTTTGGTAATTCTGTTGTTTTCAATGTTTTTCTCTTACCGGGACCACTTTCAGCATTAGCTGCGAATTGCCGAATTTTTCGCTCATTTCGTTTTATTTGGCTAATAGTAGATTTGTCGACTCCGTATTGCAACGCTAGCGTTTTTCCTCTTACGCACTTTCTAATTTGATTAAGTATGATAATTTTATCTTTTATCGATAAAAACTTATGAAACTTTCGAGGAGCCATTACATTTAAGAACACGCGTGGAACGCACTTAAGGACAAACTGAGCAACTATCTTGCGAAATCGGCGAAATTGATATTATCGAAATGTCAGCATAACAGTGAATTGAAACTACAGAGTATATAATGCATAATTTATTTAGTTGATATTATCAAAGGTTGAGATTATCGCAGGTTGAAATTATCGCGACTGTACTGAATGTACATTTTATAAGACTTAGCTAAAAAGTCATAAGAAGGAATTTTATGGGAACAATTAAGCTTCCTGTAGAAAAAAGTTGCACAAAAAATCATTAAACTTACCACTTGACGAATGGTGAATTCGTAAAATGGTGAAATGTGGATTCGCATTTGTCGTTTTCGGCATTTCAGCCACTTCCACGAAATTCACAATAATTCCAATGAAGTGAAAGTTTAAGTTACCCAAATATTTATAATAAGCTTCTTCTTGTGGTTTGGTGAATGTTTTCACGGTGTACCATTATCAAACTGGTTTTAGTTTGATAAAGATCTCAGGAGAGACCGAAACGTCACGCAAAATAAAGCAGAAAACAGTGTAGAAACCGGAAATCTTTCCTTATGATGCTTTCTCCTTTTCTTCAATGCTCCTATCACCGAAATCGGGGCTTGGCCTCCTTGTAATCTTAAGAAATTTTGTATGGGAAGTGGTAGAAGGGGTGGCAGCATTGAACTAATTTTCTTTCACATGAAGCTACAGTAGCTTTAAAAAAGTTTAATAGTTCGTTCACACTGGCTATCGAAAGTGTCTCAATTTAAAACGTTGACTCCCACGGAATTTTTCACGATTCCGATCTGAAGAGCTAATTTGATTTAATCATGTTATATTATTAAAAACTTTAATATTAGTACATAGTAATAATCAATTATATAATCATCATTTAAGCCAAACCTTATTTTTTATTCCCTTCCCTGAGGCCATCTGTTCATATGTACACTGTTATGCTACGAGTTTTCCCGTAGCTGTACAAATATGGTAAGTAATGAAGGGGCGAGATAACTCGTAGTAGGCAGGCGTCCTGGGCAAGTAAACAGCCTACGAGATATCGTAGTTGGCAGTCAACGTATTAATGAAAACCAACTCGAAATCTTAGTCTATCACACTCGGTCAAGAAACTTTTGTTTGCATATATTTCCCGTTTTGTTGTAATTAATTTCAACCGTCACCGTAGCAACCGTTGTAAAATAATAAAAATATTAACCGTCACTATGACAATAGTTTGGAAATAATAAAAGAAGACCTAGATACTCAGTAAATGGTTTCTGTTCGCTTTCTATCATTCAATCCCCCATAACATCTGCAAATATTTGTCAGTAGCAGCTAATACAACTGAAAAATATATATATCAGCCTCTCCATTCGTTACGGTCATTCTCACTCCTCTTCCCCTACCTTCCTAATCTCATTCCTTCCCTCCATGACTATTTTTGTGCATTGCACATAAAGGCGGAAATTGCCTATAACACAAGTCATTCTGTAAAAAAAAATATGTCTGTTCGCAATGAAATTGGTTGAAATATTGTCGGTACTTCCATGTTTTTGCTTAGAAATATTAGTCTTTCGTCCAAAGACGTGACATTCAAAGATACTTTTTGTATGTAGAATCAGAGGCCTTTCAATTCACTTTCAGTACATTTTACATTTGCATCGAAAGCACCACGAAAGCCTCCGGTGTGTAAAGGTTTTATATAAAATTGAAGCGTCATTAGTGTTGTATAGAAGGTGGGAAAGGGATCGAGAGATTTTTACTGAGTTTTTTTTTCTCAAAAATAACTATGGCAACGCTCAAATTTCAGACCAGTAACATTCATACTTTCAAATAAATCAACATTTGTACAATTGTGAAATTGAGTCATTTTGTATGGAAGGAGATAGAAGCAGTGAAGCTAATAGCTTAATTTTTTCGATCTCAATAATATTGCTAATTAAGTATTTAATGCAGCTCGATAAATATTATACATACTGAGAAAATTGGTTTATAGTATTTCATTAAAAAATGCAGTATGTATGGGATGTGGTTTTGCAATTATTTCGAGTGATAATATGAACTTCTGTATTATTCTCTTTTTTTCTCCGCGCCTTATTTTTTAGCTTTACAAACTTTGTGGCAAACTTATCTTACTCTAAGATTTCATCTTTATATATAAAAATCCTATGTATGTTTGTGCTTGCAAAACTCGAAAAGTAGTCAGTCGATTTACTTGAAATTTTGACACAATATTGCATTCGAATACGCACGTGTTGTTTTCGTTAATAAATAATAAAATTTTGGAAGTGATTTGATTATCTGGGAAGAGATTTGATTATTTGTTTTCGAAAATCTCTTTGGTCCTTTTCCTCATAATATTGTAGCCTTATAGATATATAGAAAAATGTGAGTTACTATGAGTTACTTTCCCATTCATTTCATATCAGACTGTCTAGAGTATCTAGAAATAAATCGGGTGAAACTTTATTACTCTTGGGACAAGTTGGGGATATATGGGAAGTCAATATGCAGGTTAAGGTGATAGCAGATAGAGAAGGCTAATAAATTATTTAACACTTAACTGCGTATATTATCAAAAACGCCAGTGCATAGATTCAATATTGCTTTCGTTTATGTATGCAAGTTTGAATTCGTATGCAGAGAGGGGTGACTGGAATTATTTAATTTATCGCTTGAATTACGTTCAAAATTCTCTGTGTAGAATATTAGTTTCATAGATGAAGCAAATTCTAAGAAATTGGGTTTATTTTATACGTATTCATAAAACCATACTTTTGTATGATATGGGGTAGTTGGGTTGAGTGAATCGGAAAATTTGTGATGCAGTTTTATTTTTTATTCGTTTATTTTTACACTTGAAACATGTTGTGCACGTTAACGTTTTATTTCGTTGCCTAACAATTTTGATCTAAATTATTATCTTGTTTTGTGTATATTGATTAGATGTACGAACCTGAAAAACTTGAACTCTTCGTCTTTTACCAGATCCCTATGAAAATTACTCAAAATTTTCGACATTTTGGCTCATCGCCTTCCTCCCCTTACACCCAACTTGAAGATTTTATCAAAATTTACCAACCTGATTCGTCTAGAATATGACCAAACTTAAGCTTGTCATCTTAAAATGCCCCTATTTTCACGCACTACTGTCATGTCTAAATGTTATATTTGTCATATTCAATATAATTTCCAAGTTTGAACTACAAAGCTTAAGAAAGAATCGAAATATTAAGTTTAAAGGGCTTTTCTTTGAACCCCTTATTGGTCCTCCTTAAGGAGGTCACTACAAGAAAAATGAGAAAAAAAATATATAGATTTTTTTATTGCGTTTTCGGAAACTAGATTTATTTATGACCAAAATTAATCTATTCGCAAATTTTTAGTTTCGAAATTCACAATTCAATGACCGGGGAAAATGAAATAGACGATTACCGGTACTTCTTTTAACTCCTCCCATCAGTGGCGTGTCGTTCATTGATGCAAGGGAAGCATTGCTTCCCTTACATTTTGCCTTTTATTGAGTCTAGAAATACTAAATTCAAATCGGAACGAGTATCAAACATTATTTAAACAAATTTAGACAAAAGCGCGCATTATTTTTGTCCATCACTGTAAAAGCACTTTACGTGCACAGGCCAGTTTTTTTTCTGACACTTTTGCTGAACGACGAAAGCCCAAAGCCATCCAGAGGGAACAATCGCTCTGAGATTCGATTTAAATAATGTATACACCGGACTGTCGGCCAATATGTGGCAACATTTTCCCGCTCGCCTTGATCAAATTCGACTTTTATAGGGAAGCGAGATGCGTCGCGGTATTTACTTCCAGTCGCAAGTCATTGCATTCCTTCGTTCTAAATATTGCCAGTATAGAAATTTTCTTACTGATAGAAAAATTATCAGGGAGAAAAATGTGAAAGAGTAAATCTGGCAATATTGCCTATTTTTGTCGTGCTTTGAAGAGGAAATGAATCGGATTAAGCTTTTGCAGATCGAGTGACATATTTTTTGTACGTCCTCACTTTTCTATTATGTAAATAAAAAATATAAGCTCAAATAAAGTTAAATTTTAAACATTTTTAAAGTTTATATTTGGCAAATTAAGGTAGATAACCCTAACATAGAAAGATGTCGCTATAAGATTTCTTCAAATTTCAGGTCATTATCACCCTAGTCCAATATAAGACCATGCACTGCTAGAGGGTTGTAATGTCCGTTAATTTAAGAATTCAAACGCATTCGGCTGTTATGTAGTATTAGGGTCGTATTTGATTTTATATCTTAGATACAAATACTAATAATTCAAGATTTGCTTTTAGCTTAAACGTCGAGTATATATTGTTGTACACAGATTTTTTTTTAACGTTGTTGTATTTATTTTTGCTTATTGCTTCTAAAAAGTCTACCAGTTTTGAATAAAATTATATACAAAAAATTGATTAAAAATAAAATTATATACCTACTCTCAGGTTCCTGCGTGCTTTCAACATTTCAAATGTTCCTAACAGTTGGCGGGAAAGGTTTTGGTAATACAATATTACCTAAACATGTTGCTTAGTTATATGAAGTGTAACAAGCCAATATTTTTAAGAAGTAATTTCTTCCCCTAGCTATTATATCACACCTCGCCACTGCCTCCTATACAAATGATACAATTGCAAAACTTTGTAATAAGTCGAATTTCTATAAAAATATGGATGGTGCTGATCTTCAATTTGACACATCTCAATTGCATAATTTGTATAGTTATTTAAAAAAAAAATCATTAAGAATTCCCTACTCCTTCTATCAGCTCTCATACAAACTGCACAATTTCACTAAAGCACCTATTAAACTTTTGAAGCTTAAGTTTTCTTTAAAATATTTTGACAGCAACTCTAGCATGATGTGAAACAATTAATGCAATGCCAACATATCAAGTTGATTTCTTTTTTAATTTGTTTGGAGTAACCCTGGGAGCATCTAGTGACTAGCAAAACTGCAAGCTACACCAAGTTTTGATCTTTCTAGCAGGTCAGGAATATTCAGAAGTAGGGTTCCTGAGAAAAAGGAACATGAAAAACATAATTTTCAAGGTGAAACGGCTTCTGTAGTGACCCCCTTCAAATAAATTATGATGAAGCTATCGAAGCCTAGATGGTCCTAAGATATGAAATTTTGGTATTTAATTGATTCCAAAAATAAAATTTGAAAAAAAAAAAAAAAATCAGCCGACAATTTGTTTTACCCTCTCCCACTCCAATAAGTACAAAAATTGAATTATTTATTTATTTCAACCTCTCTATACGTGTGTCGAATTTCAGCTTTTCAGCTAGAACCATAGTTATGATATTCGAATTTTTAATTTTTGGGTCTAGCGCCTTCCCCTACATCCTGCGACCTCCAAAATTGGAGTCCACCTGAAATCACCAGCCCTGGAATGAACGAAAATGAACTTTCTATCTTGAAGGATTTGGGAGGTATTATGCGCTAAACGTATACGTACGACGTACAGACAGCCGGTACGCGAAACCAAAATTTCAGGGTAGCAAATTTGTTTCCCCCAAGTCGATCCCAGTACTAAATTATTAGAATAATAAAGTATTAAAAAAAAAAAAACAGCAACGTTCTAAGATATTATTTCGTGTGAGGATATGAACACAATTGTTTCGCGGAACATGAACGCTTTTGGTGCGCTGTTGTCGTTATCTTCTCTTTTATTGTATCATGAATTGAAATTAGAATGAATAATTAATATGAGAAAGGTAAAGTAAATAGAACAGAACGCTGAGAGACACCAACTATCGATATTAAAGATATTGAAAATTGATTCTAAAAGTTTAAATACACAAAATAAACTGATCGCAGAAAACAAATAGCATTAGGTTGGGTTAAAGGCGCAGTGTGCCATACTCTCGCGAATGCTTCGAAAATATCTAGAGTTACTTTGCGAAATTCTCCAAATTGGTCAGTAATTTTGTTTCCACCTATATCGAGAAGATCGTCTGTTCAAGGCTTTTTTTATTAACGACTCTAAAGCATGCAAGTAGATATAGCTATAGGGAGCATAAGTCCAAGGAGAAAAGTAAGAATCCCATAATTTCTTAAAGCTAGGCATACCTATGCTGCATCGGAAAACAACGTTAGTTTTATTTGTTTCTAAAATAGCAAATATTATTTTCAATAAAATTCTTGCTTTTACGAAGATGAAAACCAACTTTGTTGTCTCTTAGGAAAGCTCCTAAGACTTGCATGAATTGTTGTTTTTTCACTTTAATAACGAATTGTGTGCTTCGCGTGGTAAAAAAAACATAGGTTTCCGTTTCTAAACCACTCTTAACATCAGTAATTTGAAGTTCATAGCATGTTTGATGATTCGAAATTATTTACTCGCAAATCTATATCGGTACTAGTTACAAAACCTAAAAAATGTCTAAAACTTAATAAGCTTACTTATACCCATTTGATATTTTATATGAACTTCTAAATAATTTCTTTATCAATGATTTCAATCAATAATTAGAACGAAAAGTTAATTTTAATTATTCGAAAAAAAAAAAATTGTGGAGAACAAAACCGAAAAGCATGTGGGATACAATAATTATATAATGATGGTTCTAGAACATTATAAATATATATAATTGGGTTCAAAGTTTTCAACACTACCAGGCAAATTAAATAGTTTATCATTTAATACGTTTTTCTTTTCATAATATTAACTCTTTTTAGAATTTGCCCTATTTTGTAATTACATATTAAAGCAATTTAATTTTACATTATATAAATAATCTATATACGTAAAAATATTGAAATAAACTAAAACTATTCAATAAAAATGTCTGTGACCGAAATTGCTTGCATTATAATTTCATTTAAGACTAATTTAACTAAAAAAAAATTTTAAATATCGTACAAACCAGTGGAATACTATAAAATAAAACAATAATGTTTTTTCCACTTTAGATATACATTTTTATGAGTAGTACTAAAGTCATTTATAAAAATATTTTTTTTTTGTTTTGAGAATGTGAAATGTTATGGGATTCTTTCGCAATATAATATGGTATTATCTTTTTACAAACTGTTAAGTAGAACTTGTTCTTACTGTTGATATTATTAGGGTTTTTTTTTTAATTAAACAACTATATTAATAGATTTCTAACCTAATTAAGTCAATGTTTTTTAAATGTATTGGAATGGGCAGAGAAGAAAATTTCACACAAATGCATATTATTTTGTTTATACACTTTTGTTTTACTGTATTTTGCCCTCGACAAATGGAAAAAGTTCAATTGTTGGATATTATGTAAATATTTTTCCATTTCAATTATCTAAATGTATCAACGTTAAATTAACAATTAACTCTGTTCATGTATCGAGAGCATTAGTGTATGTTATTATGTAAGTGTTTTTAGCCAAGAAAATAAAAAAAAATTGTATACGCAAATAAAATAAATAACAAGTAAACTTAAAATTAAAATACTGGCAATATTATGATGCAAAATTGTACTCATATTAATAATAAAAAAATATATGTGATTTATGCAGCAGACTAGCATACTTAATTTAATGTGTTATTAAATTGAGTACAGAGATATCACAGCGAGAAAAGTAAATTGTCATCAATTATAAGTACTAAGCCATAAATAAAGCAAAAATTTCTGATTTCGTCTTAGTTCAAAGTGCTTTCAGGAAATTAAAAAGAGTGCCAAAAGCTCTACCAGAACTCTAAAGATTGATTCTTTTTGTTTGTTTTTTTTTAAATTTTATTATTAAAATGTTGGTCCACTTCAGTTTTGAAAATTTAACACAATTACATTTTTCGTTGATTAGAATTGAATTTTTTTTTTTATATAAAAAACTTTACATTTTTTTGTACCTACCAATATTAGTAGACATCTGCGTTTAGGTGTATACCAATATTTAGCATGTACAGAACTTTAATATATTGTTGATAAATTTATTAGTTCGAGAATTTCTTTTTTTTAATTTTTTTTTTAATGTTTCCTATTGTGCCGCAACATTTAAAAAACTACAATAATTTCGTTTCTATTACCCTCTAGTGAAAATAGAGCACATATACAATCAGGGAAGACATTTGATTGTGAAAAAATTACCATAAATAAAAATTAAGGCATAGAAATTCATTCAAAAGTCGATGAAATATAAAACATGACAAAATTTGTGAAATGGGATTGAATTTATTTTGCTAAAACTCTATAAAATAACACACAAGTTTTCAATAATAAATAAATAGTTCCTACTGCGTTAAAATGTATTGGGGGCGAAACGATTCAATGAAATTACGAAACAAAACCAACTAGGTTCAGGATCTTGAGTCGAAAATGTGGTCAGAAATAAATTTCAATCTCAAAATTGATAATTTTGATTTTCTTCAGTTTCGGTATTGTATGATCTTTCTTTAATGGCACTACAGCCAAAATCGGGGTTTGGCCTCCTGATTTTCAGATTCCTTAACATTTTGTTCGATATCGTGAAAGAATTGTTAGCCCTTCCCACAACCTTCTATCTACGTACTCTAATTTTGTAGATTGAGGTGGCCAAGATATACCCGCGCAAATAGTGTGCTGAAATTACACATCGATCGGGATTTAAGCTCCTGACCTTTGCATTGTACACCTACACGCTTCCCACTAAGCTACACCCCAGCTGCATACAATACTAGCTGCATTTAATAATAGTGATTTTGTGTTTAATACAAAGCTAGTTAGAATTCTATTTTTAACTTCGAGAAAATGTAGAGGAATAAGGATACTGTAATATTAGGGTCCGTACATGAAAAGGCGTAAGCCAAATCTTCGTATACAAAGCCTGGGTTGAACTTTCACCTCAAAAATATTGTATAATATTTTCTGAACCTTAACCGTTGTGCAACCTGAAAATTAAGGGCTTCGACTTAAAATCAAATGAAGATCAAAAGGTGTATGGCGAAATGGTGCATACAACATTAAAATTGGCAAATTTTGATTACAATCTAGTCTGGGCTTTACACTTCGCGTATTGGTCAACTATTGAGTTGAACATTGATTACGATTGGTTCTTGTGTTTGCTAAAACTTTATGCCTGCCGTGTGTTAATCTATACAAATCTGAATTTCGATAGGATTGCAGATAGGATAAGCAAAACGACATGGTTTAAGATATCAGAATGAAATGGAGTCGCATTAGCTCTATTATTGATTACTTCGCTAAGAGCTTAGCGATAGCTTTCTAAAAGCGTTGCGCGATGCTATTAATGTTGCAATACTTTTTCGGGACGCTTCGAACTAAAGCATGAAAAAAAAACTACAAAATATTTTTCGAATTTTCACCATCGTCCCGATTTCGCTTGAGAGTGGGACTGCGGTGGTTCTCGCCACCACAGGGGAATTCCAAGTGCGAGCTACCGGTGGTGCGCATCTTTATGAACGTTTTAAGGAAATGTAAGACAATAAAATCGCAACAGAGAAAAAAATGCAGAAAAACTGACCTGCCCTGATGGCAGTGGTAAGATTATATCCGGGCTCAGAAATAGACATGCTTACAGATGAAATAATCAAAACATCGTTTGGATGGTTTGGTGAATGTTTTCACATGCATTTCGAATTGAAAGGAAAGATTTCCGGATTCTGCACTCTTACGGTCTCAGCAGAGACCGAAACGTCACGAATAATAAAGCGTATCAGTGTAGAATACCGAAATTTTTTCTTTCAATATCGTTTGGATGTCCATTCAAATCCGTCGTCTGACAGGGGAATAAACACCAAAATTCAAGGCAGATAACATTGTACGGGCGGAATGCCCATGGATCAAAAACATACGTGAGACGACACGGTAATAAAGACCTTGTTTTTACATTCAGTGAAATTGCAACTGATAGAGGATGCTTAAAAAAATAAAACACATCAACATCGGTCCCAATACCAGGCCTATCAAGGCGTAGATAGCAACAGATCAGTAGACCAACTGGCTAGAAAAAGACCTCCAATCCACCCTACATTTATGCAAAACCTTACACTGGACTGAACTTGCCAAAAAAACTGGCTAAGCAATTCTTACCAAGCTCGGGATCAGCTGTTTCATGTAAACAGGAATACGAACCTTAACACGAACCCTTACTTATAGGGTATTCACGACTGAAATAACACGCCTCATAGCGACTGAGACTTCCGAGTACATTCTAAATAGCTGCGAAGCATTAACTATCAATACTATGGAGGTTTCAGGAGAACTTCACAGATGCTAGCTCTCTATCCAAAATAGACCTCCTTCAATTCATCCAATGCTTTAAGGAAATGAAGTTTGACGAGGAGCGCAAGGATCACAATAGTGAAAGTGGCCTTCTTCTTCTTTAATTGCACTACAGTCCAAATCGGGCTTTGGCTTCCTGACCTTTAGGTTCCTCCACATTTTTTTTGTTATTGTGCAAGGGTTTCCCTTCGCACAGCCTTCTACCTATGAATTTTCAATTTCGTAGATTAAGGTGAATTTGTAAGTGCCGTTAAGTATAGCACAATAGAACGGTTGTTGCTATGCTTGGAAGACTGCCTCAAAATGCGAGAGAGATTTCGCAAATATTCTGGTTTAGTATCCGGCCAGTATCTAAACTGGAAGTGATGGAAACCTACTGGAACACCAATAGAATCAGTCCCTATGTTTGTTCTTTTAGGCGTATATAGGCAATACAATATCATTAAGACCTACGAAGTTGTGAAAATGGGTAAATTTCAGCATTATGGACTAATGGCAAAAATTAATTTGACGCCGAGCCATACAATTATTTGAAAACACGTAACATTGTTAACATTACTAAGGACCCTCCTACCCTGGATGGTACTAGTCTTGTTTTCGCGGATAGAGCAAAATATATAGATCTTATTTTGGATAGGAAACTGAACAAAGCTACTGTTTCGCTTTACTTCTATAAGAAGGCCATAGGTAAGATGTGAAGAATGCAATCCAAAGTAGTGCATTGGCTCTCCGTTGCCGTCATTAGACCCATCGTGTTATATGGTGTAATTGTGTGGTGGACTGCTCTAAGAGAGAAACCGCACTCTTCTCGATAAGGTGCAAAGAACAACATGTTTATGCATAAGTGCAGCGCTCAGAACAATGCTCTGCGCAACATTGGAAGTACTGTTTAATCTGCTACCTCCGGACATTTTTGGTCAACAAATGGCTTCCCGCCTCAACTCACCAGTATATGCATTCAAACTGGTAAATCCATAATTCTGGAGAGAATTTAACCAAAAACACAGATTGCAAGTATCCCAAGTTTTGATTTTGATAAAAATTTCTTCACCGTCATCTCCTCAAGGTAAGAGATGGGAGGCAGATGAAATACGGGAGGAAAAGTCCATATCGTTTTATACTGATGGCTTCAAAACTAGAAGAGGAGTAGGAGAAGATGTTTTCTCCGTAAGCATATCATTACGTCTTCCGGATCATTGTTGTGTTATTCCAAGCAGAAGTGATGGCGATAAAAGAAGCCTTGGCCTGGCTGAAGTGTAATGTAGTGTCTACTAAGGATGTCCGCATCTTTGCTGATTAAATCCTTGAATCATTCATGTCTACATCCAAGACTGTTTGGTCTTGATTGTCGCGAGTCTCTCAGGAAGATGGCTGAATAATTCAATATCCCCCTGTGCTGGGGGTACCAGGGCATAGAGTCGACGAACTCACCCGAACACAGAACCACCTTGCTGATTCAATCTGAGAAAGAGAAGCCGAATATTTCTCTCGCAACTTATAAGCTACAACTGAAGTTGGATGCGATTAGCAAAGCCAACGATAAATGGTCGAATGGTGTTACATGTAATAACACCAGACAGACTTGGCCTGTGCTAGATCCCTGGTAGACTGATCTCGCTTTGCAGGCAGATGATCAGCATAATAGGAGTCGTTACACTACCTGATAGGGAGACATGCTCACAGGCTTGGCCTAGATTTTAAGAATCTTTGTAGGAGCTGCAAAGATGAGGAAGAGGTGGAAACGATTCTTCATCTACGTTACCCTGCTCTCTCTAGGAAAAGGAGGCGCCACCTAGGCGCACACTTCTTCGATCGCCTCGGTAATCTGACGAATATGAAAGCCTAGAGCCTTCAACGCTTCATAGAGAGCTTCGGTTGATTCACCGACTAAGAGTATTTTCTGAAATCCTGCGACATCACAACGGACTAGCTTATGATCTATATGCGTTCGGACTTGTGTCAGGGCAGCCCCCTCTACCTAACTACCTGCCTAATATTACTAAATATACTATAGCTGTCGGGTAAACGACGGAAAAGTGTAATAGTTCCGCTTTTCAAGGTTAGTATGCACGTAGTTATACTCCCTAGATAGCTTTTGGTCGCTTTCTATCATTCAGCACCACAAAACTTTGCCAATATTTAGAATAAAATAAAACCTCTTGCAACATATTTCGTCCAACGGCTGTGATAGCGGCACAACTCAAAAAAGATTGTTTCGAGATAATCGACAAAGTTTCGACTGAGGTTAGCTAAGAAACTAGACTTGAGATTGGAGATACATACAGAGGTTAAAACGTGTTATTCTCATAACATTCGAGAATGATTTCATGTAAGATTTCAAGCTCAAGATCGGTGTTTATTAAGTACTCAAACAGGTGGTTCGTTTACCTTTTAGAGTTATACATAATCTTACCTTATTTTAAGAGATCGAATTTGAACTTTCGATAATTACGTTTCTAATCACTTATTTTTTGTGAAATCGAATGTTTCTGTCACTCGTCACCAAACCAACGCGGAGACAAAAATTTTCAAATAAAAATATCATTTAAGCTTCAATATGAGAAGATTTTTCATTTTTATTCGTGTTCATACGGTCTCAACGTATCTATAGTTTTTAACTAAGAGTGCCCCTGTTTGCAATACCAGGTATCTTACAACAACAGTGTGTAATTGATGAGTTCTTGGTAGTATTATCAGATATTATCTTTTAAGTATTTGTAATTGCCAATAAATAAATAAATTTGAAGATTGCGAATAATAGCTGACAAGAATATACTAGGCTGTTGCTCTCTACCAGTGCGGCTTGACAAGTACGGCAGCGTTGGTACTAAATATCATTGGTTTATTGCATTAGCTTTTATACTGAACTAAAAAGAGCCACTCACTCATCTGTGAAATTTTAAAATTTGAATTGAGTAGCCAATGGGCAATAAAATTATTCAAAAAAGTCCCCAAAAGAAGAAAAAAAATCCTTAGACATGTATTAGTCGTTTGGAAGCCATCTTTCATAGCTTGGCAATTAAATCACTCTTCAAAGATTTCATATAAGTCAGAACTGTCTGAAAATGTCTTATCTTCTTCTTTATATCATGAAAAATTTATATAAAATGGGCGTCTCTAGTATTTTTTATTTTATTAGCTAAGATTATAATCACTATTTTGGTTATTTAGGCTAAATTTGTGTGTAACACACAGCCGGTTAATGATAATTTCGGCCTAATTAATAATATAGCTGTGCTATGAGTCACTGGTATTAGATTTTCATAAGGCCATTACTCAACCAAAGCAATATACATACATCCTAGATATGTTGAGAGCATGTACAAGGGACATTCGATAATTAGAGACAATTTGATGTAGAAATGATACAATTTGTAGGAGAAGTTTTGTAGTTTTATGACTTTGGGTTGGCATAACTGGGATGATCTGAGTATAGCTAACGGATAAAAATTGTTTTGTTTATAACCTCAATATTGCATTTACCAATAGCGTTTCCGCTTGAAATTCCCATATTAGCTGAGCAACTTTCAGTGATCCGTTTTTTGCTTTCTGAAGGTGAAAAAGTGGCTAATATCTTTTCTCTAATGATATTGCAGTATGGTGATGGAACTTAGGTTCACCATTTTGAACCAGAGCCCAAAAGACAAAGCATGGAATGGAAGCACATCAGCTCAGCTGTTCAAAACGCAAGCATCAGGGGGAAAAGTCATGTTGACCGTCTTTCGCGATGCCCAGGTTGTTGTCTTTTGTGATTATTTGAAAGATCAGCGTACAATAAACAGTGGCTACTACTCAGCATCAATCAATCAATCAAATTCCTGTTAAGACCCCCTATAGGGGCATAGGACAGAAACAACTCTCTTCCACAAGGCGCGATCCTGAGCATCGGCCTTAAGCTGTTGCCAGGACTTGTTTATTCCTCTGGCATCCTGCTCAACTGTTCGCTTCCATGTGTTACATGGTCGACCAACCTGACGTCTTCCTTGAGGATTATAATCCAGAGCCTGTTTGGCGATGTCTCGCTCTGGTTTCCTCAAAGTATGACCGATCCACTGCCACTTCCGCTTTTAGTCTGGCCAGTTGCACTCCAAAGTTCGTCGTTGGAGATCACTTCTGGCCAGAATATTCCTAAAATATGTCAGAGGCATTGGTTCACGAAAGTCTGTAGTTTCTTGGTAAGTCGAACGGTAACTTTCCACCTAGTACAACCATATAACAACACGGATTTGACGCAGCTTCGTGCGAAGGGAGATCTCTCTTAACCTTCAGAAAAGGGATGCGTCCAGCAGCCTTTTTAAGCTGTATATGAGCATCGCGGTAGTTCTGCCTCAGGTCGGGCGTTCGTTGGTTGACATCGGGTTGAGAGATGATTGCCAATTTGGCTTTTTTCCGATTGCCAACCTTGTCCCATGTGTCTTGTGACATCCAGGGCTTCTCACCGCTTTGCACATATCCCACAGATTCTTCAGCACTAGTTAGAAAATCTCTGAGTTTATCCACACTAAGCTTGCGCTTCATTTGAAGTATTTGTGGTCACCGGATAGCTGCTGTACACAATCTCAAGCAGGCAACCATCAAGTGGTGATCAGCATGCTGATGAGCAAAGTGAAGCCAGCAATCGGAGAATAACGTCGCGAATCTCAAAGAAAAAGCGCGATATTGCTACATGACAATACTCGTCCACACACTATCTGGCTGACTCAAGAAACCATTGCAGAAATGGATTGAGAGATACTACCTCATCCTCCCTACAGTCCATATTTCGCTCCTTCGGATTTTCATTTATTTCGTCCACTCAAGGAAGTATTACGTGGAAAAAAATCAGCAACAACGAGGAGGTTAAATAATTTATGGAAAAGTGGCTCAAATAACAAGACAAAGACTTCTTTGCATCAGATATAAAAAAAAACTAGTTCATCGTTGAGACAAGTGTATTAATATTGGTGGGGATTATGTTGAGAATTAGTAAAAGGCTCATTTTGTAAAAATGCAGTTTTTTTTTCACCAATTTGTCTCTTTAATTATTGAATGTTCCTCGTATATATTTTCACGTATACTATTATAAATGGTTCACGGATTATAGCGAGACAAGAAAATTGTTCGATTATAACACTGTTAAACCTACAAGAGCAGGCATGGTTGTATCCTCATTCACACCATGTTGGCCTAAAATGCGAAGGCTGTGAGTCTGAATCCCGTCCAATGCATAATTCCTGCGTGAGTATATCGCACCCCCAGTAGAATAGTGCCGTAACCTCCAAAAGAATGGTTTTGGATTGCCACATTATTTTTCTATGCTTTTATGTCTTCTTTCATATCTAGAGTAGTGTTGTAACTGTATCTAATACAAAGTATACCACTAAAATAGAAATAATGACGTCAACAAATTCAATAAACTCTCAGTGAATATTGTCGTAACTACTAGTTACTGTAAAACTTTGGTAAGTATGTGATAGAAAGTACATTTTAACTTTAAATGAAAAGATTTCCAGTTTTCACACTTTTATACTTTATTAAATGTAACGTTTCGGTCTCTGCTGAGATCTTTATCAAACCGATATATGGGTAACATCAATCTGCGAAAATAAGCAAATTTGGGGATAGGAGGACATGCAAAAGTACGCATGCAAAAATGTGAATTAAGTGGTAGTACTGCCGACCCAGTTAATTCTGGTGTAGGGTGGAGCTTAATGATCCCAATCGACGTACACATAATTTCAGCACGCAGCGTACTTGGATATACCTCAATCTAAGGAAATTAATAAATTCGTAGATAGAGGAATGTGCGAAGGGCCAACAACCCACAATAAGTAATGAAAATGTTAAGAAACCTGAAGCTTAGGAGGCTAAGGCCCGATTTACACTGTAGAGCCATTGTAAGAAAAAAAATTTTGCATTCAAACTTACAATTCTTGTAAATACTGAATTAATGAGTGTTGTTTTTAGTTTTTATGCATCGATTATGTCTATATATGTAAATAAAATAGTAAATCTAAAATCATTCTTCAAAAAATTTAAACCATAAGATTCTCGAAATTCTGAATAGAAAAAAACCAAAATTATTCTGCACGCTTCATTTACTATTCTAACTGAAATTTTCGACTTCTAGATTTATACGAAAATTTCGTACTGAAAAATTATACGTAATTATTTCAAAAAATCTAAAAAAAAAAATATAATAACTAACTTCATGTATGACTTTTCGTGATAATACAGAAAATAAAGAAACAAGACGTTTAAAAAAGTGTTGTTTTTTTTTTACCAAACGCACATTCAGAGATATAAGTTTGTACTTCGAATTCGACATTTCGTTTTGTTTTAGAATATGCTTAGTATGTCTATAAAGAACATATATATTATATAAATTTTAATAATTGAACAACGACAAAGTTCTAAAAAATTTCTTTTCCTTTTGTCATTATAAGATCACACGATTTTTTTCAATTTTTTTTTTATTAATTTTTTGTTATTTCTATATCCATGAAGTTTTATTATTAATTTAATTTTATAATTATTCTATGTATAATATATAATAAAATTCTAGATCTGCTTCTACGAAACTACGATTTTGCTTATTAAATATTGCTTGTTTTTCTCTCAAATATGTACTTTTACGACATACAAATAAGAAATTATTGTCTTTCGATTAAGATATTTTACACTATGTCTTACGAGTGTCGGTTCATCTTTAATTTTTTTTAATTGCACTCATAATTTTTTTTCAAAACTATTTGTACATATCAAAAACTATGTATAAAAAACAGAAATGATATGATTTATGTTTACAATCTCACAATGATAGTACGGATTTATAAATTGTCGGTTCAATTTTATTGGAAAAAAAATAAATAAATAAATAAATAATAATAATAATGGAATCCGGGACATCTACAGATATGTTTTCTACAAGATCATTAAATCTTTTTTTTTAAAAGCACTGCAATCAATTAATTTCTAAGTCTTATACAAATTTACGTTACCTATTAAAAATTAACATTCTACAACGTTTAAATAACAAAAAGAAAATAATAATAATACAGAAACTATTTAAGACTTTACATAAAAATGAAGTTATTTATTTTTTACGGAATAAAAACATGAGATTCACCATGTACTTAACTGTTTATTGAACTGATGATTGTAATTTTCGAGCTTGTTCACAAAACCAGGGGTGGAACTATGTAACTCGTATCGAGTATCAAATTCGAGTTTAGAGTGGTTTTACTTATTATGTATTTCGTTTCGAGAATTTATTGCACTAGAAATAAAGAAAGTACTAATTTTTGTTTAAACGCAAGCGTACGTTTCGTATTAATTTCAGAAAGCAATTCTCCATATAAAAAAACGTAGAAATCACGTAATTTTCGATAGCATTTACTTACGTGTTACGCTTTAAGCTCGATCGAGATTCATGATATCAAAACGAACTCGTATCGACACTGGAATCTCAATTCGAGATTACATAATTTCACCTCAGTCTTTTCCAGTTTTCACTTATTCTATCTAAAATATTCATTTATTGATATAAATGATATCTAAAAACTGGGAATTTATTTTATAATGATGAATTTAAATCTTAAAAAAAATTTCAAAAAGTTCTTCGTAAAGAAAAAATGTCATAGAATGAAATGTCTAGTTTTGCGTTCAATTTTCAATTATCAGTTAGATTTTAATCATTACAACAGTTTTGTTCAATTTTACGCACTTTGAAATGAACAATACCGAGTAATTCAAATTAAAACAAAAAACTGTTAAATACATGCAAGAGAACCCATCTTAAAGCAATTTTTACAGACAGAACCAAAGGTTTGAATATGGTGTAGTAGTCTACAAATCCTTCTAGATATTATCGCAAATATAAAAGGATTTGCGGCCTACAACTAAAAAGCCGAAATTTCTTCTCACAAAAACGACGATGATACAAGAGTTTGAAACTATTTTAATTAAGAACCCTGAAAAAAACAGTATTCCATAGTCAGCATGATTCTATCCTATCAGCGCTATGATAAAGCCGATACAATTGTCATTAATAATAAAAAATAATAAAAATGGTAGTATTCTTAATACTGTTTCGAAACCAATGCTTCGCTATTTCCAATTATAAAATTTAGTTTAACCCATACCTAATCCAGCCGCCATTACTATTCCATTAATTTAATTGCATATTTCGTCGGTTATCACGCTTCCGTATTTTTTGTGAGAAGGATACACAAAACAAATATATATATTTATATTATCGAAAATACAAATCAATGATATACAAACTCATATCTCTAAATATATTTAGTATTACTGTAAAACATAGTAATATAATAATGATTTACTAAACAATTTTTTGCAGCCATTAATACTTTAATAAATAATTTAAAAAAAAAGAGACTACGTAAAAACAACTGTTTTATATTCATATAAAAAACTGCTTAAATATGTCATACATTATACACTAAGGCACCTTAAATAGCCGACATAGACACTAATACGTGAAAGAGAAAAAAAAATGATTATATATGTTTGGAAAGAGTAATTAAATTTTATATTATGTATTGATGCTGCAATGGACTATTAACAAATTATTCCCATTTTTTTCTTTTACTTCAACTAAATTTATTTTGGAATTCAGAAAAGAGAAATGCAAAATTTCGCAAATTAATGTTTTTCTTTCTTTTTTTGTAAAGAGCTTTCGGCGCTATTTTGTTTTCCTTATTCGTGAAATTTAAAGCAAAATTATATTATTGAAACAGAGAAACAGAAAAAGTATAAATAATTAAAAAAAAAATCTTTAGCTTAGATTAATTGTTATTATAGATGTGTATAGTCATATTAAAATTCTTATTTATTTGGTTATTTAATTCAGAATTCCTTGCATTCAGTGTTTTATAGTTTTGCAATTATTTTTGCGAGTAAATTTCAAAATTCATTGATGTTTCTTAAATGAAGCCGCTCGTAACAAGACTGTTTAGTTTGTAAATATTCGTTTCGGAAACGAGCGAACGTTTGCAATCACCTACACCAAAAATGCTTAAAAATACAAAAGTTTGGAATGTTTGATGTGCACATTCGAAAGTGGAAAACTATAAAATGAAACGTGTAGAGTTGCTTTCGTAGCCGATAATTCTGCCACTCATACAAACTTTATTACTGTGTAAACGCGTCTTTAACTTTTGAATATACGTATCTTATTCTTAATGACCCGGAAATTGGCTTACAAAAAACCGGTAAATTTTTACTTAAATATCAATTTTCCAGGAATATCATATGCAATTTTCATTTCTTACATAAATGTACACATACAATGTACATTACTTGATAAAGGTCTCAGCAAAGACCGAAACATCACATTTCTTTCCTTTCAAAGTAATACAATTTCTTCATCCCTACGATTTTCTTCATTTGTTCAACGAAAATTTGCACATAAATTTTAATCCTACAAATATTCCGAACCCATAAAACTGGCTACCCGGCAGATAGCAAAATCTTTAGAATTTCGTTAGTGTGATTACACTACAAACACCTAAACGATCTACCCAATAGTGATTACCACATCGATTCGGTAATCACTACTTGATCCCATAACAGCTCCGCACTCCACTATATATTTTTATTTCAATAAATATCTGTGAACATGATGTCGCAAAATTTCACTGAGAAAAAATGCCTAAAAATGTGCATTTTTAGTTCCTCATAATTTAAAATAAACGGGAACTATTGCGATCGTATAATTCCAGTACACTGCCTACTTGGATATACCTAGATTACCTCAATCTACGAAAATGAGAAAAATCGTAGATAGAGGGTTTTGAGAAGTGCTAACAACCCTTCCACAATAAGTAATCAAAAATATTAAGGAATCTGAAGGTCAGGAGGCCAAAGTCCGATTTGGGCTGTAGTGCCATTGTAGAGATTGAGATTGCAAAAAATTTCGACATCCGATTTGTAACGCATTTCCGCTATTTGAGGTTCCAGGAATCAAAAAATTCTTCTACGTGTCTGTGCGTCCCCATTAGGAAACAAGCGCTTTCACTCCTATTATAAGCATATAAGCGCTCTTGAAGCATTTTAAGCTTTTAACCAAAGAAATTATTTCTTTCGTATTATTTCTGAATTTCCAAATTTCGTAATAAACTAATTTTTGTCGAACTCATAATATTTTCCATCTCTCTCTCAATGTATGTAAATAGTAAAGTAAATGTGAACGTAACCCCTTCACTTCTTAGGTTATCATAGGCTCAAATGCCCTTATAAAATGCATTTGAATAAATTTTTTCAAGGAAGTTTTATGTTCTAATTTTTGTAATTTATCTTAACTAGAATCAGTTGAAATTCTTGTATTGAGCTCACATCTATTGTTACAAAAATTACAACCTAAAATACTAAAACTTCCTGGCGGTGGCCTTCGATCGTTTAAAATCCTTTGAATGCAAGTACTATTTGAATCAAATAATGTGCCCATCTCAATATTTTTTTTTTGTTTTTATATTGCCTAAATTTACTCTTAATTATATTAAATATTGCTTATCATTGGTGGTATTTCTTTTAACTTATTAAAAAACAAATTAACCCAATCGAATAGAACACGTCCATAAAGCTAACACAAAACTGAATAGGAAAAAGGGATTTAATAAAAAATAATAATAAATATATGGAAGATTTTTGCGTATGTATTTTTAACTGGGAAGAAAAACAGAATTAGAAGAAAAAAAATTAATAATAATTAAATTGAATAAAAGCAATAATTGTATAATATAAAAAAAAATGGTTTTAAGTAGTTGTGATTGATATTACGGTTTTCATTTGAAAAAAAAAAATAATAATAATGACGTCAACCTGTTGAGCCCTATTTTGTACAGTCTTCGATGTTGGAGTTTCGCTATTATCTGAAAATGTTTTATGAAAAAAAAAAAAAATTCTCACGAATGACTCCATTGATATTTGTTGAAACCTTAAGTTACCTGCTTCGGGTTTATTTTTCTAATTTTTTATTTTTATTTTTAATAAACTAAAATATAAATAAATTAAGTTTTTCGAAATGTTAATTTCGTGGAATGACTTAAAAACTTACAATACAAATTCGGTTAACATAATAAAATTATTAATCATTTGGCGAAGAAAAAGTTGTTAAAATATTATTAAAACTTACTGAGAGCCTCTCTGATCGAGCCTCGTGAAATAGTTACGTACTCTCACTGGTTTGAGGCCAAAGTAAATCCAATCCTCGGCAACGTCAGATTTGAGGTATACAAGTGTAATCAAATGCAAAGCGTTTTGGTTAACTACACGATGGGATCGACCTGTCTTCGATTACGCATGCGTTTGTAAATAGGTTAATCAGCTAATGGTTGATCCTTGTATGGGTTCCGCTCTGAAAAGTCTATGGGAGATCTTTTGGTCAATTTGACAGACCGTTGGAACTTATGCAACTATAAACACGAAGGTCAAGTTCTTGCACTTGAAATTGCAAAAGCTTTTGAGTGATTTTGGCATGAATGTAAATAGAGCCACCCTTGTTCAATGGAAAAAAGCAGTGTATCAACAAATCGAATGGTTAAAGGCACACCAAAATGAGAGCATTTATCGCCTCTGCTTTCATTATAGTTACACGTCAGTCCTAATCGCTCATCGTATGTTCGCAATTTTCCACTATTCTCGACAACAACAATTATACGGTCGTACAAATTCCGATTATGTACATGTGAATACAATGCTACTTATCGAATGTTCATAGTCTGCAACAAAAACTCTAATAAAAGAACACTAAAAGGGAAAGTCAATGGACAAAGACCGATCGGAAAACCACGGAAGCGCTGGGAGGATTCGATTGACGCAGACAGCAAATCACTGCTAAGATTTTTTAATTGGAGGACGCGGTCATTGCACCGAGATGAATGGAGGCAAAGCATTCAGCAGGCCAAGGTCCAATTTGGGCTGTAACGCCATCGTAAGTAATAAAAGAACACCTGCGAGTTTTTTGCCGAGAACAAAAAGCAACAACAATTACACGCGCACATACTTCGATGCCGACAGGAATTGGATTACTAACCGATAGTAAAAAAGAATACGGGTCGGCAAGTTCTTCGGCTTGAAGGGCGACAAAAACGACGATATAAGAAGGGGCGAGCGTTCGTGAAAAAGGCATTCAAGATTGGAAAGCGACAGAGATTAGAACGCGATAGACTCAGTCAAAGTTTTGGAATTCTAGTAAAGAAAAAGTTTTTTAGTTAAAGCGAAAAATAAAATTTGTGGTGATTTTAAACCAAAATCGTCTTAGTTTCATTTTTACTAAAAATCCATCGGTCCCTTGTTCACTTCATCCTCTCGTAGGTTGTTGTAATTCAAATTAAAGGAAAACATCTGAAAAAACTGATGCAAAAGTTGATTCAAAATCACATAGCGTATTCTCTGAAAAACATAACCTGCAAATACCGAAATATGCCAATCTTTTGATTCAAGATAACGGCTATTGCAAATCAAACGGAACTTCGCTCATGGAAAGCGCGGATATAGGTTAGCCAAATTACACTAAGAGATGCTCAACCCATTTTTTCTATGCAATCTTCTTGTTAAGGTGCATTTATACCGAATGTGTACTCAATATGCAAACACTCAACGCAAATGAACATGTTCGGAATGCTCCAACTTCTGTCGGTAGATTTTAATAGTAAAGAAGAATTACAATTAAATTAAATATTTTTGCTTTATTTTGTTTGACGTTTCGGTCTCTACTATCTCAGCAGGCCAAATCCCTTTAGGAAGAACCGTATAAAAATATCACAGCTCAGCTGTTACAATGTAGTCGCTATAGCGTCTGAACTATTGTCGGACTGACCACAGGTCATTGCTTGCTAAAGCTGCACGCATTCAGGATGAGGATCGCGAGCGACAGCCTTTGCATGGAAGACGAAGAATCTATCGAACATTATCTTTGTCACTGTCCACAAATTTCTAACAGCCGCCTCCTCTCTTTAGGCTCTAGATTCTTCTCAGAACTAAACGACCTGAGAGGCGTCATACATTCGTTTCTGCTTCGGTTCGCAAACCGTACCAAGTGGCTAGCACAAGAGGAATAACATCCATCTCATAATCAATAGGGGAAGTACAATGGGCCCAACTAGTGGTTCCAATGTAGTTCTTCGAAACCATCCTTGTACTACCCAATCCAAAACCTAACGTGATTCGTTATTGTTACGTTCAATTGAAGGACGCAATCAGGGCCGGTCCTACCAAGGTGCAAAATGAGCAGTTGCACCGAGCAGTATGCTTGAGGAGGGTAACATCATGACCAAAATGTTGGAATCAGTATAACGAGGAAGCGCACTCCATTCCAGATACTGTGCTGTGTCCAGACCTCACAGCATAGTCCGGGAAATACCCCATCCTTGAAAAGCTGTGTTGAAAGGGACAAAAACAGCCTAAGTTTACGTTGCTTACCGGCACAAACTTAAGCCCCACGTTGGGCGCCACTGTAACGAAATGAAACTCAATTTCGCGAACAGATAACTGGACTTCCTCCGGGCGTCACAGCATGGCGAAGGCATAGAGGCTAAGTTTTGATCCCAGTCCCGCTATCACTCATTACCAGGAGTGCCGTTCTGGCAATGATTTACCCAAAACAGGTTTAAAATTGTACTGCAATGTGAACTCCTACTGTCATTTTTTCTTCCTCTCGTTACAGCACTTCAAGTATTGTGTCCTCCCCAGAAACTAAATCCTCTCCCGCGCACTCAGCCCTGACTTTTTGTATAATGCCGTAACAGATGTTTGCGTCAACATTACGAGCAGCATTTCATTACAATTTTCTGACTTTGATGAATTGAAGGAAAAAAAATGTCAGATTCTCTCGAAACTACGTACATACACCACGCTGAAACACCTCCTTATATGTAAAATGACGTCACACAGTTAAACTCCTTTTTTCATAGAATTTTATCGCAAAACAATTTTTTTTGGGACATTTTTATCGATATTTTGTGACGTGTGTTGTGGGCATTAGTGTTGGGTTACTCATACAAGAGGTGGTACAAATGTCCCTTTCATGGAAGTTAAAATGTCCCATCACTATAAAAGATATTTTTGTCCCACTTCACAGTCTCTACACTGTTTTGGAGTCGTGCGAATGAGGACAGAGGTGAGGTGAGTGATGATGTGTCGTGATAGTGGCATATATATATACAATTTGTCTCACCTCAAATGAGGTATCAACTCATATGATGTATGATTGTGAAATTTTAGGAGTGTTACATGGCGGGTTGGCATGCATACAATTTGTTTTATTGAGGTGCGATAATGGTAAATGAGTGAATGAGGTAATGAATAGACATGTATGCATGATTAGGAGAGCTTCGGCCAGGGCCACAGACAATATATCGCGATCTTATGCCGTGTGCATAGAATGTTTGGTGTTTTAGTCCTATGCCTTTACCCCATTCGCAAATTCGCATTCACACACCTCATGCCACTAAGAGGTGGGACATTGTTATGCCTCAAATTGTAAATGAGCCCCTCATACAAGCTTGGGACAAAAATTCTTGTCCTACCCAACTCTAGAGGGCATACAATATCGTCGGATGAAAATATACCAAATTTTGTTGTTTGGCTTTCTTTCTGACGATTAAAAGAGATAAACCTTTGAGTGACGCTATTGTTATGCAGTTGTATGTTAGAAAACGGAGGTAAAAATTTTGTAGAGTGAGTAGCAATGAATGAGTCACAACTTAGCTCGAAGATGCAAACTAAATGGGCTCTCGGTTATAAGAGAAATTATTTGAAACGGCACACTATCATTAAAATAATCCGAACGACAAATTAACTTAATCCGGCGCTGGACATCATCCAGAAAAAAAAACTATTTGGAAAATTGGCGAGAAGAGTGCAACTTCTGCACCGCCGGTTCAAAAAACGGTAGTTGCACAATTTCGAATGCGGCTTTAATGCAATTAGCTACCCATCGTACCGTCCAGGTCTTGCTTAAAGCGACTATTATTTGTTTTTAAAGTTGAAATCCGAACTGCGTGAGCAAAAGCTCAATAATGATAAAAATTTTAAGTACGCCGTATTAGGGGCATAGAGATGTTGATTGGACGAATCGAAACTTGGATTCATAGAAAAGTAGACTACATTGAATTGTAATTTGATTTTAAAAACCCTCAGGCCGGAAACTTTTGAACTTGACTACGTAATAGTATGTATATACTAGGCAAACGCATGTGGCCGAATCTGTGTGTTAAAAAAATTGCTTTCTGTCCATATAAAAACGAACGTATGCGTTCTTGTCTATATAAACCTCTTAAATTTAAGGGGAGTTACACCACTCCATGTTGACTATAAAGCAAAAAAAGCATTCGTCTAGACGTACACAGTATAACCAAGTCGATCACGTGTGTTTCATTGATGTGTCTCCTCCCCAGCGAATGCGAACGCAGGGAAACGAACGCTTCCGAAAGCGTTTTTCGTCTTCGTTATTTAATTTTTTTTTGTAAGTAGGTAGGACTGTCGATAATTATTATCCCAAAAATTAGTGCGGCCTGGTAATCAGTTGAGGTGTACCGCAATTCTTACAATGGATAAAAATATGGAACAAAGAGTTTGTCTCAAATTTTGTGTTTGCAACCAAATTTCGTGTCCGGAATCGTTGCGAATGTTGGAAAAGGATTACGATGATTCAGTAATATCAAAAACACGAGCCTACGTGTGGTGCAATGCCTTTAAGGATGGTCGAGAGATCTTTGAAGACATGCCTCGTTCTGGACAACCTCCGATCTCTTCAACTGACGAAAACATTCAAAAAGTGAAGTACCAGTGTTAGGGAGATAGCAGGAGAGCTAGACATCTTCCCCGAGTTGGTGGATACTTTGGCCATGAAACGCGTCCTTGCTCGACGCGTTCCAATAAAGCTGAATTGATCAGCTACTTGATCATGCGAATTTTGATCCCACATTCATGGAGCGCATTATAACTGGGGATGAGACATGGGTCTATGAGTTTGACATGCAAATCAGTCAACAATCATCGGAATGGAGGAAAGAAAATTAGCCGAAACCGAAAAAACCACGCCAAAGCTGCTCAAAAATCAAGATGTTCATTTTTTTTTCGATATTCGTGGTTTGATCCGTGAATTCGTTCTGGTGGAATAGATGGTCAATAAGGAGTACTATTTAACCATATTGAAGCGTTTGTGTGAGCAAATCCTTATAAAACGGCCGGAATTGTGGAAGGAGAATTCATGGATTTTTCACAATGATAATGCGCCATCGCATAGAGCCTCAATTTTGACCGAATTTGAGGCCAAAAAAACAACAAATTCTATCAATCAACCACCGTAATCACCAGATTTGATGCCGTGCGACTTTTTCCTATTCCCGAAACTGAAATTATCGCTCCGTGGATCCCGTTTTCAGTCGATCGAGGACATAAAAAATCGCTTCAGCTGAAGGTCATACCAAAAAATGCTTATGAAAAGTTTTTCGAAGACTGGAAAAAAACGCTGGCATATGTGTGTTGCATATGAAGGGGATAACTTTGAAGGCGACAAAATAAATATTTACAATTAAATATTTTGCGTTTTATTTACTAATTCCCGGAACTTTGTTGCCTTAAAGTATGTCAATTTAGAGTATGTCATCGCTATAGGAAGTTCCAAAAAAGTAGCCGTTACCCTATTTATCAATCGCTAGAAGTGATAAGTTGCTGCGAATTGGGGCGGTAATGTAGTCTATTGTATTCGATACGGAAATGTATCGGCTTAGCAGTAAATTCGAGTATTCTTGCGATAATTGCAAATGGGTGGAAACGTTCGAATTTATCCAGCTAGACAGACATGAGCATTGCATTCGAATTGTTTGCACCTTTAAAACTGACAATCGATTGCATATTGCAAATAATGTTTCTTACACTTTATAGCTGACTCTCACGGACTGATATTACTTTGGTTCTTAATTACGCGACATAGAAGTACGTATAGAAGAATGTTACTGTTAATAAACTGCGAACATATTTCAAAATTTTGTATAGAATTCAATTGAAAGTTCTTTAACGTAATTGTCTATACAATTTTTCTTTTTATAATAACACGAAATTAAGTATTGCAAGTATGTTTAACTCAAAAATAGAAAGAAAAAAAAATAAGGTAACCAAAATATAATTCTTACCTCTGTTAAATATTTTATATGGAAAGAAAATGATAAAATGAAAATAAAAATTATTTATATGTATATAAGAATTTTATGTACAGAAAAAAAAATACTGTTTGCAAATTTAGCTTCCATTTATTTACAAGCCTACATGCTTCTGCTACCACATAATGATAATAAGGACGCCAGACAACGAAAAATAGAAAAAAAAATTTAATTAATATTTAATAAGGTCTAATCAAAATTACTTGCAACTCTACAATAAATGCGCCCAAAAGTTCAATCGCAACTACTTGATAAAAATAACTTTTTTTTATATAGATAACTGATGAGTAATAGTGTAAAGCTTAAAGTTATCATACAAGTAGTAGAAATAGAGAGAATATTATTCTTTCTAATCTTAATTTTTTTTTAGGACAAATGAGATTTGTTTTGTTTTTTGCTTTTAATTATATATAATTATAAAAAAAAATGAAATACCAAATAAAATACAAAAATTAAAAATTAAAATACTGTTGGAAATTTGTTTACACATAAAATAAAAAAAAAATCGTATAAAACCAAAGAAAAATAAAATTACATAGATCTACGGCTACCACATTTAGAGGTAGTAGATTTCATAAGAAATTTCTAAGTAACGAGTTGTTTCATTGTAAAATCTAATACTAATAATAAAAGTAAAACAGATATGTAATTAACAGCAGCATGAATTCATAACAAAAATACAAATTATTTTTGTTAAAAAGACATGAGCTGCTTGTTATGTATGATTTTTTTTTTTTGTAATACATAACGAATACTAAGAACGAATGTAAAACACATTCTAAAATGAACTGGCAATAAAACTAAAACTAATTTAATTAAAATATAATAATGATAATGTATTTAATTGAGTGAAAAACTATTGGTGAATTAATACACAGTGCTCGACAATTGACCATTATCATGTGAAATTCTTAATTTGTATTAGAGCGATTGTTTTTTTTTTCGGAATACACAAAACAGACTAAAAACTATGTAAATACTAAAAGATCGAATATACAAAAAAAAATTTTTAAAAAGATGCTCTCAATCATCGGTACATCAACAAATGCGAAAGATATAATTTACAATTATTCGTATTTTAATCGACATCATGCGTGTTTTGTTCTATTTGTTTCCTTAATTGACCGTTTAATACGCGTTTTAAGCAAATTACAAGTAATAAAACAGTTATTGTCGGCCTGTGTATATATAAAACTACAAAAGGAACGCAATAAATACAAGACGTTGAATTCTTAGACATTTAAAATTACAATACAGTTTAATTTGTAAATTGAGCACCTGTTCTTGCGAAATTATAATCGATCACAGGAGAGATTCAATGAAGCACACATTAATTTATTTTTTGTCAATCTATTCAAAATTATTGCGATTTGCATTATTAAATAAATAAAAAACATATTTAAACATGATTAAAATGACAATTCTTAAGAATTCAACGGCAGTTTTCATTACTTAGAAAAAAAAATGATAATACGAATATAAAAATAATAATAAAAAGGTAAACATATAAATGAGGAAATTTTGATGTGCAGTTAATTTTTTTTTTTTTAAAAAAGGACTAACAAAGAATATTGATGTATGTATGTGTTATTTTGGTTGTTTAAAATCGATCAAGTAAAAGCTAAATGAAATAATATAGTTCATAAAAGTTACTTATTTCTAAATTAAGTACAAGATCCTAACCGGTATAATAATTGAATGAATATGATTTTTTTTTTATTTGTATATTGAAGATACCGGTGAATATCTTGCGTTTACGATTCTCTAAGGTTGTTAATTGATAGTTATTAAGAAACTAAGTTATTTGCATTTTTCATGAAATATCTATATATACTTATATGAACAACTTTTTACTGCTTTGTTTTTTTTTTTGTTTTTTAATCAATTTATCAGTCAGTCTGATGGCGTTTATAATACAAGACGATAGATAAGACCTTTAATGTTTTGTTTTCCAATCCACATCCATCAATCGCATCACAATCGGTGGTTTCATAATTTTATATATATGTATTTTTTTTTTATTCTCCTGGGTTTTGAATTGAAACCTTGCTCTAGACATACATTCCCATGCCGTACATTGAGCCCCAATCAACGCCCTGAAAACTTGACATATCAACATTGGTAAGAGTGTATCCTTGATAAGGATTAGCAGCACCCGCAGCTGCAGCCGCTGCTCCTGGTGCTGCTGCGATTGCAGCCTGTTGTGCGGCAGCAGCAGCAGCAGCTGGTGTTTGTTGTGAAGCAGCATTTTGATGCTGTGATGCGGCTGCAGCTGCTGCGGCTGCTGCAGCACTCGCGGGTATTGGATATGGGGCATATCTGAAATAAAATGATAAAATTAAATTGTTTTTCATTCAATTAATTAAATTGAGACAAATCGAGAATTTATCTTACCTAAAACTATGCAGAGGTGGAGGATATGTTGCTAATAGTTTACCATAACCAGCAGCTGCTGCTGCAGCTGCACTTTGTACTTGAAAAGGATTGTGTAAGACGGCTGCTTGGGCAGCATGTGCTTGAGCTTGGGCCTGGACCATTGCTAAAGGATTTCCTTGCGCTACGGCGCCTGATGCTCCGACTAGTTGCGCCGGTGCTGCCATACGTACGCCTAAGCTGCCGAGCATTAATCGTTTTTGTAAGAGCTGTGCTGTCGGTGTAACGGCCTCTTTCGGTTGAGCTTTCTTGCATTCGACTTTCTTATTTTTTATTGTATGAAAATGTATTTCGCATACTCGATCGACAACATCTTCATTTTCGAATGTTACGAATCCAAATCCACGATGCCGTTTTGTTTGTTGGTCCATAAGCATGACAGTTTCTTCAACTTTACCGAATTGACCGAAATATGCCTTCACTTCGTCCGCTGATGTGTCTTGACTTACCCCACCGACAAATATCTTTTTCGTTTTGTTCGATTGTTTTGGCCTGTTTTTTGGAGTCGCATGTTTTGGATCGATTTTTTTCCCGTCCAATGTGTGTATCGGTATTTTTAAAACTTTATCAACGCTGCTCGGTTCTTGAAATGTAATGAATCCGAAACCGCGACTTCTCTAAAAATTTGAGAATTTAAAATAATGTTAAGTTTTTGAATAATGCAAATTTTAATATTTTGATTGATAAAAAGTTTTGTGTTGGATTCTTAATCATCACTAACTTAGTGGGGGTCATCCCTTAATACAACGCACAATTAATCGGGTGTCTCAAATGGTAATTAAGAAGATGACGCGCAATTGGGATGAAATAGTCATTTTAGAAAATTATTCTTGCCTCGTAAACTATCCAATAGTCATTTCTACTTGCCAGCGAATATTATTTTAGGCTATGCTACTTGCACATTCACATGCAAGCAAGTTGCGAATATGGTAATGTGGAGTATTGAGCTCCCGCTTAGTTGGCATGTGGCCTGTACAATATTTTAGTACACTCCATCATTACCGCAGCTGCAAAAAAATTGTAGTAGTGGTGAGTAATTACTGAATCATAAGCTGACAACCAAATCTAACTGATACCAGAAACGGATGCAGCGCCTTGGATACGGACGGATTCTACGGTAGCGACTTTTGGCATTCGAAAACGGTCTATGATCGGTAGATGGGCTGGGGTCACTCGGTCCATACACCGTCAATCAGTAATCGACCGCAAAATGGAACACTATAACATCCATATCTTGGGCTTGAGCAAGGTCAGGTTGACAGGATCAGGAGAACAACCCCGAGCGGAAACACCATTTGGTACGTTGGTCCGCAGTGTGAAGCCAAAAATGGCGTGGCGGTCGTCTTTACACCTCTCATCAGCTGAGAACCTATACCGAATAATATTCTCGTCATCAAGCTCAGGACAAGTGTCAGAAACGTCACTACTCTGCAGTGATACGAATCAACTAAAGCGCAACATCTGGTGACAAAGAGGAGTTTTATGACCAACTGAGTGCCACCTTCTAGTGTGGTCCAAGAGGTGATATTATCAGGGGAGCGATCAAAACTTAATGGCTGCCTGTTTGAGATTGTGCACAGCAGCTGTCCGACGGGCACAATTTCTTCAGATGAAACGCAAGCTCAATCTGAATAAACTTGGAGACCCCAGCAAAAAAGGCGAGTATGCCACCATTCTACGCGAAAATTCATCCACATTGAGCGGAAATGAAATGCGCATACTGGACGCCAAGTGGGAGGCAACCAAAAACACATTTCTAAAAAATGCTGAAGAATCTGTGAAATATGTGCAAAGCGGTGAGAAACAACGGATGTCGCAAGACACATAGGGACTAGGCTGGCTATTGGTAAAAAGACAAATTGGCAATCATCTCTCACCCCGATGTCAACCAAAGAACTCTCGACTTGAGACGGATTTACCGCGAAGCTCATATACAGCTTAAGATGGCTGTTAGACGCGGCTTACAAGGCCGAATCTGCGTCTTACCTTAGGGATATGGGTTCGCTACTTAAAATTATGAAACAGTTAACGAACAGGAATTTGGCGCTAACCACCTGTTGAGAGATGTCAACGAAACTCTCCTTAATATGAGTGAACCACATGCGGCGATGGTAGGAATATTTCTCTAATATTTTAAACATCTTGTCAGAACAATTGCAAAACTCCCACCCACAACAATCCTCTATTTACGGACGAACGGTTAATGGCGGGAACGAAAGCCCCAGGTAAAGACAGACTACCTACCGAACTCCATAAAGCGGACCTGGAAATAAAATTCGAAATACTCCTCTCACTCGTTAATGCTGTGTGGAATGAAGAAAGATATCCGGCCGAGTTGAGGGCGACACTGTGAAAATTCCGAAGAAGGATGGCCTTTCGAATTGTGACAATTGGCGTGGTATGTCTGATTATTATTATTTTATTTAGGGAACACGTGAGAGCACAGTGATCTTTTCGGCCTATTGTCCGTTTATTGTCCCTTTACCCTACCATAACTCGATAGCTTCGGCTAATCTAAGTATCTTTAAGTGAGTCATGTTGGCTAGTTCCTCGGTAGAAAGGAAAGGCCAACGATCAAATCGCTCGTTAATATGATGCATTAACGATTATTTAATGAATTATTTTGTTTGTTGGGATCAACCAGCAAACTACATATACGTATACTCGACCGACGGAAAACAGAATCGAACGAGAACGAAATAATAATGAAACCTGTGAGTTGTTTACCTAGAAAGCAAAAACAGCGATCGAGAGACAGAAGAATATCTCGGGCGAAATGCTTTAGAAAAGTGTCTCCAATATTACGAAATAACATTGCTGTTTTCGTGTTAAATGACTTGCGAAAAGGTTCCGAATCGTCGTTAACTATTCGGGAAATTTGGTTTGCTGGGAACTAACACTCTAGCACGCACAATTATCAAAGGTCTCCGACAAAAACAGTACGGTCAATGTAGAGAAGCGGCCGACTGCGATGAAATACTTTATATAAAGCAAAAACAGCCACACGTATGGGCTCGTACGTATGGGAAAAATATTCAGGCAGTAATGAAGCAACTAACAACAATTCGCACGATAAAGGCAATATAAATAGGCGAGCGTTTTTGGTGAACAGACAGTCCAGTTTGGAGCGATCGACGCATCAGTCATAAGCGAAAGAGTCAATTGAAAGCGTAAAAACGATTTATTTGAAATTAAAATAGAGGTCTTGGTTTAATTTAAAGTGGTTTTATTTATTTACGTAAAATCCAGCGACCCCTTGCGAACTTCAATATAATTTATAGTTATTCGATACGTAATGTTCTGAGATACCCTCTACGCCATGTTTAAAAGTAACATTTCGAGAAAAACGTCTTCAAAGTGTTGGTTCTTCCCTGACCCTGATAGCCAAAACTCAGAAAAATTCACGCCTTCTTATGTACGAACCAATACTACAGTGCCAAAAGTTCGCAATTGTGCATGCCGATGTAAACAAAAGCAAGGAATCATGAATTAGCATATATATCTAATTTGCTTACACTCGATGAAAAAAGGGACAGAGCTAAATTCAGTCCACTTCATATTTTTTCCTACGGAATACAGAGTATCAATTGTACAAAGAAAAAAAACTTCTTTGTTTTTGGTTTATGTTTATTTAGATTATAAGAATTTTCCACAGTTTGAAGATCGATCTTCGTCTGATCAAACGCGCTCGAAGAGAAGGAAGAAAGATGCCATCAAATGAAATAATTCATTAAAGAATCGTTAATGAATTATATTAACGAGTGTTTTGATCGTTAACGGACTAAATGAAGATTCATGAATTACTTTTAACAATTCATTAATGAATTGTGAAACGCTTATAAGAAACGAGTATATAAGCAAGTATATGACTCGATAGAGTTTGAAGAGAAAAAATCGCTCACTCTTGAAACGAAATGGGCGATATGCGATAGCTACATATGTCGACATTATTTTCGGACTTGCATATCGCACGTGTCCCAGTAAAAAAAAAAAATTCATTAAAGACTCGTCAATGAATTATATTAACGAGTGTTTTGATCATTAACGAGCGTCGTTAACGAGTCATCAAGCGGACTAAATGGACATTCATGCTTACAAGAAACGAGTATATAAGCAAGTATATAATAGAAGATCGACAATTGATACTCTGTTTCTGTTGTTTATGCTTTGAACGTTTCTCGCACAAACGAAATGTGCGATATGCCTATAGACAGCTATGTCGACATCATTTTCGGACTCGCATATCGCACGTGTGATGTGAACTCTGCACAGTTTGGTTTACATATGGCTTACATAATTTTATTTTGCCCTTCTGCTCGATTTTCGAAGATTAAGATTACTCATGTTATTTGTTTCTCAAGCATATTGCAGGTCGGGCATGCAAAACGATCGTTTTTCGATCATAAATTTATGAGCGCTTGTTAAAATGTTTACTGAGGTAATTTGAACTTTACATTTTACATGTGATTTACATAATTTAATTTTACGCTCCTGTTCGGGTTTCGAACGTTTAAATTATTCATTATGTTATTTGTTTTTTCAAGCATATTGCAGCTCGGGCATGCAAAACGTTCGTTTTTCGATCATTATTTATGAGCGCTCGTTAAAATGTTTGCTGGGATTTCATTCCGTTGTCTGAACTGACATAAAGATTTGGTCTGCATTAAATTTAGCGTGACACTATTTACGTGCAATAGTCGTACTCTGATGCACAAAACCAAAATGCATCCACATTTGTTATGCGAATCATCAATATCATATCACACAATAACTAAACATAAATAATAATAAATGTGAACTCTTAATTACCGCTCATCGCGGATCGTTAATAGCAACTTCATGCGTATTTAGCTAATATCCTTTGTCAATGAATGGCAATGAAACATTCATTAATACTTCTTCTTAATAAACGCTCAGAACAACAAACGTTATCTCTATCGCAATCACTGATTTTGGTATTCAGTCATGAGATAGGACCTACAGTGCACCAATGAGTGCGGTAGAGAGATCGCGATGTGGTTTACTGCTGGTTAGAAAGAAAAGGAAACACTCTTATGTATTCACAGATAGGAGATATATATATAGGTGAATTTCCTCCAGGCTGATAATCTGTTTTCACCAAAAGGTTTCGAAACTGTTCATCGACTCTGTATAGGTGTTTCATCGATATTTGGCTATCAGGGGAATCAGCCAATACTGTAAAATGTTTTTCTTTCAACAATAATTCAGTTTTCGGTCTAAAGCCTACGGGATTATGTTTAAAGTTTCAAAACTATAATTTAAAGCAAATAAGAAACTCGATTCCTTTGAATCTCCCCTTGTAATAATTTATGAAATCAATCAGGAGTTTGGAACCTATCGCTGAAATTATTTTTCAGTTT